>OZ059795.1:4831818-6192330 GCA_964057025.1 Standfussiana lucernea
AACCTCAAGCGCACGTTAGGAGCTGTGATTACTGAACACACCGAATCAAATCACTTGACTTGCGTTTAATTTCGGCCAATCAATGATCTACGTTCCAGACACCATTTGTTCAGCAATTCACTGCTGAACAGTGCCCTAAGATACGAGGAAAAGATAGATCCGTCTGTCTTCGCGATCCTTCCCAACTGTGACAGCTGACTCGCCTATTTCTGCTTCATACATAATTCCAAAATATCAGTAAAAATCAAAAACAACCAATCATTATTCAGCCCTGTCCCCACCGCATGCAAACAGTGTGTCTCGAGATCATCGCGTCAACATACTCTGTAGACGGCGACTTCTAAGCCAGGCTAATAAGACACTCACGCGCAGGCCGGAAGGCGTCCGTCCTAGTCTGATGAATATCTGCCATCCTGCGCGCTTGAGACGTGCCTCCGGTAGCGACATCTTGTACCTCAACACTGAACTAATTTATTACCCATCTTCGAACGACAGCCGATAAAATCATACTTTTAATAGAATTGAATTAAAATGTATTCTTTATGATTCATCAGTATATATGTATATATACTATGTGTTGCATTTTCTTGGGTTTTCTTCGAAAGTATGTAGCGCTTTCCGCCGAATCGTGTTTTTCTTATGTGGTTTAAATATTACTAATCAGATTTTAGAAAACTCTATGAATATTGATAGCAACTGTCATTCTCACAGTCGTAAAATTATCAAGGCACTATAGATACTGATTTCCGAAAGACATGTACATACATATTCATATCTCAGTAATGAATATTGACCATAACAAAAATGATTTATTTTACGCCAACATTAAATTAAACAACCATTTAACAAATCTAATTAAGTTGGGCTACAGAAGAAGTAATAAAACATTTCTTTTTAATCTCACTATCAATCAAAATGTAATTCTTGAACAACCTCGAACGACCAATAACCTAGACAATCGTGTAGGATCGCCAAAACGTAATTAATTATGGACAAAGATTGCGGTGCGCGCGCGCAGGGGGCGGCGCTGGGCCGCGCGGGGGCAGGGCAACGCACCTGCGGTAGCTCCCTACCAAACGCGCACTAAAAATACGTTATTAACACAACTACTTTTATTTTTATATGCGATAGCCGCGAGCTAAAGGTTAAACCAGAGACGTACTGAAGATGAATTCCGTTTTGGAATTTTAGTCTGGAATTTGTTCCATATTTTAAGTTAATTCTATTCTTTGAGTGGTGGTTTGTCAATTTTGTAACTACTTACGTGTACAGTCACGAGCACCAATATGTAAACACTTAGCAACTTTTAAAAGTGATTTTCGTCTACTTGTTCTGTTTAAAATTTCATGTTGTTACGAACATAGTATTTTGGAACTCCTATTTTTATGAAATAGATCCTATCACCAAGTAACAATCGTTATATCTCGCGAAAATTGCTTTTAAATTTAGGAAAGTGCATATTGGTGCTCGTGACTATACCTTGTGTTACTGTAATTGTTTGTTTGTTTACTTTTGATTTATGTACTTAGCAGTAAATCTATTCACAATTCAACCAATTTTTAATTAAAAATAAACTTTATCTGGTCATTTTTCAAATGACATGACGTCTTTTAACGAAAAACTCAAGTTCAGTAGCTAAACCTCTTTATTAAAAGTAACTTAGCTTTACAATCTTATCGTGCCCCAGCTCGTTTTTTTTCCGTATGTAATTAATTTGATCTCCAATGACCTATGGGAGTTTTTCCAATTCAAAAGCCAGTTTATACAACTTGATTAAGTTAATGAACTGTGCAACCAACGTAACCTTATGCAGTGACCTCTGATTCAAGATTCAGATAACCCAAATAGAAATGCAGAATAAATCATTGAAAACAAAAAAAATATTAGCATATCAATTGATTCAAAACATGATTATAAATTGGATCGATTCTGATGATATTTAAAAAAAAAATGATACTAATATATTCAAAATGGACACATTATCTGTTACACCTGTTGACATCAACATTTCATAATTATTGTAAATAAATTCTTAAATTAGGAACAGTAAATTAATATTAGATGCCTTTCTTGAATGTGTTGATGTTTCAATATCACTGCTGACTTTGATAAAGTATGGAAATCAAACCATTTTTGTTTTAAATAATTTTATAAAAGTATGATGACTAGGTTCATAATTATTATTATTCTATATCAACATGATGAAATATTTTGGTTTCAATGACTTCATTTACATACGAACGAGACCAAGATCTATCTGCGCCAAGATGTCCGATGTTTTAATTTAACAATGTCAAAGTTGCAACTCTTCCTAGCATTTTTTCCATAAACAACAGCAGTCCAAATGAACACTTTTTTTTGAAATGACAAGTTAGTATAAAGTAATTAAAAAGAAGATGAAGCCAACTCTAGTCCGTACCTGGCTGACATCTTTCGGCATCTGGCCGGTCGGAGGCTGCGATCTCGAGATAGCTCGGGTCACTGTCCCCTCACTCACACCACACCACCCCGGCACACACACACACACCTTGTCACACAGCCTCTGGAAACTGGAGCGGCTGTGTTTTGTAACATTCGTAATTACACTTCATTGAACAGATACATGCCAGTGGAAATGGATACCTACCTCATTCGTGAGGTGTGGCATGGAGATGCATGTGAGGTCTGTATTCCGATTCAGATAAATGACGGAATGATTGGAATTTTATGACGAGTCCGAATTGAGTCTGGCAGTTGGGTTACTTGATGCGTTTGAAATTGAAATAGGTACTTTATGAAGTGTGTCTTTCAATCAAATATCGAAGCCCGGATTAGGTTTGAGTTAGTCGTTTCGTTCAATTGAGAACCGTTTCATTCAATGAGTGAATGATTTTTATACTTTGTTCACTATTTGATGACAAGTTATTATAAACATGGATTTAGATGAGGAGAACATAATTGTAACATTGATCGCATGAAAGATAGATCAACGTCCAAGCTGTTTTTATTATCAACTACTTACTTAAAACGCGAAATTGCTATAAAATGTACACGGTTACTCCATAATGTTTTTTGAAAAACACTTTCGCACTAGCAAACAACATAATTTGTGTCATAGATATTTGGTTCAAACACACACGTGTTGTTATATTTGTCCTCAACAAACAATTTTGAGTCTATGACGCAGTTGTTACCTGTGGCATGCTCTAGTTACATATTAATAAACACTGAAAAAATAATGGAGTCATCATTTCTGAGAGACCTTCAGTGGGATTGTTTATTTCGAAACTAGGGATTTTTGTCAAAAATTAGTAAGTACACTTTTATTTCAAATCAAGAGAAAATCACAATACTCTATAATTCTTGTGTTCATCAACAAATCATTTCAAAATCGTACTAGCAGTCTGGAGATGATTTTTAGTGAATTCATTTTGGTACCTTGTTTGACTTCCATGAACAAGAAATTCACAATAGTATAATTAGGCAAGGAATAGACAAAATAAGTCTAATAATATAATAAAATAATGTTTCTTTACTATGTGTTTTGTAACAAACCAAATTTGACCATTTGGTAGCATGACATTCACTAATCAATCCATGGGTTCAAACCTTTAACGACCACTGCTGTACCATCATTTGGCACCTAATTGCCTGAAAATAAAAACTTCCAGCAATTTTGCACTGCGAGCACAGATAAGTAATTACCACACCAAACGGTGCTTTTAACAAAATCTCACACTCCACCCACATAATAAAAGTTCACATATAATATGTATATTTAATCAAATTGACTGAACGCCTTAATTAAGCCCGCGTTGTTTGACACTCCAGTTTATCGACTAGTGACGCGCCTCAACCTCGATACCGGTACCGATACCGATACCGAATACCAATTACCTCGGCAATAAACATTGGGACCGTAAAGTTGTCCGTCGCTTCATTGATAAAGATATTAGCATGTGTAATTATTATCTGGTGTTCATACATATTGAGATATTATGGAGATGTGAAATAGGTTGTTTAAGGGCAATAAACATGTTTTAATATAGTGCTATGCGAAGTCAGAACGAACTAAATACATTAGTATATTTCAGTCGTCGTATTTTTCTACTTTATCCAATATTTTGTGCAGTATCTTATTCTGTACTGCTTAGATAAAATAACTTAACATTGCCATTAATCCCCGAAGGATTTCAAAAATCTAGACATGTGATTGAATTTAAAATAATATTTTTGAGTAGAACCTTAATTATAACATAACCAGTAATTCTCGAAGGATTGGGCAGCGGTGTAACTTATAGTACACCCACATATCGCCAGTTTAACTTAGTCCCATATAATAGGGGGCGAGGCTATTGCTATCAATCGGGCACAAATCCGGACTCTGTGGCTGCTACTGAGAAATTCCTGATAGAAAACCCCAATAACACTCTGCCCGACCTGGGAATCGAAGCCAGGGTCTTATGCTCAGCAGTTGCGCTTGCGACAACCGAACCTTTTACTACGAACCAATAGTTCGGTCAAAATAATTCAATTAGTAGAACTTTGGTTTAACATAACCGACTTCGGAAGTTGGTGACCTTTTATTTGTGTCATTGACTTTTTTGTCACCGACCTCCGAAAGTAAAGTTTACTATTTTTGTGTTTTTTTTTGGAAGTCGGTTATACTAAACCAAAGTTCTACTAATTCTAAATAAGTACTCAATCAGTTTAATCTCGAAGTAAGACTCATTTTTCTCCATTGAGAAGATCCTGGTCCTAATAACAAAGCATGCGAGCTAATTAATTTCAAATACATTCTTCATTCTTATCTCGATACATGTCCAGGACAACGTACATATTATTATTGTAACCGATAGTATGCAAGAACAAAAAACCGATTGACCATTGACCAGTGGCCATTGCTCGTAGGCATAACTTGTAAAAACTACGTTATGACTAACACTGTAATGTGGCCATGATATTTTTGATAGGAAAAAAACTGGAATGGTGAACATTTTAACTGTTTATTCCTTGAAATTACTGAAATCTATTTCATCCTTTCTGTCAGTCATTTTTTTGAGTGGCTGAGATTTTTTTTTTGAGTAAGTGAGTGACTGAAGGATTTTAGGAATACAAATAACTGTACGGTTTTATTTTTAATGTGTTAAAAATTCAATGGTACAAAAAAAACTTTCACTTAGGACCCTAAAATCCATATTTCAGTAGCTTGAATCCAGGAAATTCATTTCTGTTTTTCTCTCAAAAATCCAAAATTTCCATTTTTCCGTCAAGGAAAGCACCTTCCTCGATCGCTATCGCTCTCTCTACACTACCCTTGGTTGCCTGGTGGAGAATGCCTATGCCTGCATTACGTAGGGCATAAGGGTGAAAAGTGGCAGACCGTCAGAACTCGATAGTACCTTTTCTGGCTCTGAAAAGTTTAAAGAAATATAATTAGATGTCGTCTGTCTCCTAATAAGTTCAAACGTATGACACCTACTCTTAAATCTAATCTCGTCTTTTTGCCGCTCCGCGACACCGGCGGCGGCGAGGTCGACAGACATAACTCAATAACAGGTGATAAAAACGACCGAATACTTCCGTGCTGTCAGCGGATTTGATCCAATTTTAATGAAGAACAATCATTTACATAATTGCGTCCTACATCAATTATGTATCATGTATGATATCATTTATCCAATAAATATAAATTCTAATCATCTTGACGATGTTGGGCCGTTGTTTGAGTAACAGCTGCAAAAATAGATTGTGCCAAAATTCAAAGAGGTTCTTCGACATTATAAAGCTATGTTGTACGACGTTAAATCTGAGGAGCACTGACACATATTAAGACCTATTTTTCGCCACATATTCCGGCAATTGATGGCAAATGATTGACGATCTCGACCAGTATGTCTGAGGTCAAGCCAGCTCATCATCAGAGGCAATTGGAATGAATACACAGCTTAAAAATATCAGCAGTATAAAACTCGAAGTAATAAATAAAGACCAAAAACAACATTTAACATCACCTATTGCCATCAATTTATTTAACTATGCCCATAAATATTCGGGCAAAGACCAAAGTCAGCCTAATATTTTACTCTCGAACAGCTATGCCCAGTGGCTACGCGTAGTGTCAGTTCTTCCAGGGCAGCACTAAGTCTGACCACCTGTGGTCTAAGCCCATAACATAACTTCCCAGTCCGTTTTAGTATAACTAAAGGAGTACTGCTTAGGCCGTTAAACCAGAGATTGCTTTAGGCATCATAACATAAACATAAACCATGGTTGATAGGCAAATTTGAGTTTATATTCGAAACATGGAAAGGCTAAGCAGTTCATTCGTAACGTGGCAGTTCTTCCATGCAGTTCGTGACATCTCAGAAGTACGGATCATAATGGCAAATATGAAAGAACAAGGAATACCAAAACTTAACATTGACAAATGAATGACGCACACTGAATGAAGAAATGAATGAACTCATTCAATTTTTTTCACACTCCTCTGCTATTGAAACTGCATATTAGCATTACCATCCATCCCGAATTCCCGATTCCTAGTCTAGACTTTGTCCGGCTCAAAGTACGGACAAATGAAAAGTCATGTGTCCGTACTTTTCAACATAATCATGACATATTTCTAACATAAAAAGGGAAATGAAGAACGAAAACAATAAGGTTTTAAATCCAGATTTTTTGCAAATATCCGTTTTTTGTCAGAATTCTCCAGATTTTGAAATGGTAGCTCTATTTACGAAATAAACTGCAATACCAATAACAATACTTGAACTTTATGCCCACAAAATAAACCAGTAGCAGCACGACTTAAGATTTATAACCCGTTCAGCGCTGGACACTTGGTGGCGAAGGTCTAATAAATATTCATCGTCCAAAATAAATAATAAGCAAAGCTTGACAAAGGAAGAGATTTAATTAGAGCACAACATACGCGTGACATTCACTGGGTAATGCATTAATCACATAAACAGGTTCTAAAACGACGCCTGTATCCATCATGAGAAGTGGACGGGTGCGAATTTTTGGTATGGGTAAGGGTTCCGTAGCAAATTTTTTACCATTTGAAATCTTGATGTCACGTCACGTCACGTGATGTCACGTCATTGACGTTGATCAGTGTTGGGAAATCCTTCTTCTTTTTCAATCAGCTGGCACTTTATGTCAAATTTTGTTGGACAATAACATCACCTCTTCCACGGAGTCGTAATTAATTTTACTGAAATTATTGGTAAATAATAGCCAATATTGGATCGTCTATGACTTGTTTTCGTAGATTTTTCAAATCTGTATGCTAAGGAACTAAATAGGTACATAATTTTGCAGAATAATTTCTCAATATGTCTCATCTTACACATACAAAACTCGTCCTCTTAAAACACCCTATCTAAATTCAAGAGGTAGATAACATTAACTCGGTCAAACTGCCCGCGGTGGTTCAGTATTAAATAATGTAAAGTCCATAAAATCCGCTGGTTGGGCACTAACCTGTCACAGCCTGCTCTCTGGCCACGGGCTGAGCATCTGAACAATTAATAAAACTAGGTCGCCAAAGTGTTTGCGGGCTTAAACTAATAACCTGCCACAGACTGTTTTATTGGTGTCCTTAGGACCCGTTCACGACCTCGAGCGAAGCAACTTGCGTAAAGAGACGCGAGCGCGTGTCACTTGTTTTCTTCACGTGAGCTTCGCCGCGTCTGTAACAACTCGCGTCGCAGTGACGCATGGCAAGCTTCAAGTTTTTTTTTTCAATGGTTTTCCTTGCAACGCAGTCGCTGTCGCAATATGTGTGCCGCTTGAACGTGTAGCTCGTGGCCGAGTGGTTAAGCTCGATTTAGTATTCCTTCAGGGGTACAACGCAGTACGATTATTCGATTTCCCCTGTCGCGTGTCGGTTCAATATTTATCGAAAAAACATAACCCTCCTTCTGGCGCTGTCGGGTAAATATGCAAACTGTGTTAGGCTTAATAACGACATAAATATTACTGGATTGGTTTCAAAATAATGTGCATAAAAGATATGCAATTTTATCTACTCGAACTAAAGAACTATATTTCCTAGACTATATAAATACATAGTTGGATGCAGATGGAAAACAAATAAACAATAGAGTTGTCCAATGAAATTATCCACTGAATCACACCAGAAATGTAAAATTGACAGTAGGTAACTTCAAATCAAACATAAAGAACTCCAAACCAGAGCAAAAGAGTACAAAAATACTTGAACCAAATACCTACTTGCGGGACCCCAATAACCCAGTTAGGACGGACAGCTCACCGACAGCCCACACCCACAAATAATAATTAGACGTATGGCGGGCGGTAATGTCAAATGTCGAGTAAATGCCAACACGTAAAAAGTCATCGGTCATACATAAGAACCTACTTCCGTAACTATAGTGAAGCATGGAGTTTTGGCACTTGTATGACAATGGCAGGAGGGGCGCTGCTCGTTGCTGGTAAACATTTCTGAAATTTTCCATGGAAATAACAAGAACGTTAGTTTTGAAAAAACAAGATGGCTGCGTTAGGTCCGATTTTGGCCGCGCGCCGAAAAAAAACAAATAGCACTATTTCTACTCGATGGTCTCTGACATCATAACTAGGTACTCTGTGACAATTCTCTACTTAGATTTATTACCCACAACTTTTTATGGGCATTTAATCCGGTAGGAATAACGCGAAACTGTAGAAATTAATGTAGTGTGTAATAAATTAAATGAAGGTATGACATGATATGTCATAACCGCGCTTTGAAGTAATTCTTTTAAACTAATTACGATTGCGATTAGGTTTGTAGGAAGATTATTGTGATACTATGTTTGTGGTAATTATTTCGAATTGATTTCTGAGGTTAATCGCTAGACATTGTTTGAGCTATCTGATGGCATTACTCATCTCAGTAAACGCGTAAAACACGACCCATCAATATCGTGACTGCAATAACAAAACATGCAAATTGCAATAAAATAATTAAGGCATAAGAAGCAGTTAACGATTTTATTACGGCACAACAAAGTTGCCGGCACAATTCGCCACGGATTACACAACCGGGTGCATTCACTTGGGAACTCGTAAGAAACACGAAAATATAAATAACGAACATCAAACAACAATCAGATAAACGATTACGATCGGTATTACGGGCAGGCTGATATAGTTTTATGGCATCAAATAAAGGACTATTACATGAGCGTTACGGCACGAGCGTGCGTTCACGGCGGCGTCCGAGCAGGAAGTGACACTGAGCGGTCCGTGCGTCGATTTCTCCTGCGCGCGCGCAAGCGATAAATAACCGCGGGTAGTTCTAATTCTGCGCTATATTTACGCGGCGGGCCGCGACAGGCGTGGGCGGGTAACACCGCAGAGTAAGCAAAACAGTTGCACTAAGATATCGTTTGCATACGACCTTCTGAGTCGAATCGATAAATCTGGATTAAGTAATTAGAATCAATTGATTTGATTGAAATAATTATTAATACAGTATTTATCCAATAACGAGGAAGAATTAAATAAACAGCGTAAAGGAGCTATATAATTCCTTGCACAGCCGGTGCTACTATTTCTGGATCTTCCTTAAAATACTCCTAAACTATTCAATCTTTTTTTCATGTCATCGAAATATAGATACAGCTACAACCTTTCGCTTAACCACATAATGACATAGAGTAACTACCTTCCATAATAAATATACACGACTAAAGAAAAACCAGCACAAAAAATCTCCTCTAAATAACCTACCCACACAATACGAGCCATTAAATTCTAATTGCAACGTTCCATTGTACGTTAAAATGCATAGATAAGTTAGAGACCAGAAATCATCTGTGCGACAACCGTGGAATTGATGAAATAAGTCCGCACTGCGCTCTCTGTGCGTACATTAATCTGTGCACCGTTCCTAAGACCTTTATCTAACAGACAGGACTCGCTATTGTAGAATCAAGTGCTAAATTATGATAGGACCAACTTAGATTTCACGGGAGAGATCATTTTCTGTTACTTTCCCTTCGCTCGGATAACGATCAAAATGATTATAAATACTTCGATTTGAAATTCAAAATGTCTGCGGTTTTAGTTGGGTGCAAATTATTGTGCTTCTCGTTACGAACTGGAGGGACCTGCTACAATGCTGCGACTGCTGCAAGTTATTTAAGTGAGAGAAATGTTCGCAGAAATTGTAGTCGTCACTTCGGTTTATTACGCTGGGTGCCTTTGGATCTTGGGGAGATTGTTTTTATGCTGTGGAGTGTAGATGATTGTTGTTGGTTACGACTTGATAACCGAACTTTATTCTGCCTGGATATTCAATTTATTTCCGAAGCAGAATAAACTTCTTGAAACAGTATCTCTCTGGAACTATGGGAAAGACTCTCACATAATCTTTTGTTTTTAGATTGGATTTCATGATGCACATTTTAAACGTCCATCAAATAAATTTCAGTTAATCTTTTCCTGTCTTAGGTCGAATATCAACAATAAAATTGAACGCGATCAATATTTAAACCACATTTAAGAGCTGTCAGTGTCAATATACAATAGCAATAACAGCTCTTGAACGCAGTTAACACAAACTGACCACGTTCAGATTCATACCTTCTTCATTCATCACTAATACAATATTCTCACCTATACTCGAGTAATCTGCTCTCCAAAACCTAGCCCCATAGATCAGCCCTAGTGTTGCGCCCATAAATCGATGGTGTTATCGATGTGTTCCCACTATCTGCTCTTGTTATCACGTCGATACTTAGCGATACAAATCACGGCTACTGTTCGACATTGTACAATACTCTGGATTGTATGTGCCAGTTGCCAATAGACGTAGATTTATAACCAGCAGCTGATATTGTTGGGCCAAAGGCGATTCGTGCTGGGATACTTTGTTATATTATTAGTTAAGCTTCGGTTTGGTGAGGGGAAATTGAAGACTGATGTGGCCTATTAGACAAAAAATCGAGTTTGGAAGGTAATAGTATAACATACACAAAATCTACGACCATTGAAATGTCTCCATGACCCTTTGCTTGAATTTCTTAAAGCCATGCAAATATCCTCCATAAATCATCATCATCTTGAATCTTTTTATAATGGGTTTATGTTCCATTCTCCCATACTTCCCGATAATGTGTGCATGGCATTTTTTAAATGATTCGGGTCATTAACATACTAGATAATAAATATGAAGTGGAAAATACATTTGTCTCTAAAAGTAAAAGAACGAAGAGTCAAAGTAAATTAACAAGTCTACAGCTTCTATACAAACACAACACAAGTTGAATATACTTAGTCGTTTTATAACCATGAAACTATTTGCAACCTGCACATATTGGTGAAATTTTTCCTCATGGAGCAGATTGGAGCTTCTAGCGGTTATACCAGGGGATTTTAGTCGCCAGAGGCAAGAAACTAATAATACATACCTTATAACAAATAAAAAACTGCAACTTCCTAATCCAAATCAACATACACTTGAGGACAAAATAAAGTGTAAACTTTAAACAACACTCAATTAACTCCAACACATTCAAAAAGGCACCTTCCTCATACAAGCCAAGCCATTTTCGCGTACATTTTATTGTTAAACATATTACCCTGGGGTCGGGTGAGCAGAGTTCTAGGTCAGGATCGAAGATCACATGTTAGGTAAGTAATGTGCTGACCGGAGGCTCTGCACCTTGTGCGAACTGCGCGTAGGCGGGGCTACTATTCCTTGCCAGACAGTGTACGGGACTTGCCTTGTAGTAAATAATGCGGTAACGATGATCGGGAAATTAATTTTCTTTAATTTGCGTGGGCGGTAGTCTTGCGCCGAGCTTGTGAAATTATTAATACTGTTTTATTTTGCATCGTGAAAGCCATTATTTCTATGACTGAATAATTGAAGTGATATTGTGTTACAAAATATTATATTGAGTGTCAGTATCGGCACCATTCTCGCAGCAGATCAAAAAAATAAAAACAGAACAACTCCTGGGTAGTCCACAGAATCATTATATTATGCAGACAGAAAAATTTAAAGGTTGACTGGACATGTGTTTAATCAAAAGTTGACTGGTAGAAAATGCCTATGGCATTAAGTCCATCTCTTGACATTTTCAGTGCTTATTCTATTTCTTCTTCTTGAAGCGCTTATTAAATAAACAAATCAAACAGCGAACCTCTTTTGTTTTTCCCACGTCCAACCACTTTAAACAGTTTTATTATAAGTTCAAATGTTGTTACTACCAACGCCGTATAACGCACTAACGTACTGGCAGTCTCCCGCCAGTTAAAACGTACCAGCCATAGTTTACACGCTCTTATATTTATTCGCAAATTATACTTGTTAGGAGTAAATAGGAAATAATAGAGTGCTGTTGTTCTACAATTTATGTAGTGTGAAACGAGCTGTAATTGAATGAATGTTTTATACGATCTTGTGGTTTTATTGCGATTGTCAAGTTAAAAAAGTGAAAAGTAATGGCAGTGACAAATGTCTCTTGTGTGTAAGCATGTGTGGTGTAAAAGTGTTTTTATTTACGTAGTTTGAAATAGCAAAAAGGTTTGAATAGCCTAAGGCTTGCCTAGAATTCTAGAAAAAGCTATAGTTTTAAAGCGTTTCGTATTTGAACAATGACTTTTAATATGCTTGATGTAGGTAAGATTTTCGGAAGCTTATGTCAGTCATTTAAATTTAGAATTTTCGATCACTGTCATCGCTGATAGAAGATTAATTCTGTCTTTCCCACACTACGAACTTATCCTGTATCGTGGGTTCATTTACAAACATTTGAACTCACATACACAAACAGCCACACCCGGAACCACTACCTGTAGGCCATACAAATGTTGGTTAAGTACAGGAATTGAACCCGCGACACGCAGCGCAGGAGTCAATCGCTCAGCCACTACGCCAGCCGTGCCATTGTTCTAATTAAAACTCAAACTTCTTGAAAATCTTAAGTCAAACCTTTTAACGTCTCTTAAATTACCCAACATCAACATAATTCGAAGTATTGATGCCTTTAAACAATTCAAAATATCAGTTTTGAATATCTATACAGTATAATTGAATTATTGATTTAGATATTCATCGATTCGGAACAATGGACATAATCGAATAACTTTATCGATTCGAGACCTCACCAGAATTGACTTAATAATCGACTGTTCGGTTCTATGGACGTGACAACTGGCCGTTTAGAATACTTTTGTTTGGCTGTCAAAAAAAAAACAATGAAAATGATATAGGTGCTATAATGGTAGCTATGAATGGCTTTATTGTAACGAATTATGATTGGTTTTGTGAATAATAGGAACTCATATTTTATGCATAATGTTGGCTGGTTGTTTCGTTTGATTGTTGGCAAAAAAATAACCTCTTGTTTGACATATAAGGGCAGAAGTATTTGACAGTGCGCGTGCATTAAAATCAACGCAAGTTTTCAAACGTAGAATCGTGGCTGATATAGGAACCTGTTATTAATACGCTATTCTTAGAACACCCTCTACATACACTCGCCACAAACGTACACTACAAAAGCAATTTGGCAACATTTTTTCATCACACGCCACTTTTACGACACAAGAGCTACCCAATCACTCATGAACCGACATTTGACAACAATGAGATCGATGCATATCTTCAATCCATCGCCACCAAGGCTAGGCAGACTCGTCCGTCAATTAATGCCAGGCCAATAGCACAGCGCGAGAAAACTTTGCCGATGCTTCATCTAGTTGCGAAACAAGCGATGAATAGGTTCGGTAGTGTTGTGTCTCGTTCTACGGCGAGATAATGTGACAGCAAACTTTTGTCGCTGGTTAAAGGTCTAACGTGATCACTTTCTTGCCTCGGATTACCTTCCAAAATGTCAGTAGCTGTGACATTTTTATATCGGCTGACATTTTGAAGGCAGATACGATCACGCCAATTAAATATTAATTTATTTGGGCTAGCATCGTGGGATTAGGAGCAGTGATGTGTCAATGTTTGATTCATGGGTTTAGTTTTGTTGTGGTGTTGCAATCACAAAAAAAAAAACAATATATTTGAGATACACCACCCTGCACTGGGGTCTTTAGCTGTTGTATTACTTACGTCCTGTTTATTTACACAGAGCAGAGGCCTGTCGAAACAGTAGAAACATTAGAATCTAATTATGTGGATTTAATAAGACGGTTTTGTCTCAACATAAAATTATAAGTAATGGGTAACGTATAAACTACCCAAAATGTTCAGTGTCAAAGTAATACAAAAGAACGCTTGTAAAAATATAATATTTGCAAAAGAGTTTGAGTTTCTAGTTAAAACCGATGTTTAACAATAAAAAGCTTGGATTTGAAGTTTGGCTTTATCTTTCGTTGGTTATTTCCAATTCAAACCAATCAATTATTATATTGCCTTTTCCTCCTCACTCCAAATCCCACTCACACAAATCCACTTAAACGTATAACTCCACATTTTATCATCACCCCGAGCCGACCAACAAAGTATTCCGAGCCAGCCAGTTCGCCTACAGTCCCATTGTTTTGTCTGAAAGCCGATCGAACAGTCAGCGACGAAAATATATGAGCAAAGGTATATAACAGACACAACATTTGTAAAATCCGCAGTTGACGATGACAATTGCGACTGCATTAATGCTGCATCGCGTTTTGCGATTCTTTGCCTACAGTTGCAAATCATCTATACTAATATTATAAAGCTGAAGACTTTGTTTGTTTGGTTGAACGCGCTAATCTCAGGAACTACTGGTTCGAATTGAAAAATTATTTTAGTGTTTGATAGCCCATTTATCGAGGAAGGCAACCATCCAGCAGGCAGGCATCCATTTATCGGGGGGGGCTATAAAACACCACGCTGCGACCAATAGGAGCGGAGCATTCATAAAAAATGTTACGCAGACGAAGTTGCGCCAGTCAACTAGTTGATGATAAAAGGATCGAGTCTACTGCGTGCCTAAAACAGACTATCTAAATGGTTAGAAAAGAAAATTAGACTGCTATGGCAGTCTAATTTTCTTTTCTCGTTTCCCTCGAATACTAACTGGAATACAAGGGTTGTCCCAAAATAAATAGTTATTAACACTGTCACTAACATAATCCATGTATTTCTTAGAAGGATTGGGCACAGACGTGCCCACCGCTGCCATTCTGGCAATAATGTTGTCCCATTGAGATGGTTTAAATGTCTTAACTTCTGTCTGTTCGTCCATATATTTTCGACGCCGTCTGTACATTCCATTTGCCCCTCAGATAGGACAGAAACTAGTCCGAGGTTTAAACACCATCAGTTTATGGTGTACAGAGGAACATGTGTCGATAGTTAATAGACTGGTAATGTTTAGTTGGACTGGCAATATACTGTGGGTGGCGGTTTCACTGATAACGATAAGCTAATGTTGGACTAAAGTTAACAGTAAGCTAAGTGCGGAAGGATACTGCGCGTAAACGCAATATGTTTGTGGTTTCCTGGGATAGCTGTTTACGGTAACTACCTCACTGTACTTAGTTACTACCACACTTGTACTTAGTTCTACGGCATCGGTGGTGCTTCAACCGAGCTGCTCAACTTGTGAAGTCTCTTTTCGGTGTAAGCGAACTGCAGTTATCTTAAACTACTATCTGTATTAAGCCACAACAATGTGTTTTTGATTTGGCAACAGATGCAACATCGACATCCACGACTTATCTGTGTCCTCAACGGAACTCATGAATTTCCAGCTTCACTAATGGCGCCTAAAAATCTTCATCATTCTCCTGCCGTTATCCAAATTTATTTGTGGTCGGCGCAGCATATTTATTCTTCCAAATTTTTATTACTCGTTATCTCGGCAGTTTTCTCCTTTCTAGCCATATCATCCTTAACACAGTCAATTCATCGTTTCTTTAGTCTTACACTCCCGACAATCATACGAATTTTCGCTCAGCTCCCAGTACCCACTAATTTAGTATTTATCGCTCATCAAAGTTCAAAGTCCGTCCCCGCTGTCAAACGACCTTTGACTAACCAACCGTGCAATCATTTCCAAGCTTAACGGGCAAGTTCGCTCTCCTCTCAATTTCACACTTAATCCGCAGACAAATTAAATGGGTAACGGATCGAACTAGCTGTGCTGAATTAAACTATTGAACATATTGGTGTAGATCGGTTGAAACGGTGGATAGTTGGGAAAATTAACGCTGGTAGAAATGCGCTGATGGGACAAGTCTTGCACTATTTCTAACACAGTATGGTAGATAGGTCTTAAAAAGAAAGACGGTTGGCGTATTTGAAATATGGTTATGGGTAGGAAAAACGCAAGGATGAAATGAATTGAAGAAAAATAAATGGGGCTCCAATACTTAACCTACATAGGGATAAAAGCGGAAGATGATGATGATACTGCAAAAGACGCGAACGAAAGAAAGCAAGTTTGACCACTTGATCAAACAAGCCATAATTACAAGTACGCAAAACGTTTTGATCAATAGGTACTTGAAGTAAAAACAACACTACAGAAGACACATGATGTGGCACACACACCTAGGTGCACTTACGACCAAAAAAACTCAGCCAGCCAGCGAACCAAAACCGCAGCGTCCACTTACGAAGCGACCAGCCACTGTAGCCAACAGTTAATATAATATAATATACAGCAAGACAAAGACGCTCGAAAGTCCCGCAGATACCATCGCCACCTTTCACCGAGCGATCGGTTTTGCTCCAAATAAGTGAAACCTCGCCATTATGTCGCATTAAAATTGATACCTGCTCTATATGACGTAAATGCTCTCTGCATTTTATGTAAGCCTGCTAAAAATCGATGGTGGCAGGGATGGTGAACTTTTGGCACGGGTGGGAATGTCGAAAATTGGGTAATTTATTGATTTTAGTATGATTTCGTACAATGTTTTATTCTTTACAATTACATCGTTACAGATGAACAGCGCATTGTAACATAGAACGAAATAATAAAGACTAAACCATCACCATCATCATTTACATGGCTTGTAATTTTGTAGTCCAGACACAAATATTTATTATGACATTCGCCTCCCCAATTACATTGTAAGCCCACTGACTGCTATAAAATAAGTATGACAAAGATTGATTTTTTAAGATTTCAATCATGTTCATTCAGTGTCAAGTTTTAGTAACTTTTTTCAAAAATCCGTAGCATATTAAACCAAGAGGTGTCACGCATTTGTGAAAAGATTCGCAACCCCTGGCGTAGTGCTTCCGGGGCGTTGCGTGGCTTGTGTATACTTAGCCGTTCAACTTATACCTATAGCGCGACTCAAGACAAATGCTTGACAGTCAATTTTCCTGTTCCATAGGTATAATTTTCTAGAAAACTTGAGTTTATTGCGTATATTTCTTCCGTCAGTTCTATCCTTATAATTTGCAGATAGGTGAATAGCATAGTCTACGCCATCAATAGAACGGCATATCGCACTTTCTTTCAAAACAAAAAAGTCTTTCGCTCGGGTTTTCATGCAATTGAAAACAATTCTGTGAAATTCATTTATAAACACCCAAAACAAAACATTTAGTATCAAAAAACACGCGTGGGGCCGTAATACGATACCTCCCAATTTGAATACAGCCTTAAAATTTGAAAGCAAACGAGGATAACTGAACCAATACCACAGCTATAAGAGGGATAACATATGTACGGGCCTGCGACAAATGTCTTCATTATTCGGCCCACGCACTAAGCGCAGCTTATTACCAAAGAGCAGACTTTATCATCTCAGATACGACAGAGGAATTTATTGTGACAACGACGTAGTTTGTGGGTGTTGGGCGTGAATGTTGATTTGATTGTGTTAGTTTTTTGTTTATGAGAGTATTAGTGTCGCATTAGAGCGTGTAGAAGCTATGTCTGAATTTAATGGAGAATGGGTTGAGACAAGTTAATCATTTCAGCAAATAGCATTAATGTTGTGTGTAATTTTACTGACAAAAGTTTTACCAACTTCTTGGCAATCTAACGTAAAAGGGACATCTCTAAACTCATCAAACACCTTTGTACCTACTTTGCGTAACACAGGATGGTAAATTGTTGAATACTTCCAAATTTTCCGAAGTTCCGTTCCTGATTGACCAATCAACGGGCCACACGGATTCTGTCACAGTCTCAGAGACGAGGCATGCGTCCAAGTAGCGTTGGCTGATTGTGTTCCTGATTATCCAACCGATAACTACCATCTGGTTTACTCAGCAAGACTCCAAAACTCCCTTTTACCTTCTCTAAAGGCATTTCATTAGAAACTAGGTTTTGCTCGCGGCTTTGCTCCCGTTATTTACGGAAGTTAAACCACGGGAACGTTTTAAATGTACACTGTGACACTCGGTGATAATGGAGCTTCCCGGATCTAATCGGATCTGTAAGACTACCCTCTACATACAAACTTACAAACAAATTTTGCCTCTTTATAATATTAGCATAGATTTAATATCCTCTTAACCACGACAATACCATAAAACATACCCACCCATAACCATCTCAAATATATCCCGTGACAAAACCATTATACTCCAGCTCCTAATTTCCATAGGCACAAACAGGTCCTACCACCCACTTGATCTATGGCCGGGTCACGCCCAGGGCGGGAGTTGCCCACGCGCACCCAAAGGTTACACCTATAACGTATTTGCTGAACAATAGCGGTGCAACGATCGAAGGCTTGTCACTCTGGCGAGGTCGTTCTCCTTTGATTCATGATCTTGTGTAAGATGCAGTTTGACTTGTAGACTGTTTGATAGTCATCGCGCTTGGAGATTTAAGGGAGTGATTTTATTTGAGATGTGTTTAGAATGAATGCAGATGAATGAATGGACTGCTTCGTTAGTCTCGTAGTTGCAAGCGCGACTGCTGAACATGAGGTCCTGGATTCGATACCCGGGTCGGGCAACGTGTTATTGTGTTTTTCCATCAGGTATTTCTCAGTAGCAGCACGGAGTTTGGATTCGTGCCCGGTTGATGGCAATAGGCTCGAGCCCTATTACATGGGACTTAAATACATATTATAACTGGCGAGATGTGGGTGTATTATTAAGCACACCTCTGCCTAACCCTTCTGAGATTACAGAAGTAATGCTATGCGAATATCAATTAGTTCCAGTTTTCAAAGACTAAGAAAGGATCAATTCAAACTCAAGTTTTGACTTTAAAATGAGATTTAAGTCTGCGCATCGTTCTTGAATATGGCCCAGGGGAACACACTCATATATTTCCAAATTTTGAAACTTTTCACACACAGCTTAAAGGTAAGGATATAGGGTCAAAGTTCCAACTTTTCAACTGTCCGCTTGCAGTAAACTTAATATATTTTCAGCGATTTTTGCAAGAGAGCCTTAAAAAAAAAGTTTTTCGAAACATAAAGAAAATACTCCCATCCTTACTTTAGCGCAAATGTATTTTTCTTTGTTTCTTTCTTCCATGTATAAAATTTCTTTCAATTTCTTCTTTGCCCAGAGCAGCGGTTCTCAAACTTTTTTGATGACGGAACCCTTTTGGAAAGCGAAATATTTGATGGAGCCCTAAAATAAGCAAAAATGTGTTTATGAACATTCTTTTGATATAACGTTGAAATGTAACAGTTGCATGATAATTAAATATCTAATGGGAGGTATGAAACTGTTTCTTATTTTTCGTCAATTGGTTGCTATCAGGTTTGATGAAGAAAGTTGAATTTTCATATCAGGTTCCGCGTCCAGTCTATTTCGGTTTTTGTAGCTACATAGGTCAAAAATGCTGTTTCGAACAAGTATGTTGTTGGCAACGGGAGAAAAACATTCAGGGCCATTGTGGCAAGAAGGGGATATTCATCACGGAGTCTGCACTAAAAATCATTGAGAGGCGTTGTTCTAAACAGTGACTTCATCTAGTTGTCTGATGATATTTCTCAAAGCGAATCATATAAGTATCTCGTTTGACATACTTTCGGGTTAAAAAATGATTTTGAATTTATGAATTCATTTTAATTTTAATATTCTGTTCTTCGAGAAAATACATCTCAAAAGATGCGATCATATTGAAACATTTCTGAGCCGCTATCGCTAACAAATTCTATTCAGGTATCTATTTCTGTCTTACCTACACAATTCAAAAATCTAATATTCTTTTGAAGGCGGTAATTTTATTACAAAAACTGTTAACACTGTTGTCTGTTTAGCTATTAATGGTAAATCGAATTCGTTAATTTTTGAAAGATATCTGCCATAAAAGACAGTCGGAACAACCAAGTTTTATCATAGAAACGGAAACAGTCTTTCAAATTAAAATATTATAAATATCCGTAAAAAATGTTTGTAACCCCCGCTCTAAGTTCAAATAGCCTTGTTAAAGTTTTACCCCGAGATAACCATCTCAGTTCTGTGTGGAGCAGTACCGAGTGTTTTATGTTTGCTGCTATAATCAAACAATAATGAGAACAAACGATTGTAATGGACGTGTTTTTATGAAATTAATTATTTTTACCGCTTCATCCAGAACCAATTTTTTGGCATTTGTTTCATCGCGAGTCTATGCAGGATGCAATGGCTGGAACTACAATTAGGCACTCTACTTTTTATACGCGATACTGCTCGTGCTGTTTTACGTCCGTAGATACGAGAGGAATATTTTTGTTTTTTTTTTCTCATTATATTACATCTCACAGAGACTTTGCGGAGAACACTTTGAGTATGGCTGGCCTAGAGAGTCAAAGGCCGAGTCGGGAACTGACCTTTGTAAACAATACAACCAATTTTCGGACTAGACTTTGATCAAACCAAAATGAAAAGCGTTGGAGAAAATCAGCTACATTAGCTGTGTAGATCGATGATCACAAGTCCTAGATCAAGATACATACATATAAACATAACACACTAGCATTGACCTCAACAAAATTACATCAAGCCATGACGTCTGATTGTTTACCAACAAATTTGGCCATAACAAGTGATCATTGTTATGTGCAGCATCTATTATTACCTCACCGTTTGTTATCTTATTCAGTAACGTTGTTTTGGCATCCCGCGCCGTCGGACTCGAGTCTCTCTCGACACGGTAGGAATTGTGTCAATAAGTTTTAGTCGGAGACAAACATGCGTATTTGTTTACACACAAACACTGTCTTGAATCGTGGACACATAACTGTGGCCGGTTATGTTTTTGGTACTGGAATTTGAGGAGGTACGTCTAGTTGATTATAGAATCAGAGCAATTCTAGTCTTAAGTAGGAACAAGAGGAGATCTGATTGTAGATGACTGACTGCACCATATATATATGTGTGTGTATATTTGGTTGTATTGTTCTATTGGCACTCGTTTCATTGGCAATTAGCTGCCGCAGCTCAGCAACTCTTCAGAGTTTCATCAAATCCTTTTCCCATCAAATTGGACTCGTTCCTTATTGCATACGCCTTGTGCGACACTGTATGAAAACAATATGATACTAAAATTGGAGAAACAAAGCTTAAAACCAATATCCACATTTCCGTCACAAAATATCTTAGTGAACTCGCCAGCCTTTACAAAATAAACCAGACTTGCGTACTGCTACCATATCGCCATATTTGATAACTCAATAGTGGTAAGCGCAATAGAATAGAAGCGCTCCCGGGACTGCGGTAACCACACATTGTGCGTAATGAAACAATCGGACTAACGCTGCCGTACAGGACCAGTAGTTGTAAGAGTAGGGAGGACATACGTTCTAGGGTTTAGAGGACTTGCTACGTATTATTCTATGACGAAATTTTGAATGTCATTTTTTGATTAATATTTCCTCCTTTCTAATACCTGTGTGAGCGATTTATGTGGAGGTATTTATATGTCAGATTTTTATCTCTAAATCTTCTTTATTGTTTTAGAAGGAAATTATAAAACAAGGACTCATAGGTAATTTTAAGAAATAGATCCGGAGTTGTATCTTTGAAATTAATCGATTCTCAATTTGTTACTGATATTTTAAGAACACCCTGGCATTCTGATAAATAACACCTTCCTCTTTGTTCATTCTTTATTCATAATCTGCCTAGCCTTTTCCCAACTATGTTGGGGTTGGCTTCCAGTCTAATCGCGAATGCAGCTGAATACCAGTATTTTACATGGAGCGACTGCCTATCTGACCTCCACAACCCAGTTAGTACCGGGTAATACGATACCCCTTGTTAAGACTGGTTGTCAGACTTTCGGGTCACTGACTACCTGTAACGAGTGTCAAAGATCTACAATTGACAGCCGGGACCAACGCACATAGGGGTATTTGAGCGATTTGGCCGGCCAAAACTTTTTCTTAACTTTAATCAATGATAATAGTGCTCATAGGTGGATTTTTATCATTTCAGTTGATTTTTATGCATTTACATGAAAAAAAAAACATTTTTACTGTTAAAATACTTATTTTATTAATTAATGAATACATATAATTACAATGTCTTAGAGAAATCACCATAAACTATTTAACTAGAAGAAGACCACGGTTCTTCATCTGAAGAACCATGGCCTGACATCGTATCTGATGATGGCACATCATCATCATGTACGATGTCAGGCTCAGCCGAAAGTAACAAACCTATCCTTTCCTTCATAAAAGGTTTGGTTTTCTTTTTTGGAATGGGTCGCATTCCTGTTAATAGCGGATCAGAACTTAGAAGTAGCCTATTAATAACATCCATGTTACAGGCTTCTCGAGAGAATTTTCTTGCGAAATTCTGGCGATACAAACGTATATGTTTATTACGTGCTTCCGCAGCTTCTTCTGATAACTGACCAATCGGAAGCAATGCTTTATCTTTTGTCTTCTAGACAAATCAGCTTCAACAAACATAGACAAAGCTTGTATTGGAGTCAACTGAGAAGGCGTAGCCTGTTGTGTTGTTTCGCTAAATGCCTTTTTGTATTTTGTAGCTCGTTTTGGCGATGTCAGTATTTCTTTTAGCACTGATGAAGCATCTCTCTTTCCAGTTTCACCTAGTTTTGATTGTGTAGCATATTTGAGCACTTGTAACTCAGTGTGTTAGCGTAAATCTTCCGTTTTTCTTCGTTTACTTCTTTCACTTAACTCTGAAAAACATTTATGTGGTCGTCCTGTTCGGATGGCGACTTTTGGTATAACAAATGTGCCTTCTAGCCATGTGTCATTGTTTTTCAGAAAAGAATCTTCTTTATAGTGAGAATCAGTCCATCTCCTTTTAATTTCCGACTTGAAACGTGATAAATCTTGCTTAATTTTTTTCATATCCTCGTCAGAAAATGGGCCAAATTTTAGAACTTATCTTTCCAAAAACTGTAACTTTTCATTAATATTATTTAAATTTTCTGCTATCATAATACTAAACAAGTGTTTTCGAGTCATAACTCGATCGTTTGACGACCCTAGAACAAAAAAGTGACAATTTATAGCAACAAATAAGAAATCGATATTTTTGGTGTTTATTTTCCAGTCTGCTACATTAAGCTATATTTTCAAATATCGGATAAAACCGGATAACATTTTACACGTATTGTCAAGACTAAAACACAGGGTATTCGAAATGACTAAAATCAATATCGGGAAATGCCGGGAAATATAACAAAATTGCTAAAATATAAAATAAATATAAAAAATAATGCCTTTAAAACAGCACTTGCTAGAAAAATTGTATTAAATAGATTTCTGAGCTATTATTACGAGAAAAATATAAAAAGTATACATATTTACCTGCTTTATCGCAATCCATAGCTTTCACTTTATTTAATTTGGTAACAAATATAGAAATGTAATCAAAACTTTCGTTTGCGCAGCGAACACCAAACATTGATACATGCACTCAAATGAACGATCAAGTTTGGACTGACCGTCCCGCATGGTAGTTCCGGAAAAGAAACAATGAAGTATTGTTTACGTTTCTTAGAACTATTGGCTACCTGAGTACCCTTCTTTTATCTACCTGCTTTGAATTTTAGGAAATTGAATTTTGGCCGGCCAAATCACTCAAATACCCGTCTGTGCAACGGCTTAACGTGCTTTCCGAGGCACGGACGAAACTCGGTATGTATGGGTTAAGTTAAGCGCGGCTTAACCTGACGATCGACCCGAGCGGCTGTTATTATTTAGCCACGAGCTCCTACGTTCATTCTTTATTACCAAAACGAATAAATTCCGCAATGAAAAAACCACATTGTACCTCACCCGGACTCAGGCCATACATCGCAACTAGTCAGCGCCGTGTAACCTCTGCCCAACTAATTAACAATAGCTCATTAAATACCACAGTTATGTACTTAAGCAGTCGTTGCCAAGTGCCAACAGGTCGTAAATATTCCTTTGGAAAATGTTGATTTTTCTGCTTACTGTGTGAAGGATGATACAGTAAAAACTTTTTTGCAAAAAAAAACCGACTTCCAAAGAAAACACTAAGAAAGTGGAAAATAACTTTACTTTCGGAAGTCGGTGACTATTGTTTGTTTCATTGACTTTTTTGCCACCGACTTCCGAAAGTAAAGTTATTTTCCACTTTTTTAGTGTTTTCTTTGGAAGTTGGTTTTTTTTTGCAAAAAAGTTTTTATTTTACCCTTTTTAGTTATGGCATCACACACAAATCCTTGTCAAGTATCAATTTCGCAATTTCTTTTACTTGGATGACACCAAACTGCTGAACCGATTTTGATGAAATTTCTATGGGACCAATCGGGAAGTAGATCCATTCAGATAAAAGAAGAATATTTCAAATCGGTTCATAAATGACGGAGATATGAGGTAACAAAAAAAAAAAAAAGATACAACCGAATTTTATTGAGAACCTCCTCCTTTTTTTGAAGTCGGTTGAAAAAGGAGGTGTCTGATGAGATGAGAGCTTTAATGAAATTAAAACTTCTACTCTGAAAGAAAAAATCTCTCTCGATCCTATGATTTCAGATGTTAGTTTCAATTGAGTATAAATTATGCGCTAAATAATTCCATCCACAATTCAATCTATACAGGCTTAGCAATAGCTATACGAATCCACAACATCCGAATCATGACATACACTTATAAAAGCTGCAATTCACTTTGACCAGGATGCAGATAACGTGTATTAGTCTAACACCAACCATTCCACATTACACCAGAAAAGCTTCCCGTCAAATAAACAGCCGGGCAATTAGGGTTGCCAACCAATTTGTCCGGACACATCCAGTTTTTCCACTTCGACGGAATTTGTCCGGAAATATCAACTTCTAACTTTTTTAGGAAATAAAAAAAAAAACAATGATTATCCGAAGAAAAGAAAGTTCAACAAAATGTAAGCTTGCTTCAGGACTTTTCACATTCGAAACTGGTACCCAACCCTACCAGCAATAGGCATTTATATTCATATATCCAGCAATATACTACAAAAACTGGTTCACCTTTTAACTGAACTACAGTAAATAGCTTCCTAAATAATGTATAATATAATTTACTATCTGAATGCGATGTGTAATGGAAGTTTTTATCTTAAATAGACCGCCATTTATTTACCGAAGTGACAATTTGTCAGTCAATATTTTAAAAGTTTGGTCGTTTTAAGTTCAATCCTATTTGGAGATTTGGACGTTGATTTTAGATGCCAGAGAACGTATGCAGTCGTTTTTTTTATTGCACAATGTTAGATTACAATATTTTGTCTGCTATAATGACCGAAACTGAAACTATTTGTCCGTTTCTTATATGACGAAGACCAGCCAGACGCTGGCAGAATAAAGTATTGGCTGCAAAGCTCCATGACAGTAAGTTCGGAATAAAATCTTAGCGAACATGATAATGATTACCTTGATTGTAAAACTGGTGGTCATTGCTGTGTTTTTTTTTATTTCCTAAAAAAGTATCTGTGAATATGTTGTTAATTCGTTTTGCAAAGTTTTGCTCGACAGATACGTAAAAACATGCCTGTAATTGAGTCATTTGCGTAATTGTAGAGTATTATCCCAAATTGGTATTAATCGCTTTAAGATTCTCAATTCGTCTCGTACCGTCTGTCGGCCGTAATTCTGATACAGTTACGATTCGTTCGCTATATTTGGCTCAGGAAGAAATTCTTATTTAGACTTGCTAATTAGTTTACAACCAGTTCTAGGTCAAATAGAGATTAGGCTTAAGGTATAAGGCTGAGAAGAGTTATGCTATAGAAATCTAGGCAGCAATTTAGAAAGTGTAGCTTAAGACGAATAATTTTCTATAGGATTTGAATTGAAAGGAGTTACATCTTCAATGGTGTCAAATAAAGTTTTATTGCAGTCAATCAATAAATGTATCCTATAGACTTAATCCGTCGAATATCGAGTTAATACCCATGTCTTAATGTCAGATGTCGAAAAGCTTCACACGGTCCCTTAACTCTTCTTCGACGCAACGAAAGTAAAAAAAAATAACAAAATAAAGTCTCGATAATCTGTGGTGAACTATCACGCACGGGGTCATTGGCCGGTTGACATTTGACATGCGAATGTCAAGGTGCGCTCGCGCAGTTCCGAGAACGGTAGGGCGCATGCGTCAGGAGATCGAGATTATTATGTGTGTAATGCGTCGTGACATTTTTCAACAGAAATGTCAATGTGCCTTTGTGTTGGTGTTGGTTATGATCGATTAAAGTGTCATGATTTAATGTTTATGTTCCTTGATTATGTGCATAATTTGTTTTTCTTGCTCTGGCCACAAATACCCGCTCTGTATATAACGCCGTTGTAAAAAAATACTTGGTCAGATCACAGTATAAAATGTTCGTATTCGTTCTTAACTTGAACACTGTATAGTAATGCAAATATGAACCCTACATACAGTACTTTCTGTAGAGAATGCAAACTATTGCCTTGCTTAGAACAGAGTAACCGACTTATTTGGTAATGTCACTGTATTAATGACACCTCACAGCTCGCTTGCAAGTAAATAATTACTCATTAAGGAAAATTACTCAGGAATAACAGCGAAACGTTCACTTTTTTATACAAAAATGGATTTGGATTAGTCAATCAAAGACACAGCGTAATTATAGCAAGTCTAGAGCGAGCACAATTTCGAGAAAGCGTAAAAATGGCGGTAACTTTTCAATCTAGAGAGCGTAAGTGATACACATACCTAGATTTTTTAGATCTCACTTAATTCCGCTATAATTTGTCTGTCATGCTATCACGGTATATCACAAATAAATGAAGAAATTGTACGTTGTATTTTAGTCCATGGGTCAATGCGCACAAGCAAATTTTAGCGCAGTCACAAATCGCACTAGAAATTGATTACGTTGTACCTGAATCACTGTAGTTTGACCTCTGTTCAGCCGTCTAAATAATCGCTAAGATAATAATAAACGAAATTAATTATTTGACGATTTCGTGAAGCTATGGTCAATCAAATATGACCACTTTTGTGACCTCTGGTGGTTTAGATGCTTTAGATGTCTCGTTTTCATCTTTAGGTATATCAGTTATCTATATATACAATTCAAACGTTCGTTTATCAACATAGGCCTACTATAAGGCTGTCACACAGTATAGCAGTGGGTAGATGGCAGCAGTGTTCTAATTTTCCTACAATTGAGAAAAAATAAGCCATTGCTAGAACGACTACGTTCATAAATGGAATTTTTATCACAGTTTCATAGCAAGGAGCAATACTTACAAGGTGTAGTTTTGCAACCTCGTCAAAATTCAAGAGGTTGTCATAGAAGACGTAAATAATCAATATAAATTACGGTACCTGTAGCGCTAGTATTAGACGGGCCGCGTTTTAATACGGGTGGTGTACACTTATCGATATCCGATATTAAGAAGAAAAATATAAAAAATTACCTACCCATTTTATTATTGAATTGGGTCGAGAATTATTAGCATAGTACCTCCTTGAATTTGACGAGGATGCAAAGCAACACCTTGTTTGTATAGCTGTCAATATTTCCCCCTCTTATTTTTTTTTTCGATTTTGGAAGGTTAACGAACTCAAATCGACATAACCTTTAAAGGACACTAATCTAATGATAATCTCACGTCATCCTCCATTATGTTAACTGTGAAAATGACTCAAAACATGAGGAAATCAATAGGAACAACACACAACACATGAGTCAACAGAGCCGAAACAACCAAATATCTAAAAAGAAACATCTCAATTTCCATTCTTTAATCCTACACGATGTTCGTTTACGAACTTTAGGTGATTTTGTAGGGTTGCCACACTCACCACTTATTTTAAAAACTAACATGGATTTGAATAATCTGACCCAAATTAACTTTATGCCACACGCAATAATACCAATTCCTTATGCATATTCTACCAGTCAGTCAAGATTTACATCTTAGCTAACAGGATTTATTTTATTTTATTTTGGCATACTGCCAAGGTACATCCAATTCCTCTGATGTTATACTAAAACGAAAAATACAATACTTAACCTACAACTCCAACATAAAACATTACAAAAAACCCACTTGCAACCTTGCAAGTTGCAACCTACTCGCAACATTGATAAAACGAAAAAATCAACTTGAGCATGGCAGCCCTGGGTGCGTCGGCGCGCGTCAGGGCGCGCACGTGGGCCGCGGGCGTGACATTTGCCCCGTGAGTGCAACAAGTGACGTCATCGCCGCGCATGCGCCATACATACCCATGTATCTATATCCTAATATATGTATAGTATAGCGCATTATACAGCATGTATCAGAAAGGTTTTCATATTTAAGGACCATCAAACTGAGCAACTTTATCTTGGACCACCATCGTAATAGCGAACCAAAAAATTAGATGTCCCACAGATTTGGGTCGAGTAGGTATTGAAATTTTCCATGTTACAGTTTTTTTAGCCAGTACGATATTCGTCCCATAGACATAGTTGTTCAGTTTAATCAAGTTTAAGTTTGGCACTTAAATGTGACCACACCTTATTCATACATGCTGTATACGCGATATATATTGTAGTCGTAGGCGATAATGTTAAGAGTTTATTAGAGACCGTTTATAGGCAAACGTGGTTGATCTCAGGTAATGTCGCCCGGATTAAGTAAGCTTTGTTGTGTATAGTTGTTGTGAATCTACTAATATTGTGCTATCTGATGAACTTTAGGGCTGAGAGGTTTATATTTGTTGACGTTGGGATTCACAGATTTGTGGAGAGTATCAAGTTACCAGGCCAAAGGCATTGACAAATATTTATATTTATGCAAACAAGACTGCCAAAATGGCCAAAATTTTCCAGTTGGATTCGTTAAAAAATGCAGTTAACTGATACCAGAATAGTTTTTTTTTTTTATTATTTTCCGAACTATCTATCACACAATTTATGTCCTTAAATAAATCTTCAACCAATAGGTATCCTATAACACAACATTTTTACTGTCAATAATCAACATAAATTTCCTACGAAAACACATGAAAGTTTATAACTTTCGTTTGACACACATCGCAATTTATCTTTTGCGAATATCCAAGTAACTAAGTTTAGGTTAAACATAAAGGTTGAAACGCCATCCAGACTGTTTAGGCGACATTAAGATCTGAATAGGCCGTCCGTCCGCATGCGTCCGCCTACGCGACACGACACGGCGACTGGTAAATTATAATTGTCGGCGATTTGTCGCAAACCGCGCGACAATGTGTTGTTATTCGGTTAAATTGTATACGAAATGTATATTTCAAGATTAATTTGCGAATTGTGAATGTAATTTTGTCGGTAATTTCAGTGTTGTGTTGTGTGGATGGAGAGGGAGAGGAAGGCCAAAGAAAAGATGGATGGATTGTGTGACGAATGATATGAATGAGAGAGGAAGGAGTTCATGATGCCGTGACGTCTGACAGGGGAGAGTGGAAGAATAAAACGTGTTGCGCCGACCCCAAGTAGAATGGGACAAGCCGGGAGGTGATGATGATGAATTTCAGTGTTGTGAATGTTTTAAAAGCAGTCCTACTTTAACATTAGTGGATCAGATGTGACAATTAATTTGGTCGTACTTATTTAGGTTTTCCGGTTTGCCTTATTATGGTTTCTTTGCTTGCCTATATCTGTTGACAACCATTTAATTTCACGCGATGAACAATTCGCCAGCATTGCTAGAGCGACTATTTTGTAAACAGCATCGTTCCTTTTCTTCAGTCAAGTTAATTTCTCTTTCACTGATATACACCAATCACGTAGGTAAACAAACAATTTCGAACTCTATGCACTGCATTGTTTGTCATAGATCTGGCCTTCGCAGAGCAGATCCTTTCTTGCTTCATTGCAAGAAATATAATCCGTCAGCTATTTGTTCACAAGTAAAGAATCTGCTATAGACAAACTACGGACTAGCTGCCGATACAGAAGCATCTGTTAGTATCCGCAGAGTCGGAAGCTAGTTCGCAATTTGTTCATACACGTTTGACTGATCCTTTAGGCATTGAAAACTAACATATACTTCAGCATATGTGTCAGTTTCCAATGTCCTGACTTCCTGACCGCAACTTATACGCACGCAATTGACTTAACCTTAAAAAAGCCGCGTCTTTCTAAAGCCAAATCTGTCAATCCAAAAAAAATCGCCTGTGAGCAGTCGGCCTAACCCTGCGCATGCAACACGGCCGTGTCTAAACACGTCCGCGGCTGCGTGGGCGCAGGTCACCGCGTTAGCGGCTTATTATGTCTGTCGCGAATAAACTATGCAGAATTATGCGCCACGATATTATATGCCTCTTTGATTATTACAACAATGTTGGCATTTGGACAACATTTGTCTTGTGTTACGGTATTTTTTTTTTATATTTTACGACCCAGGTGTCATGTCACCGCCAGGTGTGTCTCAAATTTTATCAAAAATAGGTGTCTTGCGTTGTATCGCTTCCGTGGAGTTTATTGGCCTAAACTACAAGGAAATAAGTAACACGTGGATAATACCTTCCTCTTTTTTAACAGCTTTATTTCAGAACTTAAAAATAATTTCTTTTCCAATCTCTGATGATAATGAAGCTCTCTGAATACTGTGATATGCCTGATTCCATAATACTTGGATAACCTGTAAGTTTTGACAATAAGTTTCCAAAAATCAGTAAAATAATGCGATACACCTTACCCCCTTAATACCATAACCTAAGTTTCAATGAAGAAACAAGGAGTCGTCATAAAATCGTTTATTTTTTATAGAAACTTAACTATTGTTGTATTTTCCTGTTATTTAGTCAAAAGTCATAAACCAAATTTAAATCTCCATCGTTAATCAGATTTTTTAAACTAACTGTTATCCAAAACGATTCCTTGACCATATTTTCAATGATAGCTTAACCAATTGAGAACAGTTTAGGGCTGGCGTGGGAAAGAGGCCCATCAGTGGGTGACGATGACGTAACGACACAGTGTCAAACCCAGGACCCGGCTGTTGTATCCCACGCGTCTGCGACTTTTGACCGCTGCGCCTACGTGCAAAACGCTTATGAGTTTTGTAAATAACGATTTTGCAACATCTTTCGTTTGTTTGTTATATTTATTAGAACAGATTTTTGTAACTGATTCAGTAAAGGAAATCAGCTTAATTAATTTTTTTATCGATTGTCCATCAATTCATTACATAACATTAGTACCTCATGTTAGAATACAAAAAATATGTAAAAAAAATCATATTGAATCATCTTTGTTTTCCTTCGATTTTAGGTGTCATCGTATCGTCTTTCACAGAAACAGTTTAACGTGGTTTAATTTTATTTTATTTATTTATTTGATTCACACAATAGATCCATAAGGTGTTAGTTTAATCTTAACCTATTGTTGGTAAATAACAAAATTACAACTTAACTTTACTCAAAATTAGTTTTGTAAAAAAAAAGCAAAGTGCAAAGCATAAGAAACTACACGACTTATATATTTGTTAAATTACAACACTTATAAAGGGTGTAAAAGTACCCTTAACGAAGTCGAAAGCCACTTGTTTTCCCCGTTATTGCGATCACGTTTTTGTTATGGGCCATACCTGGGAACCTTCTAGTTACGGAGATATTTTAGGTCAAAGTTCCAACTTTTTCACAAGTTTTTTTTTTTTTTTTGTTTTAAAGTCATCAGTACTTTAAATCCCTCTATAACCCGGTTACTATTCAATGCATCCACCAGGACAATGTTTTGAGTTTTACCGAAAACCGTGATTTTTCACCTCAAAAATAAGAGTCGTTTCGCAGCCATATTTTTTGCATAGGGATACTTAGTTTGGTGTACAGAATGCTTGGGTGACGGCTTCGTGAAGGGTCCGTTTACACCTTGTATATTGGTTAAATACTACATCAATTCACTAAAATATATCTTACATACAACTAAACTCACACTAACATTCTCAAAGAAAGTATTAAAACTTAATCACAATAATTCTCTTCAAACGAGCTACGTCAATAACATTTATTAAAAGTCAATTTACATTTGAATGTACTTTACGAAGTCCGTCATCATTTAAAGATGGCGTTGTTGAAAGGGCTACTGATATCGTTACATTTCACAGCATATACATTAACGACAAGTTTAACATAACACATATAACTGATTTACACGACTTATTGATATGGAGATATCGAATTATTATGTTTACTGATTGCATAAACACAGTGTTGTACCTTTGTTAAATGAAATATAAAGTATTTAATTGAATTTGACATGAAATGGCTTGAAAGCTTATTTTATACTGATTAGGTTAGTACTTACTTGGATATAATGTCGTAATTTAGACTTGAGAGTAACGTAACTATTATTTTAATTTAATAACATGTATTCGTAACTAACTTACCTAATTACTTCCTCATTAAAACTGAGACTATCACACATTTCCCTTCCACATTCCAAGTTGTCACATACGTTCAAAATATGACAAAATAACTGGCGTAAAGGCACATTAACAGAAATAAAATAAATCAAAATAATATCCCTTTTAGCTTATAAAGCGATGAGTAAACAGTCACTTCTTCTGCCATTTGGTACAATACATGGGCCACAAAGCAAGCTGCAAGTATGGTATGTGTACGATCTTAAGCGTTTAAAACATATTCAAACTTGACGTGTATACTACGTGCATTACAAGTAGACGTGGTCGAGATATCCAGTTTAGCTCCCACTCTCAATTCCCACTCTACGAAAATGCTAATGCTATTTAGGAAAATAGCATTAGCATTTTCGTAGAGTGGGAATTTCCTAGTCAATTGTCATGCCAAGAAAGAGAATTCGCCGAAAAGTTAATCACTTATCAAAAACCAATACAGTGAACACTATGTTCTAGCAGTAAGTACATTTTTTAATAATCTGGTCTCTCACGGTCCACAGAAGATCATTCCACCACCGGACCACCGATCCAGAAATATTACAACGACTTATTAAACACCAAAGAAGCCGCAGTGACCCCAGTCACTAATCAAAACCGATTCACTACGCTCCATCCTATTGTAGTTAGAAATAACGGTTTAAGTCCTGCATAACCACCAGAACCAGGATACCAGATAATTATTAGGTTTGTGAACGTAATTTTCCGGTTAATGAAATATCTAATAGATTCAGAAGGCACCAGAACTTTGTAATAGAATATTTTGCTCGATAAAGTTAGTGTAACGGTAGTTAATTGATTGGAAGTGTTTGGAATCGTTTAAATGCTTTTATGGGTGATTTAGATGATGAATGGGAGTTATTGAAATATGGAATATGTGTGGGTGGCCTAGTAGTATGGCATAATGCCCTGAGAATGTTGGGTATGTAAAACGTGGGTGCGCCTTAAAAGATGCTGTATCGCTGCTGAATGGTTGAAGAAAAATGTGTGAAAACTGAAATCACATCAAACCAATTTTTGAACCAAAAAGAATAGGAGATGTGAGGGTTTCGCAAGTCTACACTGCTTGGTGCTGATATGAAGACACAAACAATAATTCCAAAGACAACTAACTAAACATTATTTTTGACGCCTTTATACTCACAATCTGATTAGGGATTCATAACAATTCTTATATACAACACATATACACAAATTAACCTTACCTAACAAATGCATTTAATCAATCAAAATCTCCATCCTTTATCCCCACATCGGTAGCAACCTTTAATTGTTCATTCTTAATATAGAACCACAATAGAAAATCAATCGGCAGTCAGGCGTCGGATCCCATTTTTCTAAGAAGACAACTGACGTGTACAGAATCGCATTAACCTTTAGCAGATTAGCATGTGTCCAACTGCCAAGCAGTTGCAATAAACGAGGTTTAAATTTAACGAATAGAAATCGAAATGGAAGGCAAGCTACGTAATAAATTGTATTCGTTATCTATTGGATGCCGTTGTGACCCGGAGGTTTGCAAATCCGCTCCTCTTGTGCAAAAAGTTCCGAACCATATTAATTAGAATTCTATTGAGTATCATCTTGGTAACCAATTAAAGCGTATACGTTTCGTATCAAAACTTAGGAACACAGACTTTTTGCGCTGCCGTTGGTCAGTTTTCAGGCAAAAATTAAATGATACCTCCTATAGCATTTCTAATGCATATATCGTTTTCAAGGAAGTTATTAACGAAAGTACATAGATAATATTAAGTTATGGAAATAGTAATTACAACAAAAGTAGCGGAAACATTGTAAAAGACAGCTTCTTCATTCATGATTATAGATACATCAACAAGATGAAAATCCGTGTAAGACCTTTACAAGTGACAATCTTTCTACATCGACTCTCTACATGATTGACTTTAGCTATTCGATAGCGTATGTCAGACTCATAGGTACTAACTGGGTTGTGGAGATCAGACAGGCAGTCAGTCCATGTAAAATACTGGTATTCAGCTGCATCCGGTTAGACTGAAAACAAACCCCAACATAGTTGGGAAAAGGCTAGGCAGATAATGATGTACAAACGCTATACATTTTGACATTTCCACCATAGTTATTGCTGACAGAATATTAGTCTGTTCACTCCCCCAGGAGTTAAATTAAACACACGCGTGATAGAATAGAATAGAATATACTTTATTGTACACCAAAATTCGTGATACGCAAATTTGTGATACGCGTATGTGTTGGCCGATAATTTGCCTATAGTTTAGTTTGAAGACAATCGAACTGATTTATCGGCCGTTACCGAAACGTTATAATATGCGCACTAGGATACATGTTCATACTGATAAAGAGCCTAAACTATCGGCCGATAGAAAGTCTGCAGTCTGCGGGGACTCTTAAATAACTCAGGAGTTAAAAGACACGTTGGCTAACAACCCTACATCGCTCACCACCACTAAAAAAAACAAACAGCGATACGACAAAAAACAAAAACAAATGCCCTGGCGGCCACCACCGTTTCAAATCTGACCTTTACTTATCACACAGCTAATGGACGGCCATCATCAGATTATCAACGGCTACATTAACATAATCCTTATAGCTTGTGGCCGTGTAGCGTGTATACCTGCCTAATAGACTTTCACTTCGATATTTGTCAAGTAGTTTTGTTACAAAAAAAATGGACGCCGATGACCTCTGAGTTGCGAAAGTAAATAGGTATTAGCAGCCTTTTGACCAGTCTATAGTTAGTTCACTTTCAAAGAAAGAGCTGTAATTTGATTATAGAATTCGGAGCTCACTTTTCAAAAGTCAGATCTCTTAACATAATATAACATCACGCCTCTAATCCCCGAAAGGGTTGGACATACATAGGTGTTGTAATAGTACATCCACATTTCGCCCGTTATGTTTAAGTCCCATGTAATAGGGGGCGAGCCTATTGCCATCAACCGGGCACAAATCCAGACTCCGTGGCTGCTGAGAAATTCTTGATGGAAAAACCCAATAACACTTTGCCCGACCCGGGAATCGAAACCTCATGCTCAGCAGTTGACGCTTGTGACCACTCGACCAACAAGGCAGTCAGATAACTTTTCTCTGGAAAATAAATATCGTTGACAGCTTTTGTATGAAAAATCAAACTGTCTTTCATTCTTCAGCTAAATGTTAACTGGCTATTGAAAAGTCAGATCTTATTGCATTAACCGCTGAATTCATTAGTTTCTAGAAACGACTCTCATTTAGAAGGTCACTCCTAAATAGAACTGTCAATGAGTCATCATAGGAATAACCCTGATTATAAAATGAATCACGATTTATAAATCTATATTTTTTTGTTTCAGGTAATTTTGGGAGTGCATCACAGATTGGCTGTTTCCTTTAGGAAAAAATGTTCGTGAACTAAGGACCTTTACTTCCAGATAACTGCTAGTTATTCAGTTTTTTTTATTTATTTTTTTTATTTAAGATAGGTTTGCTCTTGACTCTAGTCTAGTCTTTTCAATCAAGTCTGTTTAAGACAGTGTAAGTTCTTATAGCAGTGAACCCGAACCCCAGTGGGAAGGCCTTACATACACTTACATATAATGTAGATGATGTATATCACATATAACAACTACAATACCGATTATCCTTTCTTCATAATAACAAATGACAATCAGCCTACTCCACCAGGGTGTAAACAGGCGTTTTAAATCACATAACCAGTCGGTTCAGCCGAAATGCCACGAAGCGCGTTCGGCATTCCTCGGCACGCCTAGCCTACGCACCCTGCGACCTTCTCAATGCTAATCGGCGCAGGCGCAGGCGTACAATAAGACCGTATGAACGGGCAACACTGCACCCGGAAATTATGGCGATTGGTGATGGTGACCTTAAGTTTTAATAGTTTGAATGGTTCAAGTTTCTTGTAAAAAATTTCGCAGTGCATTTTAATAGTGGTGTCGTTCAAATTGGTGTACATTGTGAATGACTAGATGAGAGTGTAAATTCAATTGGGGTTTTCTAATTCTTTAAGTATCTTAACAATAGTATTTTCTAAGCACTCATCTAATCAAAAAGTTTATTTGATCTTAAGCTAATGAATATTTAAAAGATCCTGAGCTGCCCCCACTTACTAACTTGTTAATTTAGGCAGTAGCACACTAATTTTATCTATGTTTTTCTTTCAAATTAAATCCTACAAAAAATCGTAGTATAGGATAGGCGCTCATAGATCATCATGAAGCGCTAACCGACCGAAGAAACGTACGTTTTCAAATTTATCTTCAAAATTTAGTCCGCACTGTCTTTCCACAAATAATAGCACTGGAGCAGTATCATTCTACCTTTAATATACCAACAACTACTAAAATCGCCCAGCTCTCCCAGTTTGGTAGTAAACTAAAATAAACTAAACTAGAATTGTGCAAACGAACAATTCTATCGGGTTCAGGATATAGAAATGTAATGTGGGCGCAAGTCGTTGGAACAATGAGCGGTCTGCCATAGTTGCCTTACGAGGTATAGGGACTTCTACTGGACCCTATATTTGGAACCGCGTAATGTATAATGACGTATGAATCGATGAGTGTTGATTGGTTCTCATAACTGTGGGCCTATATTCCACGAAAGGTTAGGCAGAAGTGTATGAGACAGTCATGTTATGCCAGTTATGCTTACTCGCCATGTTATCGGGGAGACGAGATCAAATCCTGACACCACCTTCTGTTAAAAATAAACGTCTATAAGAGTCTTGGCTACTGGACCCGCGCGTCCACTTGACCACACAATTTATTTTCTGTATTTTTGTTGGTTAACTGGACCCACATTTAAACTTTAAAATAAATCTATTGTTTAAAGCTACCTAGTGGATACAGTCGAGCGCAAAATTGGTTAGTCAAAATATAATAAAACGCAATTCAATTAGGTTTAAATGTATATTCTCAATCAAAATATAAAAACCTTATTAAATTAGGTAGAAACATGTAAGTAAAATCATGATGATATTAACTAAATGTAACACAGAAAAAAATAAGTCATCATCTGCCTAGCCTTTTCCCAACTATGTTGGAGTCGGCTTCCAGTCTAACCGGCTGCAGCTGAATACCAGTATTTTACATGGAGCGACTGCTTATCTGACCTCCACAACCCAGTTACTACTGGGTAATACGATATCCCTTGGTAAAACTAGTTGTCAGACTTTCGGGCCACTGACTACCTGTAACGGCTGTCAAAGATGTACAATTGACAGCCGGGGCCAACGGCTTAACGTGCTTTTCGAGGCACGGAGGAAACTCGGTATGTAATAGGTGCTTACCCATCCACGGACCAAACTAGGCAAGCGCGGCTTATCCTGACGATCCGAGAGACTGTTATTATTTAGCCACGAGCTCCTCACACACACAAAAAACACAGAAAAATATAAGCACTATTTAAAAATCACAGACAGATAAAAGAACATTCATGAATAAAATTAAACAAATCAACGTAGTATGTATGTAGTTGCATATATCAACTATAACAATAAACTATAACTATACTGCTATATTTTATAAAGTAACCGTGCTCATTTAATGTAGTGTTAATTAATAAGTGTGGTGCGTAAGTGTAAACCCCTAATTGAATAATATTGGTATCTTTTAAGTCATAAAACTAAAAGATTCGGCTATACTCCGTGACTGTACTTATAACAAAATTGGGCAGTGGGTCCAGTCGACCTACTCAAAATGTGATTGGGTTGAGGGATCCCGCGGGTCCATTTCGTGTGGTTCCAGTTGACCAAAGACTTGTACGATCCGGGAAAACAACAACAAACAATATCAGTCACACTAGACCAAAGAGACTTTAGACGTTAATTTAGAGTAGAATGACTGTAGAACGTTTTCCAGTTTTTCATACAGTGATCATAAACCACCTTTGAGAAGGATGAAATATCAGTCTTTGATGTTTATTTGTAAGATCTTTCCTAAAGAGAATGCAAGAGCATAAAGACGGACAAGTTAACGCTACTAGCTACGCAGTGAATATTCAGATTTCTGTCGCACTTTCGACGGTAACTTACAATGAAAAGTGTTATTGTTATAGCAAGCAATAAAATAAAACCATTCTTAATATCAGTAGCACTTATGCAGATATAAAACCACTTGCATCCTGCAAATCACAAAATGATGGATCTTAGGACAATGTTGCAGATTTAAGACATTTGACGCTATGCGACAGAATCGCACCACTAATAAATGCGGTTTACAGAGTGAAGTACGTACACTATGCAAAGAGGATTAAATCTAGCAGTATGTTGATTTAGCAAGATGATGACAGATAAAAATAGCATTTTGAAACTGAATAAATTATAAAGAAGAGACGGAACAGCTCATACAAGCTGGACACACGCACAGCAAAATAATAACTCCATCTAAGTCCGCGATAATCGTCGCGCGCCGTGACGGTTGACAACACAGAACGCACATACTACATTCTGCCTCTACGTCTATTAGTCAAAGAGACACTTTTTACGTAAATCTCAAGTTACAAGCACAACTTTCGTTGTCTGTTTCACGTTGTTTATATCCACACCTCGACCGTAAAATTGTCAAATGATAATCTTTTGAACATAATGGTTATTTTACACTTTATAATATTGTCTTTAAAATTGATAATAGCAAATGTATAGGCGTTAGAGGAAATAAATAGATTGTTTGACAGACACAGCGTAAAGTAAATAAATGATTGCCTGGGAGATGACAATCTTGAAATATTTTACACTTTAGACAATTGCGGTTATCGGTTATATATATGAAGCTGTTTCTAAGCCTTACAAGGAACTGATTTATAAACTGAGATGAATTTAATCAGGTACATTTTATGCTAAACACTTGCATTTGTGCAAGGTTGTTTGAAATCTAGCTTATAGTAATTCGGTTCTAAATACATTATTGAAAAACACTAACGGCTTCGATCCACGATTTCATATAAGATCTTCTATTTGTTATGCAACAAAAACAACGGAAAATGCTCAAAAAAAATTTTTGCTTTTCAATATTACCCTATCTATACTTATCCTAATATTTCTTTATAAACATACATTTCTTTTAAACCAATAGACAAATATTTCCACATAAATTCAGATTATCTCAATTCTATATGGAATAAGAGTATTCAAATGCAACATTTTTGACGCTTCCAACTAGTAAACATAAATGGAGAATATATCCTTTTTTGGCAAACAAATCCGGATTTACCGCCAAAATGATATAATGATCATTATAATGAAATGGATTCGACATCGTATATTGGGATAAGACTATACCTAATGATGTCGTATTTCGTCGGATATTTAAATAACATTAGGATTTTAAACTAGAATGTATTTCACTATTGTCTAAAATATCACTCTGAGGATCCATTAATTTAACTAGATATATATTGAATGTGGATTTAGCAACGACTTTTCTAAATGATCTCAAAAACATATGCAAAACAAAAACATAAAACATTCAAGGGTTTCGATCTTATATCATTGAACAGACCTTTCAAGCACAAAAACTGATTCAAATCCAAATACACCAACTCTAACTCTATAGTTTGAAAATCCGAAAATTGTGAAAAACGATTAGATTGAGATAGCTGTATTTAGTTTAAAATGGCTTGGACTCATTCTAAAGACAAGTGCTGCAAGGATCACTTGGCGCTTGACTGACATTGTCAAGAGGGTGCTGTTGGTAAACATTTGTGAAATTGTCTATGGAATTTGTAAAAACAAGATGGTGGCGTTAGTTCCGGCTATGGCCACGCGCCAAATAAACATGTTCAAATATATAGATTTGTATTAATTAGGTACCAAAGGCCATACTTTCGTGCCTATCAATACAAATTCTATTTAAATTCCCTGCATATTCTAAAACTGTCAGTATTAGATATCGGCTATCTCAGATACTTTCTATAATACGACGCCTCCGCCAAAATTGACATTAATTTCCAAATGCGGTCCACTTGATCTTGACAGGCGGGCCATTGAATAAGCGGAGCGATGAATTATGATATGTGGACTCTATTGGTACATTAAGTTCGTGATAGTCTAGTTTTCAGTTTAGATTCTCAGAATTGTTAATTGTTACGAGATCCCGATTGCAAAATCGGTTATATTGGCGACTACGGCTGACGACGCCTTCGTGTAAAAATATGTTTCTAAAACATTTGTATTAAAATATCTTTTTTTTCAGACATCAATAATCTTCTGCTTAATTATAGTTTCCAGTCAATACAATTTAAAATTTAAAGGCCAAAAAATCGCTCATTTGAGAGCCACTCCATTTAATTCTGACAGCTCATAAATAAATTGACGAACTCTCAGAAGGTGGACGGGTCAATTAAGATGGAATCCACGAAATAATGCCTTTTATTCACATAGAGAGCTAAAATAATGTATTTTTACTAGAATCAAATGAATTTTAAAGCACTCAAAGATGAAAGTAACTTAATTCATACTTGAGACGTTCCTTTTCTTAACGCGATTAAGGCGAACAAATTGAAGAATGTAATTGGAACAATAGTGAACATAATAGTGACCTGTAATTGCACTTTTGAATATTAAATAGTGTTATATTTAAAATAGGGCAGGGTGAATAAATCTAAAAAGCTATTCATTGAAAAAAAAAATATTGCCATAGTTTAAAAACCATACCTCAATGTAACTACTTATGTAATACACAGTCATCTTACAGTACCAACCGATGTAAAATATGCAATAGTCTTATAAACAAGCCTATCCCCAAAGTATGTAGTTTCGCCATACTAGTCCGAGGGGTTAAGATTTGATCCCGCGACCTCTGGTTCGCCAGCCAGCTTCGTATTCGTTAGGCTATTGTCGTGTAAAGTGTTAGAAAATGTGGTCTTGCCTTCTCTGATGGAATATATTATAATTGATTTTAATATAAATGGTCAAGCAAAAGTTGTAGATGGTAGACAGAAAACGTAGGTCGTATAATTACTATGTTGCACAAATTGAGTGAAATCAATTTGTTGTTTAAATTTATAAATAAACAAATGTTTTGTTAGGTTTTCTTGTTCCGTTGGCTGCCTCGTTGGTGTAGTAGTCGCAAGCAACTGCTGAGCAAGAAGTCTTGGGTTCGATTCCCGGATCGGGCAAAGTGTTATTGGGTTTTTCCATTTGGAATTCCTCGTTAGAATTCACGGAATCTAGATCTGTGATGACATTTTGATGCACTCGTTCTAGCAGTCTGTTTTCTCTTGAATCTTATCTTTGTCTATAAGTCGCCCACGTAACTAATGTATGAAGGGTCGAAATAATTTTGATAGTGTTTTTAAATTTTTGAGCTCATTTCTCTCGCTTGCAGACTACGTTCTCTTAAATCTTAAATTTGTCTTCAAATCGACCAAGTAACTCCTGTATGAAGGATCGAAACAATTCTAAACTGACCAAGGAAGGTTGTATAAAAAATTTCGAGTCACAGTAGTAATATCGTTTCTTACTTTGAAGCTTGTGACATAAGGGGCGTATCAGGAATAGGTCATCGGTGACCATAGTGCTGTAACCAAATCTATTTTCCTACCTACATTGAATCCGGAATTGGTCCATGGGGGGGACATAGTGGTACAACTAAACCCATTTCCCTCACCTTGGTACCTTCATACATAGATATTCTTCTTTATGTGTCATAGAAGTCATAGCTCTCTGGTCTACACGAATCTCATGCAAATCTTACCCGTGATCATCTGGACGTCATCCACCCCATCTGACGGTTGGTCTACCAACAAATCTTTGAAAATAATGAAACATACCTAAAAATTAGAGAAACATGAGCTGCTGCTAACAGAATGCCATGTATGTAGTTACATTGATATTTAATCGATTAGACGCAAATCTACAAAAAATATGTGAGTCATCAATAGAGTTCGAAGTAAGAAATCAACTGCATCTTGAAATCCTACCGTTTACACAAAATTAAACATGTTTAAAGATTCATAAATACTCCGGCCAAACGAGAACAATGTGTTTCCAGCGAAATGAATATAAAAGTACAGTTACCAACACAAATGCCAGTAGATCTTTGTGTAAACATTTAACCTCTGACCTTCACGACAAAACAAAACAATCATAACTTCACATAACTAAAGTAATTATTCACGCTAAACGATCACAAAAAAAAGTATTTTTTGTTTATTAGTCAAAGTTATTTATGTGAGTGTGCACAGACTAAGTTAATCTGTCCATATTCCAGACAAACTATCGTTCTATGAAAATAATTATAAGAAACATAAAAGGTGCGTCTAAGAAATAAGGGGTGGGTGTCAAAGGCTACCGTGTTACCCAGTTATTTGGTTGTACAGGTTAGATTAGGCAGATGCCTATCTCCATGCTCCATGTCGAATGTTGGTATTCGGCAGCTTCCAATAGACTGGAAGCCGACCCCAACATGATTAATAAAAGGTCAGGCAGATGACTACAAAAGTTCTATCTACAAACGAAACAACAAAAAAACTATATTGGTTCTATTTCTATTGTTACGAGCTGGGTATGGGATAAATTAATTACTACCAATCAGACAATTTAATAACTTTATTAAACACAAAACACTTAAATCTTAATCACAAGTACACTACTGATCACTATTCGCTTGGATATCGCACTTCTAGTTCACTTCGATTCGCTCCGTTGTATCGCCTGAATCAGACTACCCCTTGTGTGTCGGCGCTTGTGCTTTTTATACTACCCCATTATTCACGAACATTCCGGCGATGTGTAGAACGGTTCGATAAAAACATCAACAAAAAAAACATTACTAAGTAGTAGGCAAAAAAATAATAACCTACTTGTACCGAATAAAGAAGTAGGTACTTTATGCCCTCGGCGTACGGTCGAAATTACAATGACAATTCCTAATATTTTTTATAAGTAGTTACCTACTTAACTTTGAACTAATAATAATGGCACGCTTCTCGAAGTTTTTAGCGCAAACACACTGAATCACGTCCTTTCTCGAAAGATCACGTACGTAAGACGTAACACTGCCCCCTCCTTAGACATGCTCGTCCCGAGCATCATTAGCCCCGTAGTATCGGGCCAATCGGTCTACATGAACAATCTTAGGCGCACCTCGTAGACCCTTCTGTATTCGGTAGGTGACATCGTTGATCCTAGTCACGACTCGGTATGGTCCATCCCATTTTGCTTGCAATTTCGGAGACCTCCCCTTGCTCCGCACTGGGTTATGTAACCACACCAGTGAACCCTCGTCGAAAGCCCTACTGTTTGCCTTGCGGTCATAACGGGTCTTCATCTTCTCAGACATCCGTTGGCCGGATTGTCGGATATGCTCATAAACATCATTCAACTTGTTACGCAAATCATGTGCGTAATCTGTTACACTACGTGGAGCATCAGGGGGAGTTCCAGTGATTAAATCTGCAGGCAACCGTAATTCCCTTCCAAAGTTCGCGAATGCTGGCGTCACAGTCGTACTTTCGTGGACTGCGCTGCGGAAGGACAGTAGAAACGGCTGTATGTGCTTGTCCCAATCCCTTTGCCTGCTTTCCACGACTTTTGCCAGATATCTTTCCAACGTTTGGTTGAATCGTTCCACCATTCCATCAGATTGTGGGTGGTAAGAGGTGGTTCTGGTTTTGTAGGTACCCATCAATCGACAAGTTTCCTGAAATACTTGCGATTCAAAATTCCTTCCTTGATCGCTGTGTATTTCTAAGGGTACTCCAAAACGACAGAAAACTTCCTGAACTAATTTATCTGCGACAGTTGTAGCCTCTTGATTAGGAATGGCGAAGACTTCTGGCCACTTTGTGAAGTAATCCATGACCACCAGGAAGTACTTGTTTCCGCTCTCACTTTCTGGAAATGGTCCCGCAACGTCTAGTGCTATCCGTTCCCAAGGGGCTCCAACGTTGTACACTTTTAATGCACCTCGGCTGCGTGTGTGGGGTCCTTTCACGGCCGCACAACTGGTACATTTGCGACACCAGTCCTCCACATCATCTCGACAGTGGATCCAGTAAAAGCGTTCTCGAATTTTTAGTAGAGTCCTTTTTACCCCCATATGTCCTCCTGAACATCCATCATGGTAGAGCCGTAGAACATCTGGTACCTTAGCTTTAGGGACAACCATTTGTAGATGACAGCTGTCCCCTCGAGCGTTTTCCCATTTACGGCACAAGACTCCATCCTGGATCACCAAGCTGTTCCATTGCGCCCAATAACTCTTCGTGATGGAACTCATCGCAGCCACATCACTCCACTTAGGTTTAGGAGCACCAGCTTTGATCCACTCGAAGATCGGTTTGATGTCCGAGTCATTTTGCTGAGCCTGCTGTAGGGTTTCCTTCCATTCATCGCTGAGATCTGTTCTAAGCATCCTCACGGACACTACTTCCTTAGTCTCTTGCCTGGCACAGTGCTTACAGTCTTCAGGACAAGGTCTTCTTGACAAGGCGTCTGTCTTAACGTGAGTTCTCCACTGTTGCTGGGCAGTCATGCATGGCATTTCAGCCGCTTTTCCCTCATGGGGTTGACCTTCTCTCATTGTGCTTCGGTTTTTACAGTTTGACCGAAGATGACCCCTTTCTCCACAAGTGTAGCACCTAGGGCTGTACCGTTGCGGAAGCTGGCGTACAGGTGATGCCACAACTTGCTTTGGACTGCTAGACCAAAGATGATCCCTTTCTCTACCAGTGTAGCACCTAAGACTGTACCCTTGCGGCCGGTCGCGTACAGGAGATGCTACAACCTCTCTGACGCGGTGCGTTCGGTGGTCCTGCCTCACTGCCTCTACTTCTAAGGCATGGGCCAAGGCGTCTTTCAGCGCCTCATGATGCCCAAGTCTCACAGCGGCTCTAACTTCTAGGTCGCGTATTCCATCAACGAACGCTTGTACCAGATTCCCATCGATAAGTGCAGGGGCAGACTGGTATGCTTTCCGAACCAGCTTTTCAACTTCGAGGGCCCACTGCTGTAGATTCTCGTCACTACGTTGAACACGATCTTTCAACTTAGCACGAAATACGTGCTCCAGGTGCGCGTCACCGTATCTGGACTCTAACGCCTCCAGCAGCTGCTCGTAGGTTACATTCTCGCCGAGCGCCTCAAGAATATTAAGGGCCTGGTCTCGGAGGGCCAAGGTGAGCGCGGTCATGGCTTGCGGTTTTGTCCATCCATTCGCCTTCATAACGGCCTCAAATTGAATTTTATAAGCCGACCACGAAGATGTGCCATCGAATGGAGGCACCTTAAAGCCCCGCGCTGAAGGTGCACCAACTACTGAAGCTACAGTCAAGTCTCCAGTCTTCAGTTCCCCCAAAGCCTTCTTCACCCCAGCGATCTGAACTTCGGCTTCTGAGAGGCGATTCTCGTGCTGCTGTACCTGATCCTTCATCACCTTTAGGTCTTTGCCAAAAGTTGCATGAAGATCCTTTATGAGGAGCATCTGCTCGTCTTGGCGGCGGACTTGCTCCTCTTTGTCTCGCTGCAACTGCTCTTCCAACCGGCGAACCTGCTCCTCTTGACGGCGAGCCTGCTCCTCTTTGTCTCGCTGCAACTGCTCTTCCAGCCGGCGAGCCTGCTCTTCTTGACGGCGAGCCTGCTCTTCTTGACGGCGAGCCTGCTCCTGTAGCAGCGCCATTAAAGCTGACAAGTCTGGCGCCATTGATGCTGTAGAAACTGCGGATGGGCCAGCGACTGGCACTGACGTAGGCTGGACACCACCCGGTGTCTGTGTTGGGGAATCTCCAAACCGCCTTTGGTCCATGTCCTGCTGTCGCTGACTCCTGGTACGGATACCGTCCGTGTCGTCCTTCGGTAGAATTGGCATAATTTATCCCTCACTTCTGACACCAAATTGTTACGAGCTGGGTATGGGATAAATTAATTACTACCAATCAGACAATTTAATAACTTTATTAAACACAAAACACTTAAATCTTAATCACAAGTACACTACTGATCACTATTCGCTTGGATATCGCACTTCTAGTTCACTTCGATTCGCTCCGTTGTATCGCCTGAATCAGACTACCCCTTGTGTGTCGGCGCTTGTGCTTTTTATACTACCCCATTATTCACGAACATTCCGGCGATGTGTAGAACGGTTCGATAAAAACATCAACAAAAAAAACATTACTAAGTAGTAGGCAAAAAAATAATAACCTACTTGTACCGAATAAAGAAGTAGGTACTTTATGCCCTCGGCGTACGGTCGAAATTACAATGACAATTCCTAATATTTTTTATAAGTAGTTACCTACTTAACTTTGAACTAATAATAATGGCACGCTTCTCGAAGTTTTTAGCGCAAACACACTGAATCACGTCCTTTCTCGAAAGATCACGTACGTAAGACGTAACACTATTGTACCGACAGTCTTACTAAAACATAATTTATTTAAATAAGTCAAAGTTATTATGATTTAATAATAGCGAAGTTTTATGGTACCGGACATTGTCGGCCGAATTAGGTAAAAATCGATATAATTTAAGTTTCCTTGATAAGTTGTAGAATGTGTCATGGCGCCCACGCGAGACCTATTGTGATTTTACCATAAACTGACGATATAGAGCCTTCGACATGCTTAGTATACGCCACGAGAAATAAGATTATGAATTGAATAACATGAATGATTTTAATGAATAGTTTTTACTTTTAGTAATTTTGTGAAGAGAAATAGATACTAGGTGAATTATTTCACTTAAATATATTATAATGTCTGTCACCTATAGTCCCTTTTCCCAGACTAACAAAACTTTAAACATACCTTCTGGTATTCGCTTGTCTTTTTGACCGACTTCGATAGAAGAGGCTATGCCTTTCATTTAGACCTTTTTATTTAAACTTATAGTCAAACTCGAGCACCGAATCATACCCATACCCATAGAACAACATCTAAACGCTATCGCCAGATCGAGAATCGTTATATTATTCGGCTATCGGTACGTAACCGATTCTTACGACATAAGCCCAGTATGTTATCTATATAAATCCATAATGGCGGTAACACGGTAGCTAAAACTACGAATCGATGCATAATTTATAAACGAATAATTTAATATAATATCGACCTTATTATGTTATACATTATTGCACTGATTTAAAAATATTATTACAATGAAATAAATTATAACAGATGATCGTTTAGTGTTGTTCAGACTATAATAGGTTAATAAGAATGTAAATTATTAATAGTAGGATTATTAATGTAGGTTTGATTAACAATAAATGTTAAGAATTTTGCTTCTGATTTTTGTGTGAACATAATGATAGATGGAAGATACCCCGTAGAGTTTAAATTGGTTTTATTGCTGTTTTTGTATTTGCTAAAATATATTAAAAAATAAAGTTAAAGAACATGTATTTTTCAGATATCTTAGCCTTCCTGACGATACTAAAAATCACTGAAAACAGTATTGGTTCGCAAAGTTCCTGTCAACATGCCAACTGATCTTTTCAACCAATTTACAACAAAAAAAATATAACATAAGTATATATATTCAATAACATAAGTAATTTTATAACTTTATCAGCAAGTATAAGTAATATCGCCATAATATATGACATATTTATTTGACATTTTATAATAATCATAATGTGTAGGTGCCCACTTACACTAAATATTATTACTTGAGGGTAATTCTGTTAATTGCTATGCCAAAATTATGTAACGAGAACCTGCGAGAATTATTACAAAAATAAAATCTTATAATATCAATTAATTATGTTAATTTTAAAAATGAAATATCATCCAAAAGATCATGTTGATAAAATGTAATGGAACTACAATCAAAGCTGACATTGCTTGCGAAGTTGCGATATCTGTTGTAAGATCCCGTTATTTTGACCATCATGCATAAAAACGCAAGGTGCACAAACATTTGCTTAATCTCACCCGTTTTTTTTTCGTTCCATTTCTAAGTCGGACCAAGTGTTGGTGGGTTTTTCTAAAACTCAAATTCCAGTGGCGTCACGAGGTTGAATGATGTACGATTTCAATACAATAGTAGTTACAATTTTGGACATCACAACTGACCATATTACTGATGCAGCACGTCAATACAAGAGGAAGATAATATTTGTAAACGTTTATAACAACTACACAGTTGCCAGGTTTCACTAACACTAGGACCTAATACTTAAACAAAAGCGCATTGTTGGATTTTAAACGCTAAGCTCAGGGGTGACTGTTGAAAATCATCTGTGCGTTTTTATTAGGTTGTTGTCTTTGCAGCAAAAGTTGACTAAAGGATGCGGCTGTTGCTAGTTTCAATGATGATAACAGCTAAATAGCTGTTAGTTTGGTAAGCGATGGGTACGTCCATGTTTGATGTCATTTCGTAAATCTTACGATGCATTTACTAAAGAAAACCGCTTACAAACCAAAGCTTTGACAAAATGATCTGGCTTCACAAGCATTAGGCGGAAACCACAGTCGTAACGACTTAATATTGTGTTTGGTCAAATAGCTGTCATACATATATTATCATCAAATGTGTTTCTCATACAAAAACTGGACAGTTGATGATCGGATTAAATGTCGCATTTCAGTGATTTATATGGACATGTTGATGGAGTCAGCTAATAGTAATGAGAAATACTGTTAGCGTCGCGAAACTGCATAAGGATGCTATTTGTTGTTGACTAGCTTTTTCTCGCGGCTTCGCCCGTCTGGTGGTCGGAAATTTTCTTTAGGAATCGTAGGTACTACTGGAAAAATAAAAATTAGCCTAAATTAAAAATTAATTTAAAAATTTGCCCAGACCATGGTTTATCAATGAGCTTTTCATACAAGGTAACAGACAGAGGAATAGTTTAATTTTCACTTATATAATATTAAGAATGCACTTATTAGTTCTCCATTTTAACTTCTAAAATTAAACCCCCGTTAAAATCTAGTTACCTGTCAAAAAGTCGATAAATATAAGTGATATTATGTAGATTTCAATCGGGCTTAAACTTGAGCCGCAATAAAAACAAAAAAAATACCTCTTTTACATATTTTTAAATCAAACATGTGCAGATGAGTTTATCAAAAGCACAAAAAAACTTAATAAGGTCCCTACCATTCATGACCAAACGAAAAAAAAAACACAACAAGACAATATTTCACTTAATGCAAAACCTATAAAAATACTCCCACATCAATTAAAAAAGCGTCACCTAAACTCGCAAACAAAACACCACGTGAACGTGGCTAGCTGGCTATGGCTATACACAGCCATGTAGCCTATAGCCTCCGTGGCCGGCCGAAGTGGCCGAAGCCTCAGTCCACTACCTGTGTGCTTTTTTTTGTCAAAGGTCCGATTCGTCGGGTGAAGCGGGTCGCCAGTGTTTGCGCGCACCTCGAGTCGGCCGCGCGTACCGTTCCATTTTCAAACACACCGATATAACTCCCGACTACCCTGTTACAAACAGGGTATTTCTTTACAGCCAGTGCTTTTGAATATTTAAAAAAAAAGTGAAATACTTTTTATTACGTTTTGTTTTGTGTTGTAAACTTTTTGATTATAAAACGGTTTTGTTTGGACTTAAGGACGTAAGGTTGTGACCTGTGATGTCATTGGACGGTGATTATAATTTTGACATTCCGTTGATAGATATTTTAAGTGGCAACGTGTTGTTTTATTTTTAATTCAAAGATTTAATGTGGAGAACCATAGTGGTGATAAGTGATACTGTTTGTATACATTCATTTGACTCGGAAAAACAAAGTGCTTTTATTTCTCAGTGACAATAAAAATATAACAGTTTTTATAACATTATCTATATGTGTATGTGATTAGGAATGTACCTGAAAATGTACATCAAATCGGAGAGGTTCTACCAACAGCCTGACAATCAGGCGCTCAAGGAAGACAGGTGCTTCTCAGACTATGAGGAGGAATTAGACGACCGTGAGTAAACATAATTTAAAGTGATAACATTTTGAAAATAAATAGATATTCATAGAATATGATTGTGTAAAAATAAATAAATTGACAATCAATATAACACCTGGGCCATTCTTCATCTTTTAGATACGTATACAACAGGTACAAGCTCAATAAACAGTACCAGGTAGTAATAAACAATAATAGGTAAGAGTTTAACGTAATATGTAATTTGTTACAAACCAATTGTAGTTATTCTTAAAGATATAGCCAGTCATTAGCATTACCTTCGATAAGTTTTGACATTTTACTGTGACACAAACACATGCAGGCACACAGGCACATGTGACTAGCCTATACCATTTAAACATATGCTTGTTATTAAAATTAGAAATAATAAAACTACTGTTAAAATTGACAGCTCTCATTGTGTTTGCGCGTTGATGTCTTTTGTATGTACGAGACTTAATGCTGCCGACGGAAAGTAACTCATTGTCTTATTAAAATGAAATACCTACTGATGTATTATTATTTCAGTTAAATAATTAACAATAGTTAATTGAATCACTATTAATGGTTGTTGAATTCAAATGAAGAAATATTAATTAATGGTGAAAAATACATTTAAAATTTTTACAGCACTTTCGCTCATTGTGGGAATTATATAATTTAAGAGAATGATGGATAATTCGTTGTTAAGCAGAAAATTAGATAATAAACTACGTAATTTAACTTATAAATTTATAATCAATGCGCAAGAACCAGGCTTATAACGAAAACCTGGATTACCCCAAACAATACTTATTTATCAAATCCTATTATTTTAAAATTATTATCACTTACATCTCACGTGCACTACATGTTCTTCTTATTTTAGAAAAAAACCTTCAAAAGGTACACAAAACCAAAGTAATCCCATACTTTCGAATTTAATAGCAAACAGGTAAACGCTAAACGAAATCCCTTACGGTCAACCCTTACCCTACGAAAGGTACAAAGGACCCCTTGTACCAGACCAATTAGGGACAAAGAAAGGTCCAGCGAAAGGGACAGGTACAAAAAGAGATTAGTTCAAGGGTTTGCTAAACAATAGGGTCAATTGTTTGCGAGATTTCGATTTCCTGTTCGGACATTTGGACCCACCGCACTGTTGAGTTTAAAAAGCGTAACGGATTTTAGATTCTGCGGTAAGGAATATTCTAGATTCAAATCGTTGTATTTAGTCCGTAACTCGCCTTTTTCCGAGACTACAGAACTCCGACAAATCTTACATCCACCTTTTGTGGGTCAACGTGCATACATCTGACCATACACGCGGTCCTTTGCGTATTTATCATTGAACCAACAGCAACAGCAGTACTAAAGCTAACGTTTAATCTGTTTGCGCTCCATTCTGGAAAATGCAGTCGCTCATTCCGTGAAGAAAACTACCGTCGCAAAGTTTTGAAAGAAGAACTCCACATACTACTGCATCATGGTGTGGTACTTGCTGTTCATTTATTTTTCACTTCAAGACACTACTCACTACACATCAGTGTAGCCCTGGCTCTTATACTAGGAGTTCTTGTATCACAATAGCCAGAATATATAATAAACATTACAGATTCTTTACCGGCCATGCCAGTACTTTACACATTTTTACCCAAACATTGTATTTCTGTTGGCTTTACTTTGACATTCCACACAAGTCTCAAACCCGATTGATGGATTATCAAAAGGTTATTGTTGTTCCCGTCGGGTAAGCGACCTGACACTACCAGTACAAGGTTTGATGTGTATATTTTTGACTTGTGAGTGCATTGCGAATTGACACAAATTAAAAAACTATAGCAAGCATTCAAAACATCTAATATGAAATCAAGCTTTGTTTGCTACCATCTCGAAGAGGCACTAGTGACACAATAAACTTAAAAATAATAAAATCTTTTTATACCATGGCCATAGAAGTATTAATATGATATACGAGGTAGGTTCCTAACTTCCTACTACAAAAATCTCGTTTGACACCCATACTCCATGCAATATCTTAAGGAATGTTATATCGATAACCGACAATAATGTCAACACGGAACGCCATGACAACCACTCAAACATTCTTATAAATACCGTTGACTTACCTTATTTATTCCACGCGTAATTTACCTTACATACCCACGTTGCACCCTCAAACATACGACCTTTTAACAATAGAAGAAACCCAAAAAATAATCCACAATATTAAACCTTACTCCATTGACATAAATAACACCGAAATTACCAATTTTTTGCAAAATTCTTAGAATCCTGTACCTGTTTAAAAAAAACTGGGTAGTTTGGTACCTGACCTTACCTGAATAGTGTTCTTTTTTCGAAATAGGCAAGAAATCGCGACAATACGGTCGAAACGGTCATAGTTTGGGATAAGTGCGCAGGAGTTTAACAATGGTGCGCAAAGATCTATTGTAAGGTGCGATTGAATCGTAAAACGCCTTTTTGGAGAAATGAGTCACGCAGTTCGTAGGTGTGTACATACATTGTATGTATATTATACTGTAGTATTTAGAAACCACTGTACGTGTTATACATGCACCAATAGGCCTTACTATTATAAAATATTTATTAGACTCTCAACAGCTATTTCGTGAATGTTACTGTTTTTATATTTGTAGATCAAAAGAGTCATTAGTAGTACAATTGTATAAATCTATTTTGTTCTTCAAAATGTTGTTGTTGTTATACATGAAAAAATAAAAAGCTTTATTCATTAAAATTTGTTAATTCTCGACTTAAGTGTTAATGTTAAATTCAAGGGTTAACTTAGGCGATAACAGCCTAATATGTCTTGTCTAAATAAAGTCTTCAATAACACATATTAAAACATAATAAAACCAAGTGTTAAATAAGTTTTAACCTTAAATGGTACTCAATAATCATTTACTTTATTGCACTAAACAACAAGAACTTTTTTTATCAATTAAGTTATTGGACGTCTTTTTATGTACTTTAACTCCAAGTTAATTGCATATTTTTATTATGAAAAATAATGCCAGTGAAAGGCAGTGACACCGACAAGTAAAAAAAAATCTGAACAATATTTACACCTAATCTTCTATAATAAAGAAGATATAATTTTCAAGACTATCACTAGACTGAGTGAAACTATTGTTCACATACCTATAATATCTGAGTGTAATTTTTAATTATATTTTTAACCGACTTCAAAAAAGGAGGAGGTTCTCAATTCGGTTGTATTTTTTTTTTGTTTGAAACATTCGGTTGTATTTTTTTTTGTTGTTTCATATCTTCGTCAGAATCGATTGGAAAAATTCTTCTCTAATCTGAAAGGAAATACTTTCCGATTAGTCCCATTGAAATTTCATCAAAATCGGGCCAGTTGTTTGGTTTTTAAATCAAAATTGCTGAAAAAATATGTCATCCAATTAAAAGAGATTGCGAAATTGATACTTGACAAGGATTTGTGTGTGATAAGATACCTAAAAAGGGTAAAATAAAGACTTTTTCGCAAAAAAATAACCGACTTCCAAAAAAAACACAAACATATTGGATAATAACTTTACTTTTTTTTTCGGAAGTCGGTGGCAAAAAACTCAATGAAACAAACAATAGTCACCGACTTCCGAAAGTAAAGTTAGTTTCCATTTTATTTTTCGTGTTTTTTTTTTGGAAGTCGATTATTTTTTTGCAAACAAGTTGTTCTTTGTAATTTTGACACAGGAGAATAGAAAACGAATCGGTTGGAGTGGCTCATGCGTTAAAGAGACTTATCGCACAAATAAACTTTTACAGATACTAAAGAAAATCAGTAACTTTTAAATTAATCAAGTACCAACAACCAACACTATGTTTTGTCACCTCTAACAGTACAAATGTTGCAAGGCTCAAGTAATAAAAGATTTATAACGTTATACACGACAACTTTTTACGAGTATTAACAGACGATAAAATTAAACATGACGCTAATTAGAAAGAAGTGACACTACATTTGCCGCTATCGTCGAACTTACTTTCATACTAATTATACCAGTTACTTTCAACCTTAGGGTATTGACTTAGAAGCCAATGTAATAACAGAATAACTGTAGTCAAGATACTTTTTATTTTTTCTATATGTGTGTTATTTTTTTGATTTACCTCATCGTGGCTGGTATATTCTAATTGAGACCCATTCTCGTAAATTATTGCTTTGATCCTGAACAACACACACACACTATACCAAGCAGTGGATCAAAGCAGTAATTTATCATCAGAAATATTATTATCTTTTGTGCTATGTATCGACATAGCACAAAAGAAAATAATATTTCTGATGATTATTTAACACTTCAAGCACAGAGTACAGAGGCGGATTTAATGCCATAGGCATTTTCTACCTTTGGGTGATGCAGAGACCAACAGTATACAAGCGAGATATTTTTTTTCAAAATAATGACATCAGAAAATGCAATATCATTATTTATGTGTCATAAACTCTTAAAGAATTATGACAATTGTCAACAAAATGACAGTAATTTCAAATAAAAACTATGCAATCTGCATTATCGTCGCAAACATAACTCGTTACAGTCAAGGTAAAGGTTATAGTTAGGGCAAAAGGTCGTTGCGAACTACAGATTCACATCTATGACGCATCCTGTTTATACCTATATTTACCTTATATATTAATCATTGGACTTTGCAATGCCACTATAACTTAGAACGGAGTGAATAACTAACGCAGTGTCACATACGATTTATTTTCATTCGTAGCCCATCCCACTGCTGGGATTAACCCTCCCATCAACATGATCATCATTCTCCTGCCCTTATCCCAATTTATTTGGGGTCGGCGCAGCGTATAATCTTCATCCACTCGATACAACTAACTTCCCGGTGTTCTAGAACAGCTACAAGCTCGAGACTGGACGATAGTCGAAAATAGTCTTGGAACTGGATTTGATCGTGCTATAATAATTATAATGAAATCTGCCGGATTTTAAACCAGGTCCCAGGTTAATATTGTTCTAGAATTCGGGATTAGGTACATCCATCTCCTTTTCGAAAAAAAACACTCTCACTTCTTGTATTGAAGTACGCACAACAGAAAATGCTTTTAAAAGAAATAACTTACCACATAATATCCAACAAAACCAGTACAGTCAACTGACTTCGTATGTAAATCTTTGAAAACGTAAAAATGTTCGTCCAGGTTCAAGGTGAGGGTCAGGGGCAGGGGTCGTGAGATGAGCGCTGATTCATTCGGGCCAGAGGTTCAGCACCTCTGACATTTCCACGTAATCGCTTAACGGCACATCCATATACAATGTTGTACAGAAATGTAATTGTCAATGCGTATTGGTTACAGATGTATCGTAAATGAGCGTTCATGTACCATGGTTTATTGGAAATTATTTAGAACTTGGAAAATGACTGCTGTTGTATTAATTCATTTGTTGCTTGATGGTGTTTTTTTATTGCCTATTTATAAATTACTGAGAACTAAAAGATGTGTTTCTAAAAATATTTCTTCTCATGGTCCAGGATGATTCTAATAACAATAGTTATCGACAAGATAGTACAAACAATTCACACTTGAAACAACACAGCAATTAACTTAACCAAATACAAAACTACCATTTCCCCCATCTTACTCGTCACAAAACTTAATATTTACTCAAAATCGTCATCAATGCCAAGGTCAAGTTCAAGGGCAGGCGGGTCGTGAGACGCGGGTTCGACGCCTGTTGATTCAAAGCCGGTCGAAGGTTGGCAACCTCTGACATTTGACGCGCGAAACGTCAAGCTGTTCTGCAAACGAGTTGACTGCAATAAACAAAATTAATGAAAGAAGCCAAAGTTTGTTTGAAATGCAATTTGTTTGGTTGTATGTATATTTGATCTGTAAATCTTGATGCATGTGGAAAATAAATATTGTTGTTATGTTTACCTGCCAGAAATCATCAAAAAATATATTCTAAGGGGTTGTGCGATGGCTTATTCCATTAGAAAAAATTCAGTGTCTGGATTTTAAGCCCCGGTTAGTGACAATTGTCTTCTTTTACCTCGGAATGGGAATTACCGGATTCATTTAAGATATGATAATTTTAATCGAAATTATCATATTTTAGTATTCCGAATTGGGGAATACGGACACAAAATCATCCAAAAACATGACTTTCTAGTTTTAAGTGATAAAGTATGAAACAATAACCCTCCTTTTGGGCTTCGCTGCAGTCGGGTAAAAAAGAACATGACTTTTCGAACCTCATAGATGACCCCTGTGACATAACTGTATTTTAATGTAAATCAATACGATCATTTAGTTCAATGTCTGATCGTTTTAAGCGTTTCTATGTAAATATTTACATTTATTTGTTTAAACGGAGTCTAATCTACGTAGAGATGGTTTTTTGAATGCTCATGTAAGTAAATGAGCAGTAGGCTAAATGGCTAAAAGGTTAAATACCCGTACCCGTAGTGTATGACCGTTTTTAATTTATTATTATTTGCTTGACCTTCCGAAGTTCTCACAGAGTTTCACACGGGTTGCCGGTCGTATGAAGTTCAAAAGTTCATTTGACATAAAAAACTGTTTACTACTACTGTCGTCGTACATAAATGATAAACAAGTTTTGCTTGATTTTAAATAACACTGTAAATTGGGATTTCGATATCAAAGTTTTTTTTTTTTGATATCGTAATTCAATTTTTTTTTAAATAACTGTAATGAGAGATTAAGAGAAAATAATCATTTCCATAGGTTTTAACTACGCAGTATTTTATGTCAAATTTTTCATTAATAGTTAACGACTCGGAAAAGTTTCTGCAAGCAAGAAAAAAGCTATTATTTTCTTTTCTCACACAGGACTACCGCTAACTAGCGGTTGTAATTATCCTACAAAGTAAGCGAAAAAGACGACACCTGAACGACCACCACGGAAGTCGACCCAACCAGTCAATTTCCACATTAGTAAACTACCTTTGGCTGCTCAGAAGCCCGACTTACGCTAACCGCATCACAGTTTTTTTCCTCCATTACTCGTCGCCGTCGGTATTGTCGGTAGCACGAAAAACCATTTTCTCTCTCGTGTACGGAATAATACCATATTAGGATTCAATGTGCATCCGAAACATTCTTAATCCTCAAGAAAAAAAAAACAAAAGAAGTACCGTCGGATCTCGAAAACATTCGAATTTCAAACATCGCGAAGGCTAGAACGCGATTCACAGAAGGAGAACAAAATGGATGAATGAAACAGTATAGCTCGCGAATTCGCTCTTCGCAGTGGTATGACGGTGGCAAAGAATCTCAGAGAATAATGACGTAGCTTTGGCGTCAGTTACAGTATAAATGAAGGTCAAAAGTAGTGAATTCAAATTAGGATATTATTTATGGACATCAGAAATTACTTGAGGCATTTCTTTAGCTGGGAAGAATATTGGTACACATTCGCCAGCAACTCATCTGTCTACTATGTAAGGTAGGAACTTGAAGATTCTATACAATAGTATGCGAAGCCAAAATACATAGGCAATAAACACCCAACGGTATGTCCAGCAGTTGTCGGAATCGCAGGCGTCGCCCAGGTCGTCGGTTCGAACGCAAATACGGGTTAATTGCAGATTCACAACGACCCTACTTTAGAAAACAAAGACCTGAGTGGAATTTTAACTCGACATTCAAACTTCTTTTTGTTGTGTTAAAAAGTTTTTATACGACGAGCGGTGATGTGGCTGTGTTGAAGATAGTTGTTAAGTAGGTGTGATCGCTGCTTCACTTTTCTTTTTCTTATAATCTGAAGAATCAATAGCGAAATATTATGCACTAACACCCGTATCTATAAACAAGTCAAAGTGGTGTTTAATTGAGTAAATGTCATTATTTAAGATACGATTCTTATTATGTAGTTTAATAATTGCTTGAAGTTAGAACTGTAAAAAGTTAGAATTCTTAGCTTTGCTTTCTTTGACGGTTCTTACTTCGTTTAAATTCTTGTTTATTGTATAAACAAAAATCACAAGTGCTTATTTTAACTTGACTATAGATACCGGTGTAACTATTTGTTTTGATTCTAAGGAATAATATTATTTTAACATTCGAACCTACAGCATCTGTCAAAGTTTGCTCGTGTAATCTGAACTTAAAGTCTTTGTGTTCTTCCTTCCTGATAGTTGTAAGTACCTTAACATGAGAATATTATAACTAATTAGTTTAGTTATTGCATTGTGGTAGGTAATTCCCTTTTATATATTTTTAACCGCCTGCAAAAACGAATAAGGTAATAAATGCATTCGGCGAGAATCTTTTTTTTTTCTTTTTGCTATTGTACTACGCCAACCTTGGGTAGCCATAATAAAAATATACATCCACTAATTCTCGGAAAAACTAATCCCATCCTTTTTGTTTCAATAACCAGTAGATTACTGAGATTCGTTTAAAACGCTTCAAAACATTTCCTCATAATATATTCTGTCCTCAAAAAATCCCGTTGATAGCCCGCCTCGTATACGAAAACACCGCGTAACCCTACACATGCTACCACACAGGTGCTCTCTGGTCCGGTCGAGAGGATGGCCCTCGCTGGCCCTCGTTGGCCCTCAGTGGAGCAAATGTTTTGCTTTGGACACAAACGTTTGACCACACGTCAAGGGCACTCCTTACTAAGGGCCTAGTGAGGGCACGTGACTGAAATAGTTTCGTGTGTCGAATAAATATGTTTTTTAATGGAAATATGATGTGTGTTCCGAATTTAACTTATCGAATTTAGCTAGATGAAATATTTTCTGCCTTCTAAAAGGTTGTACTTATCATCACGTAGATGTTTTCACTTTATCTACGAAACATCACTTTCTTTCGTTTCCGTGCTCAAACAAATTTTAATAATTAACGCAGATTCTTTACTTTTCTTCTTTTTTTTAAATCCTTATCACATATATCGGCACCGAATTAATGCCATAAATGTTCTATTTTGTCAATAGCAATCAGTAAAATAAAAGATGTTTTTGATGAAATCCTCAGTCATCTTAGTCTCTTTAAAAAAAAAACCTATCTTGACTACCGTGCTATTATAAAAAAATCTTAACCTCTAACTACCTCCAATCGACTTCATCGATAACTGTTGAGATAATCGACTAACCGCATCACTACTGCCGAGAGCCGTTCCTTGGAATCTTAACGACGCTAACAGTTTAGTGGTAAGCAGGTGACGTAGTGAGTCAATGTTTGTGTTAGTATGTTACATTAGTTTGTGTACCCCACGCTTGGGATGCCAGTACTGCCTGTAGGTAGGTGGAGAGGTAGGTACTTAGTAAGTGCTTGCTTTGTTTTTGGAGCGGTGACAGGAGTATTTGTTTGAGATGTTTTAAAACAATGCTAGTGATGACTTTTGTTTTTATTTTACAAATAAAATTAAGTAAAGTAATTATTAATTAATTAAAATAAATATGATTCAATCAAAAATATCCTCTAACTTAGATTGCAATTAGAAACACAATTTTGTATTCAAAATGTGATTATATCAGGTGAATCCTTATTTTTTTTGCAATCATTCTTCTGACATCACTAATAAAAACCTATTTAAATTAGCATCAGAAATAAATAATAGGCAACAACGGGACGCACTACGCCTCTATGTACCCCGAACATGTACCTCTTTAATGTACAAGAGTGTGTTTCATATGGCTCCTGTAATCTTCAATAAATTACCTAAAGAAATAAGGGCAATGAATACGGCCCTTTTTAAGAAAAATCTAAAAAAATTCTGGTTAATAAATGCTACTACAACTTGAATGACTTCCTCAATGACAATTTTGCCAAATTATAGACCTCACAGTGACATCAAGTAAAATCAATTATTCAATGAATTATGCATGTATCTCTTTATAACTAATTTTGACATTGACATTGAAATAATCTAAATATTTTTATTATTTAATGAATAATTTATTCTCTATTAAGACTTTAACTTATTATAACTATATCGTGCTTATTTCATCCAATTTTTATTTATTTCAATGTCGATTTTTAATAATTTATGAATAACTATGACTATATAAATTTTTTGCATGCCTTACGGTAGAATCACTTGAGACATGTAATTCTTATAACACCATTGTAACAGTGTATTCAGCAAAAACAAATGATTTGATTTGATTTGATTTGATTTGATCACTCCGCTTTAGTCTTTAATACACTATGTAGCTTGTCACATACATAAACTCACGCGTGATCTTATAGGGGTAGGCAGTAACTATAAAACGTAACCAGCTACGATCCTAACATAGAGCATGTCGTTTATTTCAATTTTGTATTCTATTTCGTAAGAAAATATTGAAAAATATATTACCTTTCAATGTTTAGTTTTGAATTACGACGTACCGACTAATATTCAGTTTACCCAATACTTAGTCTATTGTACCTTAATCAAGCAATCTAAATCAAGTTAAGCTTGTTCTACACAGTCGACACAAACAAAAGCAACGTTTGGTTGCTCGCCTTACAAGGCCGCAACCTGCCACTGTTGGCAACGCAGGTGGCTGATTGGCTATCACGATACTAGTACGTGTGTACTTGGATACAGCGGCCAGATTGATCTACATTCTACGAAAAATAATAATAGGTTTTTGTAAAATTTTGTAAGAAGCAAAAAAACACAACTTGAGCGGAAAAATAAAAAACACCACGTGTTACCATGGCACAATAGTTGAGCAATTGGCATTTGCGGTAAAGGACGCAGGTTACTTTTCCACTTCTAACTAGGTAATATTTACATAGCTTCTTGTTCTGGATATACACAAGTCCATAATACAGAACTAAAGAGAAGAAAATTGCTCGCCAAACAATTATTCCTATAAGGAAAGTTTTTCATATTCGTAAAACATCCGTCCAGTCTGACCTAATCGAGGTAAGAACTTTAATTTTATAAATATCGAAAAATCATGCTAAAACCTTTGCTCCCAAGTAAACCATCTACATCTCCGAAGCGTATGGTTGCTTCGACCCACAAGGTCGGCCAACCAGCCACTACCGGCAACATGCAGGTGGTTGCTGTACAAACACACACATCACTGTTTGAACACTGGCCCGCCCTCGGCTGGGTAAACAACAGGTGCCGAGACGTGCCTGGGATAGTGTGGAGTGGTCATAGAAAAATGTATTCATGGGTATTGATTGAGCAATACTGGTCAGGTGGTGTGTAAATGAGGTTTATGGTCGTATAATGCTGCTCATACATGGATGATGTAATAACTAATATGCACAAACAAACAGACTAACGGTTTTCCCATGACCATAAACTACAGAGCAAAAGGAGAATGCAAGGTCACCCCTCCTGCCATGATCCTATATCTAAAATGTTTTAAATATTTTTTTTTTATAAATGAAAGTACCAAATTTATTTTTATGTTTAAAGAATTCTAATTATTCCAAAAACTAATATTAATTACTAAATGTTTTGTCTTTGACCAACCTAACAGTTTTAATCAAATAACACCTGGAAACTGATTCGGTCTAATTTTAGAAGATAAATAAATCAGACTGTATAGATATTTAGTGTGTTCAAATAAACATAACTTTATATATTTTATGAATTTACGTCCAGCAGTGAACTTTGATAGGCCGAATTGATTGATTAATAGATAAAATTGATTGAAATCAAACTGACGAAATGATTAAGTCATGCCATCACACGCAATAAATTCAACTATCCCCTATATTGAGATCTTCTTTAACTCAATTTTTCAATTACAATAATTTGACGCAAATGGGTACCTTATCATTATAAAATATATCGACGGAAAGACCTGTCTGTATTATTTATTAATATTCTTACTAACTTAATTGACAGATTTCGCAAATCTTATACATATAATATCAATCCTTTCTTTCCAAGATTAGCGCGTTGTTGAACTAAATGGCATCTTAAATCATTCATCATATCACACATAGAAAACACACAGATTATGAATATGTATATTAAAAAAAAACATTAATCTGATTCTAAAGTTTCAATGACGGAACCATTTCTTCAGTTCAAAGCGCACGACTAGACAAGTCACATCAAATTATAGATCCTTGAAACACGTCAACCCCTAAATCACGGGGGGTCATAACGTCACCCCACCCACGCAGCGCCATGTAGCGGGCATAGGGTTGACCCTTCATAGATAAATTAATTCACAGTTAGTTTGTCCTTCTCTTAAGCCTCTTCATTTCCCCGAACTAGCCATGGTTCACTGCATTCAGCCATACAGCCGCACACAGCCTCTCGGCCGATACTCAGTCAACAATCGCAGACGGCATCTTTGTTTGATCAACGTTAAACATCTTCAACTGCGCAGGAGTGGAGGAGGTATTAACAAAACATGATTATTGAGGCAATCAATTAGTTGAGTGATGAGTGGGTGAGCTTGGATTATGACGTACTTATTGCGTACGATAGGATTTTTGAATGGATCTATCTTTGAAGTATATTTTTACAACTTTTATGGATCTTAACTATGTAATATAAAAAACATTTGCAAGCGACTCTTTCACACAGGAACATCATAAATTACTACTGAATACTTCATACTGTCTTACGTCGTCATCGTCAATGGCCATACAGTGAGCAGTCTACAACTGGTCATGAACCACTCATTTTACTTGAACCCCAGTCGGTGGGCCCCATCAAGCTGCTACCAGCCACCCTCTGAAGATGCGACAAAAACTATGGCGCTGTTTATCACCTTTTCATGACTTAACGGCTAAGCGGATTTAAGTCAAAGGCAGGTAGACCTGACTTAGGGTGTGGAATGACTTTTATACAAGTAGTTTGGATCGCTGATAAAGTCGCACGCAAAACCTAGTGTGATATAAATCAATATCATACATATTAAATGTTATTTTTCTCTAAGTATACCCAAAGTACTTAAACTACTATAAATACCGCATCCAGCAGTAAAAAAGTCCCGCACGCGATAATCACTCGGTACCGAGCACATATTTGTGAACGGTACCAATCACTTAGGCAGGCTGTTCGGTGGACGTGCCGTCATTCGTGTCAGGTGCTGCCAACGGTACCTTGTTTGACGACGGTGCTGACCCTACCGGTAGGTGCCGCAATATACTGGCGGAGGCTATTATGTGTAAAATGTATTTTTTTGTGATAAAATTCAGATGCTTGTGAGGGAAGGACATAAGCACCAACTCAATACATTTTCCGAATCCAATCCATCGAAAGTAAGATTTAGGAAAATCTTCACAAATCAAAAGTGGTGCGTACCATGAAATTGTAGACGTTTAACTATCTTTTTTTATCAAAGTAAACATACTGTTGAATGCTTAAGAACTAAGCAATTGCCTGAAGAACTATCTATCTTATATTCAGATCACACTATCTATCTTAGTGAACGAATCCAGTTTTTAGAATGCATTGTCTACGTATTAGGAAAGTAACTGGTATAAATGTTAATTAAAAAGAAGCATGATTTTAGTTGGACCACCGCCATCGCCCATCACTTGGACCACACACACAACTAAGGTGTCAAGTCAAACGCTTCGACCGGTAACAATGTGGTGTTACACGCTGCATTACCATCAGTTATTCTAACCAAAGGTTAATTGAACCTTGTTTCACTGCCATCGACTCCCTAGTTCGTTGTTCGATTGTTACGTGCTTTCTGTTAGAATTGATAGATTTGTTGGGTTTATTGGGATTTAGTTAAGAGAGGGATTGTTTTATGTAGAATCAGCGGACGGACAAGAGGAGAATTGAGAACTATAGACGCGTGTTCATTCGACACTTGTTTAAAATCCTTTCAAACGAAATCAATCTGTTACACCGGCATTTCACACTAATAAGAAAAACAATAATCAAACATGTCAGTCTTGGTATGTAAGAAAGTTCAAAAATACAGCATAAAAAAGAAATTAATTCCATAAGTTTCCATAAACATAGAGTCACGTTCAAAAGTGACCCTTCTGTGCCACACAGCCATTTGGAAGCAACCTTCCATATTTATATTCATACGTCCACTCTCATATTCACATGCTAAGTATTTGGATAATCGGTTGACATGGCCAGGTGGCCACCGGCCACTGGCAACAAGCCACACAAGGCTTCTACTCTAACGGATCATTTCCTCTCATTATAGACTCTCAACGGCGCCGGAAACCAACGTTCATTGGTCGCCATCGTAAATACTGATCACTTCCTGCAAAATTTCAACATTTAATATTTTTTTGATAAATATTGTGGATACGTTATGTTTGGTTGTTGATTGTGAGTATCAATTTTAGATCCTATTTTGAAGATTTTTGAGAGATTTGACCAGTTTACTTCGTTTTCTAAAAGCTGTGTAATTTTTAATCGAATCTCTTTTTTGGGAATTGGTTTGAATGGCGATCATTTTTGTTTACCAATTGCAGCGACTGACTCTCAGAAACCAGGGCTTAATTTGAGAGAGCGAGCGAGACATAGAAATCACAAATTATCTCTCATATTGTATGAATTTTGGTAATCCCCACAGTATTTATAGACTGGTATTAAGGTATTTTCTCGCCAAATCTGACGTCCATTGGCAATTCCGATGATCCGAATGAAGTTAATTCATATTCACACCCACGTAATAATGCATCATTTAGCATAAATCTGTCAAAAATCGGAGCGACCACAGATTTAATACCATATGAAACGCCATTCCTTCTTAGACAAATACGGAAAACTTTGTCACCTTTTATCTGATCTTAAAACCTGATAAATTACAACTCGTTTCTTTTGTAACAAAGACCGATACAACGTATAATTCGGATCAACTTATTGAACCCATATATCTAGCCCACGGAACTCCCACTTTGACATCCTAAGTCCGAAATTTAGAAAATATAACCCGGATCTGTGTCCATATATTGTTAAGTTCGATATTCTTCGTATGTGGTCCATAATCTCTTTATAAATATTATGTTATCATTACACTAGTGTATGTCATTCTTCAACGAAATGTCTGCCGCCTACACTGGGCGCTTTTTTTCATACAAAAACGTCAATTTATTATAATTTTCTTATTACATTATAGGTTATGGTAGCTGCCTTGTGCGTGTTCAATGGAGGTTAATAATATTATTTAGATGGTCGACAATAGACTATTTTAAATGTTATATTGCTATTACTTAATAAGAAGTCAGAAACATCTATTAAGTAACATGAGAGAGGAAGATAACTTATGATTATATCAGCTATTTATGTTTCCGTTTATGTTACAAAACTTAGTGAATGACCATATTTTGTAACATAACTCTTCGTGCCTTAAAACAAATTACAGCGATACAGAAACAAGTCATTCGTTTTCTTCAACGCTTAACATTTCTATTCGCAAATCTGGCTACTAAATATATCATATTTAGTAGCTCTTAAACCAACAAACATAAATTACCAGTTAAAAAGTCACTGGAACACATAAAACTTCACCTTTTCTCACATAAACCACTCTGGTCGCTTTCTTCTTGACCCCAAAAGCATCTTTCAGGTCAGTTCCTCACAAATTACATGCAAATCTCCGTGTTTACCAACATTAATAATGACATTAACATTATCATAATTGCAATCAAAAGTAACACCTGTGAAAAATACAATGTTACCGAATCTTCGAGTTGATAAGTGTAGTGACACACTACCAAAAATTACGTCGCGTGATTTTGTACAATGTGCGCTTCGACTTAATCGGTTAATTTATTTACAGCAAAACGAATATTAAGAAGAGGGTTCTAAATAAAGTGACAGTATTCTATCAGGTATATCGGTGATCGAACAGTCAATTAATATGGAACGGACATAAACAACCCAAAGCTTATGCCAGTCCTGTTGAAATTCCATGTAGAAATCCAAAACGTATCGAAAGTGATTGTTGTCTTGGCCCGAAAGTTCTAGATTCGAAGTACCAATTTTTACACTTACGTCAACACGCGACACAGTTTTAAGCTGGTGTGTCGGTGCCTGTGAATTTGCTGAATTTCCAACGCGTAAGTTCGGTTGGTGTGTCCCTGCACTAATAAAACAAGAGTGAAACGGTTAGTCGCGTAAAAGGTGTTATTAATAACGTTTATTTCGCCGTGACAAGTAGCAAGTTATTCTCACAATGAATCATTTGTGATTTATAGACAACAGTTGGATGTGACAAGTTTGCATAATTACTGTGACATTTCAAGTTATATCCGCAGTCGTAATTAAGGAGAAAGAGTTTTTGTTACTTTATTGGGTAGGCCTAATTTAATTTTGTTTATCCTTTTACTTGAATTTGTGACTACGAGATGATATGCGTCTGGCTTGTGCTGTGGGTTTCTCTGATTTGATTATTAAATGACTACAAAGGAAGTCTTACATCAAACTTACATAAAACTAAAGCAACAGAAATTTAAACAGTATTTTCTCCACATTCGTAGTCTGTTTTTTTTTTAAACCGGAAAGTGTTAAGAAAAACATCTTGACAACAAAAATATACCACATTAATCAACAACCCAACATTTAACATCACAACACCAAAAACACGAGCAAAAGCGCGACATTCTTTATCAAAATCACTGAAGAATTTGGAAAACCTGTACAACACATTGCTTGCTATCAACCGCGACTCCACAAGTGCGACACTTCACACCTCTTTGCTCATTAATTCCGTAGATCGCGGAGATCTGTACGAAAGTATCCGAGAACTCCGGATAACTCCGGGTTCCGCGCTCTCTGGTCCACGATCAAACGAGCCGCGAGATGATATCACAATGTCGAGATGCCTCGGCCACTGAGCTTTTGACACCTCCCGCAGATCCGTGCCAGTGCCCGAATAAATATGAGTAAGAGATAAAGTTTAGGTCAGCCCTTGAAGTACCGCGGTAATGTCAAAGTATACGGTTTATCTACGTGTGAAGGAATAAAACAGCTGGTTATGTCTATGAGAATCGCAAGGAAAACTGGGAAGATCGAAAAATATGCAACTTTTTGTGAAGTTAAAATCATGCTTATCGCTATTTTCCTTATCGGACTTCGGCAAAGGAGTCCAAAGGCCAAGTGTAGTGAATTCCGGCCATCTGATTCGAATCTACAATTCTACAAGCCAGTTTTGAAACCTAGGTTCACGCTTGCTACGTTTTTTATTCATTGTCAGTGAGTGCCGCCAACCGGATTCTGTACTACCACACGAGTGCGATACTAATTGTTCGTGAGGTTAACTTTTTTAACGCTTACAAAATTGCCTTACGGAACGGACGTAGCTATGCATTGCTTCTGTTTTGTTTCGCTAGGAAAACATTGACTGTGATCATCGAATTTAAGAAATTGGCAATCTGTGGCTCAATGCATATTAATTTGATCCTTCAATGCAGTCATAAACTATAGAAATACAACATTAAACCAGAGATTTGTCAGGCAGTTTTGTGGCAACGCTTATTAAATCAAATGCATCGACACTATTTGATAGATCTTCATTAACACTTCTTCATCATCAGCGATTCTTGAAAATCTTCCTTGTTAGTAAACATCATCCTTGAGTATCCATCATGTAAATCTCTGCATTTCTCTTCCTATACTAATGCATTGTTTTCTTTGTGGTACAGGTGAAGGCGGCGGCGGTGGGGGCGGGGGCGCGCGGCGGTGCGCGCGCGATGCGGCGTCGCCCGCGCACGCACCGCCGCCGACGCCCACCCCAGCGCCGCACGCGCCCGTCAAGAGCGAGCGGCTTAGCCCGCATGACTCCAACGCGTCCAGGTGAGTAGCAAGAAATACGATGTATGGCAATTGCTGCCAAAATATAAGTAGATGACACAGAGAGAAGTAAAGGATGAATAGGAAAATAGATGAAGGACATCGAAGCATCAGCAGTATAGTCAAGCATTCTTAACTATAAGTAGGCGCAGTATACGGCGTGCTATTCTTCTCATTTCACTTGGGTTCCAGAGAGTTCTTTCTAGTCATCGAACTTGCTACTGGTAGCAAGTGATGTTGATACAGTAGTGCATGATATTCGCGTGCCCTTTGGCAGATGGTCAGATTTGCATTGCCCTACTGTATATCTCCTGTAGATATAGCACTCCTTCCTGTCAATGCAACTGATTGACAGTACTTTGTACAAAAACTGTTATATAAGCAAAAACTCCCTCTACAAATTCCTTCATGAATTTAACCATTATTCCCATCTCACCACAAGGTCCCGCAGCGTGACTCCTTCAACCTCATCGTACCCTGGTACCCCGCCAGAGCGCGGCAGCCCGCACGCGCCCGCACCGCCCGCATCAGCGCACCCGCCGCGTAACTACTCCGACATCATGCGCTCACTAGCCGCGCGGTACAACACGCACAATAACAACGAGTGAGTATTGTAACTGCATGGCTCCTTCACCGTCATCGTACCCGGGTACTCTACAAAAGTATGGCAACCGTTTAGGAAAGCTAGCTTCGCCAACGCGGAGATCGAAAATCCCACCGGAACGTACCCGCCGGAATCAAAATTACGTGGTACGGTAAGGTAGTAATGGTCTAATTGAAATAAATGCTTTGAGTTTGAGTTTGAGTAGACCGAGTTAGTTTCGCATTTATAATTTAAAGTATATGGGTGAAGAGTGGAACTACTGAATAGCATGCTATGTAATTCCTGGGTATCTTTGTAGATAAATAGCTAGATTTAATTTCATCAACTTACCTCAAGCATCTAACACAAATCTAAAATTGCGCTGATCCGTGAATAACAAATAAAGTGTGTGACGATGTTAGAAAATAAATATTGTTCTGAATATTTGTGAAAATTTTATTAGATCTCATGTGTGTAGGTATACAATTAGTGAGACAGAATCATAAAACACCAATTAAAAACGCAACTGAAATTAGAGCCTGAAAAAACAATTAAAACGCCATAATTATATATACGAACGTAATTGTAGTCGGATTGGATACATAATTAATTAGAGGCATAAACCACTCATGCAGTTCAATTAATGTCGAATAAACTCTAAAAAGAAATCCAAATTACACTTTTTGTTTGTAGTCTAAAATTACGACATAAACCTTGCTTCTATTTTGAATTATACCTACATTTTCGGAATTAATACATGTTTAAAATTTCTTAGTTAATACGCTGTCGTTATCGAATAATCCATTTCCGATTATCGATTCTCGATTCGATACTCGCATTCATCAATCATTTTTCACACGGTCGGTGTCACAATAGTATGCGACCCGCGGTTCACCGACCGATGCTAGTGATGCCCAACATCGATTAGCATATTAATCGATTTGAAAACTTACGTTTAGTCGACAAATTTACATGATTCGTGAGAACCGAAGCTGTCCGTGTGAACTTATGTTATATTAATGAATTGGTCATCTGCGGTCGCTGAACTTTGTCCATTTTAATTACTAAATACGGCAACGTGAGCGACGGTTGTCGTATCTATTTGCATTCGTAAAACGGAATTCCTAGCTGGGGAATAGTTCGGGTCTCATCTTAAAAATAAATAAAACTTCAAGAGAATCTCAGAGGTTACAAATGTTTTATTTCAATTGGCTATAATAAATTAAAATTAACGTTATAAGTACTGCGTTCGTTTATTTATAGTTTTGTCGACTCAATAAAAATATCGCAATCATTTGTCACATTTCTCTTTGACATCAAAGAACTCTTGGGTAAAAACTAAACGTGTAATAAAACAGGGTGTAATATTAGGTAATAAATTCGGTATTTTATTGGGGCCGGGAGACATTAACTTCTAAATACAAACTCATTAATTTTCATCAAATAAAATCGGAATTGTTTTGATGGCGAGATAATTATCACGGGCCTGTTAAATTTATTGACTCGGATATTTTAGCATAAATATTTTGATTGTCTTATTGAATTAATTTATTGTTTAAAATAAGTTTGATATCTACGGTTATCATGTCTCCATTTATTACTTGTTATGACACAAATCATAATTCTTTATCCTGAATCAATACAAACAATATTTCGACTAACATATATCAAGTAGTGACAGCTTCCAAATGCTTAGACGAAACAAATACTATTAGAAACTTCAGGGGTAAATATTCCGATATGTTATAGTCAATACTAGCTGTACCCGGCATGCGTTAGAACTTTTCCCTACCTAGTACTACCTCCTTGTATTTTGTACTAGTCGACTCACCTACTCGACCCACCTACCTACCTACCTACTACCTACCTACCTACCTACCTACCTACCTACTACCTGCCTACCTACCTACCTATTACCTGCCTACCTACCTACCTACCTACCCACCTACCTACCTACCTACCTTACCTAAACCTTCCCTGGCGTAAGTAGAACAACTGTGCTTTCATCAAAATCGATTCAGTAGTTTAGGAGTCTATAGATTTCGAACAGAACATCAGAACAGACGAACAGACACTGATTTTTATATAGTAGATGTTAATATTGTTGTATAGTCAATATTATTACTATTTAGTGTCATAATGAATCTGTTGTCTCTTGAATTCCGTGTGCTAATAGCGTTGTTAAATTTGAAAAAATTGCCCTTACAAGTTCGATTACTGAAACCTGATATACTACAAATAATGAGTGTAACCTCTAATTTATGACATAAACAAACTCACCGTGAGAATATCATTTTATACCCAAATGTAAAAATTTAGAAATTGGATGTTTATAACTCAATTAAGTTAACATGAGAAACGAAATCTTGAATCGATTTAATTAAGGTTGGAGTTTATTTGCAGTAACGATAACATTATAATTTAGTATGCAGAACATAGGCAGAATAATTTAATAACAATCTGACAGAGATAATCACTTCCTTATCGGACCGGATGGACATCACCTCAGTTTTTGCAACAACAAGCTTGTATTTGTATCACTTCGATTTTCGCTACTCAAATATTTATGAAGACCGCGAATTCTAACAACGGAATAGCTTGAGATGACAAACAAGCTTTCTGTTGTCTGAAAAACTAGTTTTACAAAAAAAATCTCGAGATGTTTCTCAATGGTTTCTTCTGATTTTCGTGAACCCCCATATTTGCTCTGCAGTGTTCAAATAGATATAAATATATTTTCTGTCTAACCATACATTCCTCCTCCTAGTTACTTCCACCGCATGAATGGCTTCGGCGATGTGCGCACCGCGGCGCCTGCGCAAGACGCGACGGACGCGCCTCTCGGTGGCCTCTTCACGAAGCTGGCTTGCAAGCAGGGGGGCCCACCCCGGCTGCCAGCCTTCCCTGTCATGCTAGATATGAGTTCTACTAAGGTAAGCAAGGTTTTTCAGAAGCTTCCACTTTGAACTAGATCAAGCTTTAGAAGCAAATGTGAAATGTGTCACATACATAGGCTTCAGAAGAAATAACGACACACACACTTATTTAATGTTTGATGATATTAACAGACGGGCTCCACCATATTCTACGTATAGATTTTTTTTTGGAAGATATCAAAATTATACTTCATTCTGAATGTTATTTGAAATCTGTTTCGATAGCAGGAAACTAATTGAGGTCTTAAGGTGTAGTTTAGATTTTCGGCCTATAAATAAAATTAAACTAGAATTTGAGTTAGTTTGGCCGTCGTATTATATTTAATTTGGAGACATTGTGGTTTTATATTACCCTCATATAAACGAAACCTAACTTTCTTTAATTTGGGGTAATCAGGGGCAATTTGGCTACTTTTCTTATATTTCAATTTAAAATTTTGGGTTTCAAAAACCTACAGTCAAACAGGAAGTTCCAAATCATAAACAATTGAAAATGATACGTTACATAAATCCCTATAATTATTTCCAAGCTATTTCATAAGGTAATTATATTTTCTGAAAAAAAAAACTACAGTTTCGGATTTATTACTTCATAATGTACCTTACTTAAGGCAAGGCCACTGCCCCTATGAAATAATTTACGCTCAGATAAGTTTTCATTTCAAAAGAGTACATTTGTAATTCATATTAATTATATACACAGTGCTCACTGACCTTCCTGTTTTAATTACACATCATAACACCGTTTCATAGTTCACGGCTGTGATTAAAATGTCTCGTAAAATTCATAAGGCGTTATCGCGCGACGCATCTCCGTCGAGCGGGGCTCGTTTATGTTAATTTGAACCTCTTTAAAATCATAATGCGCGGTGAGCACCTCGCTTCCTTTCCAGTAATAATGGTCGCAATTAAATCTGATAAGGCTCACGACCTTTACACTTCCTCCGGTGTTGCACAGACATAGTGGAGAGAGTGTTAATTGCCGTTCGTCTTACGAGCGTGCGGTGCGCGCACAATCGGCAGGGTAATAGTGCTGCCCCGCCCCCTGCTCGCCAGCGAACCGACTCGACTCGACTCTCCACTGTAAAAGGAACTGGAGCTGCACTAATTGGCCGCGGCACGCGCCGCGCATGCGCGCCGGCTCGCCTCGCGACACGCTAGTGATGGGATGTGAAATCGAAACACAACTCGACTTTAAAATTAGTTGACTTTTTGCACACGAGTGCAATAAGAGACACGATAAAATTGCAGCGTGGAATCATAACAGTTATTCGATTTCAACTTTCTAGCTAAATTGCAGCGACATAAAGTGATCATCACGTGTTTTTTCGTAATTTCATATGATACGCAATCGAGATCAAATTGCCGTCGGGGCGTGATTTGTTACATTTCTCTTTACGGTTAAAGCGATCTATAAATAGTTGTTTAAATTTATTTTCACCTATAAAGAGAAACAGGGCGACGCGGAAATAAATCGGTAAGATTTATGGCGGGTGCTCTGCTTCAGCACGTAGCCGGTAGGCGCACGCGCCGGCTAGAGGCTCCGCGCCGCGCACTACTAAGGCCGTGTTCATTTCACGCGCGCGCGCCTCCGTCTGAATATTATTCGGATTTACCCTGCATTCGCCTTTTTTAGTACGCGTGGCAATTAAAAAAGATAGATTGCAATTTGACCCGCGGGCGAGGAGCGTGACGCGCGGAACGTTATTATGATGAATGCTCGCCACTTACGATACGAGAGTGCTCTCGATCAGATAATAGCCTGCTGGCTCGCCTTTCATGTTTGCTTAACATTGTACTGTATGCGCCGCTTGATGGACTTCTGAGTAATTGAGTTTTTAATAGGAGACTGGCTTACTGGTCGAGTTTGGAGTCAGTCTAGTATTGATTGAGTTGAACTTTGAATGTTAAACACAAAGCAAATCGGGATACTTACTCGTAAGCTACTTCAATCCGGTCAACTGTAACATCAACACTTTTAACCATTCCACTAATCAGCTCCCCCACATAATTCCCCTAGCAGACCTAATCACCTACATTTCACCACAGACCCTGCTAGCAATATCGCGGGTCGGTCGCGGTGGGAGGTCGCGTCGCAAGCGCAACGGCACCGGCGCACCCGAGCACTCCCCGCTCGACCTATCAGCGGCCGGCGAGAGTGCCGCCAAGCGCGCGCGCCTCTCGGCCAGTCCCAGCACTAGGAGTGACAGCGATGAGAGGGACAGGGTGTCTAATGATGGTAAGTAACATAAACATAACACCAACTTGTAATCCCTGAAGGGTTAGGCAGAAGTGTAGGTACCTACCTAATAGTACGCCCTCATTTCGCCAGTTATCTTCTAAGTCCCATGTAATAGGGGGCGATCCTATTGCCATCAACCGGACCCAGTCGCGATTAAAACTTGGGACGAGAAACGCATGAAACTAGAAAATATGGCAGAAATGATGATGGATTATATTTATAACGTCTGTGTCAAGTCGACACTATTATTGTGAAGTCACAAAAAAAAACATTCTTGTAACTACTTAATAATTTAGGTACCCAAATATACCTATCACAAAAAATTCTAATTTATCCATATGTCATCAACACAATACCATAATTCACGACTCATTATAAAATAATAATCTAAGACGATTAGATCATATTAATTCTCACAATAGCGACATCTCTATTATTTATAACAATAAATAATAAGGTTATTCAAATGTCAAAGTGCTAAATATCAACGAACATAAGAACATATAAGAATTCATCTTGAAACGAGACACATATAATATAACCTATACATAGATATTTTCATTTTATGATCGGTCACTAAAGTAAAACCAAGTTTAATGTTCGATTACTTAACCCGACAGATTTAATTTTCTGTTAAAACCGTTTTCAAATGTGATTTAAAGTAGCAATAAATTAAAATTAAATGACGTTAATTTTCCTTTAGATCGTAGTGACGCGCGTGAGTGCCTCTGCGCCGAAGCGCGCGCGCGACTCTCCGCCTGGTCCGTCGATGAAGTCTGCGACTTTATCAATTCCATCGATATCTGCGCTGAATACGCAACGGTGAGTGCACATCACTATTTCCAAATTCTAGAACGCATATTGATTGGTTGACAGATATTATAGTGAGGAACAAATGTTATTTATGAATAGTAAAACTTAAGATAAATATCGATCGATACAATCTAGTAGATTATTTTATAAGCAGGAAATTGCATCTATAAATTTTATAACACGATGATGTATAACAGGTTGATGAGTCGTAAATGTAGCGAGAGAGTTCAGCTGAGGGCGTCAATCAGGTGCTTGGATAATTAATGTGTAACTAAGATATAGTTCTATTACGATTATAATAAGGTACGCATTGGCTATTAAGAACTTTCATCGGATCAATATAAAGTGCAAGTCGATACAAATTCGTTTCTCGCCGAGCGATAGGGTCGATTTACACGCCAACGGATCTTGAAAGAAGCGTGCGCAGATAAAATCAAACGTGCATTCTGAGTAATGTTTAACTATAAAATATATTGACAGTACAAAAATCGTTACGATTATTTTGTCACTTGCAATGAGAGAATTGTGGTTTTAGATCAAGGTTAACATTTTGTCGTCAGTGTTATTCTTTTTAGAGTACCCATATTCTTAGAATTGTTTGAATAGTTGTGCCCATTTTCACTGAAACTTTGTGACAGCTAAATAAATGCCAAAATTGATTTGGAATTTTGGATTTTCAACAGTCGGCAAAGAGCTGAAACTTAAAATTCCAACAGAGCGATACCATTTAGGCGTTCATTTAGGTTTCACTTAATGCTTGCAAAGACTGACTTTCAATTACATTTAAAAGATTATGTCAAAAACTTGACTATACATTTCACAATAGTACTCCTCCGACAAAATACGAATGGCCCTTCGAAGTTCCGGCCTAACAATAGAGACGTGTACGTCACTACAATAAAACGTCACTCCGTCACGTAGACCTACAACCATGATTACTAATATAATCATTCAACGTTCCGCACCAGCAACCATTTTATCAAGACCCATCACGGTCATACAACCTTCATAATTCTCCACACAAACTCAAGTGTCAAAATCCCTAGCCAAGTTCGGTTACATGTTTTCATATTTTGTACACTTTTTTTTATTAAATTTTTAATTGCGTACCGCGGTGAAAGGGACCAAATAAAACAAGAGTATTGAAAAAGAATCATAACTTGCTTTAATTATCCGAAGGCTGGTGTTATGTAAGTTCATCTTTGTTAACGTACATTTCTATAACTACTGCGTTTCGTCATAAAAAAGGTTTTAATTCTCATTTGTTGAGTAAAATGTGTTTCTTGTTGCCTTTATTTTACTGTCGGTTTTTGTGCATTATGTTAGGTTTTTTTTTGGATTAATTTAATAATTGGAAAACTTGCATAAAGAATTTATATTAAATTCGATGATTTTGACTATATACAGTAAAAGCACAGCGTGTACGCGTTTTTCGAATTTTTTAACGATGACGTTCAAAAAGCTATAATTTTAGCAATGATATGTGATTATGACTATCGTATAACTAACCAGTAACTAAATAACGACATAAATGTTAATAAACTGTCTACCTATACAATTAAAATGAGAAAGCAAAATTATAATTAACTTTCTTACATCCTAATAAACGACTTCAAATCTTCATAACATAACATAAAAGTTTCGCGACATAATACTGTTTTCCCCAACAATATTTATTGCAAGTTTCTACGTAATGTTGGTTCTGTGTCAAATTCATTATATTACGGTCATTGGTCGGTAATAAACTGCGGATTGATTCTATTGAGTATTAGTGAAATTTACGGATTTAAGTAGCTGTGGCTTATTGTCAAATGGCGGTGTCACCCGACTTCGGTAGTACTTATTATTATTAGCTATTTGTGTCCCACTGAAAAGCAAAGCCCTCTCTTCCCTACTTCCACTTATCCCTTATCCATGGTGGTTATTCGCCAATCAAATAATATTATAAGTATCCCGGATATTGGCGTAAATATTCACAAATTTGAACAATTTATTGCAACTTCGACCCTTTGTACCGCGGATATTTATTTCGATTATATTTTTCTTCCATATTTACATCACTAAAGACTTCTAGAGAATACAGAGGAGACGGCTGCCTTCTCTTTGTTATTTCCTTCCCAGATATGATATCTTTTACATACTATCGATCCATTGATTCTTCGGTTTGCCTCTCTTATAAACATCCACATTCAATGTGTGTATCTTGTCATTCCAAAGAAGACCCATACTGACGAACTCCCATCCTGAAAATTTTCTACCTTCTGCCCATTTTCTAATACCAACTACAACATAATGTAAAACGAGAACTCAAAACAATACACAAACATATGTACATAAACCAATAAAGTGAAGTCTACCATTAAAACAGATGTAAGTTAACAAGCTTATTGTTATAAAACATTTCTATTAACTGATTGAGTAATAAAATAAACATCGCTTTCTGCCGCCGCGCGCGCACAATGAGGGCCGTGACGCGAATCATACCCATATTATTGCCCTATTTAGGGCTGTACGAGGTAAAACATTAGTTCTACTTGGTTTTCGTACCGGTTAAGATTCCCAATAAGCAAGAAAAATGGTTAAAACAGGTTTGTTGGCCCGGCAGTGTGAAATTATCGTTTTAAAAGCAATGAAGTCTACAAAATACCTCTCGCTGCGTGTTTTAATTTAGCTTTTGTATGAAACTTTCACTTCTCCCGTAGATAAAATTGTACCTACTAATCTAGATATTTTAGTCACACGACCTACGTGACTTCAAAAATCCAATTTTAATCTACCTCTTCAAAAAACAAAATAATTGTAGAAGACCAAATAGAATATTTCGTCTATTTCCTCCTCGGAAACAAGAGAAGCTGTCTTCACAACACTTTCAGAGCTTTAACAACTTAGTTTAATATTTCCTTTACCTCAACCACATAGGGTCATTTCCACTCGACAGCCCTAAGTGCATGCATCACATTACACAACAAAGTATAATGCACAAAGCGTCGAGCATGGCATCGCATGCATTATGTCAATGTGAGGCAACACCGACGTGGGAAACGGGCTGGAGATTTTAAATTTCCATAATATTTGTATCGCGAAATTGTGCAATGTTGGTGAGCGGGATAGAGAGAGACATTTGCCCATGTTACATACAGGTGTTAAGAACTTACAATGTTTTATTAGGTTTACTTACCGAAATTAGAGCAGAAAAAAATGGGGCAGTAAAAACTGCTAGTGACGTGCACGCTGCCCTGCACGTTCGTGCAAAGAAAAATTATAAATTCTAGTAAAATGCCAAGTCGTCGTATATTTAAATCACATAGGCTTATTCAAATGACAAAATAGCAACGCACAAATACATCGAAATATGTTAATGCGTTGTCGGGTCAATAAATTCACATACATGATAACACGCGCTAAGGACGTATACAATGTAATTTTAATTTTAAAACAAGACTCCCCACGCTCAAGTCGTGACATTAAATAGTAGAAATGACACATCGTAAGTATGGTGACACATTCTCCATAGAAAATAACCTTTCAGTAGAGATGGGATAGAACACAACCTATAATAATAATTATGTATTTTCATAATTGAAATTTAACTGTGCAATAGCTTAGATTCATTTGTGCATGTTTAAATAAAGAATGATTTTGTTGTTTCTATGTTTCTTTACAATTTCTTGAAATCGTGTCAGCCAACCATTAACTTAATTCTCTTGGTAGGAAAATGTATAATTCTAGTTTTTTAATCCGCTTTCCCGGAAACTGCGGAAAAACACCTAGCCATGACTTTCGTTTTTTTTTTTACATTTGGTTTTTCGGCCTGCAAATAATTAAACGTCTGTTGATACTGTAAGTTTTAAGGTTCTCGAGCTATAAGATTCAACTGAATAAACCAAAAGGCAAACGACACTAAAGCTGCACTGTGTAAACTGGCTTTTTCACGCACAAGTTCATTTACACACATCACGATTGTTTTCTTTTTAAAACTTTTCAATTCAGACCCATATTCTTCACACAATCCGACAATATTCCACAGAAAATCACGGTAGCAATATCGGATTACCAGATGATTTATAGTCAGAAGTGTCGTGGCGAATTGTGGCAACTGAATTAATTGTTAGCGAGATAATAATATCGTTTAACCACAAATGATTAATGTTTTTGCAGACTTTTGTAGGCTGGCAATCCTGGTAACTGGTAATTTATGTATGGTTTGCAATAAATGTCAGTTACCGTTTTAAAACAATAGCTATTTAAGTTTGTATTCTGGAAGCGGAAGTCCTTGCTGATCGCGTATCGAGTTGGGTATTCAAAAGTAATTTGATTTGTCGTTTAGAAAATTGTTAAATATAATTTAGAACCATACGCAGAAGTATGGCCTGCTCTAGTGAAACCTTTCTTTACGTAAAATAATGCACAATATTATTTACATAAAAAATATGCAGTGTTTATTACTTAAATAAAAATAACAACCGTGTGAAACTGTGTTTCGGCCAATTTCGACTAATTTGAATAATATAAATTGCCAATAAATTAATTTTAAAACTACTTTTATTACTTTTCAAACATTAATTAGGAATCTTCCGCGGTTTCGCACTAAAACCTCGTTTTCTGTCCCCTAGGGCGCGAAACTTAAGAATTATAGAAAATTCATGAATATATTTCAATAGAATAATTATTAAATATTAGAAATGAATAATTCAGTGTAGCTGCATGATGCCTCAATCAAAATATCTTAAAACGGAAACTGCATTTCAAGTTTTAACGATAGCTAATAATTCTAAACACTATTAAGTACAGATCCGGAAACCAAGACACTTAGCTGTCAATTTTAAACAGCAGGCAGCACCATAAAACTACCACCAAAATATAATACTCCTAATAAATTCAATTGAAATTGAAGCTTTTCGTCTTGTGGATGTCGTGAGCAATAAACTAACAGACACGCAAACTAACCTGCCCCACGAATTTGTAGATGGCATCGGGTTCTGCGCCCGCGCAACGTTCGTCAATCCGTGCGTTTGCGCAAGACATCGTGCGGGACGCGGCGCTCACACCATCAGTAACTAATGCAGTTGACACCGAACCTATCACGTGGATCTTAATAATACTGAAATAATTGAATTTAGGGTTAAATGTTGTCTATTGTTTGTCGAAATAGTGGCATTAATAAGTGCAGATTTATGTTCGGCTTCGATTGGAACCTTAGTATTGAAATCAACTTATTGCAATGCTCTGATTTTAGAATACAAGTATGGCTTGTAATTGCTTGTCTTGAAATCGTCTTCTCCTCCGTAGCCGTCTGGAATAGTTACCTACTTCACTTACCTACTTGCTGCTCAGTCCTTGCTCAACCCATTAGTCCACTAGCCGCACGCACGCAAAAATAATCCCGATCACAAATCACGCGATCCTCTAATATGACTTGAAATACTTCGATCTAGATGCGCATAATCCTAATTGCGCATTGTCACCTGCGCGGGCGCACCGTGCGTCGGATGCTCGTGCGATCGTGACGCAGTGTCGCAACGATCCGTGATTTATACAAATTACCAGTGTGTATGCGAAATATATAACGTTTAAATTATAGCGATATTCGATCGGGATCGCTTGCTCACTGGGACAGATTGTGGTGTAATAAGGCCGTGTGTAATATTGTTTTCATAATGATGGCAAATGATGTTCTTTGTTGCACCTTTTACCTGAGAGCAATATGTTGTATTATTGCGCTACCTGTGTTGCGCACTGACAAACGATCTGTCGGCTAAATGTCTCGACGATCGAGCGCCGCTTTAATATTTCAGCAAAGTGAGATTTTAAAAATGATTCGAGTTCTTCTGAAATAAAATAACAGGAAATATCATAATATGTTTAATTGCTACAGGCGGAAATGTCTTCTACCAGAACTACTATTCGGGAAATCGGATGACATTCAGATCACTGGCGGAAGAAACTGTCAGTATCCTGACTATATCAGTTCGAATTCCTTTTCACAATGAGGCTTAACCTTACTTTTCAAATATGTACCTTGACGAGACACTGTTACCGCTCATCTACCAAACGTAACGAAACATTTTAAACTGCTCAAATGTGTTATCCATTCTAGACTTTTTCGTATCAATTGTTTATTTTCCAATCACATCTACTAAAAATATTTAACTTTCTGCTCTGTCGCGGGATAACCAAGAAACACATTGAAAACTTACGACTACCCGAACAGATTTACCAGCGTGTTGAAGATGTCTAAAATCTTGTAAATTACGCACTGTAGCTCTCAGCATTACATATCGGTGACTTGGAATTCCGTATGAAAATAAATGATGCCCGAAGCCTGCGCCCGCGCAATTAGCGGCGCAGCTAAGTGTTTGCGCACGACGCGAGCGTGCGACAGAGGGCGCTGATAAATGACGCATTTGTAACGCTATGATAAATATTGTAGGCTTGATTGAGATGAAAGGAGCCCATTAATATAGTGTCGATATAGTGCTCTTGATAGTTATAGGTGGTTTCGTAATGTTGAAGGGAATTGTTTGGGTTTCAGTAACCTCACTATATTATTATCTTAATGCACCGACATATTGAGGTTCTACTTAGTGGAAGAACAAAATTAGGAATTAAGGAATATTTCATTGAACACATACTTAAATTTTCTTCAGTAAATTATTTTATAAACTATCTTTACAAAATAAACAAGCACTCTAAATTCTGCTTCACTTACTGTAACACAATACATCTTACTTAGTCTCAAAGCTGTTGTAGCAATTTCACAATCTCGGATAAGGAAATGTATGGCACTGACAATTACTTAAGAAAACCATTTCAATATATGTTGTGTTTCAGAATGTTAGCAATAAAGAGAAAGGACCCCCAGTAACATATTTCTCGAGCCCTTCTAAGACGCGAAGCACGTCCACAGAATGCCACACACAGACAATCCATCAGTGCTATTCATAATCACGTTATTACATCCGTAGCATTAATATCACCCAAAACAAACAATGTTCATCACCCGAAGCCATACACGACTCATACGGCAAAAGCCGCAACTATTGTTAAACAGATTACAAACTTAAACGTTCACATGCCAAAATACCACGCAGAAGAAAATTGCTCCACAATTTCGTTCTCTTCGTCATTTCAACTGCAAGTGAAACTTGGCATTGTCTGAGATGTAATTACTATAATGGGCGTTGTATCGTGATCAGTCGACGTATATTGTTATGATTTTAGACATGAAATCGAAAATGGTCACGGGTCATCTCCATGTGAGTATTCGTTGCGCAAAATGACTGCGGCTAACACGATTTCACTTAGAGGTGGGCGATCGAATGGTTCATTTCGATTATAGCTAGTCGATTAATCGATCGCCGAAATTAGACTGGCGGATTGAATGGTGTTCGATCGTTTTCGTGAATGGATTCTATAATGAATGGAGTCGTAACATGAATTATGTGTTATGCTCTGAAACTATCATCATTTGTCAAGATAAGTTGTCACCTATTCACAAATCACCTCTCAATCTAGAAGGTGCAGCATCGCAAAATGTTGAACCAAATGCGTATCCAATAATCGAATTTTATCAATATTTGAATGACACGATGAGTGGTTACTCCTTGTCCCATTACTACGCCTCGTCCAGTGATTTTATTGAAAGTTTATCAACGCTTGTCACGAAATAAAGTGAAATGTGGCCGAATTGAGATTCCGTCTCGTTTAAACCAAAAATAGTTTTACGTCCAATTACTGTTTAAAATTGCAGGAGTTTTTATGAGCACTTTATTTTGTTTTATATCGTATTTCCTTATTAATATTGTCAAAAATTAAATAAACCAAGTATTTTAAGTATTTCACTTCTTTATTATCTTTGAATCCAAGGTTTCTTCTGATTTATCAGACACTAAAGGAAAACTAGATCTTACGATTAAAGCTGATGCAATTTCTTAATTGTATTAACAATGTTAATTTTAATTGATCTGGAATCATTAATTAATTCAAAAATTTCTAGTGAGTAGAGCTTAGAACCAATTTAAAAAACTTGATGAATTATTTTATACAAACGATATCTCATTTTCAACTTTTAATTTGGTGTATTGTTCGAAATAATTAATATTTACAGTATTTAATCACTATTCTAACACGATCTATCAAACAAGTATATACTTTTAAATATAAAAACAAACTGCTTCACACTTTCTATCTTAACTTACAATAATTATGAATTGCCATACAATAAACACTTCATTGGATCCCGTTTACACAACACGACATAACTGCTACATATCGCATCCGTGCCGCTCTCGCGTCGTGAGGTTTAAATGGGCTCAATTCATAACGCATTGTGTCAAAAGAAGCGACCAAAATTCGATGCTCTTGCGCACACGATGTACGACTCAAAAACGTTGTTAAACTTATTAGCTAAATGGGTTTCTGTGGTTAAAGAAGAGACACTAAAGAAGATTTTTTTTTCTATCGCTTGATTCAAATATTACATCCTTGCTACAGTATTTATGAGAACATAGTTAATTTTCTTTATATATAATTTTACTGCCAACAACAAATAAATTTTCTGTGATTCTTTCTTTCTTTATCGTTTGGTTAGTGACTAACCTGTTGTCAGAGTTTTTATGCGATTTATTGTATTTTTTCTGTGATTAAAAAACGCCTAATAAAACCAACAATTAATAAAATCTAAAACTAAACAAAAAAGAACAAACCGTTGAACTTCTTAAGAAAATTAATTTAAATCTAAGTAATTACTAAACTTCAAAAACGCAATTAAATCATAACCATAACATTTACTTCACACATATCAATCAGACAGTTTCATAAAATGGCGGCGGACTGTGGAGCAGAATTTCTCCGCGACACTAATAAATTGACGTTCATGGACCGCAACTCGACTCATCTTGTTTTTTTCTCTAATGATGTTTTAGATTTATTGCAATCTAGTAAATTAGGTGCCAGAAGCGAGGCCGTGAGTTTTTTTTGATATTTTTGGGTTCCATGGCAGATGGCCAATCTTTTTTTTGACAAAAAAAAAATGGTCAACCAACATTGTAGGGAGGTCTAAATTTTTCGTAAATATCTGTAATTTGTTGGAATATTTTGAGTCTGTATTTTTTTCCGCTGGATGGTAGGCTCGCCTGCTACTGGACTTAAACTGTAGGCGAAATACAAGTGCACTTATTTACACTTGATAACTGACGTGATATTAGGTTTATGCCACAAATATTCAATAGTTTGATTTGGTTTTTTCATCAGCTCTAGAAAACATCAAAGTGCCGCTGCCACAAACGAAGATTTCATGGTTTAGGCACCTTGTATTTTTAACGAAATTGACCCAAGTTTTAGCCTAAACCTTGAACTCAGTTCCAAACGGTCAAACGTCATTAACGACTAAACAAAATTGAATCATGACAGCTTTCTCTACCAGTTAGTGACAGCTGAAGAGATGATGACATTAAGGCTTGCCACACTCCCGGACTATCTGAAGCACCTGACATTGTGTAACCGATCTGTCTGTAGTGAGACAACTTTTGTTGCGCACCTACCATATTTGCATATCGCGTTTTCGTTAAGTAGATTAATGTTTGATACTTAATTTTGGCTTGCAGTCATTAGTGTGTTAGATAAGATGTAATTGGTTTTAAATAGTAAGGTTTAAATTTTTAATGTCATTGATGGTACAACCATCCGACCAACAGAGGCAACAGATTATGTCTGTGGTGATATCTTCAACGCCACATACGAACTAGGCCTACTGGGCCTATTTAGCGCAGCCGTGAGTCACACAATATTTCTTGGTTATTTTTAAGTTTTATTTTATATTTGCTTTTTTATATTGTGTACTTGTGGCGTGTGCCAATAAACGTTTTTCTTTCTTTTCTAACTACGCGTCATAATTTTGGTCACGTAAAAATCATGCATCTAAGATAAGGATTTACACAACAACCGTCGGGCAGTAGCCGACCAGTCACAGCAGTCGTCAGGTCGGAGGAACCTCCTTTTATAATGGAAGAAAAAGACTTTCCACACCGTGTTGCAAATTACTGTGAGCCTATAAAATCCTACTGCTGGGCAAAGGCTTCACCCCATGTAGAGCCCTGAAAAACTCAGAAGGCGCTTCTGTAGACCTCGTAGAAGATTGCAGGTACACATTGGCCCTGGTTCGGAAGAACTGTAAGTCTTTTCTATGTAAAACACAACAAAATACTGTAAATAACAAACAACCAAACTGCACCAAAACAAAAAACCGACTTCCAAAAAAAAACACAAAAAAAGTGGAAAATAACATTACTTTCGGAAGTCGGTGCCAAAAAAGTCAATGAAACAAACCATAGTCACCGACTTCCGAAAGTAATGTTATTTTCCACTTTTTTTTGTGTTTTTTTTGGAAGTCGGTTTTTTTTTTGGAAAAACGTTTTTATTTTACCCTTTTTAGTTATAGTATCACACACAAATCTTTGTCAAGTATCAATTTCGCAATTTCTTTTACTTGGATGAAATTTTTTCCAGCTATTTTGATTTCAAAACCAAACTGCTAAACCGATTTTGATAAAATTTCTATGGGACCAATCGGGAAGTACATCCATTCAGATAAAAGAAGAATTTTTCAAATAGGTTCATAAATGACGGAGATATGAGGTAACAAACACAAAATTGAGAACCTCCTCCTTTTTTAGAAGTCGGTTAATATAAGCATCAACATGATATTATATGTTAATTCTCTAGTTCCCGATGCCCTTTGACTTGACGTATGTAAATATATTAACAGCTCATAGCATCAAATGACACTTGACGCGGCGAAGACAACTTGCCCTTTAAGCACAAAGGTCACAGGGACAAAGATCAAAACGCTAACGGAAACCACGAAATAAATGGATTTGTTAACGTTAACTACTTAAACATAACACCACGCCTGGAATTCTCAAAGATCTGGCAGTGGTGTATAGTATAAATACGTCTAAATTTCGCCAGTATTCAAAATCAAAATATTTTATTTCACATAAGCCTGCATGGGCACTAATAAACGTCGAGAAATGGTGCTCGTTTCGAGCTTGTCGTTTCTTATGGAGAAGTTTTTATGTTACAGCATAAGCATTAAGGGGAGAGCCTATTGCCAACAACCGGTCACAAATCTAGACTCCGAACTACTACTGAGAAGTTCCTGGTCGAAAAACTCAATAAACCTTTCCAAAATTGAACCTCAGGACTTCATGCTAAGCAATAGCCACGAAACCAACGACACTATAGTAAATAAGACATTAAACAAGACCATTACTATCGCACTAGCTTCCAATTTCTCCATACACAACTCTACCTTGACGTTATAAGTAAACAGAGAGAATTAAATTACCAATCATTTGGTCCAATAGTATCGCATAGTTCAGTAGACCAAACACGGGCAAATCGTAAACAGTTCAGGAATCAATCAGTGTTTATTGTATGCATTATACGTAACAAGAGCACTATATCCATTAGGAGTGTGTCGTCTGGTCACTGTCTTCGTCGTTAACAAGTTTAGACAGTTGGATTGCTGGATAGGTATTGACTGTGTGGGCGAGACAGAAGTTCAGGATTTCTACGTTTGGTGTTTTATAGGAGTTTGTGTTTCAATTGTATTGGCATCAGTAATGTATGTATTGTCAGTTATTTGAGCAAAGTAAGTAAAATATAAAAGAATTATAAAATTCTATGGATTCGTAGTCTAAAAAATCTCAACTATTCATGCAAAGGTGGTCAGCTAATTGCTGTAACTCACTGTACATGTATAAAATGTGTTATTTTAGATTATTGTCCAAATATTTGTTTATCAACGCTACACAGAAATCCATTTCTCTATTTTTTTTTTAATTTCTGTCATGTCTTGCATCTTACATAGAAATAAAATGTCTAATGAAATAATACGATATTGTTCTTCCTTACACCCAGTGGTAAGGAAGGAAACACTACAATATTTACAATATCAACAATTTCCCAATAAAAATGAACGCCAAGTTCTCCAGTAAAACGTTCTGCACGAAACGAAACTACCGTTGACAATCTGCTTGATAGACCAGACATCTATATCGGCCCGGGCGTATCGTCTGACCCACGACCTCAATTACCCCGATACGACCCAACTGAGCTACGATTTTACACAAACTATTCATTCGCTCATTTAATCGACATACCCGTAGCAGGGGTATCGAGTAACTTCTGAGCTATTACCGATATTCACCGTCAATTAAAATAATCGATTAATTAACTATTTTACTCACAATCGATTTTATCGTTCGATCCATATTTATGGAACGTGTAATTTGTTAAATTGGGTCCAATTAATTGTATGTATTTTAGACTGAATATATATTGATATTAGTTAATTTTATCTGTTGACATAATTACTGTATTATTAGGTGTCATTGAATTTATGTAAGTTTAACAGGATTTAAGACAATGAATTTAGTCCATTATCTACCAAGTTGATTATTTTAAATCATTTTTTAATTTCTAGTAACCACAAATGTAAGCTTTAAAATCCGTCAATCAAAGAGGGCCGCTAGGAGCAACACTAGGCCATTTCTTTTATAATAGTCCAATAACTCACATCAATCTTCTCTTTTTTCACCGCATTACTGTACAATATTCCCAACCAATATCAACAACAATTGACACTATACAGAACCTCGTTGACCAATGACGTGTGATGTGACAAGGCTCTAAAGAATGCAATAACGCATGCGTGATTAATGACAGCTCTCTATAGCCCTTACCAACACCTTTGTCCCTTCGACATGCGTAGAATGAAAGCAGATAAGAATTCCTTAGTCGTACATGGTCTAAATAAGGGGAAGGAGATTTTTTTATTTGCTTTATATCATCAAAAACAATTTAAAGTATGAATTTGAAAAACTAGAAATAATTTATTTTATTTCTGTAGCAAAGTGGCATTCAGAACGTCTAGTATTGTATTGACAAGATCAATCAGTTCAAGACAAGAAAAGACAGACATTTTTAACAGAAGCCTCCCAATTACCGCTAAAACGGATAATCACACCAAAGTAATATTCCGCCAACGTTTAAAGCACGGTTGCTAAAAGACCCTCATAAAAAAACCTCGGAACTGTCGATCCCGAAAACCTCTCAACGTCTTCTACCGTAATAAAAGTTGCAAAAGCGAATGTCCACGGAACGTGTGTGTCCGTCCGATGCCGGATAAGAGCCGGCTAATAGGGGACCACCAATAAAGTTGACTCGACGACCGCTAAGACACGGTATCGCAACTCAGATGTATATTAGAATCGCAATTTATAAATGGTAGTTCTATTTTATGGTCGACGGGATTGCGTTTTGTGTTTTAGTGTTGTTGTGTCGTTCTTCCGGTTTCATTCAGAACTAGATAGTTATTATTGGGTATTTTAGTCTTCTTACATATTTTTATTCTTATTTTAGATCTAATATTAGTTTGTAAATAAGGTAGGTAAATATTTTGATGAATTAATCTCTCTAATAGTAACATAAATATACCATTACATAATGAGCCTACTTATGAAAGGTTAATTGATTGCATTTAAAACTTGCAACCAATGCTTCAATCTTGACCTAATGATTGGTATTTAAATAATATACTTCACGTTATAAACGAAATACATTTAATTATCTTTTAATCCTGAAATTCCAAGTTTTAAAACACTCTAAAGGAGACAGGAACATTTCTACAAATTATGTATTAGAAAAAACGATTAAGATGTGACTGCAAATGCTCCAAATATAACCAATAACGAACGGAATCAACGTAAATACGATGTTATTATAACGTCTTAAAGTATTATCTCGATAATAACGTTAGCTTGAAGATATTTATCACACATGGTAAAGTTAAAACTAAATTGCTATTATGCCTCATACAAAGTTACGAGATAGAACTTTAATAGCTGTTATCTGAACGAGAATATATTAATTTAAACCCAGAAGTTATATATAGTAAGGTAACTTATAGATTATTTTAATTGAACGTGAATTCTAATTAACATGCAAGCCGTGAACCAAGTTGAACTTAGCGCTACCTTAACGGCGACATGATATCGGCTTTAATATCTTTATAATTATTGCCATGTTCAATGATCATTGGATATTTGCTGTTTTATTAATTGGAATTATCTAATACCTAAGTTTTAATACATACATATGTTGTTAAGAAGCGCTGTTGATAAATAAGTTGGTGATTGGATATTACCATTCTTGCATCAAGAGTAGGCTTTCGACCGAACATCATTAAAATCTGCCTGGAGCGTGCCCTCAGCTTTTTCGGACATATTATGCGTTCGCCTAGGCATAGTCTGGTAGGGCTTCTAATACTGGGACGCGTAGAAGGTAAACGCGCTCAAGGCAGAGCACCAGCAAGATGGTCTGACGCGACCAAGAGGACTGTTGGAGGCAGCCTGTACTGAGCGGTTCACACTGCAGGAGACCGCATGGCTTGGAGACGTGTCTTATGTGATCGCGATCCTCAGCAGTGAGGGAACGACGAAGTAGAAGAGATCATTAAATTCGTCTCCATCTCAGTGAAGTCTAAGTACAATGCACATTTCATTAATTGTAATAATTAATTAATATCTACCGGTAACACCATTGCATAAATCTGATATTCGATCGTTAATTTCACTATAATTCAGTAATGTATACCTCCGCAAGCTCAATGGTCGCTGTAATAGTTATTCGCCTACCACTTTCACGCTGATGTTGCGAATATATTGGATCGTAAATCCCTTATAGAATTGCTCCTCTCGCAGCCCATGAAAGGGAGTGTAATTAAAGTACCCCGGTGTTGCAGTGCTACACTTGACCAGTATAATCGGCTATAATAATAATCTTTGAGAAGCACGGAACTGCTGCCCCCCTCTGCGCTTCCTAAGATATACGATCTCGACCCCGGGTATTATCAAGTAGCGATGAAATCTTATAGAACATTAAGCACCAGTCGGAGCCATCCTCAATGTACTAGAAAACGTGGATTAATTAAAAATACTGTTATTACCAACAAGCAACGACAATTTTATGACATAATCAGAGCACTAATTACATTCTACAGGCCACAAATGCGTTGTATATGTAGATGATATTATTATTCGTGAATAAACAAGATCGTTCGAGAAAATCAAATGCCTTTTTGGAATTAAAAGTAAACTGCTGTGTAAAATGCCACCACCCAGATGCTCACCACATAAGCGTTATTCGGCCATAAATTGAGCAGGCCATCTAATGACTTTCCAAGCTAATAGCGTATAGAATAAGCTTCTATATACGTAAGAACATTTAATTTAGCTCAATCGAGTCTCGGAAGGCGTGTATTTAAATTGAGACGTCTAGATGCCGAGATAGGAACTGGGAGCGGGCTCCGGAGATGCTATCTCGGGAGTTGGAGCCCTCGTTTGTAAGTTTCTCCGAGACGAGAGGCAACCATCGTTTTTCTAAGTCTTGCTTGTGTATGTTGGATGATTTTGCTTACAGAGATTTGTTGAAGGAAATCTTTATTTTGGACATTATTTAGTATGTTTTTTTTTTTTCATTTATAAGTACTAAATCCTCTGTAGTTTGAAAGACCACTGGCCTGTAAGTTATATAGAGAGGTAGAACGCACTAGAGCGTAATACATTTCTTACGGCACTAATCATAAAAGCTAACTGAGAAAATAAAGCTGCTACGGTATTTATAACGTTATTACCGCCCCGTTTTTCTTAAAGGTGTGCAATTTCTTCTTTTCACAAATTACAGTTAAAATGCAAAGCTTTTATCATTCCCTTTAAGGTACTACATACATATTTCAGTATTTAAAAAACAAGTAACGAACACATTATACTCATTTTTATATTGAACTAACTGACTCGCGCAACTTCGTTTGCGTTACATTTTTGTTTGATGCTCCGGTCCTATTGGTCGCAGCTTAATGGTATATAGCCTATAGCCTTCCTCGATAAATGGACACACACTAAAAAAATAATGGATGCACACTAACAAAAATTTTTCAATTCGAACCAGTAGTTCCTGAGATTAGCGCGATCAACCAAACAAACTCTTCAGCTCAGTTTATAATATTAGTAAAGATATGGGATTATATCTATAAATGCCTCACAAGCATTTACTACATCGCATATGACGTTATAAATCAAATTCCTTTAGGATTGCTCAGCTATAAAATAATTTTCTAAATCGTCCAGTGGTCGGACATCACGTAGGGCGGCCATCCTTCATCTCGGCGCAATTCCTTTCGGATTTAAGCGACACCGATGGACATGTGGCCGACAGAGCACTAGTAATTGTATCACGTACTAAATGTGGAATAATCTTGGACAGAACCTGATGGATGCAGCTTGGAATCCGAGCATATTGGATGTGTTTACCCCGGAAGGGTGAAATGTCATTTGAAAATCGATTATCATTTATATGAAGTTCAGTAACTTCGTCAATAAGGTTTGATTATTTTAATTTAATGAGACAGTCTGATTCGATGTTAAGTAATTTTTTTTTTTTTGCCTTTGTTATTGATGTAAATTTTCAGACTATCTATGTAGGCATGGATGACATCGTATAGAGATTTTGTAAAAGATCAGTCAGAGTATTGGCAGCAGAACAACTTGTTTAGTGCCATGCAGATAGCGAGCCACCCACGTGGCTGTGTGACGGAGAATAAACAAGTATCGTTATATCTTTGACCACACGTTGTACAGAGTCCTTTGTTTTATCTACACCTTTTGAATAGATCGAAAACAAATCTGATTTATCCAGTGCTGGTTTAACATTTCTAAGAGTGCTAATTTGTGTTGCAATGTCTTACATTTTTTGAAAACGGTGAAAGAAATTATTTGCAACATTCTTTGTTCAGTAACAAGTAAGCCCCATAACCCGAGTAAACTTCATAAATCCTAACATAAATCTATAAGCCTACTGACAGTGAAAAATTACATACAAAACTCATCAATGGCACCGATCGCATACCTCCAGACGATCATTTCACGCTGACCAATCAGCATTACCTTTCAAACGGAAACGTAGAGGACGCGTGCGCCATAATACGCCGTAATCTGAAGGTGCGGTGGTAATACCAGGGCACAGTGGTAATCCTGGCAGATGGTCCGAGATGGCGGGAATGGTCGGCAATCTAGCCGACCACTGCCGGCGTCCGCCAGTAATGGCTGTGGTAATAGCCGGACCAGTTTGCGACCTTTCAATCTAAGAATGTCAACTTAGAGCAGGGCTGCCGTGTATGCGTTATTTATGATCCCGATTTATGTAATAAATCATAGTTCTGTAGTACATTTATCATGCTAATTTTCTTTTCATTGATGCGGTATCTGAAGATGGTTTGATATGGAAATCTACAATTCATTTCAGTCTAGTGTTACCTTTTAAAATGTGAAATTCATCGTGTTGAACTTTGAAGGCATCAGATGCTACTTAAACGTTCAGAACTACACATAAACATAAAATCATGACCAGGTCATATATTTTCTATTCCCCAACAGCCACCAACCCTATCATGACGTCGCCCGTGGTCTTTCGAAAGTACTGCTATACTTTACGTGCGGTCAACATGCACCTTATGATGCTCTTATAAAGTCTCTTTTACATTAATCTAAGTATTGTTGGCATGTCAAGTCATAATGCAGTAACGACCGCGATTGTCCGGTGCTATTTCATGATACAGTTTTATCTCATTGTGGGGTTCGATTACCGGGTAGACCGTGTTACTTTTAACCGCTTAGTTGACTTTAACGGGAGAAACCTTATTGACATTAAAGTGATTGGCAGGTTCAACTTCAGCATTTTATACTGTATCTAGTTCATTTTCATTATCCACCTCTTTTCGGAAAGCTGCAATGAAGGAAAGAATTGTATGGTAGTCTGAAATTTTTTAATGGAATTTTTATATGAATTTAATGTGGTCTATCTTGTCGTTCTTCGTGTCGTACGATGTGTTTAAAAGTACCACCTCTTGACAAGCACTCTTTGCTCCTTTTTTTTTTTAATCGCTTATTTACACTTTCTATTTAGCAGGAACACTTCAGCAGTATTTTAAACTTATTACATACGTGAAAGTGGAGGAAATAAAAGTACCTAGTGTTAGTTAACATGGTTAAATCTTGACGTGCACAATCTGCTCCTCGTTTCGTAAGTGTAATAACTGTTATTACAAACATTTTATTTCCTGTTAATAGCAGTGGTAATGAAGAATAGAAATATCCTTTTAAAACAATTTCTGAAGTGTTTCTTACACTCATTTTAACAGTAATTAACAGGTACTTGTCTTGTTAAATTATTCACTTAGCTCTTCATGTTTTCATTTTTAATGATATTTTTAAAACTTGCTGAAACAGCGTATTTTTTCATAGTCCCTTATTTCATCCAAGCTGTAACTCAACCATTTGCTACAGTTCGCTTTCTGGTATTAGCTTCTTCATGAAATTTTGCGTCTTACTCTATCTTATAATTATTCTTATTTTCTTCTCTTTCTTCCTTAATGACATTATCATTTGTATCAAAATCGCCAACGATGTCAAAACTAAACTTGGCACGAATAATGTTATATAAGCCTTGTTTATTAAAATAATATGCGAGTTACCTCACAAGTAAGTTACTCCTACTTCCAGTTTTATCTTGTTTATCAGAATTATAATTTTAACAAGTTAAATTAAATGTTTTAAATTAATTTTCACTTTATAATTTATATTTTGCGGTGTTGTAAAAAGTGAGATTAATTAAAATCTATCTGATTAAGGCTTGTTTCTTTATTATGTGTTATATACTTTCTTTCGTTATTTGTTGAGATAACATCTTTAACAAGTTTATGAAAAATTTAGTATTCTGCATTCAAAACTGTGTCGTAAGTTTTATGCTTTGCATTTTCCTTGCTGCTAGTTTATTGAATACAATCATATTGATCTTAGGTACGTTCTATTTTTAATTACCAACAAATTTACCGTATCTATGTATATTAGTTAAAAATTCAATAACAACAACAATAGGTACGGTATATCTGCATACGTAATGCCTGGTATAGAACCTCGCCATAAGAAATATTTCCTAAAATTTATCTCTTCCTTGTCCTCAACAGTAATGTTACAATTAATATTCGTATCATGATATACTACCTCACTTGTCTCTTGTTATTTCCGCTTTTACAACGACAAGAACTATTGTTATAGTCTAATTAGATACAACTTACGTACGTCAAACGCCCATTATGAATTTTAGACCCTTGATCCCATCCGGATATATAAAAACTGTTCCTAAACTGGAGATTGCTTTTGCAAAATGCACAAAGGGGTTAATTAACTACAGATAGCAAAAATAAAAGAAAACGGTGATAAACCGTCCGTGAACTGCAAAAAAACAACCTTATAAATATCATGAAACAAAACACAATCAGGTTGACAATGACAGCTTCCAATAAAAACAAAAGTGCATCACCAATATTTATTTTTTCGGAGAAACAAAACGCAATCGGTCAAGCAAACCGCAAATCAAAGCTAGTAACCATATAGAGCAACAACAGACAACCAGTAGCTGGTACGTTATGTAAAACAGCGAAGGCTTTAGGCGCTATCATTTGTCGAAGTCGCACAGTGACATCTGTCGTCAGCAAAACGAGTTTATCTGTAGACCAAACTCATTATTCAAACCTCCACTACTGGGACTCGAACCTGCGTCAATGATAACGATGCCAGATAAATACATTGTCCGCCTTTCACTAAATTTATGTGGGTATGTACCTATAGTTAATCTGCATAGTTTGTAGATAGAATGGTGACTGTCTTCCGTATCCTCATGGTCATCTTATTGGTTTAGCGATAGCTACCGTACTGCTCCATTTTGGTCAAGCATTTTACATTTTCAACCGAACCCTACGTTTGCTATTTGCAAGATAAAATCTTACTATACAAAATGAAGAACTATTAGCGAATTATGACTTTTCCAAGTGCCAAAAACGGTTTTCATAGACCATATTGTAAGTTCTGTAGCAAAATATTCATCACCAGCCTAGCCTTTTTTACAATTTTATTGGGGTCGGCTTCCAGTCTTACCGGATGTAGTTGAGTTACAGTATTTTACTTGGAGCGACTGCTTATCTGACCTCTAAAACCCAGTTAGTACTGAGTAATACGGTACCCCTTAGTAAGACTGGTTGTTAAACTTTCGGGCCACTGACTACCTGTAACAACTGAATAACAAAAAACATAAAATATTCGACAAAAAACGTTTAGGTGCAGAGTTATAGCACATTTTCTACTTATCTCCTGTAAATGTTCAAGATCAACAGATCATATCACTCCACGAAATTCTTCAAACCAAATTGAATATTTTAATTACTCACTTTATTGCTGCCATAAAGATTAAAGAGTAAGTGTGAGATATCTCACATTAGTCTCAATCTATATGCGATCATCATCAGCCCTTTATCGTGGACAATCAACAAGATATGCCCTGACATCTGGAAGAACGTTCCCTGTTACGATTGCTCTAAAAATATTGTGATATTTATCTGTTGCATTCCGTTCACCCATCGGTCCTCAGTATCTCTTGAAAAATTGTATTTCCGATAACATCTACCACAGATGAAGATTTAATACGGAATCCTAAACTGATACAGGCACCTATTTGAAACGCCTTAGTCATAGAAGTCAGAAGAAAATCATAAGTAGAAGTTTCTTACCTTTTGCTTTAGTCTTTTGATAATTTAATCATTTATGTACATACAATAGGCAACATAGGATAATAACATGATATAATATTTGAGTGCATGTAGGTATTGCTTATTCTTATTTTCTATCTGTTACTAGTTTTAATGACTTATTGTACTCGAATAATATTTTCATAGGTTGTGGTTTCTAACTAGTAATTGCTTAGGCTTACATCACAGAAGAACGTCATCAAAATACTCATATATTTACGTTCAATTATATGGTTAAAATTAAGGTTTTCCTGTAAACTTTCGCGTCTACAACAGTATTAAAGCTGACGCAATCCGTTGCTAGCTTCTCTGATTCCCGGATCATTGATCACAGTGCATTTGCATTTTCTTACAAGCACAGTTTAAACTAGACTTAAACCTAGATTGAGAGATAGTTACTTGGGAAAATGCAGCATTCTTAGTCGAATTCCAATATTCATTCGTCTACACGTCTATTCGTCTAAAGATCGACGTTCAAGGAAATTTTAAATCCTATCTTCGTATATTGTTGGTAATGGCAGATCCAGGTTAATCAGGTCATCAGTAGTATTTCAGTATTAAAATGCCTTTGTTGGCTTCCACGGGTTGGATAGGAACTTCAAGGTGATGGGATTTCTTATTTGAACTCAGTCCTAACTAGTATTTAAAATTAATGGGAATTTACATTTTCGTGACACGCAGAAATTTTAAAGAAAAAGCATTTACTTTTTGACAGCGTAGAAAATATTACTTACTATTCTTTCCAATGTTATAAAAGCACAATATTTTATAGTTTTCTTTTACAATCCCGAGATGTTAATTATTCCTTCGGTGTACCGTATTATCTTCAACTCGTTAGGTCACTACAAACTCATAAAAACTAACAAACCTCACTAGTCATGTAGTCATACTCCGCTTAATTATATACCACACGACAACATATAATATACATGAACCCGCAATTTGATACAATAATCTGTACAATTTACATACTTTTACATAAATTTGTATTTGCCTGATTACTAAGTTACCCCCTAGCTATGCCTTGCAGGTATGAGCTGGAAAATCATAAATTATAGCCGACTGGCTTTTCTTGGCTACTGCCTTTACGTAGCGCATTTACTAGAAATTGACCTGAAATGTATAGGTTGAGGCTGATCGTTTTAATTGCGTGGATTTTGCTACGGATTTTAGTTTGTGTGTTAAGAGTTTACTGTAGTTGTTTACTGTTTTAAACATAAGATAGTTACTTAATGTTGGGCTACTTACGGAACTTTTCTGCTAAGTAATAGTATTTCAATGGATATTTTTTAAGTGCCATAATGAATGGGTTATATCACATTGAATATTTTTATCCCAGGTGTACGTCCCAATCGATTTTCATGCGGGCGAAGCCAAAGGCAAGAGTTTGGTAAATTACTGACCTAGACCAATTGATGCATATTGACGAGGCAATCATGAACAAAACCGAAAATGGTATTTGCGATAGTTATTCAGAAATTGAAGTCGTGTCGCGTTCCGTACGAAAAACAACAATAAACAGTTCATAACAGAAAACCTGACCACAGTCTTTACATAACCCTATATACTTCCCGCCACCCACAAAGTGGAATGACAGGCAAATGACAGGCAGTGAACAGAATGACATACATAAGCCAGGCGCGGTTGAGATGGCTACAGTTCCTCAGATAATGGTCATTTGCCGCGTTTCACAGATTCATGGGTTCGGCCGCCTTGATATAGATTATAGCTCTTATTTTCGCCGCAAAGTGAAAGGTTTTGCTTGGATTGTAGAAGGTAGAGTGGGGTTTTCTTTTGTTTTTGGAATTTAAGATAAAAGTTCCGCGAAATTGTATATTTTACCTATGCATAAATTAGGCAGATTTCTCTAATACATTCAATTGTTTTTTACCAAAAAAAAAACACTTTGAATAAAAAGGTTAACAAAGGTGGCTTAAGATGAATACGTCGTCAGGCAAAACCAACAAATCCCTTTCCAGCATATTTTTATTTTTTCTTACCCCAGACCAAAAAACAGAACCAATTTCTGGTAATAGTGTTTCAAAATTATAAAAAAATCAATAACTGTTTTCTTATGACTCTGTATATTTTACCTCGATCAATGCTCGTGCCTTCTCTGTATGAGAAGAGGCCTTTGCCCAGCAGTGGGACAGTTACAGGCTGGTATTTTTTATAATTATATTTTACCTAGATACCCCATGATTATTTCTTACAATAAAGACCTAAGTCTATAACAACAATATAGCCAAGAACTACCGAACTGTTTCACTAGTGAAACCAAAGGCCTGGCCGGTCGCCGGTCGGTGTAGAAAGTAAATAAATTGGCAGTAACAGTTGACTAGCCACCTAGCTATGTACTGTGTCTATGTACTAGTATATAGGATAGAGTAAGACGTTTGAATACTACAATGTTTATGCTTTAACGGCTTAAAGCTACAGTTATGGAGAAATACAAACTATTTCATTTCATTTTTTATTATCATTAATTTGTTTAAAGAACAAGATGTGCCTATTTTTTTTAGGAGTACAATGGAGTCATGTGTCGTTTTCAAGCTCCACTTTATATGACAGCAACGAATACAAATAATTAATTACCTTAATACAGTCGAATTTAGTTCGGCCTTTCCCATAAATGTTCTTTAGATTTTTGTATCCATTTATAAAGGCTTCTGATTTCAAAATATCGTCAGTTTCCCCTTAACTCACAAGTACATATTTACTGAAATAAAACCACCAACACCCTACAAACACCTTTCTCCAATCCCATCAAAGAAACAAACAAACGGAAACTTCTAACTTATTCCTATTATACCATATTTGTTGTGAACCGCAGCCTGCGCACGCGCCGATCTCGCCCGCGGCCCGCGCTTGCCGCCATTACTAACTATAACGGTGTCCAACTATCGCTAGTACTCTTTTTTATTAACTGATGTAAGTTTTTCTTTTTATTTCGTCATAATATTTGGACAGGGCTTTGAGTGATGAACTGATTATTAATTAAGCGTTGATTAAAAATGGCGGTGGCAAAAAGTTTGCATGACGCATCTCCTTCCGTTTTATGGTTATGATGGCCGAGAACTAACACTTGTTCAAGAGGCTTTAAGTATGTTTTTCCAAGTATTAAATATCTTTCATAGAACATAGGTTTGATAATCCAACAAAGACAAAGTCACAATTTTTTTCAATTAGATTAAATTGTAAGGCCCTTTTGAATGTCAAAATTTACACGGAAAGATTTCTTAGAATTATTTACAAACTGCCGATTTATTTATCAATCCAATAAAAAAATGCCGCCATAGTCTATACAAACTTACTCAAACCCCTTTGGCCACTAAATCGTTACTTCAAGATTTACATTCGATCTAAAGCGATCACCATTGGGCTGTTAGCTGCTACCGACTAAGCCACACGTAAGCCGTCCCCAGCATAAAGAAATTTGGCAAACGGCAAGGGTAGGGAAATATCTGAACACGAAATGTCTTCTAAATTCTGAACACAGAAGAGTCCTAGCGCCTTAGATACATCTTAGAGGAAAGCTTACAAAGAACAATTACGTCGACATTGCAAAAGAAAAAGCTTGCTAACAGCGAACACAACAGCCTTAATGACAGCCGGTAATAGATTAGCTTTCCTTCCGCCGACAGACTGGACACACATGATGTATGGCGGATGCCACTTCCATCGGCAGTTCCGGAGATCACTCACGAGTAATTATCTGTGCCTATCTAAGCTATTAGTGTGCTAATTTTATGATAATGATCGATTGATAGTGTGACTAGATTTTGTCACAATAAATTTCAATTTTATGCTATTATTTTAAATACGGAAACAAGGTAAAGTTATGCCGGGCGCGACTTTCTTTTATCATGATAGGTTGAGGTCCAACCAAGCTGCAGACACCGGAGATTGGCAGATATTAAAATTCAGAACATTATCTGTTGAAGTCCCAGACCACACTCCACATTTCATAGAATTTAAACGTGAAAATAACATACGACAGCTTCAAGTAGTCAAATAAAACAGGAATCGTAATGAAAGATTTTAAACTCCATCTCAACATTGTAAAAATCCTTTTCGATCAAAGTTATGAGCTACTACTTAGGTCTTATCTAGTTTTACACTGAACAAACGGACGTAAATATAATTATGCAAACAAACTGATCCACTATCTGAGCAACTAAAATGATAATCGAACGCAAAAATGTCAAAAACTCCGCCCACGCCTTAGGCGACTTTTACTCAAGAATTTTAATTATAAGACGCGAATCTGACTCTAACATAGTTAGTTTATTTTTATGGTGGACGTGATTGAGAATAATTTATAAGTGAAATTATTTCTCACATTTTGCCAAACTGTCTTCAAATAGGAAGTCATTATAACGGAATAGAACATTTTGCGATTTTATTACAATTATCACTAATCATTAAATTAGATCATTTAGCTATCTTTATGGCAGATTTTAAGCAAATTAGTAAATAAGCGGCAAAAAAGTTCAACAACACATCAATGTGTTTTTAAAAACAAAACATTATAATTAAGAATTAAGCTAAAACATTTTATTATAATTCATTGATCTCTGAATAGCTTCTAGAGGACAAGCAATCGGGCCAGTTGGGACTTCATTACAGGAAAAAGTAGTGACAACACTTATATAAAAAATACGACAAACATAAACCCTATCTTAGCTGTAAAATACGTCATATGCGTCATTTCGGTTTTGACAACGTTTCACTTTAATTTCCATGTAATTATAAGCTTTATAATTCTGCGTCAATCATTCTGATTAGCTCCTAATGTAGACCCTACCCCATTTAAAACATGCTCTATTTATTTATATACTTGGCATACCAACAGCAGTACACACTAAGAATTAATTGGAAAAAAAAAACAAAATATAAAAGTGTTGGAATGTATGCCTATTACAGATATACGCAGGATTCACCATAGTGACAACACAAAGTTCTCAAATCATATTAATACAATCGTACAATTTGATTACAATTTAATTTTACTGAGAACTAAATGAACTTATACGAATTATGATGATATTATATTATGTATTACGAAAATGACATCTAAAGATTTTTATTTACATTTTTGTTAACTAGTTGCGCAGTTGCTACTTACCCTACGCTATAATTATGTTTCCGCTCAACAATTTGAGTACGTAGAACAACTTAGCACATCATTAACACCTTATCTGACAAGACGAGAGTTTATCATAAGCCCTCTGGTCAATAAATACCAGGATTTCTCTCCGCAAAAAGTGGTGCAGGCAACAATTGAAGAGCTAGTTTGTACCATGTGGGAGTGGTGTGGGTCGGCTGGGACATTGTAGTACCTGCGAACAGATATGTTTTAGAGTTCAGACCGATATGAAACTTGTTATTTATTCGTATTGAGGCCTATCTTGATAGGTGAAGTAGTCCTTTAGAGTGTGGTGAAGTTAAGTTGGAATAGTTATAAGTTTTATAATTTTAAATAAGTTTCACTTAGGTACATACCTACATAAAGTCAAGCCTTTTTTCCCAAGGGGGGGTAGGCAAAAATTACAGAACGCCACCGGCTACGATCACCAATAAGCTTTTTACCCTATTAAGAAAGCCTGATAATAATATCATGGTTTTTGAAACTGCGAAAATGTCGTGAGGACATGAGATCTACTAAAATAACTTCAAGTTATTTGCTTCCGCATCGGTGATTTAACTTTAAGATAAAAAGTAATTAATTTATATTTAATTGATAGGCAGCGTTGATTGATTGAATTTATTTGAAAACTCGCTTTTCCAGTTCACTCAGTACCATTAAACTAAAATATTTCATACCTATTTTAAATTCGCTATGACTTGTGTGCGTGACTGTACCGCTAATCTAATAAAAAGCTCACAAATAGTTCAACATACCACCTACTTTGAATAGTAATTTTGTACGTAGGTGTACCCGATGTTGTCCGAAAGAAGCCGAAAGGTCGCTCGGGCTAAATGTCAAATAAAACACGCGAGGTCGCATTGTCTACGCCTTGCGGCTATTAATTGTAAATCAATACGTTTAGATATGAGTTATTTTGGCTTGTGGCAATATGATGTATTTGAATAATGCATTACTCTTTAAGCTTTGCAAAAACGGAGTGGCCTCATCTTTTGTTGTAGCCACGCCTTAAAAACATCTGATGTTGATCACAATAGGTACTTACGTATTTTGTGAATGAATGAGGTTAATTATTTTAGGACTTACGGCATGCTTTTGTAATTCAAAAAAGAATAACTTCAATAAAAAGTCTTTCAAAATTAGAGACTGTTTCTATAGAAAACTTTCAAAAATAATCGTGTACTAATCACATAATTTTTTAACCGACATTATAAAGTGGAACTCTCAAACTCACATTACTAAAAACGAAATCATCCAAACGACCAAACCCGAAATTAGTTCGTATTTACACCGCCGTCGCGTGCGTGTCGCCACTAGTAATCATACGGCAGGTGCGTTCGCGCAGCGATTTTGTAACAGCTATGCAAACCATGGAATGTGCGGTCATACTCTTTTTATAACCGCGACATAAAATATGCGATGTCATTAACTCAACTACCCAAGTTTTTTATTTGTGACAAAAAAAAAACATTTGTAGTTGGTCAAAAGGAGGGTAATGGTTTTCACGTGTTTGTACCTACATATGTGTTATGCCACGCCTATGACGTAAATAAGATTTCACTAATGGCGCCACCCATGAATAATTTCTTTAGAAAATTTGAGCAATTTGGCAAATGTTGAACTAGATCATCAAACTACTAGTATTGGTTACAAACTTTTGAGCCACCATTTGGGCCGAATATTTGGCCAACATCCTTTCTTACGCAAAACACAGATGTGTACGAACAAACGGGTCCACTTCCTATAGCGAGTATTATTTGCGTTGATATTAATCAGAAGTAATTTATTAACCTTTGTGTTATTTTATTTTATTGTACTGTCAACCGCAAGAATAACATGTTTCGTAATAAAATACTGCTGTCGTTTGACATTTGTGTAATCACAAAGAACATCTGTTGGTAGCAGATTTTTGTTGAAACATGTCCTATTATTTGCCGTGATATGTTTGTTGCCTTAATTTATGGTCTACGTCGTCTATTTCAACTCATAAAACTTCGCTGTATAATGCAAAATATTTATATCCACATCATGTTTGGCTAAACATAAAATTATATGGCAAAAAAAAAATTATAAACAAGTTCACAAAAGGTGAGGTCGATCTAGTATGCAATGCTGATCAAACAAGTCAAACATCTTTCTCGTTATAAAGCCATTTCAGTTTTTCAATCTTACCGCTCAAAGATCATGGCGAAGATATCTAAAAAAAAACTATACAATTGGAAATACCAACCGTACAACTAACACAAACTTAAAAACTGGAGCACAGACAATCAACCAACATTCACGACAAAAAAAAATCGATCACTGACCGACGACCGTGCCAACACTACGGCACAAAAAGAATTCTCAAAAATAATTCAAACATTCAATGGTCCAAATTACAAAAAGCAATCAGAGTGTCTTGTGATCCACTTGGTATCGATAATGACCCGCGGGTAGAAAAAGAATCCGATGTTCCGATGGTACAGATATGAAAGGGGACTGACTATTCACCAGCGGCAGCCGGCCTCATCTAAAGATAATCTATTTGGTATAACCTCACGACCTCCCGGTCGGATGCCGTAACAATATAATTAAAGAGAGATCGTTGCGATCCGATCGGTCGCAGGGTTGGGCTCCTGGGCTATCAGATTTACGATTTGATGAAGAAGCAACGGTAATGTATTGTGGTGGAGGATTATTGGAAAATATTGACGTTGCAAGGCTTAGTCTGTTCATTAAACTTTTATAGATAGCGAAACTAAGACTTTGCACATAACCCTGTTTTGTGTGAAGGGTGTGACAGAAGTGTATCATACATAATACACACAATTTTGCTTAAGTAATTAAATATTCCATGTAATAGAAGGCCTTTGCCGTCAACCGGGCAACACAGATCCTGACTCCAGAGGCTGCTACTGAGAAATTTCTATAAGATATTTAAATATTTTTATTTCTAATTTTAAACTCTGTCTCCTTTAAAATCTGCAAAAAAAAACAGTGAAATATTTCACTCTCTCTATTTCCATTGACTTCAAAACACTTTTTCTCTGGCAACACTCATCTAATAACCATATTTACGTGGCAACCCTGACCGGTCCGTTTACCGGCCGGATGTCGATGGCTCTGTAAAAGGAAACCTACATGATTGTTGCTCCCGACGCGTTATAGATGTCATTATTCACCTGCGCCCGCGCAGCGCGGCTTTTTACATGTAATACAAATTACTGGGTGCAGGCTACGCTGCGGTTGTTTTAGTGTGGTCTAGTCTGTGGATCACGAAAGTTATGAATGGAAATAAAATATATAGGACGGCGTTTAACCATAGTTGACTAGGTCCTTGGCTTTTATTTTCGAATAAGCATAACTATATACTTTTCATAAAAGTGCATAAAGAAAAATTTTCATCATTCTTCCTGTAATACTTTTCTGTGGGGATCCCTGCTTTTCGCATAATGTTTTTTAATTTCCTAATATACTTTGGCATAACTATTTTGGCATAATAATACTTTGTCATATTTTTTTGGCATACAGTTTATGTTGGCATGATTATCTTGTAGGCTAATTTTTTTTGGCATAATTTTTAATTCGCATAATGTTACTAGGCATATTGACTATTAGCATAATAGTATTATGGCATAAAAACTAATAGGAATAACGGAAATGAATTTAAGTTACTGTTGTTGTTTATGATTTGTCATTTCATCATTTTATAACAACAAGTTTGTCAAATAATTAACTTGAAAAATTATTTACCCAATAAACTTTTATTTGATAACGTATTATTTGGCTACGTGAACTACGCCTTATTACTAAATATTGATATTTCGAACCATTAGATAAGTCAACCGTTAGGAGTGTTAAATTTTGCCAAAAGAATTAAATATTGCAAAAAAATGTGTAATAAATGTATAAAAATGTGTATTTGGTGTCTTACATTTTAGGAGTCCATTTTTATAAGTATTTGTTATGCCTACAAAAATATGTTTTAATATCATTATGCTTAAATAAATTTATACTTTAGAATGTTATGCTTAAACATTATTATGATTAGACAAATTATGTTTAAAAAAATTATGCGTAAGCTGTTATGCGTAAATAATATTATGCGTAAATATAATTAGGATAAACAAAAGTATGCCATGTTACATTCTAATGAAAGACCTCAATACAGACAATTTGACATTAGAAAAATCAGTCAAAAATATTTTATCACTAAGAAATGCGTCGTTTTTGTTTTTTTGATAAGCGCTGAGACCCCGTTATTTTTCATTTTACTATTTATACATGAATATTATATTTTAAAATAATAAAGAAATCTCAATATTTTGTCAAGGCCTTTGCGAAGCAGGGGTCACTAGTTAGTAATTATTGAAAGTATTTATTAGTAACTAGCCTTTGCCCGCGACTTCGTACGATCATTTCTGTGCATCTAGCAGTAGAGTGGTGAAAATTGCGTTCAAATCCATGCAGTAGTTTTTGTGTGATGCGCGTACAAACATACAGACAGAAAAACACACAGACAAAAAATCTATAAACTTGTTGTTTTGGCTTCTGTTGCTCTAATAAAGACCCCCCCATATATTTTTTTCAATATCTTCAATGTACAGACATCGGCCTGTTACAATTTTATTATATGTGTATAGATAATGAGTTGAACTGTAGACGTGTCATTACCTGAGTTACGAGCTTGTTGGTTATTTTTACGAGGTCCAGTTAGTAGTTCGTTAACTCGCTATAATTTCAACACCAATACTCGAGTTAATGGCGCCATTTATAGATGCAGCGCTTCTTGTTGCTTAGTCCGATCCTGTACTGAAAACTGAGCCTATTATATTTAAGAACTGTTATTAAAGTTGACTACTTGCTGTTTAAAATAAAATTAATAACAACGGTAGCTCATGTCACGTGTCTTTCATTATTTTCACAGCATATTTATGAATGACAAATCCCTAAGAAGTAATTCGATACCTAGCAAGTTTTTTTTTTTAATAAAGAAACCTATTTTCTTATTATGTTCACACTTGCAACAAAAAACACAACACACCACTACTAAAGAAAAAAAACAATTCACCAACCAAATTCCTTTATCTAAAACTCGCCAAACAGACTACCATTTAAATAAAGAATGAATCATAAACGAGCATGACGTTATTGACGTTACTACTAAACCAGAATTCAGAACGCACTTTTGAATTTGAAAATGTTATAATTATCGTTCTTAAATCTAAGTGGCCAAAGGCAAGTTCGTTTAGAGCCTGAGACACCACAAAGCAGTAGAGGTGCGATAGTATCGCTCTGTGGGTGTATTGAGCAGATTTATCGACTGTTTAACCCGTAAAAGGTGATTTGTAATATCCCCCCACTAGTATAAGGTGAAAAGGTACGCAGTTATGGTTAGAGGTGTGACTTTATTCATGAATATTTTATATAAATGTTGTAACTTTATTTTTCTATCTGTACCTTTTCACCTTATACTAGTGGGGGGATATTACAAATCACTTAATTTGGCACAGGGATAGACCTTAGCCTGGGTTAGGACATATAAATCTTAATGCGATAGTACGTTCCCATGGGGTAATTTTGGACTTCGATTTTGCTTTCGAACCTTTAAAAGCTGGTATTGAACTATTTTTACTAAACCATATAAAATTCTATAACTAACCACTAAAATGAAAACAGTTTACAGTATTTGGCTTAACTTTAAAATAAGAGCCAGTTACCGAAAATTTGATTTGGGAAAAATCCCAAACTTGGCATGTCAGCAAAAACGCCAAAAATCAAAAGACGAAAAAAAAGTGATTAATTAACTCATTACCCTTAATCCCATTACAATCTCTGTAAAAGATCGCTCCTGAAACAATTCGCTTACAATATACAATGCGCGAAGCGACACTAATGCGTAGTAGGACAGCGTAGCCCCGCAAATAAAGCAAGCCTCATGTATATTCAATGGTACAAACAAACGTATGAGCTATCTTGTCCTTGTCGCGAACCGCCCCGAGATATGGACTTGTAATTTGTAGGGGAACCAGACTGGAGAATTGTGGGAAGGACGCTTGCTATTTTATGGTAAACTGTATTACTTGTCAGCAAAACATGCAGTGATAGCCTTGTGGTGTGACCGTTGGACTGCCAAGTCAGAGGCCCATGGACAGCATGAAAACTATGACACCAGGTTAGACACTAACCACACGATATAAAAAAAAAGCAAAAAAACAGTCGCACTTCAGTAAATATCTTCTAAATAATATGGGACCTGTAATCCTATATTTTATTACACTTTAAATTTCAAACATTAATACTGAAAGAAAGCTAGGCAAACTAAGATATCTAGCTGATAGCCAACATATTAAGGACCCACGGGAGCGTTTTTCATTACAAGTTGCTATATATCTGAAACAAAATGAGTTTTCTTAAAGAACTAACTTAACCCCAATCATAAACATCTAAAGATCGGAAAATTTTTAACGACTTAAACTAAAAAACATAGAGGACCCTATATTGAACTACAAAGTCTACAATTTATAACAGTCCCCAAATCTACAAAATTCCTAACTCGATGTTTCCTATCAATACAATTTACCACCAAACCCGTTTACCATGGTCACCTTCGGCCGGCATATCCGCGTGCTCCGTATAAGGGCCATGAATTCTGCCACCGGACTAGTTGTGGATGAAAGCCGCGGCTAATAACTATACCAGTTATAATACGATATCTAGCTGGTAGCTACACCGATCAGTTATGTGCAAGGGGACGGAGAGTGTGATTATATGGTGGAGGATAGGGGTTATTTTTAGCTTGAAGATTTTCATGAAATGTTTTTGTGCTCCGACAAAAACTTAGCACAATCATAAATTATTGTAGGTACAGTCGGTGATAGCTGAGGAGTTTAGCAGGAAATTTAGCTATATGTGGATTGTGGTGTTCAGTTTTTGTCCTGAAAAATAAATATGTATCTATAGACAACTAATCATTGCAGATAACATGGGATTGGTGTCGGTTTTCCGTTGGATTTTCCACGCCAGAATGAACACTGAAAGTTAAAAATCCAACAGTATTCAAAACACGTTAATTTTAAATATTTTTAGTTGAAAAGGGCATGACTCGGTGTTGACTTGAGTTTAAGTCAAGTCAATAGTTTAACTCTTAAACTATCAGAAACTAAAGCCCTGTTTCACCAATGCCAAAACAGTCCGTTTAACAAAAGACCCCGTAATTAAATACCAGATCAAAACCCAACCCAGCATCTCATCTTCACCTCTAACGGTACCGCCAGCAAGCCTACATATCATTAGCTAGTAACAAACAAGGCCGCTAATGCAACTATCGGATACCGGGCCCACTACAAGGGTTCCTTGCGGACCGGAGCGTGTTAACTAATCCTACATTAAACCCACTTACCAGTACATGAGAGAAATAGGGCCTTTGAAAACTAACCTGAGAATGGAAGTCCTTTTTGGGAAGTCCTAGATAGGATGTGTAATTTGGAACTACTTAAATCTAGTCTAAGAATTTTATGAAACGAAACACAAAATATCTCTATCAAAGATACCTAAAACATTTTTAGTGCTACACTTAGGAATAGTTATGACTAAGACTAAGAGAAATATGAATACTTTTTACTAACTCTGAATTTGGAAAAATCCTCGAAATCAAGTTGTGCATCGTCATGGACGCTGTCAACACCTAATATTTCAACTGTCTGTGTCTCAAATATCCTATCTCAAATATTCTTAAATCTTTCTTCGATCAATGTATCAACTCTACTGGAGAATTCTGACATTTCACCCATTCTGAAACGCCAATTTATCGATTTTATTGTAACCCAAACATCATTATCTTTAAAGACTTCTCAGAAACATTGCTTTCAATCGATTTTCTTCAAAACCTGTTTCACTTAATACAGTCGTTTTTCCTCTAATTCTAGTTGACTTAATTCAGTAGTTTTTCCACTGGCTAACGACTACTTAAAGGCTAAAGAGCTCGATTAAAGTAAAACGCGTAGATAGCAATCCGCGGTACGTCCCGCGTCGAGTGTCGGCGCACTTTCTTCAATCGGCCGCGAGAGGGCGCGCCGGCACGCGACCGCTACTCGTGCCAACTGAGGGATGTGCAAGTATTTGTCGATAGTCGTTAATGTTTTTATTTATATTTGCTTTATTGTGTTTTTTTTTATGACCGTTTCGCTAGTCATATTTGGTCTGAATTACTACAAGCACAGGATTGTTTGATAATATAAAAGTACTTTTACTGTACTTTTATATTATCACCTTGGGGATTTAAAATGAAACATGATTAGCTCAATTTCGCTGCTTCCTCTCCACCTTTCTAATAAACGCTGAAAGGTATATAATGTAACACGTCAGTGTGCTGGTGTATCTTTTGGTGATCTAGCTAAGCTTTTCATTTTTTTTTTCTCAAACCAGTAGCTAAAGTAATTTAATAGAAAACCCGACTGAAGTGACATTTATCGTAGACATTAACAAAAGAAATGTAATTTTAAACAATATATAAAACCCAACACGACACCACCCAACTTCCTTCCTCCTTATCTAACCTTTAGATTACAGTACTTAACTCAAAATCTATCGATAGTCGATACCAACTCCCCAAAACATCGACTAAACAACCAGCAATAAATCATCGACATCACTATCTACACAACTGGCACGCGCCGATAGAATCTAGCAACCGATGATACAAGTAGATTGTTTCACCGGAACACCGTTCTACAGATACCGAGAACTATTTACTCGATTGTTAATAATACGATTTAATCGTGAGTATCGATTCACGTTTCGAAAGTGCTGCTTTTGATTTAAATAGAGGAATAAAGTTGAATTAAGGTTGGTCTGTGGCCAATTGTACTGTTATTTGTTGGAGTTGTGTTTTTTTAAGTAATTGGTTCAAATGAGATGGTTATCTGAGATAAAGTTAACTAGAAATATAGTTTAACGATATAAAAAGCAAACTCAAAAAATTTTTCTTCTTAAATAATTACGAAACCATGACCTTGAAAAATCAAAATCCATTCGGGTTATATCCAGTTCGTAATGGTTGACGCCTTTGTCTTTTTTCTCCAGAATATAGGAAACTGTAATATAACGGCATCGATGTACGCCCTGTTACCATGAATTTAGAACATGATTCTAGACCCCTTAGTGGAGAAATATTTAAAAAAAAACAATCGCCTGTTCCAAACAAAATTGCAATATCTACGGGGTCAAAATGTATGAAACAACATAATCTAACTTAAATCCCCACAAACTTTCTCCACGCTTCTAGACGATCAGCAACAACAAGGAATCACTTAGTTCTGCATAATAAAGCAGGTGTAACAATGCAATAACTTATAATAACTCGGTGTGGTTGAATAACGGGCTGCGCAGGCGCAGGTCTGTTTGCTTTACGGGAGTCGCGCCGCCTCCTTTGTGAAGGGGGCTACTATGGATGTGACGATGAAAAACTTTATTGTTTTCTTAACCGACTTCCAAAAAAGAGGTTTCGAGTTATGAACTCACTAGTGTGTAATTTGCTTTGTAGATTTATTTATACGGAATTCTGTGTGTAGTTTTGCTTGGAAATCTGTGTTATAATATCAATGAAAATAAATATAGGTACTTGGATTTAGAATAGTCAATATGAATAGATCAATATTGAATTTAGATTCCACAAATAAATGCCAAGATCCCATCATCTTGAAGCACTGATCTTCTTACTTAAGTAGGTTTCTTTGACAATGCTTTTGTTGACTGCTTCTATTTACTTGAATAAATGTCAAGGATGCCGGTTTTGTTTTCAGATGTCCACAAGTGCTAACCAAAATATTTTAATTTATCATCCATGAAGTTTCCAGAAACTTTATCGTAAGAACGTTCTTTTTCCAAAACAAAAAGTGTTTTTTTTAGAAAAAATATCTTCCGCGATTAATGTGTGTTAAAAAAAGTGTGTTAAAAAAAACAAAGTGTTTGAAAATACTGTTACTATTAAGTTGCGGTATTTCAGCCCGAAAATATCACGAACTTAAGCTTAAAGTTCACGAAAACCGTTGAAACCTATTCAATAACAAGCATTTGTTAACTCGACGTAGTTCATAGTAAGCCAAGTAGAATAAATAATTAAGTTTAACTATTAAATGACCTATCTTAACCTCCAGCTTGTTTCACTTAAGCTGCAAGTGCTGCAACGGTTAAATCAATTATGTTTTACGAAAGCTGTTGCTTCAAATAGCTTATTTTCATTAGCGGTTGGCGACGGTGCACAGTTAGTGAGGGAAATGGAATTATTTTGACCATTTCATTATGAGATCTTAATTATTATTGTATCTTGTTTTTTTTTTTTGTTTAAATTAACCAATACGTCTGCCATAAAATATGACCTAATTATCATTTTGTCTCAACTAAAAAGCCATTTATTTTCTTCTAGTCTTGTAATGAAAAGCAATGTTTTACTCGGAAAGCTACAAAATCCCTTTAAATAATAAATAACCAAAACAATATCTCAAAACAACCGATCAAGTTATCTAGTAGCTAAGATACGAGGGCGGGTCAATAAGTCCGTGACTTTTTGAATTTCTGACCTCTTTACTGAAAAAGCAACACTACTCCTGTCAACAGGCATCTGTCAGTTGACTCCTGTCAAAATTTGAACTTGCTGCGTCAGTTAGTTTGTGTTTGACAGCTATCTTTATCAGACTACCCAGTAATTTGAGGAAAAAATGGAAAAAAGTGAATTTCGTGTGCTTATTAAGCATTATTTTTTGCGAAAAAAAAACCATTACCGAGACCAAGGCTAAGCTTGATAAATACTATGGGGACTCTGCACCATCGATTTCAATGGTAAAAAAGTGGTTTACTGAATTTCGTTGTGGCCGTACAAGCACTGAAGATGCCGAACGTCCTGGACGCCCAGTTGAGGTCTCTTCACCCGAAACAATCGAAAAAATTCACGATATGGTGTTGGCCGACCGAAGATTGAAAGTGCAAGAGATTGTGGCAGCCGTAGGGATCTCGCATGGCTCAGTGGTTTCAATTTTGAATGATCACTTGGGCATGAGAAAGCTTTCCGCAAGATGGGTGCCGCGTTTGCTCACAGTCGACCACAAACGCAATCGTGTAACAACTTCACAGGAAGGTTTGGCTTTGTTTAATCGCAATATGGAGGAGTTTTTGCGCCATTTCGTAACCGTGGACGAAACATGGATCCATCACAACACACCAGAGACCAAACAACAGTCAAAACAGTGGGTTTCTAAGGGTGAATTGGCGCCAAAGAAGGCCAAGGTGGGTTTGTCAGCCAATAAAGTTATGGCGACTGTTTTTTGGGATGCACGCGGGATAATCCACATTGATTACCTTCAAAAGGGAAGAACAATCAATGGGGAATATTATGCCAACTTATTGGACCGATTCAATGACGATTTGAAAAAAACCGACCTCATTTGGCCAAGAAAAAAGTTCTTTTCCACCAAGACAATGCAAGGGTGCACACATGTGCAGTTGCCATGGCAAAAATCCATGAATTGGGCTATGAATTGCTCCCTCATCCGCCCTATTCTCGAGATTTGGCTCCGAGTGACTACTTCTTGTTCCCAAACCTGAAGAAATGGCTTGGTGGAAAAAGATTTGACTCCAATGATGAAGTCATCTCGCAAACACAGGCCTATTTTGAGGACCTCGACAAATCATATTTTTTGGAAGGGATAAAAAAATTGGAGAAGCGTTGAACAAAGTGTATAGAGCTCAAGGGAGACTACGTTGAAAAATAAAATGATTTATTTATCAAAAAATCTGTGTTTTATTCCAAAAGTCACGGACTTATTGACCCGCCCTCGTAGCTTAGCAAATTAACAATAGAAATGCTCTTACACACGAGTAATTTATTTAATAAGGGATATCACAACACATGCTTGTTCCAAACAATCTATTATCCAGACTTGTATTAGCCCGATAATACCTATATAATGGCACTACATTGCTCAAACATAGTTCACATTGTTCAAATCACCAATGTAACAAGACCTCTCAACACATAACAGTAATGGGAAACAACAGCTTAAGTTATGCAGACAGTAGTACGCTAACATTAGCGACTGGGCGTTCTCTATTCGGTTGTGATCGGGAATGGTCGGCAACACTCGGGTGTGTTAGCCCCGCCCAACAGCGCGCGCGCCCGTCCCTATCTCTGTCCCTCCCGTGGCCCTGCGTCAGTCTATCTCGCGCCGCTGGCACGGCCGGTCGCCACACCCACAGATCAGCGTTAGGCTATTTTCCAATTATTATGTAGGAGCTTTTTGCGCGCGCGCCGATGCCAACAATGATAAGCTTTCTAGTAACAGAATGAGTGAGGTAATGTTGTTGTTGTAAGACAACAATTTGGACTGGAGCTATTTATAAAACTTGTTTGTTTGTAGGTATTTTGTTGACTGTTTCTCTAGAAGCAGTATTTTAAAGGATTCAGATTGATGAATGATTGTTTTACGTAATATAATTAGAGGAACATTATAACATCCAAAAAAACTTAAAGTTGATACAAAAACATTCTTACTGTAGATTATTTGAAACATATTTACCAATTATGTACGCAAACAAGACTTTTCATTCACAACACGTAAAAGACGAGTAAATTGCAAACACCCAAGAATGTAACTTTTACGATGTTTTTGAACAATAAAATACTATTTCACTTCCAAACGAGAGTAAATGTGTAGCATTTCTAATATTTCTTTACGATAGTAAACACAACTTTTGTTCTGAGACTGAATATGAGGGTGATTGGTTTTTAGGAAATCCCATCTCAATATGGGCTTTCCAACTAATTACAACAGCACATTTCGTTGTAGGTACTCCAAAAAATCACAATTGATTCCATTAAAATACAACTACAAAAAATAGCGACGATGCAAAGTCAATTATTACCAAGTGATAGTTCATGCGGTGGCATACCTTCACGCAATTAAACCACTTTTTACACTAAAGACGTAAAAAATTAATAACATAAGTGGCAAAGTACTAATGGACACCATTACGGAGTAAAAGTTAGAAAGTTTCGAATGTACAAAACGACAATTGATAAAAAAATGGCGTTCGCCCAGCGCCCTGACCTCTTACCTCTCACTTTGGGTAACTATTGTTGTGTTACGTGATTAATTCCATATGTTTTGTTACACAAATGAAGAACTAGATGGCTACTCAAAAATTTTAGATTAGAAATACCAAACAATAAAAAACTCGGGTGGTGTTTTTTTTTAAATACTGGCCCAGTAGTACCTAGACTTCAAAACAAAAATGACGAAATACTTCACGATGCCAAAGTTATCCGCGCGATTACCATATACATACATACATAAACCGCAAAACATCAGCGTAGACCGCACCAGACACAACACTCGCTTGACGGAAGTATTCTCTCTTTTCTTTTGAGAATGAAGAACTGTCCATCCTGATATCATAACTCTAAAAACAATAAATCACAAATGATACAACCAAAATAAATGTATTACGAAATAAGAGATACACTCTTTCAGTTATTAATTAATCTAGATTACCCTGTGCTTAACGCAACTAAAATATTTTTACTTCGCAATACAGATCTTGATAACAAGACAATCTATATCTAACATTGAGCTGAATAGTTTAGATTAAGTGTGGACTAGACTTACTTTGTTACCAACTTTATAGAGTCCGTTTTCAAAGTAACAGTCAAAGACCTTAAATCTTGAAAGAAGTTGAAACTTTTCGACTCTTAAGTAAACCTTTCTAAGTTGTCTTGAATGAGTTGAAGGAACAACTGATTCTATCTTGTTTACCCTAGCGAGATTTTTAAAGCAGACAGTTTGGTAATCTGCTTATAAAATAGGACGCAAGCTAATGCACTGCAAGCTGCAATGACTTCTGAAAAACCGTTGATGATGATGATATTGGGCACGGTATTGATTTATTAAATTACGCTTAGAAATAATATGAAGAAAAACCTTAATTTCTTTGTATTTGAAACTCGGCACTTTAGAAGCGATTCTTTTCAGTTTCTCATATCAACTAAGCTCTACTATTTCTTTCTGAACTTCCTACACTATTAGACCAAAATCTACATCTTAATCTCCGTCGTCACACTTCATCTCATCCAATTAAACATCTTGATCTCCATCTCAGTCAAACATCGATCCCAAAACAGAACTGCCCTACAAATATTGAGTCACACAGACGTAATCTCCTGCATTTAAGTGCGGAACTCTAAAAATAAAAGAGTTTGCTTGAGAAATGGCGATGGTCTCAGATTATAATTACGGTAGAGTCTGTAGAGACGGTAGAGCTAACCCGCGCACCGTCACTCACCACTAAATATAAGATACACAGGGTTACCAGACACTCTACTTGTAAGAGTTTTTATAAGATAACACTAGAATAAATTACAGCTAAAGGATCGGTCCTGCTACGATCCTACCATGACGATGAGACGAGATGCTTAACCATCTGAGTACACTCACTTTCAATTTTTGTTAATATTTTATTAAACCACAACGTTGTCATTGTATCGCAATCATTCCAATCATTCAAAGTTGCTTCGTAGGGGAATTAGGAACGGCTCGATCATGTTTTCTTGCTTCTGGACTACCACATAGACGAAATATGTGGACTAGCTACCAACTTTCATGTTTCGATTTCAATGGTAATATTCTTAAAGCTGTCCGTATACTTCTTTTTATGTATTTTCATATTTCCCAAGAGCTTTTTACCCTGTAAAATGTATCTTTAACAAACTCCCATCCGAACCTTTTCACATAACTTCGAACCCATCACTTTACACTCTAATTCCGCCCTCCCATTGTTTTCCCAGCACACTGAACTACGTGCTATATTTACTCTCTAACCATGTGTACCAGCCCTAATCGAAGCCTGTGCGTTCCATGCTTTAAACTTAATAGCAATCTTTATAGCCCGGCCTCCGAATAGTGATGTTATCGCTCGATAGCCGATGTCGATAATGTGTTATTACATTGTACTATTGCGTGTTACGTATTATTCTTTGTAACGTTTGTTTAATTGTTGCAATTTGTTTTTGAACTTAATTATCGTGTGTTGATTAAATTAGTGGTGTGTGCTACCTGTGATTTGCGGTTTTGTTTATAGAAGCTCTCAAGGTTTTCATTATACGTCTAGGAGGTGAGCTTTGGCAAAATTAATTAGAGCTCTCCAAGTAGTTTTGTTTATATTTCAGAGTTTTATGAGTAGCTTTCATTTTTGCTATAAATTACACAGCAAACTGGAGATCAGCAATTTAAAATTCAAACCACTGATTGCTATTTACCATAAAATATTCACTTGTAAAATTAACTGAGCAGCAAACAGCAGTTACAATAACTCGCTCGGATCGCTCGGTCGATAAACGTCGGTATAATTCTGGCGAGAACGTGCTTGTCACAATTTATCGTGGCGGTGCATCACTAGCCGGGAGCAAAGGTTTGGCAGAGGGCGCAGGCATCAATTTGCGCGCGGTAGCGGCCGCGGGCGCCGCGCCGCCCCTGTCATTAGCCCCTCCGCCCCCCGCCCTGCGCGCCCCGCTCGACCTCAGGGGAACATACTTTAACCTTTTTTGCTCCCCTGCAACCTGTTCGGGACGCGGCTGCTGCGCGCGCGCTGCGGTTCATGGCCGCGGGCGATACGCAGTATCTGCAAAATAGGGCTGCTAAGTATACGCGTTTGTTTTTGTCCGTAACTGGTTGTAATTATATGGAGATGGAAGGGAATGTTGCTATAAAAGTGCACTTTATATAAAATTTTAATGTCCTTTTTTTCGTTTTTTGTTGGCTGTGTTTATTTATCTTTTGAATTTATTTAAAGTACCTTGGATCTAACTTTTGGATTATGTGGTCAGAGAAAAGTAGTTCTCAAATTGAATGTTTCAACTTCACAAAAAGACACCTAACCCAAACACAAGTAAGCCAACCTTCAACCAACTTAGGCAAAGTTGGATGAATACCTCTCTTAATTTCTGTACCCAGAAAATGCCTAAACCACTTTACTCTGTACCCTCAGCAGCCCTGCGCAACCTGTTAAGTGCACAGGGCGCGTAATAACGTAGGCTCGACGTTAGTTACCCACAGGCTCCCACCGCGCGCAACGAACATGCGCAGGCGCAGCCTTACGTGATAATAACCAATTTATATCGAACGCCAGCTGACGAGGCAAAATGCGATATTAACTTATGATTTTATGGAAAGGGTTTGATGATTTGTGTGTTTCGATTTTGAAATGAATTTGTTAATTAAGGCAGTGTTTTCTAGAAAAATAAATGTATGAACAGAAAGAAAACTGTTTATTTATTTTACTTTAAAGTTCTGTTTCTTGTTTAATGTATAATGTACAATTGCATGAAAATTATGCGGTATCAAAATGAAAGTTCTATTTCAGTTTTCAGTCTAATGAATAAATAACTTTTAGTTAAAGCATAAGTAGTCTATATTAAATCCTAGTATTGATACATACGTGTTCCATAAGCATAATTGAAACCTAATATTTGCATGAACACAGCAGCAAAGCGGTCCTTACATTAAAATACCAATCTTCTTTCTATACAACATGCACTATCATCCATACATTACCGTCCTACCCATATAATTTCAGACCTACGTCTCCTATGGTAATTTATCCCGACAAAAAACCACCATGGCCTCTCCTTTTGACTTTGAACCGTCCAGATAAAAAGGTCAAAACCGAAACAGGTCTGGCTTGCTTCCCCGAACCAGTAATTTGAGCCACAATTAAACAATTTTCTCGAATATCATTCCGCTTCATTTGAACGGTTGGGGTCACTCTTGACCCCGGGGCACACATTAGGGTCCCGCTCCGATTCCATGGCTCCATAAACCCCATTAAACATAAACATGCCCCCAAACCACTCGCGCCGATCGTCCCAATGCTCCGTCTTCGTTCCACTTTATTTAATTTCAATACATTAGAACGTGAAGTTTTCTAATCTGGCTCGCCGGCGGAATGGCTTCACATTTGCATAAAAGTAAATTTGCTCCCAAGCCCGGGATAACGCTAATGGCAATCTCAAAAGGAACAAAACGAGCGCCGTAAATTGACCTGTCCCTCAACCGAGCCGCCGACCTGTCGCCGCGGCCGCTACGTTCCCATCATCTAGCCAGTAGCTATCTCACTTTAATTATTCATAGACTTTTTATACGCTATCGCTTTTTACCGCTCGACGGCCGGTCGAAGCCTTATAAAATTAAAAAATAAAATAATCGAACGTCGGCGCAATTTAAAAAAGAAATAAGTCGGATGACACGGATCGAACTCCGGGCAAATGTCGCGCAGTAAAAAGTGGTCGAGCGCGCGGTGAACGGGCGCGCGGGGGGTTGAGGAGCGGCGTGCGGGGGATGAGGGGGACACAGGACGTCACGTAGGCGGCGCGGTTTTTGTCAACGTTCCCGCGGAGATGACAGGTCGCTGGACGCGCCACGACCTGTCCGCGAACGGTCTTGATGCTTTCCATTTACTACAATACAATTATTGCAAAATGTTTATTAGGCTCCATCTTCATAGATTAAAAACCTCTCAACAGTTAGTAGCAAGGCGTGATATAAATTGCGTTTATCCGGCTATCAAGCTTTAACTTAGATGCTGATGCTGAGATATGAATACGTCGGTACGGTACTATAATTAGAGTAATGGAGTAGCACACTTCACATTTGTAGCACTCATGTGACTTGACACACTTCTGAGATAGGTAATTAATGTTAACATGCATAATATTAATAATTATACGCAAGTGGAAGAGCATCTACATGCCATCTACTTTAAATCTCAGTAATTATTTTAATGAAGGTACAAGCAAAGTTTTAAAATATCAAGACGTTTCGTAGTCGTCAACATTGCTCGAGACAGGTGCACCTTCGGTCGCAACGCGTTGATGTCTAATACACTGTTAAGGCCTTGTAATCTTCAAATATTAAATCGAAATATTTTATTAAGCTTTCATTGCCTTTAGTAGTTTTGTAATAAGTGTAAGATTAGTTTATGGAATAGCCTGTTAAATAAGAACTAATGATACTTAGCCACTATGAATTAAAGTAGAGTGTAAATTTATTATCCGTCAACCAATCCTAAATGTTAAAGTTATGCATTCTTCTTATTATTTTTAGCACCGTCAAATAACACCAAGCTCTCTTTTCCAGAATTTCCGCGAGCAGAGAATCGACGGCTCCGGCCTTCCCCTTCTCACAGAGGACCACCTAACAGGGATGCTGCAGATGAAGCTAGGACCGGCTCTGAAACTTCGAGCCGTTCTAGCCAGGCGGCTCGAGCCCTGCGCTCAATGTCAGGCCAACTCGAGCAACCTAGCGGTAGCGCCCAGGATGAACGGCGTGGCGCTCAAGTCGGAGCCCCGGAGCAATACGACCAGCCCCAGTTAGGACTTCGGACATAAAGTAGTATTTTTAATGCGTATCGTTCCTGCACAACCGCTTTTTGTTTACATAGAAAATGTAGAAGGCTTTGTTTTAAAATTCGATCTTGAATCACGTGTTACAACTTTTTTTTACTTGTAATGTTATTCATATTTTCTGTGGAAATAAAGAGCTGTATTAAGGTACATAAATCTAAGACGTATTGACAACTGGAACCATTTGTTAGGGTCGCTAGAATTGTATAAAGTTTTGACCCCCAACGTTCATTTGACACATTTCAAATCAGTTTTTAACAATCATAATAATACTAGTTTAATTATAGTCATCTGCCTGCATTCGTACAGTCTTCCTGTTCATAGATTTTGCATTTAGTTACTATAAGCCGCTTTAGAATTACTTTTAGTTTCATAAGATTTTTGTTTTGTATATAATAACGAGTTGCCGTCCAAATGTTTTAAATGTAATACTTGCGTAAGAAATATTTTTGTATGTTAATTAATAATGGCAGAATAAAATATGGGGTCGCTTTCAAAATTTTATATCCGCCCCGAATCGAACTTGCATACAAAAATATTTTGTTGACAACGAAATTATTTCGGTGCTAAGACCCTGTTTAACTTAAATATATTGTATATAATGGCCGTTTTGTAAAAAATATTGCTTAAAAAATCGAGGCTATATGTCTACAGGGTCACAAAGTTATAAACGGTGTGTATATAAATACAATAGTTGTATAGATGTATAGTTATATATACGTGGATTTATGATAGCATTTATTTACACCACACCTGAAGAAAGCTCAGTAATACCGTTCTACAATATGTATTGTAGTGTAAAATGTTTAGTTAGTTGTTTATAGAACTTTAACTTCAGAACGAGCATAATATTTTCTATGTAATTATTTTTTCTGTATTGTGGAGAATTATGTAAATAAATGTTGTAACGACTGCAGGTTAATGTGGCGTAACTGGTTTCAGGGTTATTCAAAACTTTTTGTTATTTTTCCTTTTTGTAAAATTTGGATTCTTTGCTACAAAAGTGTTTCACTTAGGAAAACAATAATAACTTGTCACCTACTTGCCATTTAGGCCAAAATTTGAATAGAAAATACCACCTTTTCTTTATAAAACTTTTCTCGTATTACTTGCTGTTTTACTTTTATTTAGTATTTTTTTACGACGAACTTTAACTTATCTTTGCCAGTTACGCTCACAAAAGTCGTTTAAAATAGATCTAGGTGGTAATTCCTACAGATATTGTAAAAAAACGCGTGGTTTTCCTGTGGTAATCTCCTTAATTGCCAAAATAGAATGGTTAAATAAACAATATACTTATTTAGTAGGTAAAACGGGTTACTGGGGATGTTGGATGCACATTAATGTAGCTCAAAATGTGGTTAAAATACAACTTGTACTTGTGATTGTAACTTGCCCTATTTGGGCGAAAACTTTTGTAAGATACTTTAAAAAAGACATTTGACTTCGAACTAACAACTTTGCCTTTACATAAAACATTTTCGGTACACCCAGTGATTTCTAAAGGAAGATGTATTTTTAAATCCCTATTTTGGGGGATTGAAATAAAATACGTAACTATTGTCTTTATACAAAGTAACCATTTCATTCAGTGTTTTTGTGGAGCAAAGTTGTGTTCAGAAGTCCAAATAAATACAGTTCTTTGTTTTGAATAGAAAATCACCAGTGACCTTTTAATCGTATTGACCAACATATCATCAAAAACATAAGGTGCTATTTCGGTACGTAGATTTAAAAACTGTGCCTTAAACGGTCTTCCTTTAAATTAGAGTATATTACAATAATATTTTAATAATCATAACACTTTCATAAAAGTATTACGGTTGTACGCTTTAAATTGGACGATAATAATACAATGATAATAATTAGTAGTTTTCTGTAGATTACTTGACGAATTATTGTTGATAAGTGATTATTTTATTAGAACTTTATAGATTTGATCACAGCTTTTATTACGTAATTAACGTTGTAATGGACCAGTGACTTACTGAATATATAGAGTGTGTAAATTTGTACCTATAGTTATTCTGTGTTAAGTACTTTATGAAAATAACAATATGGGATACAAGTTCGGACTTAAAAGTTTCATGCTGAAAAAATCGTAACGATTTTTTATGTTTTGATGACAATTTTAGTAACTCTGTGACTTGTTATTAACAAGACTTTGGTTATTGTTATTTTTAATGTATAATTATTGTGTATAACAAGGTTTTAGTCACTTTGTTAGTTTCCTTGCGAACATTTGTACTTAGTTAATGATTTAGCTTTGTTTAGCCGGTCGAGTTTGATCCAACCCTTTAAGTATTTATGTGAAGAGAAATAAAAGCGACAATTTAATGAAACTATTTTTATTGTTTTATTTATACGATGAAGTTTCCTTTTGAATAATTTCACTTGGTTTACCTCTAAATGAACGAAGATTAGACAAACACCTTTGAAGCCGGTTACTGAAATCCCCTTATTAACGAATGCGGAGTACAGTTATAACCCGTATTACACCGTAGTACACCCGTAGTACACTACAATATAATTATAAGATTTCATTTTTGGCTGGCATAACCCGTACTCTGTCTTTGAATGACGCCAAGAGGATGCCATTATCTTCACACCGATCAGAAAGCAAGAAACAGAACTCTCATATACGCATGAAATGAAAGAGTCAGATAAATATGATTTGCGATATTGACCAACCCTTTCGGCGGTTTGGAAAACCCAAGTGGCTCTCTGAATGTTCAAAAGCAATATGCTAGCACAGAAAATTCAGCCCAAATCACGGATCAAGGTTATACAAGGTGTATTTTGCATCCTCGTCAAAATTCAGGAGGTTGTCATAGAAGATGTAAATAATCAATATAAAAAAAAAACTAAAAAACCCGACTGCGGTAAAAACCTCAAGTCAAAAAAACACTGAAAAGTTAAGAACAAGCACATTTTAAATTTAAAAAAGTTTGAAGCTGGCGGGACCCATTTGAGTTTGAAAATATAAATGGCTCCCGACTGCTCCCGCTTGCTTCCAACTATTTTAAATTTTAAATGTGCTTGTACTTTTCTTTATTTCCAGCTTTTTAGTTTACAAATGTGAAAGATTTCGCAGACGATTAGCCAAACAATTTTTACCGCCTTCACCGCGTGGAGGTACTAACAGCTTATGTTGTGTTCTGATTCAAAATTTTTCACTTTCACAATTAATACGAATCTAACGACACCTTTCAAGCTAAAATCCATTGAGACGTTCAGGCTGCTGAGCGTGCCAAACATTTGAATTTGGCGCCAAAAATCCGCCATTTTGTTTTTTTTTTTAATTTATTTTGATATACCCAGTGTCACTTTCACAGTAAATACGAATCTAACGACACCTCTCAAGCTAAAATCCATCAGCCGTTCAGGCCGCAGAGCGTGCCAAACAATTAACATACATAGTCTCGAAAAACATAACCCTTCTTCTGGCGCAGTCGGGTAATTACGGTACCTGGTCAATAATAATAAATGCTGTTTTTTTTAGTTGTTTTAATTTGACACTATTTCAGAATGAAGCCCTTTTCAAAAGAGGAGAATCACCCGTTTATCGAATAAACGTCGGCGTTTGTTTGTGTGTGTGAAAGCGCGGTTATAGGGCTAGTATTAGACAGGCCGCGTTTTCATACGGGTGCTGTATGCTTATCGATTTCCGATATTAAGAAAAAAATATCAAAATTACCTACCCATTTTATTATTGATTCGGGTCGAGAATCAGCATAGTTACCTCCTTGAATTTGACGAGGATGCAAAGCAACACCTTGTATAAAGGTCATCCATAGATGGAGCTCCCTACATCCCAGGGCGTGTTATAAAAGTGTGATACAAAAATTACGTAATTTTTTGCCTAGGACGTCCCATTTCTGTGTTATGAGCCAAAAACTCAAACCTGTGTAATCGGTCGAGGAATGGATCTCATAAACCTTTCTCTGAAATTTTATCATCAGCATTGGTAGCCTTGTTCCACCAAACATTGATTATGGGCCTTCTCCCTCTTATGCTATTCTTCCCACGTCTGCGCAGGTCTCCACCAGGTCTTAGCCAGGATTTTCTAAATTTCATCCATCCCTTCTGGTGATTTTTAGGAATGGGCATAAGTACTCATGGGAGCGCAATAACTCATACACTACTTACGAAATCAATACTTTTAAAAAACAGTTTTATTAGATTCTTTGATCATCTCATACATTGTATACATAACTTAATTTATATAAAAATACAGTTTAATATCTAATAATCGCTTTCAGTATCCCTAGGTTTCCTTAACGACTCATCCTCTGATTTCTTGTTGACGAGTTCGAAGTTCCTCTCGAGGTGATGCGCTTTCTTCACTTTGTACTCCATCAGCTCTATGGTGGTGTATCCTACGAAGCCGACTATGAGGAATACAAAGAGGCAGTACAACCTAAAACGAAATTGAAGAGATTTCAATGAAATTTAAAATAAAGTATAAAAGGTTTATCAGGACAAACTACTCGTAAATTAAAATGTGGTAAAAGCGAATTAAAACAATAGCGATTCGGGTTTAGTATGTCTGTGGAAAATTAAATGATCTTGTTATCTTATTTAACAAGATACTTAATACTAAATGCAATATTTATTACAGTAGTCTCTTAAATGCAATGCACTTCCATTTTCGGCAAGCAAGGTTATTCGAAGTAGTATAATGCACCGCGGCCTTATCATCAGAAATGATTAAAAACCAAAAGTAAAGGCGGAAGTTGGAGTACGCTGCCTCTTCGTTAGATATCTGTATATTAAGATATAAGTATCTTACCTAGTCCTAACACACAAGTAAGGTGCAGTAGCATAGGACAGCACGCTGCCGGTTGCCTCCCACAGGCGGAAGTTGGAGTACGCTGCCTCTTCGTTACCCGGAAACAGGATGCCTGATAATGCTGAAAAGTGACCAAGAAAAACATAACATGGATTCCAAACCAATATAGTCTTAAGAGACAGTATGTATCGGGTAGAAACAGAAGCCATCATCGTTATTTTGAAGGACAATGGTTTCTGCTGCCTGTAGAGTAAAAGATCCAAGTCTCCCATTGCTGAAAGATCAACATATTCATACCAATCTCTACAAGAATCACTATTTCAAGGAGAGAAAAAAATGAAGTCTATAAAGCGACATCTATATCGCCACATAGGTACTAACTACACTAGCCTATTCTACAAAGCAAATCATTAATTATTGAGCAGAGTCTACCAGATACAACACCCATCTGGTCGGATTCTGGATTCCTATGTAGGATCAAGAATTTTCCACCTGTCACACTTCTAACTGTTCTATTTAATCAATATTTGGGTGTAAAACAGTTATAATGTCATCTAGTAATCACTGTTTATTGCGGGTTTTTGATTTGAGTAATTGAAGTTTAGGACTTGTTAAACTCTACTTAAGTTTTGTATTTCGAGTGCTACATTATGTGACTGTCTGTCACGTTCTCTTAATTACTAAGCAAATATCTTAGTCCATATTTATTTCAACATCATCACACGATATCGGGACACTTACAAACACATTAACCCTCTATTTTATGGCTTGACAGCCTGACAAGTTACCGTAATTGATAACAAAGGGTCCCTTTCTCCCTCAGGGAAACCGACGTTCATACTAATATTACCATGAATTAGGAAAAACGAAAATTTTATCAGCCTAGGGTAATTTAGGAACTGTCACAATTACTTTAAGTAGACTTTGAGTAGTACTCTATTCAATTACACAAATCAGAACTTATGTAATGTCTTCCCCTCGCAATGTTAGAATATTGAGAAAACAGTAATCGATGGTTTGTTGACGACACAAAGAACTTAATAGCTAAATAAATGGAGAAAATACCGACCATTAACCTGCACGAGCCACACAGCATCAGCGGTGCCCCAGATGGCAGCGAGAGCGTAGAACACGAGCCACTGCCCGGGGTCGGGTCTCCAGGACAGCAGAGCCGACAGGAGACATAAGTTCAGCAGCTAGAATGTATCACATAAAAGGATATTGCACGGCGATGGCGATGTTCTTAGCAGAGATTCGTCATCTGCCTTTTCCCAAACTGTATTGGGGTCGGCTTCTAGTCAAACTGGATGCAGCTGAGTATCAGTATTTTACATGGAGCGACTGCCTATCTGACCTACACAACCCAGTAACTGGGTAATACGATACCCCGCTTTCGGCTTCTGACTACTTGTAACGACGGTCAAAGATCTACAAATGACAGCCGGGACCAACGACTTAGGAAACTCGGTATGTAATGATGGTCACCCATCCACGGACCAACCTCAACATGCGCGGCTTACTCTTGAAGATCCACCTGTGCGGCTGTTATAATTTAGGCACGAGCTTTTCAGCAGAGATTGAATACTAGAAATTGCATTCCATCATGCGGGAATTCTCCATCATGTTATTGAGTTTCTATGTGTGAAATTTTTAAAAAAATTGATGGCAATGGGCTCGCCTCCACACAACACACACACACACACACACACACGAGAATCCAACATAACTGGTGAAGTATGAGTGTACCATTATATACATCTGCCTTACCCTTCGAGGATAATACGCGTTATATAGTATAACGACCTCATCTTTTTCATGTCTCATAACATAAAATACCTCTTACCAATGCAGTGACCATGACAGGGAACCTCCCGGTGACCTTGACGAGCGCTCCCGCTACGGGTGCCGCCAACGCGTTGAACACGCCGAAGCAGATCATGACGTAGCCGATGTTACTGATGCCGTACGCGCAGCCGATGAATGCCTGTGGGAATTGAATTATCACTAAGCGCCTGATGAGAAAACATTGATTACTAACACATATTCCATTTACTGACTGACTTTTTGATTTATTTCGACTGAGGTCACGCAGTAAACCAAAAATATCCCTCAGGGCTCAGAGTATAAATGCTGGAGATTAATATTATCAGCAAATCGTTAAAACATTTATCAATGGACCTTAGATATTATGACTAAACACACAAACACCTGGTGAAGTAACAATAGCATTTAAAAATAGATGTGTTGCTATAAGAAATACAGAAGGCGTCGCAGGCTAGCCTTGCTCTAAGTTTTACTACAAGAACTCACACAAAATATTTACATTATTATAAAAACACAACGACATCAATGACTTTATCTCAAACTCAAAGCATTTATATCAATTAGACAATTACAGGCACTTTTGAATGTCAAAACACAAAAAAAAAAAACTAAGCTACAGACCCAGTCACAGAGCATAATAATTTGTGAAAGTACTGTAGTTGCCCATTCAAAAGCGTAGATCTCTATGGAGAAGAATGGGCAAGAAACTCCATGGACACTCTTTATTTTTAATCTAAAAACTAATTGATCTTAAAAGTTCCTTTAGTCCTTATTCTCTATGAGACTTTTCTCTTCTTCACTCGCAGCAATCAGAGGAGAAACCAACTCACCTGAGTAAAGTCAGCGGCCATGAAAGCCTGTTCAGCGCCGATGTACCCGATGACCGGCAGCAGCAGCAGCTGGTACTTGTGCCGCAGCTGGCGGAGGGTTACTGCTAACAGGCGGAATCCGGACTTGCCTTGACATGACGTGTTACGACCTGCTGTGTACCTGTAATTACATTCTTAAGTTATTTTATGTGAGTAGCGGACATAGGTAATGAAGTCGACAAAAGGAACACTAGCGACATCTAAGACGCAAATGAAGAACTAACATCAAAATCCTAAAACACGATGTCAGAGTTCTCTCTGTCTGTCTGTCTGGCAGTGGCCCATCAGACATAACAACCATCTAATCGGAGGATTTCTTCCTTTTCAATGGCATAATGAGGAACTTTACACCATGTTCCTTATAATTCCTAAATGTATATACCTTATTTAGCAACGTAAATGTGCTGGAAGTATTCAATTGGGATAATGTTCATGGCGATTCATCAATGTAGAAAAGGGTCAAATGTTTTGCTACAGAATTTTTTTTTTAATAAAAACGCAGCACAAATTTTGAAATCTGTTTGCCTAGCCTTTCCACAACTATCTACTATGGGGTCGGCTTCTAATCTAACCGGATGCTTTCAAATGCCAGTATTTTACATGAAGCGACTGCCTATCTGACCTTCACAACCCAGTTAGTACTGGGTAATACGATACCCCTTGGAACGACTAGTTGTCAGACTTTCGAGCCATGGACTACATACCTGTAACGATTGACAAAAAAAAAATGTTTAATTTGCTGTTTAACTCATATTGAATAAATGTAAAACTTCTTGAATTAGATTTTATCCTGTGGTGAACATTAATACAGTAGCTCAAAAATTTATTCCCTATAAATCTCTACCTTCGACTCTGTGATCATGTGTGTTGGTATAGTTTACAGACTTGCCTAGTAAGAGAGTCGACTCCAACAGCGACCAGCAGTACAGCGGCGGCCATACACGCGAGGTAAACGCCCGTTATCACCTGGATCTTTAACGCTGATGGAGGCTCCAAGTTAGAGTTGCCCTGGGAAAACCATAATAATTTGACAAATTTACCTTTTGCTTATATAATCGCAAAGTACACAAAAGGTAAGATACAAATAGTTTTTTTCTACTTTGATGTAATTGTGATAAATAAGTTTACAAACATTATGTCACTTACGTGATCAGCACTGGCACTGCAGAAGTTGACTCCACAAGTACCTCCGAAGTCCACCGTAGGTGCACTAGTGACGTTTGTGAATAGAGCAGCGACGCTTGGTGTTGTCTCGTTCATAGACTTCAGCACATCGCCCAAGTTAGAGGATAGAACTGAAAAGTTTTGAGTCCTTATTGGAGAGCAAACTTCAGTTGAAGTCACAACCACAATACACATAAAAATAAAAGTTCCAAGTAAACGAGAAGGTCAGGTTTTTCGAAACTTCCACAGGATAGGGAATATATGACAGATTGAATAGCTAGCAGAAGTGGCAGAGTGTTTCTATGACGAGCAGTTTTATGATAAGAACTTCACAAACATTCTTCGTTCAAAGTTGTAGTGTGATATAGATGCTGCAGAATATTCTTAAAGTTGGACTAATAACTGCACTTTTAAAAGTATGTTCCAGTTCCTCAAATCAAATCTAAATAACTAATTGCAGACATAGAAACTAATTAACTAATTAAAAAATCTAGACAAAACAAAACTACTTCCTAATACATACACCTTACTTCCTGCTGTTATCTCAATTTGATCAGCATTGTTTTATTTGTCGCAAGGTCGGTCAGGTCGTGAATTTTGTTTTAACTTTCATTTGGCAGTTGTCTCTGCTAGGAAGTGGGTTCCGAATTGTAGTGACCTTGTATTGTGGTAGGATAATTTTAAATGTTTGTTTTGTTAAACTAATCATGCGAATGTTATGTTTCTTTATTTTATTAAACAGTCCTTTACTTAATATTTTGTGGATTTATATTACCCAACTGTTTCGTTGTTTTAGTAGTCAACTGTAGCAGACCGTAGTCTTTTAGATTTGAGTCTAGTTAATTGCAATAGAATCGCCCCCTATAAGTTACAACTCGGGTATAAATGCTAGGGTATCTTTTCTACTCGTATAATGGCCATTTAAAATGATTAACTTACTAGCTGAAGATATAAGGTTGCCCCAGATCTGTGCCATCTGGTAGAACATGAAGAAGAGGCCGAAGAACCGCACCACCAGCACTTCTGCTGACACCCCGGAGAGTTTAGCGTACGGTTCAGCTACCTGCAACATTGTATGTTATTTCATTAGCATGGGCCGGCTTACCAATAAAAGATGAACAAAACTTAGAGAAAAACAAATCTTGGGTTACAGGTGAAAATCGGCGTTGCGTGCCAATACCAAGTGAGGGTATCACTTGCCTGACATTTTGCTGAAAAGTTTTGTTCCCCCAGATCCGACTAAAACACTAGAAAGTGGTGAAGGGAACTTTAAGAGGATTATCTCATGTAATCGACGTTCAAAGAGTGCTGATTCCAAGCATAATTTGAAAAAATATATTTTGCTGATTTCACTATTGCGGTACAAAAAAAAAAAAAAAAAAAAAAAAAAAAAAAAAAAAAAAAAAAAAAAAAAAAAAAAAAGACACTTTTATTTCATCCACTTATGTAAGTAACATTATATAGATAGGAAGGACCTTTTAAGCAAAAATTTGCTTGTGTTAGGTACTTCCGCTCTTCCGGTTTACAGTTACACATATACATAAATGTGAGTTTAAACAATAAATCAAATTAAAATTCAAAATTCAAATCAAATATACAATTCTAATAAAACCAAGATTAAATTCAAGATTAAAATTAAAATCCAAATAATAAAAATAAAAAATAAAATAAAAAATTAGTATTACACAATAAAAATTCAAATACTAAATATAATTAAAAATCAAACCAAAATGAAAAATTATAATTAAAAACAAACCTAAATCAAAAATATATGTCAAATCTAACCAAAATCAAAAATCTACGTGTAATTAAACCAATTTAAAATCAAAATCAAAACCCAAATTAAAATCGAAATACAAAATAATTAACATAATCAAAATTAAATTAACAAAGTTAAGTGTGCTCATAGGGTGTGTGTGTGTGTAAGAGAGAGTGAGTGAGTGTGTGTGTGTGATTGTGTCAATGTATGTTTCTTGCGAATTATGTGATCGTATGTAGGATTGACTCGATTTCTTCGTAACTTTTGTTTGTGAGCCATTGAATGAGTGTTTTTTTGCAGTTGTGGTGCGTCATGGAATATATATTTTGTTCTTTATTCAGTATATTGTATATGTGTGATGATTGTTTTGTATATTGTCTCGAAGCGAATGCGGTTTTAACTGGAGTTTCTGGAGCGACATTATTCTTCCTCCTAGATTGAGCCCTGGAAGAGATGAAGGGTAGGGATTTATGTTTTTTTAAAGCAATATGAAGAATATATAATTTTCTCACCGACAAAAGATTCGAGGTTAAGTATAGACTTTCAGTGGGGAATCTCAACGGTTTGAAGAACATGACCTTCAGTAGTGCTCTCTGCGCCCGCTCCAGTTCCAAAAATTTTGTTTTTGTTGCACCGCCCCAGACTGGCAAACAGTACATTATTACTGATTGACCTAGGGAGAGGTAGATTTGCCTGATGAGATCCTTAGTAGCTACATGACGAAGTAACTTGAAGATCCATATTAGTTTCCTAACTCTACCCATTATTAGTTCTAAGTGCAAGTGCCATGATAGTCTTTGGTCGAGCATAACACCAAGGTATTTAGTGTTATTGACTTTCTTTATTTTTAGGCAAGTGCAGGTGTTGTTGGACGAGTCGGAGCATGTGTGGATTTTGATTTGAAAGTCTTGTGATGGTTGTGAACGATTGTATATAGAGAAACAAATGTAATTTGTCTTTGCCACATTTAATGTTAAAAGATTGTGATCGAGCCAGGCAGCTATCGTAGACAAGCCACGTTCAGCGGTGCGGCCAACGCTATCCCACGACTCTCCCGAAAAAACGATTGCTGTATCGTCAGCGTAAGAGAATATGTGAGCATCTTCTATTTTCATATTGCACAAGGTGTTTATATAAACAAGGAACAATGTTGGGCCTAGCACACTACCTTGCCCTACTCCGTATGTGACCGTTTCTTCAGAACTAGTGACTAATCCTATTTTTACCACATATCTACGGTCGGTCAGGTATTCTTGAAACAGTTTAAGTGGTACCCCTCTCACGCCAATATCTTCTAACCTGTGTAGAAGTGTGGGAACAGAGACTGTGTCGAAGGCTTTTTTAAGGTCTAGGAACACTGCTAGGCACTTTCCTCCACTGTCGACTTTTTCAGTGACAATGGAGGCAAGCGCCATGACTGCATCTTCTGTAGACTTGCCTTGTCTAAAACCAAACTGAGAGGGTGAGATTATTTTATTTTTTGAGAGATATCTAACCAAGCGTTGGTTTATTAATCTTTCGATTATTTTAGATAAGGACGGGAGGACCGATATCGGTCTATAGTTTGACGGGTCAGCTCTGTCCCCACTCTTGTACACAGGTGTTATTACAGCGTGCTTCAGGGCGGTGGGAAACGTTCCCTGTTCAAAACAGAGGTTAACAAGGTGAGAGATTATTGGCGAAATAATTAGCTGTGCAGCCTTTAAGAAGCTTACGGGAATTTTGTCCCAGCCGGTGGCACTATCAGATTTTAGGCTACGGATTACGGCGGCGACCTCATCAGGGTCCGAGTTGAGCAAAACGAAAGACGAGATTGGCGGATTTGGATCTCTTACAGGTACACTATGTCGGTCGTGATGGTCGCTGTTAGCTAGCCTATCAGGGTTTTTTAATATGTCATCAGCCAGGTGCTTGCCGATAGTGGAGAAGTATTTGTTAACGTTGTTTAATGCGTCGCAAGGGGTATCGGCTGATTCCAATAACGCTGTGTTTTGCGTTTTCGGTGGCTTTCTTTGGGTAATAGTGTTAATTGCATGCCATAATTTTTTAGGGTTTTTGTTTGTCTTATACAATTGGTCGCGATCATATTTACGTTTTTGTTAAACAAAGCAAACAAACGTTAGGTTTAATGTTCGTTTCTTTTACAGTTATTATCGGCAGTGGATGGAGCGAAATAAAACGGCTTGGAGAAGGAATAAACGTTGTTTAATTTTGTTATTAGGCACAGTACAAAAAAATGGACACACCGCCTTGACCGGCGTTGTAAGAAGGGGGGAGTTGCCATACTCGAAATTTAATTATTAAAATATAAATGTTGCCACTTTATTACAATATTTAACACACCCCCTCAACATTATATTTTAATTCCCAGACAACCCTTTAATTTAACAATTCAAAACATTTATTCTTAACACCCCCTTAAGAAAAATTCTGAGATGCTTCCCCTTAAACTTCTAAACAAATATGCAGAGCCCTTAAATCTAGAAATACCTAACAACCTTTACATACACAAGATACCTTAAACAATGTTATAAACTCAACACTATGTACGTGCCTACTTGCTTTAACAAATATCTTTTCTGATTTATTATAGTTACACAATTAACAAGATCCTGTTTAATATTTATTCCTAGATAATTACTGGCTAGACCCAAATCTTTCATTTTACAGTTTTTACATATGGAACTTTTAAAGTCACTTACTTGGTTTTTATTACTACCAAAATACAACAGATCATCTACAAATAATAACACATAAATGTAGTCATTTCCTATTTGTTTGAAATATAAACATGGGTCATTCTTTGATCTTAGAAAATTTTCATTCAACATAAAATTATTAAACTTTTCATTCCAGTATTTAGGAGATTTTTTAAGACCATAGATTGACTTCTTTAGTTTACATACCTTATTACTAGGTAATCTCATATAAACTGTCTCATTGATGTCTCCATAAAGAAATGCTCCCGTGACATCCATTTGATACACTGGCTGCCTTTTCTGGGTAGCTACAGCCATCATAGCTTTGAAGGTTGTTAACTTGGCGACAGGTGAGTATGTTTGATTGTCGCAGTTCTTCTGTTCAAATCCTCTGGCTACTAAGCGAGCTTTATACAGAGATTTTCCTTCTGCCTCCTTGATTTTAAATACCCACTTGCTACTCACTATGTTTTCTCCATCAGGAACTTCTGTCACCTCCTCCCAGGTATTATTTTCCTCCAGTGTCTTCAACTCTTTATTTATGGCTTCCTCCCATTTAGTTTTATCTGGTCTTTTCATAGCTTCTTGGTAGGAAACAGGTTCATCACAGCAGTAGCTCAGGAACATGTTTTCGTCTTCTTGTACATAGTCTTTCAACCAGCTTGGCTTTTTCCTTACTCTTCTGGATCTTTCTGTTGCCTCTTCTGTCTGTCCTGAAGTTTCCTGTGAGTTTTCCTGTTCTTCTTCTATTTCTTCCTCTACCTCTTCTTCTAGTATTGATTCCTCATGAAAAGAATGAATGGAATCCTGTTCATTTTCACTTTCTATTGTTTCAGGGTTTTCAATATCCTCATACTGGCTTTCTTCTTCCTCTGAAACTTGTTCTGTCTCTTCTTGAGTGTCAGAAACTATGTGATACTCCTTTTCTTGTCTTCTGTCTCTATCTTTGTTTTCTATAGACTGTTTTATAAATACTATGTCTCTTTTGATGTCTACTTTGTCTTCCTCTGGAAAATATATTCTGTATCCTTTTGTATTTTCTCCATATCCTATGAAATAGCCTAATTCAGCCTTGCTATCAAACTTTAACCGTTTTTGATCAGGAATATGTACAGATACTTGACTACCGAAGACTTGAAGGCCGTTGACATCAAAATCTTTGTTCCACCAAAGTTGATATGGTGTTTTGTCTTTCACACGACTAGGACCTGTTCTGTTAATTATGTAGACAGCGGTGTTGAGAGCTTCAGCCCACATATTTTTGTTTAGGCCGCTCTCCAGAAGCATAGTTCGTGCCGACTCAACCACCGTCCTCATCTCACGCTCTACACAACCATTCTGTTGTGAAGTATATGTTACACTTCTTTGGTGTTGTATCCCATGTGATTTCAGCAAGTTTTCCATTTCTTTACCGATAAATTCCTTTGCATTATCACTTCTTATGTATTTCACTATGTGACCAGGATTAACTTTTATTTCTTTCAGATACTGTTTTAAATATTCTACAGACTGACCTTTATTCTTCAGAAAATACACCTTTCTAAATTTTGAATAATCATCCTTGATGAGCAGAAAGAACCTTGCCCCTCCTAGTGAAGTTTGTTCTACTGGACCTCCAATGTCAATATGGATAACCTCTCCTGGTTTCGTTGCCCTATGGGTACTGGATGGGAAGGGAAACTTATGTTGTTTTCCTTTCAAACATGGCAAACAGGTTTCTTCTTCACTATTTTCGAACTTAATGTCTTGCTTCATCAAGATGCTTTTCACTTGGTTTATGTCTTGGTGACCTAGTTTGGCATGCCATTCCCTCAGATTTGACATTACTTTTCCAACCATGGCATTATTCTCATACTGTCTGAATAACATTGTGTACATTTTACCATTTCTCTGGGCTACCGCACACACACTGTTGTTTTTGATAAACTGGCACTCGTTAGCAGTCGACTCCAGTTTGTAACCTTTATCCAGAGCAGCACTCATGGAAAATAAGTTTGCCTTGAGGCTTGGCACATGTAACACACTGCCTATTGATGTTTTAATCCAATTTTCACCATCATATGCCTCTAGGTTAATGTCACCATAACCTAATGCTTTTATTATTGTCCCATCCCCAATAACAATGTCTTTAGGCACTAATAACTTTTTATAGTTTATGAAACTGTCCACTGTAAAGCACATATGCTCAGAAGCACCACTATCTAAGAACCACTCATTATATTTACTTTTTGACATAAGTCCACACAGCACTGACATGACAAATGCGTTTTGTTTTTTATCTTCACTTTGTTGTTTATTGTCTTTGTTATACCAACACTTTTCTTTTGTATGTCCTCGCTTTTTACATTGCTTACAAAATAGGGTGTTTTCAGTTTTATCACTTTTGTGCTTCTTTACCTTACAGTCCTTTTTATAATGCCCCACTTTACCGCAGTTAAAGCATTTTCTTGAGTTTGTGTTCGTTTTGAACGCTGTGGAACTACTGTTTTCACTGTTTTGGTACAGTTTGTTTCTTTGTTCTTCTATGATGAGCCTGGCTGTCAACTCCGAAAGATTTCGCTTTTCTAATGGCACAGAGTCCCATGCAGAGACAAAGTGTCTGAACTTTTCACCTAGCGAACTTATGATTTTTGTAACAATCATGTTTTCGGCAATTTCGCCCTTTGCTTGCCTTATTTGAGTCACAATGGCTTCTATTTTAGCTATGAACGTAGATACATCTTCCGAACTGTTAAGTTTCTCTTCGAAGAAGCGCTGCTGTAATATGTGGAGTGACATATCAGATTTTTGTTCATAAACTGTATTTAATTTGTCCCACATTTCTTTGGCTGTTTCGCAATTTTGAACATGCAGCATAGCCGTGTTACCCAGTCTTGCTACGATGATTCCTTGGGCTTTTGCATCTAACCTCTTCCATGTGGTTAATTTTTCATCTTCATTTTCAGGGCATTTTGATGAGCCATCCACCAAGTCAAAGACATTTACCGCCTTCAATATGACTTTTACTTGAAATTTCCATGTATGCCAATTACCGACATCTTCTAATAACATGCGATTATTTGAAGCTCCAAAAATATAGCCCTCGCCGTCCATCTTGTTCCGCCTTTGCCTCTGCTTGACCGCAGGACCACGCGCCGCTTTACCACAGCTTTTAAGTCAATATTCCTTTATTTCGCTCCGGATGCCTGGGCCCATAACCTTTTACAGTTATTATCGGCAGTGGATGGAGCGAAATAAAACGGCTTGGAGAAGGAATAAACGTTGTTTAATTTTGTTATTAGGCACAGTACAAAAAAATGGACACACCGCCTTGACCGGCGTTGTAAGAAGGGGGGAGTTGCCATACTCGAAATTTAATTATTAAAATATAAATGTTGCCACTTTATTACAATATTTAACAGTTTCATACCAAAGAGATTTGGCTACCTCCATTTATGCGTGGCAGAGCCGAAATTATTCAAGCGGCTATTTAATATTAACGGGTGTCTATGAATCCATAAATATTCTTCAAGCATGCGATTCCCTTCTGTAAAAAATACATCATATACTTCCGTAGGTACAAATAGGTATATTATGTTAATACCGAACTTAATTCATTAATTCTGAATGGCAGTCGTATACGGCGCGTAAGGCAACGGAGCATTAGACACAAAAAATATTACGCACAGTAATTTGTAATGAGATATTAATATGCCAAATGTATGTGTATAAAAATACTATGTTATAAATATTAAGCACCTACATTGAGGTACTTAGCCAGTACTTACTTATTTATACTCGTTATGATCAAATTGCTTAACTTAATCAAGCCAGAATCGTTAAAATGGTCTTAGATGCAGTTAATTTTATGAATTTTCACTTTGTGAACATTTCACGAACTGCAACGTAATGATTCTGCTGAAGCGGCCATTTTAGTCCCCGGTTTCTTTGTCTAGTATTATCACAACTGTCTTGTTCATAAAGCTGTTCTATAGGTCTACATGTTATTTATATTATTTATTCACGTAAAAATATAAGTATTATTAATATTAATAAGCATATACCACTTTTATTTACAACCAAACTAGGTAGTTCACACGTAAAAAAAATTGGAGATGAGAGTATCTACTCAATGATTAAAGCCGCACTCCAGCCTTTGCGGCGATGGAAAAAAAGCGCAACGTTGACCTTAAATCCCCTCCTGTAAACTTTTCTTATACAGCCTGCTTCAAAAAGGTGTGGTGGGTGATATTTAAGATAGTGGCACAGACATTAAAGTAAGCAACTTGAAAAAACACGATCTTGATAAAGAAAAGGAACTTGAAAAAGTTGTTCAGATTAATATTAATTATTGTCTTTATGATACAGACCATGGTTGGTTTTTAACCAACCAAAATAAAACCTAACAAACCTTTAATCTGTACAACTTTTTATTTAGACAAGTTTTGGTATAAGTAGACTCTATACCACATCCTTAAATGTGACCACACCTTTCTGATACATGCTGTATAGCATCCACACAACATGAACAAAATAATAAGGGTTAAAGTATGTAATTGCCGTTTTTAGTAATAGATACTTCAATTGACATTAAACCTTCATGGTGTGAGATATTCGAGTCAAACTTTTTTTACATTATACCTATGCGATTTTTCGTATAAAAATGTGCTACATTCGATTTTCGAATTTCAATTGTTTTTTTATTCAGCTTAGACAGAAAAGTTTGCATAATATGCAAACTTTTCAAAAAATTTACTCGGATTTTCGAAGTATATTATAATAATAAATCGTTTTATTCGGGACAACATAGGAGCCATTTTAGTTAGTACACACCTTAAATACTAAAACTTATACACTAGGATTAGTAAAATAAAAATTAAGAATAACAGAAGAGTTAGTGAGTCATATACTTACGAGGCATTTCATGCGGGCAATGTTTCCGCATGAGATGCCTCAGTACAGGAGCTCTCGGATCCTCAGCCACGACCTTCAGGAAGCTATTGCTACTCCCCCGAATCCTGCCCACAAGCGATGCCACCTTTTTCCTGGTGATAGCATGGAAACCATCTGTACGCGATTGGGCAAACATCCCCGAGGCACTACAGAAACGAGGGAGTTTCAACATCATCCTGAAAACATTATTATATTGGACGCGCAAGGCATCGAGCGTCCCCCGTGAACAGTTGAACCACAGACTTCCCGTGTACAGGCCTTGACAGTACGCTTTAAACAAGGTTATTTTGACCTGATCGGTGCAACGAAAAAATCTGCGTGCCAGCATGTTCCCACGGACCGCCAACGCCCTGCGCTCCCTCTCCACGTCATCATCGTCCTTAAGGTCGTCGACAAGTATATGGCCTAGATATTTAAACTTGGCCACCTGCTTTATATTAGCGCCGTTCAAAGTAATTGAAGGAATGGTGTCTGGGCACTTGCCGGCGGCCTTGAAGACCATGAACTCGGTTTTCCTTACATTATAAATAAGACCATGTGATGCGGCGTATTTTTCACAAACCTTCAGCATCTCCCTGATTGACCTCGCAGTCGGGCCCAGCAACACCATATCGTCCGCGTAGCTGATGTTGTTCACACAAACACCCCCCACCCGGCAACCGACAGGAATGCCGCTGAGCTCGACTATGAGGTCATTTACATACAAGTTAAACAGCTTTGGAGAGGACAACCCGCCCTGTCTCACTCCGCACTCCAACCTGTATGACTCCGAGATGCAGTTTGACCACCTAACACAATTAGTCTGATTCGAGTACCAGTATTGAAATATTTTCAATAGTTCCGCCGGTATACCCCTGTCCTCCATCTTTCTCCAAAGCATTTCATACGAAACGAGATCGAAGGCTTTGGAGAGATCCAAAAAACGTCACCGGAGTCTTCCGTTCAGTGTAGTATTGGATAGTGTGCTTAAGAACCAGAATCGCGCTTTCAGTTGACAGTCCAGGTATAAACCCGAACTGAGCGTCATGTATATTTATGTACTTATCCAGACAAGACTCAAGCACACTATCCAACAGTTTTGCTACAGTTGTCGCGAGAGAGATCGGGCAATAGTTTCCCTTGTCCGATATGTCTCCTGTCCTGTTCTTCACTATGGGCACCACTGTAGTTTTCATCAAATCACCCGGTAAGTATGAATGACTAATACACATATTGAAAAACATGGACAGGACCCTCGGCACGTGTACGCCAGCATATTTTAAGTGTTCAATACTGAGCCCATCGTGGCCAGGAGATTTACCTCTACGCATACTGTTTATCACTTTTTTAAGTTGCTTCGCTGTAAATTTAAGTTATACTTCGAAAATCCGAGTAAATTTTTATTACGAGTTCCGACGCGGAACTAACGCGGCAGAAACGGCTCGCAATATCAATGCTGCGTTTGGAGAGGAGACTGGTAATTAACGCACCATGCGTATTTGATTTAAACGTTTTCGTAATGGAAACTTGGGCTTGAAGAACGAACCCCGTAGAAGACGGCGCACACAGGTGAATAACGCAGAATTGAAGGAGATGATGGAAGCCGATCCGAGTCAAACTACCCAGGTATTAGCAGCATGGTTTAACGTTACATTACCTACAAAATTGACTCATTTGCATCAAATCAATAAGATAAAAAAATATGAAAAATGGGTGCCTCATGATTTGACTGATCTGCAGAAAGAAACGCGTGTTCAAACTTGTGCTGCTTTGTTGAATCGGTACAGAATTAAGGAATATTGGATCCAATTGTGGCATGCGTCGAAAAGTGGATTCTTTACGATAACCATAAGCGAAAAATGCAATGATCAAACGACGCAACAATGGTGTTATTTACTATAGCTTTCTCAGGTCTGGTCAAGCAATATCAGCAGATGTTTACTGTGCCGAACTTCGAACAATGATGGTGAAACTGGCAGTGAAACAGCCCCAACTCGTGAATCGATCTTCACCATTATTGCTCCATGATAACGCAAGACCTCACACTGCACGGGACACCGTTGTAACTTCGTCATCCTCCGTACTCGCCAGACCTTGCTCTAACTGATTACGTTTTTTTTTTCGTAATTTCGTCAATTTTCTACGTGGTAAAAATTTTTGTTCCCAGGCGGCAGTACAAAATGCTTTCACACAGTTTGTCGAATCTAGATCCCCAGAATTCTATCGCAAGGGTATGTAAACTTCTGATTAGATGTCAGTAATGTAAAGATAATAAGAATAAATATTTTGATTAAATAAATATGTTAATTCTTGGAAAAAAAACGAGTTTTAACTTTGAAGTATAAATCGACAATTTCATACTTTAACCCCTAATATATGTATACAGGAGACCGTATCTCCAAAAATCATCTTACCACAGACAAGTACGTGCATTTGGCACACCAGAGTGGTCCCCCACCGAATCCCACCATCATTCCTGCTGGCACCAGAGTATACAGCTTGGGGTAGAACTGCGCCGCGATGAACGGCATGTATGCTATGAAAGATACTGCCACAGCCCACTTGCAGCCTAGCCATCTGTTGAAATAGGAGTTATAAGTTAGTAATACTAAAAAACTCTGACACCAGGTTAGGCACTAACCACATGATAAAAAAGAAGAAGTTAATAATAAAGTTTATTCATCAAAAATATCAAAATAATTGTGCCATATTTGATGAGCCACAAACTAAACATAGCTTGTATCTTATGGCTCAGGAGTGCGGATTTTACAAGATAATAGATGTCGCATTCCAGTTTGAGGAGGTTCCTTGTATAGTGTATTTAATTTGTTAGGAATAAATTATTTTTCATTGTTCTTTCTTTCTTCACCACTGCCTTAAATGATAAAGTTCGATCTTCAGTCATAGTTGCAGTTGTAGATAGGCCATATTTCATAAAACTAGAGATCGGATTATATGCAACTTAAATGGCCGAAACCTGCACAAAAAAGTAGCCTTAATATGCAATTGCATATTAAAAATGCATTTGCATATAACCCGGTTTCTGTTCATAACCATTTCAGAACGTAGATTTCATGTGTTTAAAAAGTATTATATCTAATCATCAATTAATCATTCAGTTAGTCTACTGAACATTGTCAAAATGCCTTCATGCCGTCAGCAGTTCTGGTTTAATGCAGAACGTAACTCTGCCAAGATTTAAGTTTGTACAAATTAGACTACGAAATTAATCCTCCAGTTAAAAGTATTTTAATCCACATGAATTTATACTACATGTGGGTATTCATTATTTAGCTATTTCATGACAACATAAATGATAGGTGTATCTGTCACACACAGATCTATTAAATATAATGATCATAAAGCGGTAACATAAACCCATTGAATCATCGGTAGCCCGTACTAATGATATCATTGCTAACACTAACATAGGAACCTTTATGTCACAGTATTCGTGCTTGTCGCGTAGGGTGTTTATGCAATTGCTTTTTCGTATTTCTTTTTAACTACGCTTCTGCTGAACTGGAGTTTTCCACCAGAAATTTCAAAGTAGCAGTCCGGATTGGTTTTCAGGCCGTTTGAAGGTAATCTTGTCGCCCCAATCACATGGGACTTATTAAGTTCTTACATAACTGGCATGGAATAACTTACGACAATGTATGATGTACTTACTTGATAACCACAGCTGGCAGCAGTATATTCGACAGTATAAGCGAGAAGTAGATAGCCGCCAGGGTAAAGGCTCCGGCACCAGCATCACTGTTCACGGAGCTCTGAAGATTAGCTGTCCCGTGGAAGGCAGTGAAGTGCACCATGAACGCAAACCCTAGCACTAGGATGTTCCGGTTGATTCGCCATTTCTCGTTGGTGCCGAAGATCACTGATGTTTCCGGCATTGTGGAAGATTAAACTGAAAAAGTAGTCAATTTTTTTTTATTGGCTTTCAATGCGTAAAGCTTATTGGTTAAATACACAAAATTAACTTGACTTCTACCAAGTATTACATTCTTTATGTCTATATATTTTGACTTTTATATCATCATTATCGCTGATAGAATATCAATTTGTCGAGGCTCTTCGAAAATGCCAGGCAGAGTACAATACGAATTCCGATTTTTGCATTTAGTTCCTGAGTTTGGCATGATACAGCCAACTAAACCGTGACACATGTGTAGAAACAGCGTGATAGGCCGCCAGGGTAAATCAATAACATACTTTTAAATTACTTATCCCATTTAAAAACAGTATCACAATTCACAATGCGTGCAGAACACTCCCTTCTCCTAATTTGCATTCAAGGATATCGGAATTAACCGATTGTATCTCGATACTACTGGAGCAAACCGGTTTATATGCACAAGTGACTGAAACAAAATATAGCATATTGCCTATCAATCGAGGATATGAATGGCTTTGCTAATCGATAATAGTTAAGAATACTTTTGAGTATGTTTTTGGCAGTTCCCTTTTAATATGCAGGTAAGAAATCTAGCTACTCCATGTCAACTCGTAGTTTTATGCAAAATACAGCCACAGTCAGAACCTATGATTTTTTTCAGTCGATGTAACAGTTTGTTTGCGTTTTATAGAAAGGCACTGAGGTGACGAGTAATAGAGAATTATGGAAGAGGAAGAAGACATGCTGCGCCGACCCCAAATAAATTGGGATAAGGGCGGGAGAATGATGGTGATGATGTATAGAAAAAAACCCGTTGTCCTATAGAACAGCCGAGTAACCTTGTTTGAAGGCAAACTCTGTGCGCTCCAATTCAAGTATTCATCATTACTTTCCGCAGATTATTTTCCGGTTTTCACTGAACAGTTAATTCAGTTTACGGAAGAGCTTAGTAACTGAAGAACCATCTATTCACGCTCCAAGCAACTGTACAATAGTTCTTTACTGTACGTAATTAGGTAGTTACTCACTTGACTCTAATAATAAAAGTCCAAGTACTCCATATATTTTCCTTACGTCAGTAACTAAGCCGGATCCGTCCGTTACTTTGAAATTAATATGTACGACATACAAGTTACTAATCGATTTACGAGTGTAAAATTAATGCGCACACAATCGTTTTTCCGTTTGTAGGTAAATCGTAGTTGTCACCTGGACTGATGTAATGTTTGTAAAAAGACACTACAATATATAATTAATAGCATCTACAGACAGCTTCCTCTTGGTTTTAAAACTATTATAAAAATCCTACAGCTCTTTTATATAATCTGTTTTGTAATCCCCGAAGGGTTAAGCAGAGATGTACCTAATAGTACACTCACATTTCGCCGGTTATGTTTCAGTCCCATGTAATAGGGGCAAGCCTATTTATTGCCACTAACCTGGCACTAATACAGACTTCGTGGCTGTTACTGAGAAATTCCTAATAGAAAAACCCAATAACACTTTGCCCGACCCAAGAAACGAACCCAGAACCTCATCACTGGACCAACGAAGCAGTCAAGCTCTTTTATATCTGTATATTAATATGACTAAATCTGTAATTAGAAACTCCTAAATCAGTGAACCTATTTGTAGTCTGCGAAACCGCTAAGCACCTATTGATTAATTACTAGTCTACATTTTATGATCGTGTTAAATATGTGCTTAACGATTAATAATCCAGTTTCTCATAGAGATTCTAAGAGCGGCCCGTGGATTTTTTGTTTAAATATCGTTTAAAAGAAAATAAATATCTTCTGTCCATCTCGTGTTAAAGTACTAATTACCTACAAGATGGAATCCCCATTTGCTAGAAACATTATTATAATAACCAAATGTCTAAAATATTTAATTTAAAAAAAAAAACTTTGTCGCACTTAGCTGAAAGACTAGGCTAAATAAATCAAATACTCATTATAAACATATTCGCACGGATACAATACAAGCTTCGTAACCTTGGCCTGCCTGTGCAATTTGAGGTCAATTGTTGGCACGAACTTAATAAATCAAAGCTTTAATTGTATCTTAAATAGATAGCTACTTGATATTTATACACTTCAGCATGACGCACCCGTGCAAAAAGAGGCTTTTATTTAGTTTAATTGAAATAGTTTTAAGATTGAAGTAGCTAGTGCTTCCGGTAAATAAGATAGTACTAGCTCATGCCCGCGACTTCGCCCGCGTGGAATTCGGTTATTGTCCCACGGGATCGTAACACCGGGATAAAAAGTAGCCTATGTGTTAATCCAGGTTATGAACTATATGTATGCCAAATTTCATCCAATTCCGTATGGGAGTTTTTGCGTGAAAGAGTAACAAACATCCATACATACAAACTTTCGCGTTTATAATATTAGTAAGGATATCTAATCACCCACGATATTCCCCATTAATGGGAGTCAGGAAGCTAGGAGATAAACCTCACACAGAGGACTGCGATTAGGAGTGAGCAACACGCGAGCCCAGTGTGGGTCGGGTAGACGTTACCGACCTGGTTTTAAACTTGTTGCACTAGATATATTGGATTCCTCACAATGCTCTCGTTCGTACCTTTTATAGTATTGGTGGTGAAAAAAATAACACAAGCCAAAACCTACGATTTGCTACTGTTCTGGTTAGTTACATGTTCATCGTTGATTTGTTATAATTAACTTGTATCGTGCCTTGATTGAGTCAATGGAGTTTCTAGACAATTCATCCCCCAAAATGTTAGACTCTATTGACTCAATTAAAACTATCAATAAAAAAATCTTTGTGTTGGCTGGTATAGGTATACCTGTTAAAAATCATTCGCGATTCTATGTGTGTAGATTACATTACGAAACAATACGACAATCAAGCCTGATTCTTAAATTGTTATGCAGAACGCAAATAATATTGCGTAAATTCGTTAGGTGAATCACTAAACTATGTTTTGTTATGGGGTCCAATTTGACAGCATAAAGTAGTAGCACGAGACTAGGCTCCTAAATTCTTTATTAACTGTGGTAGTCAGCGACACACACTTCCTGGACCCGAATTTTAACTGCGCCCACGTTGTATATGAGGGCCCACACTCGCTCACAGGAGGCCTGCGTACTAGGCCCAGCAGAATCAGCAAGCAGCCCTCACTAGGAATGTCTCGATCTGAACCCACAACACGCAGCGCAGCAATCAATCCCTCAGCCGCTGCGCCAACCGTGCCGTCGAACATTATTATAGGCTGATTATAAGGACATAACACAATATTGATTGCGCATTTAATAACTTGTTTAAAGAACGCAAGGATATACCTATTCAGCTTAAGAAAAAACCATTATTCCATTGAAATGGGGCTACAATATGACCTGTTAAAATGAGTGATTGTTTATATTACCACCACTTTTTGCTGATAAAATTGCCATCAAGTAGTTACGCATTATAAACGTCAAGTGCCTACTACATTTATTATTTATCACTGTAGTTTTTATAGACCTTGTAATGGTACGTTTATTGATTTTAATACTTTGCACAGAACACTATCAATTATGAACGCAATATCGATTATGTGTGATTAATTTGAATTTGTAATTTGAAGCGGGGTTGTTGTTAGTCTTAGTAATACATAAGTTTAAACATCACGTTTATTAAAATGTTCATTAAGTTTAAAGAGAGATTTGAGTGAAACTCTCTGTCCTAATCTTAATATTGTTGCACTGTTGGAATTTCAACTCAAGTAGAGGAAGCTTAAAGAGAAAACAAGTATACGTCCTTCTATATAAGTGTATGTACACCCTTAACAATTTTGACTTCGTTTACTACGTGACCATTTGGACAAGTTAATGTCAATCGTGTCTGACGTTATCTTCTTCTATCAGGACAATCAGAATAACTCCAAGTCGACCACTTCTTCTAAATGAATTTCATATCTATGACATTTCAGAAAAGCTTAGGTAACGCATATAACGCAACTTCCTACCAAAAATTTTTGAAAAAAACAAACACTTAAAAGTTGTGGTTCTTTGACTATGTTAGCTTACTTATCATCTTAGTTCTCACCCGAAGTATGCAGCTGGTTTCAAACAAAGAGCTTTTTCCAAAGTGCTCCTAATTGTAACGTTTTCGCTAATTGTTAAGGCACATATTCTGTGTCTGGCTGGCCCCGACCTACCAATTAACAGTATATAAACTCTTGTTAGTTTTTTTGCAATATCACATTGATTAAGTTACCTATGAGCGACATTGATTAAGTTAGCTATGAACGAAGCTACATCAACTAAGGATGTGAATGTGAGCCACACCAAGTCACAATTACATTTGTGACTTTTACATGCCTGACGTAATGTGGATCTACTGGTACTTACACCTCTACCAAACCCAGCAGGAAAAACAGGCGTTAATGTGAATGATTGAACAAAAATAAAGCATTAAAAATAAACACCGTGAATAAGCCAGTTAGTACCTTTGACAATTAACAGACGAGAATGTAAAATTATTATGGGTGTTTTTTTTTCAGTTTGCCATAGGTATCTATTTACCTTAGCAATGTGCGTGTGTGTTTTTTTTAGTTTTGTACGTAATGATAAAAAATGTACAGGGATTGTTCGAATGGCAACTAATTTGAGTGTGTGTGCATATTTTAGAGTTTTTTTTTATACGTAACTAAATATTATTTAACTAATCATATTTCTCTTATGATACCGTTGTAGAAGTGAATAATGAAAAACTGAAATCCAAAACTTTAGTAGCTATAATCTGAATCTGTATCCATCATCATTAGCAGGCCAAAAATCTTTCATAGAATAAGAGGGAACTTCAATTTCTTTGGAAATAAAATAAGTTGTATTGATGGAATATTTTTGGTTGAAGTTTAGCTGTTTTGTTAACATAATAATGTATAATTATGTACATTTTGAAACTGTTTTATTATTTTGACATATATTTAAAAGTAAGTGGCTGCGTTGTCTCAGTAAGCGTGATAAAATGATAAATGCACCTTTTTTACTGGAAAAATACGTTTGTCATTTCATGACATGCTCGACATAGTGGGCTGCGGTCTATGGAACAACCATGCCCTTGACTGTCAGAGAGGCATAGGTAACGGTCTCAATTACAATGACATAACCACATCATTCACTTCACTGTGACAAACATAATTTATTTATGTACAATTATTTTAGTCGACGACCTCTAACAAAAATAGGCTCTAACATACAAAAAAAACTGCCTACTATAAATTAAATGTCATGCAAAATATTTAGTTTGTTAGTGGGGGAGTGCCGCATCGTGAATTTAGACCTGGATTAAAACAAAAAAAAAACTTAATATTTCTTGTCTTCTTGTCATGGATTTCCGTAAAGTAACACCTGATTCTTCGACATCTAAACAAGACAAAAAGAAAATGAACGGTTAGTTTTTTTTTAATCAGTTAGCACATCTGTAGTCTTTTACTGTTTGATTCAAGTTAGGTTTTAGTTAAAAATAAACCTTGAAACTACACTTGTTATTTGAGCTGATAAAATTAACGACTTTCGGAAATTAAATTATTTATTGTTCATTTATTTTAAGAGTAGCTTTGTTATTGTATTTAATTATATGAATAAACTAGCGATCCGCCCCGGCTTCGCACGGGTGCAATTTACTAACAACAGTCCACCTATGGAGCCCACAATTATCTTCCAAGCAAGATCCAACCATGCTCATTCCCAAAATGTGTGGTTTCGGAAATTTTGCGTGTACGAACAAAGTGACACGTAATTTTTATATATTAAGATGCAGAAAAGGATTGTCTTATTTTATTTAATAAGGATTCGTAATTAATTTAATAAATTTTAATTATCGTTTAATAGATATTTTTAGAAGACTGATTCCGTTGTACATTGTTTTTTTTTCAAATAACTCTATTGATTTTTGAAGCGGCCGCCAATAAAGCTGGCATGATGACAATTATCATCATATTTCAGACAATCTACACAAAACCTTCCTTATGAATAAATCCGCCCATTGATGAAAACCGTATGAAAATCCAGTCGGTAGTTTTTGAGTATATCACGTTCAGACAGACAGACATGGCATAGGCTTTGTTTTATAATATGTAGTGATATACATACTCATACATATAGTATAATATACTCTATTTAGCTAACTCGATTCACACGACTGGTAGTATTGTAAGTAGGTAAACCACACGTATAAGATGATTCATTTAATTGATCATAAATTGGCGACATAATTCAACATCTAGATAGTAATAGCAACACAGCCCTGTGTGATGGTATGGACTATGGATGCAGCTACACTGCTGTCTGATGTTGGCTCCCAATGAAAATGTTTTAAAGAAATATTTTTATCACGGACTAGCTGTACCCGGCCTACCTACTACCTACCTACCTGCCCTACTTACATATCCTTCCTTGGTTCCTACCTACCTACTCTACCCACTTACCTACCCTTCAGAAACCTTCCCTGGCGTATTTAAAACAACAAAATCGGTTCTGTAGATTAGGAGTCTATAGATTTCGATCAGACGAGCATCCGAACAGTCATTGATTTTTATATAAGTAGATTTGTGTCCGGAAATGTTTGAATTATCTCTCTCTAACTACTTGATACCTTTCATTTATACTTACCTATCTAGAACTGTACCCACTTTCCCGAATAAGGAGGCTTTAATGTGGCCGCTATGAACGAGCGTGGTAGGCAGTATGATTACAAAATTTGATCCGGAAAGGGTTTGGTCTGTTAGTACCAATTAAACACATAACATCGCAGACTGTGCCTCACTCGCCTCCTTTCCAAAGTGAACTCTGCTCTACTACCAAGGATGCCGATAAATATTTAGTCAATATTTATGGGCAAAAAGAGGATGATGAAGAAGAACACATAACATCACGCCTGTCTTCTTTGACAGGGTGGGTATCACCCAACTTTTTCTAGTTAGAAATGTTTCAAATAATACTCAGGTGTTGCAAGCCTGTTCTCCAAGCTTGGCAGACGAAACCAAAATTCCATGACGAATGTCTAATGTCGTTACAATTTATTACCCCTTATAGGCAAAATCTTTACTAAACAACATCGCTACAGCTTCAGATGGATCAACTGTATTCATATCTCTCTCCATACTTTGAAGTGTTCTTCGTATTGCGTAATGAGTGATACGAGAATGAAAAGCAACTGAATGGCGTGACGGAAGACGAAGGAAAAATCGAAGACAAAACGGTATGTTGCTGACTTCAATTAAAAAGGGACAAGGAAGATGTGTGTTCTTCAAATATTTCTGTACCATTACGAATTTTATCATGGTCGTACCGTAGAAAAACTCACTTTTGCCATTGCTTCATAAATTCATTACAGATGTTCATGTTCAGTCTATAAACAAGAATAACTAGCAACCTTCCGCATTTTGCGTAAGATATTTTATGTCCTAGTTATGTTTTTGTTCTAAGTTTTATTAATATTTCACATGCAATATCTTTATTTTGATTGAATATATATAAATTATTATTATATATTAATGAATATATATTTTGACGAGGCTGTTAATTTACCTGTTATTTTTTTTTTATTTAATATATTATGATAATAATATTAATAATGCAGGCAATTATTTTTTTCATCAATGATCAAAAAATATTTACTCACCTTTCAACTATAAATAAAACTTCGTTGAATAAGCCTCACAATAAACGTTTGTTTCAACTTACATAAACTTTCTAAATAGTTCTGTAATAATTACCGTCACAAGTAACACATGAAACTATTCATTTTACTATCAAAACACACCACTTTCGATTAGTTTGAAATTTTTACTATTTACAATAATTTTCGTTATTCCCGCCAAAAACCACAAAGAAAACCCAAACCACAGATTCAAAATATGTCAAATTCAGCCAGTGTTGCGTTTTTTTTTTTCACGACATCTATTTTTTATTTAAAGTTCAGCCAGCTATAGTTTTGAATGTCCGTAACCGCATGGGTGACGGGGCGGCGGCGTATCCGTGTGACCGAACCACAAGATAATAGGTGCCTAACTAAGTAAAGGGAACTAGAGAGCCTGTGTCGCTGTACGAAGGATTTGGCGCGTTTCCATTGTTATTACACTCCGTTTATTTAAAATTTAGTGAAGTGTTAAGTGCGTTCAAAAGTAGTTTAAAATCATATAACAAAAGTTTTGTCCAAAACAAAAATATAAGAGTCTAAACTACTCATATTTTTTTATTATAATGAATCTTTTATAGAACTTCAGTTTTCCTTGATTTTTTGCCATTTCCTTTGATTTTCAGAGACGAAGTGTCGTTTTTATATTAAGCTAAGGCTTAATTTTAAATTTCGAACATAAAAAATCCGTGTTATAATATTTTTGCATGCCGTAGGTATGGCAAGTCCTACGTATGACAGTGGAAATGTGCAACATTACCATAAGTAATTTGCAATATAGAACTTAATATACCCGGCCCGTAACGCCTAAAGTAATATATACTTACTTATACATTTATAACCACGTTAGTGACAACTGTACCCACGTTTTATGACTTACCACAAAGCTCATAACTTTTAATTGACTTGTAGCAAGTACCACTGGTGCATTTTATCGTATTTCCCGGTATGTAACTTGCGGCTATACCTATTAAATTCATTCTGGAAATAACGGAAGAATTCAGCTTTAGTTGGATTTTTTCTGCTTAATCCACAGTCTGAGGCACAAGGCGTCACATGCATAGGTAATTATGTAAAACAGTTCGAAATATTTGCCTCGCACTGTCTGGTCATTGAGGCACCTTTATAGTTAGCAATAGTTGACGCCGAGAATTGCTACATCATCCGACGAGCTCTTGTCTCTGACGGCGTTCCAGCTGTTTTAGAACCCAATTCCAACCCAACGTCATCGTGCCAAGCCATGGCAAGCGACGATGGCAAAAGACCGGATGTCGTTGTTTTCTTGGAACTTGGGTAGGCATTTAGTGCCGGACGCAATATGTGTCGATACTCTTGCGCCATCCTATCTTCCAAGCTCATCGTGCTGTGCTGGCGCTGCTGCTATAGAGAATCTCAAGTGGCGTTCTACAACTATATGTTCGAGCCATTTGGGGTTGAAACTCTGGGGCCAGAGTGCTCATTGCCTTTTTAAGCAAATTTCTAAACTCCTAGTTGAGACTTCCCGTGACCCAAGGGCTGGCTTTTATCATGGCCAGAGGCTAAGCGTTGCCATACAACGTGGGAACGCCGCGAGTCTCTTGAGCATATTACCAGCTGACAGCGTTGAGGCCTTTTTTATGCCTTTTATATTCATAGTTGTTACAATAAACATCGAAATTCACATACATAGGTTTTACAAAATACGGGGTTGAAAAAAAACAATTTTTTTATGATTTTTATTATAATTATTATCACAATTTATTATTTTTGAACGTCACAATATTTGGGACTATCTTAACGTACCTAATTACCTATATTTATGCACTAAGATAAAAATATTATTGTTATTGCATGTTCTACAAACAAGTTTACTATTTACATATCGCTCGTTTGCGACAAGGATGACATAACTCAAAAATAAGAAATACAGGACAGCTTTTTTGTAAGTTCTAAAAATATTTTCAGTATGTTGCCAATATTTTTTTTGCATAGAGAAACTTTTTATCAAAAGATTAAAGATTTATTTTACGTATTTCGTTACTTAATTTAATACTTGCTTTCCTTAATTTTATATTCAACTACAAACAACATCGAAAAATCTAAATTTTGAGTTATGTCATCCTTGTCGCAAACGAGCGATATGTACATCTCTATAGGGTGATTTGTGAAACGTGGGCAAAACTTTAGGGGCATGAAAATCGACAACTTTTACAATGGGGCCGGTCATGAAATCCCAAAAAATATAAGTACGTTACAGCTGCGTAACTCGAAAAAATTTAGGACACAGCTATTTTTTTATCGTATTTCATAGTTAGTCCCATAAATTCTATATCCACTTTTTTAGTAGGCTTCACTTATTGCCCACGTTTAACCAATCATCCTGTATATTCTAATTTGTTCTATGAACACCAGTCAGAGTCCTAGTAACATCATAGAGTTTTGAAGATCTGTACATTGTACAATGCACTTTGCATAATCGTATTTTCACTAAATTCCTACGAGATCTCCTTTTTTCCTGCCTACGAGAAAAAACAAAACATAACAACAACATTACAATACAACAGCTTAATTCATAATACAGGCTGATATTAAACAAAAAATCAAAAAAAGCAAAAAAATATTGAATCTCATAAAGTTTCTAACAAACAGTAGTCAGTAGATAGGACGAACATTAATCTAACCTACTATATATACGTAATTGAGGACATAAGACTACACGTCAAACATTAGCTTTAAATTATACGTAGGCGTTTGAGTTCAACTCTTGAAAGATCGTTAAATCCGACAATTTCAAAAATCTTCATGACATGACGTACAGTCACAAGCAATGAAATGCAAAGTTAAAAAGCGATTTTTTCCTACTGTTTTGATTAAATGATAAATGATGTTTATTTTGCAAATAGGTTTTTACAAACACTTTTACACGTCTTCTTTTTTAAAACTAGATGAGGCCGGTGTTTCGTATCTGACTACTCTGAGAAGAAACAACCGAAACAAACTCAGAGGTCATAGTCTCTTTTAAGGTCCATACATAATCTTGATAAACTCACATGAGGACTATGCAGATGAGTGTCTGAGATGGTCTTTTGAAGAAAGAACCACACAGATTTGAGTGGACCTGTCCAGCCAGTGCAAGCATTTGTCAGTTATCGTGTAGCTCGACTCATAACTCGAGGAGCTCAACGAAACGACGAACAATACCAAAGAAAGGACATTTGTGTAGGTCTCTTATAGTACTCAAACTGCCAGACAATAGTAAAAACAAACAAAAAACGTAAAAATTACCCACATTGTCCTCACATTCACACTAATCAAATAAAATCAATAATACTTACAAAATAAATGTTCATAAAAATCATTAAATGTCACACATAATAAAAAATAAGAATAAAAAAAGTAAATAAGTATTCATGTCAAATCATTAAATGTCAAAGTGTATAAAAGAAAGGAATAAACAAATGAAAAACTTGAAATCTCGACATTCATCGAGCAAATTTAATTGGAGCAGCTTAAACCCAAGCCTTTTAATCTTCGAGATAGTGATTAACGTTATAGTAGGCTTTTAGGCATAGTTTCCGTTTTATAAACGATTTGAATTTATTTAGGTTTAGTGCTTGAATATGGCTCGGAAGTTTATTATAAAAACGTATACATTGGCATCTAAACGTACCCTCTATTTTTTTGAGCCTCGTTGCAGGAACAACAAATTTGTGTTTGTTCCTCGTATTTATATTGTGGATATCACTGTATTTTTTAAACATTAACATTTTTATGTGCATATAAAAGGTTTTCATAAATAAACTGAGAGGGGACAGTAAGTATATTAATTTCTTTAAATTTTTATCTGAGGGAGTATCTGGGACTTAAGTTTATACATTGAACGAATTGCCCTTTTTTGCAAGATAAAAATTGTTTGAATATCGGCGGCACTGCCCCACAAGAGAATACCGTACGACATCACACTGTGGATATAACTAAAATAAACCAAACGAGCTGTCTCTAAATCAGTAAAATCACGAATATTTCTAACGGCGTATGCTGCAGAGCTAAGCTTTTTTGATAATTTATCTATGTGGGGGCCCCACTGAAGTTTGGCATCCAAAGTTATGCCTAAGAACACTGTGTTATTTTCCGGTTTCAACTCTTCATCCTTGATTTGTACACTAGTTTCCACTTGTCTTACATGAGGTATCGTAAACCTAATACATTTCGTTTTTTTCTCATTTAAGAGTAGATTATTAACATTAAACCAATTAACGACTTTTGCCAGGGCGCTATTAACATATAGTAATTAGCTGCTGACGTTTGAGTTTAAATAAAAGAGAAGTGTTGTCTGCAAACAATACTATGTCGTGATTATATTTTATGAGGTAAGGCAAGTCATTTATATAAATTAGAAACAATTAATGTTTTTGTTTCACGAACAAAGTATTATGGAAGCCTTAATATAATCATAGGCTTTATCTCAAAGTAGAAACCGTTATTTCACGAGAAAATGGCTTTGAATTTCATTGCTCGTTACTGTGCAGAACTCTTTATAATTCAGTTTCCCAATTTTAACGATGGTGATATTCTCGCTACCACTTAATGAAAACATACTGCATCCAAAGTATTCCAAAAACCAATTGGCACTGCTAATCACACTTCATCATCACAATAGTCCCTTTCTCATAGAACCTCCCATCAGAACATCACTCAACAGTCTGAAAAGCAATATTATCACAGCCTTTACCACTACCACTAATATAACACAAATCCTTCTTCTTATGCTCAAGTTTCCTCCTAATCTTGTACTGCTGATACTCCACTATGAAGTAGCAGGATACTCCTACGATCATCATGCCGAAGATCAGGTAGGTCTTCGCACTGGTCCTGAGGTACGGGGACAGGACGTAGGCAATGATGTAGCCTACGGATTCCCAGAGCCTGAAGTTTGAGAAGGCTGCCTCTTCTCTGCCGGGGAAGAGGATACCGTAGTAGGCTGTAAGGAACAAATAATTGGTTAGTTGCTGTTGATTGGGCTTGGACTTTGGGTTGTGTATTGTAACGTGGTTAAGGGGAATGTCACATCGCACTAGAGTTGTGGAGTGCGCACTGTCCTAATATTTGCGATTGTCGCGATCATTGTACGCAAGCCACGTGTATTTACGAGACGATCACGTGATCAAATTAGGATAGCGTTAATGTCAAAACAAACAACTTTTGTTGATCTTGGAGATATAATTTACCAGAGATTTTAGTCGATGATGGGATTTGCAGGATACTAGAATGGTGGCTAGAACCCTAGGACTAGATCCAGTCTGATAAGCTTATCAACTTCCTATTTAAGAATTAAGAGGGAGGTCTATGTTCAGCACATTCATAATATAAAAAAAGGTCATTCAAACATAATTTTTGGACAAAAATCCACAATAAAGTAGTTAGGATATGTTTTAATGTTCGACCACTTACCATTAATCTGCACAATCCACACAGAATCACAGAGGCCCCACAGCACGGCTATGATGTACAGCACATAGCCTTCTCCTGCGTGAGGCCGCCACGTCAGGACTGCGCTGAAGAGTGCCGCGTGGACTATCATCGCGCCTATGATCAGGGGGATACGGCCCGTTATCTGGAGGATTGGATTTTTTTTACGCAAAAACAATTGATTCGCCATTTTGAACTGTTAAGCAGATAAAAAACGCTAATAAAACAATTGCTATTAGCTCTTGCGCAGGTTTCTGAAGCTTGTAGCGAAGCGTTTATTTTTCATACATACGTAACGTGCATAACGTATCACGCAAAAAGGTGCATTCATATTTGTGTGCGACTATGATACTGGTCTTATGGAGAAAGTTGTTCAGTTTGATGGCCACACCGTTAAATATGACCACATCACCCTTTCTGTTACACGCTGTGCAGAATACAAAAATCTTTTATATGTTATAAGGAAGAAGAAGCACCAATGAATGCATAGAGTACCTGAGATCCCAGATCCTCATTCCTTATGTGCCAATTTAAAGGTAGCCATTGTGCAATTTTAGTCCATAGGTGATCGACGATAGCTCCATTAAGCTTTCGATTACTCTTACCTTAGCCAAGTATCCAGTGAGTACACATCCAATAGCGTCGGACAGGCCAAACGCCATCATGACGAACCCGACCGACCCGGTACCGACAGCGCATGACACGAACGCCTGCAAAACGAAACACAGCAAATTGTAGTCCTGAAGTTTTAGTCTTAGGTTTTTACAAGAACTGAGTTTGTTAGGCAAAATAAATGACAACAACAGACAAGAAAAAGAGCGGAATGCCACAGACCGTAGCAGGTGGAGATGTATCAATATTCAGAAAGTAAGAAAACGCAGTCACGATTTTCACCGGTGAAGGTCTGACTGAACAGAAAAAAAGAAGATTATTTGTCATGCATGCCTGCAAGATTTTTTACATATCTATATGGGTTTTGTGCTGACTAATCTCTTCCTTCGCTCTCTCCCTTCAAAAAGTTCCCCGCAAGGTGGTATGTCAAACCTTTCTCAATTTTCATTGCGGAAGCTTTTTCCCCCGTGTGTCTGTATGTGGCATCGTAACTCCCAAAGAGATGAATATTTTTTTTATAATATGTATTATTTTCCAACAATCTCAAATAAGCTTACAGCAGTAAAATCAACTCCGAAGAAAGCCTGCTGCATTCCAATGAAGATGTTGATGATGACGAGTAGCAACGGCGTGGGCTCTATCAGCAGCTGCAGGGTGACAGCCAGGAGGGCCATGCCTGACATGCCTCCGCCGGACCCTGTGCGACCCGAGTCGTATCTGTAGCGAGAGTATACGAAGATATGATATGCGTAGACCAGGGGTTGTATGAAATAAGATTCGTAGAAAATGTAATAAGAACAATATTAATTACATCGAAAAATTCTGGAACATTTACAATGAGGTGATGTAACACATTAAGAAATGAGTCGTGGAGAGGAGAGCCCCGTCTCGGTAAGCAAAGTGTGAAACGCTCCCTAGCTAGAGTGACCAACTACCATCAAAAGGTGGCTGGGCTGGCACAGGCTGGCTACAGAAGGCGTAGGGCACGGAGTGTTGACGCGCAGCTTGGAAGCGACCCATGTCCAGCAGTAGATTGTGATAGGCTGAATTGATTGATTGATTTTGTAACACTTAGTAGAGAATTTGGGTGGATCCAAATGTACCTTTTCATAGAATCCACTCCTACGGCAACAATAAGAGCTGCTCCAGCCATACACGCGAGATAAATGCCTGAAAAAAAAATACAAGCAATTGAAACTTTTAGAGAACTGCAAGTATGAAGAAAGGTGTTCGCCTGTATTTGCTTGAATTGAAAGAATATACATAGTTGGCATCCTCCACATGACGTTCTTCGAAAATTGTAAAACATGAGTTCTTATGATTTTATGCTGAATTTGCTTGTCCCAAACGACACTTATTTGTTTTAAAAACCTGTATATTGTTCAATGGTTGTTATGTTATTGTTTGTATGTGTCCAATTTGTTTTGGTAACAAAGAAGTCTGAATTTAATTTTCAGCAGCATTTTGACTTATTTTTAACCGACTTCAAAAAAAGGAGGAGGTTCTCAATTCGGTTGTATGTTTTGTTTTTTTTTTTTGTGTTTGTTACCTCATATCTCCGTCATTTATGAACCGATTTGAAAATTCTTCTTTTATCTGAATGGATTTACTTCCCGATTGGTCCCATAGAAATTTCAGCAGTTTGGTTTTGAAATCAAAATAACTGGAAAAAATGTCATCCAAGTAAAAGAAATTGCGAAATTGATACTTGACAAGGATTTGTGTGTGATACGATAACTAAAAAGGGTAAAATAAAAACTTTTTTGCAAAAAATAAACCGACTTCCAAAAAGAAGTCGGTTTTTTTTTGCAAAAAAGTTTTTGTTATATACTCACTGAAGTATTTTCAGTTCTTTTTGGTGTTGTGTGCTCATTAATTTCACGATACGTTTTTTGGTTTTTGTATTATTCTAATGTTATGATTTCATTTAAAATCAACAAAAATAGTTTTTTTTTTTTTGTAGTTTAAGTTAGGTACCTACTACACGTACCACCATTTTCCATTTTATAAACCGACCACGTTGAAATACTGCTTCCTGAATAATAATCTTTCAGCGATGTAACAAACTCAACATTATAATCTACTTAATTCTAATTTAAAGAAATCCTAAATAAAATAAAATCCCTACATTGTACAAAATCTCACCTGAAATCATCTGTATCCTCTCCGGTGGTTGAGTCGGCAGAGCTTCACCAGCATCGGCACTGGGCAGGAAGTTGGCTCCACACAGAATGGGTATCATCGTCTCATTTACTGATGTCACTGCAGCCGTGTTGTTGCCTGATGATAACACTGGAAACGAAAGAAGACAATACGTTTGACACACATTAGATCGTGGATCACTATCAACTTACACAACACAACATCTTTTGAGTAAGGCCATACAATAGGATTCGATTACTACTTTACTCACCAAGTGAAGAGATGAGGTTGCCCCAAACTTGGTTCATTTGGAAGATCATGAAGAACAAGCCCAGGAAACGTGTCAGCAGCGCCTCAGCTGAGATGTTGGATATCTTGCTGTGTGCTTCTGATACCTGCGAAGATAATGAAAATCTGTTTTGGAAGATGACTGCTATAACAATCACCTACCCCATATATCTGGTATCATGTATAGATCCATCGGCTGCACGTTTAAAATACAAAAACTGAAGTAGTGAAGAAGTAAGAAGAATACTAAAATAGCGTCTGATGTACTCTGAGTAATCAGTTCTGCTACTTTCCCGACTGACACATCTTGCTTTGCCACGCGTGAGGAATTCTCATATGATAGGAAAGAACAAGTGGTAGGTTATTAGAAGAAAAACTTAGTGTATCATCGCCGGATTCCTTGGAGATATAAATTCTGGTAACCGGGCCATTCACTAATAAAAGAAGAATAAAGTACGTCTGGCAGCTAAATTAAGTTAAAAAAAACTCTGGTCTCACCACAGACAGATAAGTGCACTTGGCGCACCAGAGCGGACCCCCGCCGAGCCCCACGATGAATCCCGCCGGCATCATGGTGTAGAAGGTAGGGTACAGCTGCGCCGCTATGTATGGCATGTAGGTGATGAAGGAGAGAGATATCGCCCATTTTGTGCCCAGCCATCTGGAATAGAAGATGAAAAGGTTAGGGGTGTCTGTTGCCAGGATTGATCGAACGCATAACAATAACAACCTGTATAAACTAGTATTCCCAGCTCACTCCCCAGCCCCCTTCGATTTTCTTTCTGCCTTTTGTTTACATATTTGTGTACTGAACACAAGACAAAATGACCAATTTCGGAAAGATACCTACTTCGCGGTGTTTGAAATGAAGAAAAATAATGACAATTTGTCTTCGTAGAATTGAGATCGAAGTGGGCGTACTACGCCTGCTGGAAAGTGACCTACAAAAGACCAAGTGTTATTAAGTTTGCAAAATTTACTTTATAACAACAACAGGCAGGAATATGTTAGAGAAGATGAGTCCAGCGCAGGCTGCCGCCAGCGACGCGGTGCCCAGTCCAGCCTCCGCGTTTATAGAGCTCTGGAGATTAGCAGCTCCCTGCAATCACATACAATATAAATGGTTTTCGTTTCAAAACGCAACTACTGAATATGATCCATCCTCTTAAAGTTCTAGGAACAAACAACAGTAAGTCACTTTTGTGTTCACCAACGCTCTAGGTAGTTAACGACCCCTCACACTGAGAGGAGACTTGGGAAACCTAAAGCTTATTCCATCCATTAGCATGGATCGATTCAATATAGGAAAGGCTTATGGTCCACCCTTGGACTTCTTTAGCTGAAATAATGGTGATTATAATGATGAAGGTCGAATCTTAGTGGCTTATCAGTTGCGGTTAATATTCCTCATCCAAACAGAGAACAGTATAAGACGGTGCCATCGTAAAAACTAAAACCAATTAAATACCGTTGACACCTAAATAATTGCGATGACTGCAAAGGTCTCCACAGATGGGAGCACAGCTTAAAAACTACCTACTATTAACTTATTCAAGGCTTGAAATATACATTTTGATATAAGTGGGGAAAGTGTCACACACGAGCCGAAGGCGAGGGTGTTATGGAGCCGAGAACTGCAGTAACAAATGTCCACGTGTATCAAACGACGTTTTTCAATACACTTTTAGTTTTTTGGTTTTAGTTTTTAGTCCAAATTTCTTCAAAGTCCATTTTTTTGTTTTGATACTTAAATTATATATTCATCTAATACAAATATGTACATATAAAAGAAGAAAAGTATTAAAGGGCGTCAAAAAATTCGTCCACATCGCTGTCAATAGGAATAGTGCCCAGAAGGTTGGCAGCTTTGTCACGTTGTATGGCAATGCTGATTCTTTGACCCAAAAATAGGCCCCAGCCCTCTGGTCACGAGAAGAGTCGACCATCTGCTTGGCGATGTCCCGAAAGAGTAGGTGCTCACTCGGACCCCATGGTCCTAGTGTTTCAACCCCAAACGGTTATTGTATTTGTGCCGTTGGAGGTTTTCAGCACCTGCAGCAGCCGCAACAGCACAGCTCGCAGTGCTCGGAAGATGGGATGGCGCAAGGCCGACCCAACTTCAAAGGCATTATGGTCGTACCGTCTGGTCTCTTCCCATCGTCGCGTGCTAAGCCGTTGGGTTCTAACACGGCTGGCACCCCGGCGGTGACAAGAGCAAGACGAATGATGTCATTAAGTCCAAATTGATTCAATGGGATATAAAAAAAAAATATACTGTGGGGACGAGCCGCCTCACCACGTGTGGAATTTTCATTTCCACACTATAGTGCGGGAATATAAGAAGAAAACCACGAGGGTGAAATCCATAGCATGTTGAACCTAATTGTAGAGCGATAAGAGGCAGTTTTCGAGGAAAGTGTATTGAAAAAATTATTGAACCAACTAATAGGCAGCCATTACGATCTTCACACTTCCGGAATGACTTAAAAGTCATAATTAACGATGCCTAAGACGTGCCGTAAGACGCCTCATTGCACGGCCCTCATGAGTGGTGGCGATGTCTCAGGTGAGCTTGGTCATCGCCAAAGGAGTTTGGAGCCCGGAGGCGGGCTGCAGTGGATGGGTCGCGAACGTCATGCGTAGCAGTTCTCGCGGCCCATCCGCCAAGGATAAAGTAGGCTCACGACGGTGTTTTTATTCGGTGCAAGCCTCACATAACCAAACCGTCTCAACGGACGGTACATTTTTCAACGTCAAAAAAAAAGGCATATTGCTGGTGCTTGATTTGTCATTTTATATCGCTCTCATGTCTTATGGATTTCATCATTTTTGACACTGACATAACTTCATTCCTTAATTTAATTCATTGTCATATTACGGGACCCAGCTCCGGCTGTTTCGCCCTCCTTTTTATAACCTACACTTACGAGTACTACCTCCTGCAAAGGGCCTCCCTAAAGTGTTTCTTACGTCAGTGGTGAGATAACCAGTATAAGTTGGCCTCTTATTCTGTTGTATATCCGTACTAGTACTACGCTAGACCAGCTCAAGGTCAAGTGTTAAGACTGAAGACTGGCCTCCTGTACTAATACTTAACAAAACATTATTTCTGTATTATCTGAAGGGAAATAGACTGTAGTAAAATCCACATTTTGCTAATTAACTAGCTATGTTTGAACGAATCGTTTTACGGTTAGGGAAAGTTAATTATTATGCACAATGGCAGCCAACGTCTAATGGGCGTGTAGCAGCCATTCCATACAACTGTCAAAGAATCATCATCTGCCTAGCGTTTTCCCAACTATATTGGGATCGGTCTAACCACCAGTATCAGTATTTTACATGGAGCGACTGAAAGTTGGAATTTGTGTTATTTAACAATTAATTTCCCTGTCTTGTAGCGCAGCTCATGAGAGGCCCATGCCCGTGTCCAGTAGTGGACTGCGTGGGCTAAGTTGATCGATTGAAACTTACACTGTACGCTGTGAAGTGCACCATGAATGCGAGGCTGATGACCACCACATTCTTCATGATCCTCCATGTCTCAGTCGCCTTCAGACTGTCCACCGGGGACTTTTCTTCTGACTTACATTCCGTCATACTTGGGCTCTATCACTATTATCAACTATAGTGAAACTTTATGGAAAAAAAAGAAGACTTATTGACCAACACTTCACTTTTCACAATTACTTTATCACAGCACTAAAGATTTAAATAATCTTGAATTTTCTTTTGCTTATTTTTTTTTATTTTGTTCATGGTATTGATTTTTTTTATAATAAAATACTTCGCTGAAAACTGTCGATTGCACATCAAGCCTGAAACAACGAGTAAACAGTATAAAAACGTTGTAAAATGCGAGATTTCTGATAACATCAGCTAATAGAATAAAAAATAGTGAGGGTGGTCATGTCTCATCGTGGAGCGACGCGCCGATAACGATAATTCGCGATCTATTGTGTACCCACCTATCATAAGTTCGAAAAATATTTGACCGATTTTCATTTCACCTAAAACTTTTCAACTATTATCGTTTCGTTTTTTTTACATCATCGAAGACACGGCTGCCACTGTATCAGTTGACCTATTATCAATTCGTTTTCGTTACACTTAGTTACTTACAAGTTACACTTAGCCAAAATAACATTTGTTCGAAGTTTAGTTTAGTTTAGAATTATGGTTTCCGAACATTCATTATGCCACTGTTTTTGTTGTGCTTCAAGCATGCAGCATGCAAGCAGGCAAACAGCATGCAAGCAGGCAGATGGCAGCATGCAAACAAGCATGCAAGCGTGCAAATGAGCATGCAACATGCAGCAAGCATTGTTTCTGTCACGGCTCCGGCGCTGCGGGGTTTCGGCGGCCTCACGCGAGCTTATCATTGCAGATGGTTTTAACGCTCACCACCTGCTCCTCAGCTCGCGGGCCGGCCCACCCCTCCGCGCCTACGCGGGCTTAAATTACACTCTAGGGGTAGGGCAGACAAGACGGCGTGAAGTCGGTTTTGCAGCGATTCGTTTCTGTCACTAAATTTTGTAGCATAACATATTGACTTTTTATGACACTATTTAATATTGAAAATGCTACCAAGTAACCGGCTTTATATTTGTGACCAAATAATATTCCGTAAAATGTTGTTTCGGTGTGGTGAAAATATGGCAAATAAATCATCTGGCAAAAAAAAAAGTTCAAAAGAGGCTTCGGCCAATGGCAAAGAGTAATTTTGTAAATCAGCGAAATATAGTTCGTTAAAATAATACATATGACACATGATACTTCGAAACCCAAAAAAAGAACAATATTACATACCAGCTATGAACATAAATGAGACACTAATATTTTTTATTAAATTAAAATTTAATTAAAATTCACAAAACTACGGATCTTATTCCGACTGAACTCGGGCGCGACAGTACGACACCCGAGAGCTATTACTAACTCACTAGAGATCTTGATGCTTGTCAACAGCTCACGTGGTACTTACCGAAGATTAGCGTTCAACTAACACATCCTGTAATTTTGACCAGTTTGAGATGTCTCCCCCCCTCCTCCCTTTTAACAGATACTTAGCGAAATAAAAGCGCGTCATTCAGTTTTCAACGCTCAGCCTGGGGCTGTGAGTTGGCGTGAGAGAGTGGAGCACGCCACCCGTCCCATGCAGAGCCGAGATAAATCTCGCATTAACCGAAAAATTAAAAGGTAGGCTATTAGGTTGCTGGTTGTAGTGCGCTATCATCCTGTTCGTTCTTGTAAGTACTTAATTATATTCGTCGCTTTCATCAAGAGTTGTGTACGGGTTGGATGAACCAGTCTAGTGTTTGGCAAGTCATCATAATCTTTCTGTCCTTGTCCCATGTTACTTGAGGTCGGTGCAACACGTTTTTTCCTTGTATTCTCCGCTGTCAACCGTCACGCTATCATTTACTCCATTTGATTGCATAATATCATTCTCCACACAATACAACCATCTTTTCTTTGGTCTTCCTCTCCCTCTCTATCCATCAATATTATTTTGGCAAGTACAGATAAGGATAAAGCTTCTTCGAATCGTCATAATTTTTATTATTTTCCGAGAGTGATGTCGTGAATAAATTATGAAAGATCCCATTGCTCACTAACCATAGCTAAGGCATTTCCTGTGGAGTTTGCGTTTTGACAAAATTATTATTAACGAAAACACGACACATCGTCATTATTGCTATTTGGGTCGTATTAGTCACAATACAAATTAAATGGCTTTTTGAATAAAATAGTTTTATTTTCTTTCAAATAAGCGTCAAATAATATATACGCAACAAAGATATAGAAAGTTTAAAACCTTACAAAAGTTGCCACATGCAGCATAACGAACTATGTTTAATTCATCGCACGGTTATAGATCATTTTTATGCATTTGACCTTTATATGAAAGCAGTCTTAACTTTATTATTTTTTCTTTATTTATTTTTCTTACTTACTAATTACATTTTTAAATATTCCTATAAAAAAAAAAACATTTAAAAATATAAAAAAAACCGGTCAAGTGCGATTTGGACACGCGCACCGAGGGTTCCGTACAAACCTGTGGGTATATAACTTTTTTTTATATGACGAAACTAAAAATTTACGGTTTTCGTAATTTTTCCTATATCTGTACTATAAGACGTGACTTCGTACAAAATTTCAAGATTCTAAGTTCACGGGAAGTACCTTGTAGGTTTTGATTCCCGTGCGAGTTTCGAAAATTTGCGGAAATTTGCGGCCTAAGTGGCTGTATCTTTTGATTGCGTTGACTTAGAAGGTTGATTTTTCTACAGCTTCCAGGGACAGTAGAACTAAGTATCATATAGAAATTTCAGTTTGATACCTCCACGCGTTCCTGAGAAAAACGGTCTTGACAGACGGACGGACGGACGGACGGACGGACGGACGGACAACAAAGTGATCTTATAAGGGTTCCGTTTTTTCCTTTTGAGGTACGGAACCCTAAAAATAGTAGCCCACTGGTATTGGGAACAGGGTCCAAGCTACCGGCGGTCAGGGCACCAGAGAGAGGAACCTCCTAACACTACGAGCCGTGTCCAGGAGTACCGCTTTCTGAATCAAGCCCTTGATCCAGCCGCCTAACGAGAGCCTCCTCAGGTATTGGTCGAGGCTCTTGGCAATTAAGCCATGGGCTGAAACGACTATCGGCACAATGATCGCCGTGTCCACTTCCCACATGTCGACAACCTCGCGAGCCAAGTCAAGATACTTTCACGAGGTTCCCGTCATGCGGGACCGTTATGTCAACAATCATTGCGCGCCGCTCTGATCGATCCACCACCACTATGTCAGGCTTGTTGGCCACAATAGTCCTGTCAGTGATGATGGATTGATCCCAGTACAGTGTGTTATTGCCATTTTCGAGAACTGGGTCGGGCACATACCTATAGTACGGCACTTCCGATTCCACAAGGTTGTATTTTAGAGCAAGTTGCTGATGGATAATCCTGGCTACAAGGTTGTGTCTATGCAAGTACTCACCGTTAGCTAGACGAGAACACCCGGAGATAATGTGACGAATTGATTCGCCCGGACGGTGGCATGCCCGACATATGTCAACCGTGCCGTCCTTCACAATAAATCTCCGGTAGTTATTCGTCATCATAACTTCATCCAGAATTGCACAGACAAAACCTTCAGTTTCTCCGAAGAGGTCGCCGGAACGTAGCCAGGCTACGGACGCTTTTTCCGGGCCCATGAAGGGCCCGGAAAAAGCGTCCGTGGAGCTCCTTACTCTGCCATACCTCCCTGCGGTCGTTAGTGTCAAGTACTACAGGTTTGCGCCAGTTCTCTTTAGCCAAGGAGAGCGGGGTGAGGCCCTTGTCCACCGCGACCACATCCCGATGCATCCCCACGTCGGTTTCTAGGAAAAATTCCCTGAGACTGCATATCTCGCGATTGTGGAGAGTCTTAGCGTTTAAAAAGCCTCGACCTCCGCACCTCCGCGGGATATACAGTCTCATAACCGAAGATCGTGGGTGATGCATTCGATATGCCGTCAACAATGTACGGAAAACTTGTATCTAAGGTCTCCATAATGACAGCGGAGTTGTACGCCATTTCTGAAGCGTTGTCTTACGTTGCTACATTACAACACGTTAATATAGTTATATTCACAGATAGCAAGAGCGCGCTCCAGCATTTGGCTCGATGCGCCTCTGGGCAGAGAGGTGTATCGATAGCCTTTGCTGTTTTGAGTAAAATTAATACAATTCTGCTGAATAATGTTAAATTGGTTTTACAGTGGATTCCGTCACACATTGGCCTGAAGGGAAACGAGGAGGCTGACAGATTAGCTAGGATAGCAGCAACTACAGGAATAGAGGTTTATGTTTTACCAGTTTTTTCAGAAATTTTAACCAAATTCAAAACTTATTGTTATAATGAATGGAAAGAATACTTCAAATCTAAAGACAAAGGGCTATGGTACAAAACCATCCAAAGTGAGCCTCCTCGGATCCCATGGTTTAGTAATTTTAAAGTTAGCCGTAGAACGTTGGTAACTTCTTTCAGAATTCGTTCCGGACACATGCCACTAAGATCCTTTGCATTTCTAATGAAGAAGGTAGAATCTCCGCTTTGTTTAGCCTGTGATAGTAAAGTAGAAGATGTTTATCACCTCTTGGTGGAGTGTGTCAGGAATGGGCCTGAAAGAAATGCGTTAGTTAGTGAACTAAACATAAATAAGTTAGATGTAGGTATATTTAATATGATCTTAGCGAAACCAATGTCGCCAGAAGCTGCATTGGTATATTCGTTGGTTAATTTGTAAGTTTGTTAGTAATTAGTTTAGTTTATGATGGAACTAGCGTAACATATTGTTAAAAGTTCCTAAAACAAATAAAGAAAAAAAAAAAAAAAAAAAACAATGTACGGACCTTCCTATCCAGGACGTCTAGTTCTGTTTGTGTCCATTTGAGTATGCCGAAAGAGTACATCAAAACCGGCATGACCCAACCGTTGAAGGCACGCACCTTGTTCCCGCTTGATAAAAGACTATTAAATACTTTTCTCAGTCGGCCAAAGAAGCGCTCCCTCAACGATTGCTTCATGTCAGCTACATTGATGCCCAGCGCTTCCGACATACCCAAATACTTGTAGGTTTCGGATGCTGAAAGGGATCTAAGATTTATGGAATCCGAGAGTTGGGTTCCCACAGATTCCACAATCTCCCCTATTATTTTATTATTAATGAAAAAAAATGCAAAACGACAAATTGACGAAGATGTCAATTTGGTGCATACCTTACTGCTCGGCCTGACGAAGACCTCGCCCTGCGCCATCTTATCCATGAGCTTCTCGGCCTCCGCAAAGGATATGTTATGGAAGGCCGGCACGATAACTCTCTTCACATATTGCATCGCAGGTAGCGGGTTAGGTTAGGAACTTAAAAAAAAAGGAAAATTTGCTGTTTGAATTTAAAAGACTCAAATTACTGACCTTGACGTACTTGATGTATTTGCAATATGGTGGTGAAGTAGGTATATCCTATAGTAGTCTTAACTTTGACTAAATTGTCTTATAAAAGTTTTGGTAATGCTATAATAAGGCACGTGATCTGGAGCTTATGGCGGTTTAAGTATTTGTTAATTACTATCGAATAAACAAATAATAAATATGTTTAGTTTTTAAGGGGCATGACAATATGTTTAGTATCATGAGACACTTTCTCAATAAAATTAATTTTGCAATTTTAGTAGGTATTCTTTACACAAAAGACAAAAGTTACCTATGTTAAGCTAATATATATTATAATGTAGATCATTACCCTTTGAAAATATTCTACATAGGTTTTACAAACATACGGGGTTGAAAAAAAAAACAAAATTTTTATCATTTTTATTATAATTATTATCACAATTTATTATTTTTGAACGTCACAATATTTGGGCCTATCTTAACGTACCTAATTACCTATATTTATGCACTAAGATAAAAATATTATTCTTATTGCATGTCCTACAAACAAGTTTACTATTTGTGTACATCTCTATAGGGTGATTTGTGAAACGTGGACAAAACTTTAGGGGCATGAAAATCGACAACTTTTACTATGGTACCGATCATGAAATCGCAAAAAAATATAAGTACATTATGGGCGCATAACTCGAAAAAATTTAGGCAACAGCAGGTTTTTTATCGTATTTCATAGTTAGTCCCATAAATTCTATATCCACTTTTTTAGTAGGCTTCACTTATTGCCCACGTTTAACCAATCATCCTATATATTCTAATTTGTTCTATGAACACCAGTCAGAGTCATAGTAACATCAAGAGTTTTGAAGATCTGTACATTGTACAATGCACTTTGCAAAATCGTATTTTCACTAAATCCCTACGAGATTACCTTTTTTCCTGCCTACGAGAAAAAAACAACACGCAACAACAACATTACAATACAACAGCTTAATTTATGAATTATAATAATTTTTAATTATATATAATAATATTTTTTTATATATAATTTATATATTATGATATAGCCTGTTATTATTACGCAAAAAATATTGAATCTGATAAAGTTTCCAACAAGCAGTAGTCAGTAGATACGACGAACATTAATGTAACCTACTGTATATACGTAATTGAGGACATAAGACTACACGTCAAACATTTGCTTTAAATTGTATGTAGGCGTTTGAGTCCAACTCTTGAAAGATCGTTAAATCCGACAATTTCAAAAATCTTCATGACATGACGTACAGTCACGAGCAATGAAATGTAGACACTTAGCAAAATTCAAAACCGATTTTTTCCTAATGTATAGATTAATGTTTTTGTTTCACGAACATGGTATTATGGAAACCTTTAACGTAACGAAATAAGTTTTATTTCAAAATAGAAACCGTTATTTCACGAGAAAATGGCTTTGAATTTTGCTAAGTGTATACATTTCATTGCTCGTTACTGTGCAGAACTCTTGATAATTTAGGTTCCCTATTTTAACGATGGTGATATTCTCGCTGCCACTTAATGAAAATAGACTGCATCCAAAGTATTCCAAAAACAAATTGGCACTGTTAATCACACTTCATCATCACAATAGTCCCTATCTCATAGAACCTCCTATCAGAACATCACTCAACAGTCTGAAAAGCAATATTATCACAGCCTTTACCACTACCACTAATATAACACAAATCCTTCTTCTTATGCTCAAGTTTCCTCCTAATCTTGTACTGCTGATACTCCACTATGAAGTAGCAGGATACTCCTACGATCATCATGCCGAAGATCAGGTAGGTCTTCGCACTGGTCCTGAGGTGCGGGGACAGGACGTAGGCAATGATGTAGCCTACGGATTCCCAGAGCCTGAAGTTTGAGAAGGCTGCCTCTTCTCTGCCGGGGAAGAGGATACCGTAGTAGGCTGTAAGGAACAAATAATTGGTTAGTTGCTATTGATTGGGCTTGGGCTTTGGGTTGTGTATTGTAACGTGGTTAAGGGCAAAGTCACATCGCACTAGAGTTGTGGACTGCGCACTGTCCTAATATTTGCGATTGTCGCGATCATTGTACGCAAGCCACGAGACGATCACGTGTATTAGGATAGCGTTAATGTTAAAACAAACAACTACATTACTGTTGTTGATCTTGGAGATACAATTTACCAGAGATTTAAGTCGATGATGGGATTTGCAGACCAGATCCAGTCTGATAAGCTTATCAACTTCCTATTTAAGAATTAAGAGGGACCTATGTTCAGCACATTCATATTATAAAAAAGGTCATTCAAACATAATTTTTGGATAAAAATCCACGATAAAGTAGTTAGGATATGTTTAATTTTCGACCACTTACCATTAATCTGCACAGTCCACACAGAATCACAGAGGCCCCACAGCACGGCTATGATGTACACCACATAGCCTTCTCCGGCGTGAGGCCGCCACGTCAGGACTGCGCTGAAGAGTGCCGCGTCGACTATCATCGCGCCGATGATCAGGGGGATACGGCCTGTTGTCTGGAGGATTGGAAAAGAAATGGTTTATTAAAGAAGATTTACGCAAAAACAATTGATTCCGTTTAGGAGGAGTGGGAGAGGGAGAGTAATCTAATGGAATAAGAGGAGTTCTGCCAAGACCCTTTAAATATTGCCATTTTAAACTGTTAAGCAGATAAAAAGCGCTAATAAAGCAATTGCTATTAGCTTTTGCGCAGGTTTCTGACGCTTGTAGCGATGCATTTATTTTTCGTTTCACATGCGTAACGTGCATAACGTATCACGAAAAAAGGTGTATTCATATTTGTGTGTGACTATGATACTGGACTCATGGAGAAAGTTGTTCAGTTTGATAGCCACACCGTTAAATATGACCACATCACCCTTTCTGTTACACGCCGTGCAGAATACAAAATCTTTTACATGCTATAAGGAAAAAGAATCACCATAGAGTGCCAAAGATCCCAGATCCTCATTTCTTATGTGCCAATTTAAAGGTAGCTATTGTGCAATTTTAGTCCATAGGCGATCGACGATAGCTTCATTAAGCTTTCGACTACTCTTACCTTCGCCAAGTATCCAGTGAGTACACATCCAATAGCGTCGGACAGGCCATACGTCATCATGACGAACCCGACCGACCCGGTACCGACAGCGCATGACACGAACGCCTGCAAAACGAAACACAGCAAATTGTAGTCCTAAAGTTTTAGTCTTAGGTTTTTGCACCAGTTGAGTTTGTTAGGCAAAATAAATGACAACAACAGACAAGAAAAAGAGCGGAATGCCACAGGTGGAGATGCATCAATATTCAGAAAGTAAGAAAACGCAGTCACGATTTTCACCGGTGAAGGACTGACTGAACAGAAAGAAGATTATTTGTCTTGCTTGGATGCTACATTTTTACATATCTATATGGGTTTTGTGCTGACTAATCCCTTCCCTCAATCTCTTCTCTTCTTTCTTCTCTCTCAAAAAGTTCCCCGCAAGGTGGTATGGCAAACCTTTCTCAATGTATGTGGCATTTTAGACGAATATTTTTTTTATAATATGCATTAGGTATTTTCCAACAAAGTCAAAGAAGCTTACAGCAGTAAAATCAGCTCCGAAGAAAGCCTGCTGCAGTCCAATGAAGATGTTGATGATGACGAGTAGCAACTGCGTGGGCTCTATCAGCAGCTTCAGGGTGACAGCCAGGAGGGCCATGCCTGACATGCCTCCGCCGGACCCTGTGCGACCCGAGTCGTATCTGTAGCGAGAGTATACGAAGATATGATATGCGTAGAACAGGGGTTGTATGGAATAAGATTCGTAGAAAATGTAATAAGGACAATATTAACTACATCGAAAAATCCTGGAACATTTACAATGAGGTGATATAACACTTAACAAAAAAGTCGTGAAGTGAAGACCCCCGTTTCGGCAAGCGAAGTGGGGAACGCTCCCCAGCTAGAGTGACCAACTACTTTCAAAAAGTGGTTAGGCTGGGACAGACTGGCTACAGAAGGCGTAGGGCACGACCCATGTCCAGCTGTAGATTGTGATAGGCTGAATTGATTGATTAATTTTGTAACACTTATTAGAGGAATTGGGTGGAACCAAATGTACCTTTTCATAGAATCCACTCCTACGGCAACAATAAGAGCTGCTCCAGCCATACACGCGAGATAAATGCCTGAAAAAAATATACAAGCAATTGAAACTTTTTAGAGAACTGCAAGTATGAAGAAAGGTGTTCGCCTGTATTTGTTTGAATTGAAAGAATATACATAGTTGGCATCCTCCAAATGACGTTCTTCGAAAATTATAAAACATGAGTAGCGTGAAAATTATTGGTTGTTCTTATGATTTTATGCTGAATTTGCATGTCCCAAACGAGACTTATTTGTTTTAAAAACCTGTATATTGTTCAATGGTATAATACTTGTTATACTATTGTTTGTATGTGTCCAATTTGTTTTGGTAACAAAGAAGTCTAAATTTAATTTTCAGCAGCATTTTGACTTATTTTGTTATATACTCACTGAAGTATTTTCAGTTCTTTTTGGCGTTTTGTGCTCATTCATTTCACCATACGTTTTTAAGTTTCTGTGTTATTCAAATGTTATGATTTCATTTAAAATCAAGAAGTAGTTTTATTTAGTAGTTTAAGTTAGGTACCTACCACACGTACCACCATTTTCCATTTTTTAAACCGGTGTCGTTGAAATACTGCTTCCCGAATAATAATCTTTTAGCGATGTAACAAACTCAACATTATAATCTATTTAATTCTAATTTGAAGAAATTCTAAATAAAATAAAATCCCTACATTGTACAAAATCTCACCTGTAATCATCTGTATCTTCTCCGGTGGCTGAGTCGGCAGAGCTTCACCAGCATCGGCACTGGGCAGGAAGTTGGCTCCACACAGAATGGGTATCATCGTCTCATTTACTGATGTCACTGCAGCCGTGTTGTTGCCTGATGATAACACTGGAAACGAAAGAAGACGATACGTTTGACACACATTAGATCGTGGATCACTATCAACTTATACAACACAACATTATTTGAGTAAGGCCATATTATACGAGTAATGTCACCTGACAATAGGGACTGGACTGGGACGCAAAATAAACATGGTCGCCTAGGCAACCTTGCCTACACGCGACTAAATTATCATACTGCATTCAGTCTTTACGTTTACAATAAATCAAACTGCCTACTCTTCTCAACTACGTTGTATTCGGCTGCCAGTCTAACCATATGAAGCTGAATGCAAGTATTTTACATGGAGCGACTAACCTCCACAAACCAGTTACCTGGTAAAACTGATACCTCTCGGTGAAACTGGTTGTCAGACATTTGGGCTATGACAACCTTTCTGTCTCCTTACAATAGGATTCGATTACTACTTTACTCACCAAGTGAAGAGATGAGGTTGCCCCAAACTTGGTTCATTTGGAAGATCATGAAGAACAAGCCCAGGAAACGTGTCAGCAGCGCCTCAGCTGAGATCTTGGATATCTTGCTGTGTGCTTCTGATACCTGCGAAGATAATGAAAAACTGTTTTGGAAGATGACGGCTGTAACAATCACCTACCCCATATTTCTGGTATCATGTATAGATCCATCGGCTGCACGTTTAAAATACAAAAACTGAAGTAGTGAAGAGGTAAGAGGACTACTAAAATGGCGTCTGGTGTACTCTGAGTAGTCAGTTCTGCCACTTTCCTGACTGACACATCTTGCTTTGGCACGCGTGAGGAATTCTCATAATTATGATAGGAAAGAACAAGTGGTAGGTTATTAGAAGAAAAACTTAGTGTATCATCACCGGATTCCTTGGAGATATAAATTCTGGTAACCGGGCCATTCACTAATAAAAGAAAAATAAAGAACATCTGGCAGCTAAATTAAATTAAAGAAACTTTGGTCTTACCACAGACAGATAAGTGCACTTGGCGCACCAGAGCGGTCCCCCGCCGAGCCCCAAGATGAGTCCCGCCGGGATCATGGTGTAGAAGGTGGGGTACAGCTGCGCCGCTATGTATGGCATGTAGGTGATGAAGGAGAGAGATATCGCCCATTTTGTGCCCAGCCATCTGGAATAGAAGATGAAAAGGTTAGAGGTGTCTGTTGCCAGGATTGATCGAACGCATAACAAACTGTATAAACTAGTATTCACCTCACTCCCCAGCCCCCTTCGTTTTTCATTCTGCCTTATGTTTACATATTTGTGTACTGAACGCAAGACAAAATGACCAATTTCAGAAAAATACCTACGTCGCGATGTTCAAACTTCGAAATGAAGAAAAATAATGACACTTTGTCTTCGTAGAATAGAGATCGAAGAGGGCGTACTACGCCTGCTGGAAAGTGACCTACAACAGACCAAGTGTTATTAAGTTTGCAAAACTTACTTTATAACAACAACAGGCAGGAATATGCTAGAGAAGATGAGTCCTGCGTAGACTGCCGCCAGCGACGCGGTGCCCAGTCCAGCCTCCGCGTTTATAGAGCTCTGGAGATTAGCAGCTCCCTGCAATCACATACAATATGAATGGTCAAAACGCAACTACTGAATATGATCCATCCTCTTAAAGTTCTAGGAGCAAACAACAGTAAGTCACTTTTATGTTCACCAACACGCTCTAGGTCTGCGTGGTAGTTAACGAACCCTCACACTGAGGGTAGAACTTCGCATAAATTAAAACTCGAAAATTACTCTACACCTGGAAGAGGGACGCACGGATACGGGAAGTGTGGCAGATAACAAAGGAGGGTAATTCAAGGCTGAAATGATCATGATGACCAGGTCTATCGTTACAGGTTACTCTACGGAGACACGAGATCATTTGAGGTAAATCTTTCATAATGCGTATCGGGTGACCTTTTGTGCCAAAAACTCCAAGGAAAGGAAAACTTCTTCTTTGTCCTTATCTACTATTAACGGAATAATTACAAATTATGACATTTCGCAATAAAAGAAATAAAACAGTGTTTGTCAATAGCCATGGCGTTATAATACAACCCGATTATTAGCCGCTAGCCTCAAAATTACAGCCAATATTTTAAACGATTCCCCGTAATAATCACATTTGTTAGACCATATCTTCAAGGTGTATACTGTATACAGGGTAGAATGGACATCGACCCACAAACGATGTGATGATGAGTTGCGTAGTAATATTAAAAGATTTAGGCGTAAATGGAAGTGTTTAGAGTAAGTAATCTCGATGCTATTCTGTACAATATGTTAATGATAAGATTTGTGTAAGATATCGTTGTTTTTACGGAAGTTAACAATTTTGTGAATTTGTCTATTGCCAATTGTATCCTCGTTTTTTCCTTAGAAATCAATGTGTGTTTGTATACACCCGGACTCGGTCGTGTTACGCGCATCACTTATATGTAAAGCGCTGACACAAGGCACGAGGCACGACGCGTGCGCATCATCGACCCAGTTGCTACGAGGGGAAACTGCTGACACAGAACACGAGGCCCGATGACACCGTCTACGTGACCGAGCCCGCGCATTTCGTATCTACCATCGATCGAGTCAATTTGATTCCCAATAATTGTAATTTTTATTAAAATAAATTAGTTTGTAATAAATTCGGTTTTTTTTGAGTCCTCCGGCAGTAGCCTACGTAATTGGCGCAGTCGGTAGGATTCCCGGGTCGTACTTGCGATAACCGGTATATCGCACCGCGTTCGCTACGATAGACTTTCAACGTCGCACCGGGAGATCCTGAACAACGAGACTACGCCGGAGATCCAGATATCGATACCGCTCAACGAAGACCAGAATGTTCATGTAAGTCCGCTGAATTTTCTTAGTGGTTGCTTACTTCCTTTTTGTGTGTAGGTTCCATATATACCTTATCCAACATTTTTTATCCACGTAGATCGAGTACACCTAGGTTAGTTAGTAGTAGGAATAGAAGTATAGATTTTAGACGCGACATTAGTCCTGAAATTGAACCCGAGATGGCTGATTTAGACAGTATATTCAAAGCCCTCCGCTTAGTTCCCGATTTTGATGGGAATCCGAACGTACTTACCAGGTTCATAAAATTGTGTGACCAGTTAGCAGTTGAGTTTATCCGAGAGGGGCAACCTTTAAATAAATTAGCGTTTTTAAATGGCATATTGAATAAAGTTACGGGGCCCGCCGCCCGTCTGATTAACGCTAACGGTGTACCTAATGATTGGGCAGGCATCCGTAGTGCTCTTGTAAATAACTTTGCCGACCAGCGAGATGAGACCGCTCTCTACAACGATTTGGCTTTACTCACACAAGGTTCCGGCACGCCGCAGGAATTTTATGAGCGTTGCCAAGGACTTTTCAGCACTGTCATGACGTATGTTTCATTGCACGATACCCTAGATTCAACTATTGCAGCCAAACGCGATTTATATCGTAAACTGACCCTGCAGGCCTACCTCCGCGGTTTGAAAGATCCCTTAGGCGCGCGTATTAGATGTATGAGACCAGAAACTATTGAGAAGGCTCTAGAGTTCGTGCATGAGGAGACTAACACTATGTATTTGCAGAGCAGAAATGATAACTTGTCGGATAAGAAAACCTCGGCTCGAATGCCACCTAATCAACCGAACGAATTTAATCATAAAATGCTAGTCTATCCAAATAACATGCTTGTTCCGTTTAAACCCAATCCTTTTAACATGCCTGGTCCGTTTAGACCGCAAGGACCGCACTTTATGCCACGGCCTTGGCCATCTCAGCACCAATTTGGAATGCCGTTTAACCCAAATAACATACAACCACGTGGGCCGACCCGTACGCAACAAGTATTCGGCACACCACCGCCTAATAATAATCAGGGTGGTTCTGGATTCAGAATACCCCCAAGAAACCCGTACCCGCCGAGTAACGGTCCCAAGCCGATGAGCGGCGTGAGCCACTTTGTACCCAGGCCCCTGCCTGCTACCAACAGCTGGAATTGGGCACTACGTGGCAATCCACCACCTTCCAACTATCTTAAAACCCGCGATGTTAATGTGAACGGGTGTTCAAATTATGGGGAAGTGTAGCACTACCTTTAAATATTTTTTTGTGAAAACGCATCTTAGAACTGGCAACACCGCCCACGACTCCAAGACGCGCCAAGCCAACCGCTAGTGGACTCAAAATCGTGAGTGCTGAAGTCACGCTCGCGAAACGCTCTCAGCTAAAGTTATTATTCTTTCAATTGTTTACCTGTTTGTGCCATACACTGTGTTTTACCGTTTACATTATATACTGTTTACCGTTTAACGTTGTGAACTTTATTGAAAAAGCCCAAATACAACCCCTGAGCAAACACTTCTTACAGTGACGCCCAACTCGTGGCCAACGTTAACTCAGTGAAAATTCGTAAAAACTATAACAGTGACTAAAAGTGCTTATTACTATCGTGCTAACACAAACTGTGAACCCTTTCCGATAGTGATAAATCTCCAAACAGTGCAAAAACAAACTGCAAAACTTTGGGCGAGTCCATTCTTCCCGCCAATATTGTAACCGACGCGCGACGCGCGGGAAAGTACCTACGCCGCGCACAGTGTTTTGGCGCGAATAATACCAAAGCTCAACGGTTCGAGTTACAGTTGTGCAACGAGAATTAACGAATACGTATTTCGTTACTCTCGCACCGTCCATATAACCATCACCCGTGTTGATCTGGTCGTTCGAGCGAGAAACAGACGAGCTAGTGCCCTGTTACTATGCCGCCGAAGCAACCCAGAAAACCAACAGGAAGAGATGCTGGATCGGAATCTGACACGGACGTTGAAGTGAACAGGTCGGTGATACGTGTACCATCATCACCGAATATCATCATGTCTGAAGAGATGCTTCAGAACCTTGTGTGCAACATCACGAGAAGCCAAGCGGAAACAAATCGCATTTTAATAGAAAGCGTATTGACGAACAGAGATCATGAACCATGCACTTCACCTCCACGGGTACCTGACGCGCGTGATAATACCACGCGGCGCGCGGGCAATTTCGCAAAGTGCACGGCGCGCTTTGACGGATCTTCAAAGAACGCGGAGGAGCTCGAAGCATTTATCGACGCTATTGAAGTGTACCGCGACTGCACCAACATCAGCGACGAGCACGCGCTGCGGGGACTGCCTATGCTGTTAGTCGACGAGGCCGCCATCTGGTGGCAGGGAGTGAAGTCGTCGATAACGTCGTGGTCCGGCGCGCTGCAACGTCTTCGAGGCATGTACGGAGTGCCGCGACCGGGTTACAAATTGTTTCGCGACATTTTTCGTACAGAACAAGATAGTGAACGGGCCGACGTATTCATTTGTAAAGTGCGCGCTTTAATCTCTAAATTGCCATATGTCGTGCCGGAAGTGATGGTAATAGACATTGTTTACGGATTGTTACACCGTAGGATAAGGAAGCGAGTGTCTCGCGACGAGGTGAACGATTTGGAACAGCTATTAGCGAAGGCCAGGTTTGTCGAGGAGTCGTTGGCGGAGGTAAGTGCTTCTATCCCTATCCCTGATAACAACGTAAACATCGTTAAGTCCGAATCCGTTAAAAAAAATAACGATAGCGATGGGGAAAAGCGCGCTAGACCGAAATGTACTTATTGCCGGTTTTTCGGTCATTCCGTTGAAAATTGCCGTAACAAAGCGAAGGAGGGCAAGGTCATCGACCCTCCTGATAAATCGAGCAAAAGTTCCGAGTTGCGTTGTTACGGATGTGGTCAGCTGGGAGTGGTACGTTCGAAATGCAGTAACTGCAAAGATGCGACGTCTTCAAAAAAGTCGGATTTTTGTAGCGCTCGGGTAGCCGACGGTGACGATCCGCGGCCACTGGTGGAAATTCAGGTCGTGAATCGCAAGGGAGTTGCTATCTTGGACACTGGGGCTACTCATTCTATTGCGGGACCCATGCTTTACAATTTACTTTTGAAAGCCGGCGTTATTTTTAAGGAAAATTCACGCACCATAGGGCTTGCTGACGGATCGCAGCAAGTAGGTACTGTGCTCGAGTGCACCACTGACGTAATATTACAGGGACGCGTCGTATCTACTATGTTCATTGTACTACCAGACGCGCAAACCCGTACATTATTAGGCAGGGACTTTATTCTGAAAGCGGGGATCATGTTAGATTTACCTCAGAGCAGCTGGTGTTTTAACAACAACCCGGGATGCTGGCATCCTTTCATTACTAGTTTCGACTTATCTACCGGCGGCCAAATGGAGCTGATGAAGGTGGAAGCTTCGAACCTTGTGCTGCGGGATGATGAAGGCACCAAGTTGACAGCCGATCAAAGGATACAACTGAATGCGTTTCTGTTGAAGAGGTCCGACCGCTTTGAAAGGGGTGGGCCACCAACAGAATACGCCACGCACCGGTTGAAGATTGACCCACATCAGGAACCCATCGCCTCACCACCTTACCGGATGTCTCCTGGTAAGAAAGCTCTGCTGGAACAGGAGTTGCAGAAGTTGCTGGATACTGATGTCATAGAAGAATGCGAGTCTCCTTGGGCCGCCAACGTGGTCCTCGTGACGAAGAAAGATGGAGGGGTTCGGCTTTGTGTAGATTACAGGAAGCTGAATGCTGTAACTGAGCCTGATCGCTACCCACTTCCGCGCATCGAAGACATTCTCCACGCAGCTAAGAACACCAGTTTTATGACAACCTGCGACCTGCGATCAGGTTACTTTCAAATCGCTGTGGAACCGGACGACCGCGATAAGACTGCATTCGTAAGCCCGCTCGGTTGTTTTAGGTTCAAAAGGATGCCAATGGGTTTGAGGAATTCAGGAGCGACTTTCCAGCGGCTTATGGACCGATTTAGATCTGGCAAGGAATTGGCCGATGTTTGCATGCTAACGTATTTAGATGACGTCATCGTCCTGTCCGAGTCGTTTCCCAAGCACCTGGAAGACCTGAATGCTATCTTCAACCGGCTAGAGATGTACAACCTACGAGTGAACCGTGAAAAAAGTTGCTTTGCTCGCGAATCTGTTAAGTTTTTGGGCCACGTTATCGTGCCAGGCGGGGTGAAGGCAGACCCTGATAAGACAGCAGCTATCGCTAACATGTCCCCTCCTGAGAACGCGAAACACGTGAAGACATTTTTGCAGACGTCAAGTTGGTTCCGGCGCTTCATTCCCAATTACGCCGATGTTGCTAAACCTCTGACGGATCTCCTCAAAAAGGATAGCAAATGGACCTGGACCTCGAAGCAACAAGATGCCTTCGATTGCATCAAGAGAAAGTTAATCTCCGCTCCAATTCTGCGTCAGGCTGACGAATCGATGCCGTTTTCGTTGAGGACCGACAGCAGCGGATATGGCCTCGGAGCTGTACTGATGCAGGGGGAGGGGCCCGAGGAAAGACCAGTGGAATACGCCAGCCGTTTGTTGAATAGTGCTGAAAAGAACTATAACACAACGGAAAGAGAGGCGCTAGCAGTTGTGTGGGCGGTTACAAAGTTCCGCGCATACATCGAAGGATCAGAGGTTGTGATAAAGAGTGACCACCAACCTTTGCGATGGCTCATGACTGTCAAATCACCAAGTGGTCGTTTGGCAAGGTGGGCCCTTACCCTCCAGGAGTACAACCTCCGTATAGAGTATACACCCGGCAAGTCAAACGTCGTCGCTGATACTCTCTCGCGACCACCTTGTGCTGAGGAAACGGATAGCGATATTCGCTACGCCGAGGTGGATTTCCCATCGAGAAGCCCAAAAGACGTTCGTGAGAATCAGCTAAAGGACCCTGACGTGCGAAAGATCATCGAAGACCTTGAATCAGCCGACGATCCGTTTAGGGGGAGAAGTTGGTCTGACCGCGGCTTTACCATGTCAGACGGTGTTCTATATAGATACGGACCTGACGAATGTGAAGAAGAGACGGGATGTCTTGTTATACCGGAGCACGAACGCGATAAAGTCATGGCAGAATATCACGACGCACCGACGGCTGGACATTGCGGAGTAGAGCGCACACTGGATCGAATGAAGTCGAAGTATTACTGGCCTGGTATGCGGCAATACATCGTTGGATACTTGAAAAAGTGTGTAGACTGTCAGAGATACAAAGCCGATAATAGGAAACCGGCCGGACTACTGCAGACTCCCGCAACTAATCGCCGTTTCGAAGTGATTGCCGTGGACCTTTTCGGTCCGTTACCGGAGACCGCTGATAAGAACAAGTGGATTCTTATCGTAGAAGACACGTGCTCACGATGGGTAGAGCTATTTGCCCTACAGGATGCTACAAGCTTGAACTGTTCCAAGATCCTGATCTCAGAGGTTTTCCTGAGATATGGTGTACCTAGACGGGTCTTGAGTGACAATGGTGTACAGTTCATAAGCGAAGTAATGCAGCAAGCTTGCCATTCGTTTGGCATTACTCAGTCGCTGACACCAGTATACCATCCTCAAGCGAACCCGATGGAAAGAAAGAACCGCGATCTCAAACCGCAACTTGCTATTCTGGTAGGGAAGGATCACAACACCTGGGACACCCACTTATCCGCGATACGCTTCGCGATGAACTCTGCAGTGACCAGCAGCACTGGATTCTCACCGGCTTACCTGACGTTCGGACGAGAGATGCGTGCACCGGCCGACGTCATCGCTGATATGCGCACCATTGTAGAGAGCGACAACGTCGTGACGAGCCTTACCCCTTACCTTCAGAGGATGTCAACCGTTCTATTTAAAGCTAGAGATGTGCATGAAAAGGTACAAGCGAATCAGAAGCGCTACGCCGACGAGGGGCGTAGCCCTGCGCCTGATTACTCGATCGGTGATCTGGTGCTTTTGAAGACCCAAGGGAGTAACGACACGACACACGGGCAAACGCCAAAGTTCATACCGAGGAGAGATGGCCCATACCGTGTTAAGGAGCCCTTAAGCGCAACTACTTATTTGTTGGAAAGGGTTAGTAGTGGTGAAACGTTAGGAAAGTACCACGTCTCTCAGTTGACCCCATTCGTAGGCGACGTAGCGCCAGTCCCAGTCAACGAAAAGCGCCGGCGCGGTAGACCCAAACGTTAGCTTGACTGACTCAGACGCGTGGGCGCATGTCTGGGTCAGAGGGGGAGGATGTAGCACTACCTTTAAATATTTTTTTGTGAAAACGCATCTTAGAACTGGCAACACCGCCCACGACTCCAAGACGCGCCAAGCCAACCGCTAGTGGACTCAAAATCGTGAGTGCTGAAGTCACGCTCGCGAAACGCTCTCAGCTAAAGTTATTATTCTTTCAATTGTTTACCTGTTTGTGCCATACACTGTGTTTTACCGTTTACATTATATACTGTTTACCGTTTAACGTTGTGAACTTTATTGAAAAAGCCCAAATACAACCCCTGAGCAAACACTTCTTACAGAAGTCTATTATTACCCCGACATATCCGACTACTTATACATTGACCCCTATAACCAAGACTATCTTTATTTCAACGACTGTACATATGACCACGTCATACCGGAACAGACCGACAACACTAACGACAAAGACGAACCAGGTACTGCTGACCAACAGCAACCCTCAACCAGTCAGGATTTTCAGGAAGCTCCGAAGTCAAACAGCTTAGGATAGAATTAAATTTGCAAACCCAAAGGCAGCTACCGTTTGTTCGTATCCATAACCCTCCACTTAACTTTCTGATAGATACCGGTGCAAACCAATCATTCATCAGTCCAGAAGCAGTCCAGAATTATTTCCCGCACATACCTCTTAACTATGATCCATTCGAGGTTACTAACGTTCATGCCACAAGCAGGAGCGACTGCTCTATTAACTTACCTTGCTTTCCTGAATTTGGTGACACGGAATCAATTAAACTATTCGTATACAGATTCCACGATCGATTTGATGGTTTGATAGGAATGGATTTACTTACCAAATGGGAGGCTAAGTTAGATTTGAAAGATCTTACATTTATAACTAAATTCGCAATTAATCCCATCCAAATTTATAATTCTCGAAATTTAAATCTCTATGAGGAAATCATACCACCGGGAAGTTCCAAATTAATACGGTTACCTGTTAATGCACCGGATGGGGAGGTTCTTGTAGAGGAACATATAATTTGCAATTGTATTATATCCGAATGCCTGACCACCGTTTCTAATAGCCGCGGTATAGTCGAAGTGACCAACCCAACCCACAACGATATAATATTTTCACTAGACCAAGCCACCCAGGCCACGATATTTAATGTTGAATGCACTGAACAATTGTCACCTCGCGCTACAGATGTTACATCCCGGTTACGCACCGATCACCTAAACGAGGAGGAAAAGGCAAACTTATCGGCACTGTGTTCAAAGTACGCCGACGTCTTTTACATAGAAGGCGAGGCATTAACTTTCACCAACAAGATAAAGCACAGTATTAAAACTACAGACGAAATTCCAGTTTATACTAAAAGTTACAGATATCCGTTTATACACCGTCAGGAAGTTAGTGATCAAATAGCGAAGATGTTAGATCAGGGAATCATTAGGCCGTCCGAATCTGCATGGAGCTCACCAATTTGGGTCGTCCCAAAAAAAAGTGACGCCTCCGGAAAGCAGAAATGGCGTATAGTCATTGACTTTCGGAAGCTAAACGAAAAAACGATCGATGACAAATACCCTATCCCAAATATTACAGACGTCCTGGACAAACTAGGCAAGTGCCAATATTTCAGTACCCTTGACCTAGCATCAGGGTTCTACCAAGTGGAGATGAACCCCAGTGACATTCCCAAGACCGCCTTTAACGTTGAACATGGGCACTTTGAATTTTTGAGGATGCCCATGGGACTTAAAAATTCTCCTTCCACATTCCAACGAGTGATGGACAATGTACTTAAAGGACTCCAAAATGTTATATGTCTCGTCTATCTTGACGATATAATTGTATTCAGTACCTCTCTCCAGGAACACATGAACAACTTAGAAAAGGTGTTCCAGAGGTTAAGAGAGTCTAACTTCAAAATCCAGCTAGACAAATCGGAGTTCTTAAAACTCGAAACCGCATACTTGGGTCATGTCATCAGTACCGAAGGAATAAAACCTAACCCTGACAAGATCACCGCTATTCAAAATTACCCCATACCTAAAACACCTAAACAAATTAAACAGTTTCTCGGACTCCTCGGTTATTACCGAAAATTCATTCCAGACTTTTCTCGTATTACCAAACCTCTGACACAATGTTTAAAGAAAGGCAAAAAAGTAACTTTAGACTCAGATTATACCAACTGTTTCGAGAAGTGCAAGACACTACTAACAAACGACCCTATCCTTAAATATCCCGACTTTGACAAAGAATTCATCCTAACCACAGACGCTTCCAATTTTGCAATCGGCGCGATACTCTCACAAGGTCATATTGGCTCAGATAAACCCATAGCTTATGCGTCACGGACGCTTAATGAAAGTGAAGTAAATTACAGTACAATAGAAAAGGAATTACTAGCTATTGTATGGGCGACAAAATACTTTCGGCCTTACCTCTTTGGACGCAAGTTCAAAATAGTAACGGACCACAAACCGTTGCAGTGGGTCATGAGCCTCAAAGAACCAAATTCACGATTAACCAGGTGGCGGTTAAAATTAAGCGAATATGATTTCACCGTCATCTATAAAAAGGGCAAACACAACACCAATGCCGACGCCCTTTCTCGCGTTGAGATCTATAACGAGGAGGTTAGTTCGATGATTGCAAACGCAACTGACAGACCACCATCCCTAGCTAACTCCAGCACCCTGACAGCACATACCTCTGAAGAAAACCCTATACTTGACATACCCATCACCGACGATCCACTTAATAAATTTCACCGACAGTTGTGCTTAACCGTTGTAGGTGACTTTAAAAAACGGACTACTGCAGCTAAGCCTTTTGACACCCACACTCGAACATCCGTCCAGCTATCTGAATCTAACTTGGAAGAGGATCTGGTTAACGCCATTAAGGAGTACGTCAACCCTAAGATCAAAACTGCCCTGTTAATAAATCCACCCCTTGCAATGTACAACATAATCCCTCTGTTACAAAAACATTTTAAAAGTTCATCTATGAAATTGGCATTGGCAAAAAAGGAACTTGAAAACGTAAAAGAATACCTGAGGCAGCAGGAAATTATTCGTCACTACCACGAAGGCAAGACCAACCATCGTGGCATCAACGAGTGCTTCCTAGCTTTATCTGTTAAATATTATTGGCCTAAGATGCGAGACCACATAACCAAATTCATAAATGACTGCGTAATATGTGGGCAAGCAAAGTACGATAGGAGCCCCATAAAGCAAAAGTTCAATATAGCGCCCCCGGCCACCAGACCTTTCGAAATAATACATATGGATAGCTGTTCAGCACAGAATGAAAAATACGTAACGTTCATAGACGCCTTCTCAAAGTATGGTCAAGCTTACCTCCTTCGAGATGGGACTGCAGTCAGTATCATACAAGCTTTACTAACTTTCAGCACGCATCATGGCCTACCACTAACCATTATTACAGATCAAGGGACCGAATTCACCAACCAGATGTTCTCCGAGTTCTGCAAGGTTCATAAAATAATTCATCACCAAACACTCGCATACTCACCTAACGCTAACGGTAATATTGAACGCTTCCACTCCACTATACTGGAACATCTTCGTATTTTGAAACTAAAACACAAAGATGAGCCAGTCGTACATCTGATGCCATATGCTATCATAGCGTACAATAGTTCGATCCATTCCTTCACACGATGTAAACCATACGACCTTATATTAGGACACACTGACCCACGAGACCCGATTGACATAGATCTGACCGGACACCTACTACAACAATATACTGAAACACATAGAGAACGCATGCAAAAAGTATACGAACTAATCAATGAGACGTCTCTCGCTAATCGAACGGCGCTCATAGAGAGTCGTAATAAAACCCGTGAGGACGAGGTCGATTATGAACCCGACCAACAAATATTCATCAGTAATCCCTCCGCTAGTAGATCTAAACTTGCACCCAGATACAACCAGGACACCGTCCTAGCAAACTTACCTATCCATATTTATACTTCCAAGAAAAAGGGACCTATAGCTAAATCTAGACTAAAGCGCATCCCTAAAACAGCGAAATTGTTGCAGGATACCCCTGATGCTGTCACTTAGCCTAACATGGGCGCAGGAGATCAATCTAGAACGACTTGAGAATGGACCTGGACTATTGCCCTTCAAACTAGGGCCCATGAAACTCATTACTCATTATCATACATTCCTGCAGAACATAGAACTAACAGACATAGACAACAACATTAACGAAATACGAATTCAACTTACTAAAGCCACAGATAGACTAGACAATTACACCCGCACTTTATACGAGCTCCAAATAGATAGTTTGAACGAGAAACTAAATAAAGCCTCATCTCATCTACAAAGCCTAAAGCCCAATCGAATCAAGAGAGGTTTAGTAGATGGTCTTGGATCCGTAATTAAGAGCATTACAGGAAACCTGGATCATACAGATGCCATTAAATATGATAACGCCCTTAAAGCCCTCAACGATAATCAGCAACAAGTAGCTATTGAGCAAAATCATCATATAAGCCTGAGCAAAGGTTTGATGAATGAGCATACAAAAATTATTACAAAATTAGTAGAAAACCAAGTACGATTAAATGACAGTCTGCATATTTTACTTGACGCCGATAAGTATAAACAACACAACCTCATAAAGTTCGCAAAGTTTTCGCAAATACTGCAAATAATTAGCAATAACGTAGATAGTTTATTAAGTGAATTAAGTAGGTTAGAGAACGCGATAGCACTTTCCGGTCAATTGCATACTCATCATTCCATGTTAGGTAATGAAATACTAAGCAATATGATACGCAAACTAAGCGCGCTTTATAATAAAGACCAACTATTAGAATTAGAAATTAGAGAATATTATGACATCATTAAACCATTAGCTTATTATAGTGGAAGCCAAATAGTTTTTGCATTTAAATTTCCCATAACGTCTCCATTAAAATTCCTGCTGTATAAGTTAGTCATTGTACCAAATAGAAATAAGCAAGCCATCATCCCGTCCTCCCCATTCCTAGCAATCACTGGAAACATTCATGCGTACATAGAGGCAGAATGCCCGAAGGTAGCTTCAGAGTATCTCTGTGAAGAAAAACTCAATCACCAAATGAGAACCCATCCAGACTGCATCTGCGATATTATCGGAAGTCAAACGCCACACAAATCATGCAACACGATTACTATTACCCTGACGAAGCCTGCAATGGAAAAGTTAGACGACCGCCGCTACGCTCTCGTGTTCCCGAAACCAACGCAAGTCCAGTTAATCTGCGAACAAGAAGAATCCATAACCCTAGCTGGAAGCTTCCTAGCTACTATTCCACATAATTGCAAACTACAAACAGAAGAGTTCACTATCGTCAACATTAACGACCACATTAGGGGACAACCCATGAAGATAAGTAACGTGCCAGATGACATCGAAGGATCAACCATGCCACCCCTTCAAATCAGTGCTATTAACTTAAAGAAACTGCACGATATTCAAGATAGAATAGACTCACAGAAGCCAATCCACATTGAACCAACCTCAACTATCTACCATACGACAATCCCATTTTATGGCACACTACTTGTCTTATTTTTACTGGGAGCAACACTATTATACCGAGCCCACATCCGCCGAAAGAAGCAGATGACATCACCAAATGAAGCCACGTACGCCCCACACACACACAACATCTGAAACCCGCCGCCAGAACCAGCCGGCGTCCCAAGATCAATCTAAACTCTCGACGATATTTCATCTCAAAATCTGAAATAGTCGTCGATCTGAGGGGGGAGGTGTTACGCGCATCACTTATATGTAAAGCGCTGACACAAGGCACGAGGCACGACGCGTGCGCATCATCGACCCAGTTGCTACGAGGGGAAACTGCTGACACAGAACACGAGGCCCGATGACACCGTCTACGTGACCGAGCCCGCGCACTTCGTATCTACCATCGATCGAGTCAATTTGATTCCCAATAATTGTAATTTTTATTAAAATAAATTAGTTTGTAATAAATTCGGTTTTTTTTTGAGTCCTCCGGCAGTAGCCTACGTAATTGTCGGGTTACGTTTTAACCCTGCGTTTGTTGTGGTTTATTTCGTGTTAAACGATAAAGAAGTGCCTAAAATAAACTCGAACTTGTATTTTTGAAATTGAATTATTTGCCTTGAAGCACCTTTTCCTTCTTATACACGTGCAGCCCATGGGCATCTTACTCGCAAGCTGCTTACAGAGCCCTTCGTGTTCAATACAACAACGCGTTCAGGGCAGTGTTGGGGCTGCCCCGCTTCTGCAGCCCCTCGAGCATGTTTGCGGAAGCCCGCACCGACTGTTTCCACGCTACCATGCGCAAGCGGTGCGCGTCCTTGGTGACTGGATTGCCCCTACGTTGCTCATTGTAGCCCAACGTAGGGGCTGTAGTAAAACCCACATTTTGCCAATTAACTAGCTATGTGTGAACGAATCGTTTTACGGTTAGGGAAGTTAATTATTATGCAAAATGGCAGCCAACGTCTATTGAGCGTGTAGCAGCCATTCCATACAACTGTCAAAGAATCATCATCTGCCTAGCCTTTTCCCAACTATATTGGGATCGGCTTCCAGCAAAGACTACATAACCACTTGACTGCGCATACAGTGCCCCGATGCTCGAAAACTATTAGTGTTTTGTCTCCTACATATAGGCTACGGTACTAGTAACCATTTTAGTTATGACCAAGTATTAGACCTGTGTGCACGCTAAATTATTCCAATTTTTTTAACTTTTCATGCAATTATAATGCATCAAAATGCCTTCATGCGCGGTGAAGTAGTGTGGGAAACATTCCAAAACATCTAGTTACAGGATGACATGACTTTTCACCGGTAAGTAAACAGTAAGAAAATTATTTTTGATTTAATCAGATCATGAGCGACCGTAGAGGTCTCGTTAAAATGGTGGTTGGGTGAAAGAGCACACGTTTTGATTTCCGCGTTGATGTCTTTTGGAAATGTCTCGTTCTTTCATTAGACAATTCTAATTCTTTTATCCCTTTCTTTCCCCTTGTGTGTTTATAGTAGAAACCTGTGCTGTTTGTTACCTTTACTATCTGAAATTGATTTCGACAATAATAAAATTTAAATTAATAAAAATGTTATTCAATTCAAATACTGCAATAAAATACCTATCTACTCTTAACCGACTTTAAAAAAAAGGTGCAATTTATACGTTCAGGACCCTAAAACTTGAATTCGAAAAACATTTACCAAATTAATTCATTTTAAAAATCAATAATAACAGGATACATGTTTTTTGTAATCGATTGTTTTTGATTAAATATCATTATTTTTATACGATTTTAATTGAGTATTTTCATAATGTTAAAATCAATTTTATCGATATCGACTGTTTTCCCCTAATCAAATAGATCAGCCCTAACAATATGCATACCTATGCAAGTTGACCTTGAACTGACCAATTGCAGGCGCGCGTTCTTCCTCGTCCCCCGGCCCTCGTTAGTGAGTCGTGTACTTAGAAGAAGTCGGCCTATAAGCTCTCTAGTGGTTATATACTCTATGGCTTCCAGTCTAACCACCAGTACCTACCAGTATTTTACTTGGAGCGACTGAAAGTTGGAATTTGAATATACAGACAAATTAAGTTTGTGTTACTTAACAATTAATTTCCCTGTCTTGTAGCGCAGCTCATGAGAGGTCCATGCCCGTGTCCAGTAGTGGACTGCGTGGGCTAAGTTGGTCGATTGAAACTTACACTGTACGCTGTGAAGTGCACCATGAACGCCAGGCTGATGACCACCACATTCTTCATGATCCTCCATGTCTCAGTCGGCTTCAGACTGTCCACCGGCGATATTTCTTCTGACTTAGTTTCCGTCATACTTGGGCACTATCACTAGTCACTATTATCAACTACAGTGAAACTTTATGGAAGAAAAGAAGAATTATTGACCACTTCACTTTTCACTATTATTTTATCAAATGCACTAAAGATTTAAAAAATCTTGATTTTTCTTTTGCGTTAACTTTTGTTTTATTTTGTTCATGGTATTGATTTTGTTCTTTAAATAAAAACACTTGGCTGAAAACTCTGTCGATTGCACATCAAGCCTGAAACAACGAGAAAACAGTATAAAAACGTTGTAAAATGCAAGATTTCTGATAACAGTAGCTAATAGAATAAGAATTGTGATTACATATTTTTTTCATTTATATTTTTTTTCATATTTTTCTTCATTACGAGTTGTATGTAGAAAAACTAAGGTATTAAAAAACCTGCAGTTTGGACCTAACTGTTATTCATGTCATCGGCCCCCCCTAATTTGAAATTTTATTACCTCATTAAGAATTGATTGTACACAATTAAATTTTCATTAATATATAATCATCATTTTGTTTTATTAGGTAACTTTTACGACAAAACGCAGCGATTTTCTACAATGACACGCGACTGTTCATGAGATACGCTGGCTACAAACTGAATCAACGCAAGCGCATCATAATTATTATATCTAGAGGCGGCCTTGTTTATTAAGAGGCGCTGTTTTTGTTCGATTTTTGACTGAAAATCCGGTTAAGATCAGTATGTGTTTCAAAAACCCATTTTAATGTGGGATTACCCGTTGATCGTAAGATATAATTGAGGGCCGTTGTCAGAAGTACTTGCGTTTAAGGCCATAAAGTCAGCTGTGGCGACCTATAAGTATAACGTTTTGCGAGAAACTCTACGAAATAAAGAATTCCAAGTTAGAAAACTAATGTGTTTAATTTGACTTTTGACCCTATTTGATGGAATCTAGATTTTCACCGGCCAATAAGCCATAGGCTCGCTCCTATTACATGGGGCTAAAACACGACTAGCAAAATGTGGGCGTTAAAGGCGTAATGTTGTATGAATTATGCAGATCAATTGTAGTTAAAGATCCTCTAACCCTCCAAAGATTGAACTCATCCTGAGCAGAGGTCACTTGGACAGTCAGCCGCACCACGTATTACCACGGCACCGATTCCATGAGCTACACATGAGAGAATAAAAAACTTTGTTGCCAAAAAGAAAACCTAGCTACCCTATAACTTTGGCTTCAGAAGTCGGTGACTTGTTTGTTTGATTCAGTTTTTTTGCTACCGACTTCTGAAGCTTAATAAATGGTCTTGTATGTATTTCGTTAACAGTTTTATGCTATTTCGTTTGTTTGAAAAAATATTGTTTTTAATTTCGCTGCTAGGATTTTTTTGGGTTTAAAAATATTCCTATGAACTAGTATTACTATTGTTTTCATTTAGTGTCGTATTGTCGGCGCCACCCTGTATATGACGGAGTTATGCCCGAACATCCATAAAAAATATATAATGTATATATATCTACAAACATCCGAATTGATAACCTCCTCATTTTGGATGTCGGTTAATAAAAGGGACAGCACACAACATTTAGCATTTTAGATAATATTTAAATTATGTCGGGGGACAAAATCAATCAAAATAAATCTCTTAAATATCGCTATCTTTCTCTCGCTAAGTCCGTGGCCCTACAAAGTTTAAAGTTTACCGCTCGATAACATCAAACATGCACCGGCAACTATTGTAATTGTTATGCGAATTCAATCAAAACATTTTTTTATTCCTCTACCTCTGTGTATAGGTTGAACGAGAACTATGAACTATGTAACTTTAACAGCAGCGTTTTTTGTTATGATTACAATTAACTGGAAATCTTGAATGAATCGGCGAAATAGCTAGCATTGTAATCGATGTTGGTTTGTCAGCTTATCAATGAAAACAATCTGTTAATCCTTAAAAAATATGCTTCATCACTATCATCTTATTAAATTTGATACAATCACATGCAAGGATTACTTAAATAGGATGTAAAACAATTGGCTTCGGTTACCTACATGTTGATGAAGACTTGATGGAGATATATGGTAATTAATATACCTATTATATATTTAGTAGGTAGGTATTAGGGAAAAAAAATCTTTTACCAAAATCTAGACCTTATGATGTAGTTTGCAATTGCATCATCGAAATCCTGTTGAAAGCAAATACTGATGCATGAGAGACATAAAAATCGAAATAACCATGGCTATGGCATAGGTAAGAAGAATCGTTTAAAAAAAGTCTCTCATGACATTATGGCACATTTTATTAAACTAGATAGCTCAGTCATTTCAGGCTTCCGTTTCCGATTTACTGAGAATGTTTCATCGCCATAAAAAAGTAGATCAAGAAACTAGACCATGCCATGGAAATTGATATACATGGTTAAATTTAAGTCGTTTTAATCCTCTTAAGAGGTCATTGTACTCATTATAACGAACAACTTTTACTATGGGACCAATCATGAAATTGCGTATTTTTTTTTTACTTTATCCATGTATACTATGTCAGAAAATGAAATATAGCTGTGAAAATAATCCGACAACGTTTTTTTTTTAACATTCTGTATAGATCAATCGGTAAGTGATTACAATTTTATCATCTGAATAAAAACAAATATCTATTACTGCAAGTGTATCTTATCAGAACAATAAGCCACATTTCAGTAGAAACAAAACAATGTAGGCTGACCTCATGTTCTATTGAAACTCCATACTACGCTAAGCCAACTTAAGTCAAACGTCACCACCGAAGTCCAGTCGATTATACAAAAGAACAAGTCACTACAAAGATCCTGTTAAAATCTGCGCGCATCTAAAAACAATTGTTATGTCTGCTAATCTTTATTTTCTCACAGTTTCCAAGTATAATTATAGAAACAGGAAAAACAATACCTAAACACAATTATGTAATTACCTAATTACTCATCTCATGCCGCAGAAGATTGAAGGCACGTAATTAGAAGAATAAAGGCCCGAGCAGACTAAATGTGTGTGTGTAGCGTGTGCGCTGTTGTGCTTGCTTGCACGTACCGGTTGACTAGGTAATGTAAGAAACTCTATCTATGGAATACGTCAGACTGGCTTCATGGCGTGTACGTAGCGTATATGCGGAGACCTGTCTAACATCTTCAATAGAATTTTATCTTACTGCTATTATAGATGCGAAAGTTTGTTAGGGTGGGTGGATGTTTGGAACTCTTTTAAAAACCGACTAGTCTGATTTCGATGAAATTTAGCCCATAGACAGTTTATAATCTGGATTAATATATAGGGTAATTTTTATCCCGGTAGTAAGATCTCGTGGGACAATTATCGAACTCCACGCGGGCGAAACCGCGGGCATAAGCTAGTCTTCCATAGAATTTCATTCATTATAACGTATTTAGGCAGGTGCAGGAAAATGCGGCAGCACGTCGAAACGAAATACTTGACGTGATCGAAAGGGCAAGGGTGACCATTTCTGGGTAATTCCTATTCCAAGGTTCACTTAATTCAGATCGATATTAGGTACCTTTATGTCGAATCCCCCGTTCGGATGGACTGGATATGTAAGTATTTTGCAGATATAATTGTGGTCATTATAAATGCATCTATAATCATAGATACAGTTGATACGTTTGACGACCCGAATAGCGCAGCGGTAGTGAGGCTGCCTTACGTTCATAGGGTTCCGGGTTCGAATCCCGGTAGGAGCAAGTGTTTGTGTGATGAGCATAGACATTTGTTTCCGAGTCATGGATGTTAAAATGTATAATAAGTATGTATTTACAAACAAAAAAAAAAGTATCTATGTAATATATCAACTATCTGGTGTCCACGACACAAGCCTCGTTGCTTAGTGTGGCACTAGATGGCGCTGTGTGTAATGTCCAGCGATATTTATTTATTTATTATACATCTACCTACCTAGCCTAGAAGTTTAACTTCCGATTCCACAAAAACACTAAACGACACCTAAATGACTCTCACAATATTGACGGCACGATTGGCGCAGTGGCTGAGCGATTGACTGCTGCGCTGCGTGTCGCGGGTTCGATCCCCGCACGGAACAAATATTTGTATGGCCTACAGATAGTTGTTCCGGGTCTGGTTGTTTGTGTATGTGAATTTAAATGTTTGTAAACGCACCCACGATACAGGAGAAATTCCTAGTGTGGGGCAACGTTTTTTTAAAAAGAAAAAGAAAAGAAAGAATATCATCGTACTATTGGAATTGCAATTCTCCGCGCTGAATCGAACGTTGGAAATCGAACGGTTCGATTTAATTTAGGCATTCATTACTTAGATTAAGATTCTAGGTTTAGCTTATTCCCAGGAGCTCCAAATCTATTACTTCTCCATACATTGATTCCCAAGAGCTGCATAATTTTATTAGTTAAAATAAAAAATACTAATCGGCTCATATTGCTTTTTTAATTCGGAGCTGCCGGGAATAAAATTATGGAGCGCGAGGGAATAAGCCCTAGGTTTAGATAGGTAAAATTTATCCAGTGAAACTTGTTAAACTGGATAAATATTCCTTTTCATGAAACCTTGAGACATTTGACACCTTTGCGAAACTTGCCTTGAAATAACGATGCTTCAATTTTACCTGAAACCAAGGCTTAACGATATACCGAGCTAATTTATCCTTTAGTATCGTAAAAACATCGACCGTACGTAGCTAGGTACCTGTTATCTACCTGTTGATTTATGTTCACAAAAGCTGAGTACGCTTAGGTAGTTATGTAGTTGTTTTAGTCACTTATTGTTTTTTTAGTCAATCTTTGTTTCCGTCGTAATTGGTTAGAAGAGTTGCACGTTCAGTAATGCTTCCTAGCGGTAAAAATGTGTAATTTTAAGCCAATATTTAGCTAGAGAAGATCAATGCCGTCTATCAAACCTATAATCAAAATATCTTAATCGTCTTTAATTTTTCTACACCCGCCTTGCGTCATCATCATTTATCATTCATGACGTCACTACCTAATTTATTTGTTAATATTTTACAATTATAATTTATTTTCATTAATGTTTACGGAAGCGATTTCCGAAATACATCATTTGAAACAGCAATAGATTCATCCCGACCTCAGGCTATACAAAAAATCTGTAGTTTTATCCGCGATTATATCCTAAATTATACAAAAATCAACCTTAAAGACCTTACTTTAGAGTTATTTCAGGAAGCGTACGTTAAAAATGTGCTCGTTAATCAGCCGGAGACACTTCCTCTGTATCAACCTTAGACCGAGGAGTTATAACTACCGTCTTTCCTTACGTTACAAGGAAAGTGACATCGCATTGTCAATGTTGCGTCTAAGGCTCTTCTTGTTATGAATATCGCAACGTCTTTGGCGCAAGCTAAACGCTTAAGCAACAAGCGATTTGCAACTGCCGAAACAAATAAAAGAAGTTCAAAGATCATCGTGCGAGATTGTGACTGGGCTACGTTTGACCTTGTTATTAATTTCATTTGTAGTAATTTCTATGTGAAAGGCACTATAGAAGCATTTACAAATCGTAAATCGTTATAATAGCTAAAGTTAAACGAAATTAAAACACGGTTCTGTAATGTAATTGTCCATCTTTTGAAGATGAAGGAACGGAAGGTGAGTGATTTTATAAATTGAGTCGTGTTTCGGACAGACGATAGAGAATATTAATCTTGTATTAGTTATGTGTTTAGATAATGTACGTCAAAACGTTTACAATATTGCTTGCCACGAGTAGATAGGACATAAAATACCAGTACATCCCGTCCTATCCCGTCCTATCCCGTCCTATCCCGTCCTATCCCGTCCTATCCCGTCCTATCCCGTACTATCCCGTCCTATCCCGTCCTACCCCGTCCTATCCCGTCCTATCCCGCGTATGCCGTCCTATCCCGCGTATGCCGTCCTGTTCCGTCTTATCCCGTCCTATCCCGCGTATCCCGTCCCATCCCGTCCTGTTCCGTTCTATCCCGTCCTATCCCGCCATATCCCGTCCCGTCAAATTTTTGTTATATACCCGTGTAAAACCGGGACGGGCCGCTAGTCTACTAACATGTTGAGGAAAATAGCCATCTTGGGCCTGATTTTGACCATTATATGCAAATCTTGAAAAAATACTGATGCGCCTGCCGAACTGTGGGTGTAGGGAGTAGGGACATTACCAGTACGAACACCTCTGTCTCACGGGGCATGCGTTATGTGATGTTATGTCTATATAATTATAATGTCACAGTTTAAAAATTAAAAAAAACACACTTTAGAGTGACGTCGTTTTATTTCTCGTATTCTTCTCAGCAAATTCTTTCGTTTGATACCCAAATAATTATAATGTATAAAAAATAACTAGTCCGCCATCTTTGGGAGTATGCCACTTTAGATTTAGAATAACGTCACTTAGCTAACCATGCATTGTCATCCAAACTAAACATTTATGCAAATTTCAGCTCAATCGGAAACCGAGAAGTGGATCAAATTTAACTTCTATGATGTTTTTACATACATAAGTACAGGTGAAGCTAATAAAACCGTGTTAAAATTGTGGCAGAATCATCAGGGAATACGGAAATATAAAATAACCGACTTCCAAAAAAAACACTAAAAGGTGGAAAATAACTTTACTTTCGGAAGTCGGTGACAAAAAAAGTCACCAACATTTAGTGATTTTTTTGGAAGTCAGTTATTTTTTTGCAAAAACGTTTTTATTTATCCTTTTTAGTTATCGCATCACACAGAAATCCTTGTCAAGTATCAATTTAGCATCTTCTTTTACTTGAATGACATATTTTTCCTGCTATTTTGATCTAAAAACCAAACTGCTGAACCGATTTTGATGAAATTTCTATGGGACCAATCGGGAAGTAGATCCATTCAGATTAAAGAAGATTTTTTCAAATCGGTTCATAAATGACGAAGATGTGAGGTAACAAACACAACAAAAAAAATACAACCGAATTGAGAACCTCCTCCTTTTTCTGAAATCGGTTAAAAATTAATAACTTTAAACTATATACTTCAAAAGGTATGTAGTACCTACAACAAGGTTTGTAGTAGATGGTTAATTGTATTTGTTAATTAAAAACAAAGATAAGATAAGAAAGAAATAAGGGCCCTAATGATGCGGTCGTAAAGAGTCTGTCTGTGTGTGTCAGTGTCGCAAGTTCGATTCCCGCAAGATCACATGTTATCAATGTAGTGATGGACCTTAGTAGGTATATTTCAAGTGGAGTTAGAGGACAAGCATAATACAATTATGAATTATGTAGAGACTGGGCTTCACACTTAATGGCTTGCTCCCCCTTTCTACCCAAACAACGGAATCTAATATTAATCAATAATTTTTTGTAAAGTCAAATACAAACAACATTTATATCTGTGTGGATAAACTGCTGCAACAATTTTGATACCGAAAATCCACTGTGCAATAGTATTGCGCTTTTATATAAACCACCACCATTTTTTTAAACTATCAAAAAATTATAACTTTACATTGCGATTACAATTGCGGCCAAACGCAAGACTATTTAGTATTTTAAAAAAAGTAGTATTGAATTCATGGTTATAGTTTGCGCGTGGATGCTCTTTACTTACCCTGTTTAAATAAAAAGGATCATTGTTCTATTTCTTATTTGATCTCTCACAAGTTGGTTTATTAGTTTATCTGCGCATCCGTAGATAAACTAATAAACCTACCTTAATATGTTGACTTTTCTTGTTTGTATTACAGACCGCATTAACAAGGATAACGTTTAAGATAATCCCTAAATATGTCTTTATAATTGCTATTTAAACTAACATTTTATTATAGATTACTCTAATTGACCGTGGCAACAAGGAACAATACAATTTAAATAGGATATTATGCGGTAGACCTCGCAGGAGATGGCGGGACGAGCTGGACAAAACCAACGATCAGTGGTCCACCTTAGCCCTGGATTGAAGAATTTGGAAGTCATGGGGAGAGGCCTTTGCCCAACAGTGGGATGATACAGGCTAACAGTAACAGGACATTAATGAAAATTATCCGCACGCAAAATACGCGCTTTGGACGTGGAGTTGCGGACACCAGCCCGTGATACAATACAATAATGAAAATTTTAGACTGTTTTGTCCGTATTAAAAAATCAGTAATTTTATAACTATACGAAATAATAAAACGTAAACTAAAGTACAATTTGTTCAACACAAAAATCCTTGTCAGAAAACAGTTCGTAATCACGAATGCTTCAGTAAAAAAAAAACACGTCTGACACGACATGATTATAAAATCAATCACTGTACCACTTAGAGGAGCAATAATATCTTTTACACGTGTATTACGTTTGTAAATTATAATGTGCCAACAAGGTTATTAACGCAACTATCAGCTGATTATTTGTAGGAGCCTTTTTAGAGTAACTACCAGGCCTAAAAGATATCCAACATAATTACGTATTTTTGTTTTAAGGCCCATTTTCGTATTAACTAGGTACCGTAAATCAAGAGCGAGGAATAACTACTCAACTTCAGAGTAAAACTGAGTGAAAACATTTCCATTTCGAGTAATTATGTCATCCAAGGTTTTCCATCTTCTCGTTTTACGTAAGTACCATTATCATCTACATCGTTGCCACAAATCACCGTAAGTGATTTACATAAAACAAATAAAATTGACCAACTGAGTGACTTGGCAATTCCAGCAAATATTGTTTGTATTATTTTTTTATCCACAATATAATAATCTGACTGTATTCATCAAACAATCGTTAAGCTAGCTTGAACATACAAATTTCAACATAAGTGGTGTAAAAAGGGCATTTGTCTTATCTCCATAATCTACTAAACTGACATTTCGGTATAAATGCGGAAGATACAGTTCACCTTGACCTTATTAATTAACAAAAGACGTCTATTAAGAAGCGGAATACCTAACCGTTAAAGTGTCGGCGTGTGAAGTGGGACCGTCTCGTTGGCCTCGTGGTCGTAAGCGCGACTGCTGAGCAGAGGCCCTGCGTTCGAGTCCCAGGTCGGGGAAAGTGTTATTGGGTTTTTCCATCAGGAATTTCTCAGTAGCAGCTACAGAGTCTGGATTTGTGATCGGTTGATGGCAGTAGGCTCGCCCTTTACATGGGACTTAAACATAACTGGCGAAATGTGAGTGTACTGATGGGTACACCTCTGCCTAATCCTTCGTGGATTACAGGCGTTATGTTATGTTGAAGTAACGGATTGTTCGGCCCTGTTATTTTGACGCTGGCTGTGCTGTACCTAACTCCGAGGAAAATCAATAAAACTCCCTAGTATAATAAGACTTGTAGGTAGGTAGTTAGGCACCCTACGAAGTTCTTGAAAATGACTTGAATCTTGTAACTGAAGACTCAGCTCAGCGGTTGTTAAAATCCAAACAGAGCAATAATATTTAGGTGTCGCATAATTTTACTGGAAACGGGCTTCAATGTTTTTGATCCATTGCTCTACCCTTTCACCAATTGCTCCGATCCAAATTTCTCCGATATACATTGTCAATGTAATTTCGGCAGCTACAAAGCGTTAAAGAAGCATTTTTCTCATTTCATAATCAGTCTACACTGTTCCCATTACTGGAACACTGACATCTATGTGAAGCAGTTTGCTGTAATCAAAGACATTCATATATTTACGAGCGGTAGATGGGACAAGACAAAGAAAACTGTCATCCAATATTTGTTACTACTTAGTAACAAGTCACTTTGTCTAGTATCATACGCCCGCCTATCAGCTAGCATTCGTGTGTCAAAATTGAAAATGTCAATGTCCGCTCTCTGAATCTTTTGATAGGCTGTAATTCACCACGCGACCCAGTGCGATTCGGTTCTATATGCCATTTTCATCACAAAGTTTTATTTATATGGCATAGGTATCTGCTGTCTAATAAAACAAAGTATTCTCAGTGAACAACTAACATTAAATAATTCGATTCATGTTTACAACTATGACATGATGACCACAAAACGTTGGAGGGAAAATCGTTAATTATGGTATAGTGCTGTAGATATTTTCTGTCACCTTGGATTCTTTGCGACGTGCAACTGTTCTTATTCCATTATACTTTTTTTTCACAAACCAGATTACAATCCTTAGAAGAAGTTTGCTAAGACATTAACAATAACTATTCTGTGTATATTAATTTCCTCGTAAGTATATTGCAAACTTTTTAGTCAACGTTTTTATAATGATAATGCGTTGAAAGACAAGACATCTTTTCTGGGGGTAAATGCCATCAAGATATTCGATGAACCTTTTATGGAACTATTAAAATGTGTATCATTTCAATAATATTTTATAAGGGTAGCTAGACACAGCTCTGATTCACGTAGGCACGTTGCACTTGCTCTCAAACTCCCCATCGTAGACCTCGTAGCCGCTACGAGTTACGGACGTGTGCCCGTGCGCCTGTAAACTATGTAGTTCGAAGGTAAAAACATCTAAATCGTTACAAACTACGACAAATCATGCCACAAAGCTTTCAATTAACTTTGTTTTTTTTTCAAAGCGATGAATTAATGCAAAATACAGAATTTTAACGATATTCTCCATTTTTGTGCATCTACCTGAAGGGCTAATATGAACTGTTAATGCAGGAATGTTTTAACTAAAACATTCCTGCGTTAAGAGGTCATGGTAGGCCACCTGATCCGTACTTACTTATTGATGTAAGAATGAGGAATCAACTTGTTACTGTCATATGAACAAAACATACAAAGTAAGGTAGGATTAAATACCTACTGTGAGCGTTCTAACACTCAATTTAAACTAGCACGTTTAAACCAATCCATTGTGACATAAACATCTTACAACTTGAATATTACGTCATTAAGATAAATGGCTCCTTTGTAAATACCGTAGTAACAGCTAGAGTTACTCGTATGGCCAATTAGAGTTAAAAATGAGCAAGTACTCTAAACTGTCCACTTTATTTTTTTTATTAAGTGCGTGGGATTCGATATTTCGATGACCAGATGGCTGTATAAAACGATGCTGTAATAGTTAAACGCTGTTTTTTTTTTTCTCCGTATGATTATAATTTTTTCATTTCTTGGATTCTGGATTCTCTTACGGGTCGTTCCATCGTTTCGTGCAAAAAGCATTTCCAGGCTACTCAGTCGTGAATTTATGATTTATTGATAATTATTTATATCGTAAAATTTGGTAAAATACTGACTTTAAAGGGAGTATCTTTTATATTAAAGGATTATTAAATAGTTTTTTCAGGAAAATTAAAAAACTGTGTAAAAATTCATTCCCATCCGTTTCCAAGCAGGGACCTTGGCAGGCATGTTACTATTTACATACGTGCATTTGAGTGAAGTGTTTGAATTAATACATAAAATTAAAGCTGAACTTCTGAGCTATTGATTAAATAATTTCAGTAAACAATGCATGAAGTAATAACAGAAAAAAGCTCATTTTCAAATTGTCACACGAAAAAATTCATCACCATCCGTGTTCAGATTTTTTTAAATTACGTAGGTTTGATACGCGATCTCTAATTCGGCTTGGTTGCTATGCGGTTATAACAGTCAGTGGTCCGCGACATCGGAACGGGAAGGACGTGCGCCCATCAGTGTCGCAATTACATTCATTCTTCACAACGATTATAGTGCTTCGTCCGCAAAGTGACTCATTACATTCCCTTGATTTAAAAAAACAACTGCAGTAAGTAGTTGATTTTAATTGTTTGATATATTTACCCCTAAAACTATTTTTGATTTTATATTAATATTTAACTTGTACTGTAGTTGATAACAATTATATCCTAGGAAATGTTTGATTTTTTCATTCATCTCCACTTCATTACCGTCTTTTCTCTCCAATTTTTTGAGGGATGGTAATGAACGGATTTTGGAAGAAAATGAATAATTTTAATCTTAACTAAATACGATGTTTAATACAGTTCTGAGACTATTATTGGCATGTATGTTCATGTTTTTGCATTTAAATATAGATGAGTGAAGTTATACAATCATAATTATATTGAATTTTTTTCAGAATTAACATGGGGAAACCTCGTAAAAAGTTAACGAGAGAAGAAAAGCTAGCAAAAGATAGGTTACGTAAACGTGAAAAATATGCACAAATAAAAGAAAATCCTGAGTTATATTCTTTACAAAAAGAAAAAGAAAGAAGCAGATATTTAGCGAGGAAAGAGAAGAAGAAGATTTGCAGCATTAAAGACATGACTTCTTGGTCACAACGAGAACAAAGAAGACGCTGGCGGAAAAATTCACTAAAATACGTATTTTAGTGAAAAAATCACTAAAATACTTAGAAAGAAAAGCAGAAAAAAAGAGATTAGAGATGATATTGATGGAAAACTCACCGCCCCAGAGTGACTCGGGTGAATTTGAAAATCTAGAACCTCCCAGACCAGATCCTTTGGTGCTTAGTGAACCGGGTCAAAGTCAAAATATTCCTGATCAATTATCTATTTCAAAGAACAAAATTAGGCGTTTACGTTATAATTATATAAAAACAATAAAGAAACTAAAAGATAGAATTAGTAAACTAGAAAGAGAAAAGGATGTTTTACGTAAACGAAAAAATGAAACACAAAAAGTTTGTGACTCTGTTGAAAAAAGAGTTTACGAAGCATTGTCTGATATTCAAACAGAAAAGAAGAATGACATAAAAAAGAAATTGCTTTTTAGTGAAACTGTGTCACGAAACCTGGAAGAAAGCTATAGAACTGATAATAAAAAAGACAAAAAAAGCTTTGTGGATACGATAGTCAAAGATGATAAGAGATTAAGAAAATATAAATTGCTACACAAGTTGTCATTTTCTCGAAGACGAAAAACTGTAGCAAATGATACAAAAAACTTAATGATTAATCGAATCCAGGCTTTTTTTGAAGAAGATACAAATGGTAGAGTTGCAGCAGGTAAAAGAGAATTTATAAAGAAGGCAGGTGAGAAGAAACAAAAGCGGTATTTAAATGATAATTTAAAAAACTTGCATGGTAAATTCATTAAAGAACAATGTAAAGTAAGTTATTCAATGTTCTGTAAATATAGACCCTTTTGGGTAGTCTTTCCAAAAACAGATCGTGATACTTGTCAATGTAAACTCCATTCAAACGTTGATTACTTGATTAAGGCATTAAAAAACGCGAAGATCATCACTGACAGCACAGGAACAGATGTTATTAATAGTCTGTGCTGTAATGTAAAGCAAAAATGTCTACAACGTACATGTAAATTCGGTTTAAACAAAGTTTTGAACTATCATGAATTTCAGAATGACAAAAACATTATTTTCCATCAGTGGGTTGTAGAGAAAAAGCCATACACAGTAAAAGACAAAACACAAAAGATTAAAATAGTCTCCATAAAAAAGAAATTTGAAGAATATCCGCGAAATGTTATTTACAAATTAGAGTCAACTTTGGTAAATGTAGCTGCATCTACGACTGGGGCCAAATCGCCTAAAGTTAAGATTTTATCGGACGTAAAATTAACTTGGGAAAATCATAAATTTTATAGGAAACTAAAGGAAAATCTGGTCCCAAAAAGTTTGACTCCAGCATTTAATTCTGAACACCAACGGCAATTCGAATCATTTATTAATTTGAATAAGACTGGTAAATCAAACAAAGATGATAACAAATATAATGAAGAATCAGATGACAGTGAGGATTATAATATTTTTTAAGAAACTCTTCTGACTGATTTTATTTAGATTGTTACCTGATGAGCATAACTTCTCAAGTTTGATTGTTATAGTTAATTATTTTGATAATTTTACTTATATTTATTCAGTATTAAAATAAGAAGTCTGAACCTTCTTGGTTGATATTATTAATCGTAGATTTTGACTTATAGCAGACTGATTGTTTTGTTAATTTTTTAGAAATCTTTTTTATGTTGTTGTTTTGTTTTTAGTTTTTAATGATTTTCAAGTAAACTGATTATTGTGATTTTGCATCTAAGACCAAAAAATTATAGTTCCTATTATTAAGAATCTTATTTTTTGTTAGCACCTTAGTGACTTATAGTAAAAAACAATATTAAACTACCTTTAATCATTTGTTTTTATTTTGCGTGTTTAAAAAAAAACTGTGATTAACCTATCTTTTTTAATATTGATTGAACGGAAACAAAAGTCAGAATAGAAATAAATGTTGATTATCAATATTATATTTGTTTTATTCGCATTCAAATCTATTTTTCACAGTTATTGTGCAGTAGGTATTTCATTACCATCCGCTTCAAAAATTACCATCGCAGCTCAAATCATTACGTTCCTTCCTCTTTTCATTACCATCCAATCATGAAATTTCAATTATCATTTTCTCCGTAACTAAACAAGATAAAAGAGTGCCTTTGAGTTTTTATAAATCTGTAAACGATCTGAATTCGATTTTTCACAAAAAAATGCAGAATATCTAAAAAAAAATTTGGTTCTTCAAAACGGTGTTTTTTGCACGAAACGGTGGAACGACCCTTACCTTCGACGCCGAAATTCTTTTATTGTTACACATACATCTTTTTTTATTTTTAATAGGAGAACACACACACACACATTCTTTTTTTTGCTCTTGTATGATTTCTTACATTGGATCTTACACTTGATCCCACACACACCCCTGGTATGTTACATTTGCATTTGTTTGGTTTGTTCCTATTTAGCATTAATTTCAGTTACATTTTAACGTTTCACGTGCATAAATCTTGGTGGGTAGAGAGAGGGGAAGACTAAAGATAAGATGGATGGATTGTGTGTGATAATATGAAAGAAAAACGAGTATAAAAGGTTATCATAAAAAAATTATTGCAGCACACACATTTGAAAATGTCACAGCACTCAAAAAGCGTCACAGTAAAAGGTTAGGTAGCCGATAACTAAATGTTATACGAAACCATATTATGTAGGTATTTTTAATTTTCAAACGGGCTTACTAAATTCTCATCCTAATGAATATAAAAATAAAATAATAATATATTGCACCTACTGCCTGGCTCGCCAAATATCCTAAAAACGTTACCGAAGCTATAAAAAACACGTGAATACTCGTACCAATCCACTTTGCATAACTTGTTTGAAAATCAAGACTAGCTGCATAAATAACATTATAATTATACTTTTAACGATTTTTTTATGAAGATAATGTTAGAGCACAACGTGTTATTTATTTATTTATAGATCAATATTGAAATGGAATGTAATATAAGAAAATAACCGACTTTCAAAAAACAAACACTAAAAAAAGTGGAAAATAACTTTACTTTCGGAAGTCGGCGACTATTGTTTGTTTCATTGACTTTTTTGGCACTGACTTCCAAAAGTATAGTTATTTTCCACCTTTTTAGTGTTTTATTTTTGGAAGACGGTTATTTTTTTGCAAAAACGCTTTTACTTTACCCTTTTTTAGTTATCGCATCACACAAAAATCCTTGTCAAGTATCAATTACGCAATTTCTTTTACTTGAATGACATATTTTTTCCAGCTATTTTGATTAAAAACCAAACTGCTGAACCGATTTCGATGAAATTTCTATGGGATCAATCGGGAAGTAGATCCATTCAGATAAAAGAAGAATTTTTCAAATCGGTTCATAAATGACGGAGATATGAGGTAAAAAACACAAAAAAAAAAAAAAATACATACAACCGAATTGAGAACCTCCTCCTTTTTTTGAAGTCGGTTAAAAATACAACCGAATTGAGCACCTCCTTCCTCCTTTTTTTGAAGTCGGTTAAAAATACAACCGAATTGAGCACCTCCTTCCTCCTTTTTTTGAAGTCGGTTAAAAATATAAATATCCCATTTATCCTGTAAATAGGAGATTAGAATCACTTTTACGCGCCATATTTACAAATATAAAGATAGATTGAGCGACATTTCTTATCTGACTACCCCTGAGAAGGCATGGCGAAATAATCTCAGGGTCAGGGGTCTTCTACAGATATTTCAAGTATTTCAAAGGCCATTCAAAAGTTGTTTGATCAAGATTATTTTGAAATACAGTGAAGTCGCAACCCGCCGAACTAGGTACACAACTAACAACTTACACTATAATTGTTCATTGTAACTAAAATAGATGTCAAAGTATTTTTGTCTATTTAGCATCTTCCTTATAAAAAGAGGGGTGGGGAATAAATTTCATCGAATTCCGAGCGCATCTGAATTAGTATGTAAAGCTAAATAACCACACGTAGGATGCGTACTCTGTAGCAATGTGTTTCCTAAATCTCTTTGATATAGGCACCTAGCACAAAAAATCTAAGTAGATATACTTAAATAGGTATTTAAGTATATCTACTTAGATTTTTTCCATAACCTTAACTTCACTAACGTTAAACTATCAACTGTCACATGGTTTTCAAAGCATATCTATACTAATATTATAAATGTGAAAGTTTGGATGGATGTTTGTTGCTCAATCACGCCAGAACGGCTAAACGGATCTGGATGAAATTTGGCACAGAGATAGATTGTAGTTTGGAATAGCACATAGGCTACTTTTAATCCCGGTAGAACGACCCCTGGGTCAATTATCGAACTCCACGCGGGCGAAGCCGCTGGCATAAGCTAGTAAGACATAAATTAATTTGGGTAAAACCACAGAATACTTAGTAGTACAAGTAAAGCAAGAAGTTTAAACTTCTTATTAATGTGTTAATTTTAAATGAATAAACACGTAATGCGTGATGTAGGTACCTATCCGTCTTATAACTAAATGGCAACTAGTAGAAGATTTGGTTTTTTATGTTATTTCTAAATGTAATAATGAGTTGGCCAATGTTTTATGTTTAAGATAAGAGGACCTTGAGATGGTGTCACTTTTTGTTTTAGTTATTTTATTTTAAAGGTTACAAGAAAACCTCACAAAAACTAGTAATGATAAATTAATATCTAGCATAGGTGTCTCGATTGTTCATCCACCCACACTTTTTAAGGTACACGATGACATTTATCTAATGGATTCCATACAAAAAACTAAAATATCTACCAGTTTTTCAACGAAACATTAATAAAAATCCCGCTGGTTTTATTCGGCCGGAAAATATTACAATATATTTTAATAACCAAACGGATCAAGAATGATCAGATTTAAATCCAAAACTTTTGGTGAGTATTGTAGAGTTAAAATATGTATGTATCAGTCCAATTATTTACATAGGCTTACTCTTAGCTGCTTGCTTAGCATACTGTTTTTCTTCTTGACAGTCTACTCCTAATTCTCTTTTACAACACTTATTCTAAAGAGGATAGCCTATTTTTACAGGAAACTACGGGGTGTAAACGGACCCTTCACGAAGTCGTCGACTAAGTACTCTGTAAACAGTCGTTTCGAACCTTTTTTTGGTGTGAAAAATCACGATTTACGGTATCGCTCAATGTAACGCACTCAAAACATTGTGCTGTAGGATGCATTGAATAGTACAAGGCTCATGAAGGTGTTTTTAGTAAAGTAATAAACATTTGAAACGTGTGCCTATATGCCTGTGTACTACCTATCTTGAAAAGTTTTTACTTTGATCTTCGATATCTCCGTAACTAAAAGGTTCCAAGGCAAGGTCAAGTACAAAAAAAAATGATTGCAATGACTGACGGGAAGAATACGGGCCTGTCGACTTTGTAGAGAGTGTTTTGAAACCCTTAATATAGCCACTCAAATATGATTTGTAGGTATATGAAATAAGACGCTAAATGTCCCCGTGGAGACAGAATTACTACAGAAGACTTCTCTAGGCACAAAAAAATCAGCACCTTGGTAAAATAACTAATCGGTTTAATTCCATATTCTGACTGTAACAACAGTCTCCACAATCGGTATTATTTTTTACAATATAAGCGAGAACGTAGATATCCCTCGCCTAAACAGATACTCGTAGATACTTGCTATGTGTGCGGAGGTCAGACGGCAACTCTTCTTCATTCATATAGGAACTGATCATGCATAACTAATGAGAATTATAATTAGAACTAACCGTGACGATAAATATGACAAACAGACAATTATTTGCGTATTATTGTATTCATTTCTTTTGCTATTTACTAATGAGAGGTCTAGTGTTGTTAAATAGCTTTGACGTAGGTACCTACAGTAGATCACACTTCAGTGGTAACACTTGACTTCAAGCGGGCCTACCATAGTACACTAGTACAGAGTATCAATCGAATAAGAGGTCAGCTTAGACTAATTATTTTTAAATAAAATAATAAAAATAAATAAAATCATAAAAATAAATAAAATAAATAAATGGTGGCTGTTCTGGATTCGCAGTTGTCAAACTATTTTGATAACTGCGAAGACCTCACTGATGCTCACTCAATCCTGTATTGTGCGGCTGTAGCGGCATGTCGTGTAGCTCATGTCAAATTTTTTGATGACAGAGCTACACGACCTAAGCCAGCCGTACCAGCATGGCAGTACAGGATTGAGCGACGTATTGATGGGGCCAGAGCACTCATCGGCAAACTAATCTCCTTCAGGGAGGGCAATACGCGCCCTAGAGTGATGCGCTTTGTGAGACGGGCGTTCTCGGGGACTGATATTAATCCTCGAGACTACATCTCCCGTGTCACAGAGCGCATCGACTTCCTGAAGCAGAAAGTGTATGCATGGGCGAACCGTATTCGTAGGTATAAGCGACGGGTGGAACGATACACTCAGAATCGCACATTCCAAAGAGATGAAAGGTGGGTTTATAGGGCTTGGGAGCGACCGGACCAAGGTGTGGCTGACACGCGCCTGCCGGATGATGACGTCATGACTTCGTTCTGGCGCAGCATCTGGTCGGTGCCTGTCAGCCATACCGAGGGTGAATGGACTCCGGAGGTTGAGCATGCGTGTGATCCAGTACCAGAAATGGGGGCAATCTCTATCAGCCCCCAAGACGTAGTTCGTGCAGTCCGTCCGTTACCAAACTGGAAATCCCCAGGGCCGGACGGGCTGCACAACTTTTGGATCAAATGGTTCCAAAGATCGCACGCTCGCCTGGCTTCCCTGTTCCAGTCAGCCTTAGAGTCAGGGTCGCTGCCCAAGTTCCTGACAACAGGTATAACCCACCTGCTCCATAAATCGGGTAATACTGCGGAACCCAAAAATTATAGACCGATTACCTGTCTTCCAACAGTCTATAAAGTTCTTACATCCATCTTGAGAGCTAAAATTAGCGAACACGTTAATGAAAATTCTATCATGTCCGCTTCTCAAAATGGATGTAGGAACGGTTCCCGTGGTACTAAGGAGCTACTCCTCATTGATATGGCCATTAGCCAACAGGTTCGCCGTTCCCGAAAGGATCTGTCAACATGTTGGATAGACTATAAGAAGGCCTATGACTCGGTGCCACATACATGGCTCATGAGGGTGCTAGAGTTGTATAAACTTGATGCAACTCTGCGCACCTTCCTGATGTCGTGTATGGGGCAATGGAGGACAGTCCTTCGCTATCCAGGATGTCGGCAAATCCAGAGGAATAGCGAGCCGATAAGGATTGAGCGAGGTATATTTCAGGGCGATAGTTTGAGTCCACTTTGGTTCTGCTTAGCCGTGAATCCTCTTAGCACGCTGCTGGAGGATTCAGGTCTAGGTTATCGGTTGAGGAGAGGTGGTCAGGTTATATCTCACCTCCTTTACATGGACGACCTGAAACTCTTTGCCCCCAACGATTTGCAACTGATGGAACTACTGAAGGTAACTGAAACTTTCAGTAGTGCCATCAGGATGGAATTTGGTGTGGACAAATGTGCGGTCATGCATGTAAAGCGAGGGGAGATTGCGGAATCTGTGGGAACCCAACTCTCGGATTCCATAAATCTTAGATCCCTTTCAGCAACCGAAACCTACAAGTATTTGGGTATGTCGGAAGCGCTGGGCATCAATGTAGCTGACATGAAGCAATCGTTGAGGGAGCGCTTCTTTGGCCGCCTGAGAAAAGTATTTAATAGTCTTTTATCAGGCGGGAACAAGGTGCGTGCCTTCAACGGTTGGGTCATGCCGGTTTTGATGTACTCTTTTGGCATACTCAAATGGACACAAACAGAACTAGACGCCCTGGATAGAAAGGTCCGTACATTGTTGACGGCATATCGAATGCATCACCCACGATCTTCGGTTATGAGACTGTATATCCCGCGGAGGTGCGGAGGTCGAGGCTTTTTAAACGCTAAGACTCTCCACAATCGCGAGATATGCAGTCTCAGGGAATTTTTCCTAGAAACCGACGTGGGGATGCATCGGGATGTGGTCGCGGTGGACAAGGGCCTCACCCCGCTCTCCTTGACTAAAGAGAACTGGCGCAAACCTGTAGTACTTGACACTAACGACCGCAGGGAGGTATGGCAGAGTAAGGAGCTCCACGGACTCTTTTTCCGGGCCCTTCATGGGCCCGATGTAGACCTATCAGCGTCCGTAGCCTGGCTACGTTCCGGCGACCTCTTCGGAGAAACCGAAGGTTTTGTCTGTGCAATTATGGATGAAGTTATGATGACGAATAACTACCGCAGATTTATTGTGAAGGACGGCACGGTTGACATATGTCGGGCATGCCACCGTCCGGGCGAATCAATTCGTCACATTATCTCCGGGTGTTCTCGTCTAGCTAACGGTGAGTACTTGCATAGACACAACCTTGTAGCCAGGATTATCCATCAGCAACTTGCTCTAAAATACAACCTTGTGGAATCGGAAGTGCCGTACTATAGGTATGTGCCCGACTCAGTTCTCGAAAATGGCAATATCACACTGTACTGGGATCAATCCATCATCACTGACAGGACTATTGTGGCCAACAAGCCTGACATAGTGGTGGTGGATCGATCAGAGCGGCGCACATAGGAGTATTTGTACTAAAAACCTGGCCAATATTATTTCGTGACATTTGTGACGTGGAAACTATTAAATAAATGTATTAAGATAGTTTTCAAACGTTTATTATAAAAAAAAAAACAAAAAATTAATCATCGAAATCAGATTCATTATTTTCGTCTGTTGCTGTTGTGTTGTGTTCTTCGTCACTACTTTCTAGTGATGAATTTTCTGCGTCAGGGAGCAAAAGACTTATGGTCTCCGAACAGAATGGGTTACTTTTCTTCCGTGGGGGTTTTCTAGTGCTACTTAAAAATGGGTCTGACGTTAGTAACAGTCTATTTAAAATGTCCCTATTACATTTTTCTCTGTCAAATTTTCGCGAGAAGTTTAGTCTGTAAAGCCTAAAGTGCTTATTTCGAGCTTCGGCAGCTTCTTCAGAGAGCTGCCCAATAGGTAATATGGATTGCGATATCACTGTTGCACCATGCATTAAAATTTTATGAACGGTAGGCGACATTGGGTGCCATTCATACAACTGCACGTACAAAGTAGCAGTTTCATATGTGTAGGCTTCAAACTTCTTTGCATCAATCGCGTGACCACTAGAAATTGCTTCTAAGATTATTTTGAATCTGTAGATCAATGTGGAATCTATTCCAGTTATTTGAGAAGCTGTTTCGGGATCAGAAAAAAATCTTCTCGATGTATTTCCATCATTACTGTTTCCGAAACCTGCTTTCGGCATATCCACTAAAAGGCCCATCTGCTCCCAAAATGCTTTTTGTATAACTTCTTTCCTATCTTTTACAGTTCTTTTATCTTCTGTTGACCTTATTTGCCATTTTTTAACGCCAAGTTTATAAGAGAGATGTAATAAGGATTCAAAGAAACGTATTCTTGCGTGGAGAATCGATAACCCGAATTTTAGACTTTCTGGGTCTACTTCCATTCCTCTGGTTAGATTATTAAAATGTTTGGAAGTTAGCCCACAAATATAACACCTCATAGTTGAAGACGTATTGGTAGCTGCATTGCATACCTTGGCGTCCACCATTGTTGGTAGTAATTTATGTGTTATGTAAATTATTCCACTGGATGTTGGTATTTCTGTTTTTTTTAGTTCTTTTGCTTGATTATCTACATATGCAAATTCTTCATTAGTTATGTCCTTGGTTTCACTAATAAATCTTATTCTAATAGGCCTGCACAATCTTGGAGATGAAGGCAGTGGATTTTGCCATATAATTTTTTTTCTTCCATTATTTGTAGTTTCTAATCGCAATGGTACGAGAGAACTCTGAAATATGTTCGAGTCACTGTCCGCAATATTTTCAAATTTTTGCTTATATTGCGATTGTTGAGATCCATCGCAACCCCATTTTATAATTAAAAGAAAATTTTTCTTTTCTTCTTCAGCACAGCTTTATATTACATCTTCCAAATATTTACACAACCGTAAACATGTATGGTTGAGTAAATCTTGTAAGAGAACTTCCGCACAAGTCTCTGTAACTCTCATTGACTGTTCTACTGGATAGCAATCGGTTTTCGCTTTTTTTATCAAAGAGTAGCAAGGGTATATATTTTTATTTGCGCTGTGTAAAATTTCCCACTGTCTTCTACTAAAATCTCCTTCGACGAAAATAGCTAAGGCTTCAGATGGTGAATGTTTCTTTATTTTACTTTGACTATTTGAAGAAATTACTTTTCGAAACTTTGTAGCTCTTGTTGGAGTCAAAGTGACGTCTTTTATTATTTTAGATGCATCCTTATTTCCTCCGGCACGTTGACTCATTTGAGCAGCATAAGTCAACTCATCTGTCGATACGGTATCTCGTAGATCTTTTGTTTTTCTTCGCTTGGATCTATCACTGGATTCCCCGAATTCCTTTGAAGGACGACCCGGTTTTCCTATAGTCCAGAGGGCGAATTTGAGGGTATTTTGAAGCCGCTGTTCATTTTTTTTTATAAAACGGTCATGCTTGTAGTTTGCTGCTACCCATTTTCGTTTAAATTCACACTTGAAATGGCTCAACGTATGTTTTAATGTCTCCAGCTCAGTTTCAGGACATTTTGTTATCTGTATAATTTTTTTTACAAAAATAGCATCTTATCATCAATTTTCTTGTCAGGACATTCTTGCACGATATCATATAATTGCTTATTAGACATGTTCTTGACATTCCCAATTGAATCTAAAAATAAAAAGAGTATTTACTGTAAATAATCTTGTTTTCAATTAATTCGCCATTTTGTTTGAATGAGTGTTAAACAAAATGGCGGAACAAAGCGGAATATTTTCTTTTACGATTCTCTTTAGGAAAGTCTAAACTTTATTTAAAATAATAGATCATTACTCGGAAATGCTCGGAACACATACAAAACCCTTTCTGTTTTATTTTTTTTTAATAGACAATGAGATTATTTTAGTATCATTTGCGAAATTAAACAATAAGCATTTATGAGTCTATAACATAAATGAAATTATATTATTAATGTTGTTACATACCTTGAACTTCCATATTCGAAGTGCTTTTCCCACCAACTATCAACAAAACGACTAAAACAGCAAATGTTAGGAGCACGAAAAATTGTGTTATCGAGAAAACAATGGACCGCACTGGACGACGACTGAGTTCCGACTACTTGTGTGCCTCGCGGGGAAGGAATAAGGGCGCGGGGGGTGCGGTACGTTATGAACAGGTTATTTGGCTATCAGAAAGTGATGGTTGCAATGAGTTTAGCCAAACTTTGAATATTCGACTTATGGCCAGGTTTTTTATGCAAATACTCGTATGTGCGGCGCGCAATGATTGTTGACATAACGGTCCCGCATGACGGGAACCTCGTGAAAGCCGAGAAAGATAAACAAATCAAGTATCTTGACTTGGCTCGCGAGGTTGTCGACATGTGGGAAGTGGACACGGCGATCATTGTGCCGATAGTCGTTTCAGCGCATGGCTTAATTACCAAGAGCCTCGACCAATACCTGAGGAGGCTCTCGTTAGGCGGCTGGATCAAGGGCTTGATTCAGAAAGCGGTACTCCTGGACACGGCTCGTATTGTTAGGAGGTTCCTCTCTCTGGAGCCCTGACCGCCGGTAGCTTGGACCCTGTTCCCGATACCGGTGGGCTACTATTTTTTATATTTTTAAATGTTTTTTTTTTATAGGAATATTTAAAAATGTAAATAAGTAAGTAAGAAAAATAAATAAAGGAAATAATAATAAAATAAATCTAACGACACAATAATAACGGTACATTATGTACTCAAAAATAATGTAACCTTTTTATTATTAAAAAGTTTAAATACCTTTATAACGTCATGGTTCTTCTTCAATACATTAGACAGACATTGGTTAAATTATAGCTATTTAGCTGAATGGTTGGTCTAGTGGTCACTAGCGCTACTGCTGATCTTGGGTTCGATTCCCAGGTCGGATACCTACTGTTATGAGTTTTTCCATAACGATTTTTTTAGTAGGAGCTGGATTTTTGCCCTGTTGATGAGAATAGGCTTTCCTCAATTAGATACATAAGGCTTAAACATAACTGGCTGCAAGTGCATACTAAAGGTGCACCTCTGCTTAACATTTTGTGAATTACAGGCGTTATCATAGTGTTTGCTAAATAATCATCAAATTCAAATATGTTTATTCGTGACAGATAGGTAAAAGTAAGTACATGGTGTAATAAAAAAGTAATGTCTCACTATGTGCTGCCTTGAAAGGCGTACAAATAATGTTTACACATTAAGTAGTGCAGGTTGTAGTTTTTATGAGAATAACTGTATAGAAGCTACTGTTGTTACAGCTAATTACTGTTAATTATTTTAAACAATTCAAAGTAAGTAAACAATAAAAGTATTAACCACCAAACAGTAACAGGATGTACAGTCAAGTGTACTGAATTACCTGACCCCACTTATTCTTTGCATTGTAAATATTATAAGGCATGGCACTGACTGTACCTACTTACTGAATACCCAACCATAAATAGTACCTACCTAACAGCTCGTCGAACTGCAACAGATGTGTCCTCGATAACCACACAGCCGTTGAGCACATCAGTTGTCCTTAAATAAGAAAATTGCTGGTTTGTCTGCAGACAACACAATGATTAATTCACTTCAACAGAAGCATACGATTGTGGCATTGTATACCAACATTACCGACTCGTGCACAGCGGATTCGTTGTTGGTTCTTTATTCCAATTTAACTCAATATGTATTATCCAAATTCGCTCTAGATAGTACATTGCCGAAAAAACGTGTATCTGCATAGCATAATCGGCCTAGTACTATTGTCAGGCTGAGACATAGGTAGGCAACCCTACCTACCTTCCTACCTGCCTATCTACTTACCTCACCTACATACCTACCCATCCTACCCTCCTATTACCTATGTACTATACCTACTCTCTATGAAAGGGAGCGGGCTGAGATCCACCACACGGACCTAGTAAGGGTTGCTGGATGTCACGTTTTGGAATTTTTGGTTCTATATTATAGGACCAGCCGGTTTCCTCACGTAACGCGTATTTTATTAGTGTAGGTACTTTAAATGTCAATTATTTGATCTTTTGTTGAGTTTAAGTCAAAGATGTTTTGTTTTCTATTTTATTTCTATAACTTTATTGCACTTATGAGAATGTTGTGTACACCTGTAATTGGTACCTAAGAACCCTAACCCTAAATTCTTTTCTTGTTATTTTAAATAAATAAACACACTTGGATGGTTTTGAACTTACGACCTGCAACGCGTAAGTCAGGGCCATTTCCACTGAACAACTTGTTCTTCATCTGCATAGCGTATGGTATATCTCCATATACCTAGTCCTATATTTTTATGAATGATAACATATTGTTATAAAGAGCAACATTTCATACCTACACATAGATCGCCTAGAACTTAATCTACAATAAAAAAACGTGATTATCACGTTTTAAAACACAGCAATTACAATGATTGAAAAAGCAATCCAAAGATGTGAAGCCTTACATAATAAAAAACACAAACACACGTTTTGTATTAAATCTCATAAATTCACGTGCCTCAAATTACACGTTTGCTCTTGGCGCACATTAACGTGTCTAATCTAACTTATAATTTTGTATTAAGATACCCGTCCACTTACGACACGTTTTGTCATAAAAAACATTATTCTGTATGCCATAATAATGATCAATAACACTGGTCAACAGTGGTTTTGTTGCCCTTGATGTAAGAGTGGTTTCGAGTACCTGTATGCCAACAATTCACAAACCTATGGATGAATTTGGAAGATTGGCTCTGGTTTTTTTTTAATCTTCATTTTCATTTTTTTTTAATGCGTAAAAATGAGAAATACATAGCAAGTATATTCATAGCTATTAACTTTTTATTTAAAATTATTATTAAATGTTTTGTTTTAATATTAAATTAACATACATAAAAGTTGAAAAGAAGAACAAGATCATAAAATTTATTTTAAACTTCAGAGCCTTTCGCTTTTCTCTCTTTTTTGGGGACAATCTCTTTTTAAAGACCAGTAGTAATCTGCCATCGTGTGATGGGCACATCTTCCCTGATACCTTTCTTCCATTACTTTTAAATCCTGGTGGAAACGCTCTCCCTATTCCCACTATAATTTACCAGATTCTGAGGAAATCTGTCCAGTTGGCTGAGGAGAAAGTGCAACTTTATGCTCATACTAGCTTATGCCAGCGGCTTCGCCCGCGTGGAGTTCGATAATTGACCCACGGGGTCGTCCTACCGGGATGAAAAGTAGCCTATGTGCTATTCCAAACTATAATCTATCTCTGTGCCAAATTTCATCCAGATCTGTTCAGCCGTTCTGGCGTGATTGAGTAACAAACATCCATCCATCCAAACTTTCGCATTTATAATATTAGTATAGATTTGCTCCTAAAATTTTAAAGCTTTCCAACATCTTTTGCACAATTTCGGCGGGGGGGGAGTTCACGTGATATGTCAATGAGCCAAATCAATGCGTAGAAACCGAATTGTAACAAAATACCAAACACTTCATAATAATTCGTGTTCTAAAAAGCCAATTTAAAGTGTGAATTATTAAAAAATTCAAATAAGCCAAAATAAAAAAAAACCAGAGCCAATTCAGTACTTTCATGAATATATACGAAACTGTGGACTTGAAATTATAGAAATCCGCAGAGACAACCAGGGCAACAAAAAAAAATGTTTTTTTTTGTAGAGCTGTGTAATCATCGCCATACGTTGAGACGTGTTTTTTTCTTCGTATCAATCAATGTAGTATCCGTAAAAGAGAGGTCAATTTAGTCAGTGTACAGAAGGAAACAGGTTTCCAAAGATGGGTTTGGTATTATCAATAAAAAGTCGCCAAATCCAAATTAAGTATAAGATTTGACGATGCGTGATAATTTCAAGGTAATTTACTTAAATTAAAACATCATTTTTGTATGATAAAGATAATATGCTACTGTGAGATGATATTATAATCCAACCATCATTCTGTTGCATTCATCAATTTAATTTTAGAAAAGGACTAATTCTGCGTGTTACGTCTTGATGTAGCACCGCGTAGCTACGCTATGCGAACGTAGCAAGTCGGATTCGCAGGCTAAAAACGTTTTGTTGGACTTGACGGTGGTCGAGTCGACTTGTGACCTGGCTTGTGACTTGTGACCTTAGCGAAAACTAACTAATCCACAGGTAATTGACATTAGTTGGACAATCGTAAAAGCTACAATTAAAAAGCTCACTAAAAATGCTAAAGTTTTAAAAAGGTCTGTTTACTTGTTTTTTTTTTCTAATACACGCCTTATTTTTTATCCATGAATATTTTGTTAACATACAACACGTGTACGGGTAGCAAACAAAGAGTGAAATCACCCATCTTGAATAGCTAGAAGATTGGAAGAAAACAGAAATATTGTAAGGATCGAATTATAAAAATTAAACTTTAAACTCAAAAAATAATAATATTACATACCAGCTATGAGCATGAATGAGACAAGCCACAGGCCACTAATATTTTTTATTAAATTAAAATTTTATTAAAATTCACATAACTATCACGCTCGGAAAATACGATTAAAAAAAACGAAGAGCGCACGCGCTGTGCGCGACCACGGATCTTATTCCGACTGAACTCAGACGCGACAGTACGACACCCGAGAGCTATTACTAACTCACTAGAGATCTTGATGCTTGTCAACAGCTCACGTGGTACTTACCGAAGATTAGCGTTCAACTAACACATCCTGTAATTTTTGATCAGTTTGAAATGTCTCTCTTACTCAGTGAAAATAATGAACCCCCCCTTCTCCCTTTTAACAAATACTAAGCGAAATAAAAGCGTGTTATTCGATTTTCAACGCTCAGCCTGGGGCTGCGAGTTGGCGTGAGATAATGGAGCACGCAACCCGTCCCATCCAAAGCCGAGATAAATCTCGCATTAATCTGTTATTAGAGGTAGTAGGTTGCTGGTTGCAGTGCGCTATCATCCTGTTTCTTCTTGTAAGTACTTAATTATATTCTTCGCTTTCATCAAGAGTTGTGTACGGGTTGGATGAACCAGTCTAGTGTTTGGCAAGTCATCATAATCTTTCTGTCCTTGTCCCATGTTACTTGAGGTCGGTGCACCACCGTATTCCTTGCATTCTCCGCTGTCAACCGTCACGCTGTCATTTACTCCATTTGATTGCATAATATCATTCTCCAGACAATACAACCATCTTTTCTTTGGTCTTCCGCTCCCTCTCTATCCATCAAAGTTATTTTGGCAAGTACGGATAAAATAAAACGGCTATTTCGAATCGTCATAATTTTTATTATTTTCCGAGAGTAATGTCGTGAATAAATTATGAAAGATCCCATTGCTCACTAACCATAGCTAAGGCATTTCCTGTGGAGTTTGCGTTTTGACAAAATTACCATTAACGAAAACACGACACAATCATTATTGCTATTTGGGTCGTATTAGTCATAGTACAAATTAAATGGCTTTTTTAAATTAAATATCTTTATTTGCTTTCAAATAAGCGTCAAATAATATATACGCAACAAAGATATAAAAAGTTTAAAAACCTTACAAAAGTCGCCACATGCAGCATAACGAATATATAGATCATTTTTATGCATTTGACCATTATATGAAAGCAGCCTTAACTTTAATATTTTCCATTGTCATGAACCTAACCTACCAAGTACCAACATCCTTGGTATGGATCTAAAAAAAATCAATTGGCTACGTATTCCTGTAATTATCAACACATTCATGTAAATAAAAGTTTGTCATAATTTAAGAAAAGTAGACACAATATGCTTGGGTTACAAAATATAATTACATTTACAATGTCTGTCGAGACGCCATAGTTCTTGAGCTCGGTACTACGACGAAGGTCGGTACGATAACAGGAGTACACAGTCAAAACTCTCAATGTACATCGTAAACGGATTCTAGCTATCTACTAGCTCGGCCGGGGGACCCGCGTCTCCGACGGGCCGAGCACTTGACTACCACCTACCTAGTGAACGACGCCTAGTTCGGAACTATATATACGAGGGAGTTTATACAGGTGTGGAAACGAACAGGGGAATAACGTTAGCAATATACTGCATACATCCTCGAGCCGATACCGCTCGGCCGACACTTGCGTGTCTGTAGTGAGTGTTGCGAGGGAGGGAGACGCGCTAATTCTCGTCGTAGAGCGGCGTGGCGTCGCCCAGCGACATGCTGCGCGGCGACGTGTTGGTGTGCGGCGTGGAGCGCAGCGAGTGCGCGCGCGACGAGCGCCCCGAGTGCGGCGTGTGCCCGTGCGGCGTGCGCATGTGCGCGTGCGAGTGGTGATCGCGCGGTGTGTGCTCGCGAGGCGTGTGCTCGCGCGACGTATGCTCGCGCGGTGTATGCTCGCGTGACGGGTGCTCGCGCGGAGTGCGCGGTGCCCGTGGCGTGGCTGAGGCCTCGCGGTTGTTGCGTCGCATCCAGTCCTCGGCCGCCTTCTGCCAGTCGGCGGGCTCGGAGTATGCGGCGGGCTGCGGGCGCGGCCGACCGGGCGGCGGCATGAAGTCGGGCTGGCGCGGCGTGGCGGCGAAGGGCGTCATGTACGGCGTCTGCGCAGACGGCGTGTAGGGCGTGTTGACGTAGGCGGGGCCGGGCGTGTGCGCGGGCGTGTGGAAGGCGGGCGTGTGTCCGGCCGGCGTGTGGTACGCGGACGTCATGTGTGGCGTGCGGGCGGGCGTGCGGGCGGCGGGCGTGGCCACGGGCGGGGGCTCCCGGAAGTGCTCCTTGAACCAGCGCAGCAGGCCGGTGAGCGAGTCGAAGGTGCGCTGGCGGTACTTGTACCCGTCGGGCGTGACGGACACGTACTCGTGCGTGACGCGCGCGCGCGGCAGGTAGGACAGCAGGAAGCGGCCGGGGTAGTTCTTGGAGGCGGAGATGACGTAGTGGATCTTATTGGGGTTGCGCGACTTTTCGTCCTTAAGGATCTCCTCGGCTTTGTCGCGCATGCCGAGCAGCGGCTTGTAGTACTTGTAGCTGATGAGGTCGCGCGCGTGCCCCGCCATGGGCGTCACGTGCCGCGCGATGATTTCATCGAGATCTTCGAATTCTGAACCTCCGATCCATAAACTTCGACCTGAAAATAAAACATGAGTTATGAATATTATTTTTACGAAGATTTTTCATTATAACCAAAAAAAAGTAGGTTATACAAACCTAATGAGAACGCATTTTCTTTCCCCTCTTCACGCACATCGATGTGTTGATAAATGTTTTCTGCTACTTTCCAAGTCACTGTGAGGTGATCTGAACCCTAGAAAAACAGTTTCAACATTAACATCCATCATTAAATGTAAATAAAAACCGATTAAGACAGTGAAATCTTCACCATTAATCTCCGTTCACAACAATCTGTGACAGTAGTCAATAACGGCGTTGACTTAAATATTTTTAGCGATCAGGGTTTTTAAAGATCTGTTAATTTTAAATTATATTTCAAAACAGCTTGACTTCATTGGTCAGATTGGGAGCTAGCTATAGTCACGCAATCTACAATTACCTTTGACCGATCGACCACTGTCTAAAATGAAAAAAAAATGCCTACGAAGATGTCAATTTGGTGCATACCTTACTGCTCGGCCTGACAATGACCTCGCCCTGCGCCATCTTATCCATGAGCTTCTCGGCCTCCGCAAAGGATATGTTATGGAAGGCCGGGTGCACGATAACTCTCTTCACGTATTGCATCCGTTCTTTAGTCTGTTTGGCCTCTTTCTCCTTGCGAAGGTCTTTGTCTTCGGCTTCTTGGTCGTAGTAGGGGTCTTTTGGTGGTCTGAAAAAATTGGGCTAGTTAGTTACTGCGCTCATGTATGTTCTTTTGAACACAGGTGTGTCATGTATGTTGTGTGCCTTTTTTTAGTCTGTGCTTAAAGAATGTAGTTGCTTTGTTTTTTTCGTTTTTAGGTGAAGCCTTTGCCCAAAAATGGGGGTTAGGAACTTAAAAAAAAAATTGTTCCTAACCTAACCCTATTCCTAACCTGAGCCGACGTATCATTCCCATCCTAACCCGATTGCGATATAGATAGGTTTTCCCCACTCCTTTTTCTTAGAACATAAAGGAGGGAGTCCACCTAGAGCACCTGTCCGAATGGCACCTAGCCTAGTCCACGAAGGGCACCTATCAATATTTTTGGCTGGTGCTCTTCGTGGATTCAAATTTATTTTTACGTTTTTGTCCACGAAGGGCATCTATGACTCAGCAGCCTAGTGCTGGGATGTATATATGTAGGTTTTCAGGACGTTGTTAAATGAAAGATATCGTTGTAACTGTACGTGTGTGTACTGTGTTTTACATAACATTCTATTAACTAACCTCCATTCGCTATTTTTATCTAACAAGTCCGAAGATTTCGACGAGCAGTCCACAGAGAACCTCTCTACATCTATTTTGAGTATCCTACAGTGTACGGTCTGTCCGATCCGCACGCGTTCGGTCGGGTCGGACACGTGCCGGTCCGATAAGTTCTTGATGTGAATGTAGCCGGAGAGGCCGTTGTCGAGCCGGATGCGGACGCCGGTCGCTTGACCCGGACATGCGCCAGCGTCAAAGTGGTTCCATACCTGATGGAGGTAAAGAGAGTTAGATTTTATTGATACAGCTAAAAATTGGTATTGTCGTCGTCGGGCGTTATAGACAAGTACGGAAACGGAAAGCAAGGAATATATTATGATGAATATACGTTAGGATAAGAGAGCCGCTCGGCTAAGATCAAACTATGTCAAGCCGACCAAAAGATTCAACGGTGGGTGTTGTCAAACGGAGTTTGCCGATCGGCACAAGCTGAACGAAAGCCGAATGTGTTGTTATTGCTTCGGTCCAACAAATAATGCTTAATCGAATCAGCGATAGATTAGCAAGTTTGGGAAATAAATCAAAGGATCTTCTCGAATAGTTGTTGCGAACGCAATGTGACTTTTATGTCATTACTGTTAGATTCAAATTGCAATGACAGACACGCAAATCATGTATTACATACACATGTAAAAACATACTTCACGCTTATATAACACAAAGTAATAGTTAAACCTACCTCAGAAAGCTCTGGGAAGTCATTTTTGTGGCAGAAGGGGCACTCCCACAGTCCAGTCTCATCATTCCTCACGGGATTGGCTTGGTCCAACATTTCTCTCTGCGGTTTCCTATGACTAATACCAACTACCGACGCCAACACCATCTTGCCAACATATAAAGACTCCGGCGTTTCTTTCGTTAGTATGTCAAATAATTCTTCAGCAGTCGGCGAGCGATATGAAACCCTAAGGTCTTTATACCTAGAGTTCAATTCTTCTCGAATATCGTACAGTGTTATGCTCTTATTGCCAAAACCTTGCCTTTCTAATTCTTCTGCAAAAGCGTCCAAATCTAAGTCTTTCAGTCTTTCGGGTGCTTCTAGAATTTCTTCCAAAGCTCCGGCCGGATTGGCGTCTTCATCTTCGTACTCCAACGCATCGACCGCCATCTTTCGGGCCCATTCGTACGTTTCCGGATGCACTCGGGAGCCGTCCAACACTTCTATATACGCTTCTGTACTATCACCGAGACTGCTTGTATCAATTTTGATGAAACCTGAACAATTGATGAAGACTTTTGGACCCATGTGGCATACTGTGACGAGTTGTGTTCTGTTTTCTAGTTTCTGATTGGTTTGCTTGAATAGTTTTATTAGAGCTTGTGCTTTTCTTGGTCCAAGACCGCAAACAAACTGTAGAAGTTCTGTCCCTCGGCCCGTTAAGACCGCTTCGTTGACGTCTACACCTACTTCATTCACTCTGTTCACAAATTCGAGTTCTATGCCTTCTAGTAAATCTTCTTTAGTTATTTGATCTTGCAGAGAGTGATACCTAAGGCAGAGTATTTCTTCGTCTGGGCCGCATAGTTGTGATATTTCCATCAGAGGGTCCTGGAGGAAGCGCGCTTGGCAAATAGCTTGACGGAGAATGTCGGGGTATTCTCTGAAATCGTGCTGTGGACAAATCAAATGATTGCACTCTTAGTATACATAAGTTGAATCACACAGATTTTTAAAAGGATGGGTAATGCGTTTTAATATACTGTTTGACTAGAGATGTGTGGCAAGTATCCTGATCAGTAATTTTCTGGAATGAGAGGTTTTAAAAATCGTTTAAATTGGTTTTCAAAATCCATGGTAAAGTGTTCTAAAATTAGATCAAGACTGGTCACAATAGTAATATGTTCAAGAAGTTTATGTCGCCTGATTAAGTCACTAGTTTCCAAACAGCCGCCACAGCCTGATTTATTAATAAAAATGCAATTTACTTACCCGTCCTTTAATACTGTTGCTGTAAATCTTACTGATATGATTATCAGCGATCTCTATTGGTATCCTAGGGAACTGTTCGTCTTCTACAAGTTGTTGCACGCACTCCGACACGTCAGCTTTTACGTTTAGAGCCTCGCGCGACTCACCGCCGATAACGATGACGTGTGGTTTCTTACGTAAGATGAATCTGTAAAGATAATCCTATGTTAAAACGAGAATACAAAATAATGTACGCTTAATTTGTAGCTTAGCTTTTTGGTATACAATAGAGTATACTCTATCCATGTAGGCAATTTTGATGAGCTCAGAATTCCTGTTTAAAGCACATAATATGATTATGATGCAAGAGACGAGAACCTTTTGAACGCCATTGTCGCCTATACGTGACAAGCAAGCGCTTGCCTTGTACGCCAACGACACAAATATGTGACAAAAAATGCGATGCAGTATAGCACGAAATAAACAATAAAATCATTAGTTTTGTATGTTTTTATTTATATACCTTAAATATTTAAGCTCTTGTCTTGTCTCTTTAATAGAGATAATAAAGTTGACACAGACTTTAGTAGGGAGTTTTGTCCTATTGATTAAGTTTTTTCCCTATTGATTAAGAATCTTTAATTGACCTCAAAATGCAACATCGACACAAACTGACTAGAAAAGTCAAAGGTTCATCCTAAAGGTAATTTGACAGATGTTACTTAATTTTAAATGCCGGTCAGTTCACAAATTACCATGATTGTTTTTTTTTATCAACCGTCCAGGCAAAGAGGTCGACCAATTTGATAAATGTTGTCAAAAATCAAGGTTTCTTAAGGCGTAAGTAGTCAACCATCCCTTGTTGAGCTTACCTCCGCAACGCAGTCATATCGGCCTCCTTGTTCTGTCTCTCGAGCGCGTCCCAAGCGTTACGTCGGTACAGCAGGTGAGGCAGACGCAGATGATCCGCTAGCTCCCCGCCTCCTCCCACCACGCACGCGAATGCACTGTGTTGTCTATCCGGGACGTATGCGATTGACATTACACGGAGACCTGATAGGAACAGTTGTTAACTTCAGTGTTTTTTTTTTTGCGAAACTTAAAAACTACACAGTCAAACTCTTCTAACCTATCAGAAAGATGTGTTTCTGGGGAGTTCGTGTGGTGCTAACCTAACCTAAACACTACGAAGTAATAAAGGGCAGGCGTTTTGGGGGACTATCTCACTTTCTATGTATAAAAAGCGCTGAATTTAAATGTTATTTGAATAAATGACTTTTGTTTTTGAAAAAGCAAATCAAAATAAAACAATTAAGAGCAGTAATGCCGAAAGAAAGTCATAACTAAATCTATAATGTCAAAATTTCGAAAATAGGCAAATACTTTTTTATTAGTCGGTTTACTTTTAAACCGCTGCTAGAGTTTATACCATATCAAGCTGTTTAAAAAGAAGTTATTAAAACTGCACTGTGTGAGCTTACCATTAGAATCAGACCATTCCTCATCGTCGTCATCCGACACTCTGGATTCATACGGCGCCTGCTTCAGCCAGTCGTACAACCGACGGCGACAGCATCTGCATAAAACATGATAGTTCTAGGTATAGTTGAGCAATGAAAAAGTCGATACCTAGGTAGGGCAAAGAGTTATTGGGATTTTCCATCAGGCCCTCTGGTCACGTGACGAGTCGAGCAACCGCGTGGCAATACCCCGGAACACTAGTTGGGCAGACTCACTTAAGTACATATTCCTTGGACTCCTGCAGCAGCACAGCCTGCAGCTCTCGCCTCAGCTCCGGCATCACGATCTTGGTGAGAGCTATGGTCACCGCTTCAGCTCGCAACTCGTTCCAAGCTTCTACTGTGGCTGCGAACTCGTCCTAGGAGAAAAGAAGAAATGATTTTTCTTTCCAAAAGAGGTAAAATACTAAATGTTTTTTTTTTAAAGGACAGTCCTAAAACTAAGCGGAGAAAGTCGCCAGAAATGTGTTAGTAGTCAAAACCATCGGAAGTTCAGGCTCAAAAAAGTAGTATTTTGACCTGTGGGTCTCATCATCCATCTAATTTTACAGAATTGCCTGAACTGAGGCGAAACCTCTAGACGACGTTGCACAAAATTCACTCGCGCCGATTGTTTCTACTACCTTGTATCGAGGTGTTTAAAAGCAGTTAAGTCTCGCGCGGTATTCCCCTCAGTTCGAGCAAAAACAATACCCCTAAAAATACCTTTTGATAAAGTGCTTTGATCTCCTCCAAATAGTTGATAGTGGTGTTTCCTTCAATCTGTTCACTGATGTTCAGTTCCAGCAGCTTGTCTTCCGAAGCCATCGATAGTTTCAGGAACTGATCACCGGTCAGGTCACGTACTGGCTTCTTTTTCAGGTATCTCATACTGTTTACGCGGAAAGAATTTCTTGAGGTTATTGGCGAGAAGAGAGAGTTATGAAAACGTTCAAAATGAGGTAGGAGGAATTCTAGTTAGAGCTAAATATTGACCATAGCAACGTGTATTGCTACATGCAACAACCTACGTTACAGCAACTTACCCAAAACACGCGTGGTTCTCGTCAATCTCCTTCAGCCCTCGTAGCGTGGGCTTCACAGTGAGTGTAGCACGGTCGCGCAACGCGTCTCGCAACGTTGTCCGCAACAACGGTTCACGAGCTAGTTGCACGCCACACATGTATACTGCGCGGCGTACCACTTCCTGCGCTGAGCCGATTGAACCAGTCTAGGAAGGAGAAATACATGTCTATTATGTACCCAGTTTATTTGAGTTTTAATGATTAATGGTGTGAAGACGTCGGAAGTTTGATGCTATCTGAGCTAAGCTAATTAGATGGAAAAGAACTTTATTTTAAGTAACAGGCTTTTGACTTGGATTATGATTACTGTGGGTAATATCGTAATATTCGTCTTATTTGTGCAGGAAAAATATTTATTTCTATATTGTTATAGCCATATTGTTTGATGCTAAAAGAACTTTTTGTTGGAACTAATTTAAAAGAGGTAGACTGAAAGAAACATGGATCCATTATTTTGCAAGATGATATGGCTAGGGAGGAAGTGAAAACCGTGATGGTGACTGATAGTGTGAATAGTGACATTGTGGAAGAAAAAGATGTGCAGCAAGAACTCCAAATCAACTGGGGTAAGCACAGGATTTTGATGATTGGGGCCGATATATTATTATTATCAAGTAGAAGTTACTTACATATTCTGCAGCGGCTTCAAGCGGTGGTACGGGTTGCTGTTCAACCTCATGTCGCTGGTAGTTGTCGCGGACATTCTCCGCGAACTGTTCCGGAGTCAGACCAAACTTTTTCACCAGAGGTTCTGTATAAATACGAATCCAACATTATACACAATAAAACCTATGACGGGAACCTATGATGGAAGGATTGCTCGGAGTCCGAGGACATCCGCTGTGTCAATTGATGTACTCGTATGTGACTATGCATGTTACACTTTGTACTTTATGCGACCGAAGGTGAAGTGTATTATTACATTTTATCAGAAAGAACTCTACCTTAAATTGTCCTCCTAAGGTATTAAGAGCGTTTACGCCGTCCATGCGCTGTTTGACTCCAAAACAGTACTTTTCAAACCCTTTAATACCATCAACCCTTTATTTTACAAAAATGATAATTACTAATAACTTTAGGAAACTTCGTTGTCTCAATAGTTGTGGAAAAAAATATTTCAATTAATATAATATTGGTAAATTCTATCAAGATAACTCAACAGAGGTTTTCTTGATTTCCCTTTCAGCGTCAGTTTCGAAGTTCTTATTATAGGAAACCACTGGCAAACCTAATTAGTTTTTATTTTTAAACAATTTCTAAGATCCTAAGGAAAATAGTTAATGACAAACATTTTTTGATTTAGGTATCTTTCTATAAGAAATTAAAGTTCAAATAATGTGAAATATTAAGGAATTAAAATGATTTTTTCACCGATATATCTTACTTAATTTAATATAATAATAGCTTAATATAATAGAAGAACATAATATGCTTTAAAACATCCAATTTAAAATTTCAACTAATTTACACTGATTATTTTTCTATAAATTTTTGAAAACTACTATAAGTCATTGCGCGCGAGCAATTTCAAATCAGTCCGCCGCGAGGCTTTCTATAGAGAGGACACGTCGCTCGGCGCTCTGCCCAACCTGAGTTGACCTTAGTCGTACTTAGAAGGATAGCGGACGTTTATAGTGTGATTGAAAAATCTTGGTACTTTGATGATTAAATTTTTTTATTATTTTTTTTGATGACTGACAATATTTTTAGTGACAACAAATATTTACCCTATTTTTTACCTACGCATTTTATTTATTAAAACTTTTACTTATTTTTTTTTCTTTTTTGTAAATAAGAACATAATCTGTTTTTAAAGTTAACGCCAACCTATTGTATTTCCCTCGTAAGAGGTGTCACTAAGAGGAACATCACGTCAGGTTAAAATATAATATAAAATAAACTTAAGTAAATCCGTATAAAGTGATTTATTTGAAAAGAATAAGAAATATTTATTAATCAATCAAAAATCAATAATAATTAACGAAGTTCGGTTTCTTTCTAAAGTTTAGATCAACAAATTCATGTTTGAATAACTAAAAAACGACTTTAATATTATTCATAATTATAGCTATACTTGCAATATATTATTAAATACTTATTTTATGCACTCGTAGTTTAGTAATCCGTGTACGTTCAAATTCAAATTAAATTTTACTACAACAATTGCACTCGAACGGATCATATTGGTTAGTTTGACTATAGCGCAAGAAAACGCCCAGCGCTATGCACACAGACACGCGCGCTTCTGTGTGCGTAAAAAATGCATTGAATTACCTAAAATTGACTTCGCGCGATAGACGTAAACGCTCGTAACAAAGATATCATCACTCACCAATCCCCGCCTTCCTGCACAACTCATAAGGCCCCGACCTCACGGCGTACTTGACCTCCGAGACCTCTTCTTCATCAGGCTCAGCCGCTTCCACTGCCGCGGCTGCTTCCTCAGCGTCCTCTCCGTTTCTGTCAGCTTCTTCGCGTGCTAGTCGCCTAGGGAATAAGTTTGGTGGTTATTGAAAACTTGACGTTAACGTGACTTTTTTGAGTTTGACATAGGGATTAAATTGCAATAATTGACGCTTTCAAGAAATACATCGAAAATACTTGATACTTAGGACGAGATTCATTGACTACATTCTTAATTGTTTTGACTAAGTAGCACTTCAGAAAAGTAAAATAAATAAGTATTTTTTATGGGATTAAATCTTCACGCTTCTTTATAATTATTCGAATAATAAAAATTATTAATAGTACAAGAAAACACACACGCTTATCTTTCACATTTAATAAGTGTCTTACACGAAAAACTTAACTTCGTAATTTATACGTGAACAATTAATATGGTTGTGTAAGCACAACCAACAAAATCTATATTCGTACATGCAAATTAAAGTGTTTACATACACAAATACAGACATTGTTGGTCTAAAAATAAATTTCAAATTCGTGTGTTTCGCTTACTTAGCCAAATCAATGTTCGAAACTCACCCCCAAATTACTTCTATCAGCAAAAACATACTCCAGCAAGGAGTTCTATTACTGATTTATTTCAAGTGATAGCTTAATTCATGAGCACACATCCAGGTACTTTAATTTCATTGAAATAAGGTTTCAATTTCAGTAATTCACATTCAATTTTAACAAAGAAGAACTCACTTTTTCTCCTCCAAGTTCCTCTTCCTCTCTTTATTGCGCTGCACCTTCTGCATCTCGGGGAGATCGGTGGAATAATATAGAAGGAAGTGAGTGTGCACGTCGCGGAGTTCCTCAGGAGTTTGCACATTCTTCAATCTATGGAGATTACAAGTAATTTATCAATCTTATGATGGTAAAAGGTGTAGCAAAGAATTGCCAATTACAGACTAAGTCCAGTAACTTATGGTTTGAAAGAGACAATAAGTTCATTTCTTGTCTAAGTCTAAATTTACAAGTGTTATTATTACATTACTAAAGCCTTACAGAACAGATTCTAAATATTTACATTCACTAAAGATATAGGAAGTAAGTACTGGTCAAGAGTACATAAATTTTATTGGTATTATTAACAGTTTACTTTTGAAGGTATAACCATCTTCTAAAGCGGGATCCACGATGTGTTTGACCATAGATATTGTGCACGAGCTAACCTAGGCACAAACTTCTTATATAACTATTACCTGTCAATATCCTCATCCCTGATAAGCCTCATGTTGTCCGGGATGGGCGCGTCAGGGTTTTCCATCACTTTGTCCAGTTGGTAGTCGCGCATGTTCTCGAACAACTTCAAGAGATTCTCCTTGCGTTGCTTCAGTTGGCACCACTGATGTAAAAAGAAAATAATCACAGTTCAAAGGCTGTTCATGATGAACACAAAAGGAATCAAAAGTGAAAAATGAATTCGTTAGTGAACCGATCCAACGATTTTGGAATTTACTCGGATATCGTGAATAATCGAAAAACGAAATCAAAGAAGCAGTTTAACGCTCATTTCTTTGTTTTACGCTGTCGCGAGAACATGAAGTGAAAACAAAATGAACAAGCTGCTGAGGGAACCGTTCACTTAGTAAAGTGTCTGAAATCGGTTCTACCGTTACACTGCAAACCTGCGAGAATGGATGTTTACTTTGAACTCATTATCTGCCTAGCCTTTTCAAAACTGTGTTTGGGTCGGCTTCCAGTCTAACCGGATGAAACTAAGATGACATCATTTGCGGACGACACTGCTATAACTTTCGTCGCCAACACAAATGGTCTGAACTCGAGTACAAAGCACAACATAGCTTCAATGTACCGCTGAACTGTTTTTTTCTGCACGCGTTTACACTTAATACATCCAAAACCAAGTTCATTACCTACTCGGTCAGTTCTGCTACCCAACCTAACCCACCAATATTACTTAAAGCTCTCACATACAATTTGTAAACTCAAGTATCATGCCACTGTACCAATATTAATGTACTTACTGGCAGTGTTCACAAAAACTGGAAAAACTATCGTTAAACCACTGGAAGTTGCACATCGCGCCATACTGAAAGTGGCTACCTTCCGTCCAATAATTTATCCAACTAATCAGTTATACAAAAATTGCTATGTCCTCAACGTGCGGCAACACTTTGTTTTACAATCAGCATGTAACACCGCATAGCCCCCTATATTGAAATTTCCAAAAGCTAAAAGATAAAATATGTACTCCTCCAAGAACCCGCTTGTCGTTTACAAAAAGATTATTTTATTATTTAGGTACGTCCCTTTACAATACAATAAATAAAAAATGTCCAATATACACACACACACACACACACACACAGAGACGCACGCACGCACACACACACGCACGCACACACACACGCACACACACACACACACGCGCACACACGCACACACACACACGCACGCACACGCGCACACACACACGCACACACACACGCACACACGCACGCACACACACACACACGCACACGCGCGCGCTGTTTATACACTTTCGTTTCATTTAAGTTGTGAAACTAAAATTGTATTAATACAATTAGAGGGGATCGGCACAGTTACTTCTTTATTTAATACAGCCTATTTCATAGCCTAGCAAGGAGGTCAGCACGTCACCCACTTGATTGTAAGAGATTTAAGACTACCCACTTTGTGAAATCTGTTACATGTGCTATTTTTATATAAATAAAGATAAATAAAGATTATTATATGAAACTGAATACCAGTATTGACCGCCACAACTCACGACAGGATAACATGATACCTCTTAGTAAGACTGATTGTCACTTTCAGGCCACTGACTACCTGTACCAACTGTCATAGATCTAAAAATGTCAGCTGGGATCAATGGCTTAACGTTCTTTCCGAGGCCTGGAGGACACTCAGTATGCAATGGGTGGTCACCACCCACGGACCAACCTAGGCAAGCGCGGCTTAACCTAAAGATCAAACCGAGCAGCTGTTATTATTTAGCCACAAGCTCCTTCAAATGATTGTTTACTTTAAACTCAATTCTTGTTAACATACCTTGGCGTCATACTTGTAGACCTTCCACAGATCATTAATACTGAGCTCTGGCTGCACATACTCCTTGCGGTAGAACGCTATGAAAGGCACTTCCAGTGTCTGGTTGCGCATGAAGTCTAGCGCTTGGCGGATTTTTGTTATTGTGCTGTTACCCCTGTGAATGTATTTGTATACGTTAATATCATAATTTATAGGCTTGTAACATTAGAGACTACTATTTATAGTGATGAGGTTCTGTTGATAAATGAACCTTTCATTTATCAACAGAAATCTACAAAACAAAAAGAAATCTGTCAGTTATAACAATAGTACAATTTTGTTCATCAAGGGACGATCGTCGTGACTAATAGTCGTCGTTAGCATTGAGCGTATTCTTTTATTTTTTCCTCTGGAACTTGCAGCAAAAAAAAACCACAGGAGCGAAGCCCCGTGTAAAAGCTAGTATCTTGATAAACCAACCTGCGGGTCCTCTCCCTGGCCTCCTGCGCATCAGGTTTCGACACGGGCGGCTTCAAGAACGCCTGCTTGTATATCCACTCGGCCTCGTCTTCTAGCTCTGTGCTTCCTTCCTCTACGGGCGTGATGGGGACCTCACGCGTTTGCATGCGCTCCGGCACGTCTGTTTTACGTATCTATTAGGGTAGTTTAAGATGGAATAATTATGTGTGAAGAATGAAATTGTCATAATCAAGGTGTAACTACAATTATTGACGCAGAATCGGCTTGGGTCAAATACGTGTCGCCAAGTTTCTCGCATTTCGTTCAGTGCGACATCAAAGCGCGTCGTCCGATTTGAAACGAATGGAATGACGTATTTTCTGCTTTTTTGCATGAACATAAAGCTTTTTCTGATCAGTACGACAAGTGTGATCATTCCCTAAAGGTCAAGGCTATTAGGGTGCGTTGCAGTATCAAGTTTCATAATACAAAAAAACCTGAACAACTCTAGTTGAGACTGGTGAATTCTAAAAGTTCATTGTTTTCCTGAATTAGGTCTAATATTTTATGATATAATAATACTATAGGAAAGACAATATTATTTTTGGTTCTGACCAATTAAGTTACAGATTTCACAATCCAATTTCACAATGCAAGCGGGCTTCATTGTTTGATAGTGTTTAGCACACATTTAAAAGGCACAGTAAAAACATTCTACATGTTTTGACGATGTTTATAACAAACCTCATTGTCCAAATCAGTGAAGTGGCTTCTCTTCAACTCGCTGGGCTCGTAAATCTCGAATATGGACTTTTTGCTGGGCCGTTTAGGTTTGCCTTTCTTTGTTCTTCGCTTCTCGCCTATAAAAAAGAAAGACATTTTAGCACATAGTTAGTTCAAAATTTTTCAAGATAAATTATCGTTTGATAATGCACCAGCGTACGTTCTGTATCATTATAAGGGAAGCGCTAAAAAAGGTCATACATCCCTTCATCTACATTTGCTGGCAGTTAAATTCAGCGTGGGTTGCAGAAGTGTGCAAGCAACCACTCTGTGTCTGGATTCAGAAAGCAATCAATTTAGTTGTAGTCAAATCTCATATCAGCTTTTGATATATCAACAACAACCTTGATGTTTTCGCCAATGATAATTTCACCCACACATTTCTGCCGTCAGAATTTTTTATAATTTTATATGCTTTATTAGCAAGTTATGGTATCCAATGGAAACTTACCTTCTTCTTCCTCGTCTTCCAAATATTCATCTAAGTCCTCTTCTTCTTCATCTTCGTAGTCCTCCTCACCATACTTCTCAAAATCGTCATAGTCGAAGTCTACGCCGAATATGTCCTGACCTTCTTGTAGGGACCTAGACAGATAGAAAATAGAAAAAAAACGTTTATTATCGAGGTAATCATAGAATTGGCAATATTGTAAAAGAGCTGTTTTACCAATTTGGTGAACAATAAAGTATATTCCATCAATCCATCTATCTCTCTATGACAATACACAGAACATGGATTAAAGACAGGATGAGATAAGATGAGTAGCTTTAAATATTACCTATAGCTAGGTGACAAAATTACTGTGAGTAGAAAATAAACAGATTACAATATTATTAAAACTTTTCAAGTCTTGATACTTAGTTGTTATTATTGTTGAAACTTGAAGGAAAACAGAAGAAGAAAATAATAACAAGATGTTATTTATTACTGTGTTTATACTAAGTAATTTTTTTGGAGACAGAAAAGTTTACATAAAAGTAATTAAATCAAAGGAATGAATTCAATGATATTCTTGTTTCCCATTACTTGATAAACCGAAATTCGCGATCTCGTCACATAATCTATATAATTAATCGAGTTCAATAAAACTAAAGAAAATTTCGAGGTGTCTGTAGATAGATTTTTTTTGTCTGTGGCCCGAGGCCTTTTTTCTACACTTACGCATCAGTAAATATAGGTTTCCTCTTCTTCTTGCGCTCAGCTATGGGTCTGCCATCATCATCTACAATGAAGTCATCTGCATCAGACTCTAAGTCTTCATTGTCATCATCGTATTCAGCCTCATTGCGCGGCGCCGCGGATTCTGAGCGGTTTTCATCCTCCTAAAGTTCAACGATAATTAGTGATAAGCCCCCAAATAGATAAATGAGTTTTAACAGTCTATTGACGGTTTTGAGAGGAAACCATGAGTAAGATAAGTAATGAGAGATTGTTCAATAGACAGGGGCCAAACTTAATTTTGTATCAAAACAATACACCATGAGCTAAACAAAAGTAAGCTTCTCCCTTTGTCAACGAGAAGGCCTGTCTCCCACATGCTATGCCCTCCATCACCACCGTCACTTTGCCTTTCAGGAAATTAGAGTTTGTTGGTTGCTCCTGAAGCAATTGCCTTCAATCTGCCCTCCCCTTGTATATTTCAAATACATCTTTCATTTTGCCAGCTCATAACATTTGTTGGTTTCTAGAAAAATCTCGAAAATTCTGACTTACCTCATCTGAACCTCCAACGAATAACTTCTCAGCGATGACTTCTCTCTCAAGGTCCGGGTCATCATTCCCTTCATTGTCACTATCATCATCCTCCAATCTACGCAGACGCTTGAATTTGTTCTGTTGGAAAGCCAAACATTGTATCATCTACTGCTATCAGTTTAGGTAAATTGCACAACTTGTGTAACAATGGAATATTTGTTGAGTTTCAACGGACTAGTTATCCGTATGTCTGTTTAGTTCATTAAATAGTGCCTAGTATTATGACTTGACCAAGACTTTAAAAAAGTCTGTGACTTTAAAGTTTGTGTTGGTGTTTCTATTTTATTCATGAACATGAAGAGATTTTGTGCATACGAGATTCATTGGACAGAGTTCTGCCAAAATGAGCCAACCCACAACCTCTTGATCAACTCAGTTAAATACCTTAAAGTTTTTCAAAATTCGAAATGTGTATTACTGTGCAGTAACATCAGTACCATTTACATCTAAAACAATCATTTCGGATTCATTTCTCATATCATTGCTTTTACTCATTATTATTAAATATCTATACAAACCAAACACACATCTATCATGTATTTACAGACATTACACACAAACAGACATAAATTCTTATTTGGCATCACAGAAACCATACTTACTCTTGCAACTTTGACACCAAGATTCTCTTCAATAAGATCATAATCTTCGTCTTCTAATCTATCATCCAGTTCATCATCACTTTTCTTTCTTTTCTTTGGTCCTGCACTAGCATCTGAATCCTCCCCGTCACTTCCTGACTCCTCTATAGGAGCGTCATCTATCAAATCTTTGAGTTCTTCTCGGAGACGCTCTTCATCATCTAAAAGAAATGTTATTTATTATTAAGTAAAAATATTTTCTTTAACTTTTCTATTCATAAAATATACTACAGCTATGTAAAAGTGTTATTAGGTTTTTCCTTCAGAAATTTCTCAGTAACGGCCACGGAGTCTGGATTTGTACCCCGTTGATGGCATTAGGCTCCCCTCCTTTTACACGTGACTTTAAACATAACTGCCAAAATGTGGGTGTCCTGAGGCCAATGTGTACTCTACACCTCTGCCCTACGCTTCGAGGATTACAGGTGTGATTTTGTCATATAAAAGAACTGGTTTAAGATAAGGTGGTAATATGTTTACATTGCCATTTCAGTCTGTTCGGCAAAGGTTTTTTTTTTTTAATATTGGATTGCAAGTTTTAATTACAATAATTTTGTCTATCTTTCTTTTATGATAAGTTTACAAAATATTTATACATTTCTTTGGCTCTTTAAAGCAATAGGTTTAGGCAAAGAAACTTTCCAGTTAAGAAAAGAGTCTATGCCTACCAAAGAAAGAAAAAGACAAAAAGTCATTACCAAAGAAATCTATTGAAGAGAATGATACTGAAAACACTGGTACAGATATAGTACAAAGAAAATGATCTGTTGTCTAGAACATCAAAATAACTGTAAAATATATGGCTACACACATGGCTAGAAAAGTGTGTCAGATGGGTTTCGACAATTTTAGGCCATATTACATTCTTAGTGAAGATGATCTCCACAGAATAGTTAAGCGTCATAAACGGCGTCTATCAACATAACCGTGCGGAGTCACGCAATTATGTTTACTAAATTATAAAAATGACTGTAACGCAAGAGAAAGTGCACGATGTCAACAATACCTTCTTCGTCCTCATCCTCATCGTCACTTTGCACGGCAGCTTTGCGCTTTGGCTTCTTGCGCTCCGCAGGTTGTTCATCTTCAGAATCAACCTACAATCATCCAACAACCATGGTTAGAAACTAAGCAATCGTAATCCCATTTCACGAACACAAGCTCAATGAAGTTTTTCACTAACCTCGCTTTCCTCCGCCTCAGATTCCAGAAAATCTGCCATTATAACTTAGGGTTAACTAGAAACAGTAATACTATAACTTAACTAATAGATTAACTAATTAAATGCTAATAAAATTGTAAATTCTACAATTCACTAAAACTATAATTTTCGCTTGAAAATATGACACGAATGAAAAGAGTGAGAACGAACTATTAGCGGAATGAAACACAACGAGATGTTATTCTATTACCATCACTGATTTACGGTTTCTATTGATTGTGTCATTCAATACGTGAATAAAAACTCGGTGGAATCAAACCTTAAATCTTGAGCAAAAAGACTAGCAACATTATTCTGTTTGCAAAGTATTTTACCGAAAGAAAAAAGTATTTATAGAAAAATAAACTATTTTAGAAGTATTTTTTTAAATTCATATTTTTTTAAGTATTTGAGAAAGTATTTTATCTTAATTTGAAATTGTAAGCTTTTAAAGAAACTGTAACACAACCAAATGTCGCGGCAGACCTAGTGATGTGCCTGGTGGCAATATTGCCACTACCGGCAATATTCCCAATGTTGCCACTGCCGGTAAAATACCAATATTCCCAGCAGCATTGGCAATATTGCCAATGTTGCCTGTCAAATTGTATTGGTATCATAATTGGTGGCAGCTATTTTTTCCTAACACGAGTTTAGGGAAAACTGCGGTGAAAAGTTTTATCTATTCCTTCGACTTCTGCTTCTGTGAAAAGGAGTTTTTCTACATTTTTAACCGACTTAAAAAAAAGGAGGAGGTTCTCAATTCGGTTGTATTTTTTTAATCTTCGTCATTTATGAACCGATTTCAAAAATTCTTCTTTTATCTGAATGGATCTACTTCCCGGTTGGTCCCATAGAAATTTCATCAAAATCGGTTCAGCAGTTTGGTTTTGAAATCAAAATATGTAGCTGGAAAAAATATGTCATCCAAGTAAAAGAAATTGTGAAATTGATATTTGACAAGGATTTGTGTGTGATACGATACCTAAAAAGGGTAAAATAAAAACTTTTTTGCAAAAAAAACCGACTTTAAAAAAAAACACTTCCGACAGTAAAGTTATTTTCCGCTTTTTTAGTGTTTTTTTTTTAACTTAAGTGTGTCACAAATCCTTGTCAAATATAAATTTCGCAATTTCTTTTACTTGGATGACATATTTTTTTCCAGCTATTTTGATTTCAAAACCAAACTGCTGAACCGACTTTGATGAAATTTCTATGGGATCAATCGGGAAGTAGATCCATTCAGATAAAAGATTTTTTTTTTAAATCGGTTCATAAATGACGAAGATTAAAAAAATACAACAAGAGCTGTGATTTTAAAATGATTATAAAAACTACTAAGTTGTTACTCTAAACGGTGATTTACTGATTATGTAAGGATTACCGAAACAAGTGCATTAAAATATTAAAATAATGTTATTTTTGTTGATAATTATTTGTAGTTTTGATAAAGATTTGTAAAGATTTACACTTTGTTATTTCCATATTGTATACTTATACTCGTTGTTTTTGTTATGTGATTTTGCATGAAAAACAAGTACAACATTTAAAGGAAATTATTCGAATTTATGCCTTTTATTCAATACACAACGATCGTCAATTCTTATCTTAATATTCATGTGTTATTTCTTATATTCACTATCGTGTGCGGCAACATGGGCAATATTGCCGGTAAAATACCGGGAAAATTGCCAAAACTGCTGGCATTATTGGCAATTTTACCCAAAACAATATTTTATTGTATATAATGTAGATAAGGGCCTGTAAAAGCTAATTTTGAGTATTGTACATAGTTTCCCTACTTAATTTGACTTATAATTAAGCAATATTCCCAAATATTTCCACTCCCGGCAATATTGCTGGCAATATTGCCACCAATATTCCCACTTTGAGCAATATTGCCGGCAACGGCACATCTCTAGGCAGACCTCATAGAAAATGATGGAATGAGCTCGACAAACCGAAGACCGGTGGTGTACATTAAACTCGGATCAAAAGAACTGATTGTCATCGTGGGATGAAGCCAACAGCATGATGATGCAGGCTACCAGTAAGCTTTTAGAACCTATGATTCAGTTGAAATAAAAAAAAAATGATTTAATTTCATGTTTTAGTGTAAAGTCAAAATTGGGAACTGCTACTTGTGCTGGGCTGTGGCTGCAGAAATAAGGTAATATTGGTGAGATTTGTTCCCCTTTTTAAAAATAGTAGAATCTTGAAAAAATATTCATACCTAATTACAGTAATAAGCTTGGCAACATTTAGTTGTCAACTATAGTGACTTTTTTTTTTCTTTGGCTTCGCTCTTAGCTCTTAATTAGCCAATGTCATACTGACTTTAATAAAAACTGTCAAGAATGAATGAATGTCATCCATTCATCAATTAATTTACCAAAATCGCGTAGGGTTGTGAACAAAAACAAATAAGTAATTTATTGATTTCTCTTGGAAATTGTGCCATATTAATCTAAAAAAATGACTGAAACCGCTCCTATAGTCAAAAAACTAATATACGCTGGACAAAAATACATACCCATCGCAAATGGCAGTAAGGTAAAGAAAACATTATTTACATCATCTTAAATTACTTAAGTACTGTAAACAAATTTGCTAAAAACATCGTTTTCACTGCAGGTAAATTTTCACTTCCAAACATGGAAGCTTGGGAAGGAGAGAGTCCTTCTGGATGACAGCAGAAAAATAGGAAAGAAAGAGCCCATGGTTTTGGTCATGGGACACAAGTTCAAGTTGGAAGTATGGGAAACTATAGTCAAGTTGATGGCCGTTGGGGAAGTGTCCAGCTTTAAAGTTCAAAAAGAGGTAAGACTGTTCAACATTATTATGATGTAGAAGGGAATGAGTGGACTCAGTAAACAAATTAAAACAAATACATTAAACATTTGTGTATTCGTTTGCTGCTTAGTTTCCAACAAACTACTTTTCAGTTTTTAATGTGCAGAGAAGCATTAAATTGCAGACTTACTATGCACAATTCATCACATAAAATATTAATTAATTTAGCACATATTTTTGAAAACAAACAGAGAAAAACTTCACTAACTAATCTAAATAAGAACAATATTGTAAAAGAAACATGGAATACAACAACAAAAATGAAGTAATTTTTCTCTATTTTGCTTGATTTTATTTTTTGGACTGTGTTACTTATAGAAAACCTCAGGATAAATTAATATAGTTAACATCCATTAGGATTTGTTTTTATTTTATAATGTGCATCAGAAATTATGTGCATTTTATAGTGTACATCTGAACTGATATACATTTTACTGTGCAGAATAAACAGTGTTACTTTCTTTATTCCCACAGCTAGTCTTCAGCTACCCGTTCATATCAAAAACCTTGCGGGAGTTGGGGCAGGACCCCAAAAGGATCAAGCACTCATGTACCATGACCCTGCATACTGAAGGCTTGGGGCACCCAGACTTAGATGATTTGATGAAGAACCCTTGTGATCTGGAGTTTATTATAGGTAAGAGTTATAATGTAACCCAGGAATTATACTGGGATTTAGCTGGTTAAGCTCAACTGATCTTGAGATTATTTTTAAAATTGTTTGCTTTTGACAATACTGCATCAAACAAAAGAATTTTATTGAAGACTGGCTGTACCCGGCATGCGTTGCAATGCAGTTTTCTCTACCTACCTACTACCGCCTACCTTCCTACCTACATACCTACCTACTACCTACCTAATACACATAGTATTATAATATTATCTGTGCTAATACTTACCTAATACCTACCTACCTACCTACCTACTACCCCGTTAAAACACCTTTTAAACCTTCCTTGGACTTCTACAAATATTTCAAAACCAAAATTAGGCAAATTGGTTCAGCCGTTCTCGAGTTTTTGTGAGACTAACAAATGTTAATTCATTTTTATATATGTATATAGATGTCTACATTCATATTTTAAAATAAAATAAAGTCTCTTTCAAAGACAAAAGCATTTTCTTTAACATCAACATAAAATTAGCAATTTTTACTTATGTGTCAGCATGGACACGGTTGTTTTCACCTAAAAAGCTTCACAAGAACAAGAAGTTTCATAGAATCAATTAAATAGTGACCACTTCTGTGATATCTTAGCATTTTTCATGAAGCGTGTGATTCAAGTTTTGTCTGAATATTGATGCCAAGGTTGATTGTAATTGATTTAAGTTTGCTTTTCCTAATATTTGAAACATTTTTGTTTTGTATTATGAAAAAAAGTCAGTGCTGATATATTTACAAATCAAAACACCAATTTTATTTTAATGATCAACCTACCAACATTGACCATACTTACAACAAAACTTGCTCATCCAACCACATTAATATGGTCTCATCATCTAGCCAATTTATTAAACCAACCTTTTTGTATGTCAAAGCTATAGGCATACTTGAAACGTAATTTAATTTTCTGCGAAATGCTGGTAAGAGATATTTTTTAAACAACTTTTTTCTTTTGTATTATAGAAGTACTGAAAGTAGAAAGATCGGATGAGTATGAGAAAGAGTTGTGGCAGCTGAATGCTCAGCAGCGGATAGACCTTATACCGACGCTCAGAGAGAAAGGCAACAAGCTGTATGTGCAGAAGAAGTACAAAGAGGCTGAAGAAGCTTACAATGAGGCTTTGGCTATCTGTGAACAGCTTATGATCAGGTAAATTAGAAATAGAAATAATCTTGCAATTAAAATGTACATTTTTAACAAGTGTAAATCTTTGAATAAGCACTTGTGGCGAGAGTAATTCTTCGAATAAACATACTGGGTATGGGTTCTTTTCTGAATGTATGTATGTACATCAAGGGTAACTTTTTTACTCGACTGTGGCGCGAAGCCCCAAAGGAGGGTTATCGAAATCTTCCACTATACTATACTAAAAAGTTGGAAATAAATAAAGTTGCAGTGGCACTGCTGTTTCCAGAACTAGGTTATCCTTTTAAGCAATGCTATCTAATTTCTTACAGGGAACGAAAAGGCGATGACGAATGGGGGGATTTGAATAAAATAAAATTGCCCATATTACTAAACTATGCTCAGTGCAAACTATTAAATGGAGAATACTATGCTGTCATAGAACATTGCAACACTGTTCTCGAATTTGAAAAAGGTAATTTAGTTTGCATCAATTATCATACTGATAACAACCATACATATAGAAAGTCAAAGCGTCTCTTATAAAGAAAGCGTATCTTATAAGATAAAATTTACCAATTCTTTCTAGGTAATGAAAAAGCACTATACAGAAGAGGTAAGGCACACGTCGGTGCTTGGAACCCTGACGACGCTGAAGAAGACTTCAAAAGATTGAAGTCGCTGAATCCGTCCATGGCTGTCACAGTCGATAAAGAACTGGAACAAATAAAGAAACTACGGAAAGAAAAGGAGAATCAGGACAAAGATGCGCTTAAAAATATGTTTGAGAAGAATGGGACCACTTAGCAGTTAGAATAGCTTTTTTTTCCTTGCTAGGCAATCCGGCAATAATAGTTTGTTTAAAAGCGAAACCATCTCACCGTACGCGTTCCTCATTGCGCTAAATTGGCCTAGCCATAGGCTAATACAGCGCGATTAAAAGAACTCGGGCGTATGATACGCCCAGTTTCGTTTCTGTAAGGTGCCAACTTCACGAGCAAGTGTATCGCGGCGATATTATCGTCCTGTCATTTCATTTTATAATAAGTATATGAACGTGTCACAAACGGCCAAAATTCGTATTATACGGCGGCGTGACTATCGCCGTAATACACTCGACCGTAGAGGTGGTGCCTTAAGAGTGTTTTTCTTTTTCTATGCAGTTGTTGTGATTTCTTTGGTGTGTGGCGTCGCGCCGCCCAACTAAACCAATGGGTAATGCAGTAGTATTTACTTGTAAACGTATGTACCTATTTATTTTTCTCCGAGAATATTCGCTTAGTTATAACTATGTGATTAAAAGAGTTAGTACAATAATTCGTGAATAATGTGAATTTATATTCTGTCTTAAGTTCTTTTCTTGGAAAAGGGCAGTCTTGGCCTGGTCGATATTAGCCCTCAATAACAGCGAGGCAGTCCAATGTATTCATAATGTATTGCTATTTTTGATACATATCTATTCATTCATATAATAAATTATGCAGAGATTTATGGCTAGCTAGACACAATTTAATGAGATTATTGTAAAAGGACTTTAAAAGAGACAGTGGCCTCTGAGTTTGTTTCGGCTGTTTCTTGTCAGAGTAGTCAGATACGAAACACCGACCCCATCCTTTAAAACATAACATGATGTGACGTGTAAAAGTGTTTTTTTTAAACCAATTTACAGAAATAAATATGATTTATGATTAAAATACAGATTCCGTTGTATGGCAAGGCAAACTTCATATGTTCGCGCGATATCACTATATAGAGTTCATCCTGCGTCCGTCAACCAACTTCTGACCGTAAATACCGCGTACAAGCAGTGGTGTGGTGCGATCATCTGTGCTTTTAAGGCCAAGGCTCAAATTCCTGTAGGTTGTTGTTATTTGATTATAGAACGCAACGCAATAATATATAGACGAATAAATAGACGCGCATATGTATAGGTTTATATTGAATGCTACGCTTAAATATTTATTAAGAGAAGATATAAAAGCGGGGCCCACAAATATAAAATCTCTGTGTGGCCAAAAGCTTAGTAGCCATGTTAGGCACTTGGCTACTGGGCCTTTGGTCGCCAGCTAGAACGACATATCAAGAGGCTCTCGTTAGAAAGCTGGAGTTTTACACAGAAAACGGTATGCCTCTCTATACGGCAGGTTTTGTAGAAATATAAGATCGCTTCTAAAAAGATCATACATGTTTCTGTTTCTTTAAAACTATATTTTGAAGTTATTTATTGCTTTGTGGGCTCTCGGAATACAAAGTACATTTAATTTAGGCTACCTAGTTATAAAATATATACTTTATACCTCATAATGTGCTATTCTAATGTCGTGACTAGTCTATCGTACCTACTTCCATGTAACTAGATTATCCTTTTGTACCAAGAATTTTCAAAATCTATTGTGAATAATATTTACTCATTTATTTAATGAATATTAACATTTATTTAATGAATATTATCTTTAAATATATATTACTTGTTTAATCTGAGATGTTTATTTCGTCTGCTATCTTCTACAGTACTGCCAGAGTGGCACTCTGCTGTGTACCCTGGGAAGTCGGTAACTTACTTTGAAACCTTATTTTACCAATTTAAACTTTGGGTTTAGGGAGCATGTGTGGAAACTCAGAATTCTAAATTGAGGAATGAGGTTATACGAGAACGTTGCGTTATAAAAGATGTAGTGTCAAAAATTTAAAAGAGTAGATAAGCTTTGATTGTTTGGTCATGTGGAGAGGTTCAGTGAAAGGCGACATAGGCGCCGGCAGCCGGGTGCAACGGGGTTTCACCTAGGGCATTGAAACGGGTTTTCGATCCCATAGGATCCCGGGTTTTACTATGGGATCGAAAAACCGCTTCAATGCCTTACTTGCACCCCCATGTCGGGAAAGAAAATACATAGAAAAGATTTAGATTTAAGCTACTGATTAATTAAAAACTTAAGGCTTCTCAGTTGGTGTCCAAGTTTGTTTATCACCTTGTCAGTAAATTGAGTGTCCTCTTCAACTCTTTTTCCTCTGAACACTGAGCATGCACGGGCCCGTTTAGCCTCGGCGTCACCCATCGTCAGAGCCGTATGCAGGGGGTGGGTTTTGGGGTTCAAACTTGTCTAAATCTCGGGCAAATATCGAGAAATCAAACTATCCGTGGCGAAAAGGAAACGTTTTCGAGCTCGCTTCGCTCGCTCACTTCTCGTCGCAGTATGTATAAACAAAGTAGCCTAATTTATCAGAGAATATCCTAAAATATTCGAGCTCGCTTCGGTTACCTACTCCTGACGTCTTAAATCTTTTGCATTCATTGGCTTCTCTTTATAAATATGCAGAGTAAGCCCTATCTATATCTTAACATATAATAAAATTGTAACAGTCTGTACATTACATTGAGGTATTCCTCGTAGCGCTCCCGTTTTGAAACGCTCCCATCTAAGCGCTCCCGTTTTGTTCCTCCAAGCGCTCCCAAAAAGAGCGCTTCGAGGAACGATTAAAAATATTAAAATGTATTTCCTCGAAGCGCTCCCATGATTAACTTTCGGATAGAGATGGGACTATACTAACTGAAATTATCGATAATAAGTAGAACACATTGTTATAATATACAACTAGCGGCCCGTCCCGGCTTCGCACGGGTTTGGTAATTAATTTTTAAATAGATGAATATAATCTACAGACATATGTACCTATTCATATTTTTTTATTGTTTAGAAAGCTTAAGATTTCTCTCCATTATGTTTCCCATTACTACCCCCTTCCCCGCACACCTCAATGTTTTTTTTCGGAAGTTTTTCGTAGAAATAAGTCAATGAGGTGTCTATCGTTTACGTCAATGGTAGAAATGACTTTCCTTGTCCTAGGTTCATTATTCTCTCAATTTCGTAATTTGGTTAAGCAACTTCGATGTCGATGATGCACACATAAGTTTTTAAAAATTATCGATATAATTCATTACTTCATGCTTTTCCCTATTTTTAAACGTGGGAGCGCTTCGAGGAAATAAATTTTAATATTTTTAATCGTTCCTCGAAGCGCTCCTTTTGGGAGCGCTTGGAGGAACAAAACGGGAGCGCTTAGATGGGAGCGTTTCAAAACGGGAGCGCTACGAGGAATACCTCGTACATTGAAGATATTTAAAAATATATACAACGTGTCCCAGAAATCAACGTCAAGCCGAAAACGGGCAATAGGCCAAGTCGTGACAGCTATTAGAAAAATATAAAAAAAAAATCTTGGTCATGTACTTTTCAAAAAATAAGCATTCAAAAATAAATCTCAAAAACTGACACCCTGTGATGATCTTTCAAGTCCTGTGACTACATTAACATTTCGGTAGTTTTTTTCTCTGTGATGTAACCATGAATAACCCTTCTGTAAATTACAGTTAAAAGTTAAAACATAACTGCCTCAGTTTTAAATAAAATGTTAGATTTTTGCCCAACATTGAATTCAAAATAGTTACATCACCGAACTTTAACCGACTGTACTGAAAAAAAAATCTACTACACTATTTTGGCAAGTAACTTCAAAAGATGGCGCGTTTAGTCAAGATTCCAAAATGGTATAACACTTACTAATTGCTACTTCTTAATTGAGGAAAAAAAGTACTTTGTTGGTTTTAGGTGCATTTGAAATAAAATTCAGTCGTTGGATTTCTTTAGTTCTAATTTTTATTAAATCAGATTTACCAAGTTTTATAACAAATGTTCAAACTCTACATCTCTTTAAAAATGATCGCGTAATAAGACGGGCGTATCTTCTTGAGTTGATGTATTCAGCGGCTTCTGCAATTCTTTGGCGCAGCTCGTCTAAATCTTGAATTGGTTTAGAGTACACTTTATCCTTTATCGTACCCCAGTAAAAGAATTCTATGGGGTTTAAATCGGGTGAACGGGCAGGCCACGAAATTGTACCACCCCGCCCAATCCACCTATCGGGGTATTCTCGATTGAGAACTCTCGTACTGTGAGAGCATAATGCGCTGGGCAGCCATCTTGTTGATACCACATGCTGCCGTTGATGTTCAGTGGCACTTCTTCCAATAATTCTGGTAATTGGTTCTGTAAGAAGTCCAAATAACCCTGGGCATTTAAGTTCTCCGGCAGCTGGATTGGACCAATAACTTTACCGTTCAAAATTCCCGTCCACATATTTACTTTAAACTGGTACTGAGATCTGTCTTACCGCATCAAATGTGGATTTTCCACGTGCCATTCGTGCAAATTGTGGAGGTTGGTAAATCTGATTTAATAAAAATTATAACTAAAGAAATCCAACGACTGAATTTTATTTCAAATGCACCTAAAACCAACAAAGTACTTTTTTTCCTCAATTAAGAAGTAGCAATTAGTAAGTGTTATACCATTTTGGAATCTTGACTAAACGCGCCATCTTTTGAAGTTACTTGCCAAAATAGTGTAGTAGTTTTTTTTTTTAGTACAGTCTGTTAAAGTTCGGTGATGTAATTATTTTGAATTCAATGTTGGGCAAAAATCTAACATTTTATTTAAAACTGAGGCAGTTATGTTTTAACTTTTAACTGTAATTTACAGAAGGGTTATTCATGGTTACATCACAGAGAAAAAAACTACCGAAATGTTAATAATGTAGTCACAGGACTTGAAAGATCATCACAGGGTGTCAGTTTTTGAGATTTATTTTTGAATGCTTATAATTTGAAAAGTACATGACCAAGATTTTTTTTTATATTTTTCTAATAGCTGTCACGACTTGGCCTATTGCCCGTTTTCGGCTTGACGTTGATTTCTGGGACACGTTGTATAAGGGGGGTTTTTATTACAGCAACAGAAGCCAATATAACAGTTTTTTTGAATTTTTGTTTGTCTGCGAGTTTGAAAATGTTACAAAACAACGACAAAGTTACTCCTTGCACGAATTGACAAACAACAATCGAACACTATCATTAACACCGAAAACGGGATATTTACCATGTTTACTATTAAAAAAAAAAACGAACAAGAAAGACGGTAGACCGATTTGTCTGCTCACAAACACCCACCCGCAATAACTTCAGTTTATCCGTGAGCATGCTTTCAACAGATCCGTGCTTGCAACAGTGCCGAAATATCGGAATCTCAAAACAAATTGTAAATATGTATTTTTCATTGTTAATGATAGTATTAGTGACCATGTCAGTTCAAAAACTTATAAAAATCTAACATATCAGAAGTGGACTGCAAAAAAAACCTTTGTTTTCATGAAACTGAAATTGCACCACCGGCGCCCATAACGACACAAGACTATGCGACTAACACAAGGCAGATGTGAGTGGCAACGCCGGGAGACAGGACGCCCTAGACTGACTTACACTGACCTTATTCGTGAGGTTTTTCAGAAAGGTCGGTGCGTAGTAATCGCAACCGGCATGCGTGTATGATCGTGGATGAGGCAAATGGAGTATATGTAAGGATAGTAGCAGGTGGCGTTGTATGGTCTCATCTCTAACCCCACGGAAAAAAGCGTAAGTTTATGTAGGTATTAGAAAGAAAGAAAGAAAAAGTATTTATTAGTTTCGCTCGCACGCCCGTCGCGTCGTCGCTCGTTTTTTTGTCTCGTATTACACTAGGAAGTGTATTTTAGTTCCACATTAATCCTACTTGGTTGCTGGGCTGTTCCCTCACTGCTCCTCTTGGCAATTATTATTTCCATATTACCATTTTCATCGACTCGCAGGCATGCCTTGCGGTAAATAGCCTTGGATGGGCTACGTGTTTTTTTACACGGCTTATTTCTAAACGTATTTGAAACTGTCAAATTTCTCACAATTAAATTTGTGTTCCAGTTTGATTTTTAATTTGCTGTGAATGCATAATTGTTCTTCTATCTCTGTCACACTTTAACAAATTTTCCCAACATTTTACGTCAACAGAAAATGCTTAAAATTACATCAGAAACATAACCTCAAATCTTTACGAAACTAAAGAGTTGTGGAGAATTTATATTGTTTTTAATTAAGTTTTAATAATGACCGAGGAAAATGTAGCTGTTGAAATAGCTAAAGAAATACCGGAAAATGTGAAAATGGAAGAAGAATATGCTTATTTGGACCGAGGAGGTTTCTCTTCGGAAAAGTTCAAAATCGAACTGCGTGGACTACCCAAGTTTTATGGGATAGCTGTATGTTTACTATTTGTTTGCTTTTTTTGTGAATTAAAATTAATAAATTTTGTATACTTAATCACAATAATATGAATAACTTACACTGCAATCTTGTAAATGAGCCTAATGTAATCCAAAATTTAAAAAACAGAGTTTATCGTATTGTCTTTTATTTGATTCACATGTAAATAAAATAAAATTCTTACCATAGACTAATTAAAACATACCGGTACTTAGATAATGCTTTAATTAAAATCTAATGTTAATCTAATCTAAGTTATGAGCAACATAATCTGAATTCTATTCAAAAACAATTAATAATTTTAGGAATTAAAAAAACTGATGAATCAGAAACTAGGGTTGGACACAAGCAAGATAAAGAGACCTAAAAATGGCAGCCACTGGTTGTATGCATGCTTTCAAAATGATGAGGAGCGCAAGAAAGCTATTGGAGCCCTCAATGGCTATTTATGGAAAGGTGAACACATTTTTTCTCTTACACATATTTAATATTTAAGGTAATGTTCCCTGGCATAGTGGGCTAGAATCTGAATCCAAGACTGAGCATTTTTTTTTCATACTGAATACTGTTTAATAAAATTTTTAATACTGTGTTTGGCTGCAACTCGCCTGATGTAAACTAATTTTATAGCATTGTATCCTAAACGTAATGAAATACTGGTCTTACTATTAGCCTTAGGCTATAAACACACATCTTTTACTGATTTCAAATTTTCAATAGTACATAATTTTCATGACCATATCACACTGGTGTTTAGGTACCAATACATTCATATCTGTTTTATGCATTTTTAGGAAAAACCTTAATAGCAGAAGAGGCAAAGCCAGCTCCAGATCCTCTAGTAAGAAAGAGGAAACAAGATGACGAGGTAACGGACCCTAAGAAGAAGAAAGAAGATCTTAGCAGGAGCCAAGAAGAAAGGTTGAAGGACGCCACCACTCCTTTCTGGACTATGCCTTATGAGGAACAGGTATACTTAGTGTTTGTACTGTTAGTTACTGGTGTATCCAGATTGAATAATGATGAAAAAGGGGTTCTCATCATGGCATGGCATCAGTGGCATGCCAATAATGCCATTGCAGTTATGACTATTCAAGTTACAGAAAAATTTAAAGGAAGTTGTCTGTTTTGGTATGGACATGTAATGAGGAGGGATGACACGCATGTACTAAAAGAATATAGAATAGAATGCTTTATTTGCATAGAATGTAGGTAAGTTTACAGTTCAGGTGTTACAATGATTAAAGAGTCCTTGTACATTCTGCCTTCCAGGCATGCAAAATTAATATTTTTTATTTATTTATTTAAAACACATACCACTATCATCACAGGCTTACCTAATACAATAGTGTAGTTATTAGCTTAATAAGATTAGACTTACAATTATACTATCTCAACAACCAAAAGTAATTTTACAAAATGCGGCCCGTGTGAATTCACTCAGAGAACAATTGAAACAGTCGATCTGTTGTGACACCATATATATAATATGATCATTAAAAACAATAACTAAAATAAACTTAATCTAACAGCTTGAAATTAATATTTGGTAAATCACAGTCAAGGCTATGGCTAATTATAATTAAGTAAAATTCTAAACCTAAATTATTTAGAGTAATGGATGGAGAGGGAAGCCAAAGAAAAAATTGATGGATTGTGTGAGGAATGATATGAAAGAGAAAAGAGTAAATGATGCCATGACGTCTGACAGGAGAGAATGGAAGAAGAAAATGTGTTGTGCCGACCCCAAGTAGAATGGGACATGGCCAGAAAGATGATGAGTTATGACTATTCAACGCCTATTCTACAGTACAAGGTTACAAGGGTCTTTTGAGTCTATGAGGGGTTATTGTTAAACATTAGTGCTATGAAGCGTTTGGACAAAATAAAAACCTCAGAAAATGTATTCACAAACAAATGCATGTACAGTATGACCAATTTGAGTGTGCAGTTCATGGTGGCCCGGTTTGTCAGGAAAAAATGCATTGACATGTAACTTGGTACATTTATTTAAGTTTGTGTTTTCCCGCCTGCACATATAAGTTGGCTGAAGTGTAGCAGTATCTGTCCAGTTGACAGTAATTATTAGACTGCACATGGTTCAAAATAACCTGACACTTAATGACTTAACAGATTCTGTATTTAGAGCATACTAATCTCCGAGAAGTTGTCTAGGTATTCAGGCCTACTTACACACATTTGCAGCTAGCAACTGGCAAGTGCATTTCCTTAATAACCAACACGAAAACATTTTGCTATATTACTACTTTTGCTTGGTCCTACAGTTAAAACAGAAAGAAAAAGAAATAAAAAACATACTCATGAAGTTCGACAATGAGATATGGAAAATAGACAAAAAAAGGCGTCGTGAAATTGAGGCTAAAAGGAAATTAGACCCAGGCCTAAGTTTTGAGCTAAGACCTATTGAGAAGTCCCCTGTGACTCAAGGTTATAGAAACAAGTGTGAGTTCACAGTTGGGATTGATGAGGAGTCCAAGTTGCCCACTGTTGGGTTCAGGTTGGGCAGTTATGTTACGGGTACCGTTGGAGTTGGTCCGATACAAGGAATGATACACATCTCAGAGCAGACCAAGAAAGCTGTCTTGGTGAGTAAATGATGTTTCTTTAGTAAATCAAATACATTAATTGTTTATCAATTTGACATGCTACAACACCTTGCCGTGTATAACCATTTTACCCAACTGCCAAAGACTGACAATAACAGTTGTACTTTGAATATACAGCCTTATTGTTGGTAGTCAATTTGATGAACAATTAATTTCCCTGATTTCACTTTTCATATTTGTTGGAGACATGCAGGTTTATTTTTGATTAAATTTTCTCCATGTGGCTGCCAATTGAAAATCACGCCACTGGCTTTTTGCACATGCATCAGAGATCAGAATAGGTAGTGTATTTTTGCCTAAACTTCAAGGAAGTAAGTAACATGTGGATAATAACTCTGTATAAAATCCCGGAATGTTTTAATCCTTTTGAACGCATTGTCGCCTATACGTGACAAGCAAGCGGGTATCTTGTACGCCAACGACACAAATATGCGACAAAAAATGCGATACAGTATAACACAAAATAAACAATAAAATCATTACTTTTGTGTGTTTTTATTTGTATACCTTAAATATTTAAGCTCTTGTCTTGTCTCTTTAATAATATTGTTTTTTGATAAAGTTTTAGAATCCCTATTCTTTTTGAAGGTATTTTTTTTTGTATGCTGTGAAATTGTGGCTTGGCGTGGAGGGCACGCGTGTGCGTTTATGCTCTGGCGTTCAAAAGGTTAAATTTCGAAATAAAGCTGTTAAATTAGAGGGTGGTATTATCCATGCTTACTTTTCAACCTGAGACAAACTCTGAGCCTCTGATCAGTGTTCATCTAATTTATTTCTTTGTCTTAATCCAGTATTCACCTTTTTATTCATCCATTTGTTATTTATTTGCGTTTACACATTTTCAACGTTATAATATTGTATTAATTTAGCTGCATTTCAGGTCTTCCAAGAGTTTGTGCGCAAGTCAAAGCTGGCACCATTCTCCCCGGCCGACTACTCGGGATATTGGAGGTATCTTACTGTACGGGACTCGACTTCCACTGGGGAAGTTATGCTGGTTGTTGTTATGCATCCTCAGGTAAGATGTTACAATATAGTTGTACAAATTCCGTGTATTGGAAATTTGGAATCAATATCATCAAAGATGAAGTATTGGTGTCCAATATCAAATCCATCTCACTTAAACTTACTCGCCGAGTACACATAACGTAAATTCATACCACAAGTGACCAACAGAGAGTTTCTTGGATGAAGGTTATCTTCTCCTACTAAGCAAAACAGTGCATTTTCGTATATTGTCTTAGTAACTAATTTGTTTTTTTTTTTGTTTAAAGGCCCTAACAGAACAAGAAATTGATGAAATCAAGAAGGATTTAATCGACCATTTTAATTCTGAGGAAGCAATCGCTTGTGGTATCAAGTCCTTGTACTTTGAACTTATTGTTAAAAGGTAATATATTTGATTGCAGTTTAAATTTTTTACATGATCTGAAAAGTCTAATGGAATTAATTTCGTTATCAGTGTGTAAACTTGACTTATACTTTTATCTTACAGACGGGTAGGCGAAAACGCATCTAAACCAATTCATTTGTCAGGATCCACACACATTATTGATACTATTCTTGGGAAGCAGTTCAGGATATCGCCCGAGGCTTTCTTTCAGGTAAGTTTTAATGAAGTATCCCATAAAGAAGTTGCTGATAGAATATGCATGTGTGTATGGATATAAGTGTGGTTTAATAAAATTGTGAATGCAACTGATACAAGAAAACAGTATGGATAAAAACTGCCTGTCCCTGGTAGTGGAGCTAGTAAACAGAGTATTGTGAAAGAGTAAAGTTGCTTGTTCGAAGGCCACCGCATGCGACGAATCATTCTTTTTACAGTTATTATCGGCAGTGGATGGAGCGAAATAAAACGGCTTGGAGAAGGAATAAACGTTGTTTAATTTTATTATTAGGCACAGTACAAAAAAATGGACACACCGCCTTGACCGGCGTTGGAAGAAGGGAGGAGTTGCCATACTCGAAAGTTAATTATTAAAATATAAATGTTGCCACTTTATTACAATATTTAACACACCCCCTCAACATTATATTTTAATTCCCAGACAACCCTTTAATTTAACAATTCAAAACATTTATTCTTAACACCCCCTTAAGAAAAATTCTGAGATGCTTCCCCTTAAACTTCTAAACAAATATGCAGAGCCCTTAAATCTAGAAATACCTAACAACCTTTACATACACAAGATACCTTAAACAATGTTATAAACTCAACACTATGTACGTGCCTACTTGCTTTAACAAACTTATGACAATATCATATCTCTAAGTTTAACAAAAAGTATTTTCCCCAAAGGTTTGGTAAACAAATCAGCTATATTGTTATTACTACAAACAAACTTTATTTTAACTGAACCTGTTGATACATTTTCCACAATATACTGATATTTTATATCTATATGTTTTAACCTTTTGTTACTGTCATTGTTTTTTGCTATATTAATCACACTTTGGTTGTCTTCAAGTATTTCAAAATCAACATTATTATATCCAAAATCTTTGAGTAACATTTTTAAAAAAGAACCTTCCATAATACTCATGCTAAGAGCTACATATTCAGCTTCACAAGACGATAATGATACACAAGACTGTTTCTTGCTGTACCAAGAAACTGGACAGTTAAAAATATAAAAAATTTGACCAGATGTTGACTTCCGGTCTGCAACATCACCGGCCCAGTCTGCATCACTATAGCCTTGCAGTTTACATACATTTCTACTTTCCTCATATTTATATATTAGAGACAAATCTATAGTACCCTTTATGTATCTTAATATCCTCTTTAAACATTTAAATAAAGCTACACTAGCACAGTGCACATATCTACTAAGAAATCCTACTGCTACACATAAATCTGGTCTAGTGCAAGTAGCATACAAAAGACTGCCAACTAAACTTCTACAGGCTTTTTCTATTTCAAAACTTTCACTTTTATCTTTCTGTAACAATTCAAAATTTAAATTCTGTTCTATTGGAGTAGATACAGTTTTACAATTTGACATCTGATATAAATCTAACAACTTTAACAAATATCTTTTCTGATTTATTATAGTTACACAATTAACAAGATCCTGTTTAATATTTATTCCTAGATAATTACTGGCTAGACCCAAATCTTTCATTTTAAAGTTTTTACATATGGAACTTTTAAAGTCACTTACTTGGTTTTTATTACTACCAAAATACAACAGATCATCTACAAATAATAACACATAAATGTAGTCATTTCCTATTTGTTTGAAATATAAGCATGGGTCATTCTTTGATCTTAGAAAATTTTCATTCAACATAAAATTATTAAACTTTTCATTCCAGTATTTAGGAGATTTTTTAAGACCATAGATTGACTTCTTTAGTTTACATACCTTATTACTAGGTAATCTCATATAAACTGTCTCATTGATGTCTCCATAAAGAAATGCTCCCGTGACATCCATTTGATACACTGGCTGCCTTTTCTGGGTAGCTACAGCCATCATAGCTTTGAAGGTTGTTAACTTGGCGACAGGTGAGTATGTTTGATTGTCGCAGTTCTTCTGTTCAAATCCTCTGGCTACTAAGCGAGCTTTATACAGAGATTTTCCTTCTGCCTCCTTGATTTTAAATACCCACTTGCTACTCACTATGTTTTCTCCATCAGGAACTTCTGTCACCTCCTCCCAGGTATTATTTTCCTCCAGTGTCTTCAACTCTTTATTTATGGCTTCCTCCCATTTAGTTTTATCTGGTCTTTTCATAGCTTCTTGGTAGGAAACAGGTTCATCACAGCAGTAGCTCAGGAACATGTTTTCGTCTTCTTGTACATAGTCTTTCAACCAGCTTGGCTTTTTCCTTACTCTTCTGGATCTTTCTGTTGCCTCTTCTGTCTGTCCTGAAGTTTCCTGTGAGTTTTCCTGTTCTTCTTCTATTTCTTCCTCTACCTCTTCTTCTAGTATTGATTCCTCATGAAAAGAATGAATGGAATCCTGTTCATTTTCACTTTCTATTGTTTCAGGGTTTTCAATATCCTCATACTGGCTTTCTTCTTCCTCTGAAACTTGTTCTGTCTCTTCTTGAGTGTCAGAAACTATGTGATACTCCTTTTCTTGTCTTCTGTCTCTATCTTTGTTTTCTATAGACTGTTTTATAAATACTATGTCTCTTTTGATGTCTACTTTGTCTTCCTCTGGAAAATATATTCTGTATCCTTTTGTATTTTCTCCATATCCTATGAAATAGCCTAATTCAGCCTTGCTATCAAACTTTAACCGTTTTTGATCAGGAATATGTACAGATACTTGACTACCGAAGACTTGAAGGCCGTTGACATCAAAGTCTTTGTTCCACCAAAGTTGATATGGTGTTTTGTCTTTCACACGACTAGGACCTGTTCTGTTAATTATGTAGACAGCGGTGTTGAGAGCTTCAGCCCACATATTTTTGTTTAGGCCGCTCTCCAGAAGCATAGTTCGTGCCGACTCAACCACCGTCCTCATCTCACGCTCTACACAACCATTCTGTTGTGAAGTATATGTTACACTTCTTTGGTGTTGTATCCCATGTGATTTCAGCAAGTTTTCCATTTCTTTACCGATAAATTCCTTTGCATTATCACTTCTTATGTATTTCACTATGTGACCAGGATTAACTTTTATTTCTTTCAGATACTGTTTTAAATATTCTACAGACTGACCTTTATTCTTCAGAAAATACACCTTTCTAAATTTGGAATAATCATCCTTGATGAGCAGAAAGAACCTTGCCCCTCCTAGTGAAGTTTGTTCTACTGGACCTCCAATGTCAATATGGATAACCTCTCCTGGTTTCGTTGCCCTATGGGTACTGGATGGGAAGGGAAACTTATGTTGTTTTCCTTTCAAACATGGCAAACAGGTTTCTTCTTCACTATTTTCGAACTTAATGTCTTGCTTCATCAAGATGCTTTTCACTTGGTTTATGTCTTGGTGACCTAGTTTGGCATGCCATTCCCTCAGATTTGACATTACTTTTCCAACCATGGCATTATTCTCATACTGTCTGAATAACATTGTGTACATTTTACCATTTCTCTGGGCTACCGCACACACACTGTTGTTTTTGATAAACTGGCACTCGTTAGCAGTCGACTCCAGTTTGTAACCTTTATCCAGAGCAGCACTCATGGAAAATAAGTTTGCCTTGAGGCTTGGCACATGTAACACACTGCCTATTGATGTTTTAATCCAATTTACACCATCATATGCCTCTAGGTTAATGTCACCATAACCTAATGCTTTTATTATTGTCCCATCCCCAATAACAATGTCTTTAGGCACTAATAACTTTTTATAGTTTATGAAACTGTCCACTGTAAAGCACATATGCTCAGAAGCACCACTATCTAAGAACCACTCATTATATTTACTTTTTGACATAAGTCCACACACCACTGACATGACAAATGCGTTTTGTTTTTTATCTTCACTTTGTTGTTTATTGTCTTTGTTATACCAACACTTTTCTTTTGTATGTCCTCGCTTTTTACATTGCTTACAAAATAGGATGTTTTCAGTTTTATCACTTTTGTGCTTCTTTACCTTACAGTCCTTTTTATAATGCCCCACTTTACCGCAGTTAAAGCATTTTCTTGAGTTTGTGTTCGTTTTGAACGCTGTGGAACTACTGTTTTCACTGTTTTGGTACAGTTTGTTTCTTTGTTCTTCTATGATGAGCCTGGCTGTCAACTCCGAAAGATTTCGCTTTTCTAATGGCACAGAGTCCCATGCAGAGACAAAGTGTCTGAACTTTTCACCTAGCGAACTTATGATTTTTGTAACAATCATGTTTTCGGCAATTTCGCCCTTTGCTTGCCTTATTTGAGTCACAATGGCTTCTATTTTAGCTATGAACGTAGATACATCTTCCGAACTGTTAAGTTTCTCTTCGAAGAAGCGCTGCTGTAATATGTGGAGTGACATATCAGATTTTTGTTCATAAACTGTATTTAATTTGTCCCACATTTCTTTGGCTGTTTCGCAATTTTGAACATGCAGCATAGCCGTGTTACCCAGTCTTGCTACGATGATTCCTTGGGCTTTTGCATCTAACCTCTTCCATGTGGTTAATTTTTCATCTTCATTTTCAGGGCATTTTGATGAGCCATCCACCAAGTCAAAGACATTTACCGCCTTCAATATGACTTTTACTTGAAATTTCCATGTATGCCAATTACCGACATCTTCTAATAACATGCGATTATTTGAAGCTCCAAAAATATAGCCCTCGCCGTCCATCTTGTTCCGCCTTTGCCTCTGCTTGACCGCAGGACCACGCGCCGCTTTACCACAGCTTTTAAGTCAATATTCCTTTATTTCGCTCCGGATGCCTGGGCCCATAACCTTTTACAGTTATTATCGGCAGTGGATGGAGCGAAATAAAACGGCTTGGAGAAGGAATAAACGTTGTTTAATTTTATTATTAGGCACAGTACAAAAAAATGGACACACCGCCTTGACCGGCGTTGGAAGAAGGGAGGAGTTGCCATACTCGAAAGTTAATTATTAAAATATAAATGTTGCCACTTTATTACAATATTTAACAATTCTTGATGTAAATCTTTGCAAAATCCTCTATAGATAGCAACATTGCCGCCTGTAACCGTTTTCTTAGATTTAGCATCTTAGAGACCAGTTGTGTCCCTAAGGTCTATTATTTCGATTGCTGGGCTAGGTTTCCGGTCGCCTTGGGAAGAGCATCTTCAAGGGATACTTGGCCACATCTGTCCGAGACACCCACGGCTCATATCCATTTTATGTGAAGGACGTGGTGGATGTCGTAGCTTAGCCAGCGCAACTAATATAAGAACTAACAAGTCTACGTCTTATGTTTCAAGTCTGATTGTAGGTGAACACCGCAGGAGCTGATGTGTTGTACCGAAGCGCTATTGAGATGAGTCAGGTGCAAAAAGACTCTACCGTGGTCGATATATGCTGCGGGACTGGCACCATTGGACTGTGCTTCGCTGAGGTAAATAACTGGCTTTATACAGAACGAAAAATAAATAAACTTTAAAACTAACTTTTAATGTTCTTGTAGATATACTTTCTAATGGTAGTACAAAATTACCCTAATTTTTTTAAACATGATAGTGTTTCTGGTCACGAATCGCGTAGGGCTTTTGTCCTTCCACCTTTGCGAGAGTAGTTCTGGGATCTGCAGGCGTAAGAGCTTTTTACATCTCAAAGTAATAGTTTTATTTTTGGTCATTTTATCACTGAGGTGGAAGCCAGTTTTTCAGCACGTAATGCTTTCACCTCCGTGACGAGATATGTAATAAAGTTTTTCCTTTACAAAACTCTCAGTGGCAGAGTATACTTACATTTCTTTACGTTACAATTTCTTTTTCATGGAACTGAAACATAACGAATAAAAGTGGATGGGTGCATTACACACGTCCTTAACCTTTTGACCGCCACGGTCGGCTATAGCCGACAGATGAAAACTACTTGAAAAATGTCGTTTTCTTGTCGGCTATAGCCGACGGTGGCATGTTGAGCGCTTTTTCATTTGTCGGCTATAACCGACCGTGGCGGTCAAAAGGTTAAATACACTTTTGCCTACCTTCCCGGGGAATAGATGCATTATGTTATTTGCGTAATATATTTTTTAGCATTGCGGCAAAGTATTAGGCCTAGAAATGATAGACGAGGCAGTGAAGGACGCTAAATCGAACGCCGAGCTGAACAACATAGAGAACTGCGAGTTCTTCACGGGCAAGGCGGAGGACATTCTACCCTCAGTTCTCGCGAGAGCTACCGGAGAAGATATCATCGCTATAGTGGACCCGCCTAGAGCTGGACTACGTAAGTTATTTTTGTCGCTCTTTGATCAGTATACAATGATCATCATCATTCTCTAAATATTAGTTACGTAAATTAGCTAAATATTAGTTACGATGTTAATCCTTGCAGGTGTCGAAATATTACTTGCAAATTCGAGTCGCCTTATAAGGAGAAGCGTGCTAAATGCTACGCCTAAATTACCTCCCGTCAGACGCGTTACGTTATTCTCTATTTGCATAATGTTTGCACCTACTAGGATTGACTGCAGTTTGTTCTACAAGTTCATATAAAGGTATTCGATTATTTAACACGAGATTTTACAACAGAATAAATTTAATAAGGCCTCAACAACCGGGTAAGTGCCCGTAGATAACCATTATCAACTGAAATGACATGCAACTCTCCGGTGTCTATAATTCTTCGTGGTTCTGCCCTCACAGACATGCGCGCAGTAACCCAACTCCGCAACACCCAGAAGGTCAAGCGTCTGGTCTACATCTCATGCAGTCCATCATCAGTCGTGAAGAACTTCATAGACCTCACCCGTCCGTCATCCAAGACCTTGAGAGGGGCCCCCTTCTTGCCCGTGAGGGCTGTTCCCGTGGATATGTTCCCGCAAACCAAGCATGTGGAGCTGGCTATATTGTTTGAGAGAGAGGTAAGACAATTTTCGATAAGAGAAAAAGATAAACTATTTGTTTGGGGCTCGAGCAGGAAATATACCGAACAAAAAAGATCTCAACTAATAATGTTTCATCTGATATCTTCTTTGTTGGAGTGATCCACCAATAAGATTGTTTTATTGCCTTATACCTAGCTTTAGCATTAGCTGGCTAATTTCTAAGGATCTTTTACAAGCACAACAGGTGTAAATACACCCGAACGATAACGAAGCTGAGGCCCGAGAAGCACTTGCGCTTCCCGTCATTGTAATTTATGAGACAGGATCTTCTAAAGCGTCACATTTCCGAGTTCCAAAGTTACAATCTTCGCTATCAATAGCTGTAACTTTGATAGTTTATACTTTGGAAAAGTAACGCTTTAGAAATTTTAGTCTCATACCGTACTTGTTTGTATTGATGCTAGCTATTATTATTAATTAATACAGGATTTATGCGTGGTTACGCTGGATGCCATTTAGAAAATAAAATAAAATTGTGGAAGATAGGCAGGCCAAATATTCAAACCCCATTATGACATCTTTTTTTTTTTAATTTGCAGATTTCGGCAGATCCAGTTGAAAAGAAATCGGCAGTTCCAGTTGAAGGGAAATCGGTTGTTCCAGTTGAAGAGAAATCGGCTAGTCCAGTTGGAGAGAAATCGGCTAGTCCAGTTGAAGAGAAATCGGCTCTTCCAGTTGAAGAGAAATCTGTAGAATCTGAAGAAACAAAAGCTCAAAGTGACAAGATTAGCAAAGTAACAAATGATGTAGATATGAAAGAGAATAGTGTTAGTAATGTAGGATAGATTTTTGATTATTGTACTTAAATGTTCATTGATCATCAATTTCGTGTTTTATTTTCCAACCAGTCCATTTTACATACTTTCATCTTAGATCATTACTTAAATCAACTTAGCTATTAACAAACTGGATCACTCAAAACTACTATGGGAAAAAAGCAACAGAAAACAGTTTGTAGGCTATTATTCTACCTACAGTTTGGTCGCTCGGCCGACTTACGAGTCGCGCGGCTAGCGGCTCGACACGCCGCCGCCTCCACCCCGCGCGCGAGACGCGTCCCGCGGTCGCCCTGGCAGTCCGCGCAAACCAGCCATAGTGCTAACTAGTGTTTTTCTGTTTTGATTTTTTATATTGTGTTATATTATTTTATTAAACTTTCATAAATAGTTAGAGCTGTGTTTATTGTGAAGAGTTCCAATTCCAAACCACCAATAGACACACACACACTCTACAGTGGTGACCCCGAGAAGTTAACACGTGCAAGTGCTACCTACCTAATATAGTGTAAAATACGCGGACTCATAAACTGTTATAATAAAGGATAACTTTAGTGACAAACAAAATGAATAATACCGTGCAGGTGAACGTGGATGATGCAGAAAAGTCTCAAGATGTTTTTCGAGTAGGTGTGCGCGTCCCGCCATTTTGGCCGGAGAAGCCCGCGATTTGGTTCGCACAAATAGAAGGACAGTTCGCGATATCCAATATTACGGCGGACACAACCAAATTTTATTACGTCGTCAGTCATCTCGATCCACGGTACGCAACAGAGGTCGAAGATATCATCGTGAATCCACCAGCGACCGATAAATACGTAATATTGAAGGCGGAGCTCATAAAGCGACTCTCAGAATCCCGCGAGAAAAAGGTGCACCAACTGCTGACACACGAAGAGCTTGGCGACAGGAAGCCGTCGCAGTTCCTCCGACACCTGCAGCACCTCGCTGGTCCGAAAGTTCCTGAAGAGTTTTTAAGAACGATATGGTCGAGCCGCCTGCCGAGCAACATACAATCTATAATCGCATCTCAGGCATCCGCGCGTCTCGATGTGCTAGCTGATCTTGCTGACAGAATACATGATGTCGTGCCGAGAGGTCATCAAGTTGCGGCGACATCAACACAAGGGGTGAGTGAAATGGATACTATGTGTAAACAAATGACCGAATTAACGAAGCAAGTCCAGTCACTAATGCAAAAGGTCAATGACCTTTCCCGCCCAAGCCGATCAAAAAGACGCGAAGACCGCTCGAAATCCCGCCAAAACCGATCTCAGTCACTTAATAAACATCCAACTTGTTGGTATCATTACAAGTTTGGTGCTAAGGCCACCAAATGTGTTCAGCCGTGTGATTTTCAGCCGGAAAACTGCACAAGCAGTCAGTAATGGCGGCTGACGACTGCTCTGCATGTAAAGGCCGCCTATTTATCACAGATAAACGCACTGGCATACAGTTTCTCGTAGATACAGGTTCAGACGTGTGTGCCTACCCTAAATCGTACTTACGTAATCAGCTGCAATATAGTAACAAATGTAACTACGAACTTGTCGCTGCAAATGGCACTCCGATACCTACATACGGTACTTATCAGCTAAATCTTAACCTCGGATTACGTCGTGAGTTTACTTGGAAGTTTATTATTGCTGATGTTTCAAGGCCAATCATAGGTGTTGATTTTTTAAGTTTTTATAACTTATTAGTCGACTGCAGGCAACAGAAATTGATCGACTCAATAACAAACATGACCGTCGGCGCGCCTTCATCTCACGGAATAACACACGAACTGCTGTCGTTGAAAATGTTTACAGGTCATTCAACTTATCTCGACTTATTACGATGTTATCCAGAAATAACAAGACCAGCTGGATCACAAAATGTGCCAATTCACAATACAAAACACCACATTAGAACGACGTCTGGCCCACCGGTAACATCACGACCGCGTCGTTTGGCACCGGACAGACTGAAAATCGCAAAAAAAGAATTTGAGGAAATGTTACAAAATGGAACAGCTCGTCGCTCTGAAAGTCCTTGGTCGTCCCCATTACATCTCGTACCGAAAAAAGACGACGGCTGGAGGCCATGTGGCGATTATAGGCAATTAAATTCACGAACCATACCTGATCGGTATCCAGTGAGGCACATCCACGACTTCGCATACCAGCTATCAGGATCCACCATATTTTCTAAAATTGATCTCGTGAAAGCATTTAACCAAATACCGGTTTTTGAAGACGACATTAAGAAAACAGCGATCACAACACCATTCGGACTTTTTGAGTTTACTGCCATGACTTTCGGTTTGAGGAACGCTGCGCAGACGTTCCAAAGATTTTTAGATGAAATCCTTCAGGGATTAGACTTCACGTTCGGATATCTAGACGATATCCTCGTGTTTTCAAAAGGGGAGACAGAGCACGTTGGGCACTTGACACAAATATTCAACCAGTTAAAAAAATATGGAGTAGTAATTAACACCAACAAATGTGTCTTAGGTGCTAGTGAAGTTACTTTCTTGGGTTATCACGTATCTGCAGCTGGTATACGTCCCCTCCCAGAAAAAGTAAAGGCGATCCAGGAATACCCCCTCCCTAAAAATGCTAAAGAGTTGCGAAGATTTCTAGGGATGATTAATTTTTACAGAAAATTTCTCCCTGGTGCCGCTCAAATCCAAGGCCCTCTCAATCAAGCTTTAAGTGGCCCAAAAATCAAAGGAACAACGCTCATCACTATAACACCTGAAATACAAAAAGCGTTCGACGCATGCAAAAATAACTTATTAGAAGCCACTCTCATCTCACATCCCGATCCACAAGCTGAGTTAGCACTTTTTACCGACGCTTCGGATGTGGCCATCGGAGCGGTCTTACAACAACAAATAAATGACAGCTGGCAACCACTGGGATTCTTTTCTCGCAAGTTATCTCCTGCTCAGACGAAACATAGCACTTACGATCGTGAATTGCTCGCAATACATGAAGGAATAAAATACTTTAGGTATATGGTCGAAGCGAGAACATTTAAAGTGTTCACCGATCATAAACCCATTACATTCGCCTTCACGACAAGAAGAGACAACTGTTCACCTCGTCAACACCGCTATCTCGATTATATCTCTCAATTCACAACTGACATCAACCACATATCAGGAAATGACAACGTAGTCGCCGACGCATTTTCACGACTGGAAAGCATCGACACTACCATCAACTACAAAGAACTGGAAAACGAACAAGAAAACGACCAAGAATTACAGAGTTTGCTACAAAACAACACGGCGTTACAGTTAGAGAGAGTGAAAACTATGGATGCCTACATTTACTGTGACAAGTCTACTTCACGTCCTAGGCCATTCATCACACCAACTTTTCGAAAAGCAATCTTCAACAACCTACACAATCTCAGTCATCCAGGCCCCAACGCTACTGCCAAGCTAGTGTCAGAAAGATTTGTGTGGCCTCAGATTCGTCGTGACTGCAAAACATGGGCTCAACAATGCACTGATTGCCAACGCAACAAAGTTACCCGCCATACCCACTCTCCTCTCTCCTTATTCCCTGTTCCTTCTAACCGTTTTTCCCACGTCCACCTTGACATAATAGGCCCTATGCCACTTTCTGCTGGTTTCAGGTACTGCCTTACAGCTGTAGACAGGTATACTCGATGGCCAGAAGCCTACCCTCTAGCAGACATCACAGCGGAGACCTGCGCTAGCGCTTTCATTTCTGGCTGGGTCGCTCGTTTCGGATGTCCAGAGAAAATTACCACTGACCGAGGAAAACAATTTGACTCGCAGCTGTTCCAGTGCATGTCGTCGATCATAGGCGCCTATCATTGTCCCACAACAGCTTATCACCCGCAATGCAACGGCCTAGTGGAGAGAATGCACAGACAGCTGAAAGCCGCCATAATGTGCCACAACAACGCGCAATGGTCGGAGGTGCTTCCTCTTGTTCTCCTGGGTATGAGGAGCGCCTGGAAGGATGATCTTCAAACCTCTTCAGCTGAATTGGTGTACGGTGAGCCACTCCGATTACCTGGTGAGTTCATTAAACCAGTAACACACAACATCGTAGATGAAGCAGACTTCGCAGCACGGTTAAGAAGACACATTTCGAGACTGTCACCTGCATCAACATCCGGCCATGGTGAGAAAACGTTTTACGTGCCTAAAGACCTAAATACTGCCAGTCACGTGTTCCTGCGGAAAGGACCTCTGAAGAAGTCTTTAGAATCACCTTATTCCGGTCCACACAAAGTCATCGAAAGAGGATCAAAAACCTTCACAATAGACGTCCAAGGGAAATCCACAACTGTTACCATTGATAGGCTAAAACCAGCCTACATGGCTAACAACAATGATAGCCCGAAAATACCACCGTTACCGCAACCACCATCACCACCGCCGTCAGCTTCGTCGCCAGCATCGCCATTATCGCAGCCGGAAACTACCACAAGAAGCGGGAGAACTGTCAGATTCCCGCGACACCTATTTCACTATCGACCGTGAACCGGTCTCAGCGGGGGAGTGATGTAGGCTATTATTCTACCTACAGTTTGGTCGCTCGGCCGACTTACGAGTCGCGCGGCTAGCGGCTCGACACGCCGCCGCCTCCACCCCGCGCGCGAGACGCGTCCCGCGGTCGCCCTGGCAGTCCGCGCAAACCAGCCATAGTGCTAACTAGTGTTTTTCTGTTTTGATTTTTTATATTGTGTTATATTATTTTATTAAACTTTCATAAATAGTTAGAGCTGTGTTTATTGTGAAGAGTTCCAATTCCAAACCACCAATAGACACACACACACTCTACAAGTTGATCAAGTTTTCGTTGATCAAGTGACTGGGCAACTAAGGGTATTAGGAAAAGTAGGGAGCGATTGTTTGAGTTGTACGGCCTTAAAGCCTTACATCAACACAGAAACATTTAATAAATATGTTGCAACTTACTCACTGCAACACACTTCACAACTTACTTTTAAAAACACTTGCAAGGTAGCTAAAGCCTTATTCATTAGCAGCAAGATTAAATCCGCAGATAGTAAAATAAAGACGGTTTGGAAAATTAGCAATAGTGAAACTAATAGAAATATAATAGTGATAATCACATTAGAGACCTCACGTGGTCTTCTAAACTCTAAAAACGAAATTGCTCAAGAATTTGTAGATTTGTTTGCCAGTATCAAACTTAAAACTACCGAAACCCTAAATTTCTTACCCTTGCTTTCTATTAATTTATTAAAAGCGAACGTTTCAGCCTATCCGGTTGAGTTTAATTTAAACATATAAATCCCATAGCAGTCATTAAAGCCTTTAAGGAAATAAAAATCAAATTAACGGAAGAATGTCTATGAACGTATGTATATGAACTATGGGGAATGTCTATTAAAGTTTGTCAAGCTGTTATTGAGACTATAGCACCGTATTTAGCCTCAATATTTAATTTGTGTGTGGACGAAGGCGTCTTCCCGGACCTTATGAAATACAGCAAGGTAATACCACTTTTCAAATCCGGGGACAGTAAAGACACCAATAACACCAATAACAGTATGGTTTCACCAAAGGACGTTATACGACTGACGCCGGTGTCACCTTATTAAAACACATAGTCACTGCGTGGGAAGAGACTCAAGATGCCATAGGAATCCTTTGCGATATCTCGAAAGCATTTGATTACGTGAGCCACGGAACCCTTCTCCTTAAATTTGAGCGTTACGGTTTAGGGAAACTTGCGCTCAGTTTTGTGAAATCGTATTTAAACGATAGCCATCAGCAAGTACAAATAAATGGTGTCAATTCAATGGGTTTAAAAGTAAGGATGGGTGTACCACAAGGCTCGATATTAGGTCCTTTCCTCTTTTTGGCCTATATTAATGATCTACCCCATTTATTTAAAAACCAACCACAAATGGTGTTCAAACTCAAACTCAAAGCATTTATTTCAATTAAACCATTACAGGCACTTTTGAATGTCAAAACACAAAAAATAAACTAAGCTACAGTCCCAGTCACAGGGCATAATAACTTGTGAAAGTACTGTAGTTGCCCATTCGAAAGCGTAGATCTCTATGGAGAAGAATGGGCAAGAAACTCCATGGACACTCTTTTGTTTGCTGACGATACTTCTTTAATATTTTAGATAAACAGACGTGCCACAAATCTTAACGACGTAAATATCGCCCTACTGCAAGTCCTTAATTGGTTTACCGCGAATAATTTAGTATTAAATGGGAAAAAAACTAAGTGCATAAGATTTGCTCTACCAAATGTCAAAAATATGTGATTGCGACATAGTATTGAATCAAGAGAAACTAGAATTCCTCGATGAAACTGTTTTCTTAGGGATCACGCTCGACTCAGCATATTATGTTTAATCGCGACATGAATGATGTAACCAAGACTTTGTAACAACATAATGATTTAAAAGAGTGTCTATGGAATTTCTTGCCCATTCTTCTCCATAGAGATCTACGCTTTCGAATGGGCTACTACAGTACTTTCACAAGTTATTATGCCTTGTGACTGGGACTGTAGCTTGGTTTTTTTTTGTGTTTTGACATTCAAAAGTGCCTGTAATGGTCTAATTGAAATAAATGCTTTGAGTTTCGCCATTTCAGGGTTGGTCTTAAGTTCCACTTCCATGGTAGAAGTGGTTCATAATAACGACCCCTTAAGAGGTTTCAGTTATTTCAATTGCTCCTTGTATAATACTTTTGGGTTTTATTCTGTTAAGACGAGACAGATAAATCAACGATCGATTGATGTCAACACAGTAATTAATACTGAACTAGGTAGAACATAAAACAAAAGCTAATGTTCTGTCAAAACTGTACACAAACCAAACCGACAAACCTCCAGATACAGGACTCGAACAGATAATGTACTGAAGTACATATATACCAGTGTCCGCTGCCAGTCCGCAATTGTGTTTGTGTGGAATGTGGAAATTATTATGATTATTACTCATATCATCAATTCATCTCTGCAGACTGGTGTGTTTCCTGCATTGTGGCGTAAGGCTTACATTATCCCTCTTCCTAAAATTTCCAACCCTACTTTAACTAATCATTTCAGACCGATCTCCATTCTCCCTTTCCTTTCAAAGATACTAGAAGCAGTTGCTCTTAACCAAATATCCTCCTACGTCTTTAAGAATAACCTGTTGTCAAGTTTCCAATCCGGTTTTCGGCGTGGCTACAGCACAGCCACAGCTATGCTTAAAGTTACAGAAGACATAAGGGATGGCTTGGAGAATTCGAGGTTAACGGTCTTGGTTCTAATAGATTTTTCCAATGCTTTTAACACCGTTGATCACGACATTCTCCTGGCCATACTGTCACAAATTGGGCTCTCTTCGGTGTCACTTGATTGGTTTTCATCTTATCTTCGTGGTCGCCAGCAGGCAGTGCATGCTGATCAGGATTACTCTGACTGGTGCGACCTGTTGACTGGTGTTCCACAAGGCGGTATACTCTCTCCTCTTTTATTTTCTTTATTTATAAACTCCATTACTGCTATTCTCAAATGTTCTTACCATCTGTACGCTGATGATTTGCAACTGTACGCTCAATCAGACGTTGCCAACCTTGACAATTGCATTTCATCACTAAATGCTGATCTTCGAGCTATCGGAGAATGGTCTGGCAAATTTGGGGTTTCTGTTAACGTCGGGAAATGTCAGGCCATCCTTATTGGTAGTTCGTACTATTTGAGAAATGTGAACACTAGCCAACTTACGCCACTGATGTACGAGAACTCCGTCATTTCTCTTTCACCTCATGTAAAAGACTTAGGTCTGTACATTGACGACAGTTTCAGTTGGAATAAACACGTGGCTCAGGTGAGCCAAAAAGTCACGTTCTCACTGCGATCTCTCTATAGATTTAAGCATTTCCTCCCATCTAGCACCAAACTTACTTTGGTCCAGTCACTTGTGCTTCCCATTATAGACTATGCTGATGTTTGTTATCCTGATCTATCCCAAGAACTTTTAAACAAATTGGATCGACTTCTCAACAACTGCATTCGCTTTGTTTTTGGTCTTCGTAAATACGATCACATTTCTTCCTACCGTTCTCAGCTTAAATGGCTGCCTATCCGATTCAGGAGGTCCCTCAGATCTCTCTGTATGCTTTTCAGTATTATGAACGATCCATGTGCTCCCGATTATCTAAAAACTTATTTCAAAGTGTTGGGCAGTTCTCATAGTCGTAACCTTCGAGCTTCTAAAAATCTACTCCTCCAAATACCTTCACACCGTACCGGTTTTATGTCTAATTCTTACGCAATCTCAACTATAAAGCTCTGGAACGCGCTACCCATTGCCATTAAAAAAGCTGAAAACAAATTCACTTTTAAAAGAAAAGTTCGGAACCACTATCTAAGTCAGACTAAATAGCTCTCAATTACCCAGAAGTCTTGTCATAGTAATTATTATCAGGTTTATCGTTTTTTTTATTTTGGTATTTGTTAAAATATTTATTAGTTTATTTTAATTGTATATGTGTATTAGTATCTATAAAAGTATATTCCTACATTTTCGAAAGTAGTATTCTTAATTTATTTTTTGTACCCTATCACAATTTTGTCCTATTTAACCCAAAGGTTGACTGGTAGAGAATGCCTTGTGGCATTAAGTCCGCCTATGTACCACTATTGTACATGAAGTTTAAATAAATAAATAAATTATGAATGTTTTTCCTACCTTCCGCTATTGTTTTCTGATTAATTTCGTTAGTAAATTGGTCGTAAGTTGCGGGATCCAAGACATTTAAATAGCGCTTTTCTGGTGGTCGCCATTGTTGATTCTGGCTTTCGGGAGTTGCAGTAGTTTTGGAATAGTGTGGCGGCCTTGTCCCAATGAAAAAAAGCCAGTCCGCAAACTATCCGTTTAACCCTTAATTATACATCGAGACAGTGCCACATCAAGCCAATTAATAATTCTAAATACATAACACAAACGACCAGACAAACAACCAAACTTATGTTGTACCAAAATAATTTCTAAACCACAGTTTACCACCACAGCCTAGCTATCCATAATTCAATAAAACGGTAATCTGCGCGACCTCATCTCGGGAGGGAGCCATTCCTGAAGGAATTTAATATAGCGCCGACATCGCCCGCTGCATTCCACTGCCGAAGCGTCTAGTAGAACATTCCAATAAGACGTATTTATAAATATAATATGGATCCTCTGGACATATTGTCACGTAGGGTTTTGAGTGACTCGTTGGGACACGCGGATTTGTTTCTTGTATTTATTTTTCAAAGCTTTTTTGATTTTATTATGGTAAAAAGCAGGTGCTAAATTGGTTCAAAAGAAAAAGTTTGTTTCGATGTTGGAAGTTGGACCCAGAAGCCTATTGGTCATTTAGAGGGCCTGCCCTAGAAAAGTCCACTGCCTTCCTCTATAAATGAACAAAAATACAATTATTAAAAAAAAAAACTTTATTCTAAAAAAACAATTCCTTCCTTCGTGGTTTCTTCAAACTTTTGCCCTAATCTGAATCTGATAAGGCAGCAAACGCTCATTGTGCACTTGAACGTATTCCTATTATCTATTTATGTGCGCTTGAACTCTCTTCACTGGTTTGAAGAGAGCGATAACGTGCAGGGGATGATTTCACAAGTACAGCCTTTAAACTTTACGAAATAAACGTATCTCGACTACCTCGTTGGACTGGTGAGCATGAGGTCCTGTTTTCGATTCCCAGGTCGGGCAAAGTGTTATTGACTTTTCCATCAGGAATTCCTCAGTAGCAGCCGCGGAGTCTAGAATTGTGCCCAGTTAATGGCAATAGGCTCGCCCCTTATTATTATATGAAACTCAAACATAACAGGTGAAATGTGGGTGTACACCTGTGCCTAATCTTCGGGGATTACAGGCGTGAAGTTATGAAATAAACGACTTACAATATTTTCAATTTTCTCTAAAAAAAATTGAGCACTCGTTTCCCCGTCTGTACTAAGCCTTTGCCGCCTTGCTCCACTTAACTGTACCACAACCGACATACCGCGCGTTCCCACAAATAAGGCTGAATATATAATATCTAGAGCTGGGAACCACAAGGGCGCCTCTCATTGTCTCCCTGGCAGCGGACCTAGGCAGACCATTGCTCAGGGATGTACTAGTAGTTCACTATGGCTCTAAAGTGTGTAGTTACGATACTGTCCTTGTTTGTGTGTGCGCATTTTTCGTATACTATTAATAAGAATGGTGGTAAGTAAACTTTTCTTTTATTATTTTTTTTTGCTTTTACTCGTGAATTCTTTACCACCGAGCGTGAGGTACTGGGTTCGATCTAAGTCAGATGGTGTGTTACGGTTTTTGTTTTGTTTGCAAATAGAAATAAGTAATAAATTTTAGAGTCCAGTATGTGTCCTTTTTTAATGAAAATGAGGAAGCCGCATCTTATGAAGAATTCAGTGAAAGTGTTTGTCTACTACATTTAATTTCTGCCTACCTTAATTACCTCCGAAATTAACCGAGCTGTGTATAAGATTTTATTCTGTTTTACCCACCAGAACGACAGATAGCTGAGTCTGAATCAGTATTGGATCCAAACGGTGCATTCTTACTGAAATGGCGAATTGATTACTCCATCCGGAAAATTCAGTTTCAAATAGTGATATCTGAAAAAGCTCCGACATTTAACTGGTTCTCTCTAGGATTCTCTGATAGAGGAAACTTGAATAACTCAGATGTCTGTCTATTTTGGACTGATTACAGGAGAAAACATCATTTTGAGGTAGGTACCGTAACTTCTTCAGATAGGTAGTAATTATTTTACATGGGTACAGATTTAATTGGCTGTGTGTAATGAGAATGAGACTGTTTGGTCGTAGACGGTCGTAGTGCTGAAGTGCTGAGCGTGATATCCTATCCTAGGTTCGATCCCCGAGTTGGTCAATGATTTGAGTTTTCCATTAGGAAGTTCTTAGAAGCAATCGCCTCCAGATTATTTGTATCCGACAAATCAGACCAGCCTGAGATATGATTCGGGAAGTTTATGCCTATACTTTTTTTTGACATAACGAAAGCGAGCGAGATAGACATAAGATTTTCCGAATCGAAACCTAGGCCAGAATATCGTGTTTGTCAATAGGAGAGCAAGCTAGAAATCTGCCAGGATACTGACGTGATTTTATGATGGTAATCCAACCCTCTAACTTTGTAGGACATGTACGCTGACAATGAAGGTAAATTAATGCGGGATGCTAAACAAGATTGCGATTCGTTCTACGTAGACGCGGAGACTCAAAGCTTGGTGTTTGAGAGGTTCTTCGACACCTGTGATCCTGACGACTATATTATTGAGGTAAGAAAAATTTTAAATCGAATTCGCAAAAGAGACAAAGTTTACTGGTGTTTACTCAGTCTCAGTCATTATTGCAAGCAGTCGTGACCCGCGGACACGTCCGCGACTTACTTAGGTGAATATCATAGGTTCGAAGACAGACTTTACAATTTTTTTGTAAATTATTCCATCACCACTACTCTCAAAACAGTGAAGTATAGGTACATTACATTTATTGTGCAAACCGCCAGTCTGTGGAATTCACTGCCGGCTTCTCTGTTCCCCGATCATTATAATCTAGTTCTCTTCAAAGTTCAAGTGAATCAGTTTCTTCTAGGCAAGCGTGCTCCACCCTAAGCCGCGTCATCGCTTTACATCAGGCGAGTTGCGGCCTAACGCAAGCCTATATAGGATTTAAAAAAAACTGTAACACCATGAAACCAGCATGATGTAGAACCGTCGACTGGAAAACATGTGACCATCCATTTAAAAATATTTTCGAAGTTATACATGTGCTGTTTTTATGGGAAATGCTAGCACCTGTAGACTTAACCTGAACTGTAGACATGTCTTTCAGCAAATGCACTTACCATCAGTCAAAAAATGTTACCCGATTTCTTTTGCAGGAAGGCACAGTTCACGTAGTATGGGCTCATGGCAATGACAAGCTATTCTCATCCAAAGGGCTCTGCTTGACCTGCACCCCATCCACAGACCATGGCTTCATCAGAGTCCGACTCTTCACTCCTATAGGCACCCAGAGAGTAGGCGATGCCTACCAATTACGAGTAACAAATAAGGACTTGAAAGTACCAGGGGGTGATACCACGTATTGGTGTCAGGTGGTCAAGCTCCCTGATTTTATTACGAAGAAAGTTCATCACGTTATTGAGGTAAGAAAGTAGGTGTTATGTAAGGTCTAACTGATGTAGGTAATCCGGGGTATTCTTTATGGTTCTGCCAATTAAAACAAGGCTTTTTTTGCGCCACGGTAGGAATTTCTCCTGTATCGTGGGTGCATTTACAAACATTTAAACTCACATATACCAACAGCCAGACACGGAACAACTACCTGTAGGTCATACAAATATTTGTGCCGTGGGAGGATCGAACCTGCGACACGTAGCGCAGCAGCCAATCGCTTAATAGCCGCTGCGCCAACCGTGCCGACACGACAGAGCTCTTTGCACGATTACCCGTTTTCACGAAGACTAGGCCACACCTCAATGTATGGCCTAAATAAAAGCGCACTGTTGGATTTTTATCACTCGGCACAGTTCAATAATAATTAGGCTTTCATTGTGGTGTCGCTTAGTGTCAGTTATAACGGAATAATACTCTAGGCCAGACCAGTGTAAAGTTCCATTGATGTTTTTAATGAATTTTCCTAAATATTCTAGTTCGAATCCACAATCTCAAAAGGTAACGAAGGCTTGGTGCATCACATGGAAGTGTTCCACTGCGATACTGATCCCAAGAGGGAGATACCACTGTATGAAGGCAACTGTTTCGCCCCAGATCGACCTGAAATCACTCAAACGTGTTCAAAAGTAAGACATTATGAAATTACGCATAGAACTGTATAATCTTCTTGTCGGCATAATATATGGTTCGGCACGACTCGGCTAAGCCGAACGGCAAAACCGAATGTATATTTTACCTCCCGGTTTAGCCGAATTATACCGACTTGAACAAGTGTGTTAATCCTACAAAATATAAAAACTTAATGCTTGTAATTTTATGGGGTTAATAATGTAAACTCACAACCCCTTGCGGTGATTATGCTATAGTTATAGTGGGATTTCAGGTGAAAGCAGCATGGGCGATGGGCGCTCCGCCATTCATATACCCACAAGAAGCTGGATTACCTCTTGGAGGACCAAATGCCAACAAATACATCATGCTTGAAGTACACTATAACAATCCGGAAATGAAGACAGGTATATATTAACAACTGTCTCATCAACCACCCGCCCTTTTTTAACTATGTTGGCCTTGGTATCAGTCCAATTAGATAAACATAGCTGTATATCATATAGACCTACAGTCCAAATAAGGTGGGTGGACCATGGAAGGCCATGCTCCTTCGAAGGCCAATTATTAAAATTTCGTAGTTATTGCCATGTGATGACAAATTCCTTCTATCTACATAAACATCCATCGAACTAGAAATCACAGACGCGGCGGTGAATCGCTCGCGCCACTATTTTGGCAGTACGGTCCCTTGCTTCATTGATATCGGAAATCGGCGACGTTAAAATAAGGTGGGTGTACCATAGAAGGCCACTCTAACAAATAAATAGTTATTATTCGTTTATTTACTGGATAAATGAAACTAACAAATATTTAAGTAATACTTTGTTTTATTACGTAATATATAAACCACTTCTTTTTATTGTAGATTTAATGGCTATTTATTAACTTTTAGTGTTAAATGACTGATTTATTATAATGGCCTTCTAAGGAGCCTTGTACATAGCAAGGCCATTTTTAAGAGTTCAATGAAACTTAAGTTTAATCAATATTGATCAAATCTGAAATTTAAAAAAGTGGTTTATATTTTACGGAATAAAACAAAGTATTACTTAAATATTCGTTCGTTTCATTTATCCAGTATATGAACGAATAATAACTGTTTATTTATTAGAGTGGCCTTCCATGGTACACCCACCTTATATTATCGCACATCCCAGCATCCCGGCTATGTAATGGTTGTTCACCCCCATCCATGGAAAGACATTGGCAAGTGCTGCTTAACCTTAAAGATCGACCCATGCGGCTGTTATATGTGTATTATTTAGCCATGATTTCTTCATACCCACTAGGCAGTAACTTTTTTTCTATTCTTTCTAAAACTTCCCTCTGTTTTTTGTTTGCAGACTGGGTAGACAGCTCAGGTATAATTCTCCACGTAACGGGTCAAAGACGCAAGTTCGATGCGGCCATCATGGAACTCGGGTTGGAGTACACGGACAAAATGGCTATCCCTGGCAGGCAGAAAGCTTTCCCACTGACCGCATACTGCATCCCACAATGTACTGGCGTGGTATGTGATATGAAGCTATTTATAAACAAAAATGCAGTTTATTTTTTTGAAATACAGTGTTACTTAAAAGTGCTTTTATATTGTGGTAACATGGTAGCAGACCCAGCCTGTAGCTGACTGTTGGCAGATGCGGAAAGCAGAGGACAAGGTGTTATGGTGCTGCTTGGGACAGGATTTTGTTATGACACTCACTACCATTCAATATCTGAGAAATTGTCAGATAATGCAGATAAAGTTCGGAAAACTTCATGCTAAGCCTCCCCAAAGCTGCATTTGTTCTGTTATGTCGCCATCTTAGATCCATATAACATGCACTCCTATAAACTTTTCTGAATGTTATTCTTTTGTTATTTTAATTCCCACTCCATCATTTCTAGGGTTTACCCTCAGACGGTATCGTAGTGTTCGGCAGTCAGCTCCACACGCACTTGACCGGCGTGGCCGTCTGGACGAGGCACTCAAGGCAAGGCGTGGAGCTGCCTTATCTTAACAAGGACTTGCACTACTCCACGCATTTCCAGGAGATCAGGGTCTTGCATCGACCTGTCAAGGTTCTGCCGGTAAGTAAATTAGTTAACTTATAGCAGTTTAATACGCGTCTTTTGGGTCTGTCAGTTAAGGTATTAAGGGTTAAGAAGGCATAAACTAAATTCTTGAGTCGATTCAGATTCTACGGTATCATTATATCTTTTTCTTCTTTATCACCCTTCAGAAGAAAAAAAATGTTGATGAAATGTAGCGTACACTCTCAGCGTTCGTCGAAGTACACGCTACGCCAACAAAACGTTGATTTCGACACAATCACGGTTACTTACGAAACGTCAAAGCCATCCCTTACCAAGAAAATCTTGGTGAATCAAAGTGTATCTTGATTGTAGGGTGACTACCTCGAAACGACCTGCATCTACAACACGGAAGACAAAGACAACGCTACGATCGGCGGGCACGCCATCACAGACGAGATGTGCGTCAACTACATGCACTACTACCCTGCCACGCAGCTCGAAGTGTGCAAGAGTGCAGTGTCCAACGAGGCGCTTGAGAGCTACTTCAAGTTTGAGAAGCGGTAAGGTTTAATATACAGGATCTTTATTAACTGCATGGTGAAACTTCATATACTTTTAAATGGATATCGTTTAAGAAAATTCTGCTTCTCCATATACTTCTGTTCTCCTATTTTGAAAGAAAGTATGGAGCCAATTTAAAAAAAATCTTTTTATGAGTACGTGTAACAATTAACTCCACAAAAACAAAACCTAAATTTGCATAGAGCAGCGTATCTGGTCACACATTACCAGAAAAAGAACTCCTGGTATTCTCAGAGCAACCCAACCGTAGCTATAGTAGAACAATAAGTACTGTTTTTTGATTCTCCATTTCAGTTGGGACAACATGTCTATCTCATACAAGGCCGCACCTCGCGCGAACTACCTGTCCATAAAGCCGTGGACGCACCTGCGAGCCAACGCGCTGCATGCTCTCTACACCGAGTCACCTATGTCGATGCAGTGCAACAAGTCGGATGGCAGTCGATTCCAGGTGGATGCTTGTAGAACATACCTATATAGAAGGATCTTTTGGTGCGTGTCCAAAGTCGGAACTAAAGCCGCCAATGTTGGCCAACAGCACCTCCTGTCGACTTCATTTACCGCCAAAAGATTCTTGTTACTTTATCCTAAGCTGCTCGAATGAAACAGCTATATCAACTTTAGGATGTCTACTTCTGAATACTGACATTAACCGCCTGGACCTAGACACGAGTTGCCATGGCTGATTTGGAAGTCTCTAAATAGACTCTGGACACAGATTGGCCCAAGCATGGAAAACCGATATTCAGGTGGAGATTCATAGGAATGTTAATGAAGCAGGACACTTGATATCGTGTCCCGCTTGTCTTGTTTTTGCACATCCAGGAGCTGATGGACGCTACTAAAAGTGCCAAACTCGTCGCCAAATTTTTGACCGTCTCAATTTAGATTGTCATCGACACGCTGTTAAGAAGAAGATTAAGCACCGATGCGATAATATCATAAGACGCTGAAACTACTCTAGGTGGCTTATTGTGTTGACACTATAAAAACCGTGTTGATACAGAATTTTATTGCCTTGTTCTAATTATAAAATATTTCCCCTTTTTCAGGGCGACTGGGAAGGAATACCGATACCGAAGATCAAGTTACCCCTGCCTGCCGAAAAGAGAGTTTGTCCTGACACGGTTATAGAAAAATAGGTGCAACATTTACATGTTGAATGTGGTCACAACCCTGAGCATGGAGGGAACGACGAAGAAGACCTATAATGTTAAATTAATAAATATGTAAGATCAAGCTAGACCTACCTGTTAGGTACACTATACAGCTTAACATTCTATAAACTTCTATGTAGCGTGATATTTATCATGATTATCATGATTATTATTTTTTATTTATCGTGTTTTAATAGAGTCATAGTTTAATAAGCACTTATTGTGATATAAAGTTTTAATTTTAATCGTAGTAAGTATATAAAAATTTGTTAAGTATAAGGTTGATTATGAATGATTAACAACCTAAGGATATGAAATGTATATTAAACTGAAGGAGTGACATTACGCAATAATAAAAATGTAAATGTACAGTAGATGTTTGAATAAAATATAAACAACTAGTTTGTGCTGTGCTTTATTATTTACCCTAATCCAAGATGATAAAGTTTTAAATTGAAACTCCTCATTGAAAACTAAGACATTCGATATTTTGTCTAGCATTCGTATGGTAATCCCAGAAATAATGTTTTAAAAACATAGTACGTTAGGTACGTACGTATTTTTTTTTGACTCGCAAACGAAGACGCTTGTATCGTACATCTTGAGAGTAGGCATAAAAGGCCCCAAAGTAAATGATTGAGCCGTGAGCGGTAAGACGTAAGGGCATTTAGAGATAAATATGGCAGCAGAGTTAAGAGTGGTCTTGACTGAACATAGCTATAGTGGAAAGAAAACAAGAAGTCAGCCCATGACCCAAAACTCGTAAGGGCCAAACTCAAGTTTCTACTCCTAACCACTTTTTGCGATGAGCGATGCACCAGGGTTGATTGGTTATCATTTTGTGTCATCAAAGCACGCATTTATTAGTAAACACTTTGTCTGAGACCAATACTGGTTGGCTTCAACTAACTTATAAACAGTCACAAATAACAGTTTCTCTTGTTTCTGAACGAAAAACTTTCATCTGACACAAAGGTCTTGACGTTTCACACAAGCGACGGTGATTGACTGACATTTTGTTTTTCTTCCTTCTTGCGAAGTTCTTCTTGTTTATAATTTATTTCGGGGAAAACAATTTGTAAACTGTAATCATGTCCAATGATTATGGATTCAACAGTGATGATTCTCCCAATAAGACGAATTCACATCTACAGTTGCCGAGCCCAATAATTACGCGGCGCAACCGAACTGCATCGACGTAAGTTAATGGTGTCGCTAATTTATTAATTAACTAAGTGAATTACTTTAAAACGTTAATTAAAATCGGAACTGTGCGAGCTTAATTAAATTCTGTTTTATTGCAGGTCAGAAAGGGCTCTAGGAAATCCTATAGAAAGTGGTAAAATTAAATCGTTTTGCAGAGCGAAGGGCCATGGTTTTGTCACTCCAGAAAGAGGCGGTGAAGATATATTTGTACACATCTCCGAGTGAGTATACTTAGCATACTATAAATGTAAGAACTACGCAAATTATTTCCATTGTTTAAATAACAAGATACATTTTTAGAAGCTGATAACCTTGATGAATAAAAAAAAGTTCACAAGTATTTGCAAATTTTTGAATTCTATGAAAGAAACAATATTATCTTTAATGTTTCAACGCACATGCCATTAACAACAGTCAAATGGTTTCCTCAGACTTTGTTTACAGATATGATCAATGTGGTCGGTTAAAAAAGTAGTATAGCAAAAAAATTGGCTCAGGAAACACAAACAACTTCCGTGCAGTACGTGAACGTAAATAAATTAACATTGCCATTTATTATGTACTTGTAATACAAGCTTTGTTCCAATTTGAAGCTGATAACAGATATATTTATACTGTTTATGTGAAACATTTTGGAGGTCAATTGTGGGTGTTCTTTGTTTGTTTTTGTTGTTGACATGTGTTTCTAGATGGTGAATAATTACTTAAAGCATAGAAGACATGCCATTATTTGACTAGGCCTCGTAATTCAAACATTATTCTAGACCCCTATAATGATTTATTATCTCTTTTTCACATTACTCATATCAGTGTGTGAAAATTATTATCTAACTATAACCTTATTAGTTTTCATATAGACTCAGCGTTTTTAGTATAAGAGTTGAGGACGACTAAAAAAATGATGGATGGACTGTGTGAAGTAAGATACGGCAAGATAAGAGGATCTGATGAGATGAAGAGTAATAGACAAGTATGGTAGAAAAAGACATGCTGCACCGACCCCAAATAAGTTGGGCTAAGGGCAGCAGAATGATGATGATTAACTGTGTTTTTAGTGACACATCTGGTTTCAACTTACTCTTAGAGTTAATGTATTGAATAAAACTTTTTTGCAAAAAATAAAACCGACCTCAAAAACACAAAAAAAATGTGAAAAATAACTTTAGCTTCAGAAGTCTCTGACTTTTGTTTTATTGATACGGTTTTTGCAATTGGTTTTATTTTTTGCAAAAAAAAACATTTTTAATTGTAATATCCTGTACAAATATTTGTCATGCATTTATTTTACATTGATAACAATACATGTCATGGTAGATAATAGGCAAGGCTTATCCCCACTTGGACCCTTACATCATAACTGTCGAAATTTGGGTGTACTGTACACATCTGCGTACCCCCTCAGAGCATACAGGCGCGACGTTGTGTTATGAACTGGTGTAAACAATAGACGGACATGAGATTTCAGCAATCCCAGTCCATTTGCTATCATTCACTCTGAGAAAGTACTCTTCCAAAAACTACCCAAACCGCTTCAAGTGTGCCTATAAAATTTAAAGAGTTCTCTCTATTTCTCCAGGATCCCATGATCAGATCCTGACTTGATGATCATGGGACCACCTGGAAAGTATACCCTTTCAAACAAAAAAAAAATCAAATCCGTCCAGCCATCTTCGAGTAATCGGGGAACATACATAAAAAAAAATTAAAAAAGGCTCCGACGAATTGAGAACCTCCTGCTTTTTTAAGTCGGTTAAAAATCAAGTACAACAATAGTGCATTCTTTACAAAACAATAGCATAAGAATTTGCTTTAGTGATTGGCATGACAATGTGTGAAGTACAGCAGTTATGCAATTAGGATGTATTCATTATAATATTCTAATAAACTCGATTGATTTTTTTTACTTTCGTTTGATGTTGCATCTTTAATCAAAGACGTTTAATTTTATTTGTTACAGTATTGAAGGTGAGTATGTTCCACTACCCGGCGATGAAGTAATATACCGGCTCTGTCCAATCCCTCCCAAGTTTGAAAAAAACCAAGCTGTCCATGTCCGCATCGTCCACCTGACGCCTGAGAAGCACCTTAAGTGGGATGAGCCCCCACTGTGTTGATCCCTTCGCCACTCTCGCCCCACACTCTTGAATATCATTTGCAAGGTCCACTTGCTCCCCAAATCTCTCTTTCGTGTCATATCTAATCCATATTTCCTCATATAAATGTGTTTTATGCCAATTGTATTTACTTTCTAAGATTATGTAACTACTTTTACATATTTATAGATATTGTGCCGTATTAAGTAACTGTTAAACAGGATCGAATGCAACTTCGTCAATTGTACATGTCTATATCTCAATCAATGAATTGGACTCAATGGAAGGAACAAATTCTACTGCTCATTTATTTTTAAATCAAAGCATTGAAAAGACCAAGGTTGTTATATTCGCGTTCGTATGTTTATTGCAAATTGAATTCAGTATTTAAATATAGTGAGAAGCCAACTTGTGGTGCTAAATTTTCGAAGGTTTTACCATCGTCTTAAGATTTTGATAACAAGACGTATTTCACACAGTGAATGGAAACTGGCTTCTTGCACCAAGAGTAGCTTTACAGTTGTATGAGAGTGATAATGATTGCGTCATCGACATTATTGGCCTAATTTTAATATCTCATGTATTTTCAGTACTTAAGCATCATGTATCAACTATGTAATAATGATAGCATGTAATATTGCACAAATACGAAGTGCGGCTGGTTAGTGATGTGTGCGATCTGTTTAAGGAGTGTTATGTTGACCACGTTGTTGGCCAATGCATAATAATCTCATTTATATTATATTATTCCTTTTTCTGTAATTATGGTGTATGTTATTGTAATTAAGTTCAAAAATAATCGCAAGTTATGAACTAGCATTCCACAACACAACTCAAGTATTCTCTGTAGTTATGCTGAATTCTGTAAACTATTAGTTGTTGTATTATTAAATATTCTATTTTGATACTGCATCGTCCCAAACCTGTTCACAGGAAGTATTTTATTAAACTATGTAATCAACGCGTTCGCCATGCTTTTTGTGTTTAGTTTCTAGCAGTATTAGGCAATACAGCGAATATATGGAATATGTGTAAGCAATCAGTTTGTTTTATTATTACGTTTTCCTTATTTCAATTTCACCTGGTTGAGTGATACCATGACAGATGGTGGCGTTATCGCAACTCGCTAAGCTCATATCGTAATCTGATAACAATTGTTTGCCGATTTTCTTGTCGATACTTTAGTTAAATGGGGACGATAAAAGTCTTTAATTCTTTATCAAAAGGTGCCACCACACTGATATCGCGATAATGAAACCTCCACGTTTCTTGGTTTCCAACAGAGCAATAGCTACCAATATCTAAGATTGATTTGATATCGGATAAATCGAGATCTTAATTCATTTGACCTTCCTCTTATTGGTCACTGCGTCAGGTGATTTATACTCTGCAGGGTGTCATTCACGTTGCGTTCACAAAATAAGGTACTGCGACCTTAATCCCTCAGAATCTAATAAGATCTTCAAACTGGTTTCAAATAAAACTAAATCGTTTGTTTCACATGTATATATTTTATTAATAAATGTAAACATAAAGAATAAATAATACAATCGAGCCGGGCAGGCGATTATCTGATCGAATTCATTCAATAGTACATTTAATTACCTATATAAATCAATTAGGTACACTTATCAAGTAAAGGCTAACATTAGAGGTATCCTAGGGGCTTCATATTGTGATCACACGCTTACTTGGCTAGACTACACACAAATTTTATTGGATGTGCATGACACGCTCGGCTACTGGTACAAACAATACGCATGTCATAACACACTGTGTATAAACTAACATAATTAGTAATTATAAAATATCTATACATAAAGGTACATAGACAATTCACAATTTCTTACCTTAGTCTCTTTGCTTAAAGCTTATAGTCTCGTGATCATGCGGACTCCTTCGTGGGGATCAGACCAGTTTAAAGGCGTGTCGGGCCTGACGCATGCCTCAGTCGTTTACTGAAGACACTAAGGTTTACATGCATACACCTACTACCTACTTCTACGAACCTCGGCCAAACAGATTGACAATAATTCATTGATCTTTATCGTACAGAGTGGGAAACTAAAATCAGTCTAATGTGTTAACCGTACTGTAATCTTAGTTCGTCATTCGTCACACTAGTTGCAGGCTATTCAAGGTTAATCGGTATTGTGACTCAGTTGCACTTGGGAGGGAACAGGCTGCTATTCACTTTTGTTTGTGGATTCCTATACCGTGTTTGTTACGTTAATTAAATCTACTACGTATTCTTAAGTTGCTATCGGTACGATAACATTTAGAATGAATTTCAAATCTAACATTTAGTTTTAAGTTGGCTAATAAGCGCCTAGTATTCAATTTAATTATTTAGATTACAATGCTACATAGTCATACATTAAATTGTATATTTATTGATAGTCATCCCTCAGGGAGACGTGTTCTCTCGTCTGTTACGTAAGTAAGCTGCGCAATGGGCAAGCATGATAGTAAAAAATTCGTTGTATAATAAAGTTAAAAAATGCAAGTACAAAATGTCTTCAAAAAGAAAAGAGTACGGGACCTGATCAAAAGCTTACTAAAATGTGTAGCAATTTGGTTATTTTAACTTTTTTAATTTCGCAGGCGTTCAATCTTTGCCGTTTTCCATGTTTCCATTCTGTAACAAAACAAGAAAGAATAGTTTTTAAACTGACATGGTCACTAACATTATCTTTAGCACATAAAACGGGATATTTACCATGTTTACTTTTTGTCTGTGAAATTGATAGTAAACATGGTAAATATCTCGTTTGTGAGTGTTACTCAGATATCATTTCGATAAAGTCAACGTTAGCGTTTTCTAAACTGCCATCCTCCTGTTTAAGTAAAAACATCCTTATTGCAACCAGAATAATTATCACTGATATTGGTAGTGATGTAAAAATATTGTATGCCAATACATTTCTGCCCAATCACGCCGCTTTACGTTGACAACACGCTCGTAGTGTTGTTACCGTAAAACGCGGTGAATCGAGACAACATTTTGAAAAGGATTTTAACGCTGTTTAATATGGTATGATTCCAACAAGGTCTCTAAATATTTAAGTAGGTATACAATTCGACGTTAAAATCCCATTCCAAGTTTTGTCGCGATTCATCCCTGTGTCTCTATACACTCCGTTTTACATGGTACGTCTTTTTTGACACAACTTGTGCACCGTCAAATCTATGGTCCGTTTACTCTACTGACCTCTTCCATCTGCGCCAGTTGGTAGTGTCTCTTGCGCAGCGCGGCGAGTCGAACTCGCTCGGCGTCGAGTGCTGTCTCCAACTTGAGCGAGCGCACTTTACTCTCCATCTCGAGACGACGAGTGGCCGTCAGTGATAGCGATGACGTGTCTAGGGCCTCTGTGGGATAGAAAAAGGGTTTATTATAGGTTATTAACACAGTTTTACAAGTTGTTTTTTCTTGTCCGTGATTGTGCTGTCATATTCAAAATATTGATGAAACAAATATCAAAATTCTTTCAGAAACGATTGTCGTAAGCTAACTTAAAAAACAAACTGTAGTGAGATTTTTCTCTTATAACTCACACCACACAAAACGTGATTTAATCATTGCATTTTTTGGACAGGTGCAGTGTACGCTTTAATATACCTATTTGATTGGAATGAAGTGCAATCGCATAAATAAATTCGAGGTCGTGTCTGTGTTGCTACAGTCTTTGTAGTGTATCATACCTTGTTCAAGCACAAGCGCAGAGCCTGCCTTGACAGCAGCAACAAGCGCGCCGGTGGCCGTCGCCACGGACCTGCTGGCCTGCGTCAGCCGCACCAGCGCGGGCGAGTCGGGCGGCGCGCGCGCGCGGGACGCCGCCACCAGCTGCGCGGTACTGCCCGCCACCTCGTGCGCCGCCGCTGACACACCTTCCACTTGTCCTGACGCTCCCACTGCTTCGTCTGCTGATGTCCTGCATTATACATTTAGATATATGTTAAATGTTTTCAGGTAGTAAAGGTAAATAATTTAAACACAGAATGAGCTGGTCTCAAATAGTTCGTGCCAATAAGAAAAAGGGTGGTAGCAACAGAGTTTCAGAAAACTATACTCGAGCAGATAGTTTGGTGATTTTCGCGCTCACACATGGTGCTTATTTCAGGACATTGCATCACAAACTGTACGGTTTAGGGGTTAGCCAAATTACAATTCTAATTTGCGGTCATGAAATCCGGTACCACTGCAGATTAGTTTAAAAAAAATGTTCTGAATTAACAAGTATCTACATACAAAAACTTCCGTTGCGTGGTCGCCTGCCTAGCTGATGTTTCTGTAATCCTGGTTTCTATTATCAAACCGGAATGTGCCACAAATATTGATTATTTAAACATTATATTAAAGGCATCACTTTACGATTGGACTATTGATTCACTCTTGGTACTTAATATCATCATTGTTGTCATTAGTTTCGAACTGCATACCCAACCTTTCTAAGAAAACAAGAAAAGAGAGAGCTACAAGGAATACATACACTAGCAGTTTAGCAGCAAAAACAACAGCCTTAGCGGCTGAGATAAGTCCCTCGGACCACTGAGGGTTCTTCCTGTACATCTTCTGCCTCGTCTTGGGGTCACCCAGTTCGTTCTGCAGCTTGCGAGCGTCCTGGACCAGTATCTTGACGGCTCCCATAAGAGTGGTGCAGGCGTCGAGGATCTTGCCGTTCACTTCGAGTTTGACACCTGAGCCGCCGGCGCGCGTGGCTGCTAGCATGTTCTGTGAATTAAGACCGATCTTAGAAGCTGTTCTTATACAGAAAATTTAGCTAAAATTACATCAGAAGTCAGCATAACGTTGATCTTCATAATATGCCAAGGATCGTGATTTGGTAATCCTAAATAATTTTCTTATTTATACCAAACTTTTAGCCTGTGCCATCTCACTGCTGGGCAGAGGCGTCTCCCCATGACTTCAAAGTCGAGTTCGAGTTCGAGTTTTTCGATCTAGGGCTAATGTTGTGTTTGGTTCTGTCCAGCTCGTCCCACCATCTCCTACGAGGTCTACCGCGTCGCCTCCTGGCTGTGTCAGAGCTCCACATCGTGGTTATTGAGGCCCACAGCTCGTCGGGCATACGGCAGACATGGATAGCCCAGTCCCACTTCAGCTTAACGGCTTTTTGAGCAGCGTCAGTCATTTGTGTTTTGGAACGCAGTGTGGTGTTGTGTTATACCAAACATTACCGATTAGAGTTTTGTTGCGAATTAGCAGTAAGAACGTCTTCATGTCCTTTTTGGTAACAGAATGCATACATTTGGCACACGTCATCATCTGCCTCTTTATAATTGGTTTACTGACCTCAATCTGCGACGCAGCCTCTTCGATAGCCCGATCCATGTCAGCGAGCTCATCATCCACACTCCTGGCTCCACTGTTCTTCCGATCAGCGGCCGCAGCAGCAGTCATCAAGCTTCGCACTCGACTCCTCGCGTCGGAGCAATGCGAGCTTACTACGGTGCCGCTCTTGATGGACTCCAGGCATTCCTTTGTCGCCGTCAACATTGAGCGACATTCCGAGTTCAGTTCTGAAAGAAGAAGTAGGATACAGTCTTTGTAAAAAGTACAACTTGAAGAAGATAATTGATTAAGTTGTAGGACTTAAATTACAAGTCAACTTTGCAATCATGGTACGAATGTCAACATTCTTTAAGTAGGGCCCATGGTTTATCCAGAATTTCTTTTAAATCTGATAGACAAAGACTTGAGCCATGTGGGGATTTATCTGTGAACTTTTTCTTTATCTTTCAGGACATTCTGAAGCAATAAACCTGTACTGACACTCATGTTGATTTCTGTGAAGACTATTCCTCCAGTCCCGCGGGTTTCCGCTTCATTCTCATTAAAGCTTAACTCGTACACGTGATTCGTTTTCTGGGCTATCTCTTCATACTTACTTTCAGATAGCGCCAAGTCAGTAGACACATTGGACACATCAGCAACATACGCAGACAGCTGCGCAGTGTTGTGTGCCGCGACGATGGCCGACCTCGCTACCGACTCCTCATTGCCTGACACTTCAGAATGCCTGGCCAGTTCTTCTAAAGCCTTAGCAGCGAGTTCAGCGGCTTCACCCACAGTGTCGCGCGCATGACCCGTCTCGAATGAAGTTAGGGCTCCAGTAGCGACTTCGAGAGCTGCCTCTCCCGCGCATGTTACGAGCCGCGATGTTTCTGTATGACCGATAGATTGTTATTGGTATCATTATAAATAGGACACAAACAAAAATTGGATTAAAACGATACAAAATTGAGTGAGTTGTTCGAGGAAGTCTAATTTAAGAAGATAAAACAAGAACATTTCTCCATCATCTTGAGATGCTTAAATGTTTGACAAACTAAAGCTTTAAAAATTTGGAATAAAAAAATTATTACTATTCAATTTACACAAGCAAAAACACAAGGTTTGTTTAAATTAAATGGTGAAACTTCACAGAAGAAGTGTATAAGACAAGTGTTCTATACAAAAGTATGTACAATAAAAGTGATACTAACGCAACTCCAACGCCTTCTGTGCCTCTTCGAGCTGTCGCTTCACAGCCGTGAGATCAGCTTCGAGCACAGTATTGTGTTGCAACAAGTCCTGTAATTCACACTCGGCATTCAATCTCTTACTCTCCGCGTGGCCTAGCCTAGTCTCCAGTAACTATACCACCATAGAAGAAACGTAGGTAAGTCCGAAGGATCCAAGCAAGTCCAAGAGCGCAGTCCGAAAGAATCCATGCACAGCGCGGCAGGTTGCGTAGTCGTAGAGGAAAGAAATAAAACATGCAGTTTAGATATCGTTACATGCTTACAGTACAGCCAAGAACAAAGCAAATAAAACAGTGTACGAGCTTTCTACATGACGTGATTTGTAAAATCATTTTACTTTGAAACTGTTTAAAAAACTTTTCATTTAAGTATTTTCGAACACCACAAAAGAGAACACATAAGACGATGACCGCAACCACAAGATGATCCCAAAACCTTTTGATACACACAGTGTTGATAACCCTAGTTTGTGTAAATGACAACTGACAAAAAACACAATGTTCCACCACCATAATAAACTAAAGGTGTTCATGAAACAACGCGGTGTATTATCACACATTTCACTCAACGTCACTGATTTCCTAACCTGTGTCTCGCGTTCTTTCTTCGTTATTACATCATCCATATGTTCCTTCTCTATTTGCTTTTCTTTTTGTAATTCTTCCAAGTCATCTTTTAGTTTTTGTATGCTTGCTTCAGCCTCTGATATAGTAGTGTCCTTTACAGCAACTTGTTCATTAAATTCACTTTCTTGGTTTTGGATTTTATCGCTTAACGATTGGATTGTAGTTTCTTTTTCTTCTTTCAACTGTTCCAATTCTTCTTTCAATTTTGTGATTTCATTGTTCAGCTCTGTTTCCAAAGCTTCTTTTTCAGACTTAACTCCTTCATGGTCTTTCACCAAATTGTCATGGGCAACCGTGATTTCCAAAATCCTACTTTCTAATACCTATTCAAAGATACAATTAATTAAAAAGAAATCTATCTATAGGACGTCACACAAAACCACAGATATATTATTCATAACACAAACCTCTTTTTCTGAGATCAGTTCACTTGATGTTTTTTCTTTTTCTTGCTCTAACTCTGTTTTCTGTTCAATGAGTTCGTTAATCTTATCATGTAGTTCTCTAAGTTCTTGATTTTTCAAAGCCAAGTTGCTTTCATTTCTTTCCACGATTTTTTCATGTTCTTCCCTAAGCGAATATAGTTCATTATTTCCTATTTCCAATTCTGCCTGTGATTCGTTTAACTCGTCTTTAAGTCTGGTGTTGTCGTCAGCCAGTTGAGTCACTTCGACATTTAAAGCGATAACTTGTGCATCTTTCTCTGCCACCATACTTTTGAAGTTAGCAATAATTTCGTCCTTACTTTCCGTTACAGTTTCTAATTTGTTCTTCAGAATCGTAATTTCAGTATTACATTCCTTAAGCTGATCTTCGTACGACGCTTTTTGTTCCTGTAATTGAATATTTGTATTGTTTATAGTAGTTTCAAGCTCTAGGATATTTTTAGACAAATGTTCGGTTTCAGATTGTTGCCTTTGGCCAAACTCGGATTTCTCTTCAAGCAAAGTTTTTAAATTATCAATTTCAGCATTCTTTTCCTCAATAATCTTATGGGTCTCTTCTTTTAATTCCATCACTTCTTGATTCTTACTTTCCGCAAAGTCTTTTAATTTGTTTTCCAGTTCGGATATTTCCGTCATCTTTTCTTGAACAGTATTTTGTAGCTGTTCTTTCTCGTTTATTACTTCCTGTAATTGTTTACTTAATTCATTTCCACCTTCAGTTAGTTCAGCTTTTAAAGATTCTGCCGTCTCCTGGTACTGAACTAATTCTTCGATTCTTTCTTGCAGTTTAGACATCTCAGTGACATTTTCAGTGATTTTGCCTTCGTAGTTAGATTTCGTATTTTCGAATTCAAGGCGTAACTCTTCGAGTTGGTCTAAACCTTCTTTTATTTTGGAATCTTTTTCACTGAGGCTTTCATCATACTCTTGCGTTTTACTCGTCAACTCTTGGCTCAATTTATGGCATTCTCCGGTATACTCGGTTTCGGTATTAGTAAGCTTTTGTTGTAAACTATCTATCTCTGATCGTAATTCATTAATGCAGTTATTAAGTTGTGTTACTTCCTGATAAAATTAAGCTCACATGAATTGGTTGTTATAATATGGGCTTATTAGATGGGTCATTAATAAACACGAAGGTTATTCAGACACGGGTTTTTTTACAGCAAAGCATTTCAAGTCTGGCACTAACAACGGGAATTTTGTTAATAAGCTGGTCTACGTTACATGCTTTAAACATGGCTGAATCATGCAATACCTCACTAGCAAGCAAATACAGTTCTATACCTCTAAAAGAAATAAATGACTCTTTAAAAAATATACAATACTGACCTCCTTTTCCTGTTGATGAAGTTGTTGCAGCTCCTCTACCTGTTTGAGCGCAGCTTCTTTTTCTTCTACTACCTTTTTATACTCATCTCCGCTGCTCTCCCGAAGTCCTACTAACTCTTCTTTCACTCTACTCAACTCGAATTCTCTTTCTTCCTTCTCTTGTTTAATCTTTTCTAAGTTTTCTGTGGTTTCCTTCAATTCGTTGGTTATAATTGTCAGTTTTTCTTCCTGTTCTGTCGTGGCTGTTTTGTGTTCTATTTCAAGAGCTTCGAAAGAAGCCTTCACAGTTTCTAGTTCTAATTCCTTCTGTCTGGATTGTTCTAGGTCTGTTCGTAGGCTCAATATCTCGGATTTGTATGCTTCTACCTCTTCGCTCGATGAAGCACTTTGCTGGAGTAATTCCACATCTCTATAAGGAGTGAAATAAAAGTAAAAAATTAGAGGGACTGACAAAGTATATTGTGCAAAGCGGTGTCATTTTTTTATACTATATATGAAGGCATTATTTTTAATGTGTAGAGAGTATCTTATGACTATTAAGAGTACTAAATATACAAATAAACCGTTACTAGCCAGCTCACTACGTTGATGAGCAAGTAATATGAATTATCATAACATTTAAATAGCCTATCTTGACCGTACATAAGCTGGGTACATAGCACAGTGCTTACTTGATTCTATCGTTAAGTTGTTGCTGTAGCGCGACCTTCGCGCTCTCGTGTTGAGCAGCGGCCGCTCGCAGGCTAGCTGACAACTTGTCCACTTCGGCTTTCTACAAATAATATAAATTAATGTGATTAATGTTGATAAGTACTATGATTTCTTTTTTTTTTTCAGTTACAGCTGAGTAGTTGGAAGATTTTTTTAATCAATACTACCGTAGTATGTAGGTACTACTAGGATTTTACAGTGATTTAACGCATTCCTAGAAGACCAGAATATCCTCAGGGTGGGCAGAAGATTAGTAAACGCAAATGTCAGTGAGCTTGTTCCAAATTATCGTTTTTCTTTTTTCTCATGAGGAGATCATAATAGATATCACATAACCATAAAACTAGGGCTGTATGTTTGACTTGATTTCCAAGTATGGGAAGTCTGTGAGGATTATTTGTTGATTGGTTTGCACTGCGCCTGTTACGTACAAGGTAACTTTTTATCTATTACAGAATGCACGCACAACATTACAGATATAAATACAGAATTATATGTTTTTTATTTCATAATTTTAAATATATTTTTTTATTAATAATATTTTTTTTTAATAAAAATTCATATAAGACGGCACTAAAAAAGGGTTCGCCTAATCATGGTCGAGCTCTCAAAACTACTTACTAACCTGTCTAATCAACGCGATGTGTTCTTCTCTCAGCTGCGTGTACGCTCCTTTTAACTTTTGGAACTTTTCATCTGTCACTTTGGCTTTCTCTTCGGTTTCGTTGAGTTTTTCTATAATTACAATAAAATACAAATTTTAGAAATATTGAAACTTATTTGTCATCTTCCTTAATTTTTTTGGGGTCGTGCTAGAAATGTGTCATCCGACATCTCAGTAGCTACCCTCTTTCAAGACAGTTCATTTATTTATTTATGTACACACAGAACACATTACAGGAAAAATACATAAAGACAAAAGAGCACAAAGGTACCGCTTATTTCATTTAGAAATCTCTTCCAGCGGACTTGCGAGAGGATAGATATAAAAGAAACGTAGACACAGTGTGTGCGTTCATCCAGCGTTACTTTGATCTTTCCTTACTTTTATTTACTTTTCCTCTCACATTCCCCACAACTCATACATATCAAATGAGTATAATAAGACATCCACTTACGTTTTATTTCCGGTGTTTGCGCCATTATTATTTCGGCCTTATGTTTTTCTTCTTCTAATTCTACCTGCAATCAGTAACAAGCTGTCAAATCTTTTCAAAAACTGTGCACAAAATACAGGTGGTAAAAAAGGACATCGAGTTCACTGACGGACTGCCACTTTTCACCCTTTTGTTATAACGTTGAAAACTGATTGAACGTCAATGAACTCGTTAGTACCTCTGTCACACACACTTTCTATAGCCTGATACGAATACTTTATACTCTGAATAGTATAAAAAGTAGATTTGTTTGTTACCTTGGCATTATGTAGTTGCGTTTCGATACGAGTACAATGTTCCCTCATGGATCCTATCATTGTGTTTCTCTCTTGAACAAGCTGTGACACCTCGGACCTGTGAAGCAACCATGTAAGTTATCTGATTGTTTGGTTGCTATTGGTGCTATTGTCGAAGTATTTGATCTACTTTATTTACAGAGGTTCATCACCACGATTGCTCGGCAAAATTTTTCACATTGACTGGTTATATGGAGTTAAAGTTATAGTTGGTAATTTAGATAAACTGTCCTATTATGGTAAACCGACGAGGGACAGCATAACAGAGCCAACAGACTGATGAGTCATGAGCAGTGCTACAAAAATCCTACTCCTTTTGGGATACGCCGCAGTCGGGTAAAATGTAAAGCTAAGTACCTCATCCTCTGTAGTTCGTTCTGCAGATGGTCGATGAGTCGGTCTCGCTCCACGATGGGGTCTGGCTGCGGCGACTGACTGGGCCGAGGGTCGTAGTCTTCTAAGTTATCTTGCACTGACATCTGTACAAATAAACATAGTAAAAGTGTAACTTTTATCCCTCTTTGGGTAAAGACATGGTTACGGTTAGTATGGTATATCGTATTTTGTGTGTGCCTTACACATGCGATAGTCTATGTTTCAAGATTTCAAGTAGTTACCTGGCTCATAGTATCGGAAGTGTCGATGAGAGAGGCGACGGAGTCTACTTCATCCGGCGAGGGCTCCGGGATAGACACCACTGGAGTCACGTAGGTGCCGAAGTCAGACTGTGGACAAACGGTATCACTTTAGTTTAATATAATGGTAAAGGATGACTTCACTTAGCCAGGATGCGAACGAAGGGACCAAGAACAAATGTTAAGTTTCTTATTCGCACAGGTTGCACAATGGCAGCAGCTTTTGGGAAGCAAGATTGAATATGACTTTATCAGGGTTAAAAATTGACACTAATTCAGTGTGGGATGAGTTATTGAAAAAAAAATTTTTTCGTCAAAATGTTTTGTTAAATACTAATTAAAACTTCAAAGCTAAAAAAAGATAGATATTTTTAGAATATTTATTCAAAAAATAACTTTTCTGAAGTCTGAAGATGTTACGTTGCATTAAATAATATTGTTTTTAAAGGTACCTGTTGCAGGAAGTTTGGCGGATTGGAAGGTAGAACTGGCAGTGTCAGGAGGTTCCTGTAGTATTGCAGACTGCTGGCGTGCTTGTAGAACGAACTTAGCTTTTTGAACTGATGCCGGAATCTGAAATCAATAAAAAGTTACATATTAACTTACTCCTTTTGCTCATGGGCAAAAGATAACTGCCATAAGGGTTGCAACCCAAGCAGTTGCACTTAATTTGTATGTAGTGATTTTCGGATTTAGATCTAACAACCCCGGACTGGGTCCGTGTGTTAGAGCCCTCTCGTAGAGATAAGGCCTACGTTTCGGTAGTGGGAACATTACTATACAGATCATGCTGTGCTACGCTACGCTATGTTAGATCACCTCTCGCGATGTCCGGCGAGGGTGTCGGCAGGCAGCGAGGCGTGCAGTCGGAACAGCAGGCGCACGTTACAGTCGTATATCTGCGACGCGTCCTGAGCGCACGGTATGAGCGCGGCTAGTCGACACTGACCGCTGGCTGTCATCGAGTTGGCGCGAGCGTTGCCTAGGCTGTCGAATACTGCAAAATGAAACATAATATTATTGCTGGCTGGCAGGAAAATGCTGATAACTTGGTTAGTGTAGTGGGACCTAAAATTCCTCTACTTCTTACAGAGGAGGCCTGTGTCCCAGTGTTGGGATCATTATAGGCTGGTTGTGCTAAGGTTGTTGTAGGAAAGTGCACGGCTTCTTTAATCCGAAATGAGTCTATCAAAACAAAGATTAAAATAAACTTTTCGTACTGACCTGCGGCTTGCAAGTTGAGGATTTCATCCATATAGTCGAACAATTCCACGCAAAGTTGGAAACTGTAACAAATACACTGTCATGTAATAAAATACTTTAAAAATAAACCTACTGAATAAGATCACCAAAATCAAGAGTCAACTTTCATAATCAAAAAACTGGACAGTCCCTTAATGATAACACTGGTCAACAAAAAAAATAAAATCGTTTGTTTCCTTTAATTTTTTTTTTGTTTCTATCTCAAACTAACGCGTATTTTTTAAATATTGTAACAGACCCGGGGTGTGTGTGGGATCAAGTGTAAGATCCTATGTAAGAAATCATACAAGAGCAAAAAAAAATGTGTGTGTGTGTGTGTGTTCTCCTATTAAAAATTAAAAAAAAAGATGTATGTGTAACAATAAAAGAATTTCGGGCGCCTTGGGAACGCACACTACATTTAAAAAATACTTGCCAGATAGAACAGTCCGGAGAGTCGGACCTCTAATCTTCCGGGGGTGACTAAACTAGGATAATAGAAACAATTGAAATACCTTTGTTAATACCCTGTTTAATATATCAGTAGCTTCCTTTTACTTTAAATATTAAATTACTAATTTGAGATTATCCTTATTGTTGCATCTTTATATGAAGAAAGTAAATTAAGTTTGGGCCAGATGTCTGGCTAAAAAAATGTTAAATTAGACCTCAAGATTTCGGCGTCGAAGATGAGAGAATCCAGAATCCATGAAATGGAAAATTATAATCAGACGAGAGAAAAAGAAAAAGTAGAAGAAAAACGCCACAGCAGGGCTGTAACAAAATTTTAAAAGGTTAATACACAAGTCTATTAGAATTTCAACACGTGGGGAGCATGGCGTCCCAAGAAGGAACTTACCGTTTTTCCGTTAATAAATGACTTTTCCCGTGTGCACCGATAAATCCAAAGTAGGTGAAAATCACACTAGAGCATCGTCCAATATTGAAATCCTGAAACATCAATTCGACTTAAAACACGAACCAACCCAAAATGATGACCACATATTGGTCTGGTAGAAACAAATCTTACCGAAGAAATTAAGGATCCCTCCTTCAGAACACCTTGTCCTGGGTGTTTAAGGCAGCGATTATGGCATCATTTGGCCTAAAAATATCCGTGATTATACCGGATTTGTAAAATTAATTTGGCGAGATAAATGCCTCGATGACGAAATCAGGTCGTAAAGTGAAACGTCCAAAAAATGACAGTTGCCGAACTCAACCATAGCCAATAAAAGACAGTATAAAAATCGTTCCGAAATCGACTAAAATATGAAAAGCATGTAACAGTTTAAAAAACACGTTACATTACATCCCTCCCCGAAAAAATAAAAGAAAGCAATTTCTTTTATGCTAAAAACAAACAAGGTAAAAAAACTTTTTTTTTTTTTAAAGACAGGAAATATAAATTCCAATAAAACGTTTCCAAAAAGATCCTGGAAAAGAAACAAAACAAAAAAACAGTAAGTGCAGTCAAGCTACAAGCACAACCGACCTATAATACTAAAGAACCACATGAGTACAGTTAAGCACCTTCGCCACTGACTAACAAGTTAAATCCAAGAAATATTACAAGTACAGTTAAGCGTAATAGTCGCTGAACAATATGTATAAGAATACAACAAAAATACCAATATGAGTTCGGTTAGGCACCATAGCCACCGACTAACAAGTATATAATAGGAAAAATATTAAATTAAAAGTACAGTTAGGCGCAATTGCCGCTGTCTAACAAGAATAATCCAAAAATATCTATATGAGTACAGTTAGGCACCATCGCCACTGACTAGCAAGAACGAATTACAACTGTGAGACACAGTTTAAAATCTCCACATCTCTAAAGATGCAAAAAAAATAAAGAAGAATGTTGTGATCGGCACAACTCCACCAATCTTCCGAGCACAAACACCTTCGAAAATAAACGCATATTGTGATCGGCTCAACACTACCAACTTCCCGAGCACAATAGCGGAAAAAGAAATGCATTCTGTGATCGGCATTACACCACCAATCTTCCGAGCACAGAAGCAAAAAAAAAACAACGAAATCAAGGAAAAAATTATACCGAGATCCGTAGAAAAGAAAGATAGGTAAACCTCTACAAGTGAGAACAGAGTGTACAAAAGTAGTAGGTACCAATGCAGAAATTGTATACAAGAATGTACAAAAAAAATTGCATACAAGACTGCATAAAAAATAATAATACTTAGAAATAATAATAAGATCTTTCGATATGAAAAATGTATTTGTGTGGGTAGAAAAGGTTATTAAAAGGTCCTAAGTTGTGTTTTAGAATGTTAAGATCTCAAATTCAACAAATTTATATGAAGTTACCTAACATACATCTTCATTTAAAGTGCTAATAACCTATCATCCATCCCATCGTACATCACACTAACAAAAGCGCGCTTCAAACAAAATTATTAAAATCAAGACCAACACTTTGAAACCAAATTAAAATTTTATTATATCCTTAACATGATAACGACCAGCGGTACCCTTATTAAGGTCTTTCAGAATATAAACATTATCAGAGATCTTTTCAACAATTTTACATTTAATAAACTTAGGAGCAAGTTTTGCCGAAAATTAAGTAGGTGCATGAGATTGAACAAAACTCCTTCTCCACACGACATTCCCCACATCAAAAGAAATGACTTTACGACCCTTATTATAATAGCGTGCATTACGCTGATAAGCTTTTAATAAATGAGTTTGAACTTTAACAAAAATATCACTAAGTGAATTAAGAGAATCAGCATAGTGAGTTCTATTGGAAACTTCCAGTTCACTCAAATTATCAATAGAGTCACTTAAACGATGTAAAGAAGCATCAAAAATAAGTTCTCTACCAAACATCAAAAAATTAGGGGTGAAATCTGTAGCTAGATTAACACTATTATTCAAAGCTAATTGAACATTAGATAAATACTTAGACCAAGTTCTATGATCTTCTTTAACAAAACAAGCTATGCAAGTTTCAACAGTTTTATTATAACTCTCAACTGTATTGTTTTGAGGCGTGTATAAAGTATTATAAAATATTTTAGTGATATTAAAACCTTTCAAACGTTCTATGAAATGTTTAGAAGTAAATTGTGTACCAATGATTCTCTATGAAGAGCCATCAGCTGTATAAGCAGCACTAGAAACAGAATTTATTTTATAATCTAACTGTGAAAATTGTTCATGGCTATTTGAACCCAGAATTAATGAAATCATGATTAGAACGAATTATATCTAAAATATGTTCTATAGGAATAACTATTTTCCAATTAAGATTACTATTAGAATCATACTTACATTTACAAAATTTATATATAGTTTTATTTTCTACTCTAAAGTTCTTTTGCAAGAACAAGAAATTGTTCTACAGAATCAATACGCTTACCAAATAAAAAAAAGGTGTGTAAATAGGCAACATGTTATGTTCAATCATGTTAATCAAAACCGCACCAAACAATGGCAAAGAACGACAACTAGCCATGTCCATTATTTCTGTAATGAAATCTGGAAGAGATTCAGAACTCTTCTGTTTCCTCGTACGAAGGTCATGTTCCAGAAAATAGTCAAAATCCGGCCTGTCAAAACGTTTAAGTAAAGCAAGTTTAAGCTCGTGCCAGGATGGAATACGAAAGCGAACTGTGCGAAACCATTTCAGAGCAATACCACTAAGCAAGTCCGTAAATGAACCAACCAACAAAATTTCATCAAAATTTTTGTATAAAAAATATTCTTCAACTTCAGTAATAAATTCTCTAACACAAGATTTCCCATCGAATTTAATTTTACTCTTTTTTAAATCGGGCAACTTAATTGCAGAAGGAAAATTCTTTTTAATATGTTCACTAACCAAAACATTCATTGAATTAAATGAAGGCAAAGCGTTCGTCGCAAAGGCTGAGGAAGAGTGTGCAATCCTGTCATTATGATCAAAAGAATGTGGTACATCTGTCAAATTAATCATGTCAGGAACAAAAGGTGCAACATTAGGAACTGTGCATGCACCATCAGTTTCTATGTTATCTTTAGCAAGAGGCAGAGAAGACTGAACTTCTTTATCCATTTTGAACAAACAATATGATTATAATTGATGAGCAAAGCAAAATGCAAGACTTCAAAAGTTATAAAATATTTTAGGTTAAGTTGAAATATTTTTAAAGTTACAAGTTGTTTTTTATGAAAATATCAAAGTGTTTAGCAATGAAAAGATGCAGCAATAATTTACAATATAAGTTCAAGTCACATAAAGTATGATTATTAAGTTAAACCAAAGTTCACTTAAAATTAAATATGAAATCAAATTATACCGCACTTAGTTTTACAATGTTGAGTTACTTATACAAAACAAAACTGTCTTACCATACAAATGTTGGTTTTGCAAGAGTAAATGGGTAATGCTGTAACCATAAAAGTTAAACATACACAATAGTACAATAATGTTACTAGGAAATATTGTTTACTTACAAGGAAACATCAAAAAAAAATTCAAGTTGTGAATTACAACAATAAACAATAATGTTTTACAGAAACTATATAATGTGTTCTGTAAACAATACTACAAATTATAAGATGCAACAATAACTAACAAGATCAGGAAGCTACTTCAAGTCCCTGTTCGGGCGCCAAACTGTAACAGACCCGGGGTGTGTGTGGGATCAAGTGTAAGATCCTATGTAAGAAATCATACAAGAGCAAAAAAAAATGTGTGTGTGTGTGTTCTCCTATTAAAAATTAAAAAAAAAGATGTATGTGTAACAATAAAAGAATTTCGGGCGCCTTGGGAACGCACACTACATTTAAAAAATACTTGCCAGATAGAACAGTCCGGAGAGTCGGACCTCTAATCTTCCGGGGGTGACTAAACTAGGATAATAGAAACAATTGAAATACCTTTGTTAATACCCTGTTTAATATATCAGTAGCTTCCTTTTACTTTAAATATTAAATTACTAATTTGAGATTATCCTTATTGTTGCATCTTTATATGAAGAAAGTAAATTAAGTTTGGGCCAGATGTCTGGCTAAAAAAATGTTAAATTAGACCTCAAGATTTCGGCGTCGAAGATGAGAGAATCCAGAATCCATGAAATGGAAAATTATAATCAGACGAGAGAAAAAGAAAAAGTAGAAGAAAAACGCCACAGCAGGGCTGTAACAAAATTTTAAAAGGTTAATACACAAGTCTATTAGAATTTCAACACGTGGGGAGCATGGCGTCCCAAGAAGGAACTTACCGTTTTTCCGTTAATAAATGACTTTTCCCGTGTGCACCGATAAATCCAAAGTAGGTGAAAATCACACTAGAGCATCGTCCAATATTGAAATCCTGAAACATCAATTCGACTTAAAACACGAACCAACCCAAAATGATGACCACATATTGGTCTGGTAGAAACAAATCTTACCGAAGAAATTAAGGATCCCTCCTTCAGAACACCTTGTCCTGGGTGTTTAAGGCAGCGATTATGGCATCATTTGGCCTAAAAATATCCGTGATTATACCGGATTTGTAAAATTAATTTGGCGAGATAAATGCCTCGATGACGAAATCAGGTCGTAAAGTGAAACGTCCAAAAAATGACAGTTGCCGAACTCAACCATAGCCAATAAAAGACAGTATAAAAATCGTTCCGAAATCGACTAAAATATGAAAAGCATGTAACAGTTTAAAAAACACGTTACAATATGTTAACAATTTTTCTCTCACAGCTTTTGTTTTTGAGTTACAGCTAACTACCCTCCATTACTATTTTTACTTATAGTTGACATTGAAATATATTTTGTTGTTGTTTTCGATATGGCTTCGTCAAGAAGGTGTTGTGTACTTAATCCTGATTCTTTTTGCTACATTTGTGGTGAATATGTATTTGCAAAATATCGAAAACCTATATCGGACTTTGTAAAAACTGCGTATCATCAATACTTTAAAATAAAATTGTGTAATCAGGACAAGCCATGGGTTCCTCATATTGTATGCCAGAAATGTGTAGTATGTCTACGGTTATGGTCCAGTGGAAAAAGAGATGTAGTAATGTTCGTAACACCCATGATTTGGCGAGAACCTCGAAATCATCATGACGATTGCTACGTGACTTTAAAAGAAGAATATGCAAATATTTCTAAGGTTCTGGAAAAAATTAAGTATCAAGATCATAAATGGGTCATTTGTGTCGATCTGAAAATGGTTAACTTTCTTTTAGTCAACAAGTTCCCTTGTTTCATATGTGTCTCTGGGACAGTCGTGACAAACAACACCATTGGTCACAAAAAGTTTGGCCAGTGCGGGAAGAGCTAAAAGTTGGTACAAAAAATGTTATAAATATGCCTTTAGTTAGCCGAGATCGCATCATACTTCCACCACTTCATATTAAACTCGGCATAATGAAACAGTTTGTGAAGGCGCTTGACAAAAGTGGCGATTGTTTCAATTTTCTTTCACGCAAGTTTCCAGGATTAAGTACAGAAAAATTGGAAAAAGCTGGTATTTTTGATGGGCCACAGATTAGGCAACTCGTGAAAGATCCTAATTTTGTCAAATCAATGACTGAAGTCGAATCCAAAGCTTGGAAGTCATTCGTTTTGGTTATGAGTAACTTCCTAGGCAAAAAGAAATCTGACAACCACGTCGAGCTTGTTGAGTCCATGCTATCGAACTTGCAAGAGTTAGGGTGCAACATGAGCATAAAAATCCACTTCCTGCACTCACATTTAGACCGATTTCCACAAAATCTAGGTGATTTTAGTGAGGAGCAGGGTGAAAGATTCCATCAGGATCTTCGAACAATGGAAGAGCGGTATCAGGGGCGGTGGGACTCACATATGATGGCAGACTACTGCTGGAGTTTGCAACGTGATATACCTAAAGTCGTTCATTTAAGAAAATCGTATAAAAGATCATTTGATAGTGTTCAATAGAAATTTTGTTAACATCATTTATTAATTTTCTGTACTTTTTTATCAAAATAATAAAACTCTATATTTCAAAAACTGAAGCTGTTAGCAATCTTCCAGTATTTTTTTCATATTCAGGGCCATAGAAATACCCAATAACAGAAAAAAAAATAAAGGAAACAAGACTTGTGTTGACCAGTGTAATGAAAGGTAGGTCAAGTTAAAGTAATTACTTGAGCTTAAGTAATTACTTGTGCAATTTTTTTATGCAATAGACAAAAATTTAAACGAAGTCTAACTAGTTACGGTTGTAACTTTAAGTAATTACTAAACTACATTGTAAACATCGTATCTTAAAAAATGACATTTACTCAAGTAAACACTTTAACTTGTTTATAGATACGGGTGTAAGAGATCCCTCTTCTGATATCTCAGACCCACCTTTCCAAAGAATTGATCTCAAACGAGATCAAATATGATAGTAATGTAAATAGATGGCGACAACCAAAATGGTCGCAATTTTAAACAGCTCTTGAGCTTCCTGTAAAAGGATCATAAGTAGTTTAATACTTGGTCCTTATAGTCAACGAATAATACTTACTAATTATTGACATCGTTCTCAGCGATGGCGTCCAACTCCTCAGCCGTGAGCTGCATGTTGCCGGGGAAGCGCGGGTTGCGCGCGTGGAACTTCAGCTTACACACTAGCAGGTTGCAGTACAAGTGCACTAGCTTGCCGTAGCCTTCGCGTAAGTGCACCTGGGAAGGGTAAACGGGATCCAATTAAATTAGCTTGCGAAACTCCAAAGACGTCAAGTGTAGACTACAAATTAATGTAAGAAAAACCGGCCAAGTGCAAGTCGTACTTGCACACACAGGGTTCCCTAGCACTTAATAATATAATAACAATATTTTAACGCTTATTCATTTTTAAATTTACACTCAAAAGCAAACTAAATTTGTTTTTCATAGCATGTTAATGAAAAACAAAGTTACTGCTACAGTTTGACGAAAAAGTCCCATATCTCAAAACTAAATATCAAATCTTATTCAAAAAAAATCTTCTTTGAAAGTTTTAACTACAAACCTATTTTTTTTTTCAGAATCTTCCTCCTCTTACTTTAGATATTAGAGGGGGGGGGGGGGCAATTTTTACGACTTTAGAAGCAAATATCTCAATAACCATTGACTTAAGAAAATAAAGTATTAAAGAAACCTCGATATCATTTTTTAAGGGCCATCAATAGACATCTCACACTGTTGTATACGTTCGTATAAACCCTCAGTTACATGTATGGAGGGCCACTCCTATTTTTTTTTTTTATAATTTTACATCATATTTGTGTAGCGGTTCATAGAAGGCACCTACTCTCCCAACTGTGTCGTGCCTATAGTCTCAGAGTAAAATGGCTGTGACATACGGACGGACAGACAGACAGACGGACCGACCGAATCTATTAAGATTCCGTTTTTGCCATTTGCCAACGAAACCCTAAAAATGATGATAAATTCTGGGGCCAGCCACCGCAGGTAGTTTCTGTTTTATTATAAATCTTGTAGTTTGTGATTGAGAAAGCGGAAAGGGAATCACCAGTCTCGGCTAAGCGTGGACAAGCTAGATGGCCGGTAAAAAAAAATTCTAAACAATATTATTAATTCTGAAAGAAATGTTTTTGCACATCACATATACAATTAGCCAAGCTCACGAAATAATGAGTATTTAATTACTTTTTCATGAAATAGTTATTCAATGGGGTTGTATGAACTTTGAGGGTAGTATTGATTATTTTAATGATTATAATTCTGTAACTAAATACTTAGTACCACCGCGAACCATATTTTGTTCAATGTACAGCCTGACAATAACCGGCAAATGCAAAAAACGTAAGAAAATTTGAATTTCGCGGGCTACCCTGACGCTTCCACCTGAACGTCAAGTGAAATGACATTGACATCTGACAACAACGAAAAACTATTCGCTTTGCTTTCGTGCACCGTGGATGTCACTTTGTTTACTCGCTCCTTCGAACGTTTGTTTTTATTATCATGGACTCCTCTGCTACACGTACTTCAAGTGAAAATGAGGAACCAATGCGATGTGTTAATTGTGGCGTTGATATTATGCATCGCAGACGACACACGATGCAGCTTATTGAAGTATTATCAATAATCCGGCAATGGACTGCTCCTCAAGTCGTAAGTACATTTTTCTCTCTAGTTTTTAGTTTGGTGTCTGTTTTCTCGTTTGTATAAATAAACTGAATAAAAATAACATCTTATTTACAGGTTACAGCTCAAAGCTTGGTCTGTCACTCATGCTGGACATTAGCATTGAATAACTTTCCTGAACAGCAAAATGTACCAAGCACAACAAGCGGTCATCGAAGACAACTATGTGTTAATTGTAGATGTTCTATAAGGCGTACCAGATCTCATATTATCAACACAAACTCTGAGAGAGAAACACATATAAGAAATGTTATCAGTGAATGGATAGCACCACAACAAGTAAGGACAAATTAACTTTTTATTTAGTTTGTTAGATTATGTGAATTAGAATTATGCTGCTAAAAATGTATTTACATAAAACTTACTTGTTTACTGAAAACTTTTTCTAATGCTCCATGAAAGAGCAACATTTTATTTACTATATAACAGAATAAAAGAATGTGTTATTTTTTATGTTTTAGTTGTAAACTCTTTAGTTAGAATTCATTCTTAAATATAATCTCTAGGTAACAAAAACTATTTAAAATCAGTTGTAAGGTACTCAATCAAACTAAGAATATTTTTTTCTAGGTTCATGGCTCAGACCGCATTTGCCATCCCTGTTGGCAACGAGCTGATAGAGTTCCAGTTCCTGCTCCAGATGTTGCAAATGTTCTATCTACAATTAACTTGCCGAATTTCACAAGAGCCCCTGACACACAAGCCAATTGTTTTTGTCCAGATTGTGAATCACCACAGCGACTCGTAGTCCCAACATGGTTAAGGGTGAAGTTATTCACCGATTTTAATTTTTATGTCCCTAAAAACTGCAGAATATGCAGATCTCATTTGCTGGAAAATAACTGGGATGAACTCTTAACAAATTTTTCACATCCTTGTCACTCATTTACTGCAGAACACATTCAAGATTTTGCATCATTTTTAAAAGAAAGGAATCAAACATTTGATTTCCATAATAGTTAGTTATAGTTTTTGACTCTGAATAAAGTCAAAATAACAAATAAAAACTACAAGTTTTATTAGAACCACCCTACTACAACACTTTAATGTGTAAATAATCAGATTATATTATACATTTTGAAATCCTGAAATAATAACAGCCGAAAACTTGTGTTAGCGCAGAAAAAGACGTTTCTTGGGTGCATTTTAGCGACAGCACATTGCCCGTTAAAAGAATTAATTTGTGATATGAGTATGTCAATTGCAATACCAAAAATGTCCTCACTTTTCTCGCATCATCCTTCATGTATTTCAAAAACGTTGTTCATGTACTTTTTAGATTATTGGTATGCAAACTCAAACATTAAAATGTAACAGTGATAATATCAAGGTTAAACAGCAACTTTACATTTATCAAGAACACTTGTTAGGAAACAATAACACAGTGGATTACCTTATTCTTCTCATTGGCAAAATTCGAAGTGTGCATTCAGCTTTCCGAGAATAGTTATGACAAGTGCTCAGGTATCAAAGTTTTGCAAGTTTTATTTCAACTGATACCTTTGTGATTACTTCATCATCATCGGCCTAGGTTTTTTTTTTCAATACTATTAGGGTCGACTTCCAATGTAACCGGATGTAGCTAGATACCAGTACATGGAGCAACTGCCTATCTGATCTCCTCGCAAAACAGGTTGTCAGACTCGCGGGGAGAACGCTACGCAGATGATGACCAGCTAAGCATATAAGTTAACGGTAAGGTCACTTCACACATAACAGGTAAGCTAGAATGCAACTTACCCATAGCTTGCCTAAGTTCTCGATCATGCCAATGTGGCGCTGCGAGTCATCGAGGCAGGCGGGGTGACCCTCGCGCAGCAGCTTGTGTGTCACGTGGCAGAACTTCCACGCCACGATGCGGTTCTCTTGTAGTGGAAGACGTATGGCGACCATCTGTAGAATTTAAGAAGATTGTCTTAATACATCCAACACCACCTGATATAATGCAGAACTCTAATGGTCAAGTGCCGTACATTTATTTTGAGAAAACTGCCTCGAAAACCAAGGGAAGTTTTAAGATGATTTCATAACGTCATGAACTTTACGGTGCTTAATTTCGAAAGTTAATGGTAATTTAAAAAAAAATGGTTTTCGAAAATTCTATTGGTTTATGAGCTATCAGGAAAACCATTCATTTAACGTTCTGAGTGGCGTAGATTTTTCATAATTAGCAGTTTATGGTAGAGAAGTATAAAATTTCCAAAAAAAAACGATTTCTCCAAACGTACGCAGTTTTGTCCCCAAGTTATCGGGTCAAAATTGTTGCAAATTAGTTCTAGTATCACCCACTTCAAGGAATGCACCCAATCACTAATCACTCTGTATATTAAGAATAACCAATATAGGCTAAACCAGAATCTGCAGTGAAGAAGCAGATTAGGAAGTATTAGTCTGGTTCTGGTACGTTTTACTTCAAAGACTCAAAGCGGATTTAGCAGAATCAAAAACAAACATCGGATAAATACAACACAACAGTTGCTAACGACCATTGATATGAGGTTATATTAATGAGTACCGACTACAAAGGCAATGTTTGTTTATACATACAAATGCTGTCATCTTTTTGTCTCAATAAAAACATCTGGTAGCAACCCATTTGACACACACGAACTCGGATCACGACTTGAATTTAATTCGTGGACCACTAAAGGGGAACATGATATGCAGACGATACAGGCAGGAAGCTGTTAATGCTCTCAGATATGTCAAGTAGTGACCCGTCACATTAGGTGAGATTTATTGCTGAATGCACAGCGGGCTTTCTTCTTCAATCACCATATACTTTAATGGCTTAAACCCTCGACATATCTTTGTAAGGAAAGGCATCTGTGTTCTTGAAATAACTATAGGGCTTTGAGACGTGACTGCCCAGTATTAAAAGGGATTAAGGTGGATAAGATAACTTGTGTTTGGTCCTAATGCTAAAGGACTTGTCAACTTTCATCAATCAGGCAAATACAACAAGCCATGAACACCATAACGCCAATAGAACATTTACTAACAATGTTCATTAGAGGTAGGCTGCTAATCTTTTCAATACTACTTCGAGGCACAATACTTAGTCCTACGCTAATTTTATTTCTATATCGCCGATTGCCATTAGAAAATGCGTCAAAGCAATAACATAGAGATCTTATATTTCCAATAACTATTGAAAATCTGTGTTCTATAAATAACGGTTTTGTTTTGTTTATTCAAAGTACAGAGCACAGCTGACACAATTTCCACGCCGATAGCGTCTAATAAAATTCTTGGCGCCAAAAGCGCGGTTGGCCCACAACTTTTACCATGGACCGCCTTTAAAGCAGTCAATTTATATGCGTCATTTACTTATGTCGTAGTCTTTCTAGGTTTTTATGCAAAATGTTGACAATACGCCTCTCTCTCTCTCTCTTTCTCTAGCAACGGCTGACTATACGTCTCTATGCTATGATCAAAGTTGTAAGAAGTTCTTACCCAATATGTGATAGCGCTCTGTTCCTTGAAGGTACCGATGAGTGTACTGCGGACATGTTTCTCTTTGACCGGTGTCTCGATGGCATTGATCGCTTTCTGGATAGCTAGTGTCTGGAAAATAAATAAGATGTATAGCAGATATAATATTATTTTATTTTAAGCCTCAGTTAAGTTCCCTGTGTGGCTTTAGGCTTATTTAGCATGGACAGATCTGTAACTCTACATGCTTATTGGTTTTTTTCAGTCTTATCCAATTGTGGACCTAATGAATTGACTAGGAGAATAATAAGTAAAAAGAGGAAGGTTATTAGTTATGGATTCGATTTCGAAAGTCCTGTATTTGTGTCTAATTGAACATTAAACCGGTTTAGCAACCGGTCAGCTTGGAAACAACTGACTGATTAATACATACTCAAATACTTATTATTTAAGGGTTATAATAACAACATTCTATCATGTAGCTTGTAACAGATTGCCAGTTGATACGAATAAAGGGGTCAAACTGTTTTGTGCTCTAGTCGTAACGTCAAACGTTTTACACTAAACAATAAAAATTCCTAACATGCAACGCTTTTAAAGGCAAATGGAGAAATGCAGTGTATTGTTCTAAAGGTCCAATGACCTGGTTTTATTACGTGTTTAGATTTAACCTAAATAAGGCATATCGGGCTTTTAAAAACTGTACCTATAATGTACTTATTTGTAGCTTATAGCACAATGAAAATCAAACAAATCGACCGTTTTAATCATTAATTTGAGTAACCAATCAATAAATTAGGTGAAACCGAACATTTAGACAAAACAAAAGAAATACTTAGTTAAAACTGACATACTTTCAGCCAGCTAGAATGTAAACAGACAAACGAAAATAAGCCAGCGACGCCATTGTCTTCTAAACTTCCGAATTTATGGAATGTAATGACAAAATGGTGTTCGCAAAAAACTACGGTAAGTACAAACAAGCGAATTCACGATTTGTGCTTGCATCATCGGTAATGCTAATATTGCTGTGCTGCATACTATGCTAACGTCAATCGGGATTTCTGAGTACCTACATTTATTAGGAAAATCAAAACATTCCCACTACGCAATGAATGAATGGACTTTACGATTTGTAATTAACAAATTGCGGAGTTTGTCACAAAACGTTTTTCAATACCACGCGTCAGTGATTACTTTGACTTGTACGAACAACTGAATATTGAATTAATTGTATAAGATGGCATTGATGACTGTATGTATACATTTAAATAAAACTATAATATTTAGCTATAGCTGTGATGGTACTCCAATATTGCAAGACTGATAGAGAGGTAATAAATTCGGAACTAAATAGAATAACAGATTTTTTACACGAAAAAATACCAAAATAACTGATACAGGAGCCCTGGAGGTCATTTAAAAAATGTCTTACTCTAAGTTAACGTTTGACTCGATAGAGGAACAAAGAAACAAAACAAAAAGTAGCAAATTCCAAGTTACACCGACCATAATTTGGCAAAAACAAACAACCAAATCTGTAAACCTGCAACTCATTCATTTACCAATTAACTATAGCCAAGAAACAGAGAGCAACTAGTAAACAATGAAAATCTCAAGCGTCAAGTAAGTACTATTCAAAGTTCCAGTGAGCCATCAGCCATTAAGTTTACTAATGGAAACTAACAAAGTTACTATCTACTACGGCCAAGGAAATGAGATTTCTCTATCAGTTACCAAGTTCCGCTTTCATCGGTAAACTTGGTCATATCATTGAACCAAGTTATTTGAGTTGAAGTTTTGAATAGGCAAGCATCTTTAAGAAAGGCATAACAGCTCTATACAATTTATAAAGTACTCTTAAAGTTCTTTCCTTTGAATAGCGTCATCCTCTATTACTTTTTAAGTTTAATCTACTCAATTTGAGAAATGAAACTACGCGGATCTTTTTCTAAATTAAATGATTTATATAAATGACTTAATTTCTAATGCCGCAGGCCACGAAGGAGATGGCGGGACGAACTAGACAGGTTCTGTCCGAACTGGAAGGAAGACGCGCGGGTTCGCGAAAAGTGGAAGGAGTGGAGGGAGGCCTTTGCCCAGGAGTGGGACAGAGCAGGCTAGAAAAAAAAAAAAAAATTAACATTTTTGTTAAATTGTTAATCTTATATGTTAACAAAGTTGATTCATGTCGAGACGGATTGCTTTTTTCCGTTTTCGACATCCTAATCTATAAATCGTTTAGGAAAACGTTTTTATCGCCAAATAATCGATATATTTAGATAAGGCTTAGTCATGTAACAATATAATCATATGTAGGAATAGCAAAGGTAAATATCTACATATTTACTGCAGGTAAATGCGACAATCGGAACTGTCACTAAAGTTACACGCACTTCACTTATAAATACTGATTTCCTTATAAATCCATGGACAAAGTACTCATGTATGACATATCCTTATACTTATTTATAGCGGCTTTGCGTTCAGCTCTGCATAGTAATGATCCTTATGTTTTCAAAGGACATAAATCAAGGACAAAGAATGTTCACCATTAAACCTCAATTGTTAATTCATATAGGGTTTGTAACTGCAAGATTTTGCATTCAACCGTATGGAAATGCGGTATGTCTCTAGTAGATATTAATATCAGTGAGTCTAAATGTGGCCCTGGGGTGACGACCAAGTTCTCGTTTTGTTTTCGTCTATCTACAGAGTTCAACGTGCACTATAGCAGCACAAGTCTACAAGATGAAAACTTCGTTCAAGCTTGTGCAAAGCCTACCTAAATTAGCTCTATTCATTGAATTATCACACGTACGATGTTCATCTGTTTTCTAAACTACATCCAAAACATCTGCTTTCCAAACTTCTGTTATCTTGACTATTTCCTTTACACCCAAATACTCCTGACATTTATAGAAAGCAAAACAAACACGCCCACTTTGATAGCGATCCCGATGTTTGTGAGTAAACAAGAAGTGGGGTGTAAGAGGTACTGAACACATGTTGCCTTAGCGTTGACTGCTCGATATTTTTAGACGGTAAATACGTTGAGGAAACCGCAAAAACTACGATATGGAGAAGGGACTGGGAGTAGATTTATATGAGTACAAAACCATTGAGAAGAAATAACAAAACGCTATGTGCTTGTGAATTGATGTTCAATAAGTGCTGATCTTCAGCCTGTTTTGAATAACTGACATTTAATTTGATTTCAGTTGGTCTAATATAAGTCCACAATGCTTGGAAACCCATTATCTTTATCCACATTTGCGTATTTTTAACGTGTGCACCAATTACCATACCTATTTTGAAAGCCAGGCAGCCTTTTAAATCTCTTTGGCGTGGCCACTCTAAGTAAGAGTGCGGATAAAAATAGTGCTGTCTTTGGGTCCTGTTAGCCGGGAAACACATGTCCAACGTTCAATGTACGTTTTGCTACATCGGTCTCACGTTATGTATAATCTCAACATGAATAATGTAACCAAGGTTTTGTTACAACATTCTGATTTAAAGTGTCCATGGAGATTCTTGCTCGTTTTTTTCCCATAGAGATCTACTTTTTGCCAGCCAGGAAACTAACTGCACCGAGTTGGATCGAGATCGTCACAGTTTGCACAAGATTCTGTTCCCAGAACAGATGAAAGAACTTTTTTATCAAGCTTAACCTTGAGCAACAGACTGTACGTGTACGAGACACAGACAGAACTTGACCTAAACGCAAATTCCGAGAAAGATAAAGACTTCCCATCTTAATTAAAAGGTTTAATCGACACTTATGGGCTCGTGCCTCTTCTGTAGCGAACTGATGATTTTTATCTGGACGCAGGGTACTCTAACCGGTGAAACTGACAAAGTCAAAGTGAACATTAAGCATACTGCAGGACTGCAAATGAACATAGAGACACAGGAGGCTTTAACTATGTTTGGCTGACATACGAACTTGAGCTAGCTTAAGATTTGGATTGTAGAAGTATCCTCATTTCGGTATTTGGATTCATGTCCGGAACACATTAATACCAGATCTAACTCAATCTTGATTTATTAAGGCTGACTAATTGTAAGTCTTCTGAGTAACATCATTGATGACTTGATTGTATTATACGTTCAAATTGGTCAAAAGGATTGGAATACCAGATTATTATAAATTAACCCTTTGAAAAACATACAGGCTGATTAACAACACAGTCATCTATTTGTGGAAATAGAAGCAGAAACAAGGATGGAGATTGTCACAATCATTCATAATGATAATGAAAAATGAAATCATCGCAACACGTGTTAAAACTATACAACTGTGTGCCATTCATGATCATTATTGAATGGCACATTAATTTGTACGCACACTTTACATTGAACAACTTTTCGTTTAAACTTCATTTATGTTATTCATTTTTTTGCCCAAGCTTGTGTTACTTTTACTACCTGTGCTATCCCGAGTAACGGAGTTGATTATCTCGGATTGAACAACCTGTCTTCTATTTTATCTAAGGTTAAATAGTTTACATGGCTTCCCCTAAAAGCAAAACCCCTTAACAAAAATACAATCTTACTTGTAACTTCAAAATGAAATATTCGTATTGAAACCGCAAAAACTTTCGCATGTCATATAAATACACATAATTTCTCAAACTACAATACCCCACATCACTTTTCATTACGTCTTTTCGGGGAAAATAAAATTCCTGGTTATTCCCCTGAATCATCATGTTTGTTTGTTACTCTCATACAAATATAATTTAGCCAACATTCAAGAGCTCATTCCTGCGCAATATCTTGGGGATTTCGCAAATCGGAGAACATTTGCTAAAACTTTTCGGACGTGCGATCGTCTTGTTTGTTTCAGGAAAATAAGGAAAATGGGTCTTTTATGACGAGATAATTTTGGTTTACTAGAATAGATATCAAACTTAATCAGATCAATAAAATAGTTTGCTGTCAAAAGTCGGAACCAGAGGAGAATGGTACCGATATTGAGGATACGAATTAGTTAGTTGAAATCCATCATTTATTAGAATAGAATATTATATACTTTATTGTACACCAAAATTTAAACACAACTGTTTTACAATACTGCTAATTTTATGGTTACAATGGTGGTCTTATCGCTGATAGCGATATCTTCCAGACAACCTTTGGATGGACTGTACGAACATGAAATAAATCCTTTATTTATTTAGTCAGTGGTGTACTGCTAATACTATACAAAATTTAAAATAATACAAATTATCTTCTACATATTATATGTATACATTTAATATAAATACATTGCATAAATACTCGTATATGTATATATATACACACATCAACACGGTCTAGGGATATTTCATACTCAATTAAATAACTCGAAAAGTACTGGCCGCATTGGAATCTTTTATACACCGATTTATTTGTAATTTATCTCAGACTAATTCCAAATTTAAATTTTTGAAAATTCTTTTGTTTCGGTGGCATAAAAATGTCTTGATGTATAGGAGAGGGAATTTTCATTTGTGCGAAATTTAGAAAACAATACGAATTACGTTTAGTTACAGTTTTTTTTCATTTTTAAACGAAAGATAAAGTTAAAATTGAGGTATTGTAGCCATGCAACGCCGACATTTGACGAGGGCGGAGATGTTACGAGCTGTGGGAATGCTGGAATCTGGATCTGTTCAGCGTAATGTTGCTGAGGCCATAGGGACCCATCAAAATGTAATTTCAAGATTGTGGACACGCTATCGTGCCACAGGTGAAGTAGCGGAGAGGCACCGGGGGCCAAGTCGCATCACTACCCCCAGACAAGACCGATTTTTGCAAATTACTGCGCGAGCACAACCAAATGCAACGGCGACTCAATTGGTCCAAAGGCTGCGAGTGGAACACCAAGTGCTTGTGAGTGACCAAACTGTAAGAAGGCGACTGCATGAAAGCAATCTACGCTCTCGTAGACCACTCCGGGTCCCACCTTTACGGAGAGGCAATCGTGGACGACGATTAGAATGGGTTCGGAACCACGTGGACTGGGGCCGTGAGCAATGGTCCAATGTGCTGTTCACGGATGAATCCAGGTTCGGCTTCCATCCAGATTCACGAAGGACGCGTGTTTGGCGAGTTCCTGGACGATGGAGCCGTCTCCAGAACCCTCAGGAAGTTCACCCATATCAAGGAGGAACAATTATGGTTTGGGCAGGAATTCGTCTTGGAGGACGGACGGATCTCGTTTGGGTGCGGGGCAATATGACGGCAGAACGATACGTCCAACAGGTGCTGGGGCCCGTAATCTTGCCCCACAGAACAGAAATGGGGCAAGATTTCCTGCTCATGCACGACAATGCCCGGGCACACACGGCGAGAACGGTAGCAGCTTGGTTACATACACATAATGTTAGGGCCTTAGACTGGCCTGCTCAATCGCCAGATCTAAATCCCATTGAGCATGCGTGGGATATGCTGCAAAGAAGAGCTCTGAAGGAAGTTCCTGAAAATCTGGCTACAGAAGATCAACTTTTTGCGCACCTCAGAAGGACATGGGACAATATTCCGCAGCAAGACATTGACAACCTTGTTCTGAGCATGCCGAATCGTTGCCGATGTGTTATGAACATCATGGGCGCTTTCTCAGACTACTAACTTCAAGTTTATAAACACAAATTAAATGATTTTTCTATTTTTTTCAGTTTTTACTCACAAATTAAAAGTTCATTCATATACGATTTCCGTCTATGCTTCATTTTTTTTCCATAAAATCCTGAAATTTTAATCTAAGTACCTTAACCATTATTAAAAAATGGTAGAATATTAAATAACGTATCTTTTAAATATATACATGTCATATAAATAATTAACACATTGATAGTAATTCGCTTTTTTAAAAATATCCCTAGACCGTGTTGATGTGTGTATTTATATAAATATTGTGTGTTTTATAACTTTAATTAAATTACAAAGAATGAAAATTATTTGCAACTAAGCTTTTAAAAGCACCGAGTGACTGAGCTTGTCTTACTCAGTACTGACACCGGCAATTTATTCCATAAACGGACAGCCTGGACCGTGAACGACTGGTCACATAATTTGGTGGAATGTGCAGGCATCAAAAAGTGTCAAATACTCCGATGATCTCAAATTTCTAATGTGTGTCATGAATGAACTTAAAACGTTCTTTGAAATAAGACGGCATTACAAGGTTAAACAGAATACTGTAGAGTAATGATAAAATATGCGCATTCCGGCAAGGCGGATAGGTAACCACTTGAGCCTCTGAAACATGATCATATTTGCGTAAACCAAATATGAATCTGATACCTAAAATTTGGAGTTACTCAAGCTTATCTAGCTGCACTACAGTGAGATCTGGATAACAGGCATCGGCATAGTCGAGGATTGGGAGTAGAAGGGATTGAGCGAGCGCAGTTGGAAGGAAATTGCGCAATCAGCGCAAAGACCCCGCAGACGCAAACAGTTTGCGGTTCACTTCTTGCAACTAAGGACCCCAGGATAAATCTTTGTCAATGTAAATTCCCAGGTCTTTTACTGACTCGCTATAAGGAATTGTGCCACCATCGAAAACAATTTGGGGAAGCTTCGACCAGTCAATTCTTGAACGCATCCTAGGGCTGCCGACAACAATGACTTGAGTCTTCGCGGGGTTAACCTTCAAACCATGAGCCAAACTCCATTTGGAAATACATGCTAAATCGTTATTCACCAAATTCACCGCCTCAGACAATTCATCTACGGGAGCCTGAGAATAATTTTGCAGGTCGTCAGCATAAAGGTGGTAGGATGAGAAGTTCGTTAGAAATATAATATTGAATTTATAAATATGGCGAAAAGAAGATGAGATAGAACGCCCCCTGTGGTTTATTTGAACACAAGCGATTATTGGCGATGTTTCCGTTTCGTTTGAGTCACAGTGACGAACAGCATCAGATGTTTGTCCCTATGTACATTTCAATATTAGGTAAGCACGTTACATAAGATCAATGAAGCTTTTATCCACTTTTCAGCTGAATCGAGATGCACGAAGCGAGAGCATCGTTTTAGATTTAATACCGCTCCGTGGCATGAGAGCGACGTTTTTGTCGATTTGCAAACCGAGTCGTGACACGACACTGGCTTCTGTAAGAGCTTCGAGAATACCTTCCCCTTAGGAATCCTTTGTAGAGGAATTAAGTGAGTTTTTATCGCACGTTCATTTTTGTGGAACGAAACGGAACAATGATAGAAATAATCGATGATGCGTGATTACAGGTGCATTGTTAAGTGCTGGCGATACAGAAACGTGAGAATATACCTTTTGTTAAACTTGGAAATGTTAGTAAGTAGTAGTAAGTGAAGTATTCATAAATACTGTGTTGTATTCATACTCCATTGATAACAAGCCTTCAAACCACTCATGCATAGTTAACGTATAAATAAATTTAAAAATAGCGGAACAGGAATGTAAATAGGTGTGCAAGCATTTTGATTACTTTCAGGAGCGGAACTTAAATTATTCGGTATATCTAGTACGTTTTATAAAATAACGTGAATGTAAACTCACCAGATGATAAAAGCGCTTGTCGTTGGGGTTGGCCATAGCGTGTTAGTGGTCAGCGGTGGCTGAATCTGCATGCATTAGTAAAGTGCCGAGCGATGGCGCTGAAATGAAGACGCGCCACGCTCGATTAGTACTGTTAGTGAGGGTGACAATCTTAACAATAATGGTTGGATAGAGATCCACATTGCTCCAGTAAGGAGCAACAGTTGACATGTACGAAATATTAGGCATGTATTGGTTGCCCTGCTACAGCGGTATCTACAAATGCTGCATTCGGTGCAGTCCAACAAATGTCAGTCTTTGTCAACTCTCAGTCATGCAAAAAACGCGTACACTTATTTGCGAAATACCGTCACCTTTTTCATTACACATTTCTAGACGTGGTACTAATTATTGCCAATCTCAAAATAGCTACGTACATTCTATTATCGATAAGTGTATGCACTTTTGTACGGTGCAATTAAGAGTATGAACAGTTATTATTTTGCTTGAAAATATTACATGCCGAATTGCCGATTTGAACATAACATCAAGTCTTTACATCAAAGCATCAAGAAATTAGATCGCAAAATGTTACAAAATTGCTGTTATTTAATATTGACAAAATAATCTTGCACCATGCGTTCATGCAGGTGCGAACCGAGGGCATTTGCAAAAAAAATCACCAGTCCAGTGGATCGGAACACCTTACCTGCAACAAACAAAAAATATATAAGAATTGGTGCGTTGCGAGAACTCAATGAATGTAAGAAACCGGTGCGACGCGATGGCTGTTTATAGCTAAATAATTTGCCTAAAAATGAACACCAAAAACTGAGATATATTGTAATACTGGTAAGTACATAAACTTGTAGCTCGGTTTTAGACAGGTGGTAGAAACAGGGAGGCTCATAAATCAGGTGTTCCACATGTAAAGTGGTCTGAAATGTATTCGAGATCTTAGTAGCACGCATGTGGCTCACTGTGTTAAAACTTGGATGCTTTTATTCATTTTTCCACGGGTGTTTTGGAAGTTCAAATGCGTTTCAAAACTACAAATAGGGTTTCCAGCATAGCAGTCACATTTCAACTGACAAAAGTTTCTACTTAACAAGCTTCTCCAGTCGTTTTGACTGCCGTGTTTCATCTTCCAGCTTAAAATTGAAAACATTTTGTTCATCTCTTGTCTACCCTTAAAAATATAATTCATTGCATAAGTCGACGGTCCTTGAGGTACGCATAATTTTCGTCACAGGGTTTTGTTAGTGGTATATTAGTAATAGAAGATGCTAAGTAAGATACTGTGAGTATAGTTGTACCAAAATATCGGCATAAAATCAATAAGTGGGTGACACTTAGCAAGATAAGCCAGGTAAGGCTTCTGTTGGCACACTTTCATATTCCGTTTTGGGAGATTAGGCGCCGCTTGCTGTCAAATCGAGTTGAATTAGTAAGTGGGCTCGCTGGAAACGGCGGAGACTCGGTTGGACCTATACTATAATATAGATGTAAGATTTTAGACGGGATTATGAACATCTCGATAGTCCGGCTAACAATATTAACCCCAATGAGCCTGCTCTAATTTTACGAGCTCTTGTTTCGACAATTTAATATAACCGTGGCTTTTGGGTTACGGATATTCAGGAGAATTGTTTTCACTGCATAGGTAATACTTACTGCTGTTCAGAGTCTACCAGAATATTCGATCCAATCAACCTTTATAAGGAAGTCCAAGACTTGAAAGGTCAAGAACCTATCAGGGAACCGAAGGCTAATGCAAATTGTGTTTTTCTTTTCAGCACTAGCATAGCAAATCAGGACTTAATCATAACCACAGCTGAATGTTCCGTAAACACACTGCATTTCAATTAAAAAGAAAATTATGAGTGTACATATTTCTTCTTTACATTTCCATGCGAGTAAATGACCTCATACATTTCACTTACATTATGTAAATAAATTATGTTAAGTAACTAGATCGCGTGTTTAAAATGTTTAGAAGAAATTATGTAAAATACAAATAGGTCATCTATGTATGCCTCTAAGCCACAACTTTATAAAATTATTTTCAGCATGCATGAATGTTTTGATGGAAATTGGATGAACCTTTGGCTAAGTTATAAAATTAATATAACTAATGGAATTAATACGATTAATGGAATTACTTCACATGTCAACCTCGCCTCACGATATTGCATGCAAATATTGCAGTTTTAAATTTTTACTACATATTTTTTTATGCAATACCTCAAGACAGTGATCTTGTTGCTCACTAAGCGTCGAGTCCAATTTAAAGTAAGTTATTACGTAGAGAAATAGGTAGTGGTTTCAATTATCGACCTACCTAAAGGAACACCTTTAGGTTAATTTCTGATTTCTACAACCACAAAATATGAATCTCAACCACTTTTATAATTTAGACTATCTACCATGTTGTCACATGTTGTTGACTGTCATAAGTACCTCCATTTCTCTCACAACCCGTAGAATTATAAACGCCCGTAAACATGAACACGAACAGTTACAATAATAACTCGGCGGTCCCACGCTGCGGACGCCGGGCGTGCGTTGGCGCATCTAAATCAGGAAACTGCACTTTACGAGATACAATCTCCGTTCAAACACACTGATCCGCTTGACGGATGCAGTCGTGCCCCGAATCACTGGTTCTAACACCATCTGTTTTAAACACCATTCAGGCGAGTGAGTTGCTGTTCTAAAGACATTAATCTATCAATAACAGCGATTTCTGAACGATATATGTAGATGTGCAATATAAAACAGATGATTGCAGTTACATGTTATGTATACCTACTTAAATAGATGAGGAGGCTGCATTTTATTATTTGGAAGATTCCATCTAGTCGGTTCGTAATTGCCTAACGTGGAATCAGAACGAAGTCTAAACCGAACAGTGAACATCGGTAATGGTTCAATAGAAACAGATCTAATGCGAGGTTCTGTTGCACTGTATGTTTCCACCTCCCACAAGCCTAACCAAAAATGGATATACAATACAATTTGCAGTTGTTTTAAACGTGACATCATTTGAGGAAATGATAAAACTTCGGGTTAATTTCTAACTGGGAAACCACCAATTCAATATATATAATTTCCTTTCCCAAAAGGGTATAAATGTCAACTGTCACACGCCTATTTTTAACCGACTTCAAAAAAAGGAGGAGGTTCTCAATTCGGTTGTATGTTTTTTTTTTTTTTTGTGTTTGTTACCTCATATCTCCGTCATTTATGATTCCGATTTGAAAAATTCTTCTTTTATCTGAATGGATCTACTTCCCGATTGGTCCCATAGAAATTTCATCAAAATCGGTTCAGCAGTTTGGTTTTGAAATCAAAATAGCTGGAAAAAATGTCATCCAAGTAAACGAAATTGCGAAATTGATACTTGACAAGGATTTGTGTGTGATACGATAACTAAAAAGGGTAAAATAAAAACTTTTTCGCAAAAAAAAAAACCGACTTCCAAAAAAACACAAAAAAAGTGGAAAATAACTTTACTTTCGGAAGTCGGTGGCAAAAAAGTCAATGAAACAAACAATAGTCACCGACTTCCGAAAGTAAAGTTATTTTCCACTTTTTTTTGTGTTTTTTTTTGGAAGTCGGTTTTTTTTTTGCAAAAAAGTTTTTATATTTTCTGCACTGTCTAGTATTTTGGCTTTGTAATGACAGAAGACCTTTACCGTACTCGCTTCTACTACAGTCAGGGAATTGAAGAAAATACAAGGATGGTCCATCTACAGGAACCATTTTGTTAACTATGACAGGAACCACCTTCGTCTGTAGGGCGCTTATCTTTGTTAGCTTACTCATAATCTTAATATCTATGATCCTCTTAAATCTGGTAATTTTAAAAAGAGCAAATCATACTTTCTTGGCAGTTAAGGCTCTTAATAAATTCTTAGCCCAACTACCAGCCTTCATGGTGCTACGATATAGAACCCGGTATCACCCACGCTGACAGTTGCCAAGACAATCGTACATTCACAATAGTGACGATTTCACAACCGAGCCATTGTACGTAAAACAAAGATACTCGACAAAGCTGAATTTAAATTCCCAACGTACACACAATACATAGTTTAAGATGTAATTAACTATGCAACTGTGAGATTTGATAAGGATATGGAAGTGTTTATACCTGTCGCCGTGTAAAGAGAAGAGGCAGATAAGTCTACTTAGAACCGAGCAATAAATCTAGAATTTATTGTTGTAGAATTAATCTGTGTTAGCGTCTCTAACATTCTACAAGGACAACATTGGGAGGAAAGTTTAATGTATAGTAGTATAGTGGATGGATTTCGTGAAAGATGATATGGCTAGACATGTGGTGACTGCTGAGGTAACTGCTAATAGAGACATTTGGAAGAAGTAGACATGCTTCACTGATATGAGAGAAGGAGGATAATAAAAGACGAGTGAACAAGGACAGGAAAATGACGAAGGGTAAAAACGTTCGTGGCCAAAGACGCCACAAATTAATATACCTGAAGCATCATCGTCAAAAACCGCGTACGACTAATCTAATTTAATGAATTAACACATTTCATTAACATTAGCGTCAACCACAAATACAATTAGTATCATTCACGTGGTGGTGTTAGAAAAAGAACCAGCGGTTGACAGATTATATTCGTAACTAATCTAGTTTCAGATTTTTATTACACTAGCCGTCTACTATAGCTAAAGCCTGCTGAACATTTGTGAGAATATACCGGTAACTTCGCAGCTTCCGCGATGTGCGATTAATTAATAGATTAAATAATTATAAATTAATTTACTTTCTCCGACAATCCAAGGAGAAAGTCCGTTTAAACCGTTTCATGAACCATTAAAACGATTCAATTTCTTTGCCGCCTTTGCCATCGCTTTATTTTCTTTAATGTCAAAAGGCACGCGAAGGAGAAATTAACGGTTTATTCAATGCCAACAGCATATATGAATTAACTGTTCCTGAAATGAAATTCGATTTATTTGGCAATATTGAAATATGAATATTTTGAAACAGGGCCATTTGATTACCGTAATCCAATTTTCGCAACTGTTAGCTACCCCAATATTAATGCAGCTAGTTAAGAAATCATCAATTGCACATTAGGCCAAGAGTCAGTCAACAAGAAAGCAAACAATCAGTTCCAGGTCTGCGCCACATACATCAGTGTTACGCCCCGATTGTCGCAGCTCCACTATTACAAGTAACAACACGTAACCAGTTACATAGAACATCGAACTATCACTGATCCGTTACCGATTCGAGAAAAGCATCGAATGTGCGCTAGAGTCGGTCGCCGTAGCGATAACAGTCGCACGCAATGCGTAGCAAATCGACAGACGAAGCGGATTTATCACATTATTTTAGAGAAAAATAAGAGAAACTTTAAATTTTTATCACAAATCTTTGGAACAATTAAAGCGGTGACGAAACTTTTCTTAGTTTTAAGTTAAGGTCTCAGGAAATTTGATACCATTATGTGCGACTTCTTTCTTTTTCGAATAGCTAATAAGAATTCAATTCGTAATTTTTTGCATTCTCCTGCCCTAGCATAACTTCTGCTTCTATTACATCTCTACATTTACCGTTATCTCGGTAGTATTCGTTCACTCTTATTCATCTATCATACAATATACGATTACATCGCCCTCAAAACACATCTCCCGGGATTTTCTTGATTCATTTACAATAGGAAAATAGTTGACAGCTACAGAGAATTTTGGTAAACACACCGAATTCATTGTTTATTGAGTGTAGAAAACACACATGGGGGAAACCGTTAGTATGCTTATGCACATACGTACATATAACACATGCCATACATACGTAGAGGGAGCCATCCATACATAATTATGGAGAGTAATTTGAAATGGTCTGATTGCGACCCACAGCACGACCTAACAGAACTCGCAATGCACGATGTCAACTAATGACCAACGATACATTATCTAACTTAAATTAAAGATTAGCATACCCATTTCCTCTACGATAAGGACATTCAAAAATACAAGGCAGTTAAGTACTGCAAAAACTAAAATTATCCCGCTAAAAGATTCGTTATTGTGTCACGTATGCCGAAATAATATGCTTATATGGCTAATCTAATCACCTTTAAAGCCTGTGTAACATCATATTAGCATACCTTTTTAAACCATAACACACATACTATAGAAGCAAAACTTTATAACCGCAAAAGCGCATATACAGTTTACATTAACCATATCATTAACACAGTTAAGAGCATTTACGAGGATCGTAACGATATCAACCGTGTGTGGAGGCTGGGCGGAAGAGGATACCGCGGTGATTGCCCCCGGAGTACCTACCTACCTACCTACCGAACTACGGACCGATCCACTTCCCATCTGGCGTGCCAGTTTACAGCAAACGTTTATAGTGCCCGCGCCAATATTGAACTATGCTAATTGGACCCCGCTTTGAAATGCTCCATGGGAATTCAATAAAAGAGAGTATTTTTGAGAGTTGTTAATGGGGATGGCAACGATGTTTTTTCGCTTGAAATGAGGATTAGAAATACAGGATTTTGGAAGATTCTGTTTCAGAGCAAATAAATTACGACTAAATGTCGATATACAAACGTTTGATTCAATTCAAAAATGAAATAAGACTTCAGACTTGCTTTTAATAAAATAACGATAAGTTGGGATAGCACATGACCAGTGATCGGAGTAGGTAGATTGATTTTTGGTACTTGTATCATAAATGCACACAGAAAGAATAACATGGATAAGCCATTTTTCTGGAAAGTAATTCCGGTATTTCCGGATTCAATTAAATATTGTTAATGTTGGTAGTGATATTATTACTACTCAATTCAAAATTTAAAGGAAGGCATCAAAACTACATTAATTTATTATTTATCTGTTGAATAAATAAATAGTGAAAAATCTAAGTCCGTATATTCGAGCCAAATCGTGGTTTTGAGCAGATTCCAGAAGTCAGTATGTAAACAAGCCAGAGTCCAGTAACGTTTTCACAACACAGTAACAAACAAAGAAGCGCACTCTACGAACCGAAGTAAACGAGTGAACCACCCATGATCCTTTATTCTGATTGGTCGTTGGGTTGTGTCAAATCGTGACTGTATGCCGTTAAAGAAATTATGAAGAATATAATATTGCTCATTTTATTTAATACAATTCCTACCAAAGTTCCGGTTTTTTTTTTTTAAATAATCAACCAATTCTGGAGGAATGTCCATATTAATATATACGTTGCGGATCAATGACCCCAATTCAATCTACCTACTCCGATCACTGCACATGACACTGCAGCTAGATCGTCTGGATAAGTTATAAATGCATCAAGACATATTCCAAATCATGAAACAATACCTCATATACAACAATCATAGAAAACAAAACACGCGTTGTTAACAAGCGTACAAAATAAACAGTTGCAATTAGTTTCAAAGCACATAGTATGCCCTCGATCATCAATCCTCATTTTATAAGTTTCTATAACATTAGTGGGAACGCGATAATATCTAAATGAGACACCATGCTCCACATAACGTTGTAAAATAAAAGTGCAGTAGAGGAGAATATGAGTTGGAAAATTTTATAGAAAGCTGATTAAACGCAGATAGTGCATTACTGGAAATGGCGAAATGCATCGAGACATGCGCCGGAACTTGGAAGAAAGCTGCGAACGTGTTTAATGGTGGAATAGAAAATGTTAGAACAACTTATTTTGCTGCTCGAGTCATTAACCGGCCTCGGCCTAAGTGAAGTTGTGTTAGTGTCGATTCAGCTAAACAGTTTTGTATCTACAAATTAGGGTTTGTGTTTCTGTGCCTGTGCAGTGAAATCGGGCCATCTCTTTATAGCTTGAATCTCTTAACTCGGCCAAACACAGTTTACAGATGAACGTATCCCTGACCTTGGGAAAAACACAACACATTAATGCATAATTAAATGAATACATTTATTTATCCAACAAAGATGAAGATTCAATCACAAAACAAGATATTTGCGGAAAGCGTGTGATAACGTTATTCATTCATATTTAGCTAAAAAGTTGATTAATAGTGCACAAATTAGTCACAATACTATAGAACTCATCTGTTTGCAAAATATTAAACATCGCCACACTAGGTCAGTGTGGTAATATTTCTTCCGTCACAAAACCGGTTCGAGCTCACGGAGTCGCGGCATTGGTCCTGCGCTGCACATTCATACATGCTTAGTCACACCTTGCTAGTACTATAACATGGAGGTACTGGAAAACTCCTTAGTTCATTTAGTCATAGCAAAACAAACTGCTGATAATAGTATTTAGAATAGTCATGTAGTTCAAGGAAGGGCAACGGTTAAAGATAACGAAATTAGATCATAGAATTGGGCGTTTTCGGAATGATTTGAGGAAAATAGCAAAGTCGTTGGTCACAGGCAAGATGTTAGACTTTTTACCATTTAAGGATTATTCAAATAGGTACCATACTGTAGTCTTTCGAGTTAAAAGAGTCTTTTGAGGTAAACTTGTAAGTTGCCAAAGTAGTCCGGTTCGGAATACTTTGGCAACTTACAAGTGGGAGAATCCAAACGGTTAAAGGGACAGTATGTTAAAATTGTGGAATAGTACACAAACAATGTCTCACAATAGATGCGAAGAAAAAGTACTACAACCTAATACTCAAATGAAAGGCGAAACTCCCAACTGTTCGTGTTACATTTCTCATACATAACAAATGCCAATATTTCAGAGTACTCCTTATAAGGTCTGGATTGCAACATGTACGTGGCATTTGTTCGAGATATCGCAGCCACAGGAGCTATAGCTCACGTTTCGTATATGGCAAGCTGCAAGGCTGACCTCACTGTATCGAAATCTTGACCTCTATAAGCTGCAACTGTTAAACGCCTACGAGGTTTGCAGATGTTTTTCTTGATTCACTTGAGTATTTTTTTTTATAATGGTTTATTTTATCGCAAGGCTTCTATGAATGAATTATCTGTCTATCATATTGACGACTCCTAGTTTTCATTTTTTGTCGTTTATTTGCTTTAAAACTCGATCTACCGAAAAGACTTTATTTTATCTAAATGTCAAGAAAGATTTAAAATTATTTACACTATTTTGATAGGATCTTTTGGTCGTTAACCTAGACACTTGACAATCAGCAAAATTACTTGTTTTAGCTCTTTTTTGCTTATCTTCTATAAGACTTTAGTTTTGAGTCGTTCCTCCCGATTCGTTTGCTACTTTGCGAAGTTAGCCATTACATGACTCACTCTAGATTATTTAATCTTAGTAAATACGTCGTGTTCTGTTTACGTCACGTTTAGACAAGACAGAGTGCGACACGAAGACACAACTATAATGTAATAATGCTATAAAAACATCGTTATTGGAGTTCCCATGTTTTAATGGATTCCTAGTAATATGATGCTTGCAGGCAAAACTGTTTTATTACCTAAAAAGGATTTATATCCTATTGCACTTAACGTATGAATTTAATTACAGAATGGCAACATATTGAGCCCAAGTTTATTTACTTGAAACACGTTACAATTCGTAAAATGGTCAAAAAGTGGCAATTCAAACTTTTATCTGCGTCTGCGACCATTTTACGAATTTTAACGTGATTCATACATTATTTTCGTATTACGATTCTGCCAAAAGCGGCCTTTTTATGCCCTCGGAACTCCTGATCTACAATCAGGAGTTCCGAGGGCATAAAAAGGCCGCTTTGCAATGATTTACTGGTTAAAACTACATAAGTAGAGGTGTTGTCATTCAAATTTAGTCTCTAAACGCCCTTTTATGCAATTGCAATTTATAACTCTATCAGATGTAACCAGGGACCATATCGGTTACCCATTGAAAGGGTTTTCGTTAGGGTTTTTCGAAGCGGTTAATCAAAAACCCATACGATATGGGTAACCCTTTTGAACGGCTTAATAGACCATTTTGGTTACCTATTGAAAGGGTTTTTGATAGGGTTTTTCTAGCAGTCAATCAAAAACCCATACGATATGGGTACCCCTTTTGAACGGCTTAATAGACCATTTTGGTTACCCATTGAAAGGGTTTTTGATAGGGTTTTTCTAGCAGTCAATCAAAAACCCATACGATGTGGCTAACCCTTTTGAACGGCTTAATTGACCATTTTGGCTACCCATTGAAAGGGTTTTCGATAGGGTTTTTCTAGCAGTCAATCAAAAACCCTTACGATGTGGTGTGGGTCACCCTTTTGAACGGCTTAATTGATCGTTTTGGTTTCCAGCTTAATTGACCGTTTTGGTATGGGTTTTTGATAGGGTTTTCTAAACAGTCACAAACCCATAATATTTGGATAACTCTTTTGAACGGCCTAAGCTAAGGGACCATTTTGGTTAACCAAATCGAATATGAATGACATCGCACCGTGCGTTCAAGGACAAGTATACAAAACAACAACAAAAAAATTCTCGAGTTGGCGGAACAGTTTCATTTGTGTGAGTGAGCTTTCACGCTGCAGTTTATGTGACATATAACATATTCAGTAAAACACCATCTTTTGCAAAGAGCTCTAAAGAAAATGATTAACAGATGGCTACTTCTATGGGATCGAATTGATCTAGAGCTTCATTTATCTTTTTTTGTAGAAATTACGTGATTTATGAGTAGACAAGGAAGTTTAGATTTTTACTAATCTCTTACTTCAGTCAAAATCTGCCATTTAACGTATTTTAGTGATTGTTCGTTTCATAATCGTTACCTATGCTGCAATCTATGATTTTCTTTACATGACTAATTATAATTTGTTCGAGTTTAGACCCCATGGTAATATGATCTCTCGCTGAAGGGCATAGGTTTCAAAACGGAATAGCATGCGTTGACCGGCCGTGGCAGCGCGGCGGGCGGCGGCGCCTTTGTGGCTACTTACCTAGCTGGTTGTAAACAGGGATCTATGAGCTTTATTGAATGTGAAATAGAGTTCATTTTAGCTTTGCTGGCCGGATACCGAAATTACTTAATATTATTATGTTTTTTTCATTTCTGTTCTTGTTTATTACTTTATTGCAAGTACCAAACAAATGCTGTCATTTTTGCTGTTTGATTTTTGAACCTGGACGTCTTTTGCGGAGTTTTACTATATTATTATTTAGTCGGTATGAAAACTTAGGGGTCTGCGAAATGATCAATCGTGATTGTAAATTATTACGTGTTTGTTGCACATAGCTCGTTTACGTACCAAGCGATTGATAATATTACTATACTACAATATAAATTGATGGCGATTGCTCATTTCGGGGTCGCATTACAATAGGTAGGTATGTAGATATAAAGTTACGTAATTTATCAATCTAAATTTTCAAAATAGCAATTGTATAGTTTATTGCAATGGGCAAGTAGGTAAATATGTAGGATTGTCCTACATACTTACCTACTTGCCAATTCACGCAACAATTTGCGCAACGATGTTATGTCCTAAAGGTCCGACGTACCACTTCATTGTTGATTGATTTGTGTCATGGATAGATTATTGGTCACTAAATGTACAAAATGGAGTACCTACTAGACTGCCCTGTTAGGCAGAAAAGCGCTACGTAGGTACCTATCTCAAAGTTTTGAAGAAAATCGCCGAAATCTCTTAGCAATTTCAAAGAGAGATGTTTGACAAGAACCAAACTTATTAGTTGTTTTATTTTTGTTTAAGTTAGATATCGCTATTTGGCTTATATCATTACATGCGAAATTGTAAAAGCTATTAAATGTTATTAAAAAACAAAAGCAGGCCTCCTTCACTCGTTCGAAGTCATGCACTAACGTACATACCTACGGGGCTACGGCTCGCGTTCACCCAAACGAATTACATTTAACCTTATTTGTGTCATAGTCCTATACTTACAGTCGTCCAACGCAGACGTCTTTTAAAGGCGTTCTTATGCCTACGGCATAGAAGTCAAAATCGGTTGAACGGACTGTAAAAAGTTTTTATTAAATGTCTTATCTTATTTCAAACGACATTTATAATAAAATAAAGACAAAATTTCTACTTGCTCATTGCTCATTCAATTGATTACGATAACACGGGTATGTATTAGCGAGCGAGAAATTTTTTGCTTTCCGCCTCGGATCGGTTGATTTCTTTATAGTTGTCCGAGATTTAGGGGTCGATTTAGATGTCAAAACCCCTCCCGGGTTTGAACTTCAAAACCAGACCTACGACCCGGCCCCGGAGATGAGTAAGAGTTTCAAGATGAAGAGAACGCAAGAGCGAGCGAAGCGAGCCGGACCTAAAGAGCCTAAGGGAGCTTTAAAATTCAAGCTATTGCATAAGCTATAACAGAAATAAATCAGGCGTAGAAACATCTGGATCGAATGTAGGTGACAGACATTCCTGCTGATGTTTTTGACAATTCGTCATGGATCTGATTGACGTGTTGAGATTCGTCATCAGAACTTTCTTCACTCTCTGATATACTTAGTAATATTTTCTACTACCAAATATAAAATGATAAGTATAATAAAATGATACAAGGCATCCGGCCCCAACATTCGTTTTTATAATTTTGAAACCTAATACCTAAATAACAAACCTACCTTACCTACCATCTTCTGCGCAACTTCGTGCGAGTTAGCATCTTAGCACTTGGATGGATTTTGAGCATAAACTACATATCTGCAAACATCACAAATAACGTCACGCCTGTATTCCCCAAAGAGGTGTACCTAATAGACTAATAGTACACCCACATTCGTCAGTTATGTTTTTAAATCTCATGTAATAGGGGGCGAGTGAGCCTATTTGTAGGCAATACTATTGCCTACATGCTATCTACAAAGAAAAACTCAAACTATCTACAAAGTACTTTAATATTCAAGAAAAAACTAACCTTATAAATGAATTAGCTTGAAACACGCAAACGCATCCCAATTGATAAAAAAAGTCTACACGCTACTTTCGGCTCGGATAGATCAAAAGAATAATATAATATAAACTCAAAAACTCACAATACGCAACTATAGTTATTGGAGCTCTCGCTCGTACCTACTCTCGCTATTTGTATAATACCGTCTAGTGAATTATAGGCAATGAGCGCCCGGCCGCTATTCCCGTACCACCGACCTAGCACAAGTTTATTGAATAACCCGAACAAAACCCTTATAATATATGGGTTTTTATAATGCCCTTCATTATAATAACCCATATATTATAAGGGTTTTGACCCTTTCACTGGGTTTCTAGTATAGAACCCATTCAATGGGTTATCATGCAACCCTTTCAAAGGGTTTCTAGTATAAAACCCATTCAATGGGTTATCATGTAACCCTTTCAAAGGGTTCTAGTATAAAACCCATTCAAAAGGGTTTCATAATGATAGAGGTAACCTCATAAACGGCTTACCCGTTCGAAAGGCTTAACTCTTAACCGGGGTTGTACGGTCCCTGGATGTAACATGGAGAATTAACCTTTTCTCCGGTTTACGGACATTTTTTGTGATATGGTAGTACGGCACACATACGTCTATAAGGAGAGTTCAAAGTTCGAATTCCCATACAATTGACAAATATTCATTTCCTATGTGGTACAAATAAAACTGTGGAGCAAACTAAGGGCGGAAGCGGGCAATCATGATCGTTTTACTGGACAACTCTGAACAACCGGCAACCAATAAATGTAGCTGACGATGAGTAACTCGCCCACCATTAAATTATTATGAACCCTTCTGTGTACAGATTAGGGATTAGATTTAACTGCTTCGATAGGAATAAATCACAAGACCGTCAAGTAACACCCACTTAACTTTATAGTTTAGGAGCTTGCCGTTTACTTGAATAAAACGTATTTTTATAACTGTAAATTCAGTATTAATTGAAAAATACGTGTAAGTCCTTGACATCTGTGTATTTATTCTGCTAACTTGCGTGTAGGTATTATGAGTTTATAACTAAAACGATTACAAGCAACGTCACCTTGAAACCGCATTTTGTGGTAAACTGGTAAGAGTTGATATAGTTTTCACTGAAGAAACGGTAGCCGTATTGCTACTGCGGTAGAGGTATTAATTACAAAACAGTTTTCAGTTCTACTTCACCAGAGCTCGCAACGAAACAAAGAACTATATTTATCTCCAAAATGAAGTTCGTTCACCCGACGTTTGTGCCGGGATTAGATCTTGGATACATTGAAGTGCAAGCAAAACTCTTACCAAAAATAACTGCAGACGTTTCAATGATGAAAAACACTGATTTCAACAAAACAATTTTTCGTTGGAAATTTCTGATAACACAAGTATAATCCTCGGAATCTATTTGTCACTAAATTCAGTGTTGGTGTGTTGTCAGCGGACAAAGTATCACGGTTGATAAGTTATCGAACGAGAGTCCTCACAGCGTTTATTATCTGTTTGATAACAAAAACTCTGCAATAGCGAACTATCGCAAGCTATTGAAGAGGTATCGAATAAAATAGCTTGGCAAGATTGCAGCCATTAATTGTTTTATAGGCGGTATGTTACAAGAAGGAGCGTAAAAAAAACTTTTCCAAAAATATTATTGGAACAGATAAAAAGATTAAAGCTATTATTGGACTAATAAAATTGTAGTGTATTTAACCGGTTGTGAATAATTTAATAGCGAATTCGCTTATTAATCCAGTCGATATGTCGGAAAAAGGTGAGGTAGCTGGAAAGTATTCCGAACTAAATGGAACTTTAACAGAACTTTACCTATGTTTTCGACTTCGAGGACCCTGTGCTAACTTGAGGGACGAAAATCTCAAAACTTTCTGTCATTTTTCAGTTTTTCACTTAGATCTCTTAAACTAAGCAAATTTTATGTACCACATTGACAAAGTTGAAGAACATTAAATTTTCTAAAAGTTCGTTGATAAAACAGATTTTTAAACCCAATATTAACGGAGATACAGCCGATCAAAGTTAGTTAAAGTTTATTAAAAATTTTAAAATACATAACTATTTCTTACCATCATTTCTATGCTAACTGTTTTGATCAGTAATCAATATCTAGTCTAGTCTAGTCTAGTCTTGGAAAACCTATGATCCCCCTCGCCCGAAATGTGACGATGTCCATTATGTATAATGTAAGAAACGTTTTGTAAGGAACCTTATCTCACACCAAGAACCCCATCGTTGTATCCACAATATGATGTCACCTGGGGAAGGGAGGGGTGTTGTTGGGGTCCGCTGACCGAGAACCTATTATTTCCAAATTTTCATGCCTGGTCATCACCCTATTGTGAATTAATATTACTACAGTATGTACAGTAATTCTTTGTTTATACATAATTGAGTAGCGGATACCCGGCCTCTGCTACTACGCTATAGTGCCTAATGCATTGTTTTAGTGGTCTAAAACCATCTTCGCATTATTGCCTTTTTTATGAAACCGGTTTGGGGCACATCAGTTGTTTCAAAATCTACAAAAATGGTGTCTTTGAAAGATAACTACGTAATTCCTAGAAAAAAATTGGAACGTGATAAAAAATTCTTCCTGTATAACGGACATAGATAGAAACAATTTTTGTGTTTTATAATATAGATGCATATAGAGGCAGGTGCTATGTACAGTCAAGAGTTAATACACATTTACACCAGCAATAATATAAGCTGAGCTCCGATTTGTACTAAGTGCATTACAAAAGTCCATGGTGTCCAAAGTCCACACTGTACAGGTTAAAGAGCTCTTGAAGGTACATGACATATGTGAGATAATTTTAGGCTGCGAAAATCTTGGGAGCTTGGGGGCTGCCGGACCTTCCTCGTCGTTGTCGTCACAGTCCGAGTCTATGGCCACGTCCTCCTCATGATATTGATGAGTGATCAACATAATTCACATAGAAATGATGGTAACAAATAGTTATGCTAGTTTTACGTTTTAAGAAACTTTGATCGGCTGTATCTCTGTATATTGGGCTTGAAAATTTGGTTCACCAACAAACTTTCAGGAAAAACGTACTTCAACATTGTTGTCTAATGCGGGACACAAAATGTGCTTAGTTCAAGAGATATAAGCGAAATACTAAAAAGTCTGGAAAAAATGAGGTTATTGTCCGTTAGTCCCTACCCCAAGTTAACACAGGGTCCTCGAGGTCGAAAACTTAGGATAGTCTTCCTAGTATACTCATTAGATCACAGTGTGTGTGATTCAAGTTCAACAAATGCTTAATCGCAAATCAGCAAGAGTAGCAAGGGAATCCCCCCAGGTAGTTAGGCCGTTAGGCCGACTAGTGGCCTAAGGGGGTGGGACAGATTGGATGAAGAGAGTGGAGAATGCTGTGGCACTACTTAGGTAGACAGATACCCAGCTGTGGACTATAATAGGCAGAGCTGATCGATCAATTGAATGCTACTCTCGGTACTTATTTTGAATCTAAATCAGGACATGGATGTGAGTCGCCGCAGTCGCTACCAATAGTAGTATGGCAATCATTAGATAAGATTTACAGGACAGAGGAAAAGCAATGTTTAATTGAATATACCGCCGGAAACATTGATGTAACATAAAGAACGTTGGCGATTAGACATGGTTACAACATTGATCGATGGGCAACAATGTGGCATAAACAAAGAGATAGATGATGCAGATTAGTTAGTGTTTGTTGTGTGTGCTGCGAATTCGTATGCTAAGTTATGTCAGTATTAGACTTTGTTTGTATACACAGGTGGCGGTGGTGACGTAACCGACACGGTTTGTGACAAGTGTGTCGTCTGGTATACGCCACTGTGGCGCAACTGGCAATTTCCCTCCAAATTGATATGTCCGTAGCTGTGTAGTAAATAATGCAAGTCTCAATTTATAAAACTGGTATACGTTTAATTGAGCGAGAAAATAAGGTCGTTTTGTAAACAATAGTAATACCGCCTGGACCTGGAATTATATCTATACATAAACTCACGCCTTTTCTCCCACGAGGGAGACAGGAAACTACAGAACGCCAACTACTACTATACTCTTTTCGCCTCGTTGACGTTCATTCATAGGCATCCGATCATATACATGCGCCTGGAGTTAGCAAAATCAAGTATTGAAGGCCGATATTAAAGTCTCTGCTTTGTTCTTTAAAAAGTCATCCGACATTCAGTTTACTAACAAACCTAATAGTATGTGCAACTTGAAATTGTAATAATTAGATTAATAGAATAGAAGCCGAGGTGGGTATGCACCGAGATGTGGTCGCAGTGGACAAGGGATTCACCCTGCTGTCCATGGCTAAGGGAAACTGGCGCAAACCTGTAGTACTTACTATCGATGACCGCAAGGAAGTATGGCAAGGCAAGGAGCTTCACGGGCGCTTCAACCGGGCTTTTCATGGGTATGTAGATTTTCTAGCGTCCGTGTAATGGCTAAGTTTCGGCGACCATTTTGGGGAAACTGAAGGTATTGTCTGTGCAATTATGGACGAAGTTATATTGACGAACAACTGCCGGAGACATATTATAGGAACGGGACGGTTGACGTGTGTCGGGTTTGTCACAACCGACACACGTCAACCGATGATGATGATGTCCGGGTAAATCAGACATATTATCACTGGTTGTTCTCGTCTGGCTAACGGCGAGTACTTGCACAGGCACAACCAAGTGGACAGGATTATTCACCAGCAACTTGTTTTGTAATACAAACTTGTGGAATCTGAGGCACCGTATTACAAGTACGTGCCGAGAAAGACCAGGTCATGCTGTACTGGGATCAGCCTATCATTACGGAGTGGAATCTCCTGGCTGCGTCGGTGTTCCCGAGTTCATATGACCCCAATCTATTTAAGTCGCGAGTTAATAGGCTTCTTTTGGGTTAGCTCGTTCCATCGTGAACTTCATCTCTGTTCTCAGGACAAGATTGAGGTCAAGAGTTAGCCCATCTAATATTAAAAAAAAACTGACAGGACTATGGTCGCCAATAACTCTGATATAGTGGTGGTAGACGGATCAGCGCGCCACATAATGACAATTGATGACATCGCACTACCATCCTGCATGACGAGAACCTCGTGAAAGCTGAGAAAGACAAGCAAATAAAGTACCTCAACTTGATACATGAGGTTGTCAACATGTGGAATGTGCACTCGGCTCTCATTGTGCCGGTTTTTGTTACGGCCAATGGTCGATGGCCTGATGTCCAGAAGCCTTGACGAACATCTCGTAGCTCTCACTTGGATGTTAGATCAGGGGCCTGATTCCACTCTCATTGAGAGGAGGTTCCTGTCTCTCGAGCCCTAACCACAGGTAGCTTGGACTCTGCTCCCAACACTGGATAACAACTACTTTTATATTTTATATTGTTTGTCTATGTATTTTTTTAAGAAATATTTTAAAAATTAAGAATAAAATATGGAAGATTAATAGAATGTGTAAAAAATATAAATAAAGGAGACTAATAGGAACACCACATGCGCTCTACTGTAGTTGAAGAGAGTCAATACAATCCAAAACAGACGCATTTGGACCGTTTCAATATTAAAAGCAATATCATAAGCATAGCACACTTCTGGCATACATCATATTCATATAGCATAGCTCACAATTCACATTCCACAAACTAGACTATCTATCTAGATAAAGTCTAGACTTTATCTTATTCTTATTGGATGAAATGTGAATTTGCTTATTGGGTCCAAATAAATGGACTTTAAAATACTTATTGCTTCATTTTAATGTAAATGGGATTTGCATGGTGTACCTACATAATAAATAATATATTCTATCTATCCTTGTATGAGATTAAATGATTTGACAGACTTCTACTATAGTAGTAGTTTTCATTCATCTCATTAAATAACTTCTTTTTTAGCCTCTAACTCCAGTTGGGACCTTGGCATGTAGCATAAATCGCTGTAGTGTAGTTTTCCTGTATATTTATTTCCAGCAATCTAACAAGAGTACTATGATTGTTTTTTGTACCTGACTTGACCATGAAGACAAATATTTTTAACAGACTATATACAAAATAAAAAATATGGCAAGGTCAAAATTGCAAGTTTGAGAAGGTCAATAAACATACCTGAAACTTCTCAAACTGCTCGCGCTCAGCATCCAAGCTGTTCTTCTTCAGCTGGAGGACTCGCGGCAAAGATAATGACGCCATAGAGTACGCACATGCGATACACACCTACGAAAAATAACCAGCGGAGGCACTCAGACCAAACACGACACAATTTTAATTTATAAATGAGGGCGGACTGGTACTCTGTCAGTCACAGCATTTACACAATTCTCCACTGTAATTTACATATATTTTGTAATTTAATTTCAAATTAAGCACTTGAAAAACTGTAATTTATCGAATACAATAACGTAAATATTTAAGTTCTGAAATTAGACAACATGAAACACGTCCGCCGACTGCCCACAAAAAATGAGTGAATGGGTGAATGAAATTAAATATAATGACAAAATTTTGAATGAAGACAATTGCTGTCAAGTTGACTTTAGAGTTGCGTTTACAAGGTTTACAAAGACAGGAAAGCAAACTGACGAAGATCGAACCAATAATGATTTTGTCAATAGAGAAACAAAATATAATTTCTAATGGTTTTCCGATTCATATTTTATGTTATTACATGCAATATGGCTTATCACTGATGCACTGTTCTCTGTCACATTTGAGCGTAGCTTTTAGAAAATATTTCCACCAATTCATTAGTCATTGGCCAATCGTTGCTAAAATCGTTACAACGATACGTGATTATGGTGCGGTAGTAAATGTATTGTATACAGGGTGTAAACGGACCATTCACGAAACCGTCAACCAAGTATTATGTACATCAAACTAAGTAACCCTACGCAGAAATTATTGCTGGAAAAAGACTGTTTTTTACTGTAAAACTGAACGCAACGCACTCAGAACATTGTGCTGACGGATGCATTGAATAGCAAACGGGCTACGGAGGTATTTAGGATCCATTTACAATTACACCCTTTATAACTATAGATCTATTATAACCACGAAAAAGTTATTTAAGTCATTTAATTTCAGAAACGCAATGGGTCATGTCTTCACGAGCAGTTTTGATTTTACCTTGTACAATATAGCGACATTGGTTAAGATTTATCCTGTTTTGTGTCTATGTAAAATGTATAAAAGCAAAAGAGTTTACAAATTAGAATTTAATAGAATTTATAATAATTATTGATTTCAACCGTGTGTGTCGTATGACCAATGTATGAACGTAGCAAAAAGAGCATGTAGGAATCGTAGCAGGTGGCGGATTATAAGGGTTGGAGTTCATTTAGGTACACCGAAAATGGTCCTGTCTCACATACTTGTTTATAGCCCGTTTGAGACCATATAACCATAGATGATGAATCTCTAGAGTTGGCATTGTTGGACCTACCCCTCTGTTACTAACTAGTCCATATATTCGATATTGCACAAATGTTGGTTGTGACACATAACTAGCACTTTTTGTTTGTTGTTGTAGGACAATTGTATACATACGAGTTTCTTTATTTTGTGTTTTTTTTTGCTTCGTTTGCGCTTGTAGCAATAGGATGTATGTCTCTGTGAGTGATTGTCAAACTCCTGTAGTAAACTGTAATGCATGTGTTCACCTAACCTCCCGCAAAAAGGGTTAGAAACTCTTGTTCGGCGATTCGCTCCTTGGTAACTCTAAACTTTTTTCCTCTATGCATTAAACCTACAAAATGTGTAAACAACTCATTCATTGGTAACCCTGATTCTTCCTGTCATTTCAAATGTCAATTTTGTTGTTTCGTTAATAGTTCATGCCGCTGATTTTTTCATACAATATTTGCGCGTGGAGGACAATACTGACCACATTTTGAAGCAGTTCATTAAACTTGAACATTTTGCAATAATATACTGAAGACTTGAAAATGGAGTTTCTCGAGTACAATGATGTGCAAGCCGAGATCAAGGGCGCAATGGTACGTTCAGTCTTATAATTTGTTTTTTGTTTAACTTCGCAAAGTTACTGTAATTTAATTGTAATTATTGGAAATTTTCAGGTTCCAGGGAGATTAAAGATGACAGATCAGAACATAGCGTTTAAAAACAGTAAGACCGGCAAGGTGGAGCAGATTCCAGCGAATGAGATTGAACTGGTCAACTTCCAGAAGTTCATAGGATCGTGGGGCCTGAGAGTGTTCCTCAAGAATGGTACGCTACACAGATATGGTGGCTTCAAGGATGGTGTAAGTTCCATTAAAAATCCTATATAAAGTTTTATCATTAATGTCCTATGCAAAGATTTCCAATCCATTCTGCAATTTCTAATAAATTCACAAATAAACAAGTACAAACATTTTGGTGCCAAGGTATTGGGGTAACACTTTTATCAGGTACAAATCAATTTTAACTACCATAAAATATTGTACAGACAAGTCCAAACATTTACATAACCTGTTTTAAGTCTTAATGACTTTTCATAAATCCTGCTAAACATACTAAATAGCCCCTAAACTATTGCTTTCAGGAACAAGAAAAAGTGGCTAAGTTCTTCAAAACAAACTACCAAAAAGACATGTTAGAGAAGGAGCTCTCTCTAAAAGGTTGGAACTGGGGTACAGCTAAGTTCAATGGAGAGGTACTAAGCTTCAATGTTGGGACTCACACAGCGTTTGAGATCCCACTTCACTATGTATCTCAATGTAACACTGGCAAGAATGAAGTCACACTGGAGTTCCATCAGGTAAATATGACTGCAGTGGGTAATAATAATGGAAAACATAACAGAAAATAAATTTGTAAGTACTATGATGAAAATATTGATGTTAAGCAAACACTAAGTACAATGGCATCACTTAACATTCCATTATCTATCCATAGTAGGTGATAAACTATCACCATTCTTATAAGGATATTCAGAGAAAACTAGTTTTTTTTTTACTTTCTGATTGTTTCTGGCTTTGCTCTGATCTGGAAAATTATTTACATAATATGGTGCAATAATACATTTTGAAAGTACAGTCAAAATCTGTTGAGAACGACATCAAAGGGACCACTCATATTTGGCCGTAAAAACCGAAAGTCGTAACAACCAGTGATGTTTTCAAGGTGCAAAGTAATTTGTACCTATGATTTTTTTCAATATAACCGGTATGTTGTTCTATATGATGTCGTCGTAAACAGTTTTAACTGTATATGTATGTGTTCTCTACATATGGGATGGTAAGACATCAATGCACACAAATGGTTACCAAATGTTCAGTACTTCGTACCTAACCCGGGGCCCCAGTGTTTATCCTAAGTCACCCAGTCCATTGCATTCATCTATGTTAACCTATTGCAATACTGTAATATAACACCCCTAAAATGTGAGGGCGTATATAAAATTTGTTTTTTTCATATGCAAACAAAGAAAATGTTAAAAGTGTAGTTAAGTTAGTTTTTACAGGCATAATTAATTTTTGTCTAGAGATGGAAATGGTTGCTGTTAGTTTTTTTTTTTTAGAAATTGATTGAATTTATTTTGAAACTAACTTATAACCAAAATAATTAATTAACTATAGCATTCCTGCCTCTTGAAATTCACTATTTTTATAGAAAAGGGTGGTGTGACTTTTCAATAACACCAGAATAGGCCTTTATGTCATGCTAGGCAAGCAACAATTAACTCCTAAATAACAACAAAAGTAGGCTTTTGAACAGATGACCATGACAATTCTACAAAGCAGAGTGACTTCAGTTATTTTTAACAAACACACAATGATCAGCTTACAACAGTGCACTGCTAGGCATAGGCAATCGCACAAATTCATCTTGATCCTCGGTAACTCTCATCCAGCTGCTAGCTTTCAAATATCGTTGCTCCACCTAGCCTGAGGGTGTCTGACCAAACAATTACTTGTACTTATATTGCTAGGGGTCAGCACAACCATTCTCCTTGAAACACTTGCTTATTCTAGATCTCCAAAATATTTTACTGTCTACAGAATGACGACACGCCTGTATCACTAATGGAGATGCGCTTCCACATCCCGACGAGCGAGGTGGGCGGCGACATGGACGCGGTGGAAGCCTTCCACCAGCAAGTCATGAACAAGGCCAGCGTCATCTCCGTGTCCGGTGACGCCATCGCCATCTTTAGGGAGCTCCAGTGTCTTACACCTCGGTATGTTCTATGCTCGATATTCAGATGAAGCATATTTTCGCTTAAAACGATTACGACAGCTACAGATGACGGCGTGCAGGGAATCTCATCATACAATTTATCGATCGATGAAATCATTTCATGGTTAATGTATGAGAATACTTGTCCTCCAACTTTGTGCCGCTGTCGGTATCGTCTCATATGAAAAGACCGCAAATGGGCCACGATACAACGGATACTTATCGCGTCGAAAGTCTTACGAGGTACGTCGCAGAGTATCGTTTGCGACCTGTTACGAAATAACTGCCCAATTTCGTCTTGCTGCAATTATTGTTTTCCTAAGAGGGGTAGTTTCGTCACGAAAAAATATTGATAATCTGCGTGAAACCTAGCTACAAAGATGGGTGTTATACTGGAAAAACATAAAAAATCAAATGGCATCTTTTTTTCCACAGTGGTCGCTACGACATCAAGGTGTTCCAGTCATTCTTCCAGCTCCACGGTAAGACCTTCGACTACAAGATCCCTATGTCAACAGTCCTGCGTCTCTTCCTCCTGCCTCACAAGGACACCAGGCAGATGTTCTTCGTAGTGTCTCTCGACCCGCCCATCAAGCAGGGTCAGACTAGGTACCATTACTTGGTACTGCTGTTCGGTATTGAAGAGGAAACTAGTCTGGAGTTACCGTTTACAGAGTAAGTAAAAAAGTCCTTATTCATTGCGCAGAAAAGTTCATCTTTGTAGAGTCTTGTAATTCACTGAAATGGCTAAAGTCAAAGCATTTATTTAAAATAAAACTAACAGGCATTTTTTAACAGTCAAAATAAAAGATCAATCTATAGTTTCCCATTCCATGCATGCATGATCTCTGTGATCACTTCGTGAAGGTCGACGTTTTATACTGACACCAAAAAAATAAATATATATTTACTGACATAAGAAAGTACCAAAGTACTGGATTTTTTTTAACGTCATTCACAAATAAGTAGTTACTTATTCCAAATTAATTATTTGTTTCAGGGAAGAATTAAAAGAGAAATATGAAGGCAAGATAAACAAGGAATTGTCAGGCCCAACGTATGAAGTGCTCGCCAAAATAATGAAGGTCATCATCAATAGACGAGTGACAGGTCCTGGAGACTTCTTAGGGTAACATATTTACTATAAAATTATCTAATATTTGATTTAAAAAAAACAACAATCTGTAGAGACATATTGTTGTTTTTTAAAGCAGAGGCTTTGCAAGGGTTTTAGAACTTGTCAAAACATCGAGATTTCTGTTTATTAATGATTGCAATTTTTGTTTTGTCATGTCTTTAAAACAGGAGCAAGTCGCTAGGACACTGGATAATATAAGAACTCATAACTTAATAAAATACCTCTCTCTATATTTTATTACAGACATCACAAAACTCCAGCAATCGCATGTTCCTACAAGGCAGCCGCTGGTTACCTGTATCCTCTGGAGAAAGGGTTCATATACGTGCACAAGCCGCCTGTGCACATTCGCTTCGAGGAGATCGCTTCCGTCAACTTCGCGAGAGGAGGCGCCTCGTCTACCAAGTGAGTATGAGCTTGCACATACAAGACATATTTTTGTGAAGGTTCTGTGTGCACACACCAGCCTCCTGGGTACATATAAAACTCTATGGTACCTGTAAAATTACCATCGAAAACTTCTTTTATAATGTCCACAAAAGTAATTTATTTATTTATCCTCTATTTATAACATGTAAAAATTACGTCTTAGTATGCTGTTTCCCATCCATCAATGAGCGGCGAGGGGTCACGCAACCTCAGCCACTTCTTTAGCTCCACACTTATTTTCCATATCACGCACATTCTTTTACTTTTTGTTACTCAATCATTCTCTATGCATTCTCCTACCCTTGTCCAATTTTTTGAGGTTGGCGCAGCATGTCTTCGTCTTCGGTACTTATTTTTGAGACTCAATGAGATTTTCATAATTTTGAAGAAAAGAAATGAAACATGTTTTATTTCTAACTGGATTCCAAATGAGAACGAAATGCAAGTCTTCTTCACTTATTTATTCTTATCAAGTTGATTAGTCGATCCGGTATCTTATTAGAATAATAGAAATGTAGAATAGACTAGTAAAATTATAAAAAACCTAATTAGAACTAACAAGAAAACAAAAAATTCGAAGACATTTTTACATCTACCAATCTACAATGGGCCCGCACGGTCGATAACGGCGCGCTCGCTTTCACAAGGAGGAAACCTTTGTCCCAGCAGTTGGCACATGTTAGGCTGATTATGCTTAGAGAATAATAACCATTATTTTGTTAATGTCTTCAGATCCTTCGATTTCGAAATCGAGTTGAAGCAAGGCAGCGTACACACGTTCAGCAGTATCGAGAAGGGTGAATACGACAAGCTCTTCGACTACATCACATCCAAGAAGCTACACGTCAAGAACACTGGCAAGAATGTAAGTTTTTTGCCATTTTTTCCCCATCATGATTTATAATAGACTGATATATTGCGGGAGTCAAATAAGAGTTGCCTGATTATTATAATAATGTTGATCTTCATTTCTTACTTATTATGTATAAAACGTTTGATTTCGTCCTCCAAGCTGGCACTAAATAAAAGACGGAAGTTCGAATGTGTTATTCATAACATATTGTTCGAATCTTGAGTGCATATAGGTTGTAAGTAAGTGGTCTTACAAGTCTACAATCGTGCACGGAGGGCACAACAAAATGTAATGAAATAATGATGTTAGAAGTAATCACAATAATTAATTATTCCTAGTTAGAATCTTTTCCGGATCCTAATTTTCTTATTAAAACCATAACTTGTGGACGATTTTCAGGACAAGGCCCTATACGACGATGACTTCGGCGACTCAGACACAGAGAAGGAACCGGACGCGTACCTCGAGCGAGTGAAGGCCGAGGCCAAGGAGCGGGACTCCGGCGACTCGGACAGTGACGAGAGCACGGACGAGGACTTCAACCCGGACAAGGCGAAGGAGAGCGACGTCGCCGAGGAGTTAGTACTGATTGTTATCTGGATATTTAGTTCAACAGTCTTATATAGGAGTAATCATAGGCGGTAGCTAAGACCGTGGCTAGCATGAAAGGTACTGAGAACTTCAAATCGGACATAAAGGCATGTGGTAAAACTGAAGGGTTATAAAATAGTAATGGCGGTCCTCAAATAGTGACAAGCTTAGTTTGTACTAGGTGATAAATGAGATTTTCAGAGTGCGCACGATGTCACCGACAAGACCAGTCAGAGAACATTATTTTTAACTCGTTTTACAAGACGTTAGCGGAGTAAAGAACTCATTCTGTTTGTTTGATTTCCTTTTTTTTCTACCTGTCTCTGTAATTTAACCTTATGCCATTCCTCAATTATTACCATTACGGTACTATTTTCGCAATATAACTTATGACGCAAATGATCCTCTCTTCACAAAGGTTTACCTTCATAATTGACTTTTATTGCATTTATTTAGATACGACACCAACCCGTCGTCGTCAGAGGGCTCTGATGATGAAGCCGCGTCGGATGACGACGGCAAGAAGGAGAAGAAGAAAGAGAAGAAACCCAAGAAAGCTATTACTATTGTAAGTACTTATTGTACTAGCTTTTGATAACCATATAAATCAAGAATGATTTATTTGATAAAAATACAGATACCGACGAATATGTATTGTATGTACGACATTGTATTTTATACTGTGGGTTCTCTGCATAACTTTACCTAATTTATTGTAAGGTGGGTCAATAAGTGAATAGCACTGACTGCACGGGATGTAACCAATACAGTGAGAAATTCACAAAACTAAAGTAATGTTGAATCCAACGGGATTGTTGAAAAAAGCTGGGTTAGATATCACTGAAATTGGTACACTTATTGGCGAAGAACATTATCTTAGCTCCTACTAGAAATCAAGTTTCACACATTTCTTTTAGTAGTATTATGGGTTAAAGCATGAAGTTGCCGAGTTATACTGCAAAATTAAAACTCGTTTTTTTTCAAGATGTAACATATTTATTTAATCAAAATATTTACCTTCATTATCTATACATTGCTGCCATCTAATCGGAATTTCATTTATGCCTTTGCGATAGAACTCTGGGGATCTAGATTCGACAAACAGTGTGAAAGCATTTTGTACTGCCTCCTGGGAAGAAAATTTTTTACCACGTAGAAAATTGTCCAAATCTCGAAAAAAAATGGTAGTCTGTTGGAGCAAGGTCTGGCGAGTACAGAGGATGACGTATGGTTTCTAACTGCAGCTCCTGTAGAGTTACAACGGTGTCCCGTGCAGTGTGAGGTCTTGCGTTATCATGGAGCAATAATGGTGAAGATCGATTCACGAGTCGGAGCTGTTACACTGCCAGTTTCGCCATCATTGTGCGAAGTTAAGCACATTAAACATCTGCTGATATTGCTTGACCAGTCCTGAGAAAGCTATAGTGAATAACACCACGTAGAGACCACCAAACAATAACCATTACCTTTTTATTGGTAAGCTTTACTTTAGGGCACTGTTGCGGCGTTTCACCTGGGGTCAACCATTGCATTTTTCGCTTACGGTTATCGTAAAGAATTCACTTTGTCTTATTGATTTGATGCAAATGAGTCAATATTGTAGGTAAGGTAACGTTTAACCATGCTGCTAATTTCTGTGTAGTTTAACTCGGATTGGCATCCACCATCTCCTTCAATTCAGCGTTATTCACGAAAGTCGAATGTTGCACATTTTTACAAGAAATATCTCATAGGTATAATGTAAAAAAAGTTTCCCTCAAATATCTCACACCATGAAGGTTTAATGTCAATTCAAATTATCTATTACTATAAAACGGCAATTTCATACTTTAACCCCTATTATTAGACCTCTGTCTGAAGAAGTATCATGCCAACCTTTGTCTGCCGTCAATCAGTGTTGCTGTGTTTCATATTTGAAGGATATGGGAGCCAGTGTAAATACAGACACCTGAGACTATTTGCAGCTTTGTCTCTGTGATGAATTATACGCATCAATAATGACTACTGGTACTGAACTACTGGTATTGAACTACTGGTATTGCAGATGGACATTGGCTTCGACCACATACTAGTTACCACTCCAAGTTGGGCTGCCTGGTTTTCTCATACAATAACACTGTTTTTATTTGGTTATTTCAAACATTACAGTCGGAAGCTCCTCGCAAACGCAAGGAGAAATCCAAGAAACGCGAGAAGGATGTGAACGCGCCCAAGCGGCCGGCCACCGCCTTCATGCTGTGGCTCAATGAGAACCGCAAGAGTATCCTCGAGGACAACCCCGGGGTCAAGGTCACCGAGGTTGCCAAGAAGGGGGGAGAGCTATGGAGAGACCTCAAGGATAAATCTGTAAGTATAACTTATTTAATTAAATTTAATTATAAAATAAAATTAAATATAATTATACTTTTAAAACTTCAAATGTTAAATATTGTTAAGAAATCAAAAACAAATATGATATGGAGTCAAATGTTATCATAAGTCATGCCGCCTCGCCTGTGATACGAGTTTATCCTAGTACTGAAACTTTTTAATTCCAAGATTTATATTATATTTTTACCAATTTTAATAAATATTTAACACTGTTGTGTTTAATGTAATTTTTGTAAGAATCAGCTGTGTTCCGTGTCTGAAATATTCATGCTGTTGTGGAAAAGTTAGCCAATCAGAAAGATTTTATAGCAGAGCTGACTATCAAAATTACGATGTCCTTACAAAAACAATAAACACTTATATCACAACAAGTGTTTTTAATGTTTCAATGTGACATTACCAATTTTATACTCATGCTCACGACAATATACAAACTGACAGACTTACACGTTAAATCAATAACAATATACAACTAAAGTCATTTCCCTAAGTGCAATTACTGAATAATTTATTTCGCACAGGAATGGGAAGAGAAAGCCGGCAAATCGAAGGAAGAATACAACATTGCCATGAAGAAGTACAAAGACAGCGGTGCTCAAGACGAGTTCAAACAGAAGAAGAAGCAAGCGGAGAAGGAACGTAAGGCCGCGGAGAAGAAGACGAAAGCGCCCGCTGCCAGTAAGAAGGCGAAGACTGTGACCAATGCGGGCGCCGGCAGTGGGGGCAAGTTCACCAGCAAGGAGTATATCGAAGATGATGACAGCTCTTCTGATTCTGACAAGGAGAAAGAGAAGGATAAGAAGAAGAAGGATACTAAAGATGTAAGTTTTATGCAGGCTTAAAACCACACTGGTATTTGCAACACTTGGTCGAAGATCGAGAGTTCAAATTTCAACAGTGCAATAGTATTATTATGGGATTAATTAATTTCAGTCACTGATAATGAAGACGGACAGTATGGTCTATACAGAAGCCAGAAAGTAATATTTACTCTGGATTTTAACAGATCTTTAACTGAACCCTAGAGTCATTAAATTTTGAGGATAGTCCCAGGAAATAAAACAACATGCCCGTTTACCCGAAGGATTAGGTTTAGGCAAAAGTGTACTTATTCTTCTTCTTTATCGTGTGGTTAGTGCCTAACCTGGTGCAAGTTTTTATACCACCCAAGGGCCTCTGACTTGGCTTTTACATGCCGTCGACAAATATCTCTCAGGCATGCTGGTTTCCTATGATAATTATGGGTACAATACGCACATAATTCCGAAAAATTAGAGGTGCGTGTCTTGGGTTCGAACTCGAGACCTATGACTTGGCAGTCCAACGGTCACACCACTGTACTAGTAAGTAGTACACCAGTGTACTTAGACTGGTACTGAGAAAAACCAACAAACAGTAATACTGCCCGCCCCGCACCTCGTGCTTGCAACCACTAGACAAATCGATTGAAACCATTTGCTAATGATGTGAATTTGTGTCTTCAGCAACAGTAAATGTATGCTTCACAAACGATTGGGCATACAGCTGGATAGGTCCCGACTAAACACACAGCTCAAATTAATTTCTACTAAGAATTTCTCAGTGGGATTTGTGTCAGTCGCATTGCAAGGGGCTTAAACATAACTGGGGAAATGTACTAAAGCGTACACCTCTGTCTAACCTCTTGATTTCAAGGGTCATGTTATCTATGATTTTACGCTCAAATTGAATAACTCTGTGTCCACTCGATACAAAATTAGTCTCTGTCCAATAACTCGTGAAGATGATGTAATTCCCATAATTCCAATTATTATGTTAGTCAGACGCTTCATACAATTCACTTTGCTCGTTGATGAGTAATTAGCACGTTGTATACAACGCGCTAATATCACTACTCTACTGAAATTATTTCGTCAGATAGAAGGTCACAAACGAAATAGAATTTACTATTTCGCCATTTTGTTACATTCTTTTAATATTTGTAGCTTCTGCCTGCGAATTCGTTTGCATGGAATTTAATTACTACAATATTATCTACCACTAGCTTCTGTCCGCTACTCCGCGTTAAAGAGATATAATTAATTATCCAATCCCAGCTAGACGAGGTCGCAGACCAAAGAGGAGATAGCGGAACGCCTTGGATGGCTTTCTCGTTAATTGGCAACATCGAGATAAGTGGAAGGAATGGGGGAGACCTTTGCCCATGAGTGGGACAGTTCAGTCTAAAGAAAAAAAAGGCTCTCGGTAATAGTGTGGCTTACTACAATGAAAGAATTTATGAAATCGTATGAGTAGTTTAGGAGATTACTTTCCTTCCTCTCTAAAATATTAGTGGAGATATAACATTTACTATGTCACTTGGCGATAGTGAAACTTTCTATTAGAGATTGTTTTTTTGAAATCGGACGACTAGTGTCGGCCATTATCTACTACTTCCACACTAACAGGCATTACTTATTTTCTTGCCAATCTTCTTTATAATATTATTGTATATCTACATCGGCTGTAATTCCCGAAGGGCTGGACAGAGGTCCCTACAGTACACCCAAATTTCGAACTTAGGTTAGTGTTATAAAGGTTGTGTAATACCCAGCCAGTATTTACTATTCATTCACACTACACACGTGTTGCCGCGGTCACGCGCAACTGATCCCAATAGTAAGTGTAGATTTTTATCAACCGCAGCCGTATACATAACCGCGTCACTTTGACTTGGTAAATAAAAGATTGTACTTATTTTTCAAGCGATTCACAAAATGTACCTTGAAAAGCGCGGTTTGAATAGATCTTTTTCTCTTTTCTTTCTAAATAGCTGAAGGATTTGTGCCAGTAAATGGCGAAAGCATAGAATAGATGGCATAGTAAAAAAAATAACGTAAGTAAATACCACCACTGTAAATCTCTTCGGAGAAAAAGATGTGTTAGCGTGGTTTATCCTAGTAATAAAAATGTGAAAGTGAGTTTATTTGTTTGTCACGACATCACACGCCTCAACGTCAGAACTCATTTCAATGAAACCTGGCATATGGATATGACCTTTTTTTTTTTTTTTTCTCGATGTGGAAATCCTCAATGGATGTCCTCCGCCCTGGGGAGAGCGGAGGGGTCTGTCAGACTCGTACTGACTAAAACCACACCGGTGTTCCCTCGCACACTTGCGTCGGGGGGCAGCGGGAACTATTGCGACTTCCGCTGCCCCGGACTAGTGTCGGCCCGCTTGACCTGCGGGCCTCGTCCCGGGGGGAGTGAGGTGTACAAAACTCCCCCCGTTACGTCATAGAGAGGCGCGCGTGGAACACTACGCGCCACCGTCTCGGGTCCAGTGTGATGGGGGGCGACGGATGTCCCCGAATCCGTCGCCCCTGGACCAGTTTAGGGGGGCTGGAAGAGGGCGTTATCCGCCCTCTGCCGACGCCCGGTGCGTCTGCTGCGGGATGGGCGGGAGCTCGTCATCTCCCTCTCCCTTTCCGCAGCTTCCTTCTGCGACATGACCGTTTCGCAGAAGGACATATATGGATATGACCTGGGCCAAGACGTAGGTTTTCTTTTTGACCCGGTAGAACGTTCTCGTAGGATAATTTTCGTAATCACGCTGGCGAAGCTGTGGTCAAAAGCTTACGTGTGTATAAAGAAATCTTTATCTTTGGCTACATCACGACGTAGGTTTAGTATCTTCATACTTAACAACTTAGTTTGTAACTTCTTACATACTATACTATCGATTGACCTATTTCTAACACTTCATTGCAACTCCAAAACATACTGTAGGCTGCAGTTATGTTCTAATGCATGGTACTTACAAATGATTATTTCTTTTAGACCAAGGAGTCAAAGAAGGACAAAGCAAAGAGTTCCTCATCGGAAGCTGAAGCGTCTTCAGGTGGATCTGGCGACGAGAGCGGAAGCGGAAGTGACTGAAATCACAACATACTTACACAATAAGCCCCTGTTTTAAAACTCCACCTGGTTTCTGGCAGCCTGGTGAGTAAGTCAAGTCTCATGCTAGTTAATTAAGATCCAGAATAAAAACAGCCCATCAAATCAATGGACATGAGATTTGATTACTAGTACTGAAACCCTTTCAGAAACCAGGGTCGTAAATTTACCCAAGAACTGATTTATACATCATTTTTGTTTCTCAATCATTATTTTTAGTTATTTGTGTAGAATCATTGAATGAAATGTAAAAGTATTTCTAGCACACGTCATGTCATTCGTTGAGTAATAAACCTAATCTAACCCAATACCTAATATGAAAAATCAAAAAACGTACCTATGTGTTTACTGAATCTGTAATTTGTAAGCTGCGTTTGCGCAACATGCATGTATTTTCTTCCCGCCATTTTTAATCCAAGTTTCCTCAAAACAAAGGGAGCATAATTGTTGTGATATTTATATTATATTCCCATTCAGTTAAAGTGTCATGTGTTATGTCAATGTTTTATAAAACTTATAAATCCTTGATGGATAACTTAATGTAAATAATAATATAAGTAGTTTAAGATCAGTTGTAATTGTCTTAGTTAAAGTTTGTCTTAGATATGTGAATGTTGGAAGCCCACAGCCCCAGTTTAGTTGTAATGTTAGTGTATTGTATTTTATTATAAGACTATGTTTTTATTTGGCGTTTCTTTTATTGATTATTGTTTTTAAAAGATTTCAAACGAGAATGAGGCGGCCTTTTCTGCTATGTATGTATGTCATAGCAAAGCTAATATTTTATGTTTGCTACGCGGGTTTTTGCGGCTCGTATCGAATACCTCCCTAATTGTCAGGTTAATCTTTTTCTTATAAAGAGAAAGCTTAGCACATAATCGTTGATAAGCAAAACAATAAAAACTAAAAAAGTTTAAATGTGTAAGTAATAAAGACAATACCCAAATTCTCAGTACATTCTGAACAAAACTACGACCGTTAGTTTAACAAGAAAGGGACATCGATAACAGTGAGCTCGGTTCCCCTAAGCGACGCGCCAAGCCATATAAAAAGTAACAAAAATGCGCCTTTCTATATAGAGCTACCAAAGCATGGGGTACGCGCCGAAACGAGGAACCGTCGTGCTTGTTGCCGCCCTTTTTTTTCTAAGGGGCCTATGCTATTGTGTTGCCCGGGTTGTTCCCAAGAAGGGAAAAGGCGCGCTTTGCGGTAGGTTAGGGTAAAAAAATCGTAATAAATAATGAGTCTGTTCGACAAATAATAATTTAACAGCATATCTGCATTCTGCAGTGCTAAAAGGACATGTATTATTTACACAACAACTAAGCGACCGGCTGCCTTACAATCTTTGTATAATAACAGTAGGTAGGTATATTGTATCATTCATACATCACATTTATTTTAATTTAATTATAATTAAATTGCGGTTCTATTTACACATAAACCAATAAGGAAAATGCTAAAACTAAATCATGTAATGCCTATAAACAAAGTGAACCAAAACGATCCCAGTCTTGTTCGTTTATCATATGATAACACTCAGAATTTATTCAAACGAAACTAAATTGCATCGACTACATTCAAAAGTGCTTATCAGGCTGAAATAAGAAACTTATCAAGTCGTTTAGGTCAACTATACTTTTCGTTGGCGCCCGTTTAATCGGTCAGCACAATGATAACTTGATATCAACACGTGTTGCCGCCTTTATAATGCATTCTTGCATTACCGCGGAAAATATTCTAATGAAATCATATAGAATATTCTATTTTAATGGCTTTTCGAGAAACGTATTTATCAATATTGTATTATCTTTGTACTTAAGGTAGAGTCGAGCTACTTGCTGTACTTGTAACAGTAAAACGATGAAATCAATAGCCTAAAATGAGGCCATGACAACCATTGTGTATTCACAAATCAACGCCTTTTTTCTAATGTTCATGGTGACCAATCTCTAAAATCTAGACAAATCTAACTACGAAACTATCTAAGCCAACCCAAAGATTAATCGAAAACTGGCGATATTCTTGTTTTTTAAAGATTCTGATAAGTGATAGCAATGTGTATTATCAATTTTAGTAAGTAATGATAACTGGAGGTATAGGTAGGTAATGACTAGAACGAACAAAATACATTACAAGTCTCGGAACTACAATTTACAAACAAATAAAAAAATGGCATTAAGACTAAGGACCTTGTAACGGTCGTCTCTACGTGAGAACAGTGCATGGCAAGCAAGCATAATAGACCTAAAAAAGTTCTCATGTCATGAGTCTATTAATAGGGTTGGTTTACTTATTGAATTCTTCGTCGCACGGTAATACTTTTATTAGCCCGATCCCCTATCTAAATGGTATCGAGCATGGGAGATTTATAACAAACTGACAAAGTATAATATAGTCTGCTAAAGGGAAAAGATGCATTGATATTATAATGGACAGCGCATGGCAGTCGGCAGAGCGCGTAAACAACTCGAAGCGTCGCGTGTCGTCACAAAAACCAGTAAAACCTGATCCGTATCGAATATTAAACCGCGAGTAACAGAGAGGCCACTCTTTATTTCCGCTCTGCCATTATTATATTTAGCTGATTCAATAGCGTCGAAAGGCGCAAGCTGGTGTTTTTAAAACTAAGTATATTTATAATAATGAATCTATGTTTTGGAATTTGTCTTGTGATCTGTGTAGGTACCTATATGATAAGCATTTAGGTTATTTTCAGAAATCCTTTACTAAACCTTATGTCCATTCACATGAAACTTCTACTACCTATCCATTTCCAAGCTCATTCGGCTATAAAAGACCAGAACTCAATGACAGAACAGTTAACTAGAGGCAAATAAACCTATCTACCCATGTGGCGTTTTATGTAAGTAAGTAAATAAATGTACCTACTAAGCAAACACCATGGTCATGCCGGTGACAGCAGTAGTAGCGTCACCCGGTGAGCAAGACTGGCTCTGCGGCAACTCGGCGGTCAGTCAACCCGGCAAGCCCAAGGTGGTGAACTGGTAGCTATGTAAACTCCATCCTTTTTTGGCAGAGACCTCCGTCCAGCATTATTTATTGACAAAAAGTTAAATAAAAGAGAGGGGCAATTTGTAGAATAAAATGATTCTGGACTTTGACTTATTTCTGTTAACGAACAAGGGCTACCTAGCAAGAGAAATAAAATCAATTTAAAATCTAAATCATTTCTCCTCATTCGTAGAAAATCTATCTTACCAACTTAGTTACTAAACCTACACAACGCGACTGTCATCTAATTCTCTCATTTTCAACCTACCGTGTCCAAATGCACCTAATGTAAGACCTGGGGGCCTAAAATGGCCACTTTAGCAGAACATAATAGGATAGTAATATGAATCACATTAAAATTATTAAAATGGTCACAGTTAATATTTTGAATTATCAGTTTGTGACCATTTTACGAATTGTTACGTAATTCATATTATTATCATATTATGTTCTGCTAAAGTGGCCATTTTAGACCCCCTGTTGTGTGCTGGAGCCGACTCGGCATGTCTAGAAACCACATTTGAGCAACTTCAAACACTAGAGGCCCTAATTACTTGCACTTGTTAATAGCAACCTATCCGGGGTCCTGGGCCGAGCCAAGGCTAGGCTAACTATAAAATTGCTGTATCTAATATCTACCTGCCCTGGGGGGTTACCTGATCCAGGGAATGAAACGATTACCTACGCATATTAGGTTAGTCTTATGTTACCTACACAGAGTGGTTCTTATAAACTTGTTTGAAAAAGAGTAAGAGTGTTTTTTTCTAGGAGGTTTGGTAATAGAAATCCGAGTGGTGCGGCTTTGCAGCGAAGACGGAAAGTGCTCTTTGAATTCTGGGAGAAAGTAACGCATGGTCGTAATTTTAGATTAAGACTATATTAACCTATTGTGGCTCCAGACTTTTTTGCAATATCTTGCATGGCATCCAAATAGCAGGTAAACCCCTTTTTTATATTATAATTGGTGCAGAGAAGCTAAAAACCAGAAGTTATCACCATACCCGATGGCCAGCCTGTCAATTAATGAGGAGTTGTGTGAAACAAGTGTATGAATTTTGTCTAATATTAAAACTATATTTAGTAAATTTTTTAATTACCGTTTAATGTTAGAATTCTTAAAATTAATACCTTCCTACATAAATTAATACTCTCTCAGCATCAAATAATAAGAAGCAGCGCAAGACGGACTCGCACCGCTAACCTAGATAGCTTGCTGGTTTTAATCATTTTGAATAGGTACTCAGTCAAATAGGCAATCTAACCGTCTATGGTGATAACAGCATGCCTTCGTACTTCTGCCATGACTTGTTCCGGCACACGATGACGATTGCCTTTAGAGCTCGAGACTAGGTCATTGTTGCCTGCTCGGATACGCCTTCGTTCAGCAATGGCTGGTGACTGACGCAATAAATTAATGACGTAGGTGGGTAAAATCCTTAGATAAGTAGGTACTCAGGTAACCCATTGGACCACTGCGACCTTATTTATTTATTTACAATAAGCACACCAACAGCACTGTCAATTTCAAATAAATTTACATAAATTATTATTATTAATTAGAAGTAAATTCAGACTTTTCTGTGCAACAAAAATCAAATTGCAATCCTAATTGAAATTGACATCATAAATTACTGTGAACAAAGTTACCTGGGTAGTAACTTCCTTCCTCCTAGAGTCATGCCAAACATTGTTATTGCTCGTTTATGGTACCTAGGTACCAAAATAGTTTGTAGGTAGCTCGTATTTTAGCTTTCCGTATCTAAGTAAGCTTTAAACTAAGAAGCTTTTCAATTTCCAAGGGCCTAAGAATTAGATTTTAACATACTCTGAACTTTAAACTTATGTAGAACGAAGGTAGAGCGCTGGAATACTGACATTGATCTGGTAGTTAGTTGATATGTTTTCCAGTTCACCTGCAGAACTTACCTAATTTTTAAAGTCTTATTTAGCACACTTTGATTGTAGGCAGGAGCTCGTGTCTAAATAATAACAGCCGCTCGGGGTCGATCTTGAGGTTACGCCGCGCTTGCCTAGGTTGGTCCGTGGATGGATAACCACCCATTACCCACATACCTACCTAGGTATTTACCGAATTTCTTCCGTACTTCGGAAAGCACGTTAGCGTTAGTCCCGGCTGTCATTTATAGATCTTTGACATTCGTTACAAGTAGGTAGTCAGTGGCCCGAAAGTCTGACAACCTCAGTAGCCTGAAAGTCTTGCCAAGGGGTATCGTATTACTCAGTACTAACTGGGTTGTGGAGGTCAGATAGGCTGTCACTCCATGAAGACTGGTAGGTAGGTACTTATTCAGTTGCATCTGGATGGACTCGAAGCCGACCCCAACATAGGTAGGTAGTTCTTTATGAAAAGGCTAGGCAGATGATGATAGCTAGTAGGCAGGTATGTAAGTAGGTAATAGTCATAAGGTAAGTAAGTACCTACTTATTAGGCACTATAGGAGGTCTGTCCCTAATTCTAGTGAGTGCCGCAGACTTATGTACTATGTCATAACCTAAGCCATCAATTACACTAGGTACCTACTTAATTTTAATTGGTAAGGTAAGTACTTGTACCTACCTGCTCATTTATCTGAGTAGAAGTACCGAGTTAACTTTTCTCAGGTAGTGTAAATAGGCACCTCTGTCTTATATTTACCGATATATTTCATTGAGTTTATAAAATGATCCAATATTGTATGACAGGTCTTTCAACGCATCATTCAATTCAAGTACTATCTAGTTCAAGATTGTATTTTAGGTGTATGACCTTAAGAACTAAGGACACAACACCCTTATTTCTTTGAAAATAAAAACTATTTCTCGAGTTCCCACGAAATATCAAATCGTAAACAAACGTGCTGCCATTCAAAGCGCTATGTTTTATTGGCGTCCCTTTCCCGCTAACGTTTACCGCGCTTTTTACGTTTTCGAAATTAACGTTGGCGGGATTTAAAATAGGGCGCGAGTTCATTTCGATAGGAGTCTTGTGTTGAGTGTACTGGGTCATTTCTTGATATACTTCTTATGTAAGTATATATAAAGTAGTTGTGATAAATATTTAGTGTAAGTATTCTGATCTTAAAATGCAAAAATCTAAACATTTCTATGCGTAATTTCAACGGAATATGACAAAATAAATTTCTGAAGCAAATGTTCTAGACCGATAGGTTAAATAGAAAAGCAAGCTTAGGCATCTGCGATAAGGTTTAAATTCATTTGAACTAAGCAATCGATACGTCACGGATATACGTAGTACACGATGCATTGTATTCGCCGTGCTGTTGGTAGAACCGTTTCTACGGGCCAATCACGTTCGAGATAGATGTCGCTTTTGTACCGACGCGAGTCGACCCCAAGCTAGCTTGCTCTGGGAACATTTGCTTCGAGCTCCATACATTTTCTTCTGGTTCTCTACGTCTATAGTTTGGTTGTGCACCAGTTCAAAAATAATTTCAAAATTTTTGCCATCAGGTGAGTACAATTATTTTTCCAATCAAAGTAAAGTGTTTTAATATGTGTATTCGTGTTTCTTACGGACGGATTCATTGAATTAATTTTCATTCCACGTTGGAATTCGCATTCAAACATGGCTATAGGCATCGCCGTACTTTACAGTACGCGTGGGTATGGGAAGGACGCCTTATTTCAATAATTAATTTCTCGGATCTTTACTATTAAGGGACAGGAACAGTTCTTCCATAAGTTTGAGGTAAATAGTCATCGGATTATTTGGTAATTAGGTCATCTTTAGTTATTGCGTATTTTCAACACAATCCGTGAAAACAAAATGGCTCTTTCGACCCAAGCCTAGGACAGTGAACTCGTTATAAGGGGAGATAACTATTTTTGTTAGTAATTGCATTGTTTTATGACTTTTAATAACAATTTTAATCGTAATAAGCTATATTTTCAAGTAATCAATACCGGGAACTATAGTTTTCCATATAAAAGACGCGTAAGCGTGTTTCCCGCCAAAACGCCGCCCTACTGTGCCATATAAGCAGTGTGAAGGCTAGTTACCTATCAGATTCTTCCATGCATGGCCCGCATAACCTGTTGCCATGAATTTTCTCAATAATTAACCATAATTTTCTTTGTTTGCTTGCAGGAAAAAAGTAAAAATGACGGACAAGCCTAAGCGTCCTATGTCAGCTTATATGCTGTGGCTGAACAGCGCGAGAGAATCTATCAAGTCGGAGAATCCCGGCATGAAGGTTACAGACATCGCTAAAAAGGGAGGAGAGATATGGAAGTCGATGAAGGACAAGACTGTACGTAATACCACGTTATCCTGACGCATATTGTCTTTGTCCGTTATGTACTTGAGCTAATATCATTTTTTTTTCTGTTCAGGAGTGGGAGGAAAAAGCTGCCAAAGCCAAGGAGCAATATGCGAAAGATCTGGAGTCATACAACGCCAATGGTGGCGGTGGAGAGGGCGGTGGCGGCGGCAAGAAGGCACAGAAGCGAGGGAAGAAGGGCAAGAAGGCTGCTCCAGCTGTAAGTATCGCTTCGACTTTCTTATGCCATACAAGCTGTTTGTTTGTTATGACAAATTCTAACATTGAAATTTATTACAGAAATCCAAGAAAAAGAAGGAAGAGTCTGAAGATGAGGATGGAGAGGAAGAAGAGGAGGAAAGCGAATGATCTCCCAACACATACGACATTACTGTTCATATTGAATAATTTACTTGGACTTAATTTATTACAAAGTAAAATGGGACTGACTTTCCAAAGTCTGTATGACATTTCACAATTTTTAATCATTTTTACCGAGTTGAATTTATAAAATTTTTGGCTCTTGTTTCTGATGCATTATAACAAAAATATTGGTCTGCACATGAAATTTGTTAAATGTTCAATGTGTTGTTTATCTACTACTTATGTTTTGTAGTATTAATAGTAATGGTATTGATAGATGTATGTAAGAGCATTGCAGAGTTTGGAAAGTTCTGCCGCTGGCTAGGGTCTAGGTTTCTAAGCCTCAAAAAAAAAATAATGTTTAAGTGTTAGCATGTATACACCAGGGAATTGTACAGTTAGCCCTCCCTCGTTAAGTTCGCTGTGACTACTGGATGCTCACTTTAAGATGTGTACCTCAGCTGGTTTCATCAAAACTAGTATGTCTGCAATATTACCTGATTTGCTATATAACATAACATATTTATGTTAAAGCTGTGCTTTGATTTGAATATACCATATTTTTAATTTACTGTGTATTGATAAGTTGTGTGCATTAATTTTGGACATAGAAGTTTTGGTCAGACTACCAACATGTAAAATTAGAGACTATTTCATGAACGTATGTGGCGGCTTATTGTTAATCAAACCTACCTCTTCTCATTGTAAATTTCAATGCTGATAATGGTACCAAACTCTAAGCTAAGATCCCACTTAGGAAATTGATGTGTATGTTGTATTTTTAGTTAGTTCATAGGTAGGTTTTCGATGTGATTTGTCTCTCAAATTTTACATTTGTGTTATTTTGTAAATGAGAATTAGCATTCCTCATGTCAATACGGATTTTACATGTTCAATAAAGTAATTTCATATAAAATATTCTATTTTTCAATTTGTCTTTTCATTCTTTTCCTCTTCTAGGTTGTTTCTTCTTCATAAACCCACCAATCCTATATCATAACATTCTATACACCCAAACCCTTGAGAAGTGTAGCCTTGAGGTTGACCAATGTCAAAAAAGTGCCCTTCCGAATATAGGTACCGATGCACGTGACGTGAGACCTCGTGGCGAAGGATGATCTAAACTAGGATATGCCACGTTGGCGTGACAGTGTCGGCACATTTTGACCTCTAATATATATTTTGAATTTTAAAAAATTGTTTTGTTTGCAAAACAACGCCCAAAGTCCACATTTTGTTTATCACATGGGTACATAAAGGCGTTTCCATCGTTATCGGTGTGCGACCATTTTATGTAAATGAATCGATAATCTAGGACGCTTTGATCTTTTCCAACAGTTCCAGGGTGAAAGCAGAATTACATAATTGGCACCTACGTTAAAATCTAATATCCAAGTTTTAGGTAGGTACTTATAACTAATCAATAAATAGCTGATTAGTGATTACAAGCTGATGCGAAAATAAAAGTAATACCAAGCGAGCCAATCATAGCCATGCTCTAGTTAATTGATGTCAACCTGCGACCTGCGTCATAATTTCATAGCGTCAGTCGATACCACGCCACGATACAAAGCTTATTAGTTTTTATGTATTTTTTGTTAAAACTTGATCCTAAAATTTCATGGGATCCAGTTTCACATTCAGTAATAATATGTGATTATTACGTACACAATGTTGTATTTGTTACTTAAACAAATTGGCAAAATTAAATATAGTATTGCCAGCATAGTGAAGAGTTCTTTGCTAGTTTTTAGCAGCCGCTCGGGTTGATCTTTAGGTTAATCCGCGCTTGCCTGGGTTGATCCGTGAATCGGGATGCTCATCCATTGCTTACCGAGTTTCCTCCGTGCCTCGAGAAGCACGCTAAGCCGTCGGTCCCGGCTGTGATTTGTAGATTGTGGACAGTCGTTACAGGTAGTCGGTAGCCGAATGTCCGCCAACCAGTCTTACCAAGGGGTATCGTAGTACCCACCAATACTAACTGGGTTGTGGAAGTCAGATAGGCAGTCGCTCCATGTAAAATACTGGTATTCAGCTGCATCCGGTGAGACCAACATAGTTGGGAAATGGCTAGGCAGATAATGATTGCCAGCTTAATAAACGTGTACCGTGTGTAACATGTCTAATGTCATTGGTCAAGTAATCTCATCTGCTGTCTTCTGCCGCTGTCAGATTGAACTGTCAAAGTATGTTGTGTTGTGGTGCATGGATCATTCTCAAATAAATAAACAACAAATACCAACGAAGTCTGCGAATTAATACTTCTAATATTGGAAACAAGAAATTATACTCTTCTCATTGAATTCAGGAATACATACATCAAGCTTGTAACTGTTTTGGGAATTTACTGAAAAGGTAGTTGAGGTTAAGGTGCTAATCTAAAGAGTCACATAGTTTCATTTGTAGCAGCAGTTACATAAGCAGTGTGTGATTAGTGCAGATATGTCGGGGGATGGCAGCGGCGGCGGTGGGTCGGCGGTGGCGCTGGTGACGGGTGGCTACGACCACACAATCAAACTGTGGCAGGCACACAGCGGCGTCTGCCTGCGCACTATGCAACACCCTGATTCTGTATGATTTCTAAACTATTTACTTAATTACTTTCATTTTTCAAGTTTATAGAGCAAAGTTTAACACTGGCTTTAGAGACAAAATGTCAATATCTTGCAATAAGTAAAAGATTCACTAAACTAGACCATTTATTGGGTCAGCAGTCAAATCTTAGTCCAAAAAAGCTTGATAACATGGTTTATTTTGTCAAATTAACATTTGAGTTACAAATAATTAAGTCTTTTTTAAAACAATTGCCATTTTAACCTTTGGTATGTTTTAAATGTGGATCCACAACTAAACTAAAATTATTTTAAAAAATGTCTTGGACCTGCGTTCTGGTAGTATAATGGGATTACGCGGATCCACATTCCGGTACCAAAGGTTAAAAACTTAAATAATTAGCACAAAATGTAACCAGACTAAGAACCCACTTGACATTTATTTGCAATATAAAACAATTTTTTGCCGGTGCATTTTATATCAAGGGACTTATTTAACAAACGTCACATGTAGATACATTTTGATTTTGTAATAATTTTAAACCAATCCTAGGTAGTCATTATTGTATGATAAGTATAAGTCAAGTCACAATTTGTTAAGTATTTACTAATTTCTGAAATTGTGATTCCAGCAAGTGAATGGGCTGGAGATATCTCCAACAGGTCAGATGGTGGCGGCCTGCGGGTACCAACACATCCGCATGTATGACTTGGCCAGTGCTAACCCTGACCCAGTTGTCAATTTTGAGGGCATCACAAAGAACGTCTCTAGAGTTGGCTTTCAAGTGAGTGTAAAATTATCAAAAATAGTTGGTTGGGATTAATAGCTATTCTAAAGTCAAGGATTTTTTATTGTATCCATACTTCTATGAGGCAAATAGTGATTAGTTAATATGCTTTTAGAAAAATGACCTGTGGATGTACACTGGGGGTGAAGACTGGACAGCTAGGATATGGGACCCAAGGTAAAAAGGTATCTCATACTAATTACAACATCCCTGCAAACTATATGATTCTAGAAATTCTTGCAAATATATCTTCTACTAATAGTCTTGGATCATTTTGCATTTGACACTGCTTTTTTATCCTATAATATATTTTTTAAAGTTTTCAACAGCATTTCCAATGTTAAACAATTTTAACAGCTCAGCATAGTTATTGTTATCTTCATAACAAGTTTTATAACTTTATGGTATTCCTTAGGGAAGCATTCTTGGTCCCAGCCTGTTTTAATAACTTAATGTTAATACTAATTAATTCTAGTAATGAAACAAACTCCAAAATAGTTATGTTGCCTTTGTTTAATTAAGATGTGAATAAAATACCCAATGCGCAGGGCGGCGCCACAATTCCGTTGCACGAAGATATTCCAAGTGCAGGCACCAGTTAACGCGGTTATGCTTCATCCCGACCAGACACAGATCATGGTTGGGGATCAGAGTGGCATCATACACATGTGGGACCTCCGGACCGATCAGAATGAACAGTTGGTAAGTTAAACTGTAGAAGAAGACTTTGAAATCCTTGTATCTTGTATCAATGATAAATAATTTAAAGGTGTTGGTTTTCAAAACAGTGCAACCCAAGTTTAGAATTAAATGAAAATAGAAGCAATACTGAATAGGTATGATAATGTTTAGTCAGGATTACGATGTTGCGGCAATTCTTAGTATGCTACATCCCTTGTTTCCAAATTTACACAGATACCAGAAGCTGAAGCGTCGATCCAGGACATAGCCATCGACCCGGAAGGCAAGATGATGGCGGCGGTGAACAACAAGGGCAACTGCTACGTGTGGTCGCTAGGCGGCGCCGCCCCGCACCCCGTGCCGCTCAAACACATTGTTGCACATACTAAGTATGCGCTTAGGTGCAAGTTCAGTCTTGATTCTACGTGAGTACCTTTTTGGAATGCTGTTCTTCAGCCTGCTACTTTGGGTCGGCAAAAAGTTTTCGTCTTTCATTTTGTCCTGGCAACTGTTACGCGATCATTTACCCCGATTTCGCTGTTGTGAAATATCTGTGCGGGTGCACAGACACTATGGATCATTCCATCTATAATTTATTGGGTTTCTCCCCTACTTTAACTCATTTTTCATTACCATCATTAATCTACTCCGCCTATTACAGTCTTCGTATTACATTGCATAAATGCCCCACATGTACCTCTTGTGAGCCTTGTCTATTGGGCAGGGCCTGCCAAAGCTCATTGTAGATTGCGTGACCATAGCTTAGTCCCAATCTGACCAATCAGGTCGATGTTTTGATTTTAGAAATCAAAAATGACGTTAACATAGATTTTCATCAAATAACGATGCTTGGAACTAGTTATGCCAGCGCCAATAGTTACACAGTTGCCTTCCCCATAGGTACTATACCTTCAAAACCTCCGTCTATCAAGGCTGATTTATTACATGGACGTCGTTATTCTCCAGCATGTTGGTGACAACATCCGGCGACTGTTCAGCGAAGGTATGGCGTACGAGCGACTGGTCGCTGTTACGCGAGCTGCGCAATGACACGCAACGCTGGGTGTGGGATGCTGCCTTTAGCATCGACTCGCGATACCTCTTTACTGGTAGGTCACCTTTTTTATTTGTTTATTTATCCGTTAAAAGTAGGAGCCAAAACATGGCTTGATACGTAGATCACCTCCAGCTTCGTCACAAATCGATCATTCTACAACGTCCACTGCTGGACATAGGCTTCTTCAATTGCACGCCACTTAGCTCGAGAGTTAGGTATTGGCAATCGAGCTAAGTGGCGGATCTTGATGTTATACTAAAATCTTGCATAAGTAAAAATATTGTCGATTTGGCGACAACTTTCCACAATACTTAATTGTTTTCTTGTTTCAAGGTTCTTCGGACAGCTACGCGCGTCTATGGGATGTGGAGAAGGGTACATTAGAGAGAGAATACTGTGGACATCAGAAGGCGATCACCGCACTCGCCTTCAGGGATCAGGCCGTTTAGACTAACCATGCATTAGTGTTGAGAATATTGTACATTCTTCTGTTTTTCGTCGCATTTCACTGCTTTTTATATAAAAAGGTCACAGTATGGGCACAAAATGGAAATAAATGCAGTTTGAAGTGCATATCTTATTTAGTGCCATTGACTTCTTATCATAAAAGACTGTCCAAAGAGATCAATAGAAGGACGTCTGTCAATTCTATGTTCCTTTTGTATGAAGTTATTTAGTTGATAATAACTTACCTACTGTAAGCTTTTGTATATTTGTAAATATTCGCTCATGTTGGTCTGTTCGTCGTATAAGCTCTCTAGTATATCAAATGCGAGTATGAATGAACAGATTAAAATATTACGTTTAGATAATTACATATAGTTTTCATATAATTTTACAGATCTGCCATACTCCGCGAGAATGCTAGAATAACTCCTAACATTATACTGTTATTATAAAAAACACAACTAGACTGACTGGGTACTTTTTTTTAACTGAAAATGTTAGTGTTTCGCAAAGAAATTGCATTGCATTTAGTAGACTGGAAGCCAACACAGGCTGCTGAAGTTGAAGTTTAGGATGTAAAACTTGTGCGTTCGTTATACAACATACCTCGTATGTGTTCAATGCATTTACTATGTAAATGAGTTGTTATATATTGTAATTAACTATTTTATATAAATAAAATACTATTTATAAATGCAGTTATTTTTTTTTAATAAATACGATATTAGTGCCGATCAAAAATAATTAGTCTATGATACACATTGAAGCTTAGTTTTATTATTACTGAGCTAATGGGGAATGTAAATAAACTTTATACATAATTCTTTTAAAAATAAAATAAATCATATTTATTCCAAGGATATAATAATTGCACGGTATACGGGGGTGCACGAACACAAACATTATCCTAATAATTGTACATATTTGCAAAATAAAATACACAGTAAGTAAGTCATCAACCGCTCATTTATATAAAATAATATACTAATAGAATACTATGCTAAACACATCGTAAAAAGTAAACACTGCTATGTTTACAAATTTGCCTACGTTTTCACCTTTTTGTATAATCACAACTTTAAAAAATGCAATGAGACCTAATTTAATTCACACAATCACAAAAGTAAATATATTGGAATGTTAAATAAATGCTTTTTTTCCGATAATTATAATTCAGTAGTAAATTCTCGACTAGAATCAATTATACGATCAATTATACAATAATAATAAAATATAAATCTCACTCAGTCCCTAAAATATATTTTTTTCGCTAGTATTTACTGATGCTCATGAGAATCAAATTTAAAATACGTTTCACCGTCACATAAGCGTATATAACACGGTAAATAATAAGTAAGCATTCAGCGACCAATAATTGAGTACAGTACCCGGGGCTTAATATGACACAATTAGCTCTAAGCGAATTACGCCGATCAAACTGAACGCGAATAAAACATCCACGTAGACCGTGAGACTGACAGTTCTGAAACGCGGTTTAGACATGCTGATAGCGTTCAGTTAGAGATTGTCACAGAGAGACACGATGCTCTACAAAGCCAAACACTTTCCAAAATTAGAAGTGCCACATTTGCATCCAGTAACTGTACAATTTTAATTGATAATCGAGTTCCATATAAGACTATACTTGGTCTAGTGGCAGTTCTTTGACGTCCCCTATCTCTGAGCACGCGTCGTCATCACAGGTGTAGGAGATGACGAAGCGCAGGTCGACGGGCGGCGCGGGCGTGGGCCGGCCGATCAACATGACCTGTGTGATGGCGGGCGGCGGTAAGAACGGGTTGTACTGCGGTAAAGTCGTACCCGACGGCGGTAGAAGACGGACTTTGCAACACTGGAAATGAAAAGAATTTGATAAGTAATGTTTTTTAAGGTTTTGCTTTCATGTTTCAAAACTCATATTACTGACTAAACTGTCGGCTATTATAGTAACCACACAGCGGATCCCAAACAGGAAGAGATGCCGAGGACGAGATCGACTCTTTCTTTGGAGATTGGCTACAAATTGCACTGGATAGGGATAAGTGGAAGGGGAAAAGCTAGGAACAAGGGCTTTATCACAACAACAAATATTGGCTAACAATAAATATCGCCTTGGACCTTGATAATGATGACCTGATGGAAAGCTATGAATGAGGACTACGATAGAATAAGAGCGGCCAGAAGATGCCTGTTTACTCCTGCATAGAAGACTGACGGATTTTTGGAAATTTAGTTAGTAAGAGATGAGCTTGTGAGAATGATGGATGACAGATTTATGAAAAGACATGCTGCGCCGACTGTCATTTATGTATATTTAGTATAGTATGGTTAGTCGATAGAAAGATGCTTGCAAAAAAAATATCATGAATAATACCTTAGGAACCACACCCTGAAACCTAAAATCGAGAATAGGTTTCTTATTTTTGTTCGTCGTCGATATAACGATCACGTTGACGTCAGGCCTCGGCTTGTCTTTACAAAAGTGTAACACTACTGTTAGACCATTCTCTTCTTCAAATATCGTCATGGGAGGAACATTGCCCGGCGTTACGTTAGAAAGGGACACATCTATATCCGTCAATGGTTTTACTTCACTTTTAGTCTTCTCTCTCTTTTCTTCGGTAAAATTAGATTCAACACTTTCCGTTGGGGATGTGTTCTTAGATTTGGCGTCGTCCAACGATATACTAAAGTCCAATATGTTGTCTATGGGGGAGTCAGTCAAGGTGCTTAGGTTTGCGTTCGAAGTGCTAGGTCCATCTGTGATGTCTACGATGAGGTCGTCTGGCGGGGAAGACTTGCTAGTAAGCTTGGATGGCTCGGGTGTCAGTTTAGGTTGTTCCTCTGTTTTTTTGGTAAAGAAGTCTAGGTCGAATAGGGCACCGTTCGTCGGTGGAGGGAGCTCGTGTTTGGGTGACGCTAACGCGTTCATTGGTATTTTCTTTGTTGTTTTACTGAAATAAAAAACGCATGTTACTTTTTCTTACTAATCTTATCACATGTGAGTATGTTTGTTGTTAAGTTCTAATTACCCATTAAAACTTTCGAGACGTTTCACATGATCAGGTAGAGATTGCTTTATGAGTTGTTCGCCGAGGGAGTCTAATTCATTCCAACCTTCTGCTTTATTTGGTTTTTCTCCTCCTAAAAGATCCACATCTTCTGAAATAAAAAAAAACCCATCGTGAGTAAAATTGTTTCACATAATATTGTCCTTGCTTTGTGCAGTGAAAGGACCGCTTTTTTTAATTGATATGTATGTACAATTCTATTTAAAATTATCTTACCACTAGGCATCAAACTAACAGGTTTCAACGGCTCAACAATATTTGGATCGCTTCCACTCGAGAAGATGTCACCAAGCTCGTCGATGGCCGTATTCTTTGTTACGCCACTTTTGATCGCAGTACCATCTCCCTTCCCGACATTGCCCGCGAAGTCCAGTAAACTTTCACTATTGGATGCTTGTCCCTGCTCAGTACTTGTTCCTCTAGCATCGCTTTTATTCTTCTTCTCCTTTGTAAACTTAGAATATGCGTCATATTTCTCGAAGACCTCGTCTAGGACTTCGCTGGCGTGTAAAATGTCATCTGGAATGGGCAAATAAAATGTTAAGATTTAAAAGAAGTAATAATTATGATCTTGGGTACATTTGGCATTCGCGGTGAATACCTCGTTCTTTTGTCTGCAATAATTCTAGTTTCAATAAGGCCTCACTAATCGACGCGGTCAGAAAGAGCTTTCATGAAATCAAAGTGAAAAGACGTCGTTCGCCTCGATTCGGTTCGGACGACGCGACTCGACACGCGTCCGTGTCGAACTAAATGCGATAAATGTGGTTATACTTGATCTACGAGCCCCGAATCAAATTCCGAAATAATCTAAACTGAAAGTACGCTACATGGTCAAACCCTCGCGCACCCTTCGTTGCGTGTCGGTTCTACAAATTACAGTACATCGATGTGACCGCGTGGTCACCCAAACCCAGGGCTAAAACCACTGCAAAATAATCTGGTATACTATTCGCACAGGTATACACTATCTATACGTTCTTAAGTAATGCATGAACAAGCAGTTCGCAGCATCATAATTTTGCAAGCATTTGTGTTCAATTACCGTGTCCTCAAACTCTGTGCTACGTTCTTCATGTACCGCGAAAAAAAGTAAAAAGCGCGGAAAGATGTGACCACTTTCTAGTATTAACGTATAGCAGCGTTCGCCTGGTTGCTGGTTTTGCTAGTTACTTTTCGTAAAAAGAAATCAAGTCGCCGTAATATGCGCGCTGCAATTAACGTGGTCACCGACTGGGCTCAAGTAATTGACAAAGTAACATCATTTGCCTAGCCTTTTCCCAACTATATTGGGGTCGGTATTCAGTCTAGCCAGATGCGCCTGTATTTCCCACAGAGCGACTGTCTATCTGAACTTACTGAATCGAAATAAAAAAGTCCTAAATGAGTAATGAAAGTGTTCACTCAAAAACTTCAGCTACAAACGGCAACTAGGAATGCATAATACGAGATCCTCCATGACTGCACCTTAGGTGATCAGCCCAGCTACAAATGGTGCTGACTAGCTAATCTTATAAGCACGATATGGACTATGCGGCGAAATATGGGTTGTACTCTGTAGGGTACCGCTGCTTAACTCTTCGAGAATTATTGGCGTGGTGTTATGAAATGAATTATTGTAATTTAGCTTTTTCTACGCGACAGAAAATTTAAGAACGTCAGTTTTATCACACTTACGGTCAAGTTTATCAGGTAATTTTTTTTTTAATTATCAACATTAAACAATTATAGCGCATTCGGTAGCCAGCACAGGATCAAGGAACATATAATCTCTCAAACAACAGAGCTTCGAGATAACAGCAACTACTCAGGCGAAGCTTATCAGTACAAGAAACAATGACATGCATTATCTATGTTCATCTGGCTTAATGTAGAAACCACTCGGGTCATTGATTTTCGGTTCAAATTAGGTACGTAAATGGTTTTGATCATAACGTGACGATGGCAAACATAATTTATTAAGTTCTTGATAGGCAAGAATACAGGGTGTTCCCACTCACCCTGTATTCGAGCTGTGATTCTTCTTCTATCTACGCGTACTGTTGCCATGAATTCAGCACATGGTTCTAGACCCCCCAGTATTGAAAATTTTCGTCACACATCTAAAAGTCGATGTCCAAAAGAATAAAGATGTGTGACGGCTGACTGGAATGGAAGAAAAAACGTGTTGCTCCGAACCCAAGTTAAATGGGACAAGGGCAGCAAGATGATGATGATGATCTTTCTTTATCGTGTGGTTAGTCTCTAACCTGGAGGTCTACTCTCTAAGCACGAAACCCGTAGTTTCGGCCGAAGATACGGACATTTTCTACTCCGTATCACTTACGGACATACGATTAGTGAGGAACCCGAATTAAAAACGAATAACACTACGATTGGACAGTTGGCCCTACTCCCGATGTATTTTCAAAAGTCATTAATCCGAAAATAATAGGGCGTAGGGTTCATTTCGAAGTTTCGATCTACTTTCGTACGGGCCCGTATCTTCGTTGACGGACTTAGAGAGTAGATCCCCTGGTGTCAGAGTTTTTATGCCGCCCATGGCCTCTGACTCGGCTTTACATGCCGTCGAGAAATATCTCTCAGGCGTGCTGGTTTCCTCACGATGTTTTCCTTCACCGAAGCAAGTGATAATCACACAATACGCACATGATTCCGAAAAATCAGAGGTGCGCGTCTTGAGTTCGAACTCGAGACCTATGACTTGGCAGACCATCGGTCACACAACTAGGCGATCCCTGCTCATGATGATGATTATAAAGTCAATTTCCCTCACACCGTGTCGATAGTAATAGGGACTTCTGTTATGTATTAACTGATTGGTTAATTCAATGTTAAACAGTACTGTAGTGCACAAAGTGTATATCTCCATAAGGCTTTCACATGTATTGATATGCATCTATACTGGACCCAACAGGGTGCCCGGAGTCTGTGCACGGCATGGTTACGGAAGAGAACGCACATGTGCCTAACTGAAATACTAGAAGCTAGTAGAGCATATACCTTACATTATACACAAGTTCTTGTCTGTATTCTGTAACTACAGCAGCACATACAATCTGTTATGTGTGTCTCACCAGCAAATTTCATTCAATTGTCAAAATACTTGTTTAGTTGCAACTTCACTCTTCTAATAATAGCTACGAGTATACACAATTTTTTTGCTTAACTAGGAGTTGACTAAATTTCTTCATTTGATGTTTGTGGTGTGAGTACAAAGTGAAGCGTGTACGGAAAATATTTACTTCTACGAAGAAAAAAATATAGATACTACGAATAAAATAACAATGCAAAATGAAAGCAATGTCTAACAAACAAACACTACACACATCACAGTGATAATGATTGGGTGTAACAAACCGGTCCACTCACTGAGACTGTCGAGGTGCGTCTCCGAGGCCGCCAGTCGCTGGAGCGCCAGTCTTAGGGTGCCACAGGACACATGAAGCTCATGGATGAGCTGTTCTTCCTCAGGAGACGCGTCTTCAGCATTGGCGAGTAGTTCTCTTAATAGTTCTGCGCTGTCTAACGCGTTGCCTACTTCTTGGGCGCGACGACTGCTCTCTTCGTTGCGGCGCTCTTCCTGAGAGTAGATCAGGTTCAGTTAAGATTTGTCCCATAACCTCTGAACCGTCCGGCCGCGCGAAAATTTCAGCCTACAATCTGTCCACTGCTCATACGGACACAGGCCTCTCTGTGACAGAGACTGGACAATTAATGCTATAATAATATAGGGCTCTGTGCAGGATGGCGGATGTCATTACGTCCCAGAATTTTCGGCTAGGAAATGGATGGATTTGTCTCAGCTAGAGTATAATTTCGTTGTATACAACTATCAACATGGCGATCATATCCCGCTTATCGGTATACCGCCGTTTACCCGAATTTTATTTGCCATAATAGTCAACAGCCATAATATCATACGACATAATACTCATTTGCCCTACTCTCATTTGCCATATTAGTCACGTGCCAGAATCATTGTTTCCCATAAAGTCACTTACCATAACATCATTTGTCATAATCATTGTAAGCCCTAATTATCACATGCCATAATTATGATATGCCATAACATAATTTGCCATCGACATCGGGTGTGTAACGGTTGTTTATATCAAGAGAAATTGGATGCAATTGGGACTTTAGGGCACCCCGACTCGGACAGGTTAGGTTAGAAGGGGATGGCGGGGTCGTGTGAGCGAGCGAAGCGAGCGAATAGACCCCGCCATCCCCTTCGTGGTTATTTTTTTATAAACCACACAGATGTAGGAGCCCCGCGAAGCGGGGCTCCGTCGACCTAGCCCACCATCAACCATGCACAGGAAAAAAACCATGCACAGAATAAATAAGTTTATTCTTATTATACCAAACATTGCACACCCATAGACATTTATCTAATACTTGTTATGCCATTTAAATATTATGTCTAATAATTATTATGGCACATAAAAATAAGGCAAACAATACTTATGGCATTCGTATCTTATGGTATCTAAAATTCGGGCCATTAAAAGTATGTCATATGTCTTTTAGGGCAAATGAAACATTCGGGCAAATGAAATTCGGGTAAATGAAATTCGGGAAAATGATGATTATGGCATATAATCTTCGGGCAAACAATAGACAACCCCCGCTTATCATATGGTTTGCTTGATTAGTACAATTGACCTAATTAGACATACCAACAAGAGGTCATGTCATAAGGAACACGGAGAGGAAAATAAGGAACACGGAAATGATTATAACTTCTAAAGTTTAGAAGAAATAGAATGACAATACTTATAGAGTAGAAAAAATTGGTACTTAGAATGTAATTATGATTTAAATAATAATTTGTGATATTACCTGCTGCTGAATAGCCAATATTTAGTAAACTATTATTAATAATTTATTTTAATTTCCTTTACCTTTCATTTTCAGCACGCTACTAATTTGCTGTTTGAACTTAAAAATTATAATCTATACTAATATTATATCTTTACTAATATTATACAGCTAAAGAGTTTGTTTGGTTGAATGCGCTAATCTCAGGAAGTACTGGTTCGAATTGGAAAATTCTTTAAGTGTTGGATAGCCCATTTATCGAGGAAGGCTATGAACTATAAAACATCACACTGCGACCAATAGGAGCAGAGCATTAATCAAACATGTTAGCAGACGAAGTTGCGCCAGTCAGCTAGTTCATAATAAATATTTAGCATCTAATTTAAATTGTTTTTTCTCAGTCATCGCCATCATGGAGAATTTGCAGGTTGTAATAATACTCATTCTACTATGTACAATAATCTGCATATATAAAGTCAAAAAGTGCAAGTCACCAATGTAATATAAATCAAAGTATACAGCAGTGGGGACACTTGCAGACAAATTATAAAGCAACTGCTTTGTATATAGGAAACATAAATGTTTCATACCAATATACTTACTTCTCTGACCATAGTCTTTATAAGCCTGTTTGCATGTTGGAGATCCTCAGGCTTTTTGCTCTGCAGTAACTTTTGTAACAACTTAGATTTCTCCTCATCTTCAAATATAGCATTTTTGGACCTGTTCCGTGGAGGCACTCCATCTTCTGGAGGTAAAGGAGGCGGAGTCTCTTTCACCACTCCCTGGTTCTTAAGCATGTCATATGCTACCTTAAATTTGGATTCCTTTGGATATTCAATTGACCACACATGAAGCAGTTGTAGTACCTACAATATAAGTATCCGATTATCGAGTGTATTTTAAGGAAAAAGTAAATGGTTAATAAATTTTTCATTGAAAATGTGAATGAGGATAAAAATAGTTAACTTAGACTTGAAATGCCAAAAGTTCAAAGATAAATTATTTTAATATTCTATCATGGCCTTTTGGTATTTATACTTTTCAAGAAGTGGGTATTATCATGAATTATTGTAGAAGCAGTTAGGCTAAAAATCTCCCCATTGATTTTAGTGTATTTCTACAATTATTAGATATAGTTCGATAGCATAGCTTCAAGATTTTCAACAAGATATTAAAGAAATAAAGTTTTCCAAAAAAGTGTTCTTACCCTAGTCCGCACTTCAGGGGAAGTTCGATCAGCAAAATACTTGGGTGAAACTAACTTAATCATTTCATTCAGGAAGCGGAATTTGCCGACTTCGGCGTGGAAACCGGCATCACACCGTCGCATGCAACGATCTAGCATTGAGAGAGCGAGTAGCGCTTCGCGAGCGTTCGGAGTGTGTATGCGGGCTGCCAGGGCCTGCGCCGCCAGCTGCGGGCCCTCCGCATTGTCCCGCATCACCGCACAAAACGCCTCCAACGCCGCAGCATCCGGACATGGCAGAGATTCATGTGTGGCTTTTACTAAGCAAACGAACAACAAATACATTCTCATTAAGTAGGAAAACTTCGTGAAACAATAGAAATATCATACAAAAATACTTACAAATTAAAGCTTCTAGACTGATTAACGTCACATTCATTTTCTCCTAGGAAAGACAGTTTTCGTTAAATATAAATAAATTATGTTATAATTTTTATTCATTTCGTTTCAGATTTCAGATCAAGTTGACATTTTGCAATCTGCTGAGTTGCTAGACTTTATTAGCACTTAAAAAAAATACATTTAAGTTTGCATTTTTGATTTCTTGTTGTTTCTACTTTGAATTTTAATTAGAAAATATAATAATACATTCTGTTAACATTTTGTGCTAGGTTCGAAACCAGATGCACATTTGTATTATTTTTACTCTGGCAACAAATTTCAACGTATTGGATTTAGGTTCAAGAAGTCAAAACAATCAATGATGGTTTATTCTTGACTGCAGAGGATTTAGGTCAAAATAAATTGTAAAAAAGGCATTGCATCTTCTGCTAAGGCCCATCAAGAAGAGATTGTTCAGCTCACTCAAAATTGAACGGATGAAAATATTGGAGAACTCCAGAAAACTTTCGGATCCAAAAAAACATCTACCACTCACCCTTACAGTCACTTTTGCGAGATTTGTTGCCACTCTATACGTAGTTTTAAAATGAATGAAACAGCAAACTGTGTGTTTTCACCCTGGCGAAATATGCACATAGGAACATTTTGTCTGCTATGTGATAAAGATTTCAACTCGAGAAGAAAGAGAAACAGCGATTTCAACATGTGGATATTTCGCCAGTGTAAACTAGCCTGAAACAGCACACTCGAGTTATTCTTATTCAATTATATTCAGTTCTGGGATCACTGTGTTGCCCTTTTTAATTTGTCACTGTCAGTGTCAGAAACTACAAAATCTAGCTATTGCAGCTGGCTAAAAATAATCGAATAAAAAACACTCAAAGCACTTAATTGTGAACAAAATGGCTATTTTTCGGTTATCCCGATTGATGGCGCAAACTAAAAACCTGACGAGACATGAGAACGCCATTCAAAGGAGGATGGCTACGACTACCCCGACTGGTGCTATACTCCCCGAGCCAGGGAAAAGTCCGGGTGGTCTCCTGGGTATAGTATTGGCCGTAGTGCCAGGCCTGCTCATAGGAGCAGCTATTAGTAAAAACATAGCTAATTTCCTGGAAGAGAACGAACTATTTGTTCCCTCTGATGACGACGATGATGATGACTAAATTGGCTTTTCAGGTACCTTTTCCATACAAGAGTAAATAATCAGTTAGATATCAACATTAACAAGTGTTCTTATCTCGAGTTTCTGTGAAAACTAACAAATCTATCTACAATGGTGGAAACTATTGTAATTACCTAATCCTAATTAATATTGGATTACCTAATTTAAATATTCTTTCCTGTTATGATTATAAAATGCCATATTTTATGTTTCAGATAATGTAACTTCATGCGGGTTTAAAATAATAAATCTAAATAATAAGACTCACATTTGTTGTTATATTTTATTATAAGGATTGTTACAAAAACATTAAAATTTTGTGCTCAACATCAAAATAGCATTGTACACAATACTTAGGAATTTTGTTTTAATTTATGGATTTTATTATATTATAAAAATCTCTTATTTACATGATTTACATAAATACATTGTATTATCATATGATTGTAAGATATTAAACAGCATACTATATACAGCTAGATCAATCAAGCTACATCAAAATAAATCATGTCATAATAAATGCATTTTGCATGTTTCATTTGTCATAGGAGTAACACACCAGGCAATCTCTGCTTATCTAGTCAATAGTTACTCTCACAAATGTAGCAATAATCATTTTGTGTCATCTCATCACACTTGTGCTTAATATTTTATAGATGAAAGTTCAAATAAATGAGATAATGGCATGATTCAGTCTTTCATTTTTGATATACTGTAACATATTCTAACACTGCAACAATTGCTAATGAAGAGAGAGAGATAAGTTCGGACATTGGTTAGAAGAGAGAGACGAAAGTAGTAATTACTACTTATTAACTGATACAAAAGAAAACAGACTGAGGATATTGAACTTACCAGAAAACAGTGATTTGAATTAGAGCAGTGGTAGAATTTGTATCAAAATTATACTCCCTACAATATCTTTATCTGGAAGCACATAATGCAGATACTAAAATTCATCAATTATTTAACAAGTAATACTCAGTATTGCACATATCAATAAAATTACTGTCTGTAAAATGTGTACAAAAACTTAAGTTTCATCAAAATGGCTTCAGTAGTGTCATCAATACAATTATACAGACTTACAAACTATTCAATACTGTTTCGATGTTACAATATGATTCTAATGACAATATAAATATAATCAAAATACACAGGGACCAATGGCAGTTCCAATGTGATGTAGGGAACGTATCTCAAGTCTTTTTATTAAAAACTGTGCCTCAATTTTACTTATGTAACTAAAAATCACTCATAGAAAACTAGGTACAGGCATTTAATGGTTACTAGTCGTTGGCAAATGCAGATATCTATGTGGTGTTTACTCTGGGGGCCTCTTGTGCTCTCCCCAGCCATGGAAGCACTTGGTGAACCGTCGTGACTCTTTGTTCTTCAGCGTCAGGAAGAGTTTGCGGGGTTTGTCAGGCTGCATTGACTTCATGTGTTGGATGTATACCTAGGCCATGGTGAAATAAAGATTATTTTAATTCTATTGTCACTTTTACAACAGACAGTTGATTTTCAGCATTTCTGGTCCAGCTGTTCCCTGCCACCATGCAAAGAACGTCACTCTACCCAGCCTGAGGGCGTGTCCCCTTACGCTAGCCGATTCGCGGTCTCCACTTAAAAACACGTTTATCCTAACGATCGTCAGTTCTACGGCTAACATTGCTGATCAACTGAATCCTAAACTGAAAAATTATGAGATGAAATAGTATTTGTTACCTGTGCTGATTTGTATGCGAGTTTTATCTCCACTTCAGAGCACTTGGCACCGAGCCATAAAAATACTTGGTCGCCATTATCCAAGATCATGATGTCGTCATCCGCCAGATCGTCCTAGACAATTTATAAAATATTTTTGTGAGTTACATGTAAATCATAGAAAAACAAATTACACCTGCTAGCGAAACTCCTGTTATGAATATGTTGGACATTGCATTGTTTTCGTGCAACCAGAGTCATACGTCATTACTAAAATATATGCTATTGTATTACAGGTATGTGAGTCCGGTTATGCGAAAACCTATACATTTTTAGTTGTTGTTTTTTTATTTTTTCTTGCAGGAAAGCTGCTTGATATAAAGCCTTCAAAAAGCACTAAAATTCTTATAGAATGAGTTACCTGACAGAAGTCGGTGCATTTCTCGGAGACGGTGAAGTATCCCTTCTCGTTGGAGCATCGGAACAACCGGGTGTAATTCAGATAGTCGGCATCCGTGTCGTACGGCTTGCGGCCACCGATACCTACCCAGAAGAAGTTGTCGGGTTCGCTGCCTTCGGTGAGAACCTGTTGTTGAATAGACATGCTATTTTAGTAGTTCATAAATTCTTTGCTTCTTCTCTGCGTGTCAATTGAACACCGACCAGTGTGTAGCCACCTGCACAGCCCTGTTGGCTTCGTATAAGTCCTGCAAGGTGCAGGATGGGAATGAAAGGAGGACTCAAACAACCCTGTTATCTATTTGAATTCATAAAAAAGTTGCCTGTGAGCTGAGATGCCTTCGCATCAGGCGTTTTTCTTTCTTTCTTTCGTTCGTCGAGCAAAGACGCTGTATAAACATGTCGTAGTTTCGGTACAATAAAACAGAATGTCATGTAGACTATACGTGTATGTGTAAACTTGTTCAAATCACTATTTCTCTTTGTATCTTCCCTATGAAATCTTTTTTATCTGAGTCCGAGTGTCGGGCTTTAGGTTATATGTTAGCCCGTTTGAGAAGGATGCGCTAAGGTAGCCCGCGAAATTCAAATTTTCTTACGTTTTTTGCAATTTGCAGTTTATTTTCAGGCTGTATGTTAAACAAAATAAGATCCGCGACCGTAACCTGGCGACATTGGCGCTTCACATCTTTTTCAACATACAACAGGTTTTTGTTTCGGTAAACGGTCGGGAATGCACATTTACGTAACGACAACGTGCCGTCAACGCCTACGCTCAGTCTGAAGACGGTCTCAAGATAGCAAATAGAATATATAAAATCACGTGTTCGTACAAATTAATCTTCAAAACCAGCCAATAAAATTTTGGAAATGTGTATGATGGGGTTCCAGCTTGAAATGTAGCATAATTTGGGACCCGATAGGTGGCGCCGTGCAGGGGCGGATCGCTAGTAGAATCTATAAAATTATAATTACCTGTAAGCTGACCCAGGGGTTGTTGAACTTTTCTTCTGCGATTTGCTCAATAAGTCTCGCGGAGTCGGCATCGCTCTTGTTCCCGATCCACGCATATACAATGGCTGATGACGTGTCGTTGGCGCCTTCAAGAGGCACGTTAAGGATGTAGCTGTAACAGTGGAAGCGGTAATTTAAAAACAGAGTTCAGAGGCGGATTTAATGCCTTATGCATTTTCTACCATCAACCTTTGACTGCTGAACCGTTATTATCCTATAAGCTCTAAGGTAATTAGTTCTCTTCATTGTTTATTGAAGGCAATTTCGCCATCTTCTTAGAGGTCCAGATGACTTGATGTTTTCGAATATCATGCTACAAATGCTGTTAGTCCCTAACACGTTGCTGACTAGTACATCACTTTACCACGACATCGACATGAGATATTTTGATATACGAAAATAAGGAAACAAAAACGCAGTATTACTTACCAGAAGGCACTATTTAGTTGTGTGGCGTCGGCTTTCACTTGTACCAGTCGCGTGCACAGCGCAGAGCCGTTGCTGCGCAGTTCGAACAGTTCCACTGGTGGACGACCATCCTGACAAACATTGAGGAAGAAACAGAATGATTAGTTATATCGTTGGTCTAGTAGCCGCAAGCACTACTGCCGAGCATGAAGTCCTGGGTTCGACTCCCAGGTTTTCAAAAAGTTTATTGAGTTTCTCGATCAGGATCAGCACAAATCCGAAAACTCCGTGGCTGCGCTTCCGAGCTTTGGATTTTTTTCCTGGTTGATGGTGATAGGCACGCCCCCTATTATTAGACTTAAAGAAATGGCTTAATGTGTGTTTTTTAATTATCTATTAGGTTCACCTGTGTCTAAAATTAAGGACGTGATGATATGTATTTCTGCAACTTAGGAGAGAGACTGCTATCACCATCATTAAACGGGCACATTAATGTAACAAGTGGTTTTTTTAAATCTTAAGATTTCTACTATAAAGCACTGATAGATATGCAATTCATAGTCGAGTAATGTAATATTTATGCTTGTTCCCTTTCCTTGTCTTCTTCTTTATCGCGTGGTTAGTGCCTAACCTGGTGCCAGAGTTTGTCGCCCACAGGCCGCTGACTTGTCTTTACATGCTGACGAGAAATATCTCTCAGGCATGCTGGTTTCCTCATGATGTTTTCCTTCACCGAAGCAAGTAATACTTATACAATATACACACGATTCCGAAAAATGAAAGGTGCGTGTTATTGTTTACGACTCGATTAGTTAAGAACTACTGACCGGTTTCTGGTTCCTCTTGCCATCTCTGATGATGAACCTCCTGTGGAAGTGCGCCATGAACTTGAGGCTCTCCTGCTGCTGGTGCGTGCGCACGACGTCGAGGCGCTTGCAGAGCTGCTTGAACTTGCGCTCCAGCCCGAACGTGAACGTCAGCCAGCCCATGTTGGGCGCGCGCCGGCCTTGCCAGAAGTACACCACCCAGGTCGCCGCTTCCGAGTCCGTGTCTTCGGGCTCGCAGGGGTTTGTGGCGTCGGTCTCGTCTTCCGGCTGTTGTGGAGATGCATTTTATAGTTAGTTAAATGATGTCAGACAGTAATTTGATCTGGTTTTACTTGCCACTTTGATCGTGACACAAGTAGTATTTTTCAGTCTAATATTAGCGTCAGAAAAATGCCGATAAAACAGTGAATCTGACAAGAATAGAGTAGAATGTACTTTATTGTACACCAAAATTTAAATACAAAACTTGGAAACTGTTTTACAAAAATGCTATTATATATTCTACGGTTGCAATGGCGGTCTTATCGCTGATAGCGATATCTTCCAGACAATAGATAGCCCAGGCATATTCTGACACTCTCAGCGATAACAATGTAGCCCTCATGTGCCTATACAAAAATATGCGATCGAGTAATCTAGGCCCTACCTCAATTCCAGGATCCTTACCTCAGCAGGCAGCACATATCTGCACAGGAACACATAGCAGTCGCAGCTGTGGAACACGCCTAGCTCGTTGTCCGGCAGGCGCACGAAGTGTCTGCCCTCCAGCACGAAGGCTTCCATCGCCTCCAGGTCCTCGTTCCACTCGTCTGCCAGGGTCTTCGCTTCCGCAGCGCCCATTGCTGGCTGCCGCGGTGTGAAGAGAGCTGAGAGGTCCGCCCTGTGAAAGTGAATTGGATTTAGATATGGTTATATGTATACAGATGTAAGAAAGCGACAGAAGACACTTTTTACGACAAAAGGAAGATTTTTTGCGGTAAACACCCACACCCCAACCACCCCTCTCAAGTTTAATTGAAATGACAAATCAAATTATAGTTATAAAAGTCAGCCACTCACAGCAAGAAACATGGGTTGGGTTTGTAGCTAATTTTAGAGTTGAATGCCTGTTCAGATGCTAGTATCGTGAAATGAAGGCTTTAGACGCATGCTGCATTCGTAAAATTATTGAATCAAGCCACCATTACAAAAATAGGTTTATTTATAGTTTCTTTTTAGCTAGAGGCTTATCACAGAATACGTACTTGGTGTCCTGTTGTTTGGCCCAGCTGGCGAGGTCGGCGCCGGTTCTTGCGACCGACTCGGCCGTGCGCGTGAAGTCTACAGCTATCACTTCCTCCCAGCCCAGGAAGTACGTCTTGAACACCTAGTTATAGCACAAAGATCACAAATTATTTGTATATGTTTCTCTTTATGAATACCCTCGACGAACAAATACATTTTCTCTTCTAAGTCTCGAGACTTACGACTATACAGTACGTCCATTAGTGTAGCGTTTGTGTACTCTAAGCTGCGTTTACGTTATGTCAAACGCTTGTTGCAAAGACAACCAAAATTTATTCTTAAACTCCTGTCAGAATGTTCACTTCTCTTCGACAATGACCTCTTTCATGTAATTAAAATTTTCAAATAATTTACAGAACTGTGGTCCTTGACCCCGCGTGTAGATTTCGACGCTAGCTAATCTTTGACTTTTTATTGCGTGGTTTTTCAGTGATATGCGTACCTGTGTCTCAGTCCCCTCCTGTAGCCTGGTGACCAGAGCGTGTGGAGGTCTCGCTACCATATTGAACAGCTCTTGTGCCAACTTCACAGCCGCCGCACGGACTAAACGAGAGGATTTCTTGCCGAACCTATCAAAAATAACGGTGACTTAGTAAGTTCGAGGCATTCATAATTATTGTTATGATGCATTATTAGTAGCCAACAGTAATTAGTAGTAAGCAGTGACAGCCTTGTGGTGTGACCGTCGGACTGCCAAGTCATAGGTCTCGAGTTCGAACCCAAGACACGCACCTCTGATTTTTCGGATTCATGTGCGTATTGTATAATTATCACTTGCTCCGGTGAAGGAGAACATCGTGAGGAAACAAGCCACGCTTGAGAGATATTTCTCGACGGCATGTAAAGCCAACTCAGAGGCCTATGCGTGGCATTACAACTCTGATTCAATAGATGTCGTTGCATGTATCTTACGTAAAGGCGATAAGTTCTTCTTGAACACAATAAATTCATATATCTTTTGATGAGAGAGCAGGGATTGCAATGAAACAAAAACTAATACCTTCTCTAAGTTACGCACAATACTTGTGCGATGAAATTAACCACATTGGTTTTGTAATTTTCACGTGATACTTAAACAAACAAACATAGCCGAAGACTCCCAGACTGCAGACATACTGACAGCAGACAAACAGACAAAAATTCTAAAAATAGTAGAAATGGGTTCTGTTGTTATCCTTTAACACCCCTACTATTTTTTTTCTAAATATTTTCAATGTACAGAAACGGCACGTCTACAGATTTATTATATGTATAGAATAGATAGATTAAGTGTTCAAACGATCAATGTGTCCGTTCAAGGACGACCCTAACCAGTTTTGGAATTGTATTGAGCCTGTAGAGTGTACGCACCAGACGAAGACGTCGACGTGCGCGTCCAGTATGTAGACGTTGCGCGTGGCGAGCGCGGCGCGCGCGCGCGGGGCGGCGTCGGGCTGCGGCAGCTCCAGGTAGCCCATGCCCAGCTCCACGCGGTACAGCCGCGCGTCTGCACACGACACCTCATCGGCTACGTGCTCCTACCGAACAGAACAAAGTTAATATATCTATGATGGCGGTCGCTCCAACAACAAAACTCCATCGACACATCAACTTACTTGCGGCACATACGGCATATCTCCCGCATAGCCCAGCGTCTCCCAGAAGCTGTTGGGCTCCTTGCCGGGGGGCTCCGCTATCAGCTCCGCCTTATTCTTACGCTCGTTTTTGTTTATCTTCTCCGCGAACAAACGGGCCTTGGACTTCAGTGTGTTCTTTGCTTTTTTGCCATACCTGTGTAAAAGAGTGAAAATGTTTATTTTACACGAAATAGGCTTGTGTTTGGCTGCAACTGGCCTGATATGAAGCGATAATGCGGCCTAGAGTGGAGCACGCTTGCCTAGAAAAAACCGATTCACTCTAACCTTGAAGATTTTCATTATGCTAGGTCTTAGGGCGAATGCTAGACTTCGCGCGGGTGCAGGTGCACGCTAGTGCCTTGCCTGCCTGTAAAAATAAGCTTAGACACTTTTAATGACAGCGATAAAAACTGTCAGAACAACTTACGTTGTGCGCAGACTCAATGAAAATAGTTTCAATTTAGAGCTTCAAAAATTTACCTTAAAATGTACAAGTTCAATGTGAACGCTGCTGACGTAATAGTATTAGTTATTCACATTTCTTTGATTTATTGATGTATTTTATTATTGGACGTTCATCGCCACTTTTGGCGTTGCAGTATATTTGTGTGTGTGTGATTTTTCGTATAAAAAATCATCCATCACCACCGTCCATCGTTTCTTTTGTGATTTTTCTTGTAATCTCACCATAAATAGATGAGCAGGCCGGTATCCAGCACGAACACGTAGCGAGGGTCGAGCGACTCCGCCTGCACCGCGACGGGCTCCAGGTGAATGCTGTTCCCGGCGCCGTGCACGCGGTATAGACGAGTCACATAGTGCTACAACAACATAACATAACATCACGCCTGTAATCCGACGGGTTAGGCAGAGGTGTACACCTACATGTCACCAGTTATGTTTTAGACCCATGAATTGAGGGTGAGCTTATCGAGGGACACAAATCCGGGAATACTTAGAAATTCCTGGTGGAAAAACCCAACCAATAACACTGTTGAACCTAAAAATGTTATGAACTAATTGTACACAGTTATGCAATAAATATATCTTTATCTTTGCCCGACCTGGGAATCGAACCCAGGATTCGTGCTCAGCTGCCGCGTTTACAACCACTAGACCATCGAGGCATAACATAATATATAAATAGATGATCATGCCATTAATTACCGCGAACACGTAGCGAGAATTGAGTTTTTTTTTTAAATTTGTGTGGAGGTGTTCAAACTTACACGAATATTCGCGTGCCTTCCAAATCACGTAAATAATCGTCATGCGCCTCAATGTGCTCAGAGGGCCTAGCCCTACCTCATAGGCGAAAGCTATAGGTGCAAATTGCAGATCAGTATAAGGTCATTTAATCCACGTAAACTTGATTGATTAGAGACTATAAAAAATATTTACCTTAAATGTAATGAATTCATGAAATAGTCAATCTTTAGATAGAGGAGTTTTATTTATGATTTTAATGACTATCATTCAGCAAACACGATTTTTTTAACAATAATTGAAAATCATCAACAAACAACCTGCTACTGATCTGCGAATTGCAAAATAAAACTTAAGAAACTTTGACTATCGCAGGCCACCTTAGCGCATCCACCTTATAACAGTTGAATGAGACACAGGCCGTATAGGTCCGTCTCTTCCGCACGGGCAGTACTGACCGGGTCGTCGACGGTGAAGAAGCCGGAGGGCGTGTGGCTGCCCTGGATGTAGAGCGGCGCGGCGGGGAACAGCGCCAGGAAGTCGGGCGCCTCGTCGGCCTGCTCGTGGCGCTGCGTGCGGCGCGCGCCCAGCAGGTTGCGCAGGTTCACCGCGTGCATGGCCGCGCACGCCGCCTTGTCCAGCTGCCGACACACCACACCACGCTTGTACTCTTCCAACGGTTAAGCAGACGTGTATCCTATCGTACATACAATCAATAGTGACGCCACGGTTGGCGCAGTGGCTGAGCGATTGATGCTGCGCCGCGTGCGTGCTGTGTCACGGATTCGATTCCCGCACGGAACAAATATTTGTATGGCTTACAGGTAGTTGTTCCGGGTCTGGTTGTTTGTGTATGTGAATTTAAATGTATGTAAACGCACCCACGATCCAGGAAAAAGTCCTAGAGTGGAGTAGAAATGTATTTTTTTTTAAACATTGCCCGTTATAAAAAAACACATTTCGCCAGTTACTTTTAAGTGTCATGTAATATGATGCGAACCCTTTGCCATCGACCGCATCCGAATGCAAACTCCGGGCTGTTACTGAAAATTTTCTGATGAAGATACCCTATAACAATTTGCCTAAACCCGGGAATCAAACCCAGGTTCTCATATAATGATAATATATAGTTCTCACGATCGATAACGGCAGCCAATCTCACACAGATTAGCCATCGGCGCGAGAGATACCATAATGCACAACAGTATGTGAGCAGACACAGGCGCACTCTCTCTTCTCTTCTCTATTAGTCCGATGGGACAGCAATCCGATAAGACAGGAGAGAGATCAGGCGCAGGACCAACAATGCGAATACTTACGGTCGCCTTCGAGCCGATCCAGAAGTGTATATCCCAGGACAGCTGGCCCTGTTCCTCGATAGCCGTCTTCAGCACTATGTAGCAGTCTCCTTCGAAGAACTTGCCGTGTGCCACCTGCATCACAAAACGTTCCAATATTAACGTGTTTCTTAAGTAAAAAGACACTGTCACTCCACACTTCGGTATTTATTCATTATATTCATATTGTTTCGATGCAAGAGATCCAATGAACCAAATATTTAAAAAAAATGAATATTCACATGTAGGTACATACATTTAATTAATTTGTAAATATTATTTATTTGCAACTCAATTTAACTCTGAAAAACCAATTACAATTAAAACAAAATCATTTATAACGCTGTTTTTTTTTAAACAACAACGATTATTGTTTATTATCATAATTTTAATATCATTTACTCAGTGTCTGCATTTGATTTGATTTATATATAAATTAAATAACTGACTTCGAACTAAAACGTCATGTTACCTCATCAACAGGTGCAGGTATAAAGTTCTCGATCTCCCACACCGTTAGGCCGGGCGTCTGCCCAGTGTCCTCATCGAAAAACTCCGAATAGTCTAGTGGAGGCTTCTCTAGACTCTCGTCCCAACGCTTCGGCCTATGATATAATACACATAGTTTAACGTTAACGTTATGGTTTCACTAGAGAACAATGTGTCAATCCAGACTCTTGACGTAAGATAAACAAAAGGCATGTATTTAATGGAACTTCTTCTTAGTGTGATGGCAATCTAAATTGTGCGGCCACGGCCTGAGCCATGAGTTTGACGCCTTCAGTAGCGTCCATCAGTTCCTGTTCAACAAACAATAGGAAACGCCGGTCAATAGTGACGTAAATAAATACTCACTTGAGCTCCGAGTTCCTCTGTTCAAGCCGCTGGTCGTTGTGCTGGGTGTTGACTTGTTCCTGCATGCCTCGAAGAATGACCGCAGAGTCTCGTTGTTCGGGCTCAGAGCGGCCGCGGCGTAACCGCATCTTGCGCGCGATTGGGTCTGATTTTACACCTGCATTTATTTATTTATTTTATTTAACACTTCAAGCACAGAGTACAGAGGCGGACTTAATGCCATAGGCATTTTCTACCAGTCTACCTTTGGGTGATGCAGAGAAAAACAGCGGTATGTGTAAATTTGAAAATATACTGCATTTATATTGTTAAAAGTTTATTGTGTGTGATGTTGTTACCCTCCTCCAGTGTACAATAGAGGAAAAAAATAAATAATGTGTCGAACTGGCCTTTACATCATCATTCATTTTGAGATCTGTGCTTCTTTTCAAAATGCCCTTCCGTAAAAGGACTGTTAACTTTGTCAAACTAATACTCACTGTTAGGTGTAGTCGGTTCATTGGTCGCAGCTCCTGCTAATTGCAGTTGAGCTTGCAGTGAAAAGTCAATATTATAGTACTGCACGCCAGCGCCTCTTGCTCGTTCCACCGGCTTCGGAGGCATCACCAGGTCAGGATTACCGTGTAGTTGCAGGCTCTCCAAGTCACTCAGCAGGTGAATGGCATCGGGTAAAGTGATAAGCTTGTTGCAGCTTAGGTTTAACTTCTTGAGGGAGCCACATCTGCATACAACAGAAAAACATGGTTTATTTAATTTTGTATAGATCATCAACATGCTTTGCGCAAAGTTCGGCTTTCTAGATTTGTCGGTTACTTATAGCAGTGTGACAGTATCTTTAAAAAGATAGACGTGTCCTTACTATCAGTACCTGGGCGACCGAGCTCTGCTCAGGTGAAAATAGATTTGAGACCTAGCTAGATCGATTTCTCAAAAACGGATCTAACGATTTTGATGACGGGGGCGAAACGTGCCATATACGAGTATAATATACGGGGTGGAAGGAACACCGACGACGGAACGCGAAAACGGAAACCATATAGTACTCAGTACATCATTCTGAACCCCGAACATAGAAACATACAAATTTTCCATCGGTTATTAAAAAAAAAACAGCTGTTTCTTACAAAAGTGCATTACCTACACGGTCAAAATGTATGGAACAGCTGTTTTTTTTTTACAAATATTTCTCATTCAATAGTATAGGATATTTACTGTGTAGTATAAATACAACATCATCAGCCTTTAGCAATACACTGCTGAGACAGGAATCTTAAATCACGTACCACTCATTTATCTAGGCTGCTTATCATTTTAAAGTTTCTGCATAATAATTTCAATTCCTGCATTCAGAGAGAGAATTCCTTTGATAATTATAAATATGAATCACATAGCGTACAAAAATAATTCATAAACAATCCTAACTGCCAGAAATTCTTTATTTTCTACGAATCACATGACATTTCTTACAAACATAACACATAAAAGACTACGGCAATAAACTATTTAAGACAGACAAATATCTTAATTTTTTTATGTAGCATGACAGCCATTGAGTGGACGAAATATCTCAATTTATAATCTAACATGCGTGTGTAACAAGACGATTTATGATTAAAATACGGTAGTTGAAGAATTATTGTGAGTTTCCATGTTAATAGATCATCTGTTAACATATTTGTGTCGCATAACTTAGCATTTAATGATAGACGAGCGAACGTTGTCAGAAACGCAATGTTTTGCAGCGTGAAAGTATATTTTGTAATATTGGATTGCGGAAGACTGTAAAGTTGAGTTTTAAATATTTTTGATAAATTATTCAGCGCGCGATCGTCCATTATTATTGACAACATCATTGCTTACTATCGGGTAACATAATCGGGACATGATTGCAAAAAAAAATTTCTTTGTACTTTGTTTCTTTTTTTTGTTGGCCTGTCAAGAGTCCCACTGCTGGGCAAAGGCCTCCCCTTTCTCCTGCCAAACCTGTCTATCGTGTGCGATCTCTGGTCATGTTCGCCCCGCAAACAAGATCAGATCGTCACACCACCTTCGCCATCAGGTGTCCAGTGAGTGACGATCCGTGCCTGTCCGGGTGCATTCGTGCAACGTGGACAGCCTACTCCTACTCCCACTTAGCTATTTTTTCCCAACATCTGCATCCTGAGTGATGTAGCGCAGGGTGGTGTTTCTGACGCAATCTGTTCGCTCTGTACTTTATTGTTGCCTAATAAGGTAAAGATTTTAGAAAGCAGAATTCGTATGCGCCTCTTTAATGGATAGTCAGTGGAGTGTGACAATACATTCGGCAGATGGACTGGTGATTTATGAAAAGAGGATGCTGTTATTTTTTTACATAATCACTATATCCCTTCACATTCATGTTTACAAAATTTAAGAACATCGACGTTATTTTTCAATGTCGTCCATTATTCAATTACTAAACAAATGTGGTGAAAGACAGTGAATAATGAGGTATGGTTCTTGACCTCTTTATTTTGGAAATGCCCCAAATTATTGTTGGAGTTGACCTACATTTTGTCATTGAAACATTCTTGTTCTTTCTTCTGATAAATGTTTTATGGCATAATTGTGACACTTTGAGGTGATTATGTGGCACAAGGCTTAAAAACGTCTTGAAGTTAAGTGTCGTTTGAGTGTTCAGTGATTCATCATTACTTATTTAGGTATTAACCATACATACACGCATAAAATAACGCGTTTTTGGGGTAGACAGAAACTAGCTATACTGTGCAACAAGTGTGCCTACCTGCAAAGTCCCTCAGGAATCATCTCCAGTACATTGTTAGCAGCTGAGAACACCTCCAGGCTGCCCAGTTTCCCGACCCCCGAGGGTATGCCTTCGAAGTCCAGCTTATTGTCATCCACGTGAAGCCTCCTCAGGTTCTGAAGCTTGCACATAGACGCCGGTAACACAGTCAGGTTGTTCCGGGATAAGTTCAAGCTCTCGAGTTTCTGCCAGTTGTCCATAGCTGGAAACGCGTGTTTAAGCGGAATTTCAATAACGTCACGTTAAAGACTTATCAAATGTAACGGAAAGTAATTTATCTACTAGCGCTTCCCCTTAAAAACAGAAATATACTTATATAAAGTTTCGAGAAATGTAAGGAACTTCCTTTTTGGGCAATAGTGAAAAACTCACAAATATATACTACAATTTTTTTTTAAACAATATTTCACGATATCATGCCGCCAGTTCTGGACATGACTGCCGGACACAAACGTGTTGCAGGTCACTAGTTGACTGTAAAGGATCGCTTACATGTGGTGTGAGCTCGGCCTGGGCCACGGATGGGCGGCCGTGAGCACGACCGGAACATCAATGGTCACATTTACACCGTATCAAGTGTCTGAAGCACGTGTTTCAATTCTTTGTTTGGTAAAGCTTTTATATGGATAGTTTTGAAACAGTAGCATGGACTGGTTTTTTTTGGCCTGATTTTTTTCCTTAACATAAATATATATGTATATAGAATATGACAATATATTTTATTATTATTTATGTTTAAATTAATTTAGTCGTAAACAGGAAAAAAATCTGACTACTTCGTTGGTCAAGTGGTCACACGCGTGACTGCTGAGAGAGCATGGAGTCCTGGGTTCGATTACCGGGTCAGGCAGTGTTATTGGTTTATTCCATCAGGAATTTTTCAGTAGCAGTCAGTCTGGATTAGTGCCCGGTTGATGGCAATAGACTCGCCTCCTATTACATGGGACTTAAGACATAACTGGCGACATGTGGGTTTACTATTAGGTACACCTCTGCTTGACCCTTCGGGGTTACAGGCGTGATGTTATACTACGTAAAATGTGGTTACCGCATCCTACAGACTCCCAATACATCGAAATATTTACGTGTGTTGTCAAGTTTGACAACACACGTCCGTCATTAAAATTTTGTCCTAAGATTAGGACAAAATTTTTATGTTTGGGTGCCTATAATTTTGTAAACATGCATATATTGGGGTAAGCTAGGTATTCAGTATTGTAGTACATGGAAAAACCGCCTATGTAACCTCCACAACCCAGTTGCTGGATAATACATCCACCCCCAATAAACATAAACCTTGCCCTTGCTCTGCCCTTCAAACCAAACCGTAGCAATGCTTTTAGTGGCTGTAATGACATAAGTTATAGTGGAACACAGCAATAAAACTGGCAGCAATAAAAAAAAAATTGAGCTAATAAAACTCCAGTTGAGTAACAAGATCATTAAATAAAGTTGCACCATATATTTTTCATGTGTAATTGAGCTATCATATGCATAGTAAAATAGAAAGCATGACTTGATAGTAATTGCTAATGGACATGCAAACGCACTTTAAGTGAAAACATTGACTTTATGAATGTGCATTGATTTCAATCTGCATCAAAGAATTATGTATACCAATGGAAATTCTGTGCTGATCAATCTTTATTCATAGAGAGATTTTATGCTCCCGCTCATCAGACGTTTTTAGCATTGTTTTTAGGCTGAGGAGATTTATGTATTTATTAAAAACTAGCTGTGCCCCGCGGTTTCCTAAGTGGCGTAGCTTGATGTTAAATAGCCTGTAACCTTCCTTCCTTTCAAGAATTGGGATAGTTCCAAAGATTGGCATGTTCAAACAAACAAAATCTTCAAGCTTTATTATATTATTAAGTATAGATTTAGTCTTAACAAATATTGATAAGTTATTTTATAAAAATAGATTTAGTAGCTTATTTATCTAAGCAGGAGTTTCTTAACACAAAGACAACAACAAACAATGATATCACATTAGAATGTGTATAAAAGAAGTTCCACTACATGTATACTAATATTAGATAAGAAACAATTCGTCATTTTAGAAGAACTATAAAAACTTTGTGATCTGTTCTGCTTTTATCTCAATTTATTTGGAGGAATGTGATGATGAAAAGGACATCCTTATTATCATGTGCCAGATATTAAGCAGTAACTGACATATCAGCTTCATCGTCATCATGCATATTTATGAAGTACATGAATGCATTCATAACTACACAAGTATGATGTTAATGTAGAATCTCACCTGAAGACACCTCAGTGATCTCATTATCACTAAGATTTAGCCTCTTGAGGCTGAGTAGTGAATACAGGGCATCAGGTACTTTGGTCAAGGCATTCTTTGACAAGTCCACATCGGACAGGTTTGACAGGGTATCCAGAGATGCAGGCAGATTGGCCAGGGTTCTCTGTGTGTTGCGCATGTGAAGCACTTCCAAACTCTGAAGCGAAGGTAGTTGTCTGAAAATTAAGGAATATACTTAAGTTTCTGCATTTCTGCCATCAATTTGATAATTTTCTTACTTTGGCCTGAGACAGATATAGTAAGAGCCACTATAAAGATATTTTTTTAAGCCTGCAATAATTATGGATTGCATTTTTATCTGTTTTAATTTTTTATAAATTGCAACAAGTGGTTTTTATGCATGGACATCAGCCTCTTCAAAGAAAGAAAAAAAGAGAGTTTTAAAAAACCTTGGACTTCATTTAAAAGTTACCTCACCTCAATTGAAATACTCCAAGAGGATTATCATTCAGTATAAGGGTCTGCAGGTTCGCCAGCCTCCTTGTCTGAGGTGGCAAAGTCTCCAGTACATTATTAGACAAGTCCAGAAACAATAGATCCGTCAGTTGCACAAACAATGTTGGTGGGATGCTCTCAATTCTGTAAAAACAGTTAGAATTAACAGTTTTAAAGATATTAACTTAATTTACAGTTAAAACCTGCTTGGTTGACACAAATTCTATATCATTTTATTGGTTTTGTATTTAAATTGGAATATTTTTTAAATAAGACTAACACATTCTTAATTGTCTAGATAGTTTGCTGATGGGATTCCATGATTTTTATAGTCATTATTAAGTATACAATTTCATAAATGATTATCTAGGCTTTGAGATAAATGTATCAATAAAAACTTACTTATTATGACTGAGATTTAAGACTAGCAAAGATTTGGCTTTCTCCAGTCCTTCAGGAACTTCTTTCAGTCTGTTATGTGAAAGGTCTAGTGTGGTCAGATCCTCTAGTCTGAACAGCTCGGCTGGGATCCCGGAGCTCTTCACTTTATTGTGCCTTACATTCAGTGACCGCAAACATTTCAGCTCTGTTAACTCACCAAACAACTTTTCTAGACCATTCTTCTTTAATGATAGATTTTCCTGTGGTTTTAATTAGAAATCATAATGTTATTATGTGTTTGAAAAGATGTTCTTTTTTGTTGCTTTGTTCATTCGATCATCAGCAGTCATACAAAAAGTCTTCAACTAGTTAATGCAATGTAGCAGGCCCACTTACCAATTTCATTAACTTGCCCAATTCCTCAGGAATATCAGTCAGATTAGTTTTGTCGAGTCTTAGCCATTGCAGGCCAGTCATGTACCGAATAGCATCTGGGAATTTATCATCCTGAAAGTAAGAAACATATTTAGACCCAAATAGGAAAGCAAAGGTTAGGGATATGATATCATCCGTAATAGATAGGGCGATATATCGACAAATTCACACTACACTTACGCTGAAATCGTTACAAGTAAAGTCTACACCGCGAACAAACGGCAATAAGCCTGTATTAGCCATGTTTACAACGATTTATTTATGAAAATACATTGGATCTCAGTAAAAAGTTGTCAGGTGAAATGACATTTGAGTTGAACTATTTTGCACAGATAATGTATTTTTAGAGTATGACGAATGTCAGTTCACAGATATTAAGAGAACATTAATTCAAATTCTTTATTTCAGACATGAGTCCATAGTGTTAGTATCAACAAAATAACTTAATAACTAGGGTTAGTAATAAGGCGATAATAATTAAAAAACAAGCTGGTATGGATCCTTATCCAGTGGCGAAACAGAGGGGAGTCCCACCGATCTGAGAACACGCTCAGCAAACAAACTGCAAACATAGTGGACGCACTACAACGCCACGACAGCCCCAACAGTATCCTAAACGCGTTATTATATTGGACTCAGATCACTGTATGACCTCTGTGTAAAACGGGTCCAAACTGCAAGTGTAGAAAGATTGATTATGTCTGGTTTCTAGTGATGTAAAATCAATTTATCTTTTTCAAATCATCACAATGACAAGCAGTGCTCGGTGTCACGTGTACCAGGCCACATAAACATGTTTACAGTTTAGTCGACCATCATAATATCTTTGAACAACCACCCTTAAAGCATTTAAGATCCTCACACACTGTACTCTATGTACCACGTGGACCTACCCTTTTCGAACCTTGGCAGGTCCATTTCCAGTAGGCCGTTGAACTCGTGTTATTGATTTCAGAGAACTTTTAGATGACCCTTGGCAATGCACTTGCTTATGTAGACGCTACAGATATACACTGCCCGCCCAGTCTGGTCTGCGTATCTGTATCTATACAAAACAAAGTCGGTAGGTAGGTAGGGTAGGAGGTAGTTGTAAAAAGGTGGTAGGAAATAGTGCATTGCAATGCATACAATGGTATAGCTAGTGAATAATGACATTATGATGAAATTAAGATGAGCATCAATCCTAGGCCACAGGCTGCCATCACATAACTTGTTGAAGGCGACGTTTTTAAGATAGAATTTAATTTTTAGTATTCCACTATAATACCAAGGATTGTCTACAAGTATTCCAAATACGTATATCGTTAAGGTTAAGTTGCAGGTTCATCATTCTGCATTTATTTGAACTCTTGTAGCCTGATGACTTGCCACACTATCAGAATATATATCAGTCTTATTATTATATTTCGCGTGGTGTGGACATTTCGGACTGTTCAGTGGATATATCAATATAGGCCCATTGTTTCTGACTATCATGCAGTCTCATCTTCTCTAAACCTTAACTTCACAAGTGAAGCATTATGGCGTCAACTAAAGAAATTATACCATTTGGTATAAGTATATATAATTATTTTTCACACTTTAAGTAAAATGATAACAGCTTTTAAATTAATAAATTTTACACTGTATTACTTTTTGTCACATTTTTGTCTATTAACATTCAGATGATAAAAAAATGCATTTTCAACAATACATTTATTCTAATAACAAAGCATCACCTATAAAATGTTTTTCACAAATCAAGTGGTTATCTCACTAACCAATAATTATAAAATTAGACCCATTGACTAACATATCTGCAACCTTCAGGAACAGAAAAACATAATAGACAGTCAGGAGAAAATGCAACTTATTTTTAATACAATTATAATAGTATTTTTAAACAATAATTTGATTATTTTGCACACATTTTTAATAAATCTGATAGAATGCAATTGGGTATTGTAAGGACTTATGTACAGTTCAGTTAATCTGTGTTACAATCCCCAATACAAAATCTTCAAATCATGTTTAAAGTAGGTACCTATTTATTTTTTAACTAATACACTAACATTAAAGCATTCAGGGTGATATTTGAATATTTCCTTTATATAATGAAGATGTCAAACAGGTTACGATAAAGTGCTGTTCATGTCTGATAGTCAGTTTATCGGGGCATGGGTGGCATGTTCGGTGGCATAGGGCCCGCCAGGGCTGTGTTGGTGCCTAGCAAAACCTGGAACAAAATACAATAATTAGTCAAATATACCAACAAAAGCCAGAATCCAGCTTTTATCAAGAATGAGTTAAATAATGTTTACCTGTTTCTGTTGTGACTTTTCCATTTCAGCCATTTGAGCTCTCTCTACTTCAAATATGACTGGAGCAAACAGGATGACCGATGAACTAGCCACCACCCACATCACTGAGCGAGATAGTCCATAGAGTGATTTAACTCCAGATCTGAACAAATCAATACAAACATTTAGAATGAAATAAAATTTTATTTTGCAAAATTTAAAAACACAACCAATAATAAATAAGGTGAATCTCTCAAAGAATGGTCATCAACGGTGCACTTGCCCCAATGTCTGGATAACAAACACTTACTTAGACATTATGTGACCAGTAATTTCAAACTGGAATTAAATAAGAATTATGAAGATATAAATTTCCATAATGTTGCATCACAGTTTTTGTCTATCAAGTTAAAATTAATGAAGTTACGTTAACTTACATTGTGTTGGTGGTAACAGTGTAAGTGCAGGTTCGAACACATTCGGGGAACATCTCCGTTAGCCCCCATAACCTCTCCGTTAAGGTTTCATCAGGTTCCTAAAATAAATATAATTATTACACACACATGACATAAATTGACACTAATAAATATTTAAAGAGACACTTTTATCATAATGAAACTCACATCATCATATTCTTTCAGTGGTCCAGCAAATGCTCCTCCAGTAGGCCCACCAAGAGGTGTCCCCGCGCTGGGCGATGATCCTAGCTGTATAGACAAATTATTATCATTATAACGTCACACTTGTTCTAATTTTCAGTATAAACTACCCGTACGTACTGAGGGGGTTATGAAAAATTCGTCGGGTCTCCGCTCTGGGGTATCATCTTTGCTAGCACTCAAAGATTCCATTCCGCTATCACTTAGTTCTTGTTCATCAGTCAATTCCATAAGCATGTTATGATTCAAAGAATTGTAACGAATATAAGTACACTTCCTAGGTAATCCCTACTGGAATTATCCTGGTTCCGATTGCGATTTGGTTTGATAGCCCCAAAAATCCGTAACATGCAATTTCTAGCCTTGCACAAAAGACGTGATTAGTGTTGCCAGCAATTAAAGTGGAAAATAATTTTCTTATCACATTTTTCTTTTCTATTGTATTTTTACACAATCAAAAATGAAATAAAATTCTTACGTATATTTATAATAATTCTGGAGAAAACTGAGTAGAATAGTCTGCTCACTACTTAGGTAGTACTCACATCCCATTTTTTCAAATTGTAGCCTGGCTAGCCACTTTTACTGAGGATACGTAGCGTTCATATTAAACAGGTTCATTGTAGGATAATATTTTAAAAGACCAATAATAAAATTTGCGTCTTTTCAATCACTAAGTCTAATTAGTTTGTAGCACTGCTTAATAATTAGCTTCCTTCTTCTTTTCATTTTGTAAGTTACAAAAAAGAGAAGACAAGGAGAACATGACAATAATACAATCATACAGTGCCTATGCTAATTGTTTTAGGGACCATAATAATTATCACGGTTTAAGAAAAGCGAATAGGGTACATAAGATAATTTAGGAACAGTCACATGTGGTGCATACAAAGTACCATAAAATTATTTTATATTTACTGGGCAGCCAGCTGGGTAACTGCATGCACAAGGAGCAGGAGGTTCTGAGGGCATCTTAGGTAATGTGGGCATTTCTTAAAATCTGCTGTTGAAATACTAAAACCACAAATATTTATGAAAATAGGTCAATATTTTACATATGCAAATAACTTATAACAATAATTAATTAATGACACTCCTTCAAAAATTGTTCGAAATTTAAAAAATACAGATTGCTAATTATTAGGTGGTTTATTTTTTAAACTATCTTCCGCCTACAGCTGCGACCACGTAAATTATTTTCTTTATCATACTATAAATTACTAGCGAGCCGCCCCTGCTTCGCACGTGTGCAATGGACACATAGGAAAACTTCAAGATTTATAAGCGACAACAGTGCCACATCTCGGGTCCAAAACTATCCTACCTGATCTCATAGAGGAATAAGCTCAGGATGGTTTCGGAGATTAGCGTGTTCGAACATAGTGAATCGAGATTTATATATATATATATATATTAGAAAATAGCCTCTAAGTATGTTATTCTGATGCATAAGCAGTAAGCTATCTTGCTAGAAAGTTTCATAAAAATCCGTCAAACCGTTTCAGCCTAAAGGAGTAACCAACAAACAAACTTTCGCATTCAAGTTTGATTCTGTATTTAATTTGGATATGTCTGCGGCACCGTAAATGAAGAAATTATTAACTTAATGTGAGGCCTCTCTGTCAGGTTAAAGTAATTTTGCAATCTTATTTTCCTTCGTAATGTGTGATGGCGAACCCGACGACGAAACGATAGCATGACTGGTTAAGTACTTGTAGGCTAGCAAAAATATATCGTGACAGATTAACACGATGAAGAAGAAGAAGAATTACGTGATGGCAATGTCCCGTTCGTGAAGAGACAGTTTTAGCGTTGGCAAGAGACTGTACCATATTGTGGTGTGTACTATACAGTTAGGATATTATCAAGGATGACCTGAGATCATTGACCTCTGTTAGGATGAATACAGCCAGGAAACTGGGCACACTGTAAAGACATGGATCGATATTGCAATTTAAAAATAAAGCTGATAAAACACTTTCAACTCTTTCATGGTCTATGCAATTACTATCAATGACCAGTCTCGATTACCATAGTATTCTATTCCATATTTTCTAATCACAGACTTCAGAATCTGCCAAAATTACCTATTATAATTTACCATCAAATGCTGATTGCAGATAGAAACAGGAAAGAAAAAAAAATGCCACCAACTACCCAATATATAATTAATTAATTACCTACATAGAAGATATGATGTTGTTTGTTGTTAAGATGAGATCGTAAAGCTAGAATTTCCTTTCCTGTATACACAGTATACATCTATATCTATAAAAATAAATAAAAATGAATTGTCTGTTTGTAATTTCAAAATAACAGCTTTTTACTGAATGCACATGAAAGTACGGTACTTATTTTTGTCTGCCTGTTTGTTCCGGCTAATCTCCGAAAAGGCTGGACCGATTTTGCCGGGACGTTTACTGGTAGATAGCTGATGTTGGAATAATTACTAGGTTACTTTTATTTAAAAAAAAGGATTAGGGTTCCATACAAACAAATTTAAAAAAAACGTTTTTAATTACGGAAAATGGTCTTCAAAACTTACTAATATTATAATGTGATGATCTTCTACCAAAAAATAAATAATACCAGCCTGTAACTGTCCCATTGTTGGGCAATGGCCACTTCTCTTACTGAAAAGAGGTTTCCTCTCGACGTTTTCCTTCACCGATGTCTGTGATGTCCAAGACAAACTTAGAAAGTGCATATGAATTGAAGGGTACGCAAAAACTGGTCTGCGGGCGGCGGTTGTCAACTTTTTAAAATGTATATGGGTAGATTCGCCCAGACCAGTTCAGTAGAAAAAGGCCAGATGTCTCCTATTAAAAAGCAAAGTGAAATTTCGGCAAAATCGTATATTTTTCAATTAAATATCTGATAAATGTGTAAATCATAGCATCAAATGACAACTATTTCAGGCATCCAACATAGAGATTCGACAGTCAAACGAAGAGATCATGCAATCGATAACATTCATGAACAACAATTTCGAAGATCTGAAAAGAGAAGTTGAGGACCTAAGAAGAGAACGGCAGGAACAACAGCTGTACATAGAAAATTTAGAGAGAAAAATACACGACATGCAACTCATGTCACGCTCTTCGGGTATCGAAATTCGAAACATTCCAGCAGAAAATGAGGAGAGTAACGCTAGTCTCATTACAACCGTTTGTAACATAGGCAAGCGAATTGGAGTTGATCTTGCTGAACCCGAGTTTCGCGACATCTACCGTCTACCGGGGAAATCGACCAATCCTGCAATACCACGCCCAATAATTGCCGAATTTACCTCAGTTCAATCCAAACAGACATTATTATCAGCTGTCCGATCTTACAACAAAGATAAACAAAAAGAGGATAAGTTGAACACAGCAATTATTGGTATTCCGGGAAAATGTCAGCCTATTTACATCACCGAACAATTACCTGCCAACACCAAAAAACTGTTTTATCAATCTCGGGAGTTTGCCAAAAAGTACGACTATAAATATTCCTGGATTGCCAATGGGAATATCTTCCTGCGAAAAGTACAGGGAGATAAACAAATTTTAATTCGTTCAGAAAAATGTCTTGAGGCTATACTCACAACCAGTATATGACTAGTAATTAAGCTTCTTATTATTGTTATTACTCTCATTATTTCAAATTTGTTTTCAAATCCAAATGTTAGTGAATGTATACACAAACAACAGCAAATCTCACACACATACAAACCCAAACACATAAATCCACAATACTCCACTAGCACTATTTCTCAAATAACATTAATCATATATGTACAAAATAACATCTCTTCATTATTACATACACCACAGAGAGCCGTCCCTGATATTTTAGTGTCTCTGATAGGAACCCTCGACGAAACTAGTAACAATAAACTTAGCAATAACAATAATCTTAATCCAAATGGCTACTATAAATAACATTAATGATGAGCTAGACAAGCTTCACCTAGATAATTCATTTTTAATTAACCCAGATGATTGCGTTAAATACTCAAATCATAATAGCATAAAAATACTCCATATTAATATACGCAGTATCAGTAAAAACTTCTACAGTCTTCAAACACTTATCTATACCACTAAAGTTGATTTCGATGTTATTGTCCTGACAGAGTGTTGGCTGAGGAAAGTGAGTAATATACCGATAATTGACGGTTATCAATCACACCATTCCTCAAATAACTCTAACCAAAATGAAGGCGTAGTAATCTACCTAAAAGCCCAATCTACTGCCACTGTATACGAACCCAATATGGTAAATGCAAACTGTCTTATATGCAAAATAAAACCGGGACTTGCGATTGTGGCAGTTTACAGGTCTCCCTCGTATAACACCAGAGATCAATTTGAAAGTTTTCTGAATAGCTTAAATGATGCCTATAATGATCTATCTACTTATCAGAACGTCGTCCTTGTTGGTGATCTGAATGTCGATATCAGGGAAGAAAACAGAAACGACCGTAGCTTGGACTATTTAATCCTAAACGCATCTCATGGACTATCACCTACCCATCTACTCCCAACCAGATTGGAAAGCTGTATAGACCACTTTTTCATCAAGACAAGATTAGACACTACCACCTTAATTCTGGAATCACATATTACTGACCACAAACCGATAGTACTATTACTTAAATACACTATCCCTACAAGTAATAATAAAACCACTGTTTCTCGTACAAACCACGACGCTATCAAAGACGAATTGGGAAATACAAACTTTGCAGATATCTACAAGTCTCGTGACGGCAACGAATCTATGAACATACTTTTAAAAATTATCTCTACAATCATAGCCAAACATACAACACAAGCCATCCTTCCTAGGAAACAACGAACCTTAAAGCCTTGGATCACCGCAGGTCTTCTGAAATGCATTAGGAATCGAGACAACATGCATTTAAAATCTAAAAGCACGCCAGATAACTTAATCCTAAAAATCACATACACACGCTATAGAAATTTTTGCAACGAATTGCTTAGAAAACTAAAACAAACGCATGAACATAATGAGATACAAAAAAGTAAAAACAACCCTAAAGCTCTATGGAAAACAATCAAAGAAATCACCAATACTCGCCCAATACGAACCAGTTCAGATATATTGTTGAAATTATGTGACACTCCTACTTCTTCCATTAATAGTGTGTGCACTTTTTTCACCAATGTAGGTAAAAACTTGGCCTCCAAGATACATCAAAATCAACATTCATCCATCAGCAGTCATTCCCCCGAAACTTTAACAAAAACTCAGCCTTGTAACTCGATTGTCATTACTGAAATAGACGAAAGGGATGTGGAAGCAACTATACTTCAGCTACGCAGTGACTGTGCAGTAGGTTGGGACGGTATCACGTCATCGTTCCTAAAAACGCATCGTCATGTCCTGGTCCCACCTATAGCCTACATCTTTAACCTCTGCATTCAGTCAGGAGTTTTCCCGAATGCTCTTAAAAAAGCTATTCTCCACCCAATTTTCAAGGGAGGGGACAGAAACTGTGTTAACAATTACAGACCCATATCGGTCCTCACTTCACTTTCTAAAATTTTTGAGAAAATTCTCAATAAACAACTTAGAAACTTCCTAGACAAATTTCATCTTATAGCGGACAACCAATACGGCTTTCGTTCGGGAGTATCAACTGAAGACGCGGTACTAGATCTTACGCAATTGGTTGCTAAAAAACTCGATGAAAAAACGAAGTGCCTGGGAATTTTCTTAGATCTCTCTAAAGCGTTTGACACGGTTTCTGTGCCCAAACTTATCTCCAAGTTGGAATCCTTGGGTGTTCGTGGCAAGGCTCTTGAAATTTTCATAGACTACCTTAAAAACCGTAGTCAACAAGTCCAAATTGGTAATAATTTGAGTAACGAGGAGATAGTGACTTACGGCGTACCACAAGGTAGCATACTCGGGCCGACATTGTTTCAAATCTATATAAATGATCTTTGCAACATGACAATCCCAAACTGCAACATATACACCTATGCAGATGACACCGCAATTATCGTCCAAGGTCCTTCTTGGGAAGCTGTTAAAAGCAACGCTGAATCCGCCCTACGTAGAATCATGCACTGGTTTAACTCTAACCTCCTGACATTAAATCTGGCCAAAACTTCATATGTTCCTTTCGCCATCCGCTGCAACATGAAACCACCAAGCACTTTCTCCTTAACGGCACATTCATGTAAAAGTCCTTCAACACATTGCTCCTGTCCAAAATTAAGAAAAGATGACAGCGTAAAATACCTCGGCATCCATATAGACAACGGACTAAGATGGGACAAACACCTAGACACACTTACCACCCGAACAATGCGACTTATCTCTATCTTTAAATCACTCAGGGGGTCAGCTGACCATGATGTTCTAAAAATGGTGTATTTTGCTCTGTGCCAATCGGTGCTAGGGTACTGTATCAATGTGTGGGGTGGAGCCAAAAAGACAGGTCTCTTGAGGGCTGAGAGAGCACAAAGAGCAGTCCTTAAAGTTATGACAAAGAAACCACGCAGATTTCCAACAGCGCAACTTTATGCAGACTGTAAGGTTTTAACTGTACGACAGCTATTTGTGCTTCAATCAATTCTTAGGACTCATGGCAGTTTGGCTCCCCCCGACCCCAAAAAACCTAAACATATAATTCCCAGCATTAAACATAAAACGAAGTTTGCAAGGCACCAGTTTTATGTAATAAGTACGCACATCTATAATAAAGTCCATAAAAAACTAAATATTCTCGGTCTCCCCAGGTATAAAATAAAACGTACAGTAATTGAATGGCTGCTAAAACAGGACTATCATGAAACGGAATCACTTTTAACCTACATCACCTAGTAAACATCCACTCTGTATGTTTACCTTATTTTTTGGAGAAGCGCTAAGCACTCCCATGTCCATAACACACTACAAACATACTCTCACTTCATTCACTACACTCAACACTATCACAAAACACCCCAAACACCTCCCACACATAATCATCAAACATTTGCCCTTCTACAATTCACTTTCAGACTCTCACATTTTTAAAGTTTACCACATGTTCAAAAATGCACCCATTTGACACAGTCCACTGGCGCGTCTGCCACAATAGAATTATATAAGCATATCCTATAGCCGGGCACTGTCTCCTAAGATACAGGCCTAGCCTAGTTTAGGGGACAGGGTTGAGCCTATTGTACGTACTTATCTATCTAATGCTAAATTAAGAACTCTAATCTGTATACAGTGCAATGTACTTGATCTTTGTGGTAATAAACAATTTATTTATTTATTTATTTATTTTAACAAAAAAATAAAACCGATTACGTAACCATCACATCAAACTTAAAGCTAGTTTGATACAATTTGCCATCATTTGAAACTATGAAACAAGTTTTGTAAGTATTGAAGTCGAAATCGGGCATTACAGACAAATAAAACTCGTTTTTTAATAGTTCGGGACGTGCAATGATGCATGAGAGGAGAGGACGTCTCGCGTCTGGGCCATCACGTAACATTATCGACTAAAATATTAAGGGTGTGACTAGTTTCATGTTATCTGTGCAATACAAAATTGACAGTTGACAGCAGTCTTTTTTCTGAATTCTGCCATATTTCGTGCAATTAAACTAAAATTTAATTTTAATAGTATTACTACGTTCATTTATGATTTTAGGTTCCTGGTATGCTTCAGTTGTGTTATTTTCATAATTGAAAGATTAATTGGAACAAAAACATTCAGGCGTTCCTTATTACGTTACATTGTATTTTACAAGCACAATTCTTAATTTATGTTAATCAGTGAGTGTACTGCCAAAATTGGAGAAGTCTGCATTTGCACCGTTGAGTTTCCTTCAGATCGTGCTTCAAAGGTATGTATTAACATAATCTTCGTAATAATGGTTAATTTAATTGGGCCAATGTAATTTCTGTATTTGGGTAGTTAGTTCCTATCAAGAATACATCAATGTATTTATTTAATTCCTCTATTTCTATGTACATATCAATATGTATATGGTGTTGTGTTTGTACTGCTGTAACCTATTTTCATCAATATCCACCCAACTTCTTCCAAAAATTCCATGTTTTTGTAAAACTATAACACAAAACTGATATCATACTTGAAATAAATCAATGTGATTCCATATGGAAAGGGGATCATGTATATTTCTCAATGTTATTCCATTCCAATAGAATTTTAAGTAAAGGCGCTCTTCAGGTGATCTTAAATGAAAACTTGTATCAACATAATGTGTGTTTTGATACTATCATCATGGTAGTGTGACTAATGCTTATATTACATTTTATAAATACTTGTGACAGACTATAATAAAATGGATAGGTTACTGATTGCAATGATCGAGTAGGACTACTTATCCTATCTGAGTTTTTGCGCCAAGTGCTTTTGACCGCTACTTGAGACAATGTCTGATAATGCACATCGTGATTAATCATAAAGATAAAATATGCAAGCTTGATATGTTATGACTACATTGTACAGATTTAGTTGAGCTAAATCTCTATGATTGATAGTAACATCTGTAACTGTTTAAAGTGCCAGTTATGACAATATACATACATCTGTACTTTTGATTCTTTTGTAGATGTAATGCAAAACAACTGTACACTCTGATATCATCACAAAACTCGGCTAAATCTTTAACCTAACAGTTTCCTACTCTGAAAAGATTTCTTCTTCTTTAAACACAAAGACTTCTTCTTCAAAGTCAAAATCCCTTAGTGGCTAAATTAACATTATCTTTGCTAAGATACCGATTAAAGTACAAATGTTATTGTATTCTTATCATGCTATTTATTGCGTTCTTTTAATAGAAGAACAAATACTGAAAAACACTATCTCCTCATTACTCTCTTACAGGCAAAATTAATTTAATGCAAAGAATGATGGTTAGCTGGTCCCGTAATATTACATACCAAAACAAAACCAACCTAAAACAAAAAATTATTGCAAAAACGGAGGGAACAAGTGCCTTTCGGCTTCATTAAGGTGGAAGCGCCAGAGTAGCTCGTAAAATTCAAATTTTCTTACGTTTTTTGCAATTTGCCAGTCATTGTCAGGATGTACATTGATTAAAATATGATTCAAATCAAAATAGGTATTTAGTTACAGAATTATAATCATTAAAAGCATCAATACAACCCTCAAAGTTCATACAACCCCATTGAATAACTATTTCATGAATGAGTCAGCCAATGGGGTTGTATGAACTTTGTGGGTACCCACCTTATGGGTCTTTTTACACCCATTAGGATAGCCATACTTGCATTTACAGATAATAATAAGAATACGCAGTACATGCCTATGACTAGGCGGTTCAAAAGAGCATGAGCAGCATTCCATTTCCTCTAGATACAAAACACATTGCTCAAATATGCTTCCTGTTAATACATCTGAATTTCATGCCAATTTTATAAGTGTTATGTGTATTCTCGTTGTTAAGGAATGTTATTGACTTGTACATTTCCACTAAATAGTTGTTTCCATGTGAATACTTCATTGAATTTTAAAAGATGAATTTCACATTTTATTTAAGGAGCAAGCTTATTTTGTAAACCGACTTGTAATTAAGTAAACATTACATATTCCATAGTATTATAAATACCCTTTTCTGGTGGTTTATCCTCAAAGGCCATGTGCACACGAAAATGCATTTAAACATCGAGTCTCTTTTAAAAAGTAATCTCTTGATAAAATGCAAATAATATTTGTTACGTAACAGGATACTTCTGCCTTTTAAAGTTCTCAGGAATCACGGTTATCAAATTTCATTTTCAACACGCCACTCACTGCCAGACAAAGGTATGACAGGTGGCATGTTCAATGAATCTCTGAAACCTTTGTTAAAAATAAATTTGCTCATATTTTCATAAAACTTGTTCCATCAAAAATAAAAGCGGTATCTAAAATTACTCACTGAGCTGTCACGGTTGAGATTTAATTATAATATGCATTGCCAATGGACAAACGGAAATTATGAAGTCTAATTTATTTTCTTTAATAAAAATGTGTCTGTCCCGTTGCCAAGGAGACATTAAATTAAACATAATATAAAAAATAACTGTAAAGATAACTTCTATTTGTTACCTACCTATCTCTGACTTCCACTTGCAATCTGTAGCACTGGTATTTTTGTGTAGGTAACTCATTTCACTTTGTCTCTGGATTTTTCCAGCTCATAATTTTCGCTTTTATGTAATGTTTTGGCATTAGTGCCAATTAGGATTTTAATATTACAATATTTAAATTCTTTATGACATTCTTTAGCAAATCTTCACCTGATTAATATTATATATACATCTTTAAAATTGTATTTCCATCGTTTCTTATAAAAATAGCCGTTTTCTGATTCATCAAGTGATAAATAGACGGTTGTTTTGAATCGCTATTTTTGTCATTAATTTACGTCCATAGTCTATTTTGATTTCTAAACACTTTGAACCATTGCTCAATATATGGTTTTTGTTTCATCAATGAGATAATAAACAAGTTCTTGATAAACAAGCCCCCATCTGTCAATGCGTTTCATTTAAGTGCGGACGCTGACGTCACGACAGTGTCGTAGAATCGCCATGGCACTGCAACTGGTGTACTGCATTCGTAAGACTTCCCATGTACTTAGGTCTGATATGATTAGTGCAACACTTCCGTATTTAGCACGCAAATAGCTTTTGTTTACTTTCTGTCTCCTAGCCTCAAAAATGACCAAGTCAAAATAGTCGTGCGGTGTCGAGTCGTGATCGACGTGCTCTGACTGTTTAATTGGGGCTGTACAGTGTGATTACTGTTCTTCGTGCAGGGCATGGTGATTACAGTCCATTATCTCTAGGAAGTTATCACTCCTACAAATGGCCTTAGTTTTAGTCGGACATTAATATGCGGGTTAGTTTAGTTGTTCAGTAGATTGTAGGTAGCAGGTAACCCTCGTCATATCGCAACAGCTTTGAGCGCCCTTAAGGTAGTTATTATGTATTTCTACGAATTAAATTGAGTAAACGTATAAATTACACATAATTAGAATTGTTATGTTATGCGTGGGAAGCAGTTATCTCTTATCTCTGATGGGCGGGACACATGTGATTGAAGTCTGCTCCATTCTCAATTAACTAAAACGTTAATTTATCATTTTGTATAGCTATGGTCAATATTGCGTCTTGATAAAGAGTGACGTAATAGCATATAAGACAACTACTATCAAGTATTTAGTAAGCGTATCATCATGTTATCGCATGATGGAACTTTCTCTCGTAGTACTAGAGGTTGTCAAAGGTCTACGTAACATATTTATTGCAAAGTACTCAGACACATGACGGTCGATGGGTCATCCCAGTGTTTTCTGCTTTAACTCACTCGTGTATCTGGTTTATAGTAGTTTCTTAACTATTCTTTGTTTAGTGGTTACAAATGGTTTTTATTGAAGTTGAGCGAGTTCGAATTGTTTGAGGAGAGGTCATACAAGTAGCATTTGGGCCAGGACAGCTTTTTTTTACATGGGTCAAGTGCACACCACTAGTTACTGCCAATTTAAAGACCAATGCCTTTTTATTCTTTGCCATTTGGTCATTGTTTGAGGAGAGGTCATACAAGTAGAATTTTGGCTAGGACAGCTTTTTTTACATGGGTCAAGTGCACACCACTAGTTACTGCCAATTTAAAGACCAATGCCTTTTTATTCTTTGCCATTTGGTCATTGTTTGAGGAGAGGTCATACAAGTAGAATTTTGGCTAGGACAGCTTTTTTTACATGGGTCAAGTGCACACCACTAGTTACTGCCAATTTAAAGATCAATGCTTTTTTATTCTTTGCAATTTGGTCATTTGGAACAGTTTCATCGAGATAGATCTAGACCCATGTTTATGTCTACTATGTATTGTCACGTGAACTTGTTTTAATTCGATCGCAATGTGTTTATAATCATCAGTTGACAGGTAAACAACTAATCGTAATCATATTCGCCCAGTCCTTATTGAAAGACAATGTGCAAATAGGTAGAATGATATTTCCCGCGGTCCCACATTCGTGGCTCGCAGCCAAAGCAGCTGCATTCCTGGGACACTTTCCTCTTTAAGGCCGGTTCGTATGATTATGATGATTCATTTACTGGGAATAATCAATTTACCGCTCTTGTCAACCCCCGATATTTCTGATTTAACTGTTCTAATTTCTGGAGCATTTTCCGTCCAACATTGAACTATATTTTTAAAACTGCGTAGGTTGGTCTACCTACGTTTAACACTAATGGCTTTAATTGAGCTTTATAGCATTTTCTTATAAGTATCGAATTGTTTGTTCATATGATGATCCTAAGAACGCCTTTTCTGTCTGTAATGGTGATCCAAATTGGATATAAAATCGTACTCGTATTTGTTTTCACGTCTCTGCTCAAAGTCATCATAACATAAACATGAAGTAGTTGATAGATCGTTTTTGTTGTCCACGTGCAACGACGATTATGCCCCAACAATATATCGTAATCTGCCAAGCTGATAATAAGGGAAACAGATTTTAAAGATATGAGATAATATTAAAACGATACGGGACTTTAGATAACTCAGTAATTAATTAACAGAATTTTTTGAAGATCTGTATGCAGATATACTTACTACAGCGATAATACCATAGGTAGGTAAAGCCAACAAAATGCGGTCTCAAGACGACCGAGCGGTGCCACTACATCGACTCGAACCATGAACAATGCTATGAAGAGGGTCCCTAGTGAGAGCGTTCATAAATTCATACCCAGCTCACAGAATGCACAAAGATTCATAACAATTTATGAAGTACCTGACACTGAGTGAGATGACACTAGAAGGAAAATGTATTTGCACAGATGAGTCTTGCATCATCAGATGATGCAAGACTCATCTGTGCATTCTGATAGCAACCATCGTTTATCTTCATCGAGTCTTGACTGACAATCGTTTTGAGTACGGACAATTTTCTTGGAATTACTAAGTCATTTACTTTAATTGCAACACGACGATAGCGAGAAATACAAGCATCTCACATGAGGCGATATTAGTTCATTACAATTAGTTTGAAGGTTATTAACCCTGTGTTCGACCCGTCTGACTTAATGGCGGTGGTCATGCGCTCTGTAATTGAATTTTCATGTTGTATGACAAAATGAAAATATAACGAATTTATTATTACAAAGTGCCTAATCTATGCACGATAGGTAAGGAAAACTTCAACATTTTCCTTGCTACACGGAAAATTGTGGCGATACCTACTACTAGTAGGTAGTATAAACACGTGGTCAAGCGATCAAGTTCATTTTATCGCAATAATTAAATATTTTAATTATTTAAATGTACTGTGTGTGATAGATAACCTCTTTGATCACGTAATCGTCGCAGTAATTTTCTGGTTTACAATAAAATTGTCCACGAGTCCACGAGGACTTCATTGTAAGATCCATTTTTAGTTTTTACTGTAGTTAAAACTTGCGAAAAAATAACAAGTTTAATTAAAATCAATGAAAGACGTCACCCAGAACATAATAATGTCAGTACAAACAAGTCTGCCTCATATTATGTTCCACTTTAATGATTGTTAGCAAAACTTATCGAATGTTGATTCAAGATAACAGCTACACTATTTAGAGATGTTTAGGTGATTCGGTCAATGACTTTGCTATTATTGGTTTTAAGTTATTTTAGAAACGATGCGTTGTTTTGATTCTTGAAACATTCTTGACCGAGTTATAAAAGTTCTTATGTGACGGCCTTTATGACTGAATTTACTCTAGTTCGATGTGTTATCGGGCCAAAACAGAAAATACATACATTTCACTGTCACATTCATTTAAATAATAGTCTTTATATAAGCTGTATCGTGTGATAAATATGTGTTAACACACTTTATTAAAAGTTTTACCTCTTTTATTAATGTAAATAAAACAAATCCTTGGAAATGCTCTCAATTTAAATGAAACCTGCAGTTTTTTAAATTTACATAACGTTGGAAATGTAAGGTCTTACTGAGCATCAAAGTAAGCCTGCTAGGTAAGTCGAAGTTTTTAGAATTTGTAGAGCTTCGTATTCACAGCAAAATGTTATGAAGTTTCGCTCGAACAAACTGTTGGATAAGAGTTATTTCAACAGAAATGTAAAAGCTCCTGTACTTTGAAGGCTTTCGACATAGGTAGTTTAAATGGGGCTAATGCCCTAATGTTACAAGCATAGTAAATAACGAATTGTCTCTTTAGTTCTGTTTTAATAGTTTGTTTTATATTTTCAATTGCGTGCATTGATCACGTACATACGTCCTTTTGACTTTAATAATTATGCAGGATGTGTCTTTATTATTGTAGCTATTATGTGAAAATAAAGGCATGAGGTAAATATTAATTATCGGGAAATACCAGCTATATCTTTTATCAGTGTTTAAGCGTAACTATATACCTTCGATTCCGTTGCACTGCACGATTATTGATTAGAACATGTACCTACATCTGATTAATAATGTATTAATCAGTTATGTACATACATAATTAGTAGTGTACTACACGTTTCAGTTGCAGTGTAAGATAGAGCAGAAATACGGACGTTACTGTAAAAAAAAAACAAGAAGCTCATTTAAACATGAAACAGACTATACTAACGATGACACGGCCTACCCTTAATCGAACAAGGGCTTTCTAATCGAATGCTGACCCCAGCAACCTTTATAAAAATACATTGATTTTCACTTTTTGCAGGAAAACGCTAACTTAATACCTTCTTCTGCTAAGTCCGTTAATTCGGCTAATCCAGCTAACGTGATATTTAAATGGTCATAATGTGCTACCCAGTAAGTATGGTATTACCCAGTAACTGGGTTGAGGGGGTCAGATAGGCAGTCGCTCCATGTAGAATACGTTCTGGTATTCAGCTGCATTCAGTTAGACTGGAAGCCGATCCCAGCGAAGTTGCAAAAAAGGTTGGCAAATGATGATGATGACGCTAATGGTATGGCTGGGTTGGTCTTTGATAAGTCTTATATAAAAAACAAATACCCTGTGTAAATACCTAATAGCATAGTTAAAACGTATAATAAAACAAGATAAAATCTCGTAAAAAATCTATAATAACTAATGTTGTCTGACGTATTTTATGCTATTGACGCAAAACGTTTTTTCTTACTACGAATATTATTACCTTTTGTGGTCCAAACAAAGAGCCTGAATCTAAAAATGGTTCTTGCTTCTTATTTTCACAAAGGCATACTACGAGTATACTGTTCAAGTTCGAATACCATTATGACCGATTACATATTTATTATGTGACTGACCATTTAAGCATGATATATAGTATATAGGTACATATACGAGTTATAGATGTACCTATGTTATTTATTAGCTTCATCTGATACTGATACAGTCGTAAGATTATGGTAAAGAATGAACAAATATTTTCAAGTTTTACCTTTAAAAGCAGGCCATGCACACAAATGGGCTGCTACGCATGTTTTCACCTGTTTGGCGCATTATTTACTCGTGCCACGGCATAGTGGTATTGTGTGGTAATACTGCCCAGTGGTAATGATTCATTATTTATCGCGTTTGTGTTCCTATTTAAACAAACACTGCGCACTTATTGTTTCTACATTGTTCGGCCTGATTGTGTTAGAATTAGGAAATTAGTAGGTTTCTTTGTTCTCTGTAGTTTCTTCTATAAGAAGTTGGATACCATATTTCCCGACCCGAATGAAATGATGAACTTATAAGTTGTTCCACAATTAGGAATGTATAATTACATGAACAATATGAAGACAAATAAGTGAAGTCAACCATACTACAGTCTGTACTTTTTGACGACTACGGCGTAGCCGTCTAATATCGCAGGCGTAATCGCGGGGTCTCTATATCGTAGCCGTCGTTGTCGAGTGATCCCTTCGGCTTGGTAGCATCGGCTCTACGTCGTAGCTGCGTAGTACCTACGGCGTAGTCACGTGCTCCTTTAGGCGTAGCCGCGTAGAACCTATGGCGTAGTCTCATAGCCTACTACATCGTAGACACGTAGTTAGCCTTAGCACCTTTCATCATGATTATGAAATATTTTGCACCAAAGCTCTGCCTATTTATTTAACGGACACGTTAAATAAATAGGGAGTGTTTAAGTTATAGAGGTTTCGCTCCAAGGCCCCTGTCAAACTGCTATAGCATTACGTGGCAAGCTGTCCAAGGTTCTGAATTTGAAAGGGTCTTGTCATACGAAACCGCTATTCAATAGTATATTCAATGTAATATCGTGGAAAAGTAATACATATTAAGGTGGATTCGCTGATGTAGCCCGAATATATAATTTTAAGTAATGGAAAAAGCTCAATAGAACCCATTGTGGCTCTTTGATTCCATCGATACTTAATTATGTTGGGTAATAAATAATTGATTATTAAATAAATCAATCACACCGTTTTCCTGTATCTATCACGGGGATTCAACAAGGTCACTTTGAACTTGGACTTCTTAGTATTGAAGATTTTGGGCCATTGTATCGTCCCTGTGCTAACCGCTAGTGGAAACTTTTTTAGATAGACTTCTTATTCAGGTACTGGTTTGTCTTTGTGCTTGGAATAAGTAACTTTTTATGATTAATTGTTTGTTGTTCCATCATTTAACCACAAGAAACATCTATCTACCTTAAATTGTCAATAATCATCATCTCTTATTTATGGCTCGGCCAACGCGCCAGTGGTGTGACCGTGTGATCTAGGCTCATTTAATCGTTTACTATGACGTAAGGACATGGCAAATTTCATAATCCACGTGCATGCAACATGCACTTCTAAGCAAACGTTTTGAAATTCCAGTCGTCTTGGTGATCGGTTGTAAGACACACCGTTTAAAACGTGTCTTTTGTGTGTCGAAGTTTTGCTCCATTTCTCACAGGTTGCCGTTACCGTATTAGCATAATGCAGTAACAGCTGTATGAGTCTCAGATACAGGAGTAAATAACAATTTCCTCCTTCATAGTTTATTCACGTTGTCACTAGACTGGCTGGCGCGAGTACTTCGCTGTGCTCAATGCCGTGACGGGCTGCGCCATTGTTTGGATCTTGTCGGACCTATCCAACCGTTGAACAGAACTATTCGTTGATTGAATTTGTCGTCCAAACTAGAAACGGTCAGGTGTTTCGGGTTCGTTTTATGTAACAGCCAGAATTATTTACTGAGGAAGACGTGGTGCTGGTAGTTTTCGTGATTAAGTTTAACGACTTCTGTGCCCAATTTGATGTAATCTCTTTCCAGGCCATTGTCGTCAGTGTATTTGTTCACTAAATCACTCGTCGGTCACATTGGATGGCTCCCTAATTTTGTCATGTGACTGTTTGTGCCTTATGTGATATTATGACGAGATTTGCATGCCCGACTGCCTGGCAGCCTGATGCCATAAAGTGGAAGTAGATACAATCTGTGGCAGCAGTTCGTAGAAGAGGTGTAAGACGATACAGCTGAGCAATTAACGAATAGGAACTTACTCTTGGTTATACAATTACGAACGCAGTAAAGTAAAATTAGCCTTCGTGCTAAATACTGCATTTAATAATGTTTCAATTAGAAAAACACGGTCCTTTATTAACATTTTCTCTAGGTTTCTGTTATTTTATACGGGGTGGAAGGGACACAGACGCGTAAACGGAAAACACATACTCAGTACATCATTCTGAACCCCCGCATAGAAAATTTTCGTCAGTTATAAAAAAAAATGTGCTGTTTCCTACAAAAGTGCAGTACTTACACGGTCAAAATGTAAGGAACAGCTGTTTTTTTTTACTGCAACGAACACAGGTGGTTATTTGAAGTGTTTGATATCGTTAGTAATCGGGTATTCGATTACCTATACTTCACAAGACACGTGTTTTATTCATAGCCGGTTGTTTGCACCACGTCTCTAAGTAATTTTCCATAATTATACGCATACTGTCTAGGTAATTGGTTACGTAGTGCTCGTGCGATTTACTGGTAGTATGCGAAGGCGAATCACATTACTATCCGATACCCGTTCTCCTGCGACCGCTGTTGCTAAGCGCACACTAATCGTAGATGCTGCAGATCATGACATTTTTTTTGTTCTATTCTTTGCATAACGCTTACATAATCAACACATAATACGTTTTTGATTGCACAGTCGCATGTGGAACTAGACTTGATAACACTAAATTATTTTTGAATCGTTACGTTAAAAATCTGTCTGCGCGACAGATTCTCTTCAAAGTTATCGTGTAACATCGATCGCTTTGTCGGAGCTTCGTATCTGTCTGGCTTTTTGTAGATAGTATCGATAGATAGATGTGAGACGATGCCTGTGAGAGCCGCCCCAGTTGGCTAGACTCCATCGTCTCTTGTAACGTTAATAATAATCTCCTGGAGACGCGTGTTAATTAGTTTTATCGATTTTAGCATCAGATACTAAACTTTAGTGAAGATAAAATTTTGGATTTTCAGCTATTTCAAACTGTGAATAATGAGTTGACTAGAAGCAAAACGTTGTCAAGGTTATTTCAGTACGAGTTTGTATAATGACTGCATTTTGTTTTGTTTGTGTTAATGAGCAAAACGTCTTTCGAAGGATTAGCATCAAACTTATTGGTATTTACAAAATACACTTGACACGTGTTCACATTGTCGCTTCATAATATTGTTATCTGTACCGCACAATAGCCAATACTTGACCGATATCGCATTTATAAACACAAATATGAAATCGAAATCATGTTTGCACGCATTTGTAACGAGTTTAATACTTTTTAAAGATTTTTGTTTATTTGGTTCTTTCGGTCGATAGGCGGAAAATCCATGAAAAAGTGCTACAACTTCGAAGTTACGGGTCCGCATCCAAAGAATCGTCAGCCTGTACAACATTCTAGGAACATTGAACACTATAGCTTCTTAGTAATCATCATTCCAACTAAACCAGCACAGCGAATTCGCTGTAGTTACACCGCTGATACGAAGTGCACTGTAAACTTAATAACTGCATGATTAATGTTACATGTACTCTATTGTTTTAATGATGACAACTCTAATAGTGACAAGTTTGGTGACTTTAATGATTATTACTTACTGTTGAATCGTGTCGCTTAGATTAAAACAAGTATTTGTTTCATTGTTGTTCTGTCATAAAGTCGCCAATTTATTTAAATCCTTTATGGCATAATTTGTGTTTGAAACTTTACTTGTTGGACTGGCTTGTGAATTTACATGATTTTTGAGATTAATTTTATGTATGAGTTTCGTCATTTAAAATTTACTACTGTTGACAATGAAGCTGAGATTGTTTTCGTGATTCTGTTGTTGATTTTAGCACTAAAATCACCTGAGGTCAGGACCTGACGTCAGGGCGCCAATCTAAATTGGTTCTAACTTTCGTAGCCTGCATTTAATATTAGTACTATATTGTTGTTTGTTAAGGTCAAATTAGCACAAACCTTGATCAAACACAATTTCTGCCTTCTCATCCTGATTTGACAGTAGGTATTGCGGATAACCACATAATAGTTAGGTAAATTAAATATAATCTAATTAATACATATGTTACCGCTTTTGAATATGTTGTTGTAGAGTTAACACTCTAATGTGTATACCGTGACTTCGACATTAATGGAAATTACTGGTTTAGGCTCACGATTTTATTTTCAAGTTTTTTTGTAGGCTGTTCAGCTGTTGTCAGCTCTACTTTTTGACAGAAGTCTTCAATTTGGTTGCTACGGTTGAAGGGAACAGTTTCTCGGAGTTCTGCTCTCCTAGGAATAATTTATGTAGCACCGTTGGCATCTCTACGTGCAAACGGTTCTAACGTGTTGGTAATAGCCATATAAATATCGTCACCGTCCTCGTTATCCACTTACCCTGGCTTTATTCCATGTGTCTGCCGCTCACCGACCACGTGCATTCATTAGCTCCAACAAAACTACGACTTCTACAAACTATTTTCATTCAAAGACTAAGGTTAGGATACACCCTCAACTATGTCTATTGACGTTCGACTTTCAAGGTGAACTATTTTGTCGTCTACCATCCGGTGTGTCATTTCTTAGGAATTCCGGTCAATCATATTATAATCTCCAATATTCTTGATTACGGTGACAGCTTATAAATTTACGTGCACTATTTACATCGATACATTACTAATATAATAGCGACCTGGCGCCGGCCAACGATCGCTATTTATTACTTTTCTTGGAAAAATGCCAAGTGTCGGTCGACATCAGCAAACTATCGACACATGCCAAAAGAAAGTCAAAGTTCGACGGCATGCTAGCAGAATATAGTACAAGCACTTCAGTCATGTAAGACTGATCGACACCAATCCAGAACACACCTAAATAAAGACACGTAGAACAACTAGACAATAACATTTCTGGCTCCTTCTGGCTCTTATGCAGAATCCGCTATCATTCGATTGTCGCATGGTATCTTAATCATTATATAATACAAATTGCAAAATATTGTGGCATTATCACAGCGATACGTTGCCCAAAGTACCAGAATATCAGAGTATCAGATTTATTATAATTATTTTTATCAGGCCTGATGGTCTCATCCATGGAATCTGATATTGTTATGGATTTTCATTACCTAACAAGAATTCACAAGAGCAACAAAGAATTTATATTTCAAAAATATTTAATAAACCGCGAACGTGATATGGAAATTAATAATGTTTTCATGTTCCCACACAGTGACAGAAGCGACAGGGAAAATAAGCTTGTTTATTTAATAAATGTCTTTAAAATTAAATGCAAATTTTCAGTCAACGCCTAATTACGAAAAATATTAGCGGTGATGAATGATATACGATAATGAGTATAATACCAGCCTGTAACCGTCCCACTACTGGGCAAAGGCCTCTTCTCATACAGAGAAGGCACGAGCATTGATCACCACGCTTGCTCAAGACTGGTTGGCAATTTCGAACTTATATTGATTATAAGTCCAGGTTTCTTCACGATGTTTTCCTTCACCGATGTCTGTGATGTCCAAGATAAACTTAGAAAGTACACATGAATTGAAATAGTCACATTGGTACTAGCCCGGATTTGAACCCACAACCTCATGCATGTGAGGCGAGGCCTTAATAACCTCTGGGCCATCACGAAATATGATGAGATGATGAATAAACGAGTCAAACTGAAAATGCCAATATTGGTTACAAACATACCTGCAAGACGTTGTGATTCACAATATGATTACGATAAATATAGATAACATTTAAAATGTTATCAATATTAATAAAATCCTACGTTCTAGGTAGCTATGGCACCATCGACAAAGATCTCAGGTAAATTTTTCCACAGGGCAATTAATTATTTTGTCCGAAAAAAAATGTAGGTGGTCTGTTTAGAGGCACTTCTACGAATTTATCCTGGCAACCACGATTACGGGCAATTTATTGTTATTACGGAAATAGTAACATGCAAAATACGGTCGAGATACAAAACCAAATATTTACGTTCAAATGCGTAGCGGGCGAGCGCGGTTAAATGAAGATACGCAAATGTTCGCAATACGCCAGTGTTCAGGCTTACTGAAATAGCTCAAATAGCTGAATATCACCACATGCGTCGTACTAACACACGAGTATGATAAAAAGCATCCCATTCACAAAGACAAAAAGATTTCCGCGATTTCAGCCCCCCTCATAAAATGTCAATATGCTAAAGACTTAGTAATATTTTTAGTAAATGAATTGCTATGTTTTGATAGTTAACACAAGAGCTCTTCTAATCTTTATTTGCACGATGAATCGCATCTTCTAGAAAGCGTCACCATTTGCTATACGAGCCTCGTATTTCATGTTGCTGTAGTCTTTAATTCCCATGTAATTTTTATAGAGCTGTAAAACTGGATGCGTATTTCTGTTATGTTCGAGAGCAAATATGTGAATCGGCCAGAATGAAATCTCTTTCATTCTGTAACAGTGAAAGAAGGTAAGGGTGGCTTTGTGTTTATCGTGGGGTGAGGGGCACGGTAGGTACGAGGGTGAGGTGACGTCATCGCCTGCGTGACGCCTACCCCCTACTACCTACCTACCGCCAAGGCCTAGCAGGGCTCCGACCCTCCAATACACTTGACATTGGGTGGACAAGTCATTCCAATCACGTCTAAGGTTAAGGTGGATTGGATAACTTTACCCAAGCATTTTATTTATGAACATACTACGGCGAAATTCGATACCAATTCGTTTAATTGCTTCTGTGAATCGCTGAACGTTTATAAAAAAAAAACTTGCTCTATACATAGAGTAATTCTAAACATTTTCCCCGGTAATGTTAACAACGATAACGTCTATGTTATAACCTTAGCTAGCAGCTTAATTATGGTTAAAATGTTTTCTGCGTATTCTCCCCTGAATAAATATACGGGTTTTCTCACCAATTAATGTAATTACCAAAGTATAGATGTTTGTTGAAAAGTGAATCTTACAGTAATGTCTTACAATTTAGATGAAAGCACTTTAGGTGGAATGTATCTTTGGTTATAGCAAAAAATCTGGGATTTCATCTCAGCTAGCAGTGGTATAAAGATTTTAGTAGCAAAAGATGACAATATAGTCCCCAGCAGAGATTTGTGCGTAAAAATAAACAACTTTGTTTTGTTTGGCTCAGACAATTTCCTACTACTACGTATATTGTTATGCATAAAGCACCATGTAGACACAATAACTCTTGATATTTAGAAAAGCTATCAAAGAAAAAGCTTTATCTTTCGACAATCTAATCTTTCACTAAAGATTATCAAATGTCTATAAATAACAGCAATTTTTGTGAGGAAACTCACCATTTAAAATGATGTCATCAATGTAAATGGAAATGTTATCACTAATCTTACGAAAAGTAAGATAAGTGATAGAATGCCCTAATACAAAAAAAAAAAACATTTTTTTTCCCTGAAAAATTACAGCCGTTAAACTTTGTGGCACGTCTTCAGCCCGGCAACTTGCAATGAATGTATATATATTTGCAACTTTGTCAAGATTAATTCATGTATTGGCCGAAATAAACATAATGATCGTTTCTTTACTCGAGACTCGACACAAAACGTGACTTTCCTAATAGTATATTGACACGTGTAAGAAACCGTGATCAAAAATAAACTGTGATGTGACTAATATACATATGTGACTGTTGAGATGCTCAAAATGATTAAAAATACGCTTACTAAAGCGTTAAAGCATCGTAATGTTTCAAGGAACATACTGTAGTTCCGGTACGGCAATGACTCATTAGATAATACTTAGGTACAAATTAATCTATAATTATTTTCGTCAATGAATCACCGTGATATTCTCAAGAAATACATTGATAAAGTATCGATACAAATAATGTAAAGTGGTTAGCATTTGCGAGTTAGTAAATTGAGTAAGTTCAAATGCGTAATAGAATTGGCTGAATTAACCACGAATTATTTTCCTAATTAAGTTATCGGCATGTGATAAGTGCTTGTAGATATCGGTGACATGACGAAGTTTGCTAGCCCCGTGATTGGGTAATGTTTGCTAAATCAGAGCAGCTTTATTTTCAACTACTATACACACAATATGGAAGCAAAGATAAACATACAAACGAGACATAAACATTGCAAAGTTCGAAAATCTTCTCGACAGTCAAAAATACCTTGCGTATTTCAACTTTTCTCAGAATCAAAAGGAAGTTTAATAATAAGAAAAGAATAAAAGAATAGCATTAGAATTAATGTGAGTGTGATGCAATTATTATATCGCCGATCAACAAAATGAAAATGAATATAATTACTGAACTGTCAAAAGAAAACCATTGCGTAGACTGTGCGTCATTTAGCAGTAGGCACAACAGCAATAACAATCTATTTGTTAATGTATTCATTACCTTTTTATTGAACTTTGTTCATTATTTTAAAAGCCCAAGTTCCGTTCAATTAGAATCAGCCAATTCTAGAACTAATTCTCTCCACTGTAATTGTAACATAACTATTCGTTTAAGTCTAAGTGACGTGATGGCTTCGTGTGAAAATCATATTTATCGAATTCGGGGTCCTCCGGTACGGGTGCCTCAGGGATCGGGGTACTCAGGTACTCAGGGACCCGTGTATTTCGGGAGAATATTAACTCAGGCACGGGAGTATTAATAATAATGAAGTCAACATTTTTGAAATCCAAAGAAAAAAACACACATTGAATATGTATACATCGTCAAGGGTTTTGGTGTCGAGAGGACCAGTTTTTATAAAGAACAAGTCACACTTAAAGGCTTGCAATCCTGCATAAACATAATACATTCGATTTTGACAACATTACTCATACAACTAACTTCATTTTGCGGGGAATTCGATAACATACAAGGTGTAGTTTTGCATCCTCGTCAAAATTCAGGAGGTTGTCATAGAAGACGTAATTAATCAATATAAATTACGGCACCTGGTCAATAATAATAAACGTTGCTTTTTTTAGTTGTTTTAATTTGACACTATTTCAGAATGAAGCCGTTCTCAAAAGAGGAGAATCACCGTACATCGAATAGACGTCTGCGTTTGTTTGTATGTGTGAAATCGCGGTTATAGGGCTAGTATTAGACGGGCCGCGTTTTAATGCGGGTGGTGTACAATTACCGATTTCCGATATTAAGAAAAAAAAATACCTACGAATTTTATTATTGATTCGGGTCGAAAATCATTAGCATAGTTACCTCCTTGAATTTGACGTCGATACAAAACTACACCTGTATAGTCATAGCGTCGTATGAACCACAAAGTTGTGGAGAATTCTCTTACATAATAAAATAACCTTATTCCTGAAATACTTTCCTTCTCATAAGGGAACGAGGCGTCCTCGGGATGTCTCGGCGCGGTGCTCTGACCTTGAGGTTGATTTATCGGGAGACAGGAATCGCACTGCGGCAATACCGGACCAACCTTGAGACGGTGTGAAGCTTGTGTGGATCTTCCTTAAGTCTTACTCAAATGTTGCTAAGAGCTTCCATCGTCACAAACAAAAACTGATGCATTTATTCCTTGGCCTTTAATATTGAATAGAGAACCGAGTGTGGGAGGCATACTAAGGGGTGTATATTGCGTGGGTATCACGGTCGAAGTGTAGGCGTTAGGTGGGCGTTGCCTGCTTCGCTTAAAATCTTTTATAAATGGTCTACTGCTGTTATACAATCATGTTTTTACAGTTGCTATTAGAGTGCCTCTGGGCAAACTAAAATCATTTGATAAAACAAACATGTCAAATATCTGTTGTGTTTTTCTGTGAATACTCGAGAAATGGCTTTATCTAAAACCACATAATACCAGACTCATTGTATAGTGAATTCTAAGTAATCATTCCTTAGATAAACTGAGATCTGAAAACTTCCAAAAATCCACAACTTTTCTGCATATTATGTCACTTGTGCTATGCTACATGCTCTTAATTTTTTAAGTACATAACTGAACTGTATATGTCTGTGCCTAAAAGCTAGTCCACATCCACAAGCACCTGCGTCATTGTCTCTTTTAAAAAATTCAGAGTTTATTCGACGCTCGCCTACCTTGCCTCCACGGCTCCACACGCGATGCTCGTCTAAACTTAGCCTGTAACAACGGGACAAAACCATTTACATATTAAACATATTCACTTCATCATCATGCCTCTCGTTTCAGCTCTCTCAATATTATTAAAGTCCCAGGTAATGTGGCCGATGATCGAGAAATGAACCGATGTGCACATGTCTAACCTACATTGCAATAACCCGAAACTCTCGTTGCGGAAGTCGGTAAACTTGAGGATAAATGATGGTTGATTTAACCTTAACCTTAGTTTGTGACCTCACGTGTCTGTACTAAAGTCTCCAAATGAGTTGCCGGAATAAAAAGCAATTAAAACTGATAGTTTATTTGTTTAGGGACTCTTTTAGGACAGCCAAAATTTATTCAATGTTTCGTAATAGGGGGGTGTGCCAACATTTTTATAGGATTGCCTTAAGGGACTAATAAAGTATTTTGATAAAGGGAAATGTGGACAATAACAAAATATGTCAACTAAACTATGAACAGTACCTACTACTGTTAAATAGGATTAAGGAAGTACCGCCCTACGGATACTATCACATTTCAAGCGACCATGTACAATGCTTAACACTTGACCTTAGTTATTTGACCTTCGGATCGGCACGTGCAACGACCGAACACTTTAAATATTTAATTGTATCCGAACAACACGTAGTCGTTTTTCAAGTTTGGAAGTAAGAATTTGCCAAGGAATCCAAAACGAAAACGGATCATTTGACAAAACAGCAGCAAAATTGACTTTGTTGTACTATAATATGACATACCAAATGCAGCTGTCACTTTCCCACTCTCGGAATTGTCCTAAAACATTCCTGCACTAACAGATTATGGTAACACCCCAGTATAAAAAAAAAAAACAAAATATTGTTCGTTTACTTATCATTGATGACGTAAGACTGCATAATTTTATATTTGTATCTATAAATATACACGAAAGGCACGATCATAGTGAAGGTTTGTATTAGAATCTAACATCGAAGAATAAGTGAAAGCTATTTTTTGGATTTTGTACCGAAGGACCAATAAATTTATGGAACACGGTTGCTATGGCTCTTTTTAAGGCAATGCTTTTTAATTATACGCAATTTATAAGCTATTTCTAAGAAAATGCTGTTGCTGTTCGTGGTTTCAATCCTTAGTTATACCAGGCCACTCAGAAAGTATTGCGATAAATAGTTTTTATATATGGGAGACTGGCCAGTTAGAATCTTTTCCGAAAATATGATTACTTGTAAGTAAAAATATGTGTGTTCCATTTTCAAAATTTCCCTCCACATTTTTTGCGAGCCAATTCAAAGTATCGTGTCTTACTGAAAAATGGATCTGCGCCGGGAACATTTTAGAGCTATGATTTTTTACGATTTCAAGTGTCGCCTGAAACCGGATGAATCGTTCGATAGACTTCAAATGGCATTTATGGATGAAGGCCCCTCCAAGGCAACCGTGTATCGTTGGTATAACGAATTTAGGCGCGGTCGACCAACCTTGGGGGATGAAGAAAGAAGCGGTCGCCCTTTGACGGCTATTACGGAAGAAAACATGCTAGCAGTGAAAAATTTAATCCAAGATAATAGGCGAATTACATATCAGGAGATTCAGCACATATTAAAGATTGGATCGGGAAGCGTTCACGAGATTCTACACGGGCATCTTCGCGTGAGGAGGATAGTATCGCGCTGGGTGCCGCACTACCTCACCGACGCTCAGAAGCAGGCCCGGGTGGAATGGTGCCGTGATATGCTGAACAAATTTGAAGCAGGCTCGTCTCGGCGTGATTACGACATCGTAACAGGTGATTAGTCCTGGGTTTATCAATACGATCCAGAAACCAAGCGCCAGTCGACAGTTTGGGTGTTTCAAAATGAACCAACGCCTACCAAAGTGAAGCGATCTCGAAGCGGGGGAAGATTTTGATCGCCAGCTTTTTTAATTTGACTGGCCACTTGGCCTCAATTCCCTTACGAGAAGAAGCATCAACGTCCTCCTTCAAAAAAGCATCAACGCCGAATGGTATACTACCAAATGTTTACCAGAAGTTTTTTCTGTTGTGAGCAACAAGCGACCAAACACAGGGCTCCGCGGACTACTGCTCCACCACGACAATGCGCCTGCACACACCGCGCTCAAAACGAGGGATTTCCTGGACAGTACACCAGTCAAACTCCTGGGTCACCCTCCTTACAGCCCTGATCTAGCACCGTGTGACTTCTTTTTATTTCCAAAAATAAAAAATCAGCTCAAGGGGATACAATTTTCGTCGCCGGAAGATGCGCTGGCTGCGTTCGAGCAGGCTGTAAACGAGGTGTCTGCGGCGGACTGGAAAAAGTGTTTTGAAAACTGGTTCAGACGCATGAATCTTTGTATAGAGGCTGGTGGAGAGTACTTTGAAAAGATTTAATAAAAATATATGTACCTGTAGAACAATTTTTTTTAGTGTCGCAAAACTTTCTGAGTGTCCCACGTACAGGTGTGTGACGAGGTGCCCGGTACCACCTCCACCGACTCTTGTTTGCTATTATTAAACTATACATCTAATGTGGTTCAAAGACGAGAAAAAAATTACAGGAAAAAGTTATTGTATTACTCCAACACGGAATAAACGGGCTAGACTAGAGATGGATTTACCTCAATAATCAATCGGTCATCTTTAAGCCTGTCACGAGATTAAAATAATATCGCACCATTTCTGCGGGAATTCCAGATTTATATTTGAACACAGCTGTTTGTTTTTCAATCTAAATTGATTGACAAACTTCATTCGTGAACCTTCATCGTAATTTTCAATGCTTCCTGATCAGTCTGTTTAGTCTAAGATACCAATTAATATTTCAATCGTATCAGTTTATTTAGTTTCCAGCTGCATCAACAAGACCTTCAGATATTTTCTCAAAATCGTAGCTTTGATCGGTTTAACCAGTTCTATTTGATGACTTGAAACCAATAGCATAGAACAAACATTGGTAACAAACAGGAGATTGGAAATAGGATTTCTGATGAAATGTATTTGTGAATAAATTGTCGTTTGAGACCGTGTTGATAATGCTATGCAAGCGAACTACTTTAAAATCAAAGCATGTTTGATACTTGGTTTGTGTGTCGACATCCAGACGATCTTATCGGAAATTACAAAAACTGTATCTGTACGTTTCTGATATTTATGTTTTTAAATTCTTAGTTTCCTTTCTTATATTTCATCGTTTCTTAAGTTTATAATATTCGTATGTAAAGTCGCGCCCTTTTACGTGAGCAGAACCTAATCGTATCATTCTGAATTCTAAACAGGGATGGGCTCTAGTTTCACATTGTTAAATAATATGGGAGAGATGATCCAAGTCCAAGGTTTTACATGACCGTCCATTGTTTTCTTGAAAATGTCGTGGCTATTTCTTGTCTGTTTTCTCTTTAAACTTGAAAAAGATAGTGACACATATTTTCTTGGAAACTCTTGACGAATGAATCAGAAATTTTCACAACGAATACAATAAAGTCGAAACAACTACGAACTGCTAAAACGATAATAATTTAGGATTTCTTGCAGCTGAGTACGGTCTTTTTGTCTGCCCAACGGGAATTGAAGTGACATTTCTGGGAAAGTTTAATTTTATCTAACCACTGTTTGAGCTAAGAATGGATCGTTTGTAGCGTGTGGACATACTTTAATTAGCACTGCGGGGTGTTCTTTGGAAAATTGCCAAAAATGTTTGGGGGAATTCACCCGTGGTTGAATTTTTGTCAGTAGTCTTGAGAAACAGACTGCAAGCGGCCTCTGAAACGTGCTTTGTTCATCAGATGCGTACGTTAAATATAATGATATCAAAATAATCAAGGTCCTGTCGAAATCTTGTGGTTGCCCTTGAAAATTGTTTGTTTATCAAAAGTTATTGGACGATTATAACGATTAACAGAACCCGTTGATACACAATACGTGTGAAAATAACAAAATTCCTCTAAACTGGATTATGTCACCTATTTGGCCACGAACAGTATGACGTAATCAATCGTAGATTCTTCAAATGTTCGATATCCTTCAGTGTGTCGCAAAAGTTGTCGAAAAACAACAATGTTTATTATGTTTAGTTGTTAGGATTTGGGTACAATTTAGTAATTCGCTAGTCGGTCATTCGTGATGTCACTTTGATAAGGGTGCCGCTTCGTATAATTTGCACGCGACGTATATTTGGTGTTTTGCCGATAAGGTGAAGGTCAATGAGACATTTAGTATATTTAATGAATTACATTTTTGTTGTTTTAGGATTAATACAATATATCATAACTTTGCAATGGCATTTGGCTCAAATCCGTCGACAAAGAAATTCTGCAATGTTATTGGATTTGTTATCTTAGCCCATGATTTGTAGTGGAAATTTTAACCACTTAATCCGAGTTGAACCGGGCCTTATCATTGTTATTATGGTAAAGATAATACTTATAATCTTAGCTGAGCTAATAGGTTGTATTGTGAAATATAAGCTTCTATAGTATGTGTTAATACCAGGTGAAGGATTTACTGTTTCTCTAATATTGGCTTAGTTGCACATAAAATTTCAACTACGTATCGTGTTTGTACAAACATTCAGTGTTAGTAAACTGAGTTTTAATCCGATTTGAAAATTGTAACATAATATTTGCATAATTATAACGTTTAACAGAATTTTAATTGGTTGTGCCTAACATATATTATCTCTTTTATATTATTGTTCTTTACTTCTTACGCCAACTCTTAAGGCTGGCTCTTGTTTACTTTCTCCATATTGAGTGGTGTCCCAACCCAACTCCCAGCTCTCCGTGTGATTTCTAGTCGCCGTTGTTTTACCATTGTGCAATTCGTTCGTAAGCTTTTAATCTGAAAGCTTGAATTTGAACAGCTAACACAATTATACTTATCTTTATTAAACCTAAAATATGACAAAGTTGTGCTAGGATCATCAATCAATGGATACAATAAGACGATCGGACAAAGTTTCGCAAGTTACATTTGCAATATGTCACAAAAGTACACACAGTTGTTATCTTATCTGTTAAGTAATGTGCCCACGGTAATCTGTGCTCTAGAGAGGTACTGTGAAGCACTTGTGAACCATACGATGTTGGTGTCAGGTGCGCGGCGGACGTCCTACCCGGGCGCGGGAGCTCACGGCTCCGACATAAGCTTTGCGACTGCTAACTCTGCACGGTTTGACGAGGTAAGGCCAACGTTTTCGACCAAACGTTTCGGTGCGGATATTATTGATGTTCAAAACTAACTTTTTGGAACAATATATGGGATTTAAAACAAAATAATGGATGGTATTATTTAATCTCTGCTGATGCAATAAAAATTGTGTATGTATTCTTTTGTGACGACGTTCTGCAGGAATTGAAATACACAGGCTGTGAAGCAATTTTTGGTGTTTTATTGAATGAACCCAGCTGATTGTTTGATTAAGGATTATATTTTTTTTTACTCGAATACAAAAATACTTAGTGCATATAATGTATTGTCAACAACAATGGGAAAATGTAAATATCATAACATGTGAGTCTGCTTCTACCTGGGCTCTAATTCGTTTAGCGCAGTTTAGGATTTATAATCCCTATATTGTTCTGAAGCCGGGTGGACTGGTGGAGTGACATTTCAGAGCGGGCTTACACAAAGGCATGTCATAAAGCCAGGGGTTGGCTCGGTGACAGATAGCGCCGGGCTAATTATTGTGACTTGACCTTACTCGCTAGAGAAAGCGTGTTATCATTAAAACTGTCTATTCAATGTGCCATTGTATATATGCCATTGAAAGGGATAAAGTCAAGCGCTTTGTCGTCGTAAGATAAGCTTTCACACCCTCTATAATGCATATGTGAATAGAAACACATGGATTTGATTGCTTTCTCATCTTTGACATGAAAATTGATTGTGACGGTAGATTTACCACTGGAACAATCAGATTATAAGCGTTCGCCCCTGCCATTTGCATAAAGAACTGCAAAACTTTATTCATCCAAGATTTCAATAAGAAACACGTTTCACAGATAAACTATTTTACCAAACAATGATTTTGGTTGGATATTACAACTTTGAAGTGATTTGTTAAACGTTTGGCGCTTAATTTATTCCTATAGCAAAACAAATGTTTTGATCAAGCGGAACAGGTTTAAGTGACGTACGAAACTCCAAAAATCATCCCAATTTATACGTTAAACGTTTTATACGTTATTTTTACCGGCAGCTCATAATTGAAGTAGACGATAAATTCGTATAGTTTCAAGTCCTTTCTAAGAAGTGGTCCTTTTACTTTTCGAATAACGTCTTATATCAATCAGTCTGCTAGGGCATTTATACGGCTCTGAATGAATACCTACCGACCAAAGAAATAATCTTCTATTCTATCAGGGCACGTTATTGATTTTTCATGTCTTTAATGTACGACTCTGTGAATGAAAGCTTCCTGTTGGTTTGTGTTAGTGAAGGGATAAAAATATCTTGTTAAAAGTAGTTCTGGACGATGCGTATGCTAGTTCTAATGCGTAGTTGCGTCTAGATCAAACATTTGGTGTTTGGATGGCACGAATGTACCAGGTTCTAAAACAGGATCAGGTCTCAGGATCGCGGAATCAGGTGCAAAAATATATAGAGTTTTCGTTTGACCATGAAGTCGCTAAGATTTTTTCTGGGCGACGTTTTCCACAAAATCTGACTCTGTTATTTTTACTTTACTGCGCTTTTACACATGCTATCCTCCGAGACGTGGTTATTATTATTTTATTGCGTCAGTAACTGGCGCCAGATTGCAAAATTTGGCAGTTTCATGTGGGTGCTCAATAGCAAGTTTTGTATCTTCATTTATACTAATGTTCTGTGAATTAGCCACCTTAGCATCGTTCATTGTTTATTTGGTAAACCTATGTGTTGTTTCATCACTAGGTTGCCATAAATTCCAATGATGAGTAGGATACTCTCAACTATTGCATTATGTGTTGGAAAACTACAACTTTGGGTTGCGTACAATCCAGCATACGTTCGTATGTTTTTGTGTGTTAACCGTACCTGGTGGTATGAACAGATAACAGTTGTGTAGCGTCTGCAGCATAAAGCTGATACACGATATGATTGCTATATTTTCTAGGAAATCTTTTTATGGTTTGTGAGCAATTTTAACACTCACACGCTACGTTGTTTAGTTCTCACGGGTTCATTCCCATATGATCTGATTCGTAATCACTTTGTGGTTTTAACGCTGCCTTCTAGTTAAGTTTTTCTGGTATATGACCTAAAGATGCCTTGTATAGAAAAATCTAAAATATTCTTAGTTGTGTAGGAGTGCCACATGGAAAATTACTGAATTGTTTTATTTGACAAATTAGAAGTTGCAAAGCCAACCTTGTTAAATAACAATAGCTTATTGTAGATCAATATGCGTTGTTTGATGAATAATAATCACCTAAGTGTCTGCAGTCCTATACTGGCTGCGTGTTTTATTGCGATACATCGGCCACCGGAACAAACAGTAGCTTTTCCGACCTCATCACTATATTGTAATGTTACAGGGGTCAAATGGGGTTCGTTTACACGGGCCAGTAGTGGTCGGACAGGTACCTCCAGACGGGCTCCCGTGGCGAGACAATGCCGTACCCTGTTCCGGCTAGGTCGGGTATCCCGCGCGTCGATGTGTGCCACCTCTGTTCACAGATACGGCACACAGCGGCCTGCTGCGCAACATTGATTCGTGGTTCGCGCTTCGCCCGCTATCGTCTCTCCGTCTCTCAGTCACTAGTGCGCAACGCCAAGAGAAACAAGTGTTCGCGCTACGCAGCGCTACTTTTATTTTTGCGTTAATTTTTTTGTGCAAGTCTACGCTTCAACAAAGAAAACCTGTTTTAAATTGCCCATGTATTCTTTGGTGAACACGAAAGAGTAGAGATTCATTTGTAAACTGTGTTACATCGCTTGGCTCTCTACATAGTTCGGTTCCTGTGTGTTGAGTAATATTCTGTGTCAGTTGTAGTGGTTGTGCTTTTGATAGAGTCGCACAATTTCATCGCGAACGTGTTCCAAATTGGGATTTCACCACGAGCGGGCTCAAGGAAGTTTATAGTCAAGTGAGTTAATAACGACATACATGTACGCGACTTAATCCTTCATTTAATTTGTCGATTGTGTTTTGGCTTTCTTTTTTTTTGTAGTGGTTCCACCCGCCTGATTTACAATTAGATGTATGCTGAATTAGTAATAAGGATTGAAACTGGTCTCAATGAATCTGGTGATGGATCGCTGGGTGGCTAATGTGCGGTTTTATTGGTAGTGCAAGCCGAAGAACAACTGGATGCACGGTGGTACCGCGTGACGACACCGTACCGCGTCGCCAGTCGCGCCACCACCACGGCCGACGTCACTGTCCCACTACACGCTCTAGAGCGCCACTTATCTCGAATGGTGACGGTGTGCTAGTAAACGAATCAATTTTTTTCATGGCTAACATTGACTTTTCATTTTCAATACGTTTGTACAACAAATCGATATCTATCGCACTAATACAATTTGACTGCTGCCGACCCTAATGTTTGTTATACTCCGGAATGGAACTGCAGAAATCAATGAACGTTTGATGAGTAGGTAAATCAGACGCTTCGCAACAGTAAGGAACCGGACGTGTGTATTGATTTAAATCTGCACTTGATTTTAGATGTTTCCGCTCGTTTATTTTGTGTTTGGTTGCCATGTAAATACTACTAACAATGTAAAATCAGCTAATCCGAATGTCCATAATGTTTTTAATCAACTTTACTCCAGCAAATGTTTGCTATTTTGGTTCGTATTAGAATAACGTGTACTGATAAAAGTGTTATTTAAGAAATTTCACAATGTTTCTTATCAAATAAAAATATTGTTTTTTTTTTTCTATAAACATTATTGTACGTCAAAACAATACTTTGCTATGTATCTGGAGCATCTGGACAAACAAGCAAAGTAAAGAAAGTCTCTATTTATTTTATTGGACATTTTGAAAGCTCTGATTGAGTTTTACCAATCACCTGGAATCCGTCGATTGGTGGACTCGCAGCTCGAACCAAACAAAAACAGAATGTTTAACCTAATATTAACGATGACGTACAAGTCGGAAGACTTGATTGTGAAGTGTTGTTGTTCTAACATCTGTTAGGTGATGGGTTGCCAAATTTTATTCATGTCATCTTAAGTTTTAACTAGGTCCATTTATACCTAGCGTAGTTTGGAGTATGTTTTCGCATCATCTGCATATTATGCACCTCACCTTGAAAAGTAGTACTTTGTCTTATGTTTAGTTTTGTCTAGTCCCCATTTCTTCCCATATGGTTTAAACTTGAAGTGTTTATTCCCTTTACATTAGCATTTTGAAGACTTATTGTCTATTGGAGATCTCTCATCTTTTAGCTTCTTTAATATCCCATATAGTTCGAAGTTGATAGAAGTAACAGTAGCTGCATTAGCAGTTAGCACAAATACATACTTATAATCCGCTAAGTTTTGACTAGCCCTATTATTTTGGTTTGAAGTCCTAAAATTTTCAGCTTCATGGCATATAGGACTCTATAATCTGTTAGCGTCATGCCATATTAGGGCTCTATCATCTTTTTAGTTTCTACTAGCCTCATTTATGCTTTACAGTTTCAGGGTTATTGCGATTTCTTTTATTAACCTTTCTGTTTTCATAATGTCCATGCATAAAACCATCTAAAAATATATACATGAGATAGGGGCCATGTACCTACGTCGGGTGTATTAGCGTTGAAAACTCATTAGTTACATTTTTTCATTAGCTGTCTTTGAGTTTTCGTACAAGGTTAATTTGTCAGTTACAAATATACCTGTCAAACTTGTAAAACCAGTTGAACACCCAATGAATATTAAAATTTTCTCACAGTTTGTCATTGTATCTAATAATGTCAGGTCGATTGCATAGAATGCGCTCCCTACCTCCTTGGCGATGGCCTGTAGTTTATTGAGGTACCTTAATCTTTTGTCTATGCTGAAACACCTTTCATAATGTTATTCTTTTAATAGAGCAAAACTCGTCGAATGTGTAAGGTCTTGTGTTGCTGTATATAGAGCTAGGTTTGCATTGATCGCATACAGTGAAAGTGTCGATGCGAGCTCGACCTGCGCCGGCGCAGCACTCGGCTCCGTCGTGTGTCGTAAGGCTGCGTGCTCCGAGGGGCTCTAGAAAGCTCTGTGGAATTTTCCATCGAAACAACAGAGCCTGCTGCTTTGTTCCGCTTCGATTTCGTAACAAAGTCTCTCTTCGCTGACACTGAATATTGCATTATTGTTTCCTGCTGGTACTAAGTATGATAATTTTTATTGCACTTCCCAAGTGCAATTTGATCATTAAGTTTATAAACAAGCGGAAACTGTGTCATGTTTAGAATAACAAACATTATCAACCCGTCCCGCTTTATGCATCGCGTTGTTATGTAGAGGAGATACTACTATCTTAGAATGTCCGGAGCACCAATCAATCACGCTGTAGAAGCATATCGTAGAAGTAATTAAAGCTGGCACTCTGGCTGCAGTTGGCGTGGCACACTGCAACAGGCGCGTGGGCCACCACGTGACGACTCGATGTAATCGCACTTCACGTCCACCAATTTACGAACAATCAGCTCCACATCTTACTTATTGTACTAATTGTGACAGCTAATTGTGTGTGGGAGTGTAAAACCATTCGACATTAACGATCAAGCACATAGCTATTACAGATGTAAACCACCTGCAGATCATTATGTAATCGTTTGTTTGTTAGGTGGTACATATAGTTTTTTGTCGCGGTAGTCAGGTCAAGCTCAAGGCACATGATAAACTTGTACTCGCGTAGGCGGACACGTGAAATGATTTTTTTTGCGGTAAAGAAAGAAAAGCGTCTATTTCTTTCGCGCTTTTTTATGTAATACGCTAATTTATTGCGCAACCGAGCGAGAATGATCGATATGTGCCGAGGTGGAGTCCGCAGTTCACATTGATTTCATTCATAAGGTAGCCAGTAGCTACTTACTATTGCGACAAATTAAAAACAAATTTCCGTGAATGAAAATGATGAGTCAGTCGTTTGGCTCGATTGGCGTGTTTTCATTCAAACCGACATCGTTCCGATCCTCGCCAAGTATGACGATGATGGACGAGCCTTCTTTATCGTCGTTTTACAGCTCTATTCTAGAAACAAAAAACAAAATTATGATAGAAATTCAGTAAAAGCAAGACCCTGTCTTGTTTATGATATCGTAGGTAGACATTTTGGCGAAATTTGTGAAAGATGTGCTGAAAGACGAATAGTGCTCACAAACTTTTCGTTGAACGCAGAGAAGTGTACTACAGAATCGCAAACAAATATATTTTTATCAAAGGCAGTTTTATTAAAAAAATATTTGCAATGCGCAGAATATCAATGAAGCTAAATGTGGACTGCCTGTGGGAGGGAGTACTTGAGACTGATAGAATCAATAATGCTTCATTCCGGTAATGCTATTAATATCAACGGACGGATATAAATATCGGTCGCCTATGGACGGTCACAGATGGTTGCATTGATCAAGGTACTTGGAATCCGAACCGCGTGTCTTCCTGCACATGAATAATTTCTTTAGCTTCATGTAGACTTGCAGACCGCCATGTTGTGGGTTTAATGTTCTCTTTATTGATGATCATTGGCGTCGGATAGCAACAGGTACATAACAGTCTAGAATAACTGTTGGCAAATGTTTGTTGTGCAGCACTTTGTCGCATTCCATTATCTCGTGATCACATTTAAATGTATTACCATCGTTTTTAAATCTTCAATATTCAACAAATCAAGTTCAATGTCCTTTCTTTTAAAATTAGCTTTCTTTTTGGCAATTTTATTGCTAATTCTGTTATAATTTATAAGCTAATAACACTTTCTTCGAATTCCTCACTTCAGACTTCATTTTCGATATTGTTTTTAAGTTTGTTGAGTAAACATCTTGAACTGAAAACATTAGTTGTAGCCGCATACTGGCGCAACCTAGTGACCCAAATTTACCAGTGCAAGTACATGGCGGCCTCTCACTTTCTAGGTTGTCCCGGTTCCTAGCTGTCATTACTGCTAAATTAAATAGGTGTATTCAATTAACGAGCTAAACGCAGGTTCTCCATATTGATTTGTAAAACAACTTTAGTGCTGTTACTAAATAATCAATGACATTGTAATTAACACTGCCATTCATAACAAAGTAAAGTTCAGTCATTTGAATCGGTAGGAATACAATGTTTGAATTAAACTCGAATAAATTGGGGCCTCTGGAAATAATGTTGTCAACCCACAAGGAGATATCAATGATACACATATACAGAAATATACGGCTGGACGCTCAGAATTCTTGCAGCGTTTGTTCACGTCAGGGTCGTCGTATCACATTCTTGTGCATAAGTACCCAAAATACTTAACATTTTGATACACAAAAGGCACATTAAACAATACACTCAACCTTGAAGAGTCGCTGTTATCAATGATGACTGTATCGTTCGACACCTATTGGTTAAAATATTTTGAAAACCTGGTTATTGTTCTCATATACATTTAATTTGAATTAGAAAAGTTCTTGTTATGTTGATAGGTATATCAAATATTGTCACTGTAATTGGAGAGAATTGGTTCTGCTTCGATTTGATCACTGAACTATCTACCTTGAGGACCTAATGCACATAAAAAACTTGGTGAATTGGTTGTTCACTTCTTCCTCGTTACTTAATTAAAGTTCTTTGGTACAGCATTGTTATCGGTTTTTCATGATCGGTTACCGGTAGAATTTAACAGGCCTGTGAGTTAACAGGCCGTGTGATTAGATCGGACGGACATCGAAACGTCTCCGCATAACGTTCTATTCCCATTAGCGTTACGTAATAACCCGTAATAGTTACTATAACCGTTCGCGTTGCTCCGGTTGTATGTGGTCTACTACTCGTGTAAATTTAACTATCAATGTCGAAACAACGGCTCCTCGTCTTCTCCAAACCGGTCCCATCCGGTTTTCAGCATACATGACCTTATTGTCGTGCGTTTACAAACATTCGCTTCTCGTCACATTTAAAATTCTAGCGAGCTTTGAGCATGTGTAGTGTTGACACGCAAAAGGATCCGATATAGCACATACGCATACAATATTCCTCTTATCAAGAGTTTGAAGGTCTCGTCGATAATAATGTAGGCGTGGACAAATAATTCAAGTCTCATAACTAAATCTGTACCTATTTTGAACTGTCGAGCTACAGCTACCTATTATTTTATTACATAAGAAAGACTCTATGTAAGATTATTTCGGTTCAGTTTCTGGCAAACTATCGCTGTTGTTTGTAACCATATGATTTGGTGACGTGTAGTTTTGGGTACTCTATTTCAGTATTTCCCGGAGATGTGACGTGTTGTCGTCGTAGTGGTAGGTGGTTCGTCGACGAACCTCGGACTAGCGGAGAGGCGGGGCGTGCGCGTCATACAAATATACCCGAGAACAGATGCGGCGCGGTTTCGCTTCTAATTTGGTGACGCCGCGGGCGGCCGCGCTGGCAAGCTCCTGTCGCGCTACGCAATCTCGACGACGTGACATCGAGTATCGAAAGAAGTCACGCTACCGCTGCGTCACAATAAATACTCATCGATGAAATAAACAAAGACTATGGCAAACACGTCAATGTTTACATTGAACATGAACCAGAAAGAACACGCGTGCTCAAGAGCAGATGTTATGTAGCTGGTATTTTTAAGTAAATTAAAGAGGCAGCAGACGTAACAAACGCATTTATAACTGAGGCATCTGGAGGTCAAGCGCCTTGCACACATTGTAGAAATCTCTGGATTGCTTTGTCGTGCCCTTTACACACAAAGCGTGCCAGCATCGAGTGAGAGGATAAAATAAAAGATAATAAGCTGTCGGGCTGCGGACGCTGCGGGCTGCCCGGGCCGTTGCCGACTAGTTTAGTTGCTAGTCATTTAAAAAGCATTCGAAGGCCCCGGTCTACGAATCTGACATTTACTGATTGTAACATTTCTAACTAGTCGTGGCCACTTGCATCTCGTCTACTACTAACTGCGCTGCTTGATCCTTTGTCAGACTGTCAATGAATGAAACAATCGTTGAACTCGAGATGAACTCTCTTCTATCAATACACTTGGTTTTATAAATAATAATTTTGAATCCTTATTGGTCTCATACAATGTATCCATCGCCCTCGTTGCAAAGTTAGCGCGCTTTGAGCGTAGCATTGGTGGGGGTTTCTAGCTTGTAGCTACGAAATATTGAGGTCAGTTTAATTAAGATGTCTGCAATCATCACGAACTCCTTTATGTGAAGGATTTAAGCTCTATCAATACCAAGCTATTTATGATATACAATTTAGATAAATTATTAAGATGACAAAAGTTTGTAGTGTGCTCTAATTTTCTAATAAGGTGCTATAATTATCACGATGATACCATAGGACAGGTAGGTAGGTAGGCAGCATTGTTTAGTGTTATGAAAACATCATTTTTAAGAGTGTCTTTCATTTAATTCGCAATTGAAACAGTAACATAATTATAAAGTTTTTCGATTATCATATTGGGTGAATAAGCGGTCATAAGCCTATTCTAATAATTATGGATGTAAGAAGACCAACGTGTCGCAATTTTTTGTTTAATTTTATGGAAATGTTTCATGTTATGTAATGAATTAGGAAATCATTACAGTTGCATCAATTTGATTCGATCGAACTAGACTTTATTTCTATGGCTACGTTTCTTAGCCATAAAAGGAAACATGTTTTATTTTAAATGCACGGTTATATAAAAGTGTCGCAATATTTATAAGACGGAGCAACTCTTTTGTTCGGTATTTCCCCATGTATGTAACATGTGAGCAATAAATGACGAACATTGCACATTCTTAGATATCGGCGTAGAAAACATTGAGTGTTGGCGACACTTGAATGGCATAAATTATCTAAATAATCTAATAATTGTTTTCGAGGACGGGTAAGTTACAGTGGATAGATCTCTGTTAGATAATTATGACATCACACACGCTTAGATTCGATTAATTTGAATAATTACACAACTGCTACTAACTATAAGGCCAGTCTTCGCCAGTCGTGTGATTTAGCCACTTTTCTGTGTTTTGTGGTCAGGGTTTTCCACTGAGGGGGGAATGACTCACATCACTTCATTTTAGGACGCACTTATCAATTTTAGGTGCGTTGAAAGTCTTGTATTTTACCGCAATCGATTAGATCAAATATATCCACATACGGTCATTTCCCGTCTAGTTTCCGTAGCTGTCACGTAGTGTCTGAGAAATACTCAATTCTGTAATCTACCTTCATCCATCCATCCACCCAAGTACGTAGTAGTTGGCCCAATCTCATTTTGTTTTTAGTCAGCCTGATTAACTTTCCGAGCTAGAAGCTAGCTGCTTTGGCCTCTCTTGCTCTTTCTAATTCAGCTTATTTACAAAAACTTGTTTGTTAATGAGGCGTTTTTTGTCGTTCAGGTGGACAGCGGCGGCGGTGGCTCGGCCGAAGTGATGGTGTACTCTCTCGGCTGGGGCATGGGGGAGCCGGAGCGGCGCGGCGCGGACCGCAAGCGCGGCCAGCCAGCGCCGGTCAGCGTGGTACATACGCCGCTCTCGCCTGACGAAGGACATGAGGTGGACGTGCTGCCCCTACACAATCAGGTACTGTTATTACACATCACACATTACTGGGGTCACAGGTACATGAGATCCGGAGTAGCAAGTTGCGTAGCAAGCACAATTAAGTACTATTTTAAGATGCTATGCATGCAGGAGGCTTTAAAGGAAGTTGTTAATGTTTAATATATTGTTTTGCGGAAATCCGGATACCTAATACACAAATTAAGGAATTAACATTTTTGCACTAAAAAGAACCTCCGCTACGTCCGCTACGTCGTAGTCGCGTAGCGTTTTCGTAGCACTTGAAATGGGATGCTGACAAGTTCGATCAATCGATGTCTATTCTACAATTCTTTGGTCACCATCCCAGCTTTATTTTGTCAATATCCTTTCCCATAACTTTGTCTCGGCAGTCTATCCAACAAAAAGTATTTCAGTGCATTGAAAGGGTTATAAAATCAAACGAAGGAAAGATCCATCTGTCAGACCAAGGAAGTTCTTCAGAAACTCTGTCACCAAAAAGTAATCAAGTAGGTATACTAATAACGATGGACTACCAAAGTGTGAAATGTCATCTTGAGATAAAAGCTGAAGTCTGTCGGAATAAACTTTTCGCTCATTACGAAGTTTCCTTTGCAGAGTATTGTTTCTTCTGATGTGGAACTTTATTAGTGTATTTGTAGCAACATCACCTATAATATTCCTTTGTAACTATAATGATATAAGTAGACGGGACTACACGCCTAAAGTATTCATTAAATCTTAACTTATTCTATTATTGACTGAAACTTTGTTTAACTTGGGCTTAGTCTGAGCCACACAAACTCCATTTACGATCAGTTATATTTAACTTCTCGCAAGCACAGTTCAAGTGCGGTTATAATATTTAGCCTTAAACCTATAAATAGAAGCTTTAGCACTTTCAAGTAATTGTATATGTATCGAGAGATGTGAAGGAGACTATTCGCAACGTTAATAAAACTTATTGTTGCCAAACCAGAACTCAACTTTGTTACCAAGTCTATTTTGGAGGGTTACTATAGCTTACAGTTTTGGAGCAATATCAATAGTTAAATAACAATTTTACAGACGTTGAAACCGGTCCATAATCCCCAAAAAGGTATCGTACACAAATAATTCGAAGATAACAGTATTAATAACGCAGACCTTTTGGAGGGCTTGTTATTTTTATAAGATATATTTCTCGGATAGAAAACTTTAGAATACGAAGGTGCAGTCATTTCTGGAGCAATGTGGTTGATATATCATTAGTGTTATTGTGGTGTGAAGTGCAGTGTGCAGTCTGGGACGCGGCGGAACGGTATTAACGAAGAGAATTCATTACTCACGTGTCTATGGCGACAGGCAGCCTACCGAGCAGTCGCTGCTCTACCATTGTCTTTTAATTTATGGTCTGCTTATATTAGTTTTGCATAAACTTTAAAGTTGCATGTATTTGGACGGTGAGGTCCAGTTGCCATGCAACGAACCTATCTGCGTTCTTAACTTGCGACTGGTTAGGCGGTCTTAGCCTTTTTTACCTTGTTGCTTATATGCAAGCAATAATATGCATGATGCAACGACCTGATGACCGCTAATTTATCTGTGGTCTGCTTTATAATCGTCTAGACAGGTATCACGTATGCACACGAATTATAAAGGTAATATGTTACGGGGCGGGCAGGGCGGGTGGGTCGACGCACCGCGCCCGGGTGCTGCGTGAGCCCAGCGCGGCGGCGGCGGGTCAATGGCACCACCCGCCATACTCTTTACACTATATCTCACTCGCAAGTAATTCGATCGAATGCATACTGTACAGACTGCAACCTCGCGTGCGCTCAACTGAATTACTACCTACGTGTGAACAACGCGATACCATTTTGCGAACAACTTTTTATACGTAGTATTGTGAATTTGTTTTATGACACAAAAACAATACCCAAATTGAAACGTTATCAGATAAAGACACATTCAACTCTGGGTGATATGTACGAAAATACGTTCATCGATCAAATGACTCACATAATGTACACACAGCTCCATTAAGTGCTTACTCCCCAAAATACATGTACACGTTCAAATCCGTGTTAGGCCTAAGCTGGTTTTTCAATTTTGCAAAAACATTTTATTATAAATAACGTATTGTTTTAGTGAATAAACAAGTTTAAGTTAGTATTTCTTTAAAGTCTCTTTTTAATATTTTCATTTTCAACAAAACGTTAATACTTTTATAATTGTGTATAACGACTAGCAATAATAGGGTTAACATTTACGATTAGTTTTTCAACGTTTAAATAGACCGAAGGTTTCAAGACCGCTTGCCGCGCATAGTATTGGAGGTTCAAATCCTAGGCACGAAATGTGCTTTTTTTAATGCTATATTACTATAATTAATCAATAAGTATTTGTCTATTATGTTTTAGTAGTATGAATTTAAAAATAAAATACTTTAATAATCATTGAATAAGATTTATTATTGCTATTGCTCTTATTTGACAAAACGTTGTTGTTATTTTACTACAAAGATTTATATTTTACAATTTGAATTGATAATTTACAGTTATCATAATATCATACTAACAATGTATACAGTGCAAAGTGCTATGTTTTTGTGAAATAAATACTTTTATTATTATTATTTATTATACTTATTTTGCCAACTGACACAAACGGGAATGTATACATCGAGCGTTGTAGTTATAACTTGAGAAGAAAACGTAAGTAAAATTACTGGATACCCTCAAATTATGACATCATCGGTTAGGCAGAGACATAAAGATAAAGTGACTCGGACGATAGTAGATAGCAATTTCATCGCATTAAATATGGGGTCGCTGGCTAGTTCGTCAAACTGCCGATATGACCACGTTCGGTGATGCGATGGTTCGAATCCATGTGGAAACAATGAACTATTGAAGTATTTTTTAGATTATTCACAACGAATTCAATGTTGTAGCATTGTAACATTTTAAAACTGAGGGGTTAGCACATACTGACGCTGTGTGTACCTATATAGGTTGTCAATATTCAGGTTACAGAGAAGCGTGACGGCAGTAATAAATGAAATAAAGTTAAATATTTACTTCGTAAGGTTTAAAATTATGATAATCAATCGCAAGTAATTAAATAAACACTGTAGACCCTATTGCTATTTCATGGTAGAGATATTTGAAATAATTTTAGAGTATGCCACTGTCATGACAATGAGTTAAGATACCAAGCTCATAAATCTGAAGATAGCTCTCGAATCGTGTACCGATTTTATAAGACCAGTAAGAATAAGAACATAGCGGTGCCATATTTACATGACAATGTGCGTGTGGAATATATAGGGACATGCTGTTTTCACTAATTTAATTATGAATTGTTTGTGATCAGGTGGGGGGCCACACCAGACTGCTGGTACTGAACGACAGTACAGTCATCAAGCCGCTCAATATTCGCGAGTTGCATTTCTACCAGAACATTCCTGAAGACATCCAGAACTTCGTACCCAGATACAAAGGTGAGCATCAAACTCCTTTGCCGCCTGAAACATGATTCAATATGGCCGCCCTGTACGCTTTTACGATTCGCTGAATGCATCATGTTCATTCATTGCATCTTACATTATTTTCTTTAATTATAATGATATAATCCGTTTTTGTTGTTTCCATATCAAATTGTGTTGTTTAATGTGTTTGCATTTAAAGCACCAAGGAAGTTATTGATTTTATTGATATAATAAAATTATTAAATATAACTGTTATCTGTTTTCCACAGCCTTGTGACTATCGTGTTTACGAAACATGGGTGGTATCGAATTAGCGGTTGTTTCATCGATCGATCGTTTCAAAACGTAACGAGACGTGTTTGTCGTTGTTTTTGATCGATTTCTTTGTATAATAAATACTTTTTATCTTTTGCGTCATTCGGTACTTTAGATAATCTAATGTAATCGTAATTCGGATTCATAAAGCTGTGAAGTATGAGTTTACGAGATTAGACAACTGATTGTGATCTTCCTTATTGCTTGATGATCGTAACCATCATATTCAAAGTGAGTTATGAGTATGAGAGAGATGTATGTAAGTTGAATATAGCAAACCCGCCGACCGCAAAATTATACAATTTGAATATCCACAGTATCCTTATTCAGTACTGTGATTTATGGCATATAGCTATTATTGATATGAATGTTGCTAATGTGTCCTTAATATAACCATACTTATGCAACCTATAAAGCAGGCTTTTAGGTAAGTAGTATTATAATTCTATATTAAATAATATACTATTTATGAACAAGAATGATGATTTTGTAATTGTTTTCGAAATACCTCTTTGACACTTGTGTTTCTTTTAATGATATTGTGGATAACTGGTAAATTAGGAAGTATCCAAAAAAAAACAAAAAAGTACCTCGTAGAACAAAGTACCTATGCCAGCGTCAGGCTACGAATAGTAATAACAATAACACAGTTGACAGCTGTTACTTGAGTGACTATAAACTTTACCGTCGTTGCACGATATGGCAATATCACGGTGTTTTTTTTTTGACAAACATTGTTGAAACGTAACTAAGTAACCTTAGCTCGTTTTAAACACATATTGCTCACATTGTGCATCAAATACATTTGAACTTTTACTTATGTTACTGAGACTGCTTTTTTCTATTCGACATGTAGTTAAATGTGCACAGACTATGTGAAACCGTAATATTATAGTTATTTGTGTTTTAATTTTCGTTTCAATTTATTTTGCTGAATAGAGAAACTTCGGGCCAACCTTGATGATTGACCTTAGTGTACGTAATACCGAATATTGAGCATTATTTACATTTCACGCAATGAAATGCTCTGTTTGTTTTGGTGTTGTATTTGTTAGTTGAGCTAGTAGACGTGAGAATAACTGGTAACAAAAAGCAAAAGTTCAATGTATGTAAGCGACCGCCATTGGGTTAGGTAGGGCCGGTCGCCGGTGTAGCTTGAGGGCAATGGCGGGCGCGCGGCGGGTTTGTGTGCGAGCGCGAGCGGAAGCGGGAGCGGGAGCGGGCCTGGGGTCAGGAACACAATATTAGTTTCCTTGTTGTCGCAAGGGCTGCGGCACTGCGGCGGGCGGAGCGACGCCGGCGGCGCACCACACAACCGCCCCTAATAGCGCCCTAGCGGTAATTTTACATTTTGGGTTTGTAAACCTTTACTTAAAAACTACACCCACATCATACTTATACATACACGCATACACACCAACATGCATTGTCTACTTACAACAATATAAATTGTTTGATCACATACACGTTTACCGATCAGTTACACGTTACACGATACACGATACAAAAGATATACAAACCCTGTTTAAAAACAAAGTAACTTTAATATTACTTTCTCATCAAATATCGCTGCCAACTTGCACTATAGTAAGTTAATATTGAATTTACGAACGTAGATAGTGGATAAAGTAACTCATTCAATGTCCCAATGACGAACCAGTGCCACACTGGCCAGCTCCGGGTCGGAACCCGACTGGGCATGTTCTGAGTTTTCCGATCTCCTATCGCTGCACAATCTTCATCCATTTACTATAATTATGACAGTGATCTTTTGATTTTTAGTTAACGTCCTTTGGTTTTCAATATTCTATTGGAAGCAAACGAATAATGTTTGTGTTGAGATCAATGTTTATATTAGTTGTGGTGTGTGCGTGTGTGCTAGCGGACACTAGTATTGATGGCGAGGCTGTTTGTTTCAGGCGTGATGCAGGCATCTAACTCTGGAGGGCCCAAATTGGACAAGCGGTACTCTCCATGTTTCCGCGACGAGAACGGGCGCAAGGCGTCGCTGGGCGGCAAGCGCAAGCGCGACGACGTGTTCAAGTGCGTATCCGCGCAAGGCGGCGACCGACTTGCTCGACACTTGTCATGTGTCCTTTATCATATTTCAGAAGCTTTGACGTACACCGGCCCGCCGCCGACGTCGCCATTAATTCATTCGATCGCATACTTACATGACTATCCCACTAACGCGTGAGCGATGCACGACCATTCACTCTGCGAGCCTCCGATGACTTGCCGTGGAGTCGTGGTAATGATATCTATAATTTGATTGAAATGTAACAATATAACAGTCTATAGTGTATAAGTCTGTGTTTCATTAGCTCCTGTACTATATCTGTCGATCGTAGCTTGTGTTATTCGTTGCGGGGTAATACAACTTTACTTTTCTAATTACAGATTCAAGGTTCACCGAAATGGCAACGCGGGTGAGGTGCTGAAGAGCATTGCGCACATGGACAATTCAAACAAGCAGTGTAAGACACACCTTATCTGTCAAGCCTGTATACTTGTAGATCAAAGTGTGAATTAAGTAATATACTAACCGTTAGTTATTGACGATGCAGATTTCCTGATGATGGAGAACATAACGTCGTCGTACCGGCGGCCGTGCGTGCTGGACTTGAAGATGGGCACGCGCCAGCACGGTGACGACGCGTCGGCCGAGAAGCGCAGCAAGCAGATCGCCAAGTGCGCCGCCTCCACCTCCGCCACGCTCGGCGTGCGCTTGTGCGGCATGCAGGTGTGCATCACGCGCACGCTCATCTCATCTCATCATCGTCAGCTGCAACGACTCACATTCATCCGACGGCTGACGCTCATTTCATTCATTTATTTCAACGGGTATAAAAAAGATCCATCACCGAGCTGCAATGCAATATCACCCAAAAAAAAATCTTCTAACCTTAAATATCATTGCACCAGTAGCTTTCCAGGTATGGTGCAGGTAGTACAAAATAATAATCGCATCGTCGGGAACAATAATTACGTAACTGGCGACTCGGTGATAAGTCTTTTCATATCCTGTATAGTTTTCGCGTTTGTGTACCTTGTCTTATCGAGATATTCGTGTGCAGGTGTACATTCCCGAGACGGGCGCATGCGTCCGGCGCGACAAGTACTGGGGCCGCGCGCTGACGGAGAGCGGGCTGCGCGACGCATTGCGCGACTTCTTCGCGGCCGGCGCCGGCCTGCGCGCGCGCGTCGTGCGCAGCGTGCTGCGGGACCTCGACGCGCTGCGCCGCGCCATCGCCAAGCAGACCAGCTATAGGTTCTACTCCTGGTTAGTACTCACCGACGATTTGCGCGTCGGTACACGTCACACAGAATCTTCCTGCACTGGACACTTTGGAGTTTAACTCTCAATAATAACTGTAATATGTGTGCGATTGCAGCTCACTGCTGATAGTGTACGAGGGCGACGTGGACAGTGCGCCGACCGAGGAGGCGAGCGGCGTGACCAGCGAGTACGACGCCGACGCGTCCAGCAGCTCCGCCGAGCTGGCGCCGGCGCACGGGCACTTCGACATGTCCACCCTGCACGACGAGATCTCCAGCGAGGGCGAGCGCGGGGGGCGCGCGGGCCGCGCGGGGCGTGCGCAGCGCGAGCCCTTCCAGCCGCACTCCGAGGAGACCATGGGCGGCTACGAGGACGCCGAGCTGGCCGGCCACTCGCCGCGCCGCCAGCCGCCCAGCCCCGACTCGGCCGACAGCTGGATGGCGTACTCGTCCACCAGCAGCGAGTCGTGGCGCGGCGAGCCCGAGCACGAGGCGGCGGCGGCCGAGGCGCGGGGCAAGCGCGCGCGCACGTGGGCGCCGGCGCCGAGCGCGGGCCCGGCCGAGCGCGTGGACATCCGCATGATCGACTTCGCGCACACGGCCTTCGCGGGCGCCGACGCCGAGTCTCCGCTGGCCACCAACACACCGCACCACGGGCCAGACTGCGGCTTCCTCACGGGCATCGACAGCCTCAAGCGCCTGCTGACGGAGATCCTGCCGCTGCAGCCCTACAGTTAATGAGGCGCCGGCAGGGCCGCGGGGCCTCTCCCTAGAAAAAACGTTAAAAAAACCTCCTTTCGGACGAAATTCTGAGAGAGCTGTGATCGAGTCGGACGCTGTGACGTCGGAGCGGCGCCCTCGCGCGGCTCCGCAGTGGAAATCTTCCGGAAGTACGTTTAGTTCGCCGCTGGTGAACTTTGATGTTGTTGAAATGTATATTATATTTGAATGTAAAGACTATTTTCCTCAAAAATTTACCGTTCGACTGATGTAACTTTAAAAGTAGACAAATTACTAACAGGTCGCTGTGTATTTACATAAAAAGGATATAGGTAGGTACGCAGGGTATTTTCCATTTGTACGTTTCGTGGCTGTCAAAGCGCGATTTAAGTAACGATTTCTTTTTATGTAATTGCATAGTGATATCGCACTTAGTGAATGTTGGCGGTACAAACTATGTTAATTTAATGTTTAAAACTATTATAATTTGATGTGGGACCCAGTAGGTATTCTTAAAACATGTATTTATAAGTATTACTGTTAAGTTATTCCAGATTGACGTGCTTTGAGTTGTTCTCCTAGCTTAATGATTGATTTCTGTATGAGTGCTTAATCAATGTGATTAGATTACCTTCAAATTGACATTGGACATTCCTTGCCACTGGTGATGAGCGTGGTTCTATGTTGTAACAGTAATCTTACATGAAAGTGCGTATCTGTCTCTACACTGTGTACATTGTATTTTCTATATAAAGCTCACATTAGATTTGATGTTGTATTCCGTGCTGGTTCAGGTACAGGTTTGAATTATTCAGCCCAGTCATTGAAGCCAAAGTAATATACTAATACTTATAGTTAGACCAGAAAATGGTTTCCATAGTAGAAATAAAATTGGTGTTTAGAATTTAAATAGTCCATTAAGTGTCGATTCAAAGTTTGAGATGAGTTATTTAAATCATTTAAAGTTAATTGGATGTGTGAGTTGTGTTTTATATTCTAGATGTACTTAGTTAAAATGTAACATCTGAACTGTGTCCTAGCACATGTGTCGTACATGTGGCGCACATCTTTGGACAAAAGCAATGATATTTAGCCTAACAGTATTATAAAGTAGCTGCCAGAGTTAGTAGAGCACGACCATATCGATCGGTTGCGGTATACGAGACGACGTTTGTTTGTGGATGTGTTCTGCATGTGGAAATGTGTAATAGGGTGCCAGTTCGTAATTACGATGCCGGAGGTTGTAAATGAATCTAGAAATTAGTCTCCATGTGTAACGTTGCAATGAGTATTCAAAGTGGGTCAGTGTAATCGGCTAGTTTCGCGCACGGGCGATGCATGTGTGCACTAGCCACACCAGCGTTAGCCAACATTCCTTCGTGCTACATTCGTCATTGTTTGTCCTTTTACTTTTTTATTTTTATTAGTGGGATACTGTTTTGAAAAGTACCTGGTTTAATTAGGATGCTAGGTTGTATTGCAAATTATCATTTATGTCTGTTATTTTAAATAACTGTATGACACTATTTTGTTAAATAAATTTTAGGTATTATTTTTTTGTTTCATTTAAAATGTACCAAACATTCATAATACCATCATATTTATTATTCTTTGTCTTGGTTTGAATTATCAAACCGATAGTGAACAGTAATAACGTTATGGTGAACCTATTTTTACGACATACAAGGCACCTATGCAAGGCACTCGAGGCAGTATAATGCTAAGACAAGATGATAGGCGCAATAGAAAAAAAAAGAAAAAAATATTCCCGCCATTTTGCCCATTCCGTGAGACGTTTTTCTCTATTTGCAAAAGTACAAAAAAAAACTTACGAAAGTTTTTGTTATCAGTTTTTCACACAATTTATTTAAATTATTATTAAAACATGGAGGAAGTTAATGATGTCCAAGCTTTGGAGAAAATCTCAAGCGAAGTTGATGAATCTCAAATAAAGGTCATTCTTTCGAACCAATGCATCAAAGGTAAGACAAAAGGCGTTTAATATTATTTAATTTTGGATCTGAAAAATCCAGTACCTATTTATAGATTCTACCTTCAGTGTGTGCCTCATAGGCAATCAAAAATTAGGGTTTCAGCCATTGCACACAGAATGCGATTCGATTTGTAAAGCCGTATGCGATGGGCGACCCACAAGCGCACTGTGAAATCAGATAGCATTTCAATGTGCTGATCTAAACTTTCTAGGCGCCAAACCTACCTGTTATATCAACGGTCGCTTTACTAGGTTTGGCTGATAGATTTAAGTTTACTGATCGTAGTTTGTTTTTCCAAGAGCCTACTAAGCCAAGTGCTAAGCATTGCTTTAATCCTTAGTCACCATAGTTACTCTCTGTAAAAATAACACAACGCTGGTTTTAGCTCAAGCATTTTTACTTGACAAACTGAAGAAGCAAGCTGAGCGTCATAAAGAGACCTGTGGATTCATTAGTAGCGCAAATCTGAAACTTGAAGCTGAGATTAAACAGGCTGAGCTAGAGATAAACAGGTTAGTATGAAACACATTGTATAAAGGTGGAAATAAATAATCTTAAGCTATTATTACCCTATAAGATATAAACAATGTACCTATGTGTTGTGTAGGTACTGTATCAAGTCTTCTCTTGATCTAAAAAAAATAAAATAAAAAAAAGGTATTTTTTTAAGAGCCTATACAACCTCAGCTCAAATTCTAATTTGGCCCCCACTTCCCCGTGCCACCTCACTCTTTTATCTCGCTCGCGCACGCTCACGCGCTCACGCTCGCGCTCGCGGTCACGCGGGCACACGAAGTCGAAGCGATTTTGTTAGAGTAAACTACACTATTATCGGACGTGTACTTAAAATTATCAATCATAATTTAATATTAACTTGTCATTATATGAATATAAAATTGTACATCGCAAATTTAGTTTTAATGTACCTACTAACGGCAAAATGGAATCACTTACCATGTGTTAGTACAAGTATTTTAATATATTTGTCTTTAAAATCATGAAAAACAACAAATCGTAAAATATTTCTTGCTCTTACTATGTTATTTTTGTTTTCAAATATCACAGCGACTGTACTATTTTTGCAACAAATACATTGCTCCTTTACCACTACTTAAGTTTGCCGCTAAGTGACTGGACAAGCAATGTAAACATCACAAAACGATACTTTATTAAGTGGATGCATCGCGGCCGCTGCATCTTGCGGCGATTTAGTGATGTGCTTGTGCAGATCGACTAACGCTATCGACAGATCGATCGTTAGGATTAGATCTCTTTGATAATATTAAGTTTCAACAACAACCAAGCAACAAAAACCTGCTTCAGCTCCAATAAAGACAGCCCTGGCTCTAATAGAGACAGTCCTGAGAGGCGGTACTGACATGCGCTACTGACAGTCCGTTCTGTCAGGCTGTACCTACAGGCGGTACTGACAGTCCGTTCTGTCAGTCTGTACCGACAGTCCGTATTGACAGGCGGAACCGACAGTCCGTACTGACAGGCCTTACTGGCAGTCCGTTCTATCAGTCCATACTGACAGTCTGTACTGACAGGCGGTACTGTCTGTCCATTCTATCAGTCTGTACCGACAGTCCGTATTGACAGGCGGAACCGACAGTTGGTACTGACAGTCCGTACTGACAGGCGGAACCGGCAGTTGGTACTGACAGTCCGTACTGACAGGCATTACTGACAGTCCGTATTGACAGTCCGTTCTGTCAGTCCGTACTGACAGTCCGTTCTGTCAGTCCGTATTGACAGTCCGTTCTGTCAGTCCGTTCTGTCAGTCCGTTCTGACATTCCGTTCTGACAGGCCGTACTGACAGTCCGTACTGACAGTCCGTTTTATCAGTCCGTTCGGTCAGTCAGTTCTGTCAGTCCGTTCTGTCAGTCCGTTCTGTCAATCCGTTCTGTCAGTCCGTTCTGTCAGTCCGTTTTGTCAGTCCGTTCTGTCAGTCCGTACTGACAGTCCGTTTGGTCAGTCCGTTCTGTCAGTCCGTTCTGTCAGTCCATTCTGACAGTCCGTTTTGTCAGTCCGTTCTGTCAGTCCGTATTGACAGTCCGTTCTGTCAGTCCGTACTGATTAGGCGGAACCGACAGGTGGTACTGACAGTCCGTACTGACAGGCGTTACTGACGACAGGCCTTACTGACAGTAGTCTGTCAGTCCGTTCTGACAGTCTGTACCGACAGTCCGTATTGACAGTCCGTTCTGTCAGTCCGTACTGACAGTCCGTTCTGTCAGTCCGTACTGACAGTCCGTTCTGTCAGTCCGTATTGACAGTCCGTACTGACAGTCAGTATTGACAGTCCGTTCTGTCAGTCCGTTGTATCAGTCCGTTCTGTCAGTCCGTTCTGACAGTCCGTTCTGACAGGCCGTACTGACAGTCCGTACTGACAGTCCGTTTTATCAGTCCGTTCTGTCAGTCCGTTCGGTCAGTCCGTACTGACAGTCCGTTCTGTCAGTCCGTTCTGACAGTCCGCACTGACAGTCCTTTCGGTCAGTCCGTTGTGTCAGTCCGTTCTGACAGTCCGTTCGGTCAGTCCGTTGTGTCAGTCCGTTCTGACAGGCGGAACCGGCAGTCGGTACTGACAGTCCGTTCTGTCAGTCCGTTCTGACAGTCCGTATTGACAGTCCGTTCTGTCAGTCTGTACCGACAGTCCGTTCTGTCAGTCCGTACTGATAGGCGGAACCGACAGGCGGTACTGACAGTCCGTTCTGACAGTTCGTACTGACAGGCGGAACCGACAGGCGGTACTGACAGTCCGTTCTGTCAGTCCGTACTGACAGGCGGAACCGGCAGTCGGAACTGACATTGCGTACTGACAGGCCTTACTGACAATCGCTACTGACAGGCGGTACTGACAGTCCGTTCTGTCAGTCCGTACTGATAGTCTGTACCGACAGTCCGTATTGACAGTCCGTACTGATAGGCGGAACCGACAGGCGGTACCGACAGCCGTATCGACAGGCGGTACTGAAAGGCTATATTGACTTGCAGTTCTGACAGGCAAAAATCGGGAAAAAACTGGATGAGGCTGGCACAGGACCGAGATTGGCACAAGAAAAGAGAGGCCAGACCCAGCAGAGGGTGAATTCAGGCTATGGATGATAATGATTATGATAGACAGGCAGAACTGACAAGCAGGACTGACAGTCTAGTCTAAATAAGTAGGCTGTACTGACAGGCAGTGAAGACAGTGTTGGTAATCAGAAATGGGAGACAGTTTAGAGACTAATACTGTAAACTAGTGCTAAAAGTCTGGCCTAAATAAGTAGAAAAACAGTCTTCGGAGCTAAATCTATATAGTTAAAACAGAAAAAAGTTTTGATTTAATTACATTATGGTTCAAATGTTCGCACAAATAAACAGTAAGCATTCCGTTTGGGTAAAAGTAATTCACATCAAGTACTTAAATTCGTTTCGGTTTTTTGCCGTTATAAAGTAATGGGAAAGTCATTATCAGACTTTTTATAACATTTGATTTATTTTATTTTATTGAACTTAAAAATTAATTAAAAAAAAAAAATCGTTTTATGAAGACTTTTTTCTGGCATTTGTGACTTCGGGACGTTGTCATTAAGAACAAACTTCTGGAAAAATCGTCACAATATTTTTGTAATGAATTTCCTTAGAAAGCTCCTCACCCTCGTTTTCTTATATAAGCTGCAAAATTATTACAAAAATGTCCTATGTAATTTACGTTTCCAATCAAGAATAATAATTGTGGACATAAAACATTACAGTGTCCATCATTAGGCCTTTGCGTTTGACAATCCGGCCCTTAGCCACGAGGATAGCAACGTAATAGTTAAGATAGCTAACAAAGTAATTGAAGCCTCAATTACAATCAACAATAGCTTTAAACTTTCACTCTTGTAGTTGAAAACGTAATATTACGCAATACCAATGTGAGTTACGGACGCCATCTTTGCCTGCAAGCGTTATTCACAGCGAAAGTGATTTGCAGTTGATAAAAAATGTGAAATGTTTGTGGAATTGACAGCTGCTTTGATTTCTTTGGCGCGCTTTTAGCTGTCTATAAAAAATGATGGGAAAATTGTCTATTGGTATTTTAAGAGCCTATACAACCTCAGCTCAAAATCTAATTTGGCCCCCACTTCCCCGCGCCACCTCACTCTTTTATCTCGCTCGCACACTACTGCTCGCGGTGACGCAGGCACACGAAGTCGAAGCGATTTTGTTAGAGTAAACTACACTATTATCGGACGAGTACTTAAAATTATCAATCATAATTTAATATTAACTTGTCATTATATGAACATAAAATTGTACATCGCAAATTTAGTTTCAATGTACCTACTAACGGCAAAATGGAATCACTTACCATGTGTTAGTACAAGTATTTTTATATATTTGTCTTTAAAATCATGAAAAACAACAAATCGTAAAATATTTCTTGCTCTTACTATGTTATCAAATATCACAGCGACTGTACTATTTTTGCAACAAATACATTGCTCCTTAACCACTACTTAAGTTTGCCGCTAAGTGACTGGACAAGCAATGTAAACATCACAAAACGATACTTTATTAAGTGGATGCATCGCGGCCGCTGCATCTTGCGGCGAGTTAGTGATGTGCTTGTGCAGATCGACTAACGCTATCGATCGATCGATCGTTAGGATTAGATCTCTTTGATAATATTAAGTTTCACCAATTTGAGCAGTTCCCATTGAATAATCACAATTTTTTTTGTTATCAAAGCAGTCATGGAAATATAAATGAATTTAAGAGTACACTATTTGACAAAAAGTGCCACCCCAGTAATATTAAAGCGGCAAGTGCTGCACAAATACTTCCACTTTACAGGTCAGTGAGTAAACACCATAGCAGGGTTCAACAATACCAGCTACTATTTCAATTTCAATACGCCATGACAGCACCAACGTAACCGGATTTTTGATTGTTTTAATTTACTTAATAATATTTTTTTAAGCTACATATTGTTTATTTTTATTATAATATTTTCTGGTCATGCAGTTTATTATTTATTTTATTTTGAGGACCCCAATTTTTTTTTTGCACATTAATAAATGTAAGATTCGATAACTTTCTGATTTAGTCAATCACTAGCGTATATGTAAAATAAATTACTTTTGCACAGCACAACGATAGTGACCGATGTTTTAGTGTGGGTAAGTTGTACGGTGCATGGTATATACACGCTGTGGTTGATGGGATAAGGTTTATAATTGATCGTGTAGTACGTTCTGTTTTAAGAAATGCGGATGTGTGCGCGACTGCGTACTTACTGCTTTTACTGAACTGCATGTATGTTGCTGTTGCCGTGTGGCAGGAGCAAACTGGAGACACAGGTTTCCGATACATTTTCGTCTACCGGGCATTTCTCCTTGTTTCCTAAATCTATGTTATTTCCCATTGCGCCAACACTATAAACCCAAGTACACTTCTGTTCAAACTTTATGGCGGCTCGGAAGTTAGCTGCGAGTGACGGTCTGCGCATTATACAGTCAAGACGATGCGTCCTCTGCGCCCCGCTGATACCTAAAATTGTATTCTGCGCAGCTTTACGTTAGATGTTTCGACCCGCAACTAAGTTTGAACCGTTATACTTGCGCTAACCGTCACTCGCAGCTAACTTCCGAGCCGAGATAAAGTTTGAACAGAACTATACTTCAATATTTTAATTTACGTCGTCCTGTTACGTAATGTGTGTTCTGAGCGCAAGAGACACAGCTCCCCAGTTTGAAAGCCGAAGCGAGGCTGGCGGCAGTGAACAAACTTCAAGTCGCCGATAGTTTAGGTATTTTCTTTTTACGGTGAAAATAACAGGAATAAAAAAAAATTAAAACATAAGACCTGCTTTATAGGCAGTTCAGTTAGTATGCCAAGTTTCATGATCTAATTTTAAGTATTTTTTGAAAACCAGCGGTTATCGTTCGGTTTGGAGGTAACTTTGGAATTTTTTTCTATCGAGAAAATTTTATGGAACCCTGTTTTGGACAAACATAGTACTTAGCATTAATCCTCAACTCTACCATATATTTATTTCAAAATTAATGCTGCAGTATTTTGGGCATAACGGAGGATCATGCTAAGCCATCTGAGGTAGTATGGCCTCTGCAGTCCGTGAAGAGACTGCTGTAGTTACAGATGAATGAGATTAGTTTTATAGTCGTTGAGTAAACATAGATTTAACGAGTCTGGAAATAAATATTTCGTTTGCACGTCCCTAAATACTATAACCAACATATAAAATCATAATTAGTTTGCTGTAGGTTTAATGAGCAAAGAAAGGTAACCACGTAGGCTTAATAAGCGTAAGAATATATGTAGATGATAACTACTCTTTCGTATCGTACAGTCAACCGCACGTAGCAGTAAAGGCGGTTTTCCTAATTCAAATGTTAGTAATGACGGTAACCTACGCACTTATCCTAATTTAACTGGGATAAGACTCACCGCAGAGTAACTACTTGAAAATATTGCCACTGTTGGCACTTAGTTCCTCATGTAAGGAACACACCTGATATGGCATACGGATTGCTCTAGCTCATGTAGCAGGTAACAGGTTTCCTTTGATTTAAGGTACAAAGGCAAAGCACACGAATAAGTATTTACCTACTGCACAATCCCCATAACCTTACCTCATCGGCTCGTCTACAACCAGGTCAACTCTATGTAAGCACGTAATCGGTTCAGTGCTGCCAGGAGGCTCCTTGGAGGCTCCGAGGCATCGATTGAGTCGCTCTGCTTACGGGGGACGATCGCTCACTTGCGATTGGGTATAGGTGGTGACGAACCTACGTAAGCAAGGCGAAGACTTACACTAAGAATCCTAAACGACCGATCGTGCGACCTTTTGTTGGGAATCTTTCGACCATACTAGTAGGGTAACAAATGCTTTGATTGTGTTATAACATTATATTCTTTTCAAATACCTAGTTCGGTTTATTTCAGTATGCTAATAGCTCAAGAAACCATTAAATCGGCCAATGTGGAAATGAAAAAGGAATGGCTAGTAGCTAAAGAACGAAAGATAGATATTACAGAGCGCATTGAAGAGGGCACAAAGAGATACGAAGACCTATGGCAAGAATGTAAAGCTAGATATGAAAGTATACCTTTCGTACAAAAGCTACTTATTGCCACTGAAAAGGTGCAAGCACAAAATAATGATATCGACGGTCTTGATAAGCAACTGATATCGCTTTACGAATTGATAAAAACACGACGTGAAGCTTGTATCGATTTAGATAGAAAACGCTGCATAGAGCTAGCAAATTTCATGGTTCATGAAATGCCAAACTCTATGAAGATTATAACAGAGAAATCCGAGAATATTAACAATATAACAAAACAAATCGCAGAAATTATTGAAGAGGAAAATACCGTCACTGATGCTCCAGTAATAATAGCGACGGTAGAACTACAGAACTTAGAAACAATTGAAAATAACAAGGATGCTGTCAAAGATGATGATGATCTAAATAAAAGTGATGAAGATGCTTTGGTATTTCACATAACATCTCCAATAGTCTTTGATGATTTTTAACTTTGTACTTAGTTCTAATTGAATTAATCCTTTCTTGCAGATACCAAAGCTAGAGCTCACTAATTTTGATCTCGATCTAATAGATGACAATTTAGAAAGGGTAAGGTAACAATACCAGAACCGGTTATGTTTCTATTTGAAATAAAAATCTAATATAGCATTTAAAAACCCAATAGGCAAAAATGAAGAACGATGAATTACCAAATTCTATCGTAGTAACGACAGATCCCATAGATAATTTAGTCAATAAAAAAATTGACCATTACAATGAAGACGCAAAAGCTTATGAATATATGATTTCTCCATATTTTAATTCCTATAAAGAAAAGGAATCATACAACTTCTCTAATAGAAAATTAATTAATATTCTTGAAGATGTACATATTAATAAAGACGAAGTATACCACATTGTAAAAAAAGTAAAACCAGAAAATCTTCGGAAAATTAATGAGATTTCCGTAAATGTAACTGAAAACGTTAGAGAGAAACCAACACTTTTAAAGGTAATTAATACCTTTTACCTATTTCGTACACCCTTCTTCTACTATGGTTCTGATTCAGAATTTGGCTCGTTCATTTCGCTCTGTTAATTAGCCCTATTTTTTAAACTATAGGATGCGCCGATAGAGAGTGATATCATTGAAGAGGTGGATATGACATGCTCAAATGTAGATATTATAATACCTCCTACTCAATTTCTGGATATAACATTGCCGGTAACCATATTTGTATTTATTACTAGCCCGCTTTATTCTTTTTTTTTTACATAAATTCTTTATAAATTATCGCCTGCGTTATTCTGTTGTATAAAGTATTTTAAAATACGTTCTGTACTTTTTGCGTGAAAGAGTAACAAAATCAATAACCAATAATATCATGTAACCAATAAGATAAGATGATTTTCCATGCAAAGATATAAAGCATTTTTTTAAGTGTAGTTTAATAAAATGCTAAATGTCGGAGGTGATAGTGTAATTTTTTTTTTACATTTATTAATACCTAGGAAGTTCGATTCTATTCGTCTGTCCATCCATTTTGGATATATAGAAGTCATGGTCATGGTATGTTTATGTTCCTTGGATCATCATCATCTTGCTGCCCTTGTCCCATTCTACTTGGGGTCAGCGCAACGCGTTTTCTTCTTCCATTCTCCCTTGTCAGACGTCACGGCATCATTTACTCCTTTCTCTTTCATATCATTCCTTACACAATCCATCCATCTTTTCTTTGGCCTTCCTCTCCCTCCATGAGCATTAATATCCATCACTCTTTTACATGTCCGTACCAAGACAGACGACTTCCTTTAAATTTTCTGTAACAGGCGCCACTTTCAAATTTCCTTTAATATACTCATTCCTTAATTTATCCAGTCTTGTTACTCCACACATTCATTTCAACATTCTCATCTCTCTGTTGTTAATGTTCCTTGGATATTGACAGCTTTAACGCTATTCTTCAGAGTTCTCAGGATAGTTTACATAAGAAGCGAGTATCGTTTGATATACCTTCATCAATACAAATAAACGAAATATTAGACGATGTGGACAAACAAAACAATGTTGATGAAAATGAAGCAGCAAATCAGTCTATAAACAGTCAGCTAGACGTAAGTGTAGTAAGCGAGGACAGTTATGCGAAGATACAGGATATGATACTCAAAAAGCACAATTTGGATCATTCACCTCAATTTGTTTATGCCAAGAACCCTGTTTTGCAAAAGGTAAAGTCGTGGAGGTATTAGCAAAAGATAAAAATTAACATCTAATAATAACCTAATAACTAATGATAATCATCATCGTCATCCATCGCAATCACATGTTGGACGACGCCGCACTTGATAGACTGCGCTCAGAGGTACCGAGCAACCGTATCATCTCGACTCCGTCACAAACCGAGGTGCAAGGTCAGCTTTTGACGCAACCCCACCGCGATCCAACCCTGCTGTTGTAGTGGAAGGTGATCTGATACGGTAAGTAGTCAGTGATTGAGGAGCGCACTGGAGGATGCGCTTCGCCAGTATCAATCCACTCCTACCGAAGTTAGGCCCCGATTACCCATGCGTAAGAAAAATAGGGCGCTGGCTGGTTTGTGCCTTGGACTCGCAACTCAAGAAACTATTCGAGAGTAGCGAGGATCTCGTTGATACACACTCGATCCTGTATTGTGGGGCTGTTGCAGCATGTGGTTTAGCAAATGTGAAGTTCCCAAATTGTGACGTAGCTACGCGACCAAAACCAGCCGTAGTTTCTAGCAACAGGTGTTACCCACCTGCTACATAAGTCAGCTAGTACCAGGACCAGCTAGTGCTAGTACCAGTACCGAGGAACCCAAAAATTATAGACCGATCACGTGTTTGACGACCTTCCTTGAGTTGTGTATGGGGCAATGGAGGACGTTACTTCGATATCCAGGATGTAGACAGATCCAGGGGAACGATGAGCCTGTATGGATTAAATGGGGAAAATTCCAGGGCGACAGTCTGAGTCCACTTTGGTTCTGTCTAGCCCTGAATCCTTTAAGCAAATTGCTGGAGGATTCAGGTCTAGGCTACCGGTTGAGGAGAGTTGGTTAGTGGTTAGGTCATATCTCACCTTCTTTACATGGATGATCTGAAACTCTTTGCCCCCAACAAATTGCAACTGATGGATCTACTGAAAGTAACTGAAACTTTTAGTGGTGCCATCAAGATGGAATGTGGTGTGGGCAAATGTGCAGTCATGTATGTGAAGCGAGGGGAGAATCCGAGGGAATTCAGCTCTCGGATTCCATACACCTAAGATCCCTTTCCTCATCCGAAAGCTATAAGTATTTGGGTATGTCGGAAGCGTTAGGCATTAACGTAACTGACATGAAGCACTCGTTGAGGGAGCGCATCTTCGGTCGCCTGAAGAAGGTATTAAATAGCTTTCTTTCAGGCGGGCACAAGGTGCGCGCCTTAAACGGTTGGGTCATGCCGGTTTTAATGTACTCTTTCGGCATACTCAAATGGACTCAGACCGAACTCGACGTCCTGGATAGGAGAGTCCGTACACTGCTGACTGCAAACCGGATGCATCACCTACGATCATCGGTGATGAGACAGTACATCTCGCGGAAGTGCGGGGGTGGAGGCTTTTTAAACGCGAAGACCCTCCACAACCGCGAGGTGTGCAGTCTCAGAGAATATTTTTTAAAAGCCGAGGTGGGTATGCTGGGAGATGTAGTCGCAGTGGACAAGGGACTCACTTCGCTGTCCATGGCTAAAGAAAACTGGCGCAAATCTGTAGTACTTACTACCAATGACCGAAAGGAAGTATGGCAAGGCAAAGAGCTTCACGGGCGTTTCTACCGGGCTCTTCATGGGCCCTATGTAGATTTTCTAGCGTCCGTATTCTGGCTACGTTTCGGCGACCTTTTTTTGGAAACTGAAGGTTTTGTCTGTGCGATTATGGACGGAGTTATGTTAACGAACAACTACCGGAAACATATTATGAAGGACTGAACGGTTGACGTGTGTCGGGTATGTCACCGTCCGGGTGAGTCCATCAGACATATTATTTCTGGTTGCTCTCGTCTAGCTAACGGTGAGTACTTGCACAGGCACAAGCAAGTAGCCAGGATAATTCATCAGCAACTTGCCTTGAAATATAAACTTGTGGAATCTGGGGTACCGTACTACAAGTATGTGCCCGTCTCAGTTCTCGAGAAAGATCATGTCACGCTGTACTGAGATCAGTCTATCATTCATTACTGATAGGGCTATTGTCGCCAATAAGCTTGACATAGTTGCGATAGACCGATCAGTGCGACGCGTTATGACGAGAACTTCGTGAAAGCTGAGAAAGAGAAACAAATAAAATATCTTGACTTGGCACACGAGGTTGTCGGCATGTGGAATGTGAACTCGGCTATCATTGTGCCGATCGTCGTTATGGCCTATGGTCTGATGGCGAAAATCCTCGACGAACATCTGCCGAGGCTCTCGCTTGCGGTTGGATCAAGGGCCAGATTCAGAAGGCAGTACTCATCGATACGGCCCACATTGTGAGGAGGTTCCTGTCTCTGGGGCCCTAGCTACCGGTAGCTTGGACCTTGCTCTCGACACCGGCGGACTGCAATTTTTTCTATGTTTAAATGTTTTTTTTTTTAATATGGTTGTTTTTTTAAGAAATATTAAAAAATGTAAGTAATGTGCAGAAAGAATAAATAAAGGAAATGATAATAAAAACTTGTTTTGCAGAGGGATGATGATAAAATCGTTGCATCAAAATTTTTCTCAAGTGATAATCGGGAAGTTAAGACTGATGAAACTCCTGATAATAGAATGGAGATAGATGAACCCAACGTTTCAGAATTTAAAGAAAAACTCAAAGAACATGAGAATTTAGAAGAGTTGAGCCTCAAAGACAATGTGCCAATGGATGTTGATGAAATGATAGTTTCTAGTCCTAAAGAGAAAAAGATAGTAAGAATGATAAAATTTGAATCTTTTTTCAGAAAATTGGTTTATTGGCATATTTCTGGACAAGACTTGACTTTATTTGATAATTCAACAGGATGGTAATATTTTATTCTGTACCTTTTCAGAAACAAGAATCAAAGCCCGAGAAACCAGTGTCTGGATTACTATTTGTTCATGGGACACAGGCAATTCCAGATTCATTGAATGTATCAATGAGTACTACGGGATATGATGATTCAGACTTCCCACACTGCATTGGTGGGTTTGGCTTATTTAATAATTTAGCTTAGCTTGAGCTTAATAATCGTCATTAATTAATAATTATAGAATAGAATAGAATATACTTTATTGTACACCAAAATTGATACAGAAACAAAAAATTGTACAAATTAAACTCATTGAGTTTTTCAAAAATATTACCTGTTTCCAGATTCAAGTCTCCTTCTTTCACCTAAAGCTGATATACCTATGACTGGTGATAACCCTGATGTGCAATCCCAAGAAGTACCTAATTTTCTTTCAGGTATTCATAGTTGTTATTATTTCAATTGTGCCAATAAAGATAATATTTCCATAATTGTAAAGTTACAAGTAAATTGTTTATTTTATAGGTTTTAGAAAGACAGGCTTATCCTTTTTTGGAGGAGGAAACACATTATCATCAGAACCCAAGCCAGATTCCAGTGGTCCAACTGATGGAAATAACTTTAGTTTTAATTTTGGTGGAGAGAAGAAAAATAGGGGGGGTCTGTTTAGTTTGTTCAATTAATTAACTATAATTTTGTTAACTGTTTTTCAATAAATGTTTTAATAATATGATATTAATATTTATTTTTTACCATAAAAATGTACAGCTTCATTGATGTAACTGACAAGCCCTTACAGCTATTAATTGCAACAGGATAAACAGAGGAGCAAACACCTCACTGTATTCTATAGCAGAATCACCTTGTAGTTTTCTACACAGTAAAAATTTAAATACAAATGTCAGACCTAGAAATATAGCACTCCAAGATGCTCTATACAAGGATGCTTTATATGAACTTTCTAAATTCATTCTTATACATACTATACAGCAAAAATATGCATTCATAGCGTCACTTACAAACAATGGTGCAAATACTGTCCACCAAGCGCTGTACACAACACCATCTATTTTTAAAGCTAGTAACACTGAGAATATTGTTATAGTTATAAGATTTATCCATATTTCAAACACTGTAAGTCCAATCCACTGCACAATTTCATTCAATGTGAAGAACATGTTTATTGGTTAGCCCCAAGCATTGCGTTTCTGAATATCTTTATGTGAATAGAAGATGAACACCTCACTTGTGAATCAAAGTCTAGCTCGTCAGTCAGTGGCTCCAGATCATCTGAGGAATAATATTCACATGTATTACAGGCCCAGTAGATCATGATCAATAATTCCATTTGATGTATGTGGAAAGTGACAAAAGGCATTGCTCAATATTACGTACTAGTTAAGTAACAGGGATATTGCTGCAGACTGTTACCCACACTATCTCTTTTCTCTTGAATGCAGGATTTTAATTTATGAATACTCACCAACACAGTCAACACTTCCAGTGTTTACTTCAATTTGACATGTGCCAGAAAACAATATTTCTAGTTGGAGTGCAAGGTTGCAGCACCTTTGTATTGCAGCTCCTAAACCATGTAGAATGATTTCCTTTTCACCTCTGGTCAAAAGATCGCAGCACTTATCTAGTTGTGCCTAAAAATACATATAATATTCAGTAGTAGAAAACACTATGCTTGCTCTTGCATGAACTTTTTTAACGCATATTACCTTGAAATTAGTCTTTTTTGTGATGAATATTACATTATCACCATCTACAGGCTTCAATGGTAGACGCTTCTTCAAAGCATAATTCTTATTTGGGTGTCGCTTTGGTCTTTTCTTTGAATCCTCTTTCGTCTGTTGAGTGTTTTCATCTGCCATATTTCACAATTAGCAAAACAAGATGTCAAAGAAACGAACTTGACGTTTCACAAATTTTGACACGCCAAAGAGATTTTTTAGGTCGGATACACATGCACACAGTGTCACAAACTTGGAAGCGTAAACTAAGCCCACACTGCAAAAAAATATCTTGCGAATTTTGTGACACTCGTTATATAAAAAAAAGTGGTTTGATACTGAAGCGAGTTCTATTCGAGAGGATTTGGAATTCGCTTCTGTATCAAACCACATTTTTTTGGTAAAATGTAACTGCGGAGCCACATCCCAATCAATAACCCACCTCCTGTATTGCTCTTTGTCTACCTGTACCTTGAGGGAGTCGCTATACCCTGTAATCCACCTGTACCCTGTCCGAGGCCAATACTAACGCTATCGAGGTGGCAGAGTTCTGTTCGGAACTTATTTAACTTTAAAGGAATCACCGACATGACGAAGAACATCGCAGTTCATGCTAAGCATCGAGTCTTCTACACTCAACGATAATTTGATATTTCATTAGTTAGCTATAATGACGACGTTTTTCGTCATTCGAATCTCAGGATCCAGGATCAAGTGTTGTTGGGCTGCCGGTTTCTGGTGATTAGTGCCTCATAACTAGAAGCCGATGGCACTACTTTGCCATAAAAACATATAATTATAATGGATTAAATGGCATAATCTTATATAGACGTCGATGGAGCACTTCTCATATTTGGGCACAACATCCACACATCGCTTGTCAATTGCGGCCAATCGGAAGCAGGTACCTAGGCGAGCAGCAATACGAACTACATAGAAGACTACAGTCTTTTATCAACGAACCTATGAATGATCACCTCTGTGTTCGTGTTGGTGCGTTTATCTTGTCAACTGGATCAAGAAAATTACAATACTGTCAAACAGTCTGCTGTCATGTCAGTTTCCAAAAGTATAGGAGGGATTTTAAAAGCTTCAAGTTCTTTTAAGTGATATATTATTCTAAATGGGTATTTAGGTTAGCGGGGAAAAATTGTAATGTAGGTGACAGTGTTTCTTAATAAAATTTGTTTAGTTATATAGGTCCACAAATTCCTTGTAAACCGATGTTGTCTTGACGAAATGGGAGGAGTGTGTAGTTCCGTGAGTTCATTCGTCTCCATTGCCTTAGATGCTTTGGAAAGGTACTATGGCACTGTTTAACTTTAGTTGACTTATAAAGTATGTATTACCCTTAGATTTAAGTAAATGAGAGGTAATCTTTTAACTTATTAATTGATACATAAAACCTACTCACAATACTTTGGTTGACATTATGTCCAGGTGGGCATAATCCTGGAGTCGTCACCAAGAAATTCGCAGTTATTTACACTACTTCGAGTACACCTCATGTGGAAGTAGAGTTTAAACAATAGAGGCACCAAAAGGATAGTGCTAAAAATCTTTGACTTTTTTCAGAATATCACTATGCACAGTTTGTGCAATGTTGACGTGTTGCGTGTTGTTTACAATTATATCAGTAATGGTAATGGGTATCGGAATCGGTTATCATTATTGCTTTGTACAAAACTCCGTGGAAGCTATGGGTACGTAAAAATGTTCCACAGTATATTAAGATTTGAACGTAACCGTCATCCACTCTTACACGTGTTGTATCGCTTTAACCGACGGCATAAATCGGATTTTTTTGGATTAGCAACGTGAGGTAAATCGGAGTTACCTCTCAATCGAAGCCCAAAATCATAAGTTTGTCACACGATGAGTTTTGGAATTGGAACTTAAACGTTTGTTGCGGAAAAGTTCATCATTTTAAATTACTTACCTAGGGTAATATTCAGACCTGTTTTCTAGTTACTAACTCTGTTTTACAGCAAAGGCTGCGGCCGCGGCAGGAGCGTTGCGTACAGGGCCCGAAGGACGGAAGGGCAACGTGATGCGTTCTGTGGACAAAGCAATGCAGCGTGGCTTTGCGCATCGCATGTCGCGACGAGAGGCGGAATCACCGCTAGCGAGCAATAACCTCACACTCAGCAACAACTTTACAGATACCAACAACATCTACAACTTCACAGAAACCGACTACATCAACAACTTCACAGACACCAACAACCTCACAGTCATTAACAGTCAACCTCAATTAAGTTTTAGAACGTTAACCACAATGAATTTTACTGTCTTCTAAAGTGTCTTAAATAAATCGGAATCGGATTAAATTTTTTATTTTATTTATTAGGTACATTTAATACAGCATAAACCATTTATACAATATTAAGTTATCGTTTCACTCTGTCTTCTCACGGAACCACAAACAGTCTAATATTATCGTCTACCATTCATCAGCAAACACGTCCAATCTTGGGATGCACGAGCGCGCTGAGCATCATCAGCAACTCAGAATTCGTGATTTAGGGTAACCGGATCGAGCTACAGTGCGACTAAATGGAGCGATTATATTTATTTATTCCAAATAATTGACACAGCTCCGCTTACGCATGTAAATCCGACGCGTTGGTATACCCATGTATAATTTTACACGCTGTTGTCATATATATGGTCAACAGAAGAGATTTAAAATTTAAATATCCTAAATGAAACTTAGTAGGATACCGTTAAATGCGGGTAATATTCAAACACACGCTTGTAAAGGTATCTGAGAATCGTGACATGCCCGTGTTACTACCGCAGTTGAAAGTAGTGACACGGCAATTCCATTGCCCGTGCTATTACAGGTAGGTAGTAAGATTAGTAGTGACACGGGCAATTCACACTGAGAAAAGCTTTTTGAACACTTTTTCCAGCATGAGTGTTTAGGCCTTTATATACACTCGAATCATGCTGGGAAACGAGGTTACCCTATAGTATAGGCTACACACACATACGCTAGTTTCTAGCTTACACTGAACGAAAGCGTTAAACAAGAGCCTGATATCTGCCTGGTCGTTAAAATCTTGACAGTTAAGTGCTTAGGCCCTATACACTCGAATCATATGCTGGAAAAGAGGCCAGATACTCCATAGGTACTATAGAGTAACCTCGTGAGGGTTCCGAACACAAACGCTAGTTTCGAGCTTGCACCGAACTAAAGCGTGTAAGAAGTGTTTACTCAGGGGTTGTATTTGGGCTTTTTTTCAATAAAGTTCACAACGTTAAACGGTAAACAGTATATAATGTAAACGGTAAAACACAGTGTATGGCATAAACAGGTAAACAATGGAAAGAATAATAACTTTAGCTGAGACCGTTTCGCGAGCGTGACTTCAGCACTCACGATTTTGAGTCCACTAGCGGTTGGCTTGGCGCGTCTTGGAGTCGTGGGCGGTGTTGCCAGTTCTAAGATGCGTTTTCACAAAAATATTTAAAGGTAGTGCTACAAGCGTTAAACAAGAGCCTGATAACAGCCTGGTCATTAAAACCTTGACAGTTAAGTAAAAAAAGCTAAGCGTCTGAAAGATGCTTTAGGCACGGCTCCACCAAAGCGGAGCGGCGACGTGCGGAAATTGACCAATCACATTGGTTACAGTCTACATCGCATCTCTCGTCTCTCCTGTGATGATTGGTCGAATCTTGCACATCTACTCTTCGCTCCACTCGTCTCCGCTTTGGTGGAGCCGCGGCCTTAGCCAGGCATATAATGTGTGTAGGTATGATAGGCCAGTTTGCTATCAAAATGTCGGGCATGCCACCGTCCAGGCGAATCAACCCGTCACATTATCTCTTGTGTTCTCGTCTAGCTAACGGAGACTACTTGCATAGACACAACTTTGTAGAGCCAGCATGATCCATCAGCAACTTGCTCTAAAATACAGCCTTGTGAAATCGGAAGTGCCGTACTATACAGGTATGTGGCCGACCCAGTTCTCCAAAATGTCAATATCACACTGTACTGGGGTCAATCCATCATCACTGACAGGACTATTGTGGCCAATACCTAAGCCTGATATAGTGGTGGTGGATCGGTTAGAGCGCCGCGAAATGATTGTTAACATAACGGTTTCGCATGACGAGAACCTCGTGAAAGCCGAGAAAGATAAGCAAATCAAGTATCTGGCTCGCGAGGTTGTCGATATGTGGAATGTAATCTCATCGATCATTGTGCCGATAGTAGTTTCAGCAAATGGCCTCGACCAATATCTGAGGAGGACCTCGTTAGGCAGATGGATCAAGGGCTTAATGTTAGCAAATTGGTGATAACTGACTGTTTTGTTGCGAGTCATAATAATTTTGATGCTATGGATCTAACGAGTAAGCTGTGTTATTCTGTCCCCCGAACGGTTCACGTGCGTCAGGTTCGTGCACGTACCTTGTTCGCGCTAGGTTCTTGTCGCACGAACTCTGGTCTACGCTGCCCTATTCATAGAATGTTGGAATCCTATAATTCAAATTTCATTGAGATTGATATATTTGCATGCCCGAAAAATAAATTTAAATCTAATATTATAAAAATGTTAACTTAGTAATTGTATTGTTAGTAATTGAATATGTGTCTTATTTGTATTTACTTATTTCATAATTACCTAAATTAAATTGTTTTTGATTTGATTTTGTAGCTATAGCTAGCTTTATAGTTACCTAATATTTGTAATATTCTAACTATTTGTTAATTCTGGTTATGCTCGTCTAGTGGCGACCACAGATCTTTTTAAAATGTTTTATCTGCGGATAATGTAGTGGGCTGCAACATTATTCCTACTTTTGTTTACCTATTGTGTTATACATATGTTGTAGTTGTTTATTATCCCTTAATAAATAAATAAATATAAATTAGGTACATTTTTTAATATCAAATACTTTATTAATTTATAAACACCATAGTACATATAAAATTATAAGTATGTTATTCATTATGTAAATGGAGATATGATCTATCTAACCCCTTGATGATTACACCTATAGGCATTAATGATGTTTAAGTCGTGTTACCCAAATGTCCCAAATAAAACGAGCCACTTGGTAAATTTATATGTGTCGCAGAAGGACACCAATGTTATTCATATCACAGGCATTACTTTGGCCTGTGTGACGTTGAGTGACCTCAGGGGCCTCAGGAAGGGCTCGGCTGTCGAGGTGTTGTTGCGTGAGCGACGGAAGCGACCGATGAGTCTGCGCGCCAAATCACGCTCGTGCGGTGATAGCTCGGGTTCCTTAGGAGGCCTGGCGAAATTATTACATTATATATCGTTAGGATAATACTTAGGATTGAAAATAGCGACAAAGTGCGGGTTAAATGTGACGGAATTCTACAGTTTGCATGAAACTGGATGATCGTAAAAAATCTCGTGGTGAAATTAGATCATATCTAACTCACCTTTCAGTTTCTAGTAGAACGATAGGTGTTTCTGATTGCTCAATAAAGATCTGTTCTCCTGGCTTTCTGGTTTGGTACACCTCTGTAAAATAAGGATAGCTATTTTAAGTTCATTAATGAAAAAATAAGTTTTCTTCAGTCCTCTGTCGTCCTATGCGGAGATAACGGAGGCGTGCATTACATGCATTCTTGCACCCCCAAATTCGGTTACAACTCGACGAGAATTCTTACACAGAGGTTAACACATAGCTTTAAATAAGCAGTTGCCTGCTAAATGAATACGTACCAAGTAGTGGGTGCGGTGCGTGTTCAACTTCCGACCTGTTGACTGCTAGCAGACGCACCACGGGTCTGTTCTCGGGCCCGGCTCTCAGCAGCGTCGGCTCCGTCGTCGATCTGGACGACACTGTAAGGAGACAATATGATGAAATGCTGGCAAAGTTGAGCACTAAAGAAATAGACCCATGAAACAGAGCTCTACTATTATTGCACGGTATTAGTATATTATATATGTCGCAGTAAGATACTCGTATAACTATATCCCGGAAGATAAGATTTATCTTATTAAACTAATCTAGTGAAATAATTATAAGTATTACTTATATTTGGTGCAAGAGCAAGAGTAGCGAGCTCGGTACTTGGGGCACCCCGAGGTTTAGACAGGTTAGGTTCGAAGGGGATTGAAAGCGAACTAAGACCCCACCATCCCCTTCGTGTTAGGTTACTTTAAACCCTGCAGACAGAAATAGGAGCCCCGCGTAGCATGGCTACGTCGACTACGCCTTAGTTTGAGTCATTTCCCCCCACTCTGTACCCCGCCAGTAGAATCTTTTCACTAGACTAATCTAGTAAGATAGTTATGAACCGCTTTCTTATAACTATCTTCCGGGTTATGGCTGTCCCGGAAAGCCTTCGAGGAGTATTTTATAGGAGGTGGTATGTACTTACTAGCAAACGAGGCGAGTTCTTTCTGTGCGTAATGGTATCCCACTGAGATACCGTATACCATCAGCATGACGATGCTGAACATCAGGAGCATCAGCAGGAAAGCGCAGCAGGTCCACGTAAGAACTCTGGTAGTGACCACAAACATTAGACGGCGAAAAATATTGATGCTCGTAACTATAGATATAGGTAGGAAGGGATGCTATAGTAGAATTATTAGTTGCATCAAATCGCCAGTAAAAAGAAGGCTAGACCTCCAAATTTAAATTTAGTGATTCTTCAGAGTTTACCCATTAAGGTGGTATTAAGTTTACCAGGGTAATCTAGGTTTACTTCCTCTTCTAGCATTACCCGTACCTAACATATCGACTGAACACGTGCAGTTGATGGTCCCACTGTGCTGTGTGGCACTCTTTTAATATTTCATAGATGTCGTGTTAAAACATGCAGTTAACAGGTTGCACTGTAGGTAGATATTCAGGCTCTAAGTATAGCAATGAGACAAGGACTAAATGCAAGATTTACCTTTCCACACAAAATGTCATAGAACAGAACACGGACTGTATTAACCCCATTTTTCTTGTTTAGATATCTGTTGAGAAAAGATTTGAAGATTAGTTTAGTCGTGGAAACGAATGAGCCATATACCGCAGTTCACATAGCCAGTCTAAGTGCCCAATGCCCAGGGTGCACAGGCACACAAGATTTACTTTAATATCTGCACTCCCGTAACGTACACGTGTAGGAATGCGCTAAGACTGACAACTTGACCTTCCTGAAGAACATCATGTTATGTTCAGTGTCAATTTATTTAATTTACTTTACGAATAATTTGTAATAATATCTTCTTCTATACATATAATAAATTTGTAGACGTGGCGTTTCTGTACATTGAAAATATTTAGAAAAAAAATTGTAGGGGTGTTAAAGGATAACAAACAGAACCCATTTATACTATTTCTATAATTTTTGTCTGTTTGTCTGCAGTCTGTGAGTCTTCGGCTATGTTTGTTTGTTTAAGTATCACGTGAAAATTACAAAACCAATGTGGTTAGTTTTAATGCAAAAGTATTGTGCGTAACTTAGAGAAGGTATTAGTTTTTGTTTCATTGCAATCCGTGCTCTTAATCAAGATATACCTATGAATTTAGTGTTCAAGAAGCAATCATCATATCCCGTTTTATATCGTCTTATCCCGTTTTATCTCAATCTATCCCGTCTTATCCCGTCCCATCCCGTTTTATCACGTCCTAACCCGTTTTATCCCGTCCTATCTCGTTTTATCCCGTTTTATCTCTTCCCATTCCTCGGGGAGACCACTGCCCGCGCCCAGGGTGCACCGGCCCAGCAGCTGCTGTTCCCTCCAGACGTATCGAGAGGGACGGGCAGCCATCAGGCACACGAGGAGGACTTCTGACCAAGCACCCCAATCCTATCCCTTCCCGTAATTTTTTTGTTAAATACCCGTGCGAAGCCGGAGACAAACGAACAGCAATTGATTTTTATATGTACGTATACTTATGTAAATATAAAAATCAATTGCTGTTCGTTTGTTTACTTGAGAACTCGTAGTCCAGGGAAGGTTTAAAAGGTGATAAAGGTGAGGTTGGTAGTAGGTAGGTGGTAGGTGGGTGGAGAAAAGTGCATTGCAACGCATGCCCGGTACATCTAGTCTATAATAAAGCAGATGAGTTTGTTTTTTGTTTGAACGCGCTAATCTTTTGAACTCCTAATCGGATTTGAGAAATTATTTTTGTATTTGATAGCGCAATTCTTTTCTGTCTGTGAACAAGTGAAGCTTCTTTCGTCTACCGCGCTGTCTTCCGAAGAGATGGTGTGTGTGTCTGAGAAAGCAATTTCGGCTCTTTAAACGGGTTCGTGGTAGTTGGTGTTCAAACAAGGGAAAACTACTCCCTGGTCACGAACTGCAGAAGCCGATATGGAAATCTTTGAACTGACTGTGTGCTCAAGTTGGCCGCTGCCGATCCAATTTGGCTAGATGGGGTATAATCGACCCATCTCGGAGACAATGTAAGTGTGGAGCTCCAACACAGGATATGTCACACCTTCTCTCCTGCCCGTCGTGCACAACTAATTGCAACCTCAAGGACTTGAATGATACGACAGAGCCTTCCAGGTTGCTACATACTGGTCGAACCAAATCTGAGTCATCGATTCGAGAAGAAACGCAATTCTTGAGTAAGGTTACCTATAAGCTACGACCCTTAGGATCCGAGCAAAAAGAGAAATGGCGGATGAAACTGCGGGGCACATGCAGTACCTATTTATAATGTCAAAGAATATAATATTAACAATTGTAACATACCACTCAAAACCTCTAAAAAGTATACAAACTAGAAAGTTTCTTCGTTAACATCATTCATTAAAAAAATGCTATAGAAATATAAAATAATCCACTACAAAACCGAGGCAAAATCTTACAAAACTACTGACTGCATCCTTGAAAGCGTCAGTGTCAAGAGAAAAAAAGTAGTTAAAACGTTTTGGTATGGTATTCTTTTTGGCCAGATAGCAGAGAAGAAAACCTCCAAGAGGTTATGTCCTTATGTCCCCGCGTCTGTATGGATAGGCCCTTCGCTCATGGCGACTTTCGCGGGTTTCGTAAATGTGCTTCTGCATCGAATATAACGCGCGTTAGTCGAATCTGAAACGCGCGTGGTCATCGCTATTTTATCAATGCAAACGTGCGACTGTTTCTGACGACATCGAAGGGCCGAAGAGTTGATAACGGAGGTAGGGTGCCGCGCACTTGCATCGCGACTGACAGGCGACAGCATCGCGACCCTTTTGCGTCTGCATCGCTCTTAGATCTATGATAGTAAGGATTGATCGTGAAGCCAGTTTTACCTCCATTACATAAAGCTTACTCTTTTACTTTCTCTTACCTTGAATAGATTTAGAAAGCGGGATGCTGTTGGACTATACCGGGCGGAGTTGTATACGTCCAATAAGGTGTGATTTGGCGGCGTCTGGTTTATCTTCGGCAACGAGAAAGACTCCAAGCTCCGGAATAACTAAAGTTTGATTATGAATTAAAAAACTTCTTGAAAGCTTTAAGCAGGTTATGACGACGATTTAACAAAAAAATCTGGTAGATTATTTGAAACATTTTACTAACAATTTGTTTATTAAAAATACAAATTACAACAGTCTCAGTAGAAAGGCACTCACAAAGTCACAACACAACCAAAATATACAAAATCTAGTAAACTGATTATTATTGCTTTTCGTCTAATATACAGGGTGATTGGTAATTGGGTGTAGTCCCTGAAATGGGTAATACTAGAGCAAATTTACAACAAATTTGACCCGATAACTAGGGGTCCCATCTGTGTGGTATCGGAGTAATGGAACTTTTAAGTTTTTATTTGGAAATTTTCATCCTCTCGACCAAATATTGATAATTGTGACAAATCTACGTCGCCCAGAGCATTGACATGGTACTTTTCAGATATCGCATAAACAAATTAATCTTTCGAAAAACAATTTATCAAAAAAGGTCTCAAACTTTTGGTTCAACAGGATCATAAAGTTCATAATTTGAGAAATAAATAAAACTACCCTTGCTTTTCAAGGCAGATTACTCAAAATAAATGTACAACACTTAACGTGCGAATTGCAGAAACGACTTCCTTGTCTTATTAGCTTTCAAAATTGGTATCACAGTACCCACTTCAAGAAAAATTATGGATAATAACAACAGTTGTTCCAGACAAGGTAGTACTTAGACCGTACTGGTTATTACGCATTTCTGGATCAATATCAATTTTTGGTAGAGAGGAGGAAAATTTCCAATTTTTATAGGAGGAAAATTGCCAAAAGAAGATTGGACCCCTAGTTATCGGTGTCAAATTTGTTGCAAATTAGCTCTAGTATCACCCATTTCAAGGATTGTACCCAATTACCAATCATCTTGTATAAATCATACTTCATAATTTTCATGCACTATACAAAAATATATAAATATGTACTTCTTTTTTAGTAAAATATTTGAGTTATAATTTAAATTACAATGATTATAATTTGAGAATAATTTATTATTGCTATTTAAATAGGCGAATCAAGTTAAATATAATAGTTGTATATCAAGTTAATATCATTAGGACATTTCTAGTCAAAATCAAAATATTTACATAATAAATATAAACTGTACGAGTATAGTAATATCGTGTCCTTTAAAAATACGTATGAATAAAAAAAATATCTACAATATAGTTTTACATAAAACATTACAGTGTACTTCAAAAAAGTAAATGGTCGTAGCAAATATGTACTTATTTTATTACTAATAATTCGTAAAATGCTGCGATTTGCTTGTAAATACATAAAAAACATTTGATAAATTATTAACGGTTAGCCTAAGGTGATGTAAAACAAAACGGTAAGAAGAAGGTACCTTACCAATATTTCATTATATTTAAAAAAATAATGAATAGGTCGTGCTAAGTCAAATCATTTTCAGATATTGAATTAAAGGACGGATCTCAAATCTAGTTCAATAATAAATTGACTGACTTAAATATAACATTTTGCTATGAATTTTTCTGTAAATTTTGATTTCCGAAAAATAGTGCCTAATAAAACTACACAACTATAACGTCTACATTTAATTACTTGGAATCATACAACTTCCAAAACTCCGACATCTAGGATTTCAGAAATAAAAAAAACGAGAAGCATGAACTAATAAATATTGAATGAGCGTATTCAATAGGTCGTCATAACCAGTACGAAATCACAACATTATTATTAATTTTAATTCGTATGTACAGTCAACGAAGCTATTTAGTATAAACGGGCAATCATCGTTTCACTACACTGTCTATAAGCATTTTTAAGTGTGTGTAATAATTTTTAAAACTCGTGACATACGAGAGGAATGGAAATTAATCGACTACTTTGCATGTCTGCACACTCACAGCTATGTTAATACAATAATTGTGTTCTCTTCTAACTAAAGTGTGCGGTCGGCTTTTCTGTGGTTTTCGCGGCGACACGACACTCGAAACGCAACAGCTACTCTATAACTTCGATGCTTGATAAATGCAGTCATGAGACGGTTACAGTCGGGTTATCATATTAAGCAAAAAAAAAAAAACATACAATGCAAAGCCATACTCTCAAATCGGCAATAAATGCCTATAACACTCACAATTTTGACTAAAACATCCATTTTTATATATTTATCATCCGTTATTACGAAAAAACAACCATTTGGCACGGTATATGCGGTATAAGCGACACCGAGGCGCGAACTGTTACCGTGGATCCAAATTCAGGAGTACTCATTTTTCATCGTTTATTAACTAACAAGACTTCATCGTCAAAATATATGGAACAGTTGATATTTTTAATAACCGACGAAATATTTTTACCTGCTGACCTCATGATAAAAACGCGTCGACGTCCTCTTACACCCTGTACTTTCTACTGTAACAACACAACACGTTATGTAGCTGGCAATAGCCGTAGCTGTAACAATACTTGTAACATGCTTCACTTCCAAAGGTGTAACAACATAGCAACAATTTACGACCTCTGTACTACTTGGTACATGCTACTCTGTCGCTGCATCAGTGCTTGGCATACAAGAGCTCCCAGAGCGGCAGCTCCTGCAACGCGGTCTGCAACTCGTGCTGTATCTGCGCGGAGAGCGCGGGCGCCGCCAGCGCGGTCGCCGCGCCGCGCAGCCACGCCGTCACGAGGCTCGACGCGCCGCTCAGCGGGCCCAGGCCGGTCACGTGTAAGTCTGCGCAACTGGGAAACGGGTAACGGTTGAAAACTTCATAATGTAGATTACTCGGTTTGTGAATTGAGTAATCGAGTTTTAGGACTTCTGAAACCCTATTTAGATTTATAATTTCGGCTAATAGTATTTTAGGTAGAGATTAGAGTTTGAATTGTTCATGTATAGCCGAGTGCAATTAGACAAAAAGTTGGAACGAAGTTTATAGTAGGCGTACCGTAGTTCACCGTTTTGAGAATGATTACATGTGTATACTAAGTGCTAGTTTCTGATTTGGGTATTTATTATATTTAGTGACCACGACTTACCATAACTGATAAATATGACATATTCTCAATAAAGTTTTCAACATTCGACTTACTCTAAATTCTGCACTCGCAGATGGTCCAGCTGCGCGAAGGGCTCCCAGTGGCAGAGCCCCACGGAGAGCGCGAGGTGCAGCGAGTGGCGCTGCAGCGCGGCAGTCGCGCGCCCTCCACACGACACGCCCATCGCACGGATGCGGTAATCGTCGTAGCCAATCTGTTGTTACACAACCGATTTATTAACTTAATTCTACAACTTTTTAATCATATTTGTTTAGGCTAGTCCCCAGGCTTAGTGGCAGCGCATAGCGGAGACGAATGAAACGTGAGCAGCGTGCGATGAGCGGTGCGCGGCTGTCGCTAAACTATGCGTGAGTAGCCTGCTCAAACATCTCTGCTCCGGTCTAGCCAGTACACATCTACGCAGAGTTTCGGTGGATATACACAAGCTCCTGAGCATTTCCTCCCCACACGGTCTGCGGTTTGGTGGAGTCTGGGCCTAAATGCTCATAAACAGAATTTATCGACATTGTCTAAGCGAAGTCAAGAGATTAAGTTGAAAGGCACACATACGATGTACGCGACCCAAGTAAGGACGTATAACATAAATAAATGAATTTCGGACATGGTATACTTTTGGGGACCAAATTAGAAAAACATACAAAATTGTGTGGCAACTGTACGGTGTGACATATCGAATGAAAGGACTCGTAAAATATGAGGGTCTATGGTATTTCAACTACAATATTAACCTTTGTTATGGCCGTTATACTCTTGGAACGCGGATCCACGACAATATGACATCACGCGTTTTTTTTAGGTTACTTTAGTTTAGTTTGCGGATCCACGTTCATACGATAGCAAAATATCGATAGTTTGTTCTTGGGATAAATTATAAATTACTTATTTATGAAGGAAAAAGGAGTAAATGATACCGTGACGATTCATAGGAGAGAATAGAAGAAAAAAACGTATTGCGCCGGCACCAAATAACCTGGGACAAGGGCAGACGATGATGACTTATTAATGAAGTTAACTCACTTGCAAATCCTTTATCCTCAAAGTAACGTAGAAGCTGGTCTTCATAGGGTGGGGCCGCGTGACACTGACGTCACTTATCCTGTTAATCGTAGCTAGGTTCTTCACCCATCCCGTGTCCGTCTCGAACTTGCCGATAAACGATAGTGACCCTACCTGGAACGTGACAAGGTTTCATTTAAAATGGTAGAATGTTAGAGGCCTTGATCAAATGCAGTGACATGATCATCGGCAACTTGACTGCACCCACTGCTGGGTATTGGCCATTCTTTTTTTAAATCCATGTCTCACTCCATGTTCCTGTGCAGCCTCATTCAGATTTTTAATCCAACAACAATGTTGTCTGTCCATCGTAGATGAGCTTAACCTGGATTTCTTTATTTAATTATTATTTTTTATTCCTCAACAAGATGGCAAATGCCTTGGATGGCTTCTTATTAAATTGGAAAGACGAAGCACGACACCGAGAGGTGTAGAGGGACTGGGAGGTGGCCATTGCCCAGGAGTAGGACAGTGACCGCTAACAAAAAAGTATCCTCACCTTATGCATGAAGGTGGCATGCAGCGGCGGCAGCTGCAGCACCTCTCGTCGGCTCTGCAGCAGGGTGCGTCGCATGTTGATGAGGATCATGTCCACTACTTTGTTGCCGTTTTGCGACAGGTTGTCGATCATACCGCTAAAAGGTAGGAGTTTTGTTTAAATGTTGAGATTAAAAATCTTAAATTCAATGACACGTACAGCTTAAAACGCTGAGTTTAGAACCATATTTTGCACAAGAGTTATTTATACAGGGTGAAATCTTAGATGAGGCAGAAAGGGCAGGCATCTTATGGGGAAACGTCAGGATATCCCGCGAAATTCTAATGTTCTTACGTTTTTTGCAATTTGCAGGCAAATATATTATGATTTGCGACCGTAACACGTAAATATTTACAAAAAAAAAAAACGTTGGAAAGTTTGAATTTCGCGGGCTATCCTGGTGCTTCCGCCTTAACCATTGTAGCTACAGGAAAACGATTTAGGGAGAATAACCGCGTTATTTAAAGAAATTACGATGTGTTCACAGATTTTGGAAGACGTATACTTTTCCTCCGTAAATTCCTTTAGCGTGCAGGCACCACGGTACGCAGGCAAAAAAGAAAAAGTATTTATTTGTCTCGCACAGGACAAAACAAATTGATTAAATTAAAAATAAAACATGTTTTTACGTCTACATTTGCAGGTCTGCTGGTAGAAATTTCTTAAGAAATAAGCAGTACCTTTGTACTTACATAATATATGTTATTTTCCTGTGTTGTCTACTGTGTGTACATAAATAGTTATATAAATAAATAAAACAAAACTTAACTACTAACTTATTTTACCCTTTTTAGTTATCGTATCACACACAAATCCTTGTCAAGTATCAATTTCGCAATTTCTTTTACTTGGATGACATTTTTTCCAGCTATTTCGATTTCAAAACCAAACTGCTGAACCGATTTTGATGAAATTTCTATGGGACCAATCGGGAAGTAGATGCATTCAGATAAAAGAAGAATTTTTCAAATCGGTTCATAAATGACGGAGATATGAGGTAACAAACACAAAAAAAAAAAACATACAACCGAATTGAGAACCTCCTCCTTTTTTTGAAGTCGGTTAAAAATTACGAGTATATAAGAGTACACATAAGTAAGTATAAGTATAAATTGGTCCTGTACGAGGTGACCCATTTTATGCTACCTCTTACCTGTAAGCCTCCATCAGCGAGGGGTTGCAGCACATGACCTCGGACACACTGGTCGCTTGGCGCAGCACCAGCGCCAGGTGCCGTTGTAGCTTCTCCCGAAGAAGCGCGTACAGCGGCAGTGCTACTGCTGCCGTTAGGGGAAGGTCGTCTGAAGGGAAATGTATATTTCACTTAGACTTTTGCACAGTTTAGGCCATGCTAGGGTAAATATTCGAAGAAACCTTTTAAATATAATGAAACTATTTTACTCTTAAAACTTGCACACTCCGCAATTGAGTTGCAAACTGCCGCTAAATGCCCGTTGTCACAAAAAACTGGCACTCTGTGGGCTTAGCACGAACGCGCGGAGTAAACTTTAAGCAGAGGTGTTGGAAGATTTTTGTATGAACCGTGGCCTGCCTAACTTCCGCCATTTTACTTTATTTTCAAAATAGCGGCCTAGCATAAATCATGTACTAATAAATAGTTGAAATCAATACAAACTAGTTTTGTATTAGACAAAATCTTCTAAAGCATCTCGTTTTCGAGATATAAGTTATCCCTGTTAGAATCTATTCACTGATGACACAATAAACTGTACAACTTTGATTTTATTAGCCACACATACAACCTGTATCAATTAATAGCTGGCATCAATAAAAACAAGTATTGTATGAGACAAAGTCTTATATAAGCTTTCATGGTTCTGCTGATGGCGAAGATTTTAACTTCGATGGCTTATAATTTCGTAAACGTGACGCTATAGAAGTTTTTTTCTCATATAAAACTTGTTTGTATTGATGCCAGCTATTAATTGATACAAGTTTTATGCGTGGCCGCTATTTTGAAAATAAAATGGCGGAAGTTAGGCAGGCCAAATAATTCAAACCCCTTTCCTCTAATTCTCCTTTTCCTTTAATTTTTTTAGTTTGTAGACCATGTTTCAACCGGATCTTCGGCCGAACTCAATATCGTCAGAATCCGCATTCGGTCCACCTCTACTATTTAACATCACGCTACGTGCCTTAGGAGCCGAACGGCGGGTGAAACCGCGGGGCTGCTAGTACATGAAATAGGAGTGATGACGAATATGAGTATAGTACATTAAAAAAAGATTATTAATAAGAACCTAAACGTGTTTTACACAACTCGTTTCTTATCAGAGCGACAAACTATTAATTTCTTATGTTGTAACAGTTATCAAGCGTGTAAGGCGATAACTATCACTTTACATGCCGGTGTAGGTACCAGCTCAAGCAGGAATTTTAACTCTACTAAACATATCACATGGGCGTTTTAAAAGGCTAATTAGTAACGTGGACTTAAAACATGCGGCCTTGGCTTTACTTTCGATGGAAGTTAGTACTCGTTTCCATTAAGAGTAAGCGACAGCTATGGCATTGATTACCTAAATAAAAGCACGACATTGTAATTTCAGCTTTCCGCGCTTAACTGAGCGTTGGATATCTAACAATGTGCTATTTTTATCATGTAACCACACGGTAAAATTAAACTCATTTCAATGTCTGTAATTTTACCAATGGCCGTTGATAAATCAACCAATAACAGCACTTGAAATTACATAACATACACTCATACATATTTTTTGTCAATTTGTTACAAAATATTGATTTAGCTTTCCAGAGACCAGTTATAAGTTTTGTTTTGGAATTTCTTATGCTGTCCAATAAAGAGTATTCTATCTTTCTCAACTTTAAAGTTTGTGATTTTTCGGCTTCATGTGGGTCTTGTTTAATTATATGACTTGCTTCGGTGAAGGAAAACATAGTTGTCAACCAGCATGCCTGAGAGATATTTGTCAATGGCATGTGTCAGAGTCCCATGGGTGGCATAAAAACTCTGACACCTGGTTAGACACTAACCACACGATAAAAAAAGTTAAAGTAATGGAAATAATGGCTTTGTATTGAGACTGAGTGAGTGAGTGTTTTTGTTTCAAATCATACATTTTCGTGGAAACTGAAGACCGGCTGAACTATCTTCTAAGGGTACTTACCTATATGTTTAGCCAGTTGCTCAGTCGTTGCGAAGTCATACCCGCCATTCTTCTGCGGAGACGGCCAAGACAGCTGAAAGAGCAATAATTTGTTCATCCCAATTTGGTTAAGGAAGGCAATACAATATTTAATATTCAACAGGGATAACAACTGTTCAATTCAAATGTATCTGACAATTTCTATACGCGGTGGAAGGGAGATCGACGCGAAAACGGAAACCAAATACTCAGTACATCATTCTGAAACTCCCACATAGAAAATTTTCAACGGTTAAATAACCGACGAACAATTTCTATGTGGGGGTGTTTAGAATGATGTACTGAGTATGTGGTTTCCGTTTTCGGGCCGGTGTCTCGTCCAGCCAATAGATATGTTAATGCGTTTTTAATCTGCCTCATTGGGTAAGTGATTGCAAGCCCTAGTGGTGAGCTCATGAAGACCTGAGTTTGATTCCAAGGCCGGGCAGTGTTATTGGGTTTTCCAACAGGAATTTTTAAAATAGTCAATACAAGATAACATATTATTTAAAATTACCTTCACTAAGACCTCATCATGTGTGAACTCAATTCCAGGATTGATGAATGAGAAGGCATCATCTTCCAGCGTCAGGCCCACTCTCACATCTGCGATCATGTTCGACAATGATATTCTAGAATAGCACACAGTTTTTGATGATTAATTTTATTATTATGCTTTTGGTAATTACTATGACATAAGTCACCTACCTTACCAACCATTGTGCACAGACCTGTGTCATAAATAATGCATTTTAGTGTATGTAACAATTTCTTTTTTATATGATATTAGTTTTTGCTTTTGGCTAAGCTTTATACGACAAGGATAAACAATAAACTATGTATCCTATGTCCTAATCGTCGTATTAATTTTTTTTTCTATAGAAACTCATATCTGATTCATGAATTAAAAATCAAATCTTATACAACAGTAGACATAATGTTTCGATTTATGTGTGAAAAGCTACATTTTTAGTTTTCATGAATTGGATATGATTTTCTTTGGGAAAATTGTTTAATATGCTGGTTAGAACGGAAGGATGCAGGTGACTAAATCCCCACCCGATAATCACTCTGACATCATTGATCCTCACATTTTATTAATAGATACACAATAGGGTAAGTAAATGCAACAAATAAACTATCTATGTACAGTCTTCCTCTTCTTTTCTTTAAAGGTTGTCTCATAAATATGAATTGTTTTCATAACAATACACATATTTCTTCACAATAACAATTGATTACCTACTTGACTGTCACAAAACATTAAATAGGTATTGTTATTCTAAAGAATTTATGCATATGTACCAACAGATGCATATGCATAATTCTTTTAGATATTATATATATAGATAGATCTTCTTAACTACAGAATGTATTTTGATGTGGTTTTCAGTATCATTTAAACCATTTATTCCAGAAGGTTTATGTGTACAACATATTTATATTTCACTTAAAATAAAATAAAATAATATTATCTCTGTGTGTATAGAAATCTATTTTTTTTTGTACACATGGCTGTGGCATGGCATGCCTGTGTGAAACAGGGGCAGGTATTTTTAATAATTTAATCCAAATTAAAAAAAATACTATGGTAAAAATTGTGAACATGCTCTTTCTAAATTAATAATCAAAGAAGAATCATAAATATTAGTGGTTTACTTACAAAACGTGTCCCTCAGCTAACACAGGTATAAGATTATACAGGTTTTCATTAAATGCACTGTACAGTCCTTTTAAATTGACTTCTCCGAGTGAACACCGTAAAGTAAGGCTCATGGACTTCAAGTCTAATTCCACTGCTTGCATGTGGAAAGTAGGAGGCTTCATCAGTTCTAAACGGGAGAGGTTTCTGAAATGGTATGAAGTTAACATGATTTTTTATAATGTCATGAAGATTTCTAGTTGGAATCATCAAATTAACGTAGCAATTTTTTATTCTACATGACGAGGAAACAGACACAGTAAATAGGCTGCTCCCAGTAATCGATCTATTAGTTTAAAGCAAGAAATAAACATAATTACACTTGTGTGTTTTTAGCGAAGTATGAAGTATCACCGAGGCTGTCCGGTTTGATTTGTTCACCATTCTTCGTCTGCTGCAGCGCCACATTCGTGAAACTCTATAAAATATTATTAAAATCATTTCATGCTTAAATTATTAAAAAAAAGAGTCAAAATATATTCAACGAATGTGTTGTTTACCCTTTTAATAATATCTTGCAAGTTCGGTTGGACTTTCGTCAAAAGATCGTTTAATTCCTGTTCTATGTCCACAATTTCTTCTTCTGTCATTTTGCTTAAAACATTACTTTTTGCATAAAACGCTTGAATTTTGTAACTTTAAAATAAATATCACTATCACCGAAACATATTGCAGCTGACGTGCGAGTGACAGCTGACAGAAAATTGTTGTGTTGTTAACTGTCAAATTATTAGTGCTTGCAAAAGAAAAATCGACTAATGAGTGTTTTAGAGAAATTAACCGAAACTCAAAATTTGTATAGGTCTGACAAAAACACACCAATCTGTCTCGATTTTAGATAACACTGATACACTTCTAACCCCCGACGAAAAAAGAAGGGTGTTATTACGACATGGTGCTGCTGAGCGCGTCAATCTACGGGCTAAGGACACTCGCAGCCACTTGCGAGCAATATGCAAGACTACATGGTCTGGCATATAATGTTAAGAAGGGTGTAGTCATGGTCTTTGGGGCCAAAAGTAAATACCCAGAAGCAGTACCTGTGAAGATAAACGGTATACCCCTTGTGAGGGTAGACCAATTTAAGTATCTGGGTCACTTATTGACCACTGACCTCAAAGACGATGAGGATATTGATAGGGAGCGGAGGGCACTGTGTGTGAGAGCTAACATGATTGCCTGCAGATTTAGGCGTGCCTCTGAAGAGGTCAAGCGCGTTATAATTAGTGCGTACTGCACGTCTTTTTACACTGCACTGCAGTCTGTGGGTTCATTTTACTCAAAAATCATACAGCGCCTTTCGCGTCCACTATAATAATGCATTCAGGGTGCTGATGGGGTTGCCCCGATACTGCAGCGCATCAGGGATGTTTGGTGAAGCTCATGTGGACTGTTTTTAGACGGTGATGCGGAAACGGTGCGCAGCCTTGGTCCGTAGGATGCAGGGCAGCGCCAACAACATTCTGTCTATGATAGCAAGCAGGCTTGATTGTGAGTTTGTGAACCACTCATGCAAAGTTTCGGCTGGGTCTGTTACCTTGCAGCAATGATGTCACAATTTCTTTCTGTTTTTGTCTTTGTTACTAACATAGTTTGTAAGTACATTGTTACCATGGCTGGGCAAAATACATGCTTTGCTTTAATTGAAATACAAATTACAAAATTCTATCTCCCCAGTATTTAAAATACATAAATAAACTGTCAAACAAACTATTTTGCTTAAGAAAGCTATTGAGCGCTATTTTCTTCAGAACGCATCCATTAATAAGTCAATAATCGCTAAATGAAGGTTAAATGTATTTATGTTACAATGTATTTTGAAGCCTTATGTATTTGAAACACTAACTACAAAATACCTCGGCGTCAGGTATTTGACATGCGAATTACAAATTACATTTTAAGCAAGTAATTGAAATACGTAATTGAAATATAAAAACGTATCTGGTATTTGACAATTGACCAAATACGTTTTTGTTTTTCAATTACGTATTTTACTTACATACAAGTAATTCAAATACTGCCAAACCCCGATTGTTACTAACACTATGTGTGTTGTTGAATGTACAAATAGATTTTATGTATTGTGTATTGTATGGATAATAATTATTTGAAATAAATGAATTAATAATAATAATTATAAGTTTAACATGTGTGTTTCTGTCTGTGGCATCGTAGTTTGATTTCATATTTTAGGATTCCTTTGCCAAATGGCAAAAACGGACGGACTGACGGAAGGACAGGACGAATCGTCTTGTCCGTCCATCTGTCTGTCTATCTGTCCGACCGTATGTAAATCTCAGCCATTTTACTCCGAGACTATTGTCATCGCACAGTTGAAATTTGGAGATTAGGTGCTTTTGAACCACTACACAAATATGATGTGAAATTATGAAAAAAATACCACCTGTAGGCCATACTAATATTTGTTCCGTGCGCACTGCGCCAACCGTGCTTTCAATTTGAATGGTGAGTTGATCCAGAGTGCTCTTATCTATTAGATTCAAGAAAACCTGTTGAGTCGTTTGAAGATTTCGGCTTGAGTTGAGTTAATCTCAAATTGAATTAATCATCAGTCAAAATTGAGTTAATCATCTTGAAATTACTTACTCAATTTTTTTTTTAAACTATACACTTGTTGTTTTCTTCGGAAAATATTTATTATTATGGCACTTCAATAATGATATCTATGGCAATTATACCGAGATCCGTAAAAAAAAAAGATAGGTAACAAAGTATCGCCGCAACTATCTGTGCCGTAGCGGTATGTAGCCATCTTTTTAGTTGGTATTCTAGCGTCTTTTTTTGGTTTACGGTGCACTTACTTCTCTGACGGCCTATGTCGTTTGCTTTTTGGCTTGGCAGATTTTCCGACCCAGCCAGTGAGAAGCCGCCTAACAACGCGGACACTCACGCACGGCAAAAATCCACAATTCGAGGCTGCTACTGAGAAATTGCTGACAGAAAAACCCAATAACACTTTGCTCGACCTGGGAAGAACCTAAGACCTCAAGCTCAGCAGTCGCACTTTCGACCACTACACCAGCGAGGTAATCGGATTGATTAGATTAGCATTCGATTAATAAAACAATAGGTAGACACGGTTGTTTGACCTTTAATTGCTAGTCTATATTTGATTTATTTCTTGCTTTCTCTTGTTCTTTCGTTTAAATTGTTTTACTTTTGTCTGATTTTTATCTATCTTCTGATCTCTTTTTATTTTTCTGATTTTACTTCTATTTGATTGTTTCTTGAGCGATTTTGCAGTTTTATTACTTTTTTTTTGTTTTTTCGCAGAAAGACGTTGTGGCTTACGCAAACCCTTATCCGAATCGTCACTTGAATCCGATTCTGTCTCATGTGGATAATATTGGTGTCCTTTGTTTACTATTCGGCCTGGTATGAATGGTTCTACAAAATAATGTTTAATTAGAGTTGCGAATGTTGGCGGCGTTGCATATTGATTGCGGATTGTGCTCATACATTTTGTACATTTCTCACATCAAGCCATCAAGGGGTGGAACTAAAACCATTAAAATTGACAAGTCTTGCCCGATAATTTGGGTCAAACTTGGTTCACGTTACAGCACTTTTTAAGTAGTTTCGTTATGAAGTTTATTCCAGTAACCAATACATATTAAAATTGCTTACCACAACGAGGTAGAGATTTAAGCATTAGAACGCCGTTGATCAGGGTATTTGACATGATAGCCACGATCTGATGTTCCAGGAGGTGCTTAAAGTTAGATATCATTACATTTGCAGCACCTTCGACTGTCAGAGATTCTGGCCTGGAAATATGAAACAATTTATTGTTGATCTTTCCTTGCCTGTAGGTGGCAGTGGCGGGACTTTGGTCGTTGGTCAAACAGAAATGAAATTGAAAGGTAGGTAATTTGAATTTACTTCATCTGGTCGAGGAATTCCAGGTCCATGTCGATAGTTTCAGGGTTGGAGACCATGGCCAGGGCCATGTGCACAGTCAGGTCGTTTGCCAACAGTGTCAGCTCGCCAGCCAGGGGTGGCAACCCCGTAGGTATTATTGCTTCGTACTTGTAAACCACCTGACAAAAATGGTTTTCAATTAAAACTGTCAACTGAACAAGGGGAACATAAACATACGCAATCTGGCTTACAATACGATTATTCACATCCTGTCTGTACCTATTTGAAATCAGAATGGATACTAACCTTCAATCTACTAAATCCTACAATGCTGTCGACCATACGGATGTCTCCCTCTTTGTATCCAGTGGCCACCGATCGTCTGTATATGCTGTCCAGCCCGTTGAGGACACCATCGTACATTTTTACTTGCTGCCAATTAAATATAGATAAAGTTACTAGAGATGGGCCGACTATGACTTTTTCCGACTAGCCAACTAGTCGGTCGCAAAAAGACCGATTAATTGAAAGTACAGGGTGCATCGGCCATGTTCATGGCGTTTCATGTAATTACAGGGGTAAAATTTTAGGTTTCTGTTGAATTTATACAGGCTTTTGTTTTGTATCCTCGTCAAAATCAAGGAGGTAACTATGCTAATGATTCTCGACCCGAAATAATAATAAAATGGGTAGGTATTTTTGCTTAATATCGGAAATCGGTAAGTGTACGCCACCCGTATTAAAACGCGGCCCGTCTAATACTAGCCCTATAACCGCGCTTTCACACACACAAAAAAACAGACGTTTATTCGATAAACGGGTTATTCTCCTCTTTTGAGAAGGGCTTCATTCTGAAATAGTGTCAAATTTAAACAAAAAAAAAGCAGCATTTATATTATTGACTAGGTAACGTAATAATTAATTGATTATTTACGTCTTTTATGACAACCTCCTGGATTTTTACTAGGATGCAGAACTAAGTAGGTACATCTTGTATTGTATTAGAATGTCTTTGTATTGTTCTTGATTTAAGTTTAATTATTGACTACCGATAGAATAGTTCCGGTTCCTAGATCATTATATAAGCTGTAAGGCTGATTATACATATATAGCCAATTCTAGTTAAAGTCGAAAAATATGTAGGAATATTACACGTACTTCTTTTTATAATAAATCATTTTGCACCTTACTATCCCAATACACTGCAGAGGCCTCTTCTCGCACGTATTCTTATCTATACCTACTTTGTGAAGTTTCGTGTGTGTATTTGTGATCATACCAGGCCATGGATTGACTTGAAGGTAAACGAGGGTACTCGAACACTTTCGGCATCCAGAAGTCGTATTCTCGTTGCCATTGCGCGGATAGCATAGTCTGTGAACTCTTCCAGAGCTGTTCCTTTTTCTTTATCGTATTTTCTAAAAAATGAGCATCGTTTAAAATATTTAAGAAATTTATTAGAAACGACACTAATTTATTAACGTTTTTAAATATAATTGAAACCAATTGAAAATCATGAATGAGTAAATAAAAACATTTCAATTTTTTCAAAAAAAAGTAATAATCATACGCTAGCTCTTTTATATTCGGTATTCCATCCAATTGCGCATAGATCACGTAGTCATTGAAGTAATCTTTTATCCATTTGTCCAGGTCTGTCTTCAGTCTGGACAGGAAGGCACCTGTGAAATGAACGTTGGCTAAGAACTGAGTGCAAACTTCAGAATAACTCATCATGGTCAAAGTTGCGAAACGAGATTTTTTGTCGCACAATGGCTCGATAAGCTAATTGTCGTTATTCTTGATAGATAATCTTTTTTGTCTGCAACAAAACATAACCAGCCTAAAGTTCAAAGTGCTAGAACACAAGGTGCCCTCCCTGTGAGAGGCCATACTCCACCGCGTGGGCCCAGTAGACGTCATATATCTTCGAACTTTCGGTTTCAAGACATGCCGGTTTCCTCACGATATCTTCCTTCACAGTATTGAGCAGTGATGATGAAATAAATAACACAAAGTAAAGTGCGCGTAGCGTTCGTGACACTTTCTTGTTATATAACATAATATTTAAATTCATAGTGGTAGTTACCCAAGTTTTCCTTTGCTACTTTAATTGCTGAACTTTCAATAACTTGGGTGATGTACTGTAATGAATAAGACAGTTGAATTTCGTCGTCAAAAGAGAACACCAACGCAAGGGCTGTCAAAAATTGTGAGACAAACCAAAACGGATCAAGTATGCGACATAGAATTAATTGCACAATAAGTTAGTTTTATTGTATTCATATCTATACTTCTATACTAATATTATAAATGCGAAAGTTTGGATAGATGGATGTTTGTTACTCAATCACGCCAGATCGGCTGAACGGATCTGGATGAAATTTGGCACAGAGATAGATTATAGTTTGGAATAGCACATAGTAAATTATATATATATTTAAGTTCGTTTTTTTTTTTAAATTTATTAAGTAGTTTTTGTAATAATTATTGTAGATATTTTACCACCAGTGATTTCTCAGTAGCAGCCACGAGACTCCGTGGATTTTGTTCACGGTATTAAAAAAAAAAACTGCTGTTTCCTACAAAAATGAAATACCTACACTAATCAATGTATGGGACAGCTTTTTTAAAATTATTATCTATGAAAATTTTCTGTTTTGTTCGAAATAATGTACTGAATACGTAGTATCCGTTTACGTCACTTCTGCTCTGTCTAGTAGAGGTAGATTAGAGTTATTAAATACCGTCATCAGAATATCGTCGACCAAAATCTCCGAGCTGACCAGTTCAATAAAAAGTCTGTTCTTGATCAACCTGTACCGACCTTCCAACTTGTATTTCACATCTTTTAATAGGAATCTGGAATGGAACAATAACTGTTTTGATAAGTCTAGAAAAAGAATAATTATGTCCAGCTGTGTGTAGTCCCAGACGTTAAAACGGCACAACAATGATTCAAAGAGCTTTTTCAGGTTCAGGGCTCGGATATGAGGGTACAACGGGACTGTAAAACGAATTGCGATTATAAATATCGAGTCATAGCAAGAGACAGCCGTCATACAATGGTCAACACACAAAATCGTCAGTCCACAGGGGTTAACAGAGACGACGTCTTAATTAGAATATAATAGCTTGGAATCTTTAGTAATTATTCTAAGTATAACAGAGTAACGTAGAGCAAAGTAGAACCAAGAAAAATAGAGTAGATGAAAGTATAGAGTAGAGTACAGTAGAGTAGAATATAGTAGAGTAGAGTACAGTAGAGTAGAATAGTAGAGTTGAGTTAAAGTACTTGCGGTAAGTATACTATTATTGATCAATATAAAATGAGGCAATACTTACTCAACTTCTCCGAACGTGGGTGCGTAGATAAGGACGGAGGGGTTGTTGTCAGTGAGGGAGCGTTCGTAGGCACCCTTGAGGTGCAGATCGTTCAGCGAGAGGTTGATCCTCACCACCATTTTCTCCAGATCGTTGGCCAGAAAGTTTACGCGGAAGTACGTGTTGTTGCGCAGCTTCATGCGGTGGAAAAACCTGGACGGGTGTATATTGTTGAAACAAATCACGTGTCCCCATGTTCGTACACGCTAATCTCCAAAACGACCCGACCCAACCGATTTCAATGGAATTTTGTGAATGAATATGGTTGGTTTCAGCTTGAAAGTTTTGGAACCGATAGGTAGCTCCGTGTGAAGCAGGGGCGGGTCGCTAGTAGTATATATATAAGTATGTTAGGGATTGTAGAGACAGACGGCGCTTTATCGACGACAGAGGTAACTGCAGCCGCCGACCAAAAGTGACCTGTAATTAGTATAGTGTTGGCTCATAATAAAGAGCATTCTATTCTATTCCATCTAGCCGATTTCAGCCAGCGACTGCGTTCGATGGCTATCTAGGATGGTTGTTGATAGCTCTGGTGTGCTGCTCCAAACTGTCCTACATATCTAAATTTGACCGAAAAACTCTGAGCACAAAGAAATTGACGATATTATTTTGAGTAATTACCAATATAAGTATCTATATCCCAGAAAACAATCAAATCAACCACAGCAGCTTAAAACTTTTTGAGTTTTACGTTTTTACTTTTTTTTTGGACTAAGTTTCATAATAATGATTACTTCGCTTAATCTTGTAGACAAAATTTTGATTAAAATCCGCTCTATTTTTCAAATAAAATTCCGGGCATTACGAGTTCTACCGATATGCCGTTTTGGTGATAAAAAATGTAGGCCATGCTCGTGCAGGTCGTTTACTTATCCTAGATACGATGATTAACATATCTCAAACGATCTTGGAAAAGCTCGTTGTATACCTACCGTATTATTGAAGTTCAAATTACCATAAAAAGGCAAAAAAAAGGTCAAAAATATATGGTTCCTATTATACAAGGTATAATAGTTTTGCATCCTCGTCAAATTGAACGAGGTAACTATGCCAATGATTCGCGACCCAAATCAATAATAAAATGGGTAGGTAGTTTTTTTTTCTTAATATCGGAAATCCGTAAGTGTACACCACCCGTATTAAAACGCGGCCCGTCTAATACTAGCCCTATAACCGCGCTTTCACACACACACAAACAAATGCAGACCTTTATTCAATGAACGTGTGATTCTCCTCTTTTGAGAAGGGCTTCATTCTGAAACAGTGTCAAATTAAAACCACAAAAAAAGCAACGTTTATTATTATTGACCAGGTACTGTAATTTATATTGATTATTTACGTCTTCTATAACAACCTCCTGTCAAGGACGCAAAACTACACCTTGTTTGTATAAAATTAACCGTTGTTTTTTTCAATAATCTTACAAAAGTATGGAAGCGACATGATTTTGTACCCAAGTGCCAACCATAGAAATTTAACTTTTATAACCGCAGCGTAATGGTCAAATCCAAGCCGAGAAAAAACCCTTGCTTTCTTTGACACTAAAATAAAGACTTCTAGCAGGGAAACTCGGTGTAGGCTGGTGAAAAAAGAAACATTCGCGAATGGACCGTAATCAGAAGTGCTGCAGAGCTGTCACCTCGCAAAAGACGAGAAATATTCGGCGTTGATGACCAACCTTCGGTAATCGGGAAGAATAAAGGCTTCTAGTTTTGACTGTACTTACAGGATTGAATCGGGCATCCTCAGCAAGCAGTAACCGCCGAGGTTCATCCCCGAGGGTATCATCCACTTCTTGTGTTTATGCGAGACCATCTCCCGGAGTGCCACCCCTCTTTCACGTATGAACCCCTGAACGGGTAATGGAACATGAAATTGCGCAATATACAGGATGATAAAGGACCCATCACAAAGCTGGTAACCATGCATTCTTTAGATCAAACAGAACAACTCTGCGCAAAAATTTATTGCTGGGTAACGACTTTCTTTTTGGTGTCAAAAATCATGGTTTACGGTTAATCACGGTTAAGCTAAAGAGGATATTTACTATCTTCTGTCAATATCTTTAAGAACACAATATTTTTGCGTTGCCTTCGAAAGGCAGCGACGGTGCTGCAGATTGTTCAGCAAGAACGTGGTTTGTCACTTAGACCTGTTTTACAGTTGCTTTCTATCACAAAGTCCACCCACCTGAAGCATTGATTTATCAAACTCATTTTCCTGCAGCGCTTCTTGGACCTCCTCCCGAACCTTGGAGTAGCGGGCTGGAAATTAAAAAGTTTAAGAGAAGATAGCAGGAATTATGGACATTGTTATTACTTGATTATGTCAATCCTATGTATGTGGTAGTATGTGTAGGGGTTTGTAAATAAGTGACTACTGGTGGTACCCCAGAGTGTTTTTCAGCAAGCTTATTCAACATGAAAACTTTTCTTTCTAAGGGGTACCGTATTAGTCAGTACTCACTGGGTTGTGGAGGTCATATAGATAGGCAGTCGCTCCATAAAATATTGGTATTCAGTTGCATCCTATGTTGGGGACATAGTAGGTAGATGATGATGATGATGAACACTTGATAGCTGGGTAGGTAGTGCGTGATGAGAGACAACCAAAACTATATTTTAAAAAGTTTCAGATAGGAGAAGCCCTTCGGGCAGGGCCACACTTTCAGTTTTCAAAATGGGCCAGAAACACACTAACAAAAGGCTTTTCAGCAAAGTTGATTATCATCTAATTGTATGAGGTCTGAACCAAAAGACTGAAATAGCCAAACTTCTCGAAGATATTGTAGTCTTTACTTAATCTGAAGAATCTGAAGTCAATGACCCTTTTCTCAACATCGCTTGTGTTTTCCTCCTGTTTTTTGTGTACGTACAGTACGCAGACATTCTGCCACCTATATTTAAGTCTTGTATCCCCGGGCTTATTGCCATCAACCGGACACAATTTATAAACACACCGGGCTGCTAAGAATTTCCTGATCGGAAAATGCAGGTCGAACCCAGGACCTCTCAGTGAGCACTACACCAGCAAGGCAATCACTCCCATTACCTATGTATAAGCTTTAAGTTTAATATAATGAAGGGTTGAAGGCTCATGACGCCGAAACTGCACATTGATCATAGTCCATTGAATATTCAACCAAGAAGGTGACACCAAGCAGGATGGTCTAGTCGTCGCAAACAAGACTGCTAAGTATGGAGCTTGTGTTCGATTCCCAGTTCGGTCGGGCAGAGTGATATTGGGTAATTCTATCTGAAATTTCTACGTATCTTTTTAGCTGCCACGGAATCTAGGTCTGTGCCCGGTTGATGGCAATAACTCGCCCCAAATGGAACTTAAAACACTTACAATAATAACTGGCGAAATGTGGGCGTACTCATAGGTACATCTGTACCTAACCCGTCGGGGATTGCAGGCGTGATGTTATGTATGTATATATGTAACTGGCTCGCCTAGTGTCGTGGTGGAACCTAGTGATAGGATCAAACATTACAGTCAATTTCATCCAAAATCTTGAAGTGTTTTTCTACGTTGAGAGACATCCAGCAGTTGGATTTCGGATGTAGCTCCGCAAAATCAGTTGCGTCACCATCGTTGTGGCTGTCGTTGTCTTCGTGTCGTTCGATCGTACTCTCATCTGTGAACAAAATAAGCCAATAAGTAGTACAAGCAAACACGATATTATCGTAATGAGTGCGGGTGTGGACGGACAATGTATTTATTTATGCACACGTAAAACACAGGACATATAGATAAAAGAGTACTTATTTCAGTAGAAATTTCTTTCAACGTCTGCTGAAATTATCTTTATTATTTCAGTAGAAATTTCTTTCAACGTCTGCTGAAATTATCTTTATTCCACAAATTCTACGATACCGAAGGAAAGAACTTAATGTAGAATTTGTCTCAAGAAATTAGTCTGTTTTGATAGACCTATATAACATGAATGACAATCAAAAGTGCCTGTAAAGAACTCTGTCCACTACACCGTACCATACTATGATCGTGCTATGAACGTGTCAGGAAAAAAATATTCTTTGTATTGAAAAGTATGAGACTGGCACCGGCATAATATTCTCGCCGACAATTGTTGACGCTCCGTGCATGGCACACGATGGTGATAGAATGGTCTAGTGGGCACAGTCTCATAGTTTTCAATACAAAGAATTGAGGTTTCATCGCGCTTGATGACCGTTATAAACCCGTTATATCCGCGTAGGATGACCGTTCTAAACTCGTTATAAACGGGTATGATACGCTGTTGATACGTTCCAGTGGGCATAGTGGTCCGTGTCATGTTTATTTCCGTGTCTGATACGTTAATAGCACGGTCGTGGTGTGGTACGGTGTAGAGGGCAGAATCCGTTACTGCCATCATTGAAAAAATCTTTAAGTTTGAATGCTCAGTTTTCTCGTAAAGAGGGCAGGCTAGCGGCGCTTAGTCCATACAAACATATTTCCCTGTTTTCTACCAGAAAAAAAAAGTAGAAAAAAATATTTTTAGTAAACATTTTGTTAAAAAAAACTCTGGCAGTTCCTAAAGGGGCGCATAGGTATAACATTTACATTACCAAATAAAATAAGAAACATAAAATATTTATGAAAGTAAAGTATTAATGAATTTTAAAATGCATGATTTTTTACTCAAATTACCACCATTTCCCTGAATTCTAACAATATTTTAAAACGTGACAACACCACCTTCGGCATACCTAGGTATGTTCGATCGTCAATTGTTTGTTTGTGACGTCACTACCCGAGAAGCTATCGGAGTATCGTCGCATACGCCCCGGTGTTGCCATGTGAGTTTCCCCATTTTGGTACATTTTATTTTATTTTCTTAGGGGTATTGTTTTTACTTGTTATCCAAATAGGATTACATAAATAGAATCTAATCTCGATACCTAATAATACCATCACGGATCGGGCATGTTTTTTTTAACATATTGTATAAATAATCGATGTCCACCCCTACCCCTACCATGCCTCTATGTTTCGTTTTTTCCCATAAATGTATTATTATTCAAAATAAAATAAAAATGTGCAAAAAATCGAAACAGAGGCATGGCAAAAGAACATTAAAACAGTATAGAAGATAAAGGGTGGAGAAATATTAATATTTTTGAAATTAGTTTCGACCCACCTTCACCCAGCTCGTCTTCCTCATTCTCATAACTTGACCCTAACACTCTACATAGACAAAATAAACAATATATTATAAGTACGTCTTTCATATTATTTTCTCCAGTTTCAAGTTTTACAATTCTTCTGTTTTTTGATCAAATCACTAAGTTTTCTTATCTACAACGACTTTATTTCAGTCATAAATCAGGCATTTCAATTAAAATGTTAAGTATCTTTATAATTAAATTTCGAATGATTTTTTAATGTTCGTGAAATACAAAAGAATTGTCATACGAGAAAACGTTAGAGATGTATTGTCTGTTTATATTATGTGTAAGCTTATACATAAGTTTGCCACACACGTGTGTATGTCAAGCTGAAGTTGACCCTGCAGCATTCGAGAGAATAATTCAAGATTATTTTAAAAGTGGTATAAATCTTTTTGTTAAATTGTTCCCGAAAATTCAGGTATAACGGGTGTAAAAATACCCTTAATGAACCTGAAAAGCACAAGTATTTCTTAGATACTACTCAATGCATCCATCAGAACAATGTTTTATTGCGTTACATTGAGTCCTACCGTGAATCGAGGTTTTTCACTCAAAAAAATCGTTTCCCAACAAAAAAAATGCATAGAGTTACTTAGTTTGATGTACAGAACGCTCAGTTGAAGGTTTCGTGAAGAGGCCGCGTTTACACCTTGTATTTTTTCACTATCCCATACAATTTTTTTTTACAGACTCAGTTCGACGATTTAGAAAGGAATGGGAGGCTATGAGGAAACCTGTAGAAAATGCGTTAATTACGGTTAGTACATGATTATTAGCCATACTCCTTTACTATAACTGTGAAAATAACTCTCTCGTCTGTGTTGCCTTGTCACGCCTAGGCCACACAAAAAATAGCTATGTTTGGCAAACGGCAGGTAAGTAGCTTTGGACTTTGTCAAGGTTAAGTATAAACCAAAAATGACGAAATACAAAATAAGAGCAGATGAAGTTGCGGGCCACGAGAATCTTTCAAAAATGGGTAAATGATATTTCACGTCTTTTCAGGCTATGAAAGATACCGTTGGCGTACCCGGAATGAATGTATATGTCAAGAAACGAAATGAAGAATTAGCTGCGGGATACTTCCACAACGATAATCAAGTCCGAGTGTCAGTAGTACATGTTTTTTTTCTACTGGCAGACGCTAGTCGTCTACAGTTCCGCGACACTTACGTGTAGATAGTCTTACTACATCACCAACGTCTTAATACCCATTTTTTTCTTCCAGAATATTAAGGGATTTCAAATTACAAGCCATGCCTCATTGTGTTTTCCCCGACGTAAAGTTTACACTAGCCTCCAACGTCGTCAAAATACACACGGCCCTCAGCAAAATGATCGTACATGCTGGCTACGCGCTCATACGGAACAAGACTGATGTCATCCATGACCCGAAGGATCAGGACCCATTCAAGTCATCACCTTTTCTGTTTGGACAAGTTCAAAACGTTGGGAAGGTCGCGTAAGTGAAGGAGCTCATTTCGTCCGAGACATTAGTCTGAAAGAGTTTTTAGACTATGCATTCCAAATACAAAAACATGTAGGTAGGAATGTTTGGATGTTTGTCTTGACTTATGTTGTCCACAGGTCCACTAACTCGTTGGTAAGAGTCGGCAAACATAACTGCTGAGCATTGTCCTCTGTTCGATTTCCAGGTCAGGTTTTCATTAGGAATTCTTAATAGCAGCTAGGAGTCTGATTGCACTGCTGGCGAAGATCTTATCTTTGATAGCTTGTATCTCGGAACCGTAACGATTTAGCAAAAGTTAAACCTTATACAAAACCTGTTTGTATTGAAGCCATAGGTTATTCTTAATGCTTATTTTCTCGCTTCCTACATTGTAAAATACTGCTATTGTGATTTCCTTGAGAAAAAAATAATGGATGTTGTGGTACATATTTCAACTAGTTCACAGCTGGGCCCAGAAATGCCTGAAATGCTGCTGTCGCGTTGTATACTTGGTGTATACTTTGAGTAATAAGAGTGTGATGCTATGTTACTTTTCTCATTTTCTGAGTTCTTGTAATCTATGTATTTTTTTTTAAGGATAACGATGGAAAGTTGCGAATTAAAAGGATTTATAACAGCGGCTATGAGTGTAGACTCAATTAATCTGGGACACGATCGCTTCAATATTATTAACTGCGAGTACACCATTGAAGTAATTTTTTTTAATACATCCCCAGTTAAATAATAAATGTTTATTAATATTAAAGAATCTTAAAGTACGCCCCCCGTTCGACGTCCTCCGCGGACTGGATGCATGAAAATAAGGAGTCGAAGTATTTTCATTAGGTTTACGTACGTTCGCAGAAGTGTGTTGTGGAGATCATTCACGCATGGCCCTTACAAAATATACCAAAATTTTTATTGTGTCGGAAGAGCAGCCGTATTATAAAATATTTAATTATTCATCGTGATTATGGAACCCTTCGCTGTGTGTATTTCGACACGCACTTTTCCGGTTTTGTGCTAGTGTGATCAATAAGTAAATATTGTTTAATACCACTTAATGTGATCTGTCTTGTAGATATACAGGCCCGGCGAAGATTCTCCACCAGTCATCGCGAGATACAATATGTCGGAATATGGTCACGGTAAGTTTTTTTTTTTTTTTTTAATGTTGACTAAAGGATACAGATGCGCTTTGTTGAAATCGAAATCAGGTCCAATCTGTTTAGTAGAGAAGAGGCTGACCGTGGAAATCTAATTAAAGGTTGCTAAAGCTCTAAGATAGACGCAAACTCTTGGGACATACCGATAAGATGCTAATTGTCTCCTAACAGCGAGACACACGTGTATGTGTGAATTGTGCTTTCCATTTGCTCGGTAAGATAAGTATAGTATTATCCCGGAAGAGCCTTTTTACAAGGAGTTAATCCTCTCCCGAGACGGGACTGACGGTTTGGGGAGATATCATTGTGGCAACACTCGGCTGCAACGTGCGCTTGGCTAGGTGTGTGTGCTGGTCCTAAAGATCTTGCCATACATAGTGAGTCGCCACGTAACGCTCGGGATTACAATGAAGGGCCGAACCTTGCAGTTAGTTCAACCTTTTAATTTCCCATTGTGCGCCTAGTTGCATCTGTCGTCAGCTTTTATCAGCTCGTCGAGCTGATTAATGTTTACATTCGAATGTGTTGTAGGTTTAGGCCTCACCGACTTGTTGAAGAAGCCGTTGCTAACGGATGAGCTGATTCCGAAGCTACAAGCCGCAATATTCAGCTTCGTCAACACTTCGGCAATTTTCGGCCGTGGGTTTCGCGAGTATCGGTAAGTTACGTTTTGGGATCATTTTTTTTTCTCGAACTGGAAATCCGCAATCGATGTCCTCCGCACTTGAGAGAGCGGAGGGGTCTGTCAGATCGGTCGGCAGTGGGATCTGTCGCGTCTTCTGCCGCCCCGGACCGCTGGCCAGCTTGACCTGCAGCATCGCCCCGTAGGATGGGGGGGGGGGTGAGGTGTAAAACTCCCCCCGTTACTAAGAGAGGCGCACGTGGAACACTACGTGTAGCCTTCTCGGGTCCGGTGTGATGGGGGCGACGGAGATCGACGAATCCATCGCCCTTGGAATTGTATAAGAAGTCTGGAAGAGGGCGTTGACCGCCCTCTGCCAACGCTCAGTGCAGCCTCTCACCCGTGCCTTGGCCGCGCGAGAGGCTTAACCTCCAGCATTTTGGGACCTAGTGCAACATGTGTGTATGTGAAGGAAAATGGAATTGAAGAAAGTGTTAAGTACCTTACCTCACGGAACACGAGAGAGATTTCATATCAGGCTGTTAGCCATTAAAGTGAGAGCTGTGTTCGATTTAAAAATCCACATTCAACCTTCAGTTTCATCATTCTTTCCTTTTATCTTCCGTTCTGCTTCTATCTTTGGTCCAAAACTTTTTTCACTCATTCCGATGCAATATTTTGTTACTTAATTGCAGAGACAACCAGGACATAATATTTCTGTTAACTGCGACCCAATTAGCAGAAGTGGTCAGAATAATGAACAAGTTGACAGTTGAGAAGAATCAGGGAGCTATTCAGATAGCCGACTACGAAGTGCATTGGGATAATGGAAAGGTAGTTGGCTTCAAATTATTTAATTTGGGATTTTTCATAAAAATTAAAATCTAACTAATTCAAAAACTTTTGGACTTCGGTAGAACATTTGGTGGCGTAATTTGTTGCATTTTAACACTACTATGACGTCCTGCAAGGAACTTACTAACCTATCTGATAATAGTTGGTGTATTACTTAGAATGATCGGTTCTCAGAGAACTCTTGCCTTTTCAAGTAACTTTAGTTTATAAATAAATAAATAACCATAAAGCATACAGTAATGGAAGTTCCTATGATTTTAGATAGAGAGCAGTGGTGGTCCTAACTTACGAGTTGTAATATCGCGGGTTCGAATCCAGGCAGGTGTAATACTTTGTGTTATTTTATTTAATCACCACTGCTCATAAATCAGTAAGGAAACCGGCATGTTCTTCTTCTTCTTTCGTGTCTACGATACGACTTGTTTAAATTTCTCGGGCTCAGTATGTGGCCACTTTAAAGACATCTCCCAGAACAAAAAAACTCGAGGACATGGGACACTAGCAATATGCACTCTCGTAGAGAGAAGGCTTGTTCCCAGCAGTGGGAATATTATAGGTGGATTATGCTATGCATATGCTATAATTTTAGGTAAAACCTAGCAAGAAAAATGGGACTGGTGCTGGTGAGTCGTTGAAGCTAACGCAAATGGTACTGACTGGGCTGGACACGCTGTACTCGGCGCACGCCGGCGGGCCCTTCGAGTTAGACTCTGTCAGGATTGCCGAGAAGCTACGATTCAGCTCTCTGCAGGTAAACTTTGTAGCCTCAGCATTCTTCAGGCAACACTAAAATAATATATTCTGCGTTTGGGCTTCATTTCAGAACGTTAACCATAGATATACTGTTTTATATTTCTATGAGGTTAACACAGGCATGCCGTGAGCACACCACCACCTACCACCGCCATCTTAGAACAGTTTTACTTTAATGCCACATCAGTGTGGAAAAGAGACAAAGCTATACAGGACGTCTAGCTCCAGATTAAAAAAATACTGGTATAAGAGGTCATGGTAGGCCACCCCCACCTGCCTGTCAGATCACTTTATATTTTGTGTTAATTCTTGATTCAAAAGCAAGAGTATCTGTTCGGTCGTTGCTAATTGCTATCAAATCTCAATGGTCACACAGAGTTGCCGTATTGTCTGTGTGTGAACATTTTTATGTTGAATCTAGCCCAGCGCTGCAGCGAAAATGTTACAGGCGATAAGACCAGTGGGATATCTGGCCGCATTGTGGACACAAGCTCGTGCATAATTATTAATTCACATTTAAAATAATCACCAGGAGCCTTTATTTCTAAAACAGTCATTAGCTTACATGAGCTACGCCTGTTTTCACTAACAGTAGGCGACACCTGAATTAAAGGGGAAACGCCAGGGTATCCCGAGAAATTCAAATTTTCATACGTTTTTTTTGCAATTTTCAGGTCAGTGACAGGCTGTATGTTGAACAAAATATGATTCGCGACCGTAACAAATATGGCTTCACTATGTTATAATCATTAATACAACCCTCTAAGCTCATTTAATCCCATTGAATGACTTTTTCATGAAACAGTCATTCAATCTACTTTAGCGCATCGTCCTTAATGTATCATTGCACTGTTTGATTTTCAATTCTTGGTGCTGAGTCGAGAGTTGAAAATCCAACAGAACAAATTTATTTGACTTGTCACTTAGTCATAGTTTTAACAGGTACTGTCATTTTATCTATATTATAGGTTCGAGGTAAATTAGAAATAAAGTCAACATGGTCAGAAACATTCGACTTCGCGGTTGAAATAAGTGACTTGACGCTGGAGCTCCATATGCAATTACCAGAAAGTAATAATGTTAGTAAACAGACGGATAAATGGGTAAAGGATAGAAAACTTGCGGTTGAAGCGATGGGGTAATGTCTTGCATCCTTTATTAATGTAGTACAGTAAAAGCTCTTTATTCGCGGGGTATATGTTCCATAAATAAGCCGAGAATACAGAAACCATGAATATGGAATGGTAATTTATATGGGATTATAAATTATTACTATTATTCCTTTATTTATTTTTCTAACTTATTCATTACATTTTAAAATATTTCTATATAAATTAAAAAAAAAAAACATTAAAACAATAGCAGCGGCAAAATAAAAACAAATAAATATATTAAAAATCAATTTAATTGAAGTTTTTGGCCATATTGATTAATTATTATCTTCAGGTTTAGGCAATGGTTTAAAGAATTTTGTAGTTTTTTCTTGCTTGGTCGTTTTTAAAAGCTCCTTCAATTCAGACTGATACTCAGCAGTGGCATTAGCAATTTGCCTCTTAAGAATAAGACTTCGTTCTACAGACGGATCGATTTTCATAAAGAAATCACAAAGCTCATTTGCCATTCTGAAACCTTCACTAAGATTTTTCAAATTAAATGTAACGTTTCCAGTGCTTGTTGAAGCTTCTTTTTCAATGGGCTGTGAATTAGATTTTTTTATTCCGCGAATAGTGAAAACGCGATTGAAGGAAGCTTTTCCTGCATACAAGGTGTAATTAACGGACCCTTCACGAACCCGTCGACCAAGCATTCTGCACATCAAACTAAGTATTAACTCTACGCAATATTGATTGCTGGGAAACCATTTTTTTATGGGTTGAAAAACCGTGAGATTTACGGTAAGACTCAATTTAACACACTTAACACGTTCAGACCGACACCTCATGAGTACCTACTTGGTATCTTCATTATGGCCACCGGTGGTACATCACCGCCCCATGAACCAAAATACAATTTTTCAACATTGATTTTTGCTTACTTTTCGAAATAATATCCACCTCCTGAGCTGCACTATGAAAATTTGTCAATTTTACTAGGCGGGGCGGTAAATACAACACTTTCTCTCAAAGCAGCGTGAGTTTCTTAGTATATTGAAAGTATAGTGTGACGTGGCCACCGGTGGTACACCTCGCCGTGTCAGCAAATACTCCGTGCTCCACCGGTGGTACACGCCGGTCTGAGCGTGTTAAAAGATTGTACTTCATTTAACAGAACAGGGGTCATGGATGTATTTAAAGTATAGGTTATAACATTAAAGACTTTGACCTCCAACATCTCCGTAACTAGAAAGTTCCCAGATCTCGTCCAAAACAAAAAAAACAGTAATGACGTGGACATCAATTGCCTTCCGGTTTCGTCAGGGGTCTATTTACACCCATTAGATATAGCAGTATTGCTTTGACCAAAATTGTTGTGAGTGACAAGTTCAATATTATCTAAAAACATGACGTGTATTATTATAGTGCATAAATCGTTGGAGAGTCATAATTATTAATGTAATAATAAATAAATAATGAGTGAGACTGTATTAAAACAAACCCAACAATTTGTTGTCACAGTTGGTCATAACATTTAAAGACTTCGAAAGAGATACAAAGTTCACACTAGACTAAATGGTTGTAAAATCTTCTGAATGATTTTATCAGTGTACTGTATTTTCTCATTAGTTGACCCCCTCTTACAAAGGGGAGGAGGGGTAGAGGGGTCAAGTCAAGTAATATATCTTATTTCCATTATAAATGCGAACGTTCGTGACGATGTATGTATGTTTGTTACTCTTTCAGGCAAAAAACTATTGAACGGATTTCGATGAACGAGGGCACACAGATAGTTCCTATCGTAAAGCATTTCGTTATGCTGTTGGTCCCGGCTGTCAATTATAGATCTCTGACAGTCGTTACAGGTAGTCAGTGACCCGAAAGTCTGACAACCAGTCTTACCCAAACATAGTTGGGAAAAGGCTAGGCGGATGATGAGAAAGTACCTATCCTGGATTAACACATAGGATACTTTTTATCCCGAAGGACAATTACTGAACACCACGCGGGCGAAGCCGCGGGCATAAGCTAGTGTGTTATAAAGCTGATCTGATGATGGAGGCAAACGGTGACCCATGACGACTTTCATAAAAGTCGATTCAATAAATAACTTATTGAAAAAACTGTTGCATCGAAGTGGACTTCACGCAGTTATTTTTTCTTGACAAAATTATAATTTGAATACCTAATTATTTCAGACATATGACATTCTCGGTGCCCACGCTAATATTTGATTCTGCAGACAGTGTGATAGGTGGTTATTTGTTGAATGAAGTTCCCAAGCTCATAAACACTCACTCGATAGCCATGTTCGATCAAGCGATGCAACAGCGTGCGAAAACAAAACCCCCTAAACAAACAATCCCTAATCCTCTCGGTAAGAGTCTTTAGCGATTTTTCTTTTATTTATTAGATACTTTATTTTATTGATTACTTTTTTCACTAATATTATAAAGAGGTTGTGTTTCTAACTTTGGATGTTGGGGAAATCTTCGGAAGTACTAATCGGATCCCGAAAACTCTTTCACAAATGGGAAGCTACATTATCCCGAGTGTGATAAGCAATATTTATAACGTTCCAGGGAGGAAATTCCGACCATAATGCAAGCAAAGCTGGGGGCAAAGCTTGTTTATTATATAGATACGTTTCTGTGCGCGGCTTCGCCCGCGTGCCGAATAAAAAGTAGCATATATCCATTCAGAATAATATACCGTACAAATGGTAAAAGTGTTTTTCCAAATATGTAGATCCCGTAGTTCCGGAGATTACGACATTATCCACATACATACAAACTTTCAAAATTCGCACTCTCTCTTTATAATATTACTATATTATAATATATAGTATGGATTTATTATTTACCAATTCATTAAACTTTAACGACGTCTTAACGTCATTTCATCAATTACAAAACTTTAAGTAACTTAAAATATATTAGACAGAATTCATAACTCATCTCACGAAACTCCAGACATCTCGACCTGATCGTCTTCCATTGGCACGTCAGCCGATTGCCGATTGGCATTCCATTTCAGCTTACGTCCAACTTTTTTAATTTTGGTAATTTAAAAAAGGAATATTATTTTAGCAACAGAAGACCCTGTCGATACCGATTTCGGTGAAAAGGACGAGAAAGATTCAAAATCAGAACAGTCCGAAGGTATTCATGGGTTGAAAGTAAGCGAACAATGGGATTCAGACAACCTATTACCAGAAGAGATTCAAGGAATACGAGAAAGGGATACATTTAAAAAGAACAAGAAGCGCTTCAAGAGTGCCAACAACCCGCGGCGCCGCCGCCATCGCCACACCAGCGGCAAACGTGTGGCGAACAATAAAATAAGAAATAAATAATAAACAAACTGACTTTATGAAATAAATAATAAACAAGCTGACTATCACGACTGGTTATTATTATTATTATTAGCCAGTCACATCCCCCTGCAGGGCAAAGACGCCCTTTCCGCTTATGCTTATACATTGGTGTTTGTGGCCAATCTTTAAGAAAAGAATCGGGTTCGTCCCGCCATATCGTTCAGGGTCTGTCGCGATGTATTTGCGCTGTTTGGGACTCGCTGCCTGCTAATTCTTTCGGTATGCGACACATGTGGCCAGCCCAGTTACATTTCAGCTTGGCAGCCGAGTGATAAGGCCGTATTCAAAGAAAGCAATTAGGCACAATTTTATTTATTATTATTTACTTATTTATTTAGTTTTTTACATTTTAGGAAAGCTTACAGACTTATTTAAACGTTATAATAACAGTATTATATAACTAAATTGCTATTTACAAGCTTCCACAGATAGGTAAATACACAAATTATTACTGCCTTACAGCATAAGATACTTCCTCAAAGTAAAGTTGGTTCATTTCATTAAATGATTGATAATTTTGAGCTAATTTGGAAAATAAGCGGTTCAAGTGCTGGCAGGCACTTCTTGTACAAAAAATGGCTTTGCTAAGAGTTTCCTTACTGTGCTCGCATTAGTGCAGAATAGGTCAATGCCGGTGTCACAAGAAATTTCGTTAAAACTGCGACTGGCTCTCGGAAAGTATGCATTACGTCTATAATTTGTGTTTGCATATGGCACATGTAGAAGTGGTCGCTGCCGCAGCCCCATCTGATTAGTGCGTATCGTTCTTTTGACACAAGATCAGGACAATCGATTGAGCCATTTGCGATATTAAATAAATAACAAACGTCATTAATATAACATCAACGTCGTATTTTGAATACTGTTGTATCAATAACTAAAACTTTATTGAATGCTACTCGACGGGTCTTATGCTGGGAGATAAAGAGCTGGACTGTCTCTGAATATCCCTCAACATAGCGATGTACGGGCATCGGAAAGATGAACTTTCAGATCCACAAAGCGATTAGGAATATTTTTGATCTAAAACGTTTTTAAAATTACACCGGAGTCCCTAGTAAGCGAGCGGTTTAAGCGGTTGTATCGTAAATAGGTCGATTTTAAAATAAAAAATACCTGTTTCACATATAGTAATTATTTTTATAATTTCAAGAGTTTTTATTTTTATTTTTAATCTTGCGAGACAACCCATTAAATTCCTCATAACAGAAGCTGAGAAACATGCTGCCAAAACAGCGTAAATTGAGTTTGTTTGTTATGCAATGAATATTATGAATACCCTGCAGTTCACTAGTGTATGTTTATCCAGTCTTAGGTAGTCTATAAATATTTATTGAACTTCATGTATCAGAGTAGTACATAGGCGGACTTAATGCCACAAGGTATTCTCTACCAGTCGTCAACCTTTGAATCAAATAGGATAGCATTGTGGCAGAGTACAAAAATAAAGAAATAATATCATTTTGTTAACATAAATTGGTTCATACTAACATAATATGTATACAGATAAAATAAACAAATACATATTACAAATATCTCATCAATTGAAATTAGAGGACATATCATACTTTTTTGATTTTCTTTCAGCAGGTGATTAAGGATACCAATTGCTACCATGGCTCATGACTCCAGCCATGGGTGCGACAACTGATTTTAAAGCTGCCCTATGAGTGCCATAAAAGGCCTAGGAATTTTGTGATGATTTTCATTTGCCATCTTAAAAATAAATAGGTGCCTTCACCGCCGTCTTTAGTAGCGAGCTCCATAATTCAGCAAAAAATTTTTTTGTTATATTTTGCTGTTTTTATTTTCAGAATGTTTGGGCGTGGGTGGGGAGGGTTAACCGCCATCCCCTGGTAAAGGCCCTGCCGTGTGACCAGGGACCGTACAACCCCGCTTAAGAGTTAAGCCTTTCGAAGGGGTAAGCCGTTTATGAGGTTACCTCTATCATTGGGTAACCCCTTGAATGGGTTTTGTACCAGAAACCCTTTGAAAGGGTTACATGATAACCTATTGAATGGGTTTTATACTAGAAACCCTTTGAAAGGGTTACATGATAACCCATTGAATGGGTTTTATACTAGAAACCCTTTGAAATGGTTTCATGATAACCCATTGAATGGGTTTTATACTAGAAACCCAGTGAAAGGGTTGCATGAAAACCCATTGAATGGGTTCTATACTAGAAACCCAGTGAAAGGGTCAAAACCCTTATAATATATGGGTTATTTATAAAAACCCATATATTATAAGGGTTTTGTTCGGGTTATTCAATAAACTTGTGCTAGGTCGGTGGTACGGGAATGGCGGCCGGGCGCTCATTGCCTATAATTCACTAGACGGTATTATACAAATAGCGAGAGTAGGTACGAGCGAGAGCTCCAATAACTATAGTTGCGTATTTTGAGTTTTTGAGTTTATATTATATTATTCTTTTGATCTATCCGAGCCGAAAGTAGCGTGTAGACTTTTTTTATCAATTGGGATGCGTTTGCGTATTTCAAGCTAATTCATTTATAAGGTTAGTTTTTTCTTGAATATTAAAGTACTTTGTAGATAGTTTGAGTTTTTCTTTGTAGATAGTTTGTAGGCAATAGTATTGCCTACAAATAGGCTCACTCGCCCCCTGTTACATGAGATTTAAAAACATAACTGACGAATGTGGGTGTACCATTAGTCTATTAGGTACACCTCTTTGGGGAATACAGGCGTGACGTTATTTGTGATGTTTGCAGATATGTAGTTTATGCTCAAAATCCATCCAAGTGCTAAGATTTCTTTGCTAACTCGCACGAAGTTGCGCAGAAGATGGTAGGTAAGTACTTCATAGAGACTCTCTGTTGGTCGTTTGTTATTTAGGTATTAGGTTTCAAAATTATAAAAACGAATGTTGGGGCCGGATGCCTTGTATCATTTTATTATACTTATCATTTTATATTTGGTAGTAGAAAATATTACTAAGTATATCAGAGAGTGAAGAAAGTTCTGATGACGAATCTCAACACGTCAATCAGATCCATGACGAATTGTCAAAAACATCAGCAGGAATGTCTTTGTCACCTACATTCGATCCAGATGTTTCTACGCCTGATTTATTTCTGTTATAGCTTATGCAATAGCTTGAATTTTAAAGCTCCCTTAGGCTTTTTAGGTCCGGCTCGCTTCGCTCGCTCTTGCGTTCTCTTCATCTTGAAACTCTTACTCATCTCAGGGGCCGGGTCGTAGGTCTGGTTTTGAAGTTCAAACCCGGGAGGGGTTTTGACATCTAAATCGACCCCTAAATCTCGGACAACTATAAAGAAATCAACCGATCCGAGGCGGAATGCAAAAAATTTCTCGCTCGCTAATACATACCCGTGTTATCGTAATCAATTGAATGAGCAATGAGCAAGTAGAAATTTTGTCTTTATTTTATTATAAATGTCGTTTGAAATAAGATAAGACATTTAATAAAAACTTTTTACAGTCCGTTCAACCGATTTTGACTTCTATTCCGTAGGCATAAGAACGCCTTTAAAAGACGTCTGCGTTGGACGACTGTAAGTATAGGACTATGACACAAATAAGGTTAAATGTAATTCGTTTGGCTGAATGCGAGCCGTAGCCCCGTAGGTATGTACGTTAGTGCATGACTTCGAACGAGTGAAGGAGGCCTGCTTTTGTTTTTTAATAACATTTAATAGCTTTTACAATTTCGCATGTAATGATATAAGCCAAATAGCGATATCTAACTTAAACAAAAATAAAACAACTAATAAGTTTGGTTCTTGTCAAACATCTCTCTTTGAAATTGCTAAGAGATTTCGGCGATTTTCTTCAAAACTTTGAGATACCTACCTAGCGCTTTTCGGCCTAACAGGGCAGTCTAGTAGGTACTCCATTTTGTACATTTAGTGACCAATAATCTATCCATGACACAAATCAATCAACAATGAAGTGGTACGTCGGACCTTTAGGACATAACATCGTTGCGCAAATTGTTGCGTGAATTGGCAAGTAGGTAAGTATGTAGGACAATCCTACATATTTACCTACTTGCCCATTGCAATAAACTATACAATTGCTATTTTGAAAATTTAGATTGATAAATTACGTAACTTTATATCTACATACCTACCTATTGTAATGCGACCCCGAAATGATCAATCGCCATCAATTTATATTGTAGTATAGTAATATTATCAATCGCTTGGTACGTAAACGAGCTATGTGCAACAAACACGTAATAATTTACAATCACGATTGATCATTTCGCAGACCCCTAAGTTTTCACACCGACTAAATAATAATATAGTAAAACTCCGCAAAAGACGTCCAGGTTCAAAAATCAAACAGCAAAAATGACAGCATTTGTTTGGTACTTGCAATAAAGTAATAAACAAGAGCAGAAATGAAAAAAACATAATAATATTAAGTAATTTCGGTATCCGGCCAGCAAAGCTAAAATGAACTCTAAGTCACATTCAATAAAGCTCATAGATCCCTGTTTACAACCAGCTAGGTAAGTAGCCACAAAGGCGCCGCCGCGTCAACGCATGCTATTCCGTTTTGAAACCTATGCCCTTCAGCGAGAGATCATATTACCATGGGGTCTAAACTCGAACAAATCATAATTAGTCATGTAAAGAAAATCATAGATTGCAGCATAGGTAACGATTATGAAACAAACAATCACTAAAATACGTTAAATGGCAGATTTTGACTGAAGTAAGAGATTAGTAAAAATCTAAACTTCCTTGTCTACTCATAAATCACGTAATTTCTACAAAAAAAGATAAATGAAGCTCTAGATCAATTCGATCCTATAGAAGTAGCCATCTGTTAATCATTTTCTTTAGAGCTCTTTGCAAAAGATGGTGTTTTACTGAATATGTTATATGTCACATAAACTGCAGCGTGAAAGCTCACTCACACAAATGAAACTGTTCCGCCAACTCGAGAATTTTTTTGTTGTTGTTTTGTATACTTGTCCTTGAACGCACGGTGCGATGTCATTCATATTCGATTTGGTTAACCAAAATGGTCCCTTAGCTTAGGCCGTTCAAAAGAGTTATCCAAATATTATGGGTTTGTGACTGTTTAGAAAACCCTATCAAAAACCCATACCAAAACGGTCAATTAAGCTGGTAACCAAAACGATCAATTAAGCTGTTCAAAAGGGTGACCCACACCACATCGTAAGGGTTTTTGATTGACTGCTAGAAAAACCCTATCGAAAACCCTTTCAATGGGTAGCCAAAATGGTCAATTAAGCCGTTCAAAAGGGGTTAGCCACATCGTATGGGTTTTTGATTGACTGCTAGAAAAACCCTATCAAAAACCCTTTCAATGGGTAACCAAAATGGTCTATTAAGCCGTTCAAAAGGGGTACCCATATCGTATGGGTTTTTGATTGACTGCTAGAAAAACCCTATCAAAAACCCTTTCAATAGGTAACCAAAATGGTCTATTAAGCCGTTCAAAAGGGTTACCCATATCGTATGGGTTTTTGATTAACCGCTTCGAAAAACCCTAACGAAAACCCTTTCAATGGGTAACCGATATGGTCCCTGCGTGTGACCTATATCAGCAATTTCAGTTATGGAATGCAATATCGAGTTCCATTAGCGATCAGCGAGATTAGCTCGTAGGACAGTGCGCGTTCCTTAGCTCGTTAACAGGACCAGTAGGTACAATTACCGTAAACTTTAATTCCATTGATTTATGATGTTGTTATGTACAAGGGTAGTATTTTTTGTAGTTAGTAGAACTCATTGTGGCCTATCCTCATTGTAGGGTGCTTCCCTAACATAAGTGATGTCAATGCAAAATGTCAAATTTAAACTTAAATGCAGAAAATGTCAGTGAATGCTCAACGGGATGAATCTAAATAAAAATGCAAGTTGTCCGACTCAAACCACGTCTAATTGAACACTAAAATGTAATATACATAAAATGCATAGAACAATGCAATATGTCAGTGTCAATGCACTGCCAAATGTAGGTCGCGTCCAAAGTGCAAATACGCGAGCCTACTGGCTAACTTATTGTAATAAATATATTTTAAAACCCATGTACGTGCACCGTACATATTGCCACAACACAAAAAGAAAATAAGTAAATAAAACAATCCCAAAATATGTAAATTATGAATGTAAAAACTAATGTTAAAATGTAAAAATGCAGGACTATAATGTAAATATGATTGATCAACAACTACTAAGAAGAAATATCTAAACAAAAGAACTAAAGTCTATAGAGAGAATGTCACCATAATAATAAATTAGCACTCTTCACTATGTTTTTCAGTGTCAAATTTCACTTCACTTGAGGTAGGGTTAGCACACGACACTTTATTCACTTTTGAGTCCCGTTTGTCGATCTTGCTGTTCCTGTCCTCGATGTCATGATCTTCTTCTCGTCTGCTTCTGCTTCTCGCGTCTTGCGGACCCTCCCCGTGTCTTTGGGTGGCCATCTTTCGCCAAAAGTAAACCGATGTTACAAACAGTGCAATGCTAATCGCAACAACCACATAGATTGCAATGTAGTGATGAACGTCGTGAGAGGATAAGGTGTCTAGCTTAGACTGTTCTTTTATAGAACGTAGTTGCGTGTCAATCTTCTTGAACGTCTCTTCGTGCGTTTCAATATCTAACGATGAGTTACGAATCGAGGTATTGATTATGTTGTTGATTGGAGAGATCGTGGGCACGATCATCGCATATGGTTCATTGACTAAAATGTCACTTGTATGTTCCATATATGCGTGCAATGTGAATGAGTCGCCTTGCAAGTTGCATCCTTGTTTCAGCGTTATCAGACCCGAGTGACGTAACGTCTCCGATGTCATTTGAGTGCCGCACACTAATTGTACTTCGCACGTGTCACAACAATAATAGAACCAGGTGTTTTGTTTATGTAATTTGACCCATTTATCGGCGCATATTTTTATTTCCGTATGGCAATAAACGCTGTGTTCTTCGTTGTCTCGAATCAGCTGTATATCGCAAATAGATTTGTGACGATCACCGGTGTTGTATATAGGTTGATTTAGTTTGCACAGTAGAGATTGGTCTTGTAATTTTTGGCATTTATCAATGTCATATTGTTCTAGGGGTATAAATGGGTATTGGTTGGCGTTAAATGCTATTAATGCAGAGTTGGGAATGACATACATTACCCGATTTATGTCAATACGTTGAGGAATGCTGATAAGTCTGTTTAGTTCGTATAGGGCATCACTCAAGATCGGTACTTTTATTTCCATCAACAGGTAGTGCTGTGTTATGCGCGCATGTATTCTGAACAGCCTGTAGATGTCTCTTATGTCATTACGAACTTCAGGTAGTATAGAATCGCGAGGTAGTAGTCGAGCTACTTTATCTAATTCGCTTTGCATTTGGGTTGGTGATAATAGATGTACGTCCATATGTCCTTGGTACATATTTGTCAGGGTGTTGATGAGTGATTCTTGAATATCTTTTAAGTTTTGGGCCATTCTTTCTGCAGCTATGGCCGATGTAATGATGTAGAATGCATTTGAACTCTCAAGTTTATCTTTGAGCGTCTTGTTTTTTAAGGACGTGAGGTGATCGTTGATTAAAGTGAACTGCTTCACCATTGTTGCTGCGTTACGCTGTACAATGTTGTTCTCGGTTTCCAGAACACTTGTCTGGTTTTTAAGCAGTTGGAATAGGTGATTTTCATTATGTTGGATTGTGTCGATATCCTGTTCATATTGTTCTGCAAAATGTTGATCTAACACTCCAAATAACGAATTTGCAACATATCCTACTCCGTCGATCAATCCTCTTTTGAACCTGTGTTGAATTATCCGCTGGGACTTCAGTAATTCGTTGTAATAATTTAGTTCACTCGTGCTTTGTTCAAGTTGGTTAGTCAAAACATGAAATTGCATCAACCATTCTTCGCAACGAGCTTGCTTTATATGAGATACGAATACTTGCAGAGTGTCCACATTGCGCCAATAATTTGTCATATTGTAATAGAATACCAGTTTCCATTCATCTCTAATTTCTTGTAGATCTGCAATCTTGTCAAAGTAAAGTGTTTGATTTTTTGTCAGTTGAGTAAGTTTAATATCTTGCTGGACAGTAGGTGTTATCAATGTCATAACTAGCATCAGCATATAACATACCAAGCTGTTCCAGACAAGCCTTTTAGCTCGGTTTCGCCTGTTTTTGGATAGTTTGTCAGTGTCAGGGTTGTTTTGTTCCTCAGCCTCCACTAGTGGTACCAGTTTTGTAATAGGTCGTTTAGTTTCGCCTTTTGCAGTTTGTAATGTCACAACTCTAGTGTGGCCGTCCTTTCCAGGGTGTAAATCCGCTACACGACCCAGTGCCCATTTTCCTGCAGGTAGCCTTTCATCTTTAATGCATACAATGTCATTTTTCTTTATGTCAGTATTCTGTCGTTTCCACTTTAGTCTTGCTTGTAGTTGTTGGAGATACTCTTGCGACCACTTCTTCCAGAAATCCTTGCTAAGTTGTTGTACAATTTGCCATCTCGTGTTTGAATGGTAAGTATTGTCCATGTCGGGTTCTGGAATTGTCATGAGTGATGTGCCGGTTAAGAAATGTCCTGGAGTTAAACAGTTTATGTCTTCGGCGTTCTCTGAAACGGTGCATAGCGGTCGTGAGTTCAAGCAAGCTTCTATTTGACATAGCAGAGTGGTAAATTCTTCGTATGTCAGACGTTGGTCTCCAATGACCCGTTTGAGATGATATTTCATGCTCTTCACAGCAGCTTCCCACAGTCCGCCTGCACTTGGCCAGACCGGGGCATTGAAGTGCCATTGAACTCCCATCTCTGATATTTTGCCCAAGAAGAAGTTGTCAATGTTTTCTACAATGCATTTGTATTGTTGCAGTAGGATCCGATTTGCACCCACAAAATTCGTGCCATTATCGCTGTACATGTCACGTGGCGTACCTCGACGTGCGCAGAAGCGCTTGAAAGCCGATAGGAATGCTGTACTGGATAGTTCTGATACCAGTTCTAGATGAATGGCTTTTGTTGCTAGACAAACAAATACTGCGACGTACGCCAGCAATGTTCTGACGCCTCGGCCTTTACTTGCCTTGATTTCAATGTGTCCAGTAAAATCGACACCTGTATGTGTAAACGGGCGAGATACTGTCACTCTCGGCTCTGGCAGGTCAGCCATAATCTGATTTGTTTGTTTAGCATTAAATCGGCGACATGTTACGCATTTGTGTAAGACCTTTTTGACGGCGCGATGTCCTCCTGCGATCCAAACTCTTTGTCGTAGATGTGTCAGGGTTAACTTAGGACCTCCGTGTAATGTTCTTCTGTGAGCTTGCCAAATTAATAATTCTGTCAGTTTATTGTCATGTGGTAGTAGAATTGGATGTTTAGTGTCTACGGGTAAGTTTGAGTTACGTAACCTTCCACCTACTCGCAGAATGTCATGTTTGTTAAGGAATGGATTTAAACTCAAAAGGTTACTTTTCGTGCTTAAACCTTTGTTTTCCTTCAATCTCATAATCTCGTCATTGAAGGCATGCAATTGAATATGTTTCATTATTAGGTTTTCAGCGCTTTGTAGTTCTGTAGATGTCAAATAAGTAGTAGGATGATGAGTGTCGGTGTTCGAACAGCTGTTTATGAAACGTTTCATCCAGGCAATGACCCTTGTAATGCGAGTCAAGTCGCTGTGTCTGTCTAATAACTCAATTACTATTGAAGACGGTTCACATTTCACAACATACGTTTGCATTTGTTTTTGTTTTGATTCGCAAGTTGTCGGTGTAATTGTAATTTTGTCAAAGGTATCTTCACTGTAATTTTTCATCCAGTAGGGACCTTGCCACCACAAAGAATGTTGCAATAGTTGGGAACAACTGATTCCGCGTGATCCACAATCTGCAGCATTTTCTTCAGACTTGACATAACTCCAGTGCTGTTTTGGAATTACGTCATGCACTTGCTGTACTCTGTTGCTGACGAACGACTTCCATTTTGTGACGTCCCCATGCAGCCAGCCTAATACAATCATAGAGTCCGTCCAGGCGTATGTATTTTTGTGCACATTGTCCCATTTAAAGGCTGTCAGGACCTTTTTCATGAGCCGTGAAAGTAGTAGCGCTCCACATAATTCGAGTCGCGGTAGGGTCAATTTTTTGTTGATTGGCGATAACCTCGATTTTGCAGCGATAAGTCTAGTCACAGGCTCGTTTTTGTCATTTGTTGTAAGCAGATATATAGCGCATGCGTAGGCCTTTTCGGACGCATCGCAGAACCCATGTACTTGGAATGGTTTCGTAATATCTCCCAGCCACCTTGGTATTTGGTATTCGGTAATGTTGTGTAAATCGCTAGTAAACTGCTTCCATTCTTCTTGCACGCTGTCAGGTAAGGTTTCATCCCACTCGCATCCCGATAGCCAGACGCTTTGGAACAGCAGTTTTGCTTTTACTGTCAAAGGTGTCAGCCAGCCCAGTGGGTCGAAAATTTTCGAGATTTCCGATAGTAGCTTTCTTTTTGTCAATTGGTTTTTATTGTCAAATTGTATTTTGTTTGTAAACGAAAATGTGTCAGTTGTAGGATTCCACTGGACGCCCAGGGCTTTTGTCATTCCGTCGTTTGTAAAATGCATTGTCGTTTGGTTAAGATCTAAAGAAGATAAGCTTTCAATCAAGGTCTGGTCGTTGCTTGACCACTTCCGTAGTGTAAGGCCAGCTCCACTCAGCATGTCGATGAGTTGCTTTTGAATTTCTTGGGCTCGTTCGATGGAGTTGCTGCCACTTAGGACGTCATCAACGTACATTTCGTTAGCAATGACATCCGCTGCTAACGGATATTTCTGTGCATCATCGTCTGCAAGCTGTTTCAGCGTTCGAAGAGCTAGAAATGGTGCTGCCTTGGTGCCATACGTCACTGTGCATAACTGGAACTCCTTTAAAGGACCTTGGTTGGATTCCCTCCACAGGATCTTTTGCAAGTGTTGGTCTTCTTCCTGGACAAGGATCATGCGGTACATCTTCTCACAATCTGCAGTAAAGACGTACTTGTATAGCCGCCATCCTAATAATAATGTCATTAGATCTTGATGAAGCTTAGGGCCACACTCCATCAAGTCATTCAGGCTGTAACCTGTGTCAGTTTTCTGGGAGGCGTTAAAAACCACCCTCAATTTTGATGTCACTGAGTCCTGTTTTAGGACTCCATGATGAGGTAAGTAGCATGCCGTGTTGCAGCCAGGTTTGCTCTCCTTCATATGTCCCATTTCCAGGTACTCTTGCATAAATTTGATGTAACTATCTGATAATTTGTCATCCTTGCCTAATCTCCTTTCTAATTGCATAAACTGTGCTACAGCTCGTGGCTTTGACTTGCCCAGCAGCTGATTAAAATTAGGCTTCATAGGCAAACGAACTGCATATCTGCCATCACCTAATCGCTTGGTTGTTGCAGTGTAGAACTCCTCACAATAACGTTCCTCTGACGTCATAGAATTGCATGCATCTCCCTTGATGTCTTCCACTTCCCAGTATTTTGACAAGTCGTTAACTTCGTTAACTACGACGTTGCAATTAAATGTTTTGGTGACATTGCCTGACAATATCCACCCCAACCGTGTTTGTTGAGCCATGGGTTCATTAACCTCCCCTTTGACTAAGCCATTCATGAGTATTTCGGAAAATACGTGTGCATCCAGAAGTATGTCAATGGGCCTAGATAAGTTGTAATCTGGGTCGGCTAGTGTGATGTCTGTCACATGAGCCCAAGGTTTCTTTGCAAATGTAACGTTAGGCAGACTGTTTACTACCCGTGTCATGATTAACGCTTCCGTTGTAAACTGGAAGTCGTTATATAAGGACTTGCAGGATAGATGGACCTTTCCTTTACTCCTGTTGGATAAAGTACCGATGCCGCTTATGTTTGCACTCAGCTGTTGACGCTTTATGCCCAATCTTTGAGCTGCATTCTCCGCTATCAACGTAATTTGTGAGCCTTGATCAACTAGAGCCCTTAGTGTAATGTAGTCACCTCCAGCTGTGGCTACTTGCAATAATGCTGTTGGTAATAATATTTCATCATCATTATTTGATGCGAAGTTGTTTTGCAGATTTTTATTTGACCTAGTTGAAGTCGATGACGACGGTTTAGGTGCTGTTTGTGTTGCTGAGGGCGTTTGCGCTGACTTCACAATATCGCTGTGTAAAAGTGTGTTATGTTGATCGTTGCAATCTCTGCATCTTTTCTGTGATGCACAGTAACCCTTAGTATGCACATACAAACAATTTTTGCATATTTTATTGTTTTCTATAAATGCAATTTTTTCCGAACTCAGCATTTCAGCGAATTTAGAACATTGAAATAATGCATGACTCGTATTGCACAATGGACAAATAATCTTGCTGAATTGTCCAGCGTTTGACGCATGGAAATTGCGAGAGTAGTTTGATGAACTTTTATTGGGTTGTGACTTGGAATTTTTTCCGAACGGATGTGGCGTCTTAAAATGTGGTTTTGATGCAGGTTTATCACCGTTTTCTGGCTTTTTCCTGTGCAATGGTTCTAATGCCATAAACTTGTTTTCGACGAAATCCATAAAATGATTGTATGTTGGTATTTCGCGCGGATCCGACCTGGACTGCATGTATTCCGAATACGTTTCGGAGTCTAATTTTTCGCATAACACGTAAACTAGAATTGGATCCCATGAGCTTGTATCAATGCCCAAGTTGTGTATCGCGTTTATGGTTTCATTGGTAGTGTCATATAACCGCTTAAGGTCGAATGCAGATTGTTTTTGCAAATTAGGTTGACGCATAAATACCTGGAAATTTCTGGTAAATAGCAGAAACTTATTATTATATCTATGGTTCAAAATTTCCCAACACGTGTCATAATTTTCGGGTGCTATGTGTAAATGCTGCACGAGCTTTTCCGCTTCCCCGCGAAGTCTACCCTTTAGATGCTGCATTTTTTGAGTTTTTGCAATCGCTGAATTATTATGAATCGCTTCTACGTAGAGATCCATAAAAGTAGGCCATAAGGTATAGTTGCCGTTAAAGATAGGTATGTCAATTTTTGGCAATGTTTGCTGTTGATGTATAGAAGCGTTTAATTTCGTGTTCAGCGCCCGTTTCATCTTTGTAAATGCATTTTCGTGGCGGCAGAACTCGTCATAATAGTCCTGTGAATTCCCCTCTAATATGCCATCAATTTGTAAATGTAATTTGTCAATCGCAGTCCACCGAAAGTCTACAGTCTTAAGCATATCCTCAATTTCCCATTTCTCCTTAACCTCGTTTAGGCTTCGATTTATTAACCTAGTGAATGCACGGAAGTTAGCTTGTTGCAACTGCTGTAACTCGAGTAGCTTGTCTTCTGCTCCTACAGATGTTTCGAACAGGGTTTTGTCGAACTCAATGTTTAACTTACTATGGCCGGCGTTACTGGGTCCAGCAAGAGTCTTCATCTCGAAGGCTGCAATCTCCTGACGCGTTCCATGGTACCAGCTTTTAATGACCTCATAAATGTTACCGGTGAAATATTGATGATTTTTCTCCTCTACTGCACTCAGCTCCCGATTCTTCTCTTCACATTCCGCCCATAGTACATCTAACCCCTCAAGCCTTTTACGAATGTAATCGGTGGTCTTCCTGCTCGCTGAATCCTTCTTAAAATTAGAATGGATTCTCTTCACTTCCTCGAGGATCTCCGCTTGACGCACGATGAAACCCTCCATTGTAAAGCCGTAAGATAAAAAATGAACGATCTTACTTGAAATTCAGGAACTCTCCCTGTATGCAAATGCAATGCAATGTGACGCTCTGGAACCTGGATCGCTGCTACCTCCCCGAATGCTCCTGCACGGCAACACACGTGGCACGGTATGACACGACACGACACAGATCCCGCGCGGCGACTTATCGACCGACGAATCGGACTGTATAGTACTTGCAATAGTTACGAAGGACCAAAAAACTATGTAGGTAGTTTCGAAGGACCAAAAAACTATGTAGGTTGTTTCGAAGGACCAAAAAATTATGTAGGTAGTTTCGAAGGACCAAGAAACTATGTAGGTAGTTTCGAAGGACCAAAAAACTATGTAGGTAGTTTCGAAGGACCAAAAAACTATGTAGGGTGCTTCCCTAACATAAGTGATGTCAATGCAAAATGTCAAATTTAAACTTAAATGCAGAAAATGTCAGTGAATGCTCAACGGGATGAATCTAAATAAAAATGCAAGTTGTCCGACTCAAACCACGTCTAATTGAACACTAAAATGTAATATACATAAAATGCATAGAACAATGCAATATGTCAGTGTCAATGCACTGCCAAATGTAGGTCGCGTCCAAAGTGCAAATACGCGAGCCTACTGGCTAACTTATTGTAATAAATATATTTTAAAACCCATGTACGTGCACCGTACACTCATGACTATTTCTTCCGCCAGGTGGCGTTGTTGTGTTGCAGTTTGTTGCGTACAGGTACCGATGATCATCATAAATATAAAGCACTACCTCTGATACGTTAGATGTCTATAATTAGCTTTATCTAACTGCCATTTGACACTCATTAACATAAATCCATTTCTTCGCAGTAAAAAATGGGTTTGAACTTTTTAAAACCTTTTAATTAGCTTGCAATGTTTATGTAGCTTGTTTAGGTCAAATCTTGCAAGCTGAATTAAAACATCTTCCTCTCATCCGATGACGATTCGATGTAAATGCATTTTTATGATAAGAATGATCTAATTCTACATCCAAGATTGGCTCCAGATGGGAAACTCCTACGGCACAGACACGAAAACCCATTCCATTATGATAGTTAGTTCTTAAGACCACCAAAACTGTCTGTTGCGCCCTGGGTTGGGTCCAGACAAGAGATCTTCTCCAAGGTCAGAAAAGCGTATTGTAGAAAAAGTTTTTATATAAAAACTGGCATAGACAATTGTTCGTAATTTTTTTTCCTGCAAAGTTGCTCCGATGCAGATAGGATGAGTATGTCATTCGGTTCCATTGAGCAGGTTAAGTAACCAGTTATAAGATAAAAGAAAGTTCTACTGCTAAATAACTGACCATCAATAGACTAGGTTACATTAACGAATACAATGAAGTGTCATCACTACCAGACATTGATAACATTGCAGAAATGGCTTGTTGTACCGTGTTGTGTGTTTAGGATCGCTTACACCGCGCGTTCGTGCAATTAGCTGCGATGGCTATACCGCTATTAAGGCGTCATTTTTACCTGCTATTGTGCAAACGTGAGAGCATGTAGTGTACTGTTCATTCACAGATAATTAACCTCTAATTATTAAAGCCTGAGGTTTGAATAATTCCCTTGTAGAATATGTTTCACACACACCTCAGGTTAGCCAACTTAATAGCTAGAGGTAAAATAACTGTGAAAGGACTGTACGAGGGCACTTATTGAAACAGTTGTCAGTTTTGATTGTAGGGTGTAACTTCTAATCTAATCACGTATTTTGATATCCAAAGGTGTGAGCTACTACTTGATGTATTAGGAGGTTGGCCTATTGGTATATCCAGGGATAACTCTAAATTAGGGCTTCAGCTGAGGATTCTAGGACTTTGTTAATAGCATTAGCACTAGACATCTCATTGCGGGCCTATTTGACGGAGCCCTGAGATACAGAACATTATCTTTCTTGTTTGACTTTAAGCTTTCATTTTATATTGTGTGCATTTGCCACGTGGCATATGCCAAATAAACAAATAAATTATGTTTCTTTTAATTTATTAAAAAGAAAACACAACGGGAATACGAGAACTGTATGGTACACTGACACTGCATAAGACTAGAACCTTCGGCTGGCATCGTGGTGGGCTATACAGGCTTGTACACAATGTTGTCTTCGTCCACATCCTCGGGCTCATCAGGGATGACTGGCCGCATAGTCGTCCCCCACACACGCATCGGCACGAAACTGGGGGAACAACCATGTTAATAACAGAAAGCGGTGTGATGATCTGAACATGTTTGCGGGGCAAACGTGGCCAGAGATCGTATAGGATAGAGAGGGCTGCAAGGAGAAGGGAAACTAGGGCTCCTTGCCTAGTAGTAGGATAAGATGTACGCTAGCAAAAATAAAAACATCTTCCTTATATCACATTTCTAGAAAAAATATTTGGCCCTAGATTGATTCAATAAGTTTTTGATATGCATACTTGCAAATGCAATGTAACGTTCTTGTTATAACGGTATAATATTAAAACAAGAGTTTGAATAAAATTACAGCTAGGTGTTTTGGAATACAAGCTATTTTCTGCACACGATGCTCAGTTTTGAATCTCTAATTACGTACTTTTCATTTTCATCCTTTATCTTGCCGTCTATATATCCTTTCGACTTCTCCTTGGGATTGAAGAGGGATATCGACTGTGGTTTTGTAGAATGGGTGGGGAACAAGTATTCCGGCCTGCCAGTGTGTTTGTCCATAGTCATGTAGTCTTGTATAGGTTGGAAGTTCCTCATCACGATTTTTGAGGAACCGCTTCGCCAGGAGACCGTGGGCATTAGAGGGTTGGGCACAATTGATATGATTGGAGATACCGAAGCACGTTTTAAGTGAAATTCTTTCGGCGGCGCCTGAAATGTATTCAGAAAATGTTTCATTTGAAAAATATTAGCCTGGTCAAAATTAAGCGAATCTCGCAAGGCAATTCGCTTGCGCTGATTGCGTCAACTAACTTGTATGGGGGTGTTCAAACTGGCGCGAGTAGTCGTGTGACTTCTAAATCATGAAAACCAACGCGTGTAGTTGCGTCTCGCGGTTTCGCCGTTATTGTAAATTTATTTAAGGAAATTTCCGAAGCGTTTGTCCCGAACTCGCCATTAGCTAGGTAGTATGCACTGAGCTAGTTTATAACATTCTGCGTTCACGCAGGGCATACAAAGAAACACACGTCTTACTATCCAAGAAGGGAATGTATCGTTCAGGCATCTGGCTTTCAAATTCACACAACGGTTCTAATTCTCCGTACCATTCCAGCATTAAATGTTCCTAAATTCAGTTTAATATATTATTGACAGGCAATACAAGTACTTAAAGAATATATAATAATAAAAGTAAGTACTTCCTCTGACCTGAGAAGGCAGTTTTATGTACTGGGTAGGCAGTTTTCTGACTGGAGTAGGCAGTTTTCTGACCGGAGTAGGCAGTTTTCTGACCGGAGTAGGCAGTTCTCGGACCGGAGAAGGCGGTTCTCGAATATGATCGGATTCCAGCGCGTCAGACTGTTGTCCGTTCATCTTCCTGCCAGGATTGTACCTGGTCAGGATCTCGGCATACTTTCTCGTGTCCTGGGTCTTTGACCATGATTCAGCTAGTGGTTTGCTCTCCACCACTGTCTTCTGGTCTTCGTAGTCAGTCGACGTGTTTGTAGAGAACACTAGAAGATGCAGTTAAATAAGATGGTGTGAGCGGCAAAGGTGCGGAGCAAAAGTAAAAATACGTTATAAAACTTATGTAGATTAATCTTCGAGGGTCGGTTTCTTAGCTACCTTAATGCCCTTGCATTTACCGAATATTAGTATGATTGAATAGAAATCGCTATTACGGTTTGGTCGAAACCTCGCCTAATGATATGTATCGGTGCCATTTGGTGTGACGGTGCGATCGATCATGGTGCACATTTATTCCCAAAAAGTTAGTGGCACAAACTTTCTTTCAAGTGTAGCTCCTTGAATCCCTGTATTTTTGTTGATGTTTATCAACAAAATACAGGGATTCAAGGCGTTATTTTTACCAAAGCAATAGAGAAGGTAATGAAGAAATGTGATGCTTACTATCTTCTGCGCCACTTCTCCTAGAATGAACGACATCCGGTTTGTCGTAGAACTGTCCGCGCCGCATGAATACCGTCACGTCAGACCCTGAGGGAAAGAAGAACGATCAAACAATACTTCAAAACATGACTATTTTGGGTTACACAAAAATTGTAATTAAAATTTAAAAAAAAATATCCAGACAAAAAACCTATAACGACACAAAAAAGTAAAAAATAATATGCAGTAATATTTTAATCCTAGCGTCGCGTCGTCGCGTCGGGGACCACTAAGGGAGTATTCACACGTACCACAACCACAACCACACCACATCGGAGCGACAAAAAGTGATCAAGCAGTGTTGCAAAGTGTCGACCTGGAAATTGCCCTACCACGCGCATCATTTTGGGTGAGTTTTATAAAATAATCATGGCTTTGAAAAATTACAGCGTCAATATTTTTGAGGACATATTAAAGCACCAAAATGGTTAAAATTAAATGGTAAAACGAGCGGTAAACCGAGTTGGTATTAAACGAAAACGTGTGGTCGTGGAAATTGCATGCAAAATTGCAGACATCTTTGTTTCCATTCAATTTGCAGTTAAAATACACGACTAGCCTGGCAGGTACTTAACGCGAGCCTCTTTAAAATACAACGGTTCAATTAATACAACTATAGCCTATATAAAATGATTCTAAATAGTTTGTTTGATTACCTAAAGGTTAACAAGGATCTTTTGGCGCGTGGTCCAACCCAAAACGAATGCAGCCATGTTGTTTTTTCTTTATATTTTTTTTTAAGGTATTTTAGTTCTATCTTTTTACTAGCTGACCCGCCCAACTTCGTCTGCGTAACATTTTTGATAAATGCTCCGCTCCTATTGGTCGCAGCGTGATGTTATGGCAGTCTAGAGCCTTCCTCGATAAATGGGCTATCCAACACTAAAATAATTTTTCAATTCGAACCAGTAGTTTAGCGTTCAACCAAACAAACAAACAAACAAACCCAGCAGTGAGTGAATTCGGTCTGCCTGAATTCACTGAACAGAATATGTTAGTACTAAAAACCTTTTTTGACTTTGCTTCACTGTCAAAATCACAGTAATTAAAACTTTGTTCATGTAGCAATAAGGGTTGCTGTCACTATATTTCGATTGTCATGCAGCTAGCAATGAAGATAATACTTCTTGCCAATCTTCTTTCATTAATAGGCGTATACATCAGTGGGGATGAGTAGTGGGGACAACGAAACGACATTTTTGATTATTCCTGTTGTCCCCACCAGTGGGGACATGGCTGTGGGGACAACGGGAATACACCTCACTGAAAAGTCTGTCAAAATAAGAAAGATCTTATACGTTGTTGGATAGCTGCTATCATTTACTTAACAGTAGCAACCCGTCCCGGCTTCGTACGGGTAGCAGAGTAAAGTTCCCAGTCGGCATGATTTTTTGTCGATATTTTCACCATATTTCAACCAATTTACACAAAAATTGCATGAATTATGCACATAAACCTTCCTCGTAAATCATTGCGTCCGTTGGTGAAAACCGCATGAAAATCCGTTCGGGAGTTTTTGAGTTTGTCGCGTTTAGAGACACAGACAAACGCGGCGGGGGACTTTGACTTTTTTTGTTTTTTTCGGACAAGTCCCCCACTCTATTCCCAAAGACTGCAGTTAAAGTAACTTACGTGTAAACGTCATAAACTCAGCCATGGAGTAGTTGTACCCGTAGGCGATGCCAGCGATGATGGCGATGGCCAGGCCGAAGCAGATAGCGGAGCAGAGGATGCACGCTAACCCGAAGGTGATTAATCTGGAGACAACAATATTATCAATATCCTTAACATCATGCCTGCAATCCGCGAAGGGTTAGACAGAGGTGTACCTAATAGTTATACATGTACGTAATAGTGGGCGACTCTATTGCTACCAATCAGGCACGGATATATACGTAGATTCTGTGGCTGCCACTAAAAAAATTCTGAAACATCCAATCGAATCCAGGATAGACAGAGGAATTATTATACATAAGGCGAAAGTTAATCTGTCTGTTTGTTTGTTACCTTTTTATCCCTCAACTGCTGAACGGATTTCAATGTTTGCAGACCGGGAACATGACCTGGGTTGGAACTGTTTTAGTACGTTCCCACGGTACTTCCGAAATCCATCCATACAAGCTAGTTTTTATACAAATACGTAGTATCCCACTACGGGCGAAGCCATTAAAAATGAACTTCCACTTCCAACAGATTTTTGAATTTTATGAGTTTGGTTTTATAAAAAAGCTGCTAACTAAGTGTGACGTCATAAAAGTTAACGATATAAAGCAGATAGAACTGGAGAAGTTCAGTAATTTGTTATCAGTATTCACGGAGATGCTAGTTACGTCTTAGTTTGCAAGTATTAGATTCGGAGCATGCTATGGAGAGAGGACGACCGAAGAAAAGATGGATGGATTGAGTGAGGAGTGATATGAAGGAAAAAGGAGTAAATGATAGCTTGACGATTGATAGGGGAGAATGGGAGAAAAAAACGTGTTGCGCCGACACCAAATAACTCGGGACAAAAGCAGGAAGATGATGAATGAGTATGACGTAACAATAATAAAATCGATCTTTAGAAGAACAACAGGAAACAAAGTATCTACCTACCTAATTTAGTAGGCTTCTCAATTTTCTTCGTGACCATTAAAAGTGTTTATTACGAAAGCCTTTTTTGACCTTTTCTCCGTCCGGGATGAATTGAAAGTTTGGGAAGACACGGTTTATTTGTAATTAAAACAGATCATTAAAACTTGAATCATTGGCACTTGAAGGAGAAGAATTTCAAACTAGCAGTTGTTCACTTGAAATAATGTTTTCCGGTTTAATTATCGACAGACAGGCCAGCATCGAAAAATCAATGAGGGAACCTAAGAATATATTATACTAGCGACCCGCCCCGGCTTCGCACGGGTGCAATGTAGATACTAATGTTTTCTCTACTATAATATGCATGTATTATACAAATAATACTTCATCTTGAATCACTCTATCTATCAAAATACGTTGCGTAGTTTTAAATATTTACGCATAAATAGGGACAGACAGACAGCGGGAAGCGACTTTGTTTTATACTATGTAGTGATTTTGAAGCCTCCCAGGTATTCACAAACTTGGAACGAATACGTCCACCGCTAATGTCACCCCTTAAAATCAAACGACTACTTGCTACGATAAATGCTGAAACTTAACTTGTCCTAGTAGAAAAGCCGCTGAACTTACTACTCTCACAGTCACACCCTTTCTAAAATGGTCTCTGCATAATTAATTCTAAGGATCACATAGTAAAAGCTTTTACTGATTATATTTACATAACATCTCGCTAGTAATCCCCGAAGGATTAGGCAGAGGTGTACCTAATAGTATACCCACATTTCGCCAGTTATGTTTAAGTCCCATGTAATAGAGGCGAGCCTATTGCCATCGGTTGGGCACAAATCCAGTCTCCGTGGCTGCCACTGAAAAATTCCTGATGGATAAACCCAATAACAATTTGCCCGATCCGGGAATTGACACCATACACCATACACCACACCTCATGCTCAGCAGTCGCGATTGCAACCACTAGATGACTAGATCAACGACGTGTTTCTTCTCAGAATAGTCAGGAAATGCCGACCACATCCAAGTTTATAAATAAAAAAAACTTAAAAACCTCCTTATAAAAACAAATATCATCACATTTTCAAATGATATTTTCAGGTAGAAATCATTATTCCTGACACGAATAGTCCCGGTTCACGACATAAGGTAGCTAGCTAAAGTTATAATATTCTCAATCCGTCAAAGTGCTACAAGACTATTCATTTAAATCCCGAGGGTAGTCGACGGTTTATATTTCCATAGGTTTTAGTATTCTAGTCTCGCGAGTTCGATCCAGATTTGTGTCGATTTCAATTTGAATTTTCCTCGTCTGGTCTGCAATCTGATATTATGATGTCTATTTTGTGTTGGCGCTAAATTGGCCCCTCTAGATCTCAAGCCAGACTTCAATATGGCACGTGGTCTAGAAAGCGACGATACAGAACATAAATTGACCTAATTTGTTATTAAACTCGATGTTATATATTAAGTAACTGCCGGTTAGTTACGTAATGTAATAAAAACACTTCTTAACTAACTACCTTAGTTATGTAAACAAATAATTATGTTGTGGCACCAAGTACCGAGTCTGATATACCGTTTTTGAACTCGCGATGGTTTTATTGTATGTTTTGAGAGTCGAAGGAAGCCGCTCGACTGCTCTTCTAGAAACTCATTTCGTCGTTACAGTTATGGAAGATTGTCTTCCATAACTGTAACGACGAAATGAGTTTCTAACTATTATTTACTCGAGACTGCAACAGCTGTACAAGAATAGTTTTAGTCACAGTACAAAGATTAGCCCGTCGCTCCCAAAAGCTTTTTTAATTCGCCCGAAACTGTAAAATAACTAAGATGGAATTGGACCGAGATAAGGCATGACGTGTACTTGACATGAACGTGACATGGTCAAAGAACGGCGTACAGCAGACATGACGTTGTGTGGAGGTAGTAGTTGTGGCGGGTTGTGGCTCATGTCACCTCACGTAATCCTCAAAGAGAGCACTATGAGATATGAAAGAGATAGAAAGAGTTGACGGTGAGAACGCCCACATTTTCAAGGGACATTTTGGGGACCATTTTGGGCACTACTTACAATGCTACAAACAAAACGATAGGTCCCTATTTTATGTTAGTAATTGTAATAACGACGCGACGTAGCTATGATAAGAGTTCGTAACTAAAAACAATTTGGTTTCTACACAAAACTACTAAAACGAAGATTGCTCCAAGTTTTTCATTTCATGAAGCATCTGCACAGAAAATTACTTCATTCAAACATTTATAAACATCGACGTTAATAAGGAAAAAACAATTAAGTTTCTCTGCTTAACAGTTCCTTAGCGGTTTTCTACAAATTACAGAAACTTACATTCATTTAGAAGAACTTAAATTGCAACCAGCGGCGTCGGGAGCGGAGACAACATTATTTGCACTCCGTTAAGAAAGCTTTAGCTGAGAGGGAAAATACTCTATAAAAACTCTTTCCTTTACAATTGAGATTGTTTTTTAACTACTGCCGTGGCTGAGGAAAACTCTGCTCTGGAAAATAGCTAAGTCGTGGCAGGTACTTAGATGGCACAATGAGCGTTTTCATACAGAAGTAAGTATACAATAACCCTGTAGCTCTATTATTTTCTTCTGAAACAAAATGCACATAACATCAAGCCTGTGAACCCCGAAGGGTTTTGCAGAGGTGTACCTAATAGTACACGCACACATTTCGCCACTTGAGTTTAACCGTTCACCGAAAACTGTTTCTTAAAAATTAAAATTTCCGTTTATAATACTTTGGTAGCATTTTTTATTATGACTTTTGCAATTTCAGCATATCATTAGAATATTAAACCGCCCATGTTAAAAACAATCAGCTTTCATGCCGAATACCCGCGACACACATAGGTACAGTGTGCCCTTTATGACATTGCCCGACAATAAATTTCCATAAAGATCAACCATTCAGTAGGTATCACACAATTCCATCAACTTGATTATTTAGTGGCTAACAGCTGCCGTACGAATCTTGGCGGCACGCAATTTGACTTAGCTCGGGCGGTTAAATTTACTGATTAATTTCATACGTTCGGTTCACCCAACGATTACGTAAACGAAGTATTTTACGTTCGCTTTACAGGGCTATGTTTAGTCGGTGAAACCTTAGAGGATGGAGTTATATAAAAGATGGAAAAGTACAGTTTTTAATTATTTAAGGGACGGAGGTTTGAGGTGAAATAGCCAGATAACAGGTGACCACTGAGCTGAGACTAATGGAGCAGTATGCAACAAGAAGACTTGAATTGAATTGGGATAATGTGCAAGAGAATGATGATTAAGGGATATATACCTTGTACAAGGTGTAGTTTTGCAATCTCATCAAAATTCAGGAGGTTGTCATAGAAGACGTAAATAATCAATATAAATTACTGTACCTGATCAATAATAACAAACGCTGCTTTTTTTAGTTGTTTTAATTTGACACTATTTCAGAATGAAGCCCTTCTCAAAAGAGGTGAATCACCCGCTTATCGAATAAACGTCTGTGTTTTTTTGTGTGTGTGAAAGCGCGGTTGTAGGGCTAGTATTAGACGGGCTGCGTTTTAACACGGGTGGTGTACACTTTTCGATTTTCGATATTAAGAAAAAAATATAAAAAATTACCTACCCATTTTATTATTGATTCGGGTCGAGAATCATTAGCATAGTTACCTCCTTGAATTTGACGAGGATGCAAAGCAACACTTGTATAATTAGTGGAAATGGCAAATAATATGATGGCAATAGACTCGCCCCCTTTTACATGGGACTTAAACATAACTTGCGAAATGTGGGTGTATTATTAGGTAAAACTCTGCCTAACCCTTCGGGTATTCCAGGCGTAGTGTTATGTTATGTGCAAATTAGTGCAGAAAAAAAGCAGCAATGATGAATGAAATTCTTGTCAGTCTTTACGAACAGTCAACTGCGAACTATTGATTGACATAGGCCTTTGTGAATGGATGGGGTATGCTCACGTAATGTGCTATACCATCATATGTTGAGCAAAGGGACTGGCTAGCGCAGTCGGGCATCATTACGAGTGTTATGCGCTGCTGACGTTGAATAGAGTAGCTTGTAAGCTTCACGGCTGACGCAGCTTCGTCAATATTGTTCGATTATCTTCCTGCGGTTTCTGATCTGTTGTTATTTGGATCATCTAATCAAGCTAGCAAATAACATAACATCTATACTCGCCTATACTCCCCGAAGGGCTAGGCGGAGTTGTAGGTACCTAATATTACACCCACATTTCACAAGCTACATAATTATGTTAAAGTCCCATGTAATAGGGGGCGAGCCTATTGCCATCAACCGAAATTAGCCCGACCCGCGAATCGAACCTCTTGCCCAGCAGTCACGCTTGCGACTTGACCAACGAGGCAATCAACCAAGACTAAGCTAACATGACCTTGAAAAGTCCTATTTCGTCTAGATGTTGTTAGTAGGTAGGTACGTACGTGGCTATGTTATAGGTACTACGCACATTTTCGGGTCGGCGTGATCAAGCAAAGAATAATCTATCTATACTAATATTATAAATGCGAATGTTTGGATGGATGGATGTTTGTTACTCAATCACGCACGCCAGAACGGCTGAACGGATCTGGATGAAATTTGGCACAGAGATAGATTATAGTTTGGAATAGCACATAGGCTACTTTTCATCCCGGTAGGACGATCCCGTGAGTCAATTATCGAACGCCACGCGGGCGAAGCCGCTGCCATAAGCTGGTAATATTATAAATGCGAAAGTTTGGATGGTTGGATGTTTGTTACTCAATCACGCCAGAACGGCTGAACGGATCTGGATGAAATTTGGCACAGAAATAGATATCCTAATATTATAAATGCGGAAATTTGGATGTATGGATGTTTGTTACTCAATCACGCCAGAACGGCTGAACGGATCTGGATGAAATTTCGCACAGAGATAGATTATAGTTTGGAATAGCACAGCGGCTACTTTTCATCCCGGTAAGACGATCCCGTGGGTCAATTATCGAACTCCACGCGGGCGAAGCCGCTGGCATAAGTTAGTGTTTAATAAATGTGCAACAGGCTATTTGTTGCCGTTTCCAGATATGACTTTTTGGAAAACACACGAAAGCCTATTTCGGTGCGGAAAACGTCAATCGGCGTTTTCCATTGAAAAAAGTTATCATTTTATAGAAAACAACTACGAGTATATTCACTGCTGTAATCATAAATTAATTTTATTTTTAGGAAAGTTCAAAATAATGCTGTGGTGCTGAAAACGCCGATCGGTGTATTTTATTTTCATATAAAGTTGCGACGGACACGACCTATCGGTGTCAACGTTTAAAACGAGCTCGCACCTCACTAAGGAAGGCGATAATTACGAGTATAACCGCATTGAATAGGTTCAACAATAAGACACCTCCATTTTCATCGTGACTATTACAAAATTCAGAAGCATTTTTTTCCCGTTAGCTTCGCAAAACTCAAAAACAATTCTCTTTTGGATTTTTTTCCCGTTACTTTTTAAAATGCCAAAAACATTATGGTTTCTTTATCTTTTCCATTCCGTTTGAGCTTGATCTTTACGAAGTATTTTCCTCAGTATCTAATGGCAATTTAATACTTAATTTCGAAAAGGTTCTTACAAATCTTGAGACGATAATGTAACTACTGATGGCCGAGAAGATTGTGATTATATTAGATGTTGGTTGGAAATTGAAGGATAGGTGATAACGATCTGTTGTTGTTAGTAAATAACTAATGGAGCCTACACACCAAAGTCGGCGAGCATTTCTTCAATTTTCGAACGCGTTCAGTTGACATGCCGCCGACATGCCTGGCGGATTTTGTGTGCAAAACCCCACATAATACTTAGGTACGTCCCGGCCATTAAATTAAGTAATAAAAACGTTCCACACAAGGAAGGTCGCTGTGAAGTCAATGACCAGTTGAAGGCAGAAAATGGCTGAAATATGACCATCCTCAAAACATGTCTTGGAAAAAAAAAAATTAGTACCCGTTATGTATACTACGTTATGTATTATGAAGAAGAAGTTTTTTGAGTTTGTATGCGGAGGTAATTTTCGGAATTCAAAACGATCCCAAAAATTCTTTCACTAATTCCAAGAAGCTACATTATCCCTAAATGTCATATACTACCGTATATTAAAAAAAAAACAGGACGTTTCCATGGGATAATTTCCGGCCATTAAGCGAACTTAGCTGTGAACAAAACCTAGTCAATATACGAAGCGACATCGAAAAGTAATGCCTATTAAAACGCAATGCTGGTTTTTCAACTCTTCCCTGAGCCGAACCTTGATAATCCAACTTTTCCCTTTAGGAAACCCTCGGTGAAAAATCGCACTCACGTGTTAGTGTTAACGGGTATAAACCTTTAAAGTATGTTGAGATCGGCCTTCAGCCGAACTAGATGCAGCTGAATACCAGGATTTTCCACGGAGCGACTATCTGTCTGACCTCTAAAAACCAGTTACTGGGTAATACGATACTCCTTGGCAAGACCGGTTGTCAGATTTTCGGGTTATAAAATACTTCTACGAAGAGCCGGGACCAACGGCTAAACGTGTTCGCCCAGGCACGAAGGATCCCGATATGTGACGTGACCTCGGCAAGCGTAGCTATAGTGTAACCACCAACCCGTTCGCGGCTGTGTTTTCTAAAAAGATAGTAAATGCTTAGCTTAGTTGAAAATCATTTTCTTTCTCTGTAATTTTTTTAAAATTTTATAAAACAAAATATTTATGTCGGAGAAAGCGATAACTTTTAAACATCAAGTTGCTGATTTGACCATTGTAGTAGGGGTAAACGCCGTGACGTCAGATGTTGTTTTAATGGCGGCACGTGGACAGAGTCGTTTTGTAGAGTGGGGATTGTGCCGAGATCACTTTTGCTCGGAACTCCAACCAAGTCACTCCTTCAGAACGAAACTGTCGGTTTGCCCATTTTGTGGAGATTATTTGTTAGTGTTATTTAATGTAAATTTGTGTTAAATAATAAACTGTGATTTTTGTGTACCGAAACCGAAACTATTATTTTAACATTTTATCATGAACCCGGTACCACCGAACCCTAATGACAACGGCGCTATCGCTCAGCCATCGCTTACGCCGTCATTTATTTAATATTTATATATATTTGTATTTATATGCATTGTATTTATATTACATGCTAAGTAGTGAATAACTTGTATTATATTAAATTTTGTATATTAATTGCAGTACACCACTGACTGAAAAAAGGGGGGGTCCCCTTTTTTCTATTTCATGTTCGTACAGTCCATCCAAAGGTTGTCTGGAAGAGATCGCTATCAGCGATAAGACCGCCATTGTAACCATAAAATTAACAATTTTTGTAAAACCGTTCTGTATCAATTTTGGTGTACAATAAAGTATATTCTATTCTATTCTAAATATTCAACCCCGAGTTACCGAAAAAGTATACTGATACTGTTAGCTTGCGTCATTCCACTGCTGGGTAAAGGTCTCTCCCCATGACTTCCAGTTGGTTGTATCCACGGCCAATGTGGACCACAGGTCGCTAGCCTTGTCCAGCTCGTCCCGCCAACTTTTATGAGGAAAATAAAAATAACGAAACACAAATAGCAGTTACCCCAAACTTCACAACATTTGCTTCTCAACACTGAACATGAATAAAATTAGCAAACTTTTTCCGAAGTCAATCTCCTAAGTGGCAGACGTGTCGCAAGTGGTTCGACTTCCACCGACTTTCACCAACTTCCCCCATGGGACCGACGCAACGGCCTCTTGAAATACTTAAAAAGGGTCCTTAAGGTCCATTCCTATTCCGGCCTGGGCCCCCAGGGGCTCAGTAATTAGACTTACTACTTAATATTAAGACCTGCTAACTACATGGAATGACCTTCGGGCTAATTTGTGCTCGGAGATTTTTATTAGGTACTAAATTTAGTGATTTTTCGCCTTTTTAATTTTGGTTACGGTTTTTGTTTGTTCCTTAATTAATGTTTTTCTAGGTAAACACATTCACTACACTGGTGAATAGGCTGGTCATATTACCTATAGCACCGTTGACCGTTACGGTGTGAGGTCAGTAGAGGACGTGAATCGGTAAGCGTAAGGAGGGGCACCCTCAGGCTAGGTGGAGCGACGATCTCCGCAGGGTAGTTGGTAGCAGCTGTATGAGGATTGCCGAGAATCGTGAGTGCAGTACATTTAAATAGGTTTTTGGCCAGCAGTGGCCCGATGGAGGCTGATGATGACGATGACATAGACAAGCTATTGTAGCGGCACTACAAAAAGTACTACAGCGACATTGTACAAAAAGTATTACGCGACATCAAAATTCTAAATCGAGCTATTAAAGTTGTCGGCAGCTTAAGACCATATTGTTATGTCGGCTACTTTACGAGAACATTCAAGATTACGCTCGAGTCTAGAATGTTCCACCACGGAACTATCTAGAAGATTCGAGAATAATCCTACAATGTTCCACCATGGAACTTTCTCGAAGCTTGCTGGAAGGATGGGTCGGCCATATGAAGGTACCAAAAAGTTGTGAACTTTCAAGAAGGATGGGTATATGTATAAATATAAATATCCGTCGTGTTTGCGGGAGCAGTCAGTCTGTTTTGGCTACACAACGAAGCGAATCGAAGTGATCAGTGGTGAATTTTTGATTGAGTTAAAAGTGTTTTGTGTTAATTAATTAAAGTTATTTAGTGTTTAAATGGTAGTGTTTTAATTTATCCCATACCCAGCTCGTAACAATATCATAGAAAAACCCGAAAACAACAATTTACTGTCGGGCAGGAGCCCGCCACAACACCCGGGCCTTCGGAGGATCATCCATTAAAAATGAGGAATTTTAGACCCTGTCCATCATAACACATTCATAGGAACAAGAACTATTTTATTAGGTTGCATAAGTTTATGGTGGGAAGAAGGACAAACTGAGTAAAAAAAATCTACACTTATTATGTTGAGTTCAAATATACAAGGTGTAGTTTTGCATCCTCGTCAAATTCAAGCAGGTAACTATGCTAATGATGCTCGACCCGAATTAATAATAAAATGGGTAGGTAATTTTGTATATTTTTTTCTTAATATCGGAAATCGGTAAGTGTACATCCAGCCATATTAAAACGTGGCCCGTCTACTACTAGCCCTATAACCGCGCTTTCACACACACAAACAAACGCAGACGACTATTCGATAAACGGGTGATTCTCCTCTTTTGAGAAGGGCTTCATTCTGAAATAGTGTCAAATCAAAACAACTAAAAAAAGCAACGTTTATTATTATTGACCAGGCACCGTAATTTATATTGATTATTTACGTCTTCTATGACAACCTCCTGAATTTTGACGAGGATGCAAAACTACACCTTGTATTGCTATTGGCTTAAACCCAAATAGCGAGGTGATTGTTCCATAAGCCGCCCATTTTTTAATTGTTCTTTTATTTTAGTTTCCTTGAAAACTTTCGTGTTTCCTAGTTATTCAAACTTACTTCTATCAGTAGTTAACAAAGTGTACGGCAAAGTTCTTTTTTTAAACAGCAATGCGGAGTTTTCAAGTTCCACATGAGTTGGTGGCATTTCTTTCTTTTTTTTAATTATTTCCCGACTTATACTTAGTATCTTTACAGGTTTTAACCTAATACGATAGTGTGGCTATCAACTAGCATGAATATGACATGTTTATTACAAATTAACTACAACTTTTTATTTATTTTATAAACTACCAGAATAACGATATATATGTTATCAAACCTTTGTAAAAAATCTAGAGCCCATCCGAAGCAACTGAATATGCAGCACATAACAAGTATACAATCAGCTCACTATCACCATTACTCGAGTTATCTGCTCTCGTCTCCTGGTATCTGCAAACATTTGCATAGCCTATAATGCCAGCCTTAATGATCCCACTGCTGGGATTGGGACACAGGCGTCCTCACCATGAAAGGGTATGACATTCTACCACGCTGACACACTGCGGGTTGGTGGATGTCACATGTCTTCGAATTTTTGGTTCTAGGACAACACGGTTTCCTCACAATGTATTCCTTTACTTTGAATTATTTTGAAAGCGTTCTTTAATGTTGTTATGGTAAACACAAGCCCGTGTATATTTCGTGTGGAGCATGCGAGTATCGCACTCCTCGAAGTATCATGTACCTAGTATTTATGTATACGAAGTTGTGAAGGAATAATTTCCCTTTTAAGATATGCAAATGTAACAATCTCAATTACTTCTACAATGTTTACGCACGATGATCTATTTGAATTTCTGTTCTTCTCATATTTTGTTTCTAACATTCATATTTTATCATAACGTACGAATTTCTATTAACTTAGACATTACTCAGTGAAGTGACAAAAATCATAATAAAGTATCTGTTTGTGTCATAATCATAAAACAAAGCAATTATTCTAACATACATACATACATAACATCACGCCTGTAATCAACGAATGGTTAGGCAGAGGCGTACCTAATAGTACCTACACCAACATTGCGCCAGTTATGTGTATGTCCCATGTAATAGGGGGCGAGCCTATTGCCACCAACCGGGCGCAACCCCAGACTCCGTGGCTGCTACTGAGAAATTCTTGATTAAAAAGCCCAATAACATTTTGCCCGACCTGGGAATCAAACCCGACCTCATGCTCAGCAGTCGCGCTTGCGACTACTAGACCAATAAGGCAGTCAATTATTCTAAGTGTATCTTTAAACGAATAAAAGTACTCAATAATACGTAATGGTCCATAAAATAAACAACTACGGCTATTAAATCGCCGCCGCGTCGCTTACGAAATTACCGAAGCGACTTACTCTATATTATAAATACAGTTTTAGGCGAAGCCCTAAGAATGTAATGTTTCAAACATCAGCAATGTGAAACGTTACGACACAGGCACGTGCCTCGGGCTCCACCGCTTTGTTGGTGACAACAATTTAAATAAATCATGCATGGAGGCCCTGACCGTTGTGTGTTTGTGTCAAATAACTCATTTGGTATGCTCCTGCGGCGACTCGCGGACGAAACGGTTACTTTGGATTGTGCTCCGCCCTATTTGAATAAAAACATAAGTTACCATTTTTCGGGAAACTTACAAATTTTACTGCGCAAAACTTCTCACCGAGTTTTCTCACGCTCATCACAAGCGCTTGTTAAAGTTAATTAACCACGAGGACACATTATTCATCAAGTTTCTTCTTCAGAAAAATTTGTCGCAAAAAATTCAAATTTCATTATTTCCTCGTTAACATATTTTCACAGAGCGACGTGACCGCGTCGTGTTCAACGCGATAAATTTTAGTGGTGACAAAAATATTACTTACCAAACTGATTGCAATAATATTCATTTATAAATAAAATTAATAGTATCACAAAACTTGAGCAAATAAAGCTTATTAAAAATTCAATAAGACGCTCGGATAACCTAAAAAATATCTTGGGTTGTCATGCTTACAGAAGAGAGCTAAAAATATGCGTTCAAGAAATGGAAATTAAATTCTCAAGAAAAAAAGGTTAAAAGCCCGAGTTCGGTAGTGAAAGAGAAAGAAATTTTAGAGCCACGACAGTGCCATCTGATATTAGTGTAACAGGAAACTTTAATTATTACTCGATAATCGGAAAAGAAAATGCAAATTTATTTTCCAAGAAAATTTCGTTTCATTTATTCCTTTTAAATTCTCTTAAGTGAACTTTTTATACGGCAATTCTTTACTCTGAAGCTGAAACAAATAGTTCATTAGTATTTTTTTTGAATAATCAATAATGATATTGTACGTATAAATGTTATATGATAAAGTTTACTAAAAATTAAATATTTCAGTAATCGGAAAACAAAGACATACATTTTTAAATTGCGATTTTTTGTAGTAAGTGGTGGTTAGTTCCCGTAGTATTTCTGTCCAGTCGCACTCAGCGGGTCGCAGTGGGCGGACGTGCCGCCCGCCCAACACCGCGCAACACTTTCTCGGGAATGTCGAATGTGTCGATATCGTAAAATAAAATAAAAAAGTTTCACCTTCTCAATAAAAACGTGAACTAAGCTGAGTGAAGTGTTACTTTGTGTGTTTTAACTAAAAGTGTGGAGTTTGGTGGATTTTCTCAGTTCAACTTCTTAAGGTAGGTAAGTTTTAATTCCTGGTTCGTTAGAGTCTCCCCTCATTTTGCAGCCGTCAAACTGTCGACACTGCGTTATGGTCCTAATGGAGACCAGTAAGTTATAAATTGGCTGCCGGAATGGAAGGCCACTTCATCAATTCGTTATAATGGCTATTAGAAATTTTCGGAGAAATTGTTACATGAAAAACTCTTCACTGATTAGTTCGCTGAGCTTTTGTTATTGTGTTTTGTTCAGATATTTTTTTGTGCGAAATAAAAAAAAAACATTCTTTCGGCTCAATAAACCAACTGATCGTATACAAGTACTCTTTGATTCCGGGGATCGCCTTGTTGAATAAAACATTCAGCTTCTTTTGACAATCCTATACTACCTCTCCACTGTTCTTTCACTAAGTTGGGGGGGAAGGGGGGGGGGGCATATGAGATAAATATGTTAACGCTATGACACCAACAGGCTTAGGCAGATGAAAAACTCTTTAAAAGGTAACATTCTAAATTTTCGTCAGTCGTTTAATTGGCCCATGGGCGGCAAAAACAACTCTGAAACCCGATTAGGTTAGGCACTAACCACAAGGTAAAGAAGAAGAGTCATTTAATTAATTAATATTTCCATCGTTTTCAGAAGCGAACAAATGCTACGAAATTAATATTAATTGGTAATGCTATCAAACGAAAACCGTTGTTTGTTTATAATTAGGTAAGCAAAATCAGACTTTGAAATTGGCTTCAATAAAGTTTTAACGTTTTTACCCTTTGGTGCATTCAGACAATTTGCAGCTGTTATATATTCGCCGTTTTGATTATTCTGTCAATATTACGAAATTAAATTATGGAATATTATTGACTGTTAATTGCATTCCTACAATTTATGTGTGCATTACTAAAATTGCTGCTATTGTTGCGAATAATTTAGTACACGAAAGAGTAGTATTTTATGAATTCATTTAGTAAAATTAATCATAATTACCAACTATTTGATGGCTATTTACGACGTTCCTCACAGATGTCTAAGTAATCAATAAGTAAGTCAGTAAGTAATATAGTGTCTTTTTTAATGTTACAGCACCATGCTGAGATAGGTGCCTTTTGGCCTCGTACAGGACCAGTTTAGTTAGTTTTATTTTAATCTGTTTTTAAGTTTTCTTTTTTTTTAATCTTCGTTTTATTCTCAAAATACCACTTTGTTTCCAGTGCGAGACTAATAAATACTTTTTCTTTCTTTCTAATAAGTTCAAAATTTATAAAATACCAACAGAATCTGGAAATTATGATCTGTGTTCAAAATGTCCAACTTTTCTAAAACTAGATGTTTCTTATTGTTGTTTTCGCTATTTTTACTCCGCCCCTCATTATTTTCTCTCGGGTTCCAAGACAATTTGTTATTCTCCACGTTCCCGGACTCTAGATTTAATTGGACAGTTCAGCAGATGAGATATTCTATGTACATACATAATAAAATCTTATTTATTGTGCCTGTTGGTGGCAATGGGCTCGTCCTCTATTAAATGGGACTTAAACATAACTGGCGAAATGTGGGTGTTCTATTAGGTACACCGCTGGGGGTCACCCTTCGGGTTTAGAATGTATGTTTGTTATTGTAAATATCCATACTAATAAGTATTACATCGCGAAAGTAACTCGGACTGTCCGTCTGTACCTTTTTACCTGAACTGATGGTTATATACCTAATTTTACATATAGGTGGTCGGAAACCTGGAGAGAGAACGACGTAACATTATGCTAGTTCATATCCGGGTAACTTTTTTTAGTGAGATTACATACTATAATACCGTCTAATTTCCGACTTTTCCGGTAATTTTAGCAATATTCCTCATTATACAGATTTATTGAAGTACAAGAGAATGAAAAGCTACATCACAAAAACAACAGATTATCTCGTATAATCCTAGTTTCACCTAAGGACTTATTCCAATTACAAAGTTCTGCTCAAATCTATCAATTCGTGTGAAAACAAATCTGTTTCAGCAAAACATTGCGAGCTATTGACACAAGCTAGCCAGTTACTCCGGCACAGTTATACAGGTAATAAAGTTCGTTAGTACGTGGTATTAATCACGTCATCTAATTAATTAGGGAGCTACCACGTTACGGATTTATTGGCTACAAATGTGGGTATAAAGGCTGGACCAATGTGTGGCTAAATAATAACATCCGCATGGTTCGATCGAAAGCTTACCTACACTTGCCGAGGTGGGTCCATCGATGAGTGACCATTAAGTATATGTAGAGATTCATCCGTGTCTCGAAAAATCACGTTAAGCCGTGGGATACGACTGTCATTTGCAGATGTTTGACAGTCATTACAGCTAGTCAGTGGGCCGAAAGTCTGAAAACCAGTCTCACCAAGGCGTCTCGTATTTCCCAGTAACTGGGATGTTGATGTCAAATGGGCAGTCGCTCCATGTAAAATACTGGTATTAAGTATACTGAAGCTGACCCCAAAATAGTTGGGAAAAAGCTAGGGATGTTTTCATTTATTTATAGATACGAGTACAAGTGGATAGTGTTGAAGTTGGAATGCGTGAAAGAAATACTGGTTATATAAAGTAATATACTTTCGATCTTAAATCTCTTTGGGTGATAGGCAGAGACATTGAATAGCAGGACGTTCACTGCTTCTGTATTAGCGGTGGACCATGACTTAATTAATATAGTGACTTGCAATTGTACTATTGTAGTACACGTACCGAACATGATTATTGCTTTAATATATTAATAGAAGGAATTATTGAGTGAATAACTTTGTCTGATTATATAAATGTGACATTATTCCGTGGCGTGCATTCCATGTAGCGTGTATGATTAACGATAGCGTTGCATGGATTATGGGTTTATTTCTGTACAGTGTGACATAGCAGATTTCGAAACAGATACATTGGTATTATTTGTAGTCAACTTTATAATAACTGTATTACTTTTGATAATAATTTCCAGTGAATATAAAAGGTAACTGTGAAACTAATAGCGTACCAAACATCGTTATGAGTTGAAAGTCTGTTAATGGCATTTCAGATTTCAAAACAGCTTGAACTCATTGGTCAGATTGGGACCTTCCTCATTGCAACTTCAGTATGCTTGAAGCTATGCTCCTAAATGATATGAAGACTAATAAACTTCTCACTTTATGACGTGCAATTCAAGGGACCTTCAACCTTCGGGTGATAAAGTTAATATAACAATAACGAAATCGACTATACTACAGCTTTACCCACTTTAAATGGTAACATTTAAAATATTTTATTTCACATTAACCTTCATGGTCTCTTATGAAACCCTAATTCTGTGTAGAAGAGCCGGAATGAAACTCCATGGTTACTTGTTTAAAAATATTATGTTTTAACAATGTTCAATGTTTAGTTCTTTTTTTTTGCAATTTGCTGGTCGGTTTCTGGCTGTATGTTAAACATAAAAAGGGTAAAATAAAAACTTTTTTGAAAAAAAATAACCGAATTCCAAAAGAAACACAAAAATAACTGGAAAATAACTTTACTTACGGAAGTCGGTGACTATTGTTTGTTTCATTGACTTTTTTGCCACCGACTTCCGAAAGTAAAGTTATTTTCCAGTTTTTTAGTGTTTTTTTTTGAAAGTCGTTTATTTTTTTTTGCTAAAAAGTTTTTATTTTACCCTTTTTAGTTATCGTATCACACACAAATCCTTGTCAAGTATAAATTTTTTTTTACTTGGATGACAGATGATATTTTTTCCAGCTATTTTGATTTAAAAACCAAACCGATTTTGAAGAATTTTTCGAATCGGTTCATAAATGACGAAGATATAAGGTAGCAAACAAAACAAAAAAAAGTACAACCGGATTGAGAACCCCCTCCTTCTTTTGAAGTCGGTTAAAAATATGATTCACGACCGTAAAATGTAAAGCCATATTTGTAAAAACTCGCCCCCTGAAATTGCAAAAAAGTAGACTACTCCGTCGCTCTCACTTAAGTATAAGAGGATAGTGTTGGCCTGAAAACAAAAGGGCACTTACTTCACGAACACGTAAAACAAGTTAAGGGAAAATCGTCTTTGGTGCGAAGAACAGTTCTTGGGGCTTTCTTAAAAATTGGAAGCTCACGAGTGATTTTATCAGGGAATGGGCCTTCCTTGATGAACGGTGCTTCCTATCATGTGCGGAGTGTGACCACCGGGGTGGTTTTAGTGATGTAAAAATCCCACATTCCCCAAAGACGGGCCCCTTTTGAAGGTTACCCCCGAAAGAAAAAAAAAGCCTGCCTTGATGTAGGTACTCACTATAAAACGATGCTAATGGGGTTGGCAATATGTCAATATTATCTAAGTATAATGATTGTCAGAGGAATTTAGTCATAGCCCGCAGTGGATTTATTGATCCTATTTTTTTATATAAGTTTTGACTTTTAGGTAGATATGTTTTCGCCTACTTCCTAGTACCTATGGAAGAAGAAGACATGTTGCGGCGACCCCAAATAAATTAGGATAAGGGCAAGAGAATGGTGAATGATGATTTTATTGCCTACTTTTGGTCAGAAGCTTTTAGACGGACATTGTTGTCGACCCATTTTATAAAATATAGTGGCCATGTTTAAAGCATTAATTTAAACTGCTTTGAAACCCATTTGAAAAGTAGCCTGCTTGAACCGGGCATTGAACCAACTCAAGCAGTAACAACTGTATTTTTAACAGACTTAAAAAAAGGAAGAGTTTTTTACTTCATATCTTCGTCATTTATGAACCGATTTGAAAATTTTTCTTTTTTCTGAAAGGATATACTTCCCGATTGGTCCCATTGAAATTTTATCAAAATCGGTTCAGTAGTTTGGTTTATAAATGAAAATATCTGGTAAAAATACGTTATCCAAGTAAAAGAAATTGCGAAATTGATACTTGACAAGTCTTTGTGTGTGATACGATAACTAAAAAGGGTAAAAAAAAAACTTTTTTGCAAAGAAATAACCGACGTCCAAAAAAAAAAACACAAAAGTAATGGAAAATAACTTTACTTTCGGAAGTCGGTGGCAAAAAAGTCAATGTAACAAACAATAGTCACCGACTTCCGAAAGTAAAGTTATTTTCCATTATTTTTGTGTTTTCTTTTGAAAATCGGTTATTTTTTTATGGCACTTCTATTCAGATAGTCTTTCTATGGTATCTCAAATCTCAATGGGATAAAAATAAACATTTCATCTTCAATTGAAGAAATGTAAGTAAATAATTAAAACAACTGATAAATACCTATGTAAACTTAACAATATATTTTAACAGGTACGTTATAAAGATTAGTTTCCTTTGAAGGCAATAAAGTAGGTACTTAAAAAATGTAATGTTTCTGCGGTCCTTTGTACTTCAGCCTCCCTGGGCAGTCTCGTTCCATTATTTTCTCGTATCTGTGAAAATTAATGGATCGATATTAAAGCCACTCAAGACTCAAGTTTCGTTGTCTGTGAATGTATTTTTATAGTTGATTGATGAAATAAAAACTTACTGGCCAAACAAAACCACTTAAAGCTAAACTTTGAAAAGCTAAACATGATTGTGAACAGAGATTTAAATCGTTCGATACACCGCACTTAGATCGCGTAAACCAATGCTTACATTATGAAAAGTGAGCTTGCACAGCTCGTGCTAAGATAATACGATTTTCAGTATGTGTGAGCAAGAGAGAGATGGCAAATCAAGCGAGAAATGTGTTGACTCACGAAACATTAAATAAAAACATAAGTTTTATTGATATCTGGCTCAAATAATCTGAATCCACGCAGGGTTAGGAAGAGGTAAACCTAACAGTACACCCACATTTCGCCATTTATGTTTAAGTCCCACGACATAGAGGGTGAGCCTTTTGCCATCGATCAGCTACAAATCTATACTGATAAGTTCCTGATGGAAATAAGAACTCAAAGCAAGAAAAATCCAATAACATTGCCCGACCGGGAATCGGATCCGGGACCTGATCTCTCCGCAGTCATACTTGCGACATCTAAGCCAGCGAAAACATCTATATATAGACTATTATGATAACGTTACAGTTTTCCTGTTAGCACTTGATCCATAGAGTATATAAATAGTCTTTGACTTGATCCATTGATCAATAACATCACGCCTGTAATCTTCTATGGGTTAGACAGAGGTGACCTAATAGTACACCCAGGGGTGAGCCTACGGTGGAGGTCTGCCCCGCTTGGGCGGAGCAACGCCGTGTCCTCATAGCGGCGATCGGCGGCGGCGACCTCTCGCGTCCGGCCCTGGTTCGAGCCATGGTCCGGAGCGAGACGGAATGGGAAGCCGTCACCTCCTTTTGCGAAGCAGTCATGCTAGCAAAGGAGGAGGCGGAACGTGAGAGAGAGCGTTCCTCCTCACGTCCCAGCCGCCGCGCGAGACGCACCGGGCGTCGGGGGCAACGTGATGCACGCGTCAACAGTGGCCCCCGGCCACTGTTGACGCCTGTGGACGGTGGCCTGTGGACGGTGAGCTATGGGCTAGCTCGCCGTCCTTCCGTCTTAGGACGACAGGCCGTGTCGACGGCGCGTTCGTGTTCCACGCGCGCCTCAAAGAGATGTCAGCATAGGGAAGGGGCCCGCAAGGGCCGATGCCTGCCGGGTGCTGCGGGTTATTCGAAAGAGATACCGCGGCCCCGGAACACAAAGGGCGATGAAGGAACATGGGTGGGTTTTAGTCAGTAAAAGTCTGACAATCCCTCCCGCTCAGCCCAGAGCGGGAGAAGTCATTTGATGATTTCCCATCCGGAAAAAAAAGGGGTGAGCCTATTGCCATCAACCGGGCACATATCCAGACTCCGTGGGTGCTACTGAGAAATTCTTGGAAAACCAAATAAAATTTTGCCTGACCCGGGAACAAAGGACCTCATGCTCGACAGTCGCGCTTGGGACCACTCGAGCAACGACATGAAAACTGTAAATATAAAGGTATTCATGTAGTTTTTCTACTTACAAGTCGCAGTGAACGCATTTTCTATTGAGTTTTGTGTAATTTTTCGGACATTTCACCAGAGTCGCCATTCTCTTGAACCGTTGAGCTCCAAGAGATACTAGTTGGTTGGTTGCTGAACTGTCAACCGGTTGCGCTGAAAACAACCCGACGAGAGACGCGACAACCACGAACATTATGAAGAGCTTCATGGTTATACTTGCTTACTTCCCAACGGCTATTACACTAGTGTGAGGCAAGGATGCTTTGGTACTTTATTTATAGTATTACATAACAAGGTAAACAAATAATAACTTTGTAGGAATCCCTGCTTGCAAGACTTTAGTTTACATAACAACTGTGTTTGTTTGACACATTCCTACGTTTCCTGTTTGTGTAATTGGTACCAATTAAATCTATAAATAAATGTTATTATTAATGGTTTTTTTTTGGGTTTTATACATATGTTGTAGAAAGGAAAACCGATCAAATGTTTATGTGGGAAAAACGAAAATGTGCTCAACCTGGGCTTGCCTCGGAATAGTCGCATGAAAATTCTGGCAAACAAGAAAAAAAATTTTTTGGTGAGAAGTAATAATTGCTTCAAAGCTGTAGTCCAATAATAATGCAGCGATAGATGGTCAAAGTTGTCATATCGTACTTTGCCTCCATTACCAAGGCCGGATCGTATCCAAAGCAATCATTTGTTCGAAAAATCGCGAAAAAAGTATTCGTGCGACGATCGTTTTCCATTAGGACTCAGTGTACTAGTGAAAAGCGATTCCAAGAAGTACGCACGCTTACACAGCTGATCTTTGGAACTACTGATCCGATTCCGAAATTTCTTTCACTAACGGGAAAAGCTACATTATCCCCAAGTATCATAGACACAAACCGTGCGAAGCCATAGAAAAAAAAGTGTCATAGACAATGCAAAACGTCCTGTGGGGTATTTTCCGACCGTAACGCATGCGAAACCGCGGTCTAAAACTAGCCTGTGATAAATATGAATCTTTTTGTTTGACAGATAAGCGAGTGGCGTGACGTAGGAGTATTTGCCAGTTAAATATGTAACCACTCAAAAACTCAGGGCACCCGTTTGAAAATACATAAGCCGAATTTACAAGGCAATGTTTGCCGACTGCCATGTAATGAAGTATGCAGGAATTTTGAATATTTCATTTTGTACTGTAAACAGAATTTGAGGTACGCTAAATGGGCCTGGTCAGGCAGATGTATGTACGTGTTTACTACGCTACGACGATAGCTTATTCAAAGGCACTGTTGCCATGTTTACTTAGGTTGGAGATTATAATTTAATTAATAATGTTTCAGTTCCTACGGTCCTGGTTGAAATGCTTGTTTTTCGTATTTTGTTACACATATTTTTAATCATGATTACTTATTGCGCAGTCATCATATACGGCCTTATGTGCGACCATTGCTGGTAAACAGGTCTGCGGTTCGACTACTAGACCGTTCAGTGTTATTGGGTTTTTGCATCAGGAGTTTTTAAGCAGCAGTCCAGAGTCATAATTTTGGTCGCGATTGGTAGCAATAGGCTAGCCCCTATTACTTGGGAGTTAAACATAATAAACTTGTGAACATAGTTTGTAGGAATATTGTAGAAACGGCACACAACTGGACACACGTGTGTTCAGTCTTACGTGTCGAGTTGGTGAATAATCCAAAAACAACTACTGTAAAAGCTTACAAAATGCTCTTTTCATATTTTCATGTTAAAAGCGTTTTTTTCTTTATACAATGATTGATATGGTATGGCACATGCCAAAACCACCTGTAAGGTCATGTTATTCGAAAGGCACTTGTTCTTTCAGTCTTAGCGATCATTTTTTTCTTGTTCTGGACCGTATATGTATCTGGGAAACTTCTAGTTGCGGAGATATTGGAAGTTTTTGAAAAATACTTTACAATGTTTAACATTACTTTAAATATCTCCATGACCCCTGTACTACTCAATGCATCCATTAGCACAATGTTTTTGGTGATTGAGTTCTACCGTAAACCGTGATTTTTCACCCCAAAAAAAGTCGCGTATTTTTTTTTTGCGTATAGTTTGAAGTACAGAATGCTTGCTTGACGGCTTCGGGAAGGGTCCTTCTACACCTTGTATGTACACATGTATCCATGGTGTATATGGCGGTATTTATGACAGCATACCATCATATACTATGTACCTAATGACCTACATAGAGGTCAACGTTGCCGAATACTATTTCATCGACTTTCTATAATCCCAAGTGGGCTTTTAAAATGACGTACGTATTCACGCATATATCATTAATACGGTCTGTTCATTTTATTAATGATTAATTTACTGGAAATTGGTGCCGTCATTTTCCGAGTTGATACAATTAATGTATTGTGCATTATTAACGTGGATGGTTAATAACAAAACACAGATTCGAGTTTAATGTCAAAATGGATTATTGTCAGGTATTATCGAACATTAATTAATAATGGTAAACGATAATTGTATAGAAATGCGCAAGGTTCAAAAAAAAAATCTAGTTCAATTTTTGTTTGTCATTTAATTAATTAATTTTTTGAACTTCTTGCACAGAAATAAAGTATAAAGGCGAAGCATTGTATCGCCCTATGCCTCGTATCACGCCTTAGGCATTCTTTATCAGTCCCAACCCAACGTGGTGAAGATTTAAGATGGCGGGACTCTCCTTGAATTTATATTGAGATAAGGAAATATCGAATTTTCAGTAAGTTTTAGAAGATTGTTTGGTTCGATATGGGTTTTATAGAGTAGGGGAAAATTGCGCGCTTATATAGCTCATGGGAAATCAGAGCAATGAGCGTAAGTAAACCGACGCCGAGACGATAATGTCAGTCTTGTGAAATACAAGTGGTTTTGCTTGAGACGGAAAATGTTTCATACTATTCTGATATTAAAAAAAAAAGGTTTACTTATCTTCTGTGGTTATAATTTTAAATAGCTCAGTTCAAATCGTGTTGATTTGGTAAGGTAAAATGGCGTAAACGGATGTAGGCTTTATTTTATTGTAAACTATCTTTTGCACAACTTCGTCTGCGTCGATCGTTCAAATTGAGTCAGCCCAAAATTTGGTAACGAGTTTGGAATTTTCAGTAGCATCCATCAGCTCCTGTGATGTGCAAAAAACAGGACATGCAGGACACGACATCAAGTGTGTTCCATTATTTGTGGGGCAGTACCACATTTTACACTCCAGGGCAAAGTCATCTTTGAATCTCCACCTGAACAGGTATTCCTTGCTTCGGCCAACACGTGTCCGGAATCTATTTTAAGACTTCTAGGTCAGCTATGGCGCTCGTGAACTCGTGGACCAGGACAAAAAGAACTTTGTGTTAATCGAAATTGTAAACTATCTGAGTGCCAAATTTCTGAGATTAAATAGGTAATGAAATAATATTACAGTAGCCATCGTTATTTTCATGGCGGCTACTAAAGTACAAATATTTCTCAGATGTAGGTGCTGTTATAAATCTCCGCTAAGACAGATATAAAGTTCCGAGCACCTGCAGAGAATTTTTGATAAGGTAGCGAAGACAACATACATCAACACTGATTGGGAAGGAAGGCTGCGAAATACGGACTTTAACCTGAAATGTACTGACCTATTAATTTATTTACATGAATTGTGTGCCATTAAAATAAAAAGGAAAAAACGTTTTGTCATTTGTTATACAGCCCGTGTTTAAACCAAGGTATAAACATCCATTTTACATGATTTGCCTACTAGTTTCGGTTATCGTTTACACCTTAAACAAGTTGTATTAAAATATGCAGGAAAATTGTTAAAATTGTCTTCGAAAAATACAAATGACATGTGTTGGTTCTTTAAGTTTGATTTAACCCTTTCCGTGTCGAATGACCCACATATGGTTTACTGCAATTGTTTAACTATTGTGTCTACTTCGCAGACAGTGAACGTGTTAAGTAATCTTGTTATCCAAGTGCCCGACGAATGGACGGTGATGATGTCTGGCAAGTGGCTGTTCAACAGGGTGTTGTGAAAGAACCATACACTTTACACTCAAGTAAGATGAGTACGAATAATCCTATTTTTAAGATAAAACTAACTGTATTGCGTCCTCCAATTTGAATGCCAAAAATGGTAACTTACCATTCTTGGCATCCAAATACGAATTTGTCTAATGGATAAAAAGTGGAACTTTTTGCTAGCGTCAGTGTTCCCTACTATGTCTATTACCTAACCTGCTTCAATTTACTTAAGAGCATATAGCTGTGCAGCTTCCAGGTTCACTTATTCCCCGTAGACCTCACGCATTTCCACCTGGCGAAATCGAGGTTAAGAGGGAACTCATTAATTTAATAATCTTAACATATAATTAAATCGAAGTGATCTAGATGTATGTAGGTTGACGTAGAAACTACTGCATAAATTCTGAACAAAGAAACTAGAATTGTATATGACAATGTGACATTACATCTGAAGCAATTAGCCTTTAATTAACTTTTGGAGGGCAGTGGGCACTATATGCAATAAATTTCTGAAATAAAACTTTATTTTATCCATTTTTAACCGACTTCAAAAAGGAGGAGGTTCTCAATTCGTCGGAACCTTTTTTATTTTTTTTTAATGTATTTTACCTGATATTTCATCATTTATGAACCGAATTGATAAATTCTTCTTTTATCTGAAAGGATATACATCGCGATTGGTTCCATAGAAATTTCATCAATGTTTGGATTTTTTAAATAGCTGAAAAAAATATGTCATCAAAGTAAAAGAAATTGCGAAATGGATACTTGACAAGCATTTGTGTGTGATACGATAACTAAAAAGGGTAAAATAAAAACTTTTTTGCAAAAAAACCGACTTAAAAGAAAATACTACAAAAGTGGAAAATAACTTTACTTTCGGAAGTCGGTGGCAAAAAAGTCAATGAAACGAACAGTAAAGGTATTTTCCACTTTTTTAGTGTTTTTGTTTTTGCAAAAAAGTTTTATTATTTACGTTGCATACTGTTGAAAAGTTAGTCTAACTAACAGCTCATTCACACGGATTCCGTCATTGACGATCCCTCATAAAACCCGATACGTCATGACGGATGGACGTTCACATTGCATACGGAGTCGTGTTTTATCACGATCCGGCAAAAAAAAACGAATGGGTGTTCAGATTAGTTCCGTAATTTTTCGGGAGCGACCACATCAGCGAATCCGCCACAAAAATCACCATCCGTGTTTTTTGACGTACCTGATTTTTAAAAGACGTTACATGATTCAAGACGTGTCCATAATATTTCCGATTACGATTCGTGATACGTGTGAACACGGGCATTTAAAAAGCATAGCCGCCGTAAAAAAAAATGAAAGATTTTGAAAAAAGACGATACGTCAAAAAAACACGAATCGTCGTCGTGTGAATGGCCTGTAACTAAGTTACTCTTTCAGCTTAAGAAGTTGTAGTTTTATTAAATTTACTTTCTCAACTTGTTTTTATCAATGATCTGAGTTTAACAGAAAAGCAAACAATGTATTTTGCTCTTTGTTAAGCTGCCGAAGACAGTCAGGTGAAATGAAGCAGTTATTGGTAAGCTTTCACCAACATTTTATGCAATCGCCTTTGTCTGTGAAATAGACTGTATATTCAAAAAGCAGTGATCGATTGAATCTTTTCATTTGGAAGGTTTCTGTATTGGTTTATTTTTGTTAAAAATCAATCGGCTTTTCCTAAAACCTCTGAAAACGAACTTTTATTTACATTCAATAATTATTTTCGTATAATTAATCAGAAACCAATCACATTGAGTTGTGAAAGAACCTAATTTATCTCGGACCGGATTAGCCTCAGTCCGAGGATCAGCTATGAATGTACCTTCTGCCTATACATAAATAACTGACTATGTTAATAAAAGTTTTGTGAATAAGTGTGTTATGTAAACATTGTTTGCTCTCTTTATCTGGCTAGTCTTTTCGCAACTATGTTAGGGTCGGCTTCCAGTCTAACTGGATGCAGCTGAATACCAATATTTTACATGGAGTGACTTCCGATCTGGCCCCCACAACCCAGTAAGTACTGGTTAATAGATACCCCTTGGTAAGATTGGATGTCAAACTTTCAGGCCACTGTATATCAGTAACAACTGTCTACAAATGAAAGAAGATCTTACAAATGACTGACTGGACCTGGACCGAGACTGTTTTCAGGTATGACCCTGAGAACACTCCTGCCTTTTCAAACTTCATGATATAATGTAACACCTATTAAAATATGTACCAATAACATGAAACCCTTGAAGTGACCTTACAGTTTATTGTACAGTTAACAATTTGAGCATGAACGAGTCACACATCGTTTTACGTAAATATTTTTATTTATAGATTGAAAAAAAAGCTTCCTTCCAAGCTCTATTTAACCATACATAGTAGCTATTCGAGAAACTGCTGCTGAACTATATTACGAACGTTGTAGATCCAAAATGAATCCCCGAGCAAGCTAGTATCTGACCAGTCAAGTCTGGCTGCAACCAAACTCAAAAACTCGTTCAACACATGGAAGTTAGTTTCGAAACAGGAATTCTCACCGGTGATGTATTGGTAGACCTATCGGCTAAGATACCGTTAACCTCAAACAACTGTTATGGAAGATGGAGACCTCGATCAGCGATCAGAATTTTGTTCCTATACTGTGGAAGTTTTTCCACAATTCCACTTATTTTCGGGACTATACGCCTAATTCATTGTGCCTCTGTCAAATTTTATCGAACAAAAGGAAAGTTTTTAAAAACCGCATTGCAGCCATAGTTGAAAGGTTTTCATTTCCTAAATTGAGCACAGAAGCACTCACGCTCTCGTGGCATAACCATTTACTTCGTTATCAACATAAACCTGGCAACCCTACGCAAATGCGATCTGCCATTGTATAGGCTTTGCGTAGAATTAGAGGTCAGCTTAAACTGGAAGAGTCGAGTATCACATGTCGTAGTGACATATTTGTGTATCGATACTACGCACTCCTACACACGGTTGAGTGGATAATTCGATTTCATGCGATACTGACGAGTTGACTTGTTACTTGGGAATGCTGCCGCGTGGTTGTTTACTCTACCAGGAGTATGTATTTTCTGCGGTAATTAGTTTTAGGGTGCGTGCAATATAATCGAATCAATGGGTCGATCTTTGTGGTTAAGCAACGCTAGCCGAGGTTGATCTATAGATGGGTGACCGAGAACCCTCTGTGCTTCGGAAAGCACGTTAAGCCGTTGGTCCCCGCTGTCATTTGTAGATCTTTAACAGATGTCTCAGTCACGGACTGGCAGTCCTACCAAGTTGAATCGTGTAACCCAGAGCCTGGATTGTGGAGGTCAGAACCAGGCAGTTGCTCCATGTGAAATACATACTTGACGTACATAGTTGAGAAAACGCTAGGCAGATGATGACGTGCGGTATAAATGAATTGACTAATGTCATTAGAGCGGCTTTTTCGTCAAATGATTATTATTAATCGGCGTTGTTTGGGCCTTCATTCGAGCGAGATTTGCTAAAAAGAGCAATTTCCATGGTATGTTCTTTCTAGGTCAATAACCGAATGCAGTGACTGCAGTTATAGAAAACATTTTGAAGGTATTCCTCCGTGAGCAAGCGTAGCGATCAATGCTCGTCTTTTCAGTGCCCATCAGGGCATAGACCTCTTCGTAAATTAGATTCAACCATAGGTTGATTGATTGTGATGATGTTGGTTTAGTTTCGGGTTCCAATTGTGTCTGTGAAGTACAAAAATATTCCTATGTTTAAAAAAAGAAACATTATGCTGCTTCACGGTCCGTTTTTAGGAACCATTTATAATAAGAAATCGTTAAGTTTGTGAAGCCTATAGATCCAAGTTCAAGCACAATTTGTTATCATGAAGAAAGCCACCGTTCCTTTGAATTACGGCAGTATCGACGTCTTTCACGTTGATTAGTTAGAGGTAAAAAGATCAGCAAATCCCAATCCTTTCTTACGTAGAACGGCAGTTCAATAATGGATAGCCTGACAGTTAAGCTTTCATGGTTTAAATTGCAGCGCGGATAACTGAGGTCTATGGGATTAATTATTGTTTGCATATGTTTTTCTTGTTGTGATTTCCTGTATAGAAAATGTCGTGAACGTCTGTGAACGGACTGTATGACTGAACGAAACTCATTCGCGCGGCAAACCAGCCCCCCCCAAATTCGCTTTATCGCCTCCGCCCGACGAGCGGACGACGGCTCCGGACGAGCGGTGACGTGTGAGAATCGCCTTAAATATTAGAAATGCTTCTTCTTTTTCTTGGCGATGGTCCGAGAAATTAAAATAAATAACAGGTGGATATTCGATTAAAACCTAAAAAATAAGATCTCTGCAAAACTTTCCGTTTAAGTACCTAAAGCTTCACTTTTCTAATAGAAATGTTCACGTTTTCTTGCGCCAAGACAACATGAACTTACCTGAAAGGTAGGGTCTCGACCCTTTTTCGTAGATAACCTAATTGGGGTGAAACAACGGAGTCATTGTTCTGTGAAAGTATGTTTCCGATTCGTGACTTCTCCAATCAACATGGGAAAACATTCGTTTGTCATAGTTTCCTGTCGTTTGTATAAATATTGTAGGTTTTCTATTGCGATAAGACTTTGTGACTTACTTTTTACTATGAATGTGGATGGCTATAAGATTAAAGGGTGGTCGAAGAAACGAAGGATAAAGTAAACAAACTTTACTAGAAAAGCAGTGAACACCAGCTGAATTGACGGCTAGTAAAATTATGGAAGAAGAAGACTTGCTGTATAAAACACCATTGAATGGCAAGAGGTTCATGATGAGAATATTGTAAGGACGTACTCTTTATGTGACGAAAGAATGAATGGAGACTTTAAAAAACATAAAACCTAAAAAAACAACAGTGAGTAACTTATGCAGATGTCTTACTACTGTGTAAATAATTGCTTACTCGAGTTTTACAAATAAGGGAGAAAAAAACCACTACAGAGAAAATCCTTGTTAAGAAGATATTTCACAGAACAAGAGATTCGAAACTTTTCACTTTCAAGTGCGTACAATAAACTTTCTTATAAATAAAGACGACGCTGAAAATAACCACTTCAAAGAGAGTTTTGGCACCGTTATGAGAAGGAAAATGTCTATGATTTAGAAGTTTTTCAAGTCCATGAAGCAAGGTAAATAAACTAATTGTTCGCTAGGGATTGTTAACAACATATGGCCACAACTATAAACTATTTTATTAATAACAAACATTGTCTTGAAGATGCACACACTGAGTGATAGTTTGAAACTACTCTCGCGTCGTGCATGTCTCAAGGTTTGGGGTCAATTAGGCCCACGTACAGTTCCAAGGTAGAACAAGTAAGTTATATGTCATGACTTCGGGACATGACCCATTACTCTCAACATAAGACAGCTCTTGCCTACCTAAATGAATGTTAGTCCTTAAATAATGCAACTAGATAATCAAACCTGAACTAGAACAAGCCCGCCACGCTATTCCCAAACTACAGCAACTCCTGAAAGCCAGAATCGACAGTGGCGACCACCAGAAAAGCGCCGAGACAATGAAGCTCGACGAAGTCCCAGAGACGCGATTTTACAGTCTTGGATCCCGCAACGAATTTAATCAGAAAAGAATAGCGGAGGAGTAGTAGGAAAAACATAATTTCCACTTTGCTCCAAATCATCAGGAGACAGAACAAAACAAGGCCAATAGGCACAAAGGGACGTTTACAACTGGGACAAGCCCAGTTGCCTAGCACCACTGATACATTTTAATATTAATAAATGAGCTGATGATCCATGGAATTGACCTACAACATGTTGAGTAGGTCGTTAACAGCAGAGGTTCAGTAGAAATTGGTTAGCATTAGCTATGCCTCCCACAGTAATTTCAATTACTGTGGCTGACTTGTATGTTTAAGTGGTTTAATCCATTCTACTATGTGATCAATATTTAGAGCTCATTATGTAGTGTAGGGTAAGGTTTCGAAAAGGTATCGTGTTCCCGGTTTATCGAACGAATTAATGTGTATTATTAACTGTACCCGGTTTCATCTGCCGGTCGGCTACTACGAGTTGTAATGTGATGTTAAATCCTCCTTCAAGAATTGGGTTATTGGGCAGAATCAAATGCAAAAAGATTTTTTCGAATCCGACTGGAAGTTCCAAGGCTTAACGCGTTCAAACCACAGATTATTTAAAATTATCTGTACAAATAGATAAAATTGAAGTTTAGTGTCTGTTTGTGATTTCAAAATAACAGCCTTTTACTGAATGCATATGAAAGTATATACGGTACTTATAATAAAACAACATTAAAAAAAAACCGTCTTTCTGTCTGTTCCGGCTAATCTCCGAAACCGCTGGACTGATTTTGACGGGACTTTCACTGGCAGATAGCTGATGTTATAAGGCGTAACTTAGGCTTTAATTTAAGAAAATAGATTATGGTTCTGTGCAAAAAAAAAACAAACCCATTTATATCGTTAGCAAAATCCGATTTAAATAGGGAAGTAATTTTTTTATAATAATTTCACGCGGATGAAAATCGCGGGCAACGGCTAACTATATTATTATAAGTATAGATTACACTGTCCCTATTAATAGGCTACTAAACTACCCGCAATACCCTTAACATTATTGTGTACATGACAAGCATTGTTCCAACTTCTGATACGACTAGGTAATATTTGAATGTACATCTACAAACATATTTCACACGTCTTTTCACATCACTACCAAGGTTAGTCTCTTCCATTTAGTACTTAGTAGATCCTTTCATAAGTTTTGGCAGTCCCAATAAAAATGGTTCTTTACAACGTAGCTTGTTATAACGTTGCTGTAAATAAGCTTTTTTATCGTAAAAAGACTGCCAACTAAATAATTTCATTAATGCCTAATTTTACGTTATGAAAGGGACAATGTTTATTTACACTTTACTGAATTGTTAGTTGTATTACAACCTTTTCCGGATGTCCTGGGTTATAGATAGCTATCTATATTAAAATTGTTTTTTTTTGTGCTTATATTTTTTTGCTGTGTGCTATGTTTATCGGAAATATGGGTTAGTCACCAACTCTACCCGAAAGACTGGACACACGCGTGTCCAGTTAGTGAAACTCAAAACTAGTATGCCTTATTATTTCGTCATTTGGACACGCAAAAATTTTTACGCATGTCCACATAGTGAAACTTAAATTAAATCACTTTTATGTTTTCGCCATGATGTGTTTTCTTTCTTCTATTATATTAAAAACAAGTGAAACTTGACAGCCGCAGTTAATGAGTATTGATATCTGATTAGGAAAAAACAAAATGAACTCATTATTTCAGTTACTCCACTAACAGTGACCATCGACCTGTAATCATCCGTAGTTACATACTTTGAAATATTAGTTTAGATAATGTTTTCTTGCATCAAAAATTTAAATACTCGATGTGCCCGACTGGGTCCATAATTTCATTTTTTTTTTTAAATTTGCCACCTGTAAGTGTACATTATGGATTGCAATAAACGATTTGAGATTTGATAAATGTCTAATGAATTATTGTCAGTTAATTGGCATTACAACATGCTTTCCATTAAACCTTAGATAGGTGAGAGCCTCGGGGAATTGGGTACGTTTTCACTGATTACAACGATTTTATTTTCACTGATTTTCTATTGGGACTCGATTCTCGCGAGACGGGAGTAGTTAGTAACTTTTGATACAATATTTTCTTCCAAACGTCTGTTGGGATGATCAGATCACGTTTCACACGCACAAACCCTTGTTAATTCAGAAACTACTCCAACATTGCAACAAGAAGGTGGTTAAAAAGTCTGTCTCATATACGTAAGTACATCCGAAACGTATGCTTTTAACAATTGTAAAATTAATCAGCGTTTATAATCTTAAAAACATAAAAATTACCTCGAAAAATGGAAAAAAATATAAATATTCACGTTACGAAACTCAAATGGAGTTGGCCAGGACACCTAGCAAAGCGCGGTGATGGCAGCTGGAGTAAATCTGTGACCGAGTGGCATCCAAGGACTGGACACAGAAGTGTTTTGGTCGTCCAACGGTGAGATGGGCAGATGACATGGTTGCCAGCGCGAAAATATCCTGGATGAGGCTGGCACAAGAACGTGGAGCTTGGCACAAGCAAAGAGTGGCGATGGACACTTATATATGGTAAACGTGACCATGACGACTGGGGTTCTTTTTTTTAATGTCTTGTGCAATATTACTCGTGCCTTTTAGGGTGCGCCGACCCCAAGTAGAATGCGACAAGGGTAAGAAGATGATGACACAGCCTGGACGCCGATTTGATTCGACTTTGACTCGACTTACATTTCATTTCTATAGTCTGTGTTTTGTGCGAAGTCCTTTATACTCTCGGTTACCGGCTTTTGGGTGCTTCCGGTCACTTGAGAGCTCTTAAATTCTTAATATTATTCCACTATAAAATACCGCAAATCTAACATAACATGACACAGTGACATTCGTGAATTCTAGTGCCACGGAAACTAAAATACTTTGTCTCTAAATGAATGGGAACAGTGCATCTAGTGTTTGACAGATCACCCTGGCGTGATGCCAAAGTGGCAGTTTGGACGTCCTTACTCGCTCGAGATCAAACATTTAGTGCATATAGGTGCCACACAAAACGAGATTTTCTTAGAGATAATTTAATGAAGTTTATTACAGCAGAGCGGTATTTTAAAACAATACTCTTGGTGTAGGTGGTAGGTTGGTGTACTTTGATTTCGTGCAAACTTATCAATGTCCATCCATCCGTGGTAAGCTATAACAAACAACAACATAACATAATATCACGCCTTGTAATCCCCGAAGGTTTAGGCAGAGGAGTACTAACAAGTACACCCACATTTCGCCAGTTATGTTTAAGTCCCATGTAATAAGGGGCGAGCCTATTGCCATAAACCGGGTACAAATGCAGACTCCGTGGCTGCTACTTAGAAATTCCTAATGGAAAAACCCAATAACACTTTGCCCGACCCGGGAATCGAACCCAGAACCACCACCATGCTCAGCAGTCGCACTTGCATTCACTAGACCAACGAGGCCGTCAGTCAGTGGTAAGCTATGTGCACGTGTAAGGCCGCCGTACCTACCCGAGTTTCAATCTTGTAGCAGGAGTGGTACCTACTGCTCGATTCTTACGATCCATGTTATCCTTACTAATATTATAAACGCGAAAGTTTGTATGTAAGTATGTTTGTTACTCTTTCACGCAATAACTACTAAACAGATTTGGATGAAATTTGATAAAAATTTCAACCTGGATTATCATATATGATATTTTTTATCCCTGTAGTACGATCAGCTGGGACAATAACCGAACACCACGCGGGTAAAGCCGCGGACATAAGCTAGTACCCCATATAATTCATCGAAGATTTAACTTCGCTTACGCAACTGACATATTATCTTATTCCCCCTAATTACAAGCATCTGCTCATTATTTTTAGTTTGAAGGCGATCCGAAAATTCTCGTTCCTGACTTTGATCCAGCCTCTTATTGACTTTGACATACATAGGTATAACTTTGGATCCCCCTACTCCAAAAGTAGGGGGATCATCTGACGCTCAAATCTCTGCTGTACTATGGTTAAACTGTTGCTACTTTCAGCCGGTATGAAAATACTTGTTCGTACTAACTATTGGGATCGTATTGGGATCTCCCGCGGCGACCGTCCAACTAGGTCAGTCGACGTATTGAGGAAAAAGGATATGAACTTTGGTTGGCGTTATTGGCATGAGGGTTTTGATGGTTCTTACTTATACCTTTTGATAATAAGCATAAAGATTATTAGAAATATTAATAAAAAAATATTTAATTATTATTTTTTAGTTAAGTAGTTTATTTTAATTATTATAATGTATATAGTTAATGTAAATAAAGCTATAATATTGAAAGGATAGTTATAATTTAATATTTTTATTTGGTACTCATTTTGGCTATGCTCTAAGCCAAATGGTACTTTTACATTTTGCTTTTAACATCACATTTTAATCTTTGAAAAGGTTAAAATGTAATATTTTATGAGTCAGTTAATTTTTTTCTTCTGAACATTTGCCTTTCATATAGTAGGTATTGGTAATCGTTACCGCACATGCAGACATCTTTTTGATATACAAAACCATGGCATTATATAGAGTGCTCTTCGATAATCTTCCAAAGCGATATCGATTTGCAATTCTGACTGGCCACCAATGCCAAACTAATATAATATGACAACGGCGAAGGTTTATTAGCAACTACCCTTGCAGAAAATACTAAGAATTCCTATAAGGGATATACAGAGTTCAGTTAATTTTGGACTGTATTTTCGTAGCTAAAAGGTTCGTTTCTGGCAGCACAGGAAAAAGAGTGTCTTTGTGACAAAGTATTGAGTATAAAGATTGCAGTGCAAACACTGTTTCCCTGAATATGGCTTTTTAAACTCTCGAATGGCTTACTCAGATCCATCTATCTGTGTGTTTGTATTGTATAACGGGCCGGTGTCCTCAACTCCACGTCCAAAGTGCGTATTTTGCGTGCGGTATCTGTGTGTTTATCTTTCATTTCCAAACAAGTTTCAAGATTGTGTAGTTCAGAGAAATTCAAAGTTTCTTGTTCTTTGGTTTGTTTACATACAACTTGTTACGCAGGGAAAGCGAGGTTTTGAAGTGGAAATGTTTTGATAATTAAAGTTGGTGAAGTGAGAGCTCCTTAAAAAAATTAATGGTACATATATGCACTTTAAAAACTCCTATTTATTAGTTTTGTTCATGTTAGGTTACGTTTTCTCTTCTCTCTTCAACCTTTGGCCACCCAATGCTGAGTGTAGGTCTCTTCCAAATCTCTCGATTTTTGGCCGTTTTGTGTCATGTGTTCATGACTATTATCTGCATTTTCCGAATGCAGATGATGAACCTTCATTCAGTAAAAATCACACATGCACATCAGTTAACAGGAATCCGGTAAGTTAGATAGTTAGATAAAATACTCTTAAAGCTCATGAAATTCTAAAATTTCGTTGCAAGTACGTTTACAATTAAAATTCAGCTCTCGGTAGGTACGATAAAATAATTACATACTGAAATATATTAATTTAAAACATGAATAGGGGTCTCGGAAATATAGTTCTAAAGTGCTGAAAATAAGGCTATTGCGTGAATATATGACGCATTCCACCCACCACAAGCCTAATGTAAATATTGAAGGAATCATTAAAGAAGAAGTGCACAGGCCTCGATACTTCAATTTGCGAAAGTTTTAATATTATATTACTGCAACATTCACTTTGTGATAAATACACAGCACAGTTGCGGAGTACTTGTTAAGATATCAGGCGAAAACACGATTCCATAAAATGTTATCGATAGGAAGGTATCTCAAGGTGGTTTTCCTATAACTGAGACACGTTTCCTCTAAGTGGCAATATATACATACTGAGTACCGCTGCCGTGATATGGTTATTATTACACCACTAATCCACCGCATCATGTCTAAACCTGACAGACAGACTAGTATTACGTATATATTAGTTAATTATAATCTAACCTTCGGGCCACGTTTATGAGGTAAACGTATCGATTGATTTACTACGTCCTGTCTGCATTTTAATTTCACGAAATTGAACCATCAACCCATTGTTTTACGGGCAATATAACTTATAATGTTTTGATTAAATAAATTATACGTGATTTTTATAAGAGACTATAAATTGTATAAGTCGGATGTGGGTTATTTATTTCTTTGATCTCGCTATTCTTGAAGTTGTTGGGAATTGGGATGTATTTTTATTCAATACTTTAAGCTCGCAAACGTACAGAGGCGGGCTTAGTGCCAAAGGCATTTGTGATGCAAAGACAAACTGTGGTAGGCACAGTTGAGTAAATATCTGAAATAGGACTATGTGGGTAGTACCTTCCAATGATAAACATAGTTTCATTTAAACCAATTCTACATTCAATGGTTTTCTATTTTTGGAAGCACTTCAAAAATAAGTTTTGCATATTTATCGTTGTGGAACCTTGGCTCTCCACAACGATGTATAATCCAACATACATAATATATTATAAATAGCAATAACAACACATTGATATTATAAAGCGTATTTCCGCCGGAAGGGAGTTACCCGCCACGTGTATTCTGATTTATTTATTATTATTATGTCTTTTATGTAACGTATACATCGCGGGTACACTACATAAATACGAAAAACATTACTCCGTCAGTCACAAAAACAAATTTCAAAATACCGATTTTCATAATTCCGAATGGTTCAAAATTCCTACTGTAACAACTCCGATTTATCATTCATCCTATTTTTATAATTCCGAAATTTCAATATTTCTAACGTTTATATTTTAATATTTCTCAAAATACCGAGTTTCAATAGGTCGAATAACAAATAGTCCGACTTAATGATAATTCGAAACATCAAAAATACGAATTCCGATTAATCAGAATTCCGAAATAAAAACGCCTTGTAAAACTGCTCGCTAGCTCGCCTTTGCGCTTGTTCTAACCTAACCTAAACCAAAGGATTCAATAACAATAGATTGTACATACATGTATAAGGAGAAGAAGAAAACACAAAAAATAATAATATTAATACACAAATATTAACGATCATTTAAATACATGCCTATTTGAATGATCGTTTTAATTTTGGAAGCAAAAAAATCTAAACGGTTTTCTTTTTAATGATTGATCCTCTTTCTTTGGGACACAAAATAAATCAAATAAATCGATAATTTAATTTGTTTAGAGCCACGCAAACAATGTTTGGGATGTAGAAATTACGTCGGTTACTTGTTGGGTCCCAAAACTAAGAGAAATGAGCATTAAATATAATAAAGGATACTTTTTATAATAAGGCATAGTCGACGTAGCTCCAAGTCATGAGCTTGCTTCTAAATCTAAAGATATACTTCATACGAAAACCATACCCAACCAATATATATGGGTAACTGAATATTATGCCAATTGAATCAGAATCCAAATTTTAGCAATTTATTCGAAGTATTGAAAATCGCAGTGTCGTTTTTAGGACCGAGAACCCATCGAGCATTTGATTCTTCGAACTTATGAAAATCGGAAAACAAACAAATCGCTTATACGACTTCAGGTAAAATAAATTTCGTGCATTAAATTATTCGACATTATAATTCTTAAATATTATGAAATTCGGACTTCTGAAAATGAAAACATCGAAATTCGGAATAAATAAAGATTTCGGAGTATTTGGGTGTTCCCATAAGTCGTCAAAATACTCGTACTTTCATGTCTTAATCAGACGCTTCTCTAAATTTTCGCTTGATTGTGTTCTTTAAAAACATAATAAAACACACAACACCACCAAAGGGTTAGGCTGAGGTGTACCTAAAAGTACACCCACATTTCGCCAGATATGTTTCATTTATTCAGTCCCATGTATTAGGAGGCGAGCTGGGCACAAATCCAGACTCCGCTTCTACTGAGAGATTCTTGATGGAAAAATCCAATAACATTGCCTCATGTCATCAGGACCTCAGGCTCATCGGGAGCCTGCGACCACTGAACCAAGTCAGTCACTGGAAACTTTCATTCCCTCTTAAACCTTATAGGACACATCGTGCCACTGTGAGTCGAAGGGCACGGCTTGGCTTTTATGGCTTGAGTCTAAACCGTCCTTGGCTCTTGCATTCAAACATAATAAAGATATATACGAAGAAGGGCCTCACACCATGCAATACGTTTCAAACTTTTAAGGAGAAATAACATTATATTGTTAAAGTTTTGGTGAACAGAATAGTTTTTTTTTTTTTCGCAAACACAAAAAGGCTTTTTGTGATCATTCTTGGTGGTACCCGGTTGATGGCAATAGGCTCATCCTCTATTACATAGTACTTAGATAAATTTAACTGGCGAAATGGCGTTCGTAATTGTTGCCGATGGGAAATACCACCTGGCACACGGTTTGTATTGTAAATAATCTGTCAATTTTACCGATACTTACTTTTCCCGCTTCAAAATCGATAAAAGGTAGCAATCCACCGCTCCGTTGAAATACAATTAAGTAAAACCGATAGAGGAAAAAGGAAAAGTATCTATAAAAAGAAAACTTGTGGACGGAAATTGTGAACAAGTATCTGAAATATTTCATTAGTTACTGAATAAATGTCGTGACTTCCTGGGTCTTTGGTAATGGCTGGCGCAGTTTTATTTAATCTACTCACGGTGACATGACAGTTTGTAAACTTTCAGTAAAACCCATTACGCGCTGTCTTCAGTTCATTTTAGAAGAACCGGTTATGTACTTAAGCTGCTTGAAGTTTTTGCTTTAATTCCTTCTTTATAATCGGTTAGCTGAATTCATCATCGTCTATTACTACTTTATAGACAAATAATCCTTCACACGGTCTATCAATCGTTTCTTTAGTCTTCTTCCACTTTTATAGTCATCCACATTCATACTCAAAAATTGCCTCTCAACATTTACAAAGACGAATTCATAATACCTATATTGCCTATATTTGGAAAAGGTTAGTATGTAAATGTTTTATAGTCCTACAGTTTAAACTTGCTACTTAGCGATCACTGTTAGTATAAAACTGGCCGAAAGTCAACACACAGTTATAAGCACTAGGGATCAGCCACAACTCGACCTGCATGGAATAAAATGATGTGAGATGAGTGTAGTACTTATAAGCGTGCTATGATTTTAAATCTGCTTGCCACAATATGTTAAGAGAACCACAGATACTTTGCCTTATTAGTAGTATGTACGTATGTTGTCTTACAATGGTTTTACGATGTGAGAGTGTAGTGAAAAGTGTCGAACTGTGACACTTACTCGCGTGTTATGGCGTCGACGACGCTCCGACCTTGGTACGTTGACATCGATTCCGCTCCGGTCACCATAGGCTGAGGTTAAACATAATACTATACTTCCGTTTTCGCTTACTATACAATAATCACCAGAACACTTCGAACAATTGCCTTTTGTTACAATATCTTGTCTGTCGATAAGCTATTTTTAACCTCTTGTCATTCAGAGATTCCTTCAAGAATGTAGGTCACAACGCAACTAATACGTATTCCAAGTGTCAAGTGGTAAAATCATAACAAAACATCATGCTTGTAATCCCCGAAGCGCGCGGTTTTGGGAAAAAACAATTCCCACAAATAGCAATATGCTTGGCCAAACTGAAAACCCAGATTTAATCATAATTTATGTAAAACAAATGGGAAATTGGATCTGAATACTGAAGTCGGAAATAATGGACCATTAGTTAATAATAGTAGTCCATTATCACATTACTATTTACATCAGCCACACTTTGAACTGTGTGTTTAGTGTGGATACCCGTAAATGACAAGGCCATTTACGGTTTCATTAAAAATGTAATTCAGGTGACCTCGACCGAGCACTAACAGTGGTGACCCTACTGTTAGTCCTTGGTTGAGGTCACCGGTCGAAATTGTTGACTGAGTAGAATCAACTCTACTGACAGTTCAGAATCTGCGGGAGGCCATAGTTCAGCTTTGATCGAGTGCGGCGTCGCTTAACCTTCCTCCCGATATGCGACAGATCGATTGAAAGACGTTTTATTGCCAAGAAATAGAATAATGGCAAGATTTTATGAAGTCTTGTTTTATGTTGTCTTTATTTGAAGATTTATAAGCTGTACAAACTGAATAAAGGTTTTCTCGAAACTTACACCGTCACTTCCGGGTTATCTTCCATGATTATGCATTATTGTGAGCTCCCAATAATTAATACCACGGATGATATCCCGAGAGTGACAATGTAGTTAAAATCCTCGAAAGCTTAAAACAAGGTTTTCTCAATCTGAAAATTTAATTCGGAAGCATGTAATCCACGCCTAAAACAAATAAAACTGTTAATTTAACGAACATTTAAAACAAGAGCAACGCAGTTTTAGTAGAATCAAAGCCTGTATGGCTTCATCATATCCTAACTAAAATAGTGTCCAAGTTTGCTTCCAGATTCATTCAATTAACGTTTTCCCTGTAAATGCTGATAAAAATCGTCGTATAAAAGTCACGTTCATTTTAAGCACAGTACCAAGAATTCATAATCTAGCTTTATGAAATAGCTTCATTAGGTTTCACATCACTGTGACTTAGAGAGCCTTTTAATTAAAGTTCAAAAGACTAGTTACATTCTTTAAGTCCCGACAAGAACCCTAGGTTATTGAAAAAATACGTATTTTTTATTATTTTCCTCCTGACAATTTTCAGTCACAGCGGCCACTCTCACCGGTTTTTTTTTTTTTTTTGTTAATGGCATCTCGCAGTTCAACCTAGGAGGTTGTCGTCTGCTTAGCCGGACTATCCTGGATGCCTTGGATTGATGCCTTGAATTTAAGGCCTCCAGCCAGGGCAAAAAACTTACAAACTAAGCGACTACACGCTAAGGGCACCCCCTGTTGGGCTCGGATCTCGGCTTAGGGCGTCGCTGGGGGAGGGCAGCAAGGGGACAGGCTGGATCTGAGTGGTGATATTATTTTGGGGCTGGTTTAAATCTACTGGCACATCATTGCGGGCTGACTCGAGCAAGGGTCGGGGAGGGCAATTATATCGGGGGCATTAGATCGGGGTTTACGCTTGAGCGTACTAGTTTCCCTACGGCTCTCCTGGAGGAGAGTGATAGCGTCGTCGGGTGTGACTAGGGTGTGCCTTGGTCGGCGAATCTGACTGATCACCGGAAATAAGCCAGCCGCGCGGGTTATATTATAGTGCATCGGTGTGTGCGCCGGCACGGGTGAACTCACTGTTCCTATCCAATACTCTCATAGTCTGATGGGACGGCAATACGACACGACCGAAAATTAGGCGCAGGACCAACGACTTAACGTGCTTTCCAATCAATCAAATTCCAAAGTCCGGTCTACTACTAAGTAATTTCCATGTAGAAAATCTAATAACAATTTTTATTCGTTATTTTTATAACGTGTTTTCCGAGGCACAAAGAAAACTCGGTATGCAATGGGTGGTCCCCCATCCACGTAACAACCTAGGCAAGCGCGGCTTAACTTAAAGATCGACCCGAGCGGCTATTAATACGGGGTGGAAGGGACACCGACGCGAAAACGGAAACCGTGTCCAATTCAATAATGCGTTCAGAAAACTGATGGGGTTGCCATGGCGTTGCAGTGCATCAATGATGTTTGCGGCGGCGCGTGTAGATTGTTTTTACACAATAATGCGCAAGCGTGCATCATCGGTGGTGGCTCGAGTCATGGCCAGCCCTAACCGGGTTCTAGAATTGATTGTTGGCAGAGTGGACTGTCCATTTGTGGTTCACTGCTGTCAGTTACATGTGTCATGTTGTGTACTAACACTTAGTTTTTAAGCACTATGACACAAACCCTCTATGAGCCTCCGCTCGAAATAAAGATTTTGAATTTGAAGTTGAATTAAAAAAAAACAGCTGCTTCCTACAAAAGTGCAATACCTACACGGTCAAAATGTGAGGAACAGCAGTTTTTTTTTTGACGAAAAATTTCTATGTGTGGGGGGGGGGGGGTTCTGTTTTCGCGTCGGTGTACCTTCCGCCCTGTATTTAACCACGAGCCCCACCTGATGAAACTTTGTACAATAATGGAAAATAAAAAAGAACCGATAGCGGTCATTGGCTTTTCTAAGGCATCTAAAGTGTAAATATGCAAACACATGCGATGTACGCTATCTCTTGTATTAATCTGACGTATAAGTTTATTCATTAGCCACAAGCATACGTTATGCGGTCATGCTTGATCCAAGTCTAAGTAAAAGTAGAAAACACAACATACGCGACCTTTGGTCACGCAAGCGTGACTGCTTCAATGGTTGCCCATGCAAAATTCAAGTCTCCTTGTCACGCGAACACTATAACTACGAGATTTACTAAGAATACTGTACTTGGAACTGAACACGGCAAATGACACACCCATGCAGTCCATTTTCTTTATTATTGCTTGAGGAATTACCGTATTTTGATGCAATAATAACAATGATCTACAAAAATTAACTTTGAGTTAGTCACAAGAAATTTTGTTTTGTATTTTTTAGGTAGGTATAGTAAACAACATTACGATATTTTGGTTTTCTGCAAGGGGGCTTACTAGGCCCTATAATGGGTGTAAAAAGACCCTTATTGAACCTTAAAGGCACTTGTTGTCCCCGTCATTGCTATTATCCTTTTTGTTCTGGACCATCCCTGGGAATCTTCTAGTTACGAAAATATTGAAGGTCGAAGTTCCAACTTTCTAAACATGTTTTTATACAAATTTTAATTTCGTGAGTTCTATAGGAAACCGTGATATTTCACCCAAAAAAGTCGTTTCGTAACAATATTTTTTGCGTAGAGTTACTAGTTTGATCTAAGTACAGAATGCTTGGTTGACGGCTTGTGAAGGGTCCGTTTACATCTTGTATTATTTTCGCTTTTTTCAGATAATTTATCTCATCACAGGGCGTTCAGTTCAAGTCGTTGATACCAAGTCCAACTAATTCACGTAATACAGTGATTTAGCAGGTATCAAGAACGCCCTTAGTTATTGATTGAATTGACCTTTCATAGTTATTTTAGGGGCGAAGTCAAGTTTAAGTTCGAGTCCAAAAACCGCGAAGAGTAAGTTTATAAGTGGTCTCAATTCATTAAAAAGTGATCAATGGGAATTAGATGGTGAAATAGGTATTGATCTCCGGATCCTGAATGGAATGGAGGAAAGGCTAGCTAGATGACGATGATATGTGTAGGTACCGAATTACCGATTAATCGATTTGGAGGACACTAATCACATATTTGTATGATGATAGACTGTGATCTGGGTTAGGACGTTAGAATCACGTTACATCATCTATCAAACTCACGCGGCCTAGTTAGTCTTTACCGTATTAAAGCAGATTTTAAGTCTCGAATTCGAACCCAAGACACGCAACACTGATTTTTCGGAATCATGTGCATATTGTATAATTATAACTTGCTTCGTTGAAGAAAAATATCGTGAGGAAACCAGCATGCCTGCGGGATAATTCTCGACGGCATATAAAGCCAAATCAGATGCCCATGGGCGGCCATAGAAACTCTGACACCGGGTTGGGCACTAATCACACGATAAAGAAAGTAGAAGCAGATTTTCATACCTAGTTAACAGGTCCTCTGCAGATAAGTGAATATGCTTAACAAGACCGGATTCCACATCCTTCCATACTTCAGAAACCAGACAGGTAAATTCATATAAGTGTCACAATTTGATCTAATATAGGAAATCGGTAGCAGTACTTGTGTTTCGAAGATTACACGTGCTCCATGTACTACCTACTGACATAAACGGCATTTGGTTAGACTGAAAGCCGATCGTAAAGTAATTGGTAGAAAGCTAGACTGATATATTATATCCATGGGTATAGGACGCGATATGACACGAAGTCGTAAACTCACGTTCAACTATTTATAATTATGTAAAACGAAAATAGTATTAGAATTCTTCCACTAAAACTTAATGATTCTACATATATTCTAGGTCGGCCGGCGAATGTTATAGGCCTGTTTCATCAGGAATTTCTTCTGCCCTTATCTCAATTTATTTGGGGTCGGTGCAGCATGTCTTCTTCTTCCATACTTCTCTATTACTCGTCATCTAATGAGTCACCCCCTTTCTATCGATATCATATTTCACACAGTAGTTTTCTTGGTCTACTCAAAACTTTCGTCATGACATTTTCATCATTCCTGCGCATCACCTGCCCATAGCATGTCAACGGATTACCACACAACTTTAAGTCAAACTCAGCACTTTCAGTCCTCAGTTATAGACTCTTTTATTGATCTTGTGCCTTAACTTAATACCTACCCTTATATTATGTTGTTACTAAGTTGTGAGGTACAGGGTTTTATTAGAAATCAATGCGAAGTTACGAAACTTGGTTATTTTAGTGCTGCTTTACTAAAATAACTTAAACTATTGTTAGGTAGAAAAGTTGTGAAACTAAGCTAAAACTCAGTTTGAATGACAGTTTTAGTTTTCTGGTTTGTATTTTGCTTTTTATCGGCATGCATGATAACAACGTGTCATTGTACTTGTTCTACCTCCTGTCGCTGGCTCGACAGTATCTCCTTCAATCATCGTCTGCCTAGCTTTTTCCCAACCATGGTGGAGTCGGCTTCCAGTCTAACCGGATGCAGGTATTTTTATTTATTTAAACTTCATGTACAAGAGTGGTACATAGGCGGACTTAATGCCACAAGGCATTCTCTACAAGTCAACCTTTGGGTCAAATAGGATACCAGTATTTTATATGGAGTGACTGCATATCTGACCTGTATCTATTTCAATGCTGGCCCAAAGTTAAACCGGGATAACCGATACATGATATAACATGATATGGATACACCAAAGGTTACTTGCCATCGTACAATATTTATCACTACAATTTTTTTATTTAATAATAATACGTTTTTTGTATGGGAATATACTTTAATTTTGATCATTATTTAATTTTTTGCTGTTATAGCGGCCATAGTAATACATACACTGTGAAAATTTCATTTATATTACAGTTCAAAAGATTCAGTCCTGTGACAGACGGACGGACGGGCGGACAAACAGACGAACCTTAGAGTAATATGGTCCTGTTCGCTCCCTTTGGATGCATAATCCTAAAAAGGCAGAATAGGTGCCAGAGGTCGTCAATTAAAAATTAAAACAGACTCCGGATTCCCTGTAGGAAGCTTCCTTTGTATCCTCGAAGGCCCACTAAATAATATTTTCAGATTTATGTTCGGCAAACTTTTGGGTTTGTTATTTATGAAGCTTCTCTATTTTTAGGTAGAAATATGATGAAACAGCTGTGATTTGATATTCTGGGGCCTTACAAGGGTTACTTTTTAAAAGCTTTACTTGATGGGTAAGCTATACAAGGGGCGTAGTTTAGAAAAAAGGTGTATGCGGTTAGCTCCCGAAGGACCTATTCATATTAATAATAATTTTAAACCCTGGTGCTAGGCAACTGGTTTTTATGGCGGTCGCCACTGTTGATTCTGGCTTTCAGGAGTTACAGTGGTCTGGGAATAATGTGGCGGGCTAATTACCGGCAATCGTCGAGGGGGTGATTTAACCCGTCATAGTAAACAACTTTAGTTACCCAATTGACAATCGATTCATATAAAGTTAATAGTTTTCGTACATTGAAATAGTTTGTAGTATTGTATAGCAATTTGTATATTATGTCATCTTGTATGTTTATTACCATTTACTCCGGGCTTTTAGTTCATTTAATAAATAATACATTGGTTGTGTTTTAATTAAATATTGTGAAATCTTCTTTCTTTATCGTGTGGTTAGTGCCTAATTTGGTGTCACAGTTTTTATGCCGTCCATCGGCCTCTTGGCTTTACATGCCGTCGAGAAATATCTCTCAGGCGTGCTAGTTTTGTTGTAAAATGGAAAGTACCTAAAAGTTGATTTTTAAAATTGATCAGAGTAAAAATTCAAATGAAAGGAATTTACAGTATATTGGATAAAATCGACAAATTTGGTATTGTTTGCTGCCAAATGGTAAATGGATTCTGAGACCTGAACGAATGGCACTCTATACCGTATGTCAGGCTTTTCGGCTTTGAATAAGTAATAATAAGATGGACTGGCGTCGGTACCTATAAGAATATTCGTGCAACTAAAGGCCTTCGCTCACGGCGCCTTTTTGTAGCGATGCTGATGATTTATAAACGTGCTTTTGCATCACTGCTATCGCGCGTTAGCCGCATTTGCGTCGCGCGATAGAAGCGATGTAAACTGGTGTCAACATCGCTACTGTATTGATGCAAACGCAGTATCTCATAGCGATACACAATCGTGGTTGCGTGGACGAAGGTATAGAACAGCATCGCGATCATCGCGACGGTATCGAGACTGTTTTACGTCTGTATCGCTGCAAAATGTCGCCGTGGGCGAAGGTCCTAAGCCGTTCAGAGTGAACGAATGGCAGCGGCATTTGATCCGATGTCTCGCGTTTTATCGACATTCTGTCCTTTGCCTGGGTTTTATTAACGATCTTGGAATTTTTATCGTTTAATGTTTCTAAAGGACATTATTGGTGTAATAAGATAATGGAGATAATTTATGAAGTGTTTTGCCGTGTCAGATGGTGATGTGACTCGAGACATTTTAATTAAATGTCTGATCTGATCAATTGAATCTTTTATGACGGATCAAAAAAAAAAACAGACGTATTGATAACCTCCACCTTTTTGAAGTCGGTTAAAAAGTGGTGGAGATCTTTTATTAATTTCAGTACTCGAGTGAGTAAAGATAGACTTAGGCGGTGTCGGATACAGCTATCCACCAGCGTAGGTCACCTCTCGTATGCTCGATGCTCTGTTGACCCTAGCAGTTATTTTTAGATCTTTGAAAGTAGTTCCGGATACTAAGTACTTCTAACCATCCGTAACTACTTTCAAAGATCTACAAATCAATCGTTGGAATGAAACTAATATAAAAGCTAATTTACAGTCTTACGGACACTTCTTTTAAATCGATTCCCTAGTCACGTCTATCTGCCTAATCTCAGAAACTTTTAATTTAAACCAATATACGTATACCTAGCCAAAGTTTACGTTGTTTTCCTGCACTGTGAGTTACTGGTAGTGTAAATTAACTTAACGACACGATACTGAAAGATTCTGAAGGAGCCATCTGTAGCTAGGAAGCGTGAAGGCTTCGTAATGGCAATGCTGAAAGATTTTAATTAACTCCTACGTGACGAAGTAAATCTTGATCGCGCCGTATATTTACAAATGGCTGAAACAATAAAAGTTTTTCCTCAATCGTCTTTCAAGGGAGATTACAGAAATAAGCTTATCCGACATCGGTACTAAACATTTACGTTTAGAAAATCACGTACGTTAGCCTCACACACTTACCTTAAATAAAAATATGCTGAAAACAAAGTTTTCAAACGAAAAGTTCTGATCTATTATTTAAAATCAGACTCTAAATCGCTCATAATCTTAAGTTTTAGTAAATATTAAGGTTTCTCGTAATTTGGACATTTTGTATTCATTATAATATTTGTTTACATATTAATATGTATTTTCAAAAGCAAAATCTATGCATATAATACATCTGTAGACGTGGCGTTTCTGTTGAAAATATTTTGAAAAAAAAAAAAATAGTAGTGTTATCCCTTTGACGTAAATGGGACACGGGTGTCCCCACACTATTTTCTTTTTTTTTGTTTAAATTTCAAAGATGTACACCCTGTTATTCAATCTGAATCGTTTGCTTTTGAATGCATCTTTATTTTTTTACAATGTTGGCAGCACTGCGCGTGAAAAAAAACAAATAATCCGCGGTAAAGTGTAAGTTTGTGGTGCACTTTTTCAAAGAAGATTTTTATTGCGTTTTCTAAGTTTTAACATATTATCAGTGACGTGATTTATTACAATGGTAAGTAAATATGTATAATTTTTTATTTTTATAATAAATTGTAAGTGTAAAGTTATAATATTGCGTAATAACGACAAGGGACACTGGCGTCCCAATATTCGCTATCGGTCGACTATGCACTGATTTCTTGTTAGTGTTCTATGGTTTTTTATACCTATTTAGACTAATTTATCCTTATTATTATTTATTGTTTTAGGCTAACAAAGGAACAAGAGTGTTTTCCTTGCAGTCTACTGAGATAGAAGAGTATCTAATGGCCGATACAAGCGACTGTGAAGATGCTTTGATTTTGGATGAAGAGGACCAGGCCTTTATTGAACAAGATATGGCAGAAGGAGCATCAGAAGTTATAATCGAACCTGCACACTCAGTAGATCCAGCTCCTACCTCATCATCATCGCCGCCTACATCATGTGATACATTACCCCATTCTAGCTCAGTACCGATTTTTCGATGGAGAACAAATACCTACTCGCCATATAACTTTTCAGCAAGCGATTATGAATTTGGTAAGCTAAACATACTCGAAGAATGTGCTTCGCCGAATCCAAATGATGTTTTTGAGGCCGTCACCAACGTCAAAGGTCTTATTGAAGACATAGTTATGCCACAATCCATATTATATGCACAACAGAATGGCTTCTCGTTTACCACCGATTTCGATGAAATAACCGCATTTATAGGGATGAACTACGTAATGGGTTATCATAACCTTCCTAGTTTACGTAATTATTGGTCAACTGAACCTGACATGGGTGTGCCCTTTATAGCTAATGTCATGCCTCTGTCAAGATTTGAAGAAATTCGCAGATACCTTCATTTTTGCAATAACCAAACACAGCCACCTCCATCGTCCGCTGACTTTGATAGAGCCTTCAAAATTTGTCGAGTAATGGATCATTTTAACAATAGTTTTCAAGCGGCCATGAATAATACTGTAACGCAAGCAATCGACGAACACATGGTGAAGTTCAAGGGCCACAATATCATGAAGCAGTACATGCAAAACAAACCGGTAAAAAGAGGGTTCAAACTATGGTGTCGCGCTGATTCCGCAACAGGATATTTGTTCCAGTTTGATATATATACTGGTAAAAAAAGGTCCGGTGTAGAAGTGGGCTTAGGAGAATCAGTTGTACTGGAATTGACGAAGTCTTTGGTGGGCCTAGGATGCGAGGTATACTTCGATAATTTTTTCAACTCCCCCATACTGCAGTACAACCTGGCGAAACTCAACATAAAGGCCTGTGGAACGGTTCGTGTGCAGCGAAAAAATATCCCTAAAAATATACCTGCCGACAAGAATATGAAAAGAGGCGATATCTATACAACCAGCTTTGAAGGCATTTCATTCGTCAAGTGGATGGATAACAAAGGTGTCCATCTAATAACAAACTTCTTGTCACCGATTCCGACACAAATAGTAAAACGGCGTCAAATTGGTTCTGCTCAAAAACTCAGCATCACATGTCCAGATATTGTATGCAAATATAATAAAAACATGGGAGGAGTGGACCTGATGGATCAAAAAAAAGTAACTTACGAAGTCGATCGAAAGTCCAGAATAAAATACTATTTACGCTTATTTTTTGATCTCCTAGATATCGCAATTAATAATGCCTATATAATTTATTCCAAATTGCATGAAGAACATAAAATTGAAGGAAGTCTGCTTTCCTCATTAGAATACCGGCAGATCGTAGCGAGAACTATGATTGGCGGATTTTCTTCAAGAAAACATTCTCTACCGTCAACGTCAATGACGAAGAAGCGCATCCAACATTTTAGTAGTCGCAGCCAGAAGACGTCATTGCCGACACACGTAATGATAAAGGCAAGCAACCGAAAAAGGTGCGTCCAGTGTGCTAAGGCACATAAAGAAAATCGTACAAATAACATTTGTGAAACATGCGGTGTACACCTATGTTTCACAGCGGATAGAAATTGTTTTGCAGATTTTCATATATAAAGACTTTATAAATATACTTTTTGTCAAATATCTTTTTTATTTCATTTCTAATACTAGACTATTATCGTATAAAACCTGATAACGAAAATCGACAAATCAGTATAATCTGTGACCCTTAGCGCATATTGGGACATATTTGTCCCAGTCAATAAAACATAAAATAATAAATGTAGAATGTTTTTGTTGTCACATATACTTAAAAATCATCAAAAGTATCACTTAAATGTATATTAGTATTCAAAAATATTTTCCAATTGCTTTTAAGCGTCAAAGAGTTAAAGGATAACAAACAGAACCCATTTCTACTATTTTTAGAATTTTTGTCAGTTTGTCTGTAGTCTGTTTGTCTGCAGTCTGTGAGTCTTTGGCTATGTTTGTTTGTTTAAGTATCACGTTAAAATTACAAAACCAATGTGGTTAGTTTCAATGCAAAAGTATTGTGCGTAACTTAGAAAAGGTATTAGTTTTTGTTTTATTGCTATCCGTGCTTCCTATCAAAAGGTATATGCCTTTACGTAAGATACATGCAACGACATCTATTGAATCAAACTGATACTAATGAATAAAGATGAAGTGCTCACAAGATAACTTTAAATCGACTTATCGGGTTTTTCAAAAAGTCATGATAGCAAAAGGTACTTTAGATGGCGCTGCTTTGAAAATCGTCATAGCCTATATTGTTTGTTCGATCGCTTTCCATGAATTAAATTTTAGCGGCTTAACTCCTTGCTCGATAGAAGGCGTTGTTCATTTGATGCCAATTTCTGAATCGCGGTGTTAAGATTTTCCGTGAAAGAACGACCCTCGCCGGGTAAACTGCATCGATGTCGGTTGTTAAAAGTATTTGGTTTCATATTTGATATATATATCTAAAACTGTGGTCTAAAAAAGTTAAATTGTTGTTGTAAAAGTATTTGGTTTCATTTATATATACTAATTATTATAAAGCTGAAAAGTTTGTTTGTTTGGTTGAACGCGCTAATCTCAGGAACTACTGGTTCTAATTAAATCATTCTTTAAGTGTCGGATATTACATCACGCTGCGACTAATAGCAGCGGAGCATCAATCAAAAATGTTACGCAGCCGAAGTTGCGTGGGTCAGCTAGTGGTAATATAAATATTTGCACCCACAATGTTGTCGTATTTAAAGGTGGATTTGACTTTCCAACCACTACCATAATTGAACTTTAAATGAATAAATATTAATATTATTTTCAGAGGTGATTGTGACTTGAGCTCGCCGCAAACATTGCTGCTGAAACCGCTGAAAATTTTAATTTCATTATTTTAATATTGCATATTCAGGTGCTTAAAGTTTTATAAAATCAACTAGCTTTTGCCCACGATGTGGTCGGATACCTCTGCAATCAAAAGTATCGTATATCCTAAACTCATGTCATGTGTGCCTGTCTGTGTGCCTCATCAAAATCTGCTCAACTGTTTATGCGTGAAACAGGCCAAGTTACTTTAGATAACGTGGATCCGCGCAATCTCTTTATACTGCCGGAATGCGGATCCACGACCAGCGACATCACGCGTCTTTTTAACATAACTTTAGTTTATTTCGCTGATCACAATAATTAATATTGTTAAATAAAACGATGGTAGTGTTTTCAAGGTATTTTATTTGCAGTTCAGGTCGCCAGACGGTGTTTTTATTGGGCCAAGGCTGAGCCAAATCGTCGATACCACTTAGAAGGTAGAACCTGCTTTAGGATGTGGCACTAAGGTACATATTATCTAATAACTAAACTACTATTTACATGTCATTTAAAAATAAAGCCACTAGGGGATATGCTTTACGTTATTGTCTGAGATCTCATGTCTTAACGCGTGCACTCCACATTGTCAACCTCACAGCCAGTCACGTTGATTCATTCCATTGTTCCCTGAGGGAATTCACAAAAAATGCATTGTTTAAAATTTTGTAGTTACAAAACTTTATATTGTCACTATCGTGTGTACACTACCGCATTAGGTAACCCGGTAATGACAGTCGTAAGATGGTAAAAATAAATAAATAAATTATAAGTAATTAAATATTATTTAAAAATAAAGCCACTAGAGGATATTCTTTATGTTTATGTCTAAGATCTTATTACACGTAGAAGGTTGTAGATTTCCGTGATTACATAGTAAGGATTAAAGATTAAAAGCCCACACTCAAAGCTCAGAATTTAGCGAGATTATTTATCGATATTATTAAAATATTGATAAACACCTGAAGTGGCATTAGGTATCCACCTACAATAACAAAAATATATCCTATTTATTTTCAGAAAATTCTCTGAATAAAACGTATCCTTTATTTGAACTGCAAAAAAAAATCTCTAGAGAGAGTTTACCTGTTTACAACATTGAATATGTTTTAAAATGAGTAATACAATATTGCCAACAGCACCCCTGAGCAGACTTTAGCTATAAACAAAGTCCTTGTATTCACTTGCTTGAATATTTAGGGTCTACTTACCGTACCCAAATCGCCATTTTTTGCTTAAAATTCGTTTTATTTTTCGGGAATAACAACTTTGGGTCAGTCAACGGTTGTTTTGGTTCTCGAGGGAATTTTAATAGTTTTGAATGTTATTTTCCACCTGACCATATTTTATATGTTTGTATGTGTTACCGGCAAAGCATAATGTTCAGTCATTGTATAAAATTTCTAGTCATTTTATACAATGCCGAGCTCTTATAAGCATTGTATAAATTATTTGATCTATCGTTAGTCAATGTTTGCATAGCCTAGAATGCCAAGAGGAGCTATCAGGTAAACTATAATCTGTGGATATTCAATCAATCAATCGTTTATTTTATAAAAAGGTGCACAGTTACAATAAAATATCATAACAATTAAAATAGAGCACAGTTGCTTATTTGCCTGAAATAGGTTGAACCTGTGTTTCAGGCTACAAAGTGCAAGTAGACATCTACTTAAAATAAATAAAATTAACATTAAGTGAAAAGTAAAGTACTAAAATTAAAACTTACATAAAAATAAAAACAGCGTGTTCGCGGATTATTTACAGACAGCAAGTAAAACCAACAAGCAAGCAAGCAAGTATTGCAACTATTTGTACTCGTTCACAGTTATTCGACACCTGCCGCTATCTAGCCATCCGCGTAGTCAACATATTGCCGGCTTAATATTGAGTATTGTATGGAATGCAAGTTATGGAATAAATTATATTTCAAATTTAGATACCGTCTCGGAAAGCACGTTATGCTGCCGTTGGTTCCGGCTGTCATTTGTAGATCTTTGACAAGTCGATACAGGTAGTCAGTGACCCGAAATTCAGACAGTCTTACCAAGGGGTATCGTATTACCCAGTACTAACTTGGTTGTGGAGGTAAGATAGGCAGTAAGTCCATATAAAATACAGGTATTCAGTTGCATTTGGTCAGACTGGAAGCTGACCCAAACATAGTTGGGAAAAGGCTAGGCAGATGATGACTTAGATACCTAGGCATCTGTAAGTATTGTTTGGAATTATGGATTTTAAAGATTTCCGATAACATGGATAGATAACATTTCCCTAGGCAAAGATATAGGTACTATATTTGATACTTTGCTTGAACGTTACAGACATTCTATAGAACATCGGATTACACAGATTGCCGGTAACGTATACAATTGATAGCGTGTCGGAGACAGCTCTATTATTGATAACTGTCTATTTGCCGATATTACAAAGGACAAATTGTTTCAATTTGGTGCTTTTGTTTAGATATGTATGATTACATAATAAATCTATTTCTCATGCACTTCGTCTGAAACCTGAAGTTTGTTTGTAGTGAATGCCTTCTAAGTGGAGACCGATTAATCGGGTTAAAAGATTAACTGGTTAAACTTATATTAACCCATGTCTGATCCACCATTATACAGGTTAACCCTTATTATAATACATGGGTTATCTAAGTATTTAAATATTGCAGAACGAAAGAGACAAAGCGGGGGCTAACTCCGTCCCTTTCTTGCTAATTTTTATGTACAAAAATGAGCTCTGTGTGTGAACCGGTTATTATAGGCTGATTAACCCTATAATGCGGGTTAACCTTTTCTCTAGGAAATTTCACCTAACCCTAAAATATAACCCGATCAAAAACCTTAACCCTTTCGGTCCCTTCTTCTAATAGCAAAGAAACAGAATTTTCGACTCCTGAGGGCGAACGAAGGTCAAATTAAAGTTACAGACAACTAACTTGTATGAAGGTGTTCAAACTGGTGCAAAAGCCGCGTCCTGCAGCCCGCACGAGATTCACCACAGTTTGATCAGAGCTTAAAAGATTTATGAGAACAAATGCATCTGGTGCTGGTAATAAATAAAAATAATTTCCTTTCTGTTTATCAAATTAGAGTGAAAATTGCATGATTCATATTATTATTTTTGCAATTGAATAATAGCACGTTCCCCACTTCAATTTTCCACGTTTCTATGAACTTTTCTTTTGATTAAATTCAATTGAGTGAGAAAATTATGCGTCTCAAGCTCTGTACTATAGAGGCTAGATTTTATTCATTCAGAAGGCTGTCTTGAAGCTAGTAATAGTGAATAGCCTTCAGATTCCACAGCCATTATAATGGAGAGCCCATAAAAGAGGTACTTACTTGGAAATAAGAGAAAGAGAAAAAAGAAAGAACCTTATTTTGTTTCACGCAGGTTACACTGAACACATAAAAACTATGTTCCCGTAAGACTGCGCCAAATAGACCCAGTTCAGCATTACTGCCAGACAATTAGTGCCTGACGCAACTAACTGGACTTCAGAGGTAAAAAAATATTTTCACAGACATTGTTCAGAAAAAAGTTCCGAAGAAAAATCCGTCGGTTCCATCCTAAATTTTCCGAGTTTGTAGGCCTGAATTTAAATTAGCCGATCTTTAAACCATATGGGAGGCAATCGCTATCTCAATCAGGGAACTGAACTGATTAAACAGCAGAACTTTTCCTTCGAGGAGCGGAATCTATTTCCTTCGCGGGTAATGGAATTCCTTAATCGTTTGCAGCTACCTGTAGGTACCACATACAGAACATAACTTGGGTGGTTCTTAAAGTTATTTTGTGGTTTAGAATATAAAAGTAGAAAGTTTATCGGTTAAAATGGTATTTTTGATAAATATGTATTTCTGAGAAAATATATGGAAAAAAACTTGTAACCACGGTAACCACGAAGCCATTTTCATATACCTAGTTCATATCGATTCGAAAGAAGGTGTATAAACACCTTCTATTTACGTTGTATTTCGCAAAAGACAAGAAAAAATGTTAATGTGACCCAGCCTACACAATCACCTTCACGTCTTTGTCACAATAGCCGACAACTTGCCAAAAAGGAAAATTAAATGAATAACACATTTTGTATAAAGAACCCACTTCTTCTTCTCAGCGAATCGATGACAAACAAATCAATTATGTTTGGCCCGAATTCAGCTACGCGAACTCCCCGCGCTGATGTAGTCAAAAGGTCACCAAGTTGCGATGGGGCATGCCGTGGAAGATGGAAGGTGGCTCATTGCCAGTGGACAGATGCCGCATACGCCCGAGACTTAAGATCTGAGCCATCCATGTTGGAGATTACCTTTGCGTCGAAGATTGTGAGCAATGCAAAGTACACTCTGTAGCGAAACTTGGCCAATCCAATACAGACCCCTTTTTTTTTCGTCCAGCAGATCCTTATTTGAGAAGCCTTTACTTACTGTAATTTTAAAACGAAAGCATAAAAAAGGAATGCCGCCGGTCTTCCTTTTCTGTTTCCAGATACAATTTTGGCAAAAACTTGGTAGCTTTAAAGTTAGGAGGCCGGGTCTACATGGCATGCTGCCAACGGAGCTGACCGGAATATCCGCTGCACAGCGCTGCGTATTATTTACTTTACGAAGGCTTTTTGAAATATGGGGAATAGGTCTTGATTTAGTATTTTGTAGGCTGTAAATATCCTGTAAAAGTTCCTGCTGAACATAGACATGCGGGTGAAAAGTTAATATCTTCTTCATCATTCTCCTGCCCTTATATCCTAATCCCAATTTATTTTGGGTCGACGCAGCATATCTTCTTCTTCCAGACTTATCTACTACTCGTCATCCTATAAGACTTGCCTTATCATCCTTCACACAGTCCATCCACCATTTCTTTGGTCTTCCTCTACACTTATGGCCATCCACATTCATATTTAAAACTTTCCTCACGACGATTTCCTTATTCCTCTGCATCACATGCACACCACACATCCCCCTTAGCACTCTCATCTCTTCATTCATCTCTTCATTCTTCATTTTATTATTGGAGTGTGCTAGCTGACATGTCACAATTATTTAATGCAATTGATTCATTTTTTATATATTTTACACGCTATTGTATTTAATCTGGTTCTTCGAACCTAACAGAGAGATGTGTTGCTGTGGAGTTTGTTCCGCCACTTCTTCTTCCCAGATAAAACACTAGGAAGTGGCGAAGGGCGAGCGTTTTGGGGGACTGTCTTTTGTGAACTCGACGTTCGAAAAGTGGTGATTATCAGCCTACTTTGAATAAATGACTTTTGATTTTGACTTTGATCTCAGCCACAGTAAATGTCTTTCATTCATGCCTTTTGCGGCCCTACATTCTGATCCATACAAGACAGCAGGTCCAATACAAACCATTGTTCCCGTAACCTGCCGATATATCATCCATCCAGTGTGCATTCTGTGCTTAACACGATCTATTTAGCCATGGCTTTGCTTTGCTGGCAAAAAGTTAACATTGAGCGCTTTTATTTAACATAAGTCAAACTACGCCTTAGAAGGACATACACTGACTTTATTGGCGATTCAAAAGGTGGCGTTCTGTCTTTTCTACCTACCCCATCGGGATAAGGTGTCAAATAACCCCAATACATATGTACGTATTTGGGTTAAACTAAACGTGTCTTACCTACCAATACTTCCTTTTCCTGTTTTATATTCTTCCTGTATAGAGTTTTTCTGAGAGCTCTTCTTTAAGGTTCGCTTAAAACGGTACCGACATATTTCAAACCGACTGCAGACAGCGAACACTAAGTGCTCATTTAAGGAGACACAGTGCGTTGGGCGGCACGTTAAGCCGGGCCCGCCGCGTCGGCCGACCCGTAACGTCGCTTCTCCGTAAACGCTCCCATACATGTCATATGTTTGAATTGAAAGCGGGCCGCGCCACACAACGCGCCGCGCGACGCGCCGCCATTTCAGTACATTATTTGTTAGAGTCCGGTTTGACAGAACCTTAAGACGACCTACGTTTTGGTGGAAGCTAAGAAGACAAATATCAAGAATTTTATATTACATTGCGTTCCTCGATTCGTTCAAGAAGTAGCTCAGAATCATTTAAAGAAACCGGAGGAAAATCATAACAGAATTCGATTGTCTCATAATCGTCTACTGCGACGCCCTCGCAGTAGTGGAGATTATTGTTAGATTAATATTTGGTAGAGGTTTTTTTTTCTAAATTGAGTCATAATATACCTTGGGTATTTTTGTTGTAGGTACTTTTGCCAGCGGTTGATTCGGGTCAGGGTGTGGGCCATATTTTCAGGCCGTTCCCCCTCTACAAAGGAACTGGTATCGCCAAGTGTTGTGTACACAACATTACCCTTTTTTACCACACTACGGCAAAACCAAAAGGGAGAATTGTAAGTAAATAGAAAGCACAATGAGCATGCCACGATTGCCACATCCATGTTATTTATTATAAGCGTCGCATTTGTAAGTTGTACGAACAAATGATACGTACAATTTAAAACAAAACTTTTTTCTTTCACTCTTGAGTGATTTCCACTGAGTGTTTGGAAGTTTGCGGTACGTAATAAGTAAGGCGTAATGGTTAGACTTGACACGTCTAGAATATCTCAACTAAGTTAGTGAGTACTTCGGTGACTGCCCCGGGCTAACTTGGCCCTTTGACCGAATTGGACCGAGGTCTCTTTGTAAATGGAAACAGTGGCTTTGTGAGTTTATTGAAGGGTAAGACATTAATGCAGTTATGATGTTATGTCCTTGGATATGAGGAAATCTACAAATATTTTTCAATAATTTTAGATGTGATACGTTCAAAAATGAACTATGTGACAGCAGTTCACGCCTAAGTCAAATTAATGTAAGATGGCAAGGTAGCGACTACCCAGAAGTTTGTTTCAGTATCACCTTTCGTTGTACTATTTGATCTGTTTTATTGCAGGATCAACAGGAAGTCGAGAAATTGTTATTCGCCGTAAGATGTCTTGTTTTTGAAAGTTATTTCAAACCTGTACTCATTCCCAAACTTAACCCCAAAACTCCGCAAATATTTAAAAAACAGAATCCAAGCAAGTATGAAATTAACAGCGTAAAAGACATTCCTTTTATCTTGCACCAAAGAGTAATTCTCAAAAGAAACCGGCCACATTTCGATTATAAATAAACCCAGAGGCTGTACCAGAGGAGTTTTCATTAGCTCTTAGCTCGTGTGATGTGGGCACCGCTCACAGTGGGCAAAATTCTTGACATAACTTTACCTTTCTAACTTTTCTTTCCGTCTGGCTCGGCCCACTGTTCATTTTCCGTCGTCCACAATTCGTAAATAAATGGATCTCGTTTTTCCAAGTTGTAATTCGGTTATGTAAATAAGAAATTGTAATAGTCTTGTCTTGTGTAGGGTAGGACTCAAGGATGACGTGGGATTTATGGTGGGTGTGGCGGTAAAGTAAAATAAAAGTAAAGCTTTGTTTGTCTCTGACTGTTTGCTAGTGCCTCAGGCAGGTTCGCTAGGAGTGGACGTAGCAAAACGTCACCAGGATTCCTATAATAGTGAAGGAACGTTCCAGTTACTTTTGGGGTAATTGACGAATAATTGTAATCATTCGTATGATTGTGAAAAAGTTAGAATAGAAGTCACATTTATGAACCTGCGATATCTACGGGGATGTGGGTGATTTCTCTGTCTCTTCGAGAAACTTCGGCTGGCAGTTAGTGGTGGGTAGGTAATGTAATATTAAAGGAGTAGGTGAGTAGACTTTCTTTCGCGAAACGGCTATATCTCGTACTGTATACAAACTGTAATCAATACACTTTCAGATTCTATTATAAGTTCATAAACTGTTCATGATTTTATGAACAGTTTATCAAGTTTATTCTCAGCGTTTTCCGCACACAGTAAAAGCGCCTAAGGACGCGAGTAGGCGTTTAATACGTGGTGATCATGGTCACAGGAAAGTAATAAAATTTATGCCGCGTATGTAATATACAGTAACACCGTGCCGTAAAGATGGTTGACCGATCGATGGCCGAAATTTTAATGATCGTCTGACCTTGGCTGTGGTTCTATTTCGATTCAGACACCTATATTGTACCTACTATTTTAATATTCCAATCACAGAAAAATCGAAATTCTTAGTTCTCATAATCTAGTTGGTAGGTAATGCTGTCTGTGTCTGTGTCTTGCCTAGCGGCTAGAACGCAGACCTTAAGGTTGAAACCGACTGAGTTCACAAATAAACATAGTACCTATAAACAATTATTTATAGTCATTTCACAGTTATTCTACCTCTGATTTTACATTTATATAACTGACAAAGGACTAGTTTAGTTGATGAGGCATAGAATACGGGAGATGTACCTAAACGTTCAACAATTGAAACTCCTTTTATCAATTTATCTCTGGTGGTTTCATTTAATGTCTTGTACAATGCCTCCACAATGCCACGTGGACTGAAAGAGAGTGAGATTCATCTCACAAAATCACAAAATGATATCTCAAAAGTAATGTCATTAAGGAAGAGCGCCTGTTCACAGCGCCGAACTTCTCTCTAGAGACTTTGATTGACATAACGTCTGTTAGAACCAGATGGGACAACCAATTATGAAGATATTGTATTCAAACAAATAATATCGAAATAAGTACTCGTACTGCACAACATAACGGGGGACTGTCCCCGAAGGTTTAAGCAGAGGTGTACCTATTAGTAGACGTAAATTTCACCAGACATGTTTAAGGCCCATTTAATAGTGGGTGAGCCTATTGCCATCAACCAGGCTGAGATCCAGACTCTACTACTGAGAAAATCCTGTTGAAAAAACACAGTAAGCATTGGAGTACTTAATGGGCATTTTCGTTATGTCTTCAAATGATGTATTTTTAGTCTAGGCACGTATTTACTACTCTCTGAAGATAATTCAAATGGACCTTTTAGTAAAATGTCCTGCAGTCCCTAAGCTCAATTATTATGTAAATACTTGCAATCTGGTTATCAGTTTTACTTAAGTAATGATAAAAGTCTTTATCACCATAATTAAGTCTAAAATTAATTGTTGTTGTTTCTGTTTTCGTTTAAGTAATATTTTTTTTACATAATTACCATTTATTATGTAATGCTGCTTCGTTGGTGTTGTGATTCGGTCGGGAAGTTTTTTTGGAATTTTCCATAAGAAATTTGTGAAATGATTCATTGCCGTGTGTCTGTATGAGCCACATACATTTTCAAAACAACAATGGTTTCTAAGACCGCTTTGGCTAATACTTATAAGTTTCGAATTTAGCCTAATGTGCCATTAAAACAATTTACCCAAAAGGCCTACTCATCTTCCAAGGCATCACCGTCATGCCGTCTGGTCTCTTCCCATCATCACGAACCAACTTAAACCGCTTGTACTCTCGCGTGGCAAGAGCTCGACGAATGTCGTTGATGCTGGTGTGCCGTGCAATGCGACCTGCGCTACTCCAGCAGGTCAGGCCATGGTGCCCGAGGTTGTTGACAGCTTCACCGCAGTGAGATCGATGTGGAGCAACACAAGGTGCACCTAACTCTTATTTGGACGATTAGTGGTTATTAAACAATTAAGAGATATTAATTTTATTCGGTTCAAAATGGATCACAAAATCGATCAACACCTCCCGTGGTATAAACTGCAATCATTGACGCGCGTTCGTGAGTAAAAAGTAACAGCTATGTGGTCTATATAAGCAAGATGATAAAAGCGTCCATTAATAGCTCACATAGTACCCATTAGCGGCGCACTTTCCTAGAACATAATGCACTTTCTTTTATTAACGAGCAGTGTATTTCAAACAGGACGATTAGGACGTTCATTTGTTTCTTATGTTTGTTCACGTGGTAAGGAATTGTACACTTGAACCCCATCTTGAAGGTTCAGTCAAACGGGCCGGACTGGAAACTGGACTCTTTGCGGACACCGGGCTTTGTCAGTAAATTTTTGTTTTGCGTGTATAACTCTTACATATCCTTATGTTTCGCTTAAGACCCTATTAATCGTATCGTGCTCCATCTGAGTTTTTATTCTATTCTAAACAAAAATACCATCCTGTAGTCTCGAGACTCCAGCAGAAAGTTTTCTTATCATTCTACACACGTTAGCTACAGACTCCCACTTGAGTCAATTAAACAACAAAAGCAAATCTATCTGAATAACGTGTTCTATTAAACACGTATATCTCACTCAACGAACCAACAAAGCGAACGTACCAAGTAAAGGATAATATTCATCTTCATTTATACAAACATTGTCGGTTAGATTCGCCTCACGTGGGTTGGGTCCTCGAACTTGTGTCATAATTCAATCTTTGAAGGTTCAAGTTCAAGTAATTGGAATCAGCAAAAAAGGTCACCTGTGTAATGGTGATGACTGTTCGGATGGACTCGGGTCTCGTCGGGTCCCGAGGGCTGAAGCCTGTCTTGGTCTATTACACGGTAATTGTTTTTTGTTTATAACCCTGGGCTTACTCCCACGCAAACTTGTTTTCGACAAGTCTTTCACACTTATCGACTTGTTTAAAACATGCATCATGCATGTGTATCAGAAATTTAATGTAAACAATTTTTTACCTTTTTGAAAAGTTTCCTACAAATTATAATATTGTATTGCTGCTTGTATATGTAGTAATTTATCTATGTGACGACCCGAATGGCGCAGCGGTAGTGAGGCTGCCTTACGTTTATAGGGTTCCGGGTTCGAGTCCCGGTAGGAGCAAGTGTTTGTGTGATGAGCATAGACATTTGTTACCGAGTCATGGATGTTTATATGTATAATAAGTATGTATTTACAAACAAAAAGTATCTATGTAGTATATCAACTATCTGGTGTCCACAACACAAGCCTCGTTGCTTAATGTGGTACTAGATGGCGCTGTGTGTAATGTCCAGCGAAATTTATTTATTTATTTATGTGTATCTTCTAATCAAGTATCCTTAATTGAGTTGGTAGATATTCCACAGTGTTATATTTTAACCGACTTCCGAAAAAGGAGGAGATTATGTATTCGCCGCGTATTTTTATGAAATATGTACACCAATTTCTCCGTGATTACTGGACCGATTTTCGTGATTCTCTCTTCAGTGCAATACGGAGCGAGCCTATTGCAATTAAATTTCGCAAGTTATGTTTAAGTCCCATATAATAGGAGGTGAGCCTACTGCCATCAATCCTGGCTAGCTGTACGTATGATGTTAATTCTGTATTTCTTTTATTTCCAGGTCAGTGAGGTGGGCAATCATTTGTGGTAAGAAGGTGCCGAGATAGAGTGGTGGTTAAGACTCAACAGTAAATAACAAAAGAGTCTAACTCTAAATTGTGGCTAAAGCATCGACCGTCGCGCATCGTAGATTCTGCTAGTGGCCTGAGAGTTAGGAGTCTTAGGAGCTACTGTGGTGTGGTGGAACAGTTAGCTACAAAACTAGGTAAACAAAAGAGCTAGCAACCGACGTGGTTTGTTTTAAGTGCGATGATGTGTGTTAAACTTTATTAGAAGAGAGACGTTGGGTTGCCGACTGTATGGAGTTGGCGTATTGAGTTGTTGTATTATATTTACTATATATTCAATAATTGTCAAAAATTAAGAACTGAAAAAAGGTAAATAAAAAAACTGACTGCAGAACAAGATTTTGTTGAAAATAAAAATAACTCACGAAGTGGGTACCATGAAATCACGTTAGGCCGTTGGTCCCGGCTGATGTTTGTAGATCTTTGACAGTCGTTACAGGTAGTCAGAGGAACGAACATGTGACAACCAGTCTTACCAAAGGGCATCCTATTACCCAGTGCTAACTCGGTTGTGGGGATCAGTAGATAGGCAATCGCTTCATGTAAAACACTTGTTTTCAGTTGCATTCAGCTAGACTGGACCCTTACATAGTTGGGAAAAGGCTAGGCAGATGAAGAAGTACCCAACCAACAAAAGGCGCATGAATTTTGAAGCGTAAAACGAGGTCTAATAATATATTCCAATACGAATATTTACCGTAAAACTTAAATAAACGCACTTGATAATCGGCACTTTAGTATAAACAACTTCACAGCAACTTTAATTATTTTCATTTATTGTTTTTTCTTCCGTTGTAACTTTAAAACCAGCACTCACACGAACTTTTAAGTTTGATCTGACATAAAAACATAATGAACATGTTTTGCCTCAAAATATTCTAACCTCAGACCAATATTAGCCTTTGTCGGCTTAAATTAATTTTGGCTAGATTACTGTAACTGCAAACAGCATTCAATGAGACTGATATTAGAACGATATTAAACTAAATATGCTTATAAGGTGGGTGTACCATGGAAGGCCACTCTAATAAATAAACAGTTATTATTCGTTCATATACTGGATAAATGAAACGAACGAGTATTTAAGTAATACTTTGTTTTATTCCGTAAAATATAAACCACTTTTTTAAATTTCAGATTTGATCAGTATTGATTAAACTTAAGTTGCATTGAACTCTTAAAAATGGCCTTGCTAGGAACAAGGCTCCTTAGAAGGCCATTATAATAAATCAGTCATTTAACACTAAAAGTTAATAAATAGCCATTTAATCTACAATAAAAAGAAGTGGTTTATATATTACGTAATAAAACAAAGTATTACTTAAATATTTGTTAGTTTCATTTATCCAGTAAATAAACGAATAATAACTATTTATTTGTTAGAGTGGCCTTCTATGGTACACCCACCTTATTTTAACGTCGCCGATTTCCGATATCAATGAAGCAAGGGACCGTACTGCCAAAATAGTGGCGCGAGCGATTCACCGCCGCGTCTGTGATTTCTAGTTCGATGGATGTTTATGTAGATAGAAGGAATTTGTCATCACATGGCAATAACTACGAAATTTTAATAATTGGCCTTCGAAGGAGCATGGCCTTCCATGGTCCACCCACCTTAATTGTTGCCAAAACCCAGGCTTATACGATTATATAGGAGTGATGTAAGAGCAAAAAAACAGTAGTCTTGAGATTGTTGTAAGCCTAGTTTTTGCTGGTTGGGTAGGTACCTCTTATATTGAATCAAACCATGCACTCGGACGCTACGTAACTTGCGCAAACTGACTAACCAAGAACGTATACGAACGTAAGTAAGTAAATCATTTATTTGCGTAAAACATGGTATACATTGATGTTAATGTTATTACAGTAGCTCAACATGTTTCGCTAAGATATAACATAGCATGCAAAAATTTATATTTTGACAAAAGGAATCAACATCTCACATCCATAAAATCTTTTAAACTGTAAAAATTACATTCAATAAGCCACTTGCGTAGTTGTTACACTAGTTCGTTTTTTATGCAGTCGGGTTTTCATAATCTCCTATTTTATGAAGTCTTATAAATACACAGGAAGTCATGATATTCTAGTGATTATTATACGAGCTTCATATTCGTGGTGTGAAAATAGCAATCGTACCTAGTATCGACGCGCAGCTGCCAAAGATCCCGGTATAATTAGATATTTAATAGCGCTTTTTTACTCACAATACGTGGTGAGTGTCGCTGGTCGCACTCCATAGAAATATCATAACATCGCGCTTATTCGCCCCTAGGGTGTAAGCACAGTTATAGCTACGGTTCGCAATGTAGGTTTGTTTAAGTTCCATATAAGACAAGCCTATTGACATTGTTCTATTTGAGAATTTCGAAATAGAAAAACCCAATAAAATTATGTCCGACTTGGGAATCGAACCCAGGATCTAACCTCAGCCTGCAGTTTCCATCACTAAACTAATCCATACTAGTCCATCCGTACATAATTATGTGTATATATATCTTAATATATAAAATTCTCGTGTTACAGTTTTCGTTGCCATACTCCTCCGAAACGGCTTGACCGATTTTGATGAAATTTTTTGTGCTTATCTGGTATCTATGAGAATCGACCAACATCTATTTTTCATCCCCCTAAATGTTAGGGGTAGTCCACCCCTAAATTTATTTTTTTGACAAAATTTTTAATTTCTATTTTTTTATGATACAACATACAAAAATACATACAATCCTCAATTTTCACCCTTCTACGATTATTTATATGGCAAAACAACGTTTGCCGGGTCAGCTAGTATAATATAAATTCGAAAGTAACGATGTTTGTTACCTTACCACGACTAAACGGCTGATCGGATCGTAATGAAATTTGGCAAGGAGATAGTTTATATACTGGGGAAGGACATAGGCTATCTTTTATATATTTTCATTTTTCTCACATACACATCGAAATTTCCACGCGAAAGAAGTCGCGGGCAACAGCTAGGCATAAAAGGTTCCTAAAAATAGTCATCTAAAGTTATGTTATCATGAATGTATAGCTTCTCGTATCAAAATGGTAGTATTATTTTAACTTTTCAATAGAGATCGCTTTCACTGATATGCTGTTAATGGTGGTTATTACAGTGCTTTAAATGTTCTGTAAATGTATGTGTACCTAAGTATATAATAATACATAGAAACAATTAAAATTAGGTTTAGTGATTCGAAACCAATGTTTAACACTTAAAATGCCGCACTAACAAATGAACTAACCGTTTTTTTTTTGTAAAATACCTTAATGGAATGTGAGGAATGTCAATTTCACTATTTTCGTCACATTTTACATATTATAATAGTAAAATAAATAATGGTGGCTGCCATATATGGCTGACACGGCTCAATTGGTTTGGAAAATGTCAGCCATATGTGGCTGACGAGGCATTATATGTGTTAAGGTTATACAGACGTGATGCCGACTCCACTCCTTGAATTTTCAACATTTACTTGAAAGAGGCGTATGACTGATCGACTACGCGTGGCCCACCTACAATGGTCATGTTAAAAATTCCACCGTAAGAAACTCGACATTAAACTCACATTTCAATGTTTTACGAGTGTGTAATGTGCGCGTGCGTAATAAGCACTGCGAGGGATCAGCTGCGCGTCAACTCGAGCCGATCGGGAGTCTTTCTATAGAACTACAAACTGCAACGCACATTTATAACCACCGTAATGGCATCGCTTCGGAGCGGTATCAGGTAGTAATAATCAAACATAAACATAACTTCATGCCTGTAATCCCCGAAGGGTTAGGCAGAGGCCTACCTCCTTTGTCATACAAGCCTTGTTTTTTTTTTAAATTACGGACACTATAAAAAATATGCCAAATCGGTCGAGCCATCAACTAGTTCTGATTCTTAAGACCTAATGTGCGGCAATTGTTATTTTTGTAATAGTCAATTTGGACGCTTATTCTCAATAGTGAGCACATAATTACAGGCAAAGACATTAAATTATACTACACGATTACAGGCTTTCACAATGATAAATACTGACAGCCAGGTCTACTTATTTAATAGATATATTGTGACTGATTATGACATATCACTATAACAACTGTATAATATTCTTTGGCAAACAAACACGTCAGCTGTAATATATACATATATTATTTGACATATTGGTTGTTAAATAGTCCCTATGATTTATGAGTTATGATTCAGTATCGCTCAGTCATAAAATATGAGTAATCACTCACTCACGAGGCATAGGCCACCATGAAAAAAGTGAAATGGGATAATGCATTTGACTGTAAGTATTCATTTTAATGGCAATTTGATGTATTATTTGATATAAAATATAAATGGGAACAGCACAATTCAACTATAAGTAAAATTCATAGAAATTAACTTAAATAAGTATGTTCAGATATAGCTACTGTTATATTCAATAGCGGCTTAGTGGTGGGCGATAGAGGTCAGGCCGTTGAAAAGAAATGAAGTTTCTGGAGCCGCTGACTTCACTTTTGTCAAATCCTTAAAAAGGACAGTGTTCATGTTTAATGTACAGTTCAAACATTTGCTAACTAGGATTTAAAATGATAATCCGACGTCTGACCTCTGCGTGGTAACTGATTGTGCGTAGGTGTCCGTTCGACCCTGTTTAGGTAAACGTTGGGACCCAATGCTCTCTTCGCTCGCTCATGACTGTAGTGCTGGTCCCAACACTGGTCCTAACAAACTTAACATTGACGACCTGTTAAATCAAAATTGGACAGTTTTACACGAGGGACTTTCGACAGTTATAAAAATAAATGTACATTTAATGACTGAATAATCCTACTTACTAGGTACTGTAAACAATCGTATCTAAGATTGAATGTGCGGCTTCTTTATCACTTTTAAGAAATACCACTAAACGAGATTATAAATAGAAGAATATTACGTAAAACATGGATGAAAAAAATAATCCAAGAACAATGACGTAACCGAGTTGATCGAATCGTATGATGATATTTTGGAGATGAAATTGATTTGATCTATCGTATTTCATTTAAATATAGATGTGTTTGGATCGCGTTGCTAGCTTTGTTTACGCCAGGGTAGAGAATATCATGAATGAGCATGGATGATTGTCAGAACTGTTTTTCGGTAATTTTGTATTTGGGCGGACAAAACAATGTCATACCTTCGTTTTCCTGCCGCTGTCCCAAATTATTTGGAGTCGGTGCAGCGTGTCTTCTTTTTCCATACTTCTCTTTTACTCATCATCTCCACAGTCACCTCTTTTTTAGCCATTTCATCCTTCACACAGTCCATCCATCGTTTCTTTTGGTGTTTCCCTACTCTTATAGCCATTCACATTCATTCTCACACCTGTACCTCGGAAGTTAAATCTAGGAATATCTTTGTTTGCTAACAAACTTTAAAAATACTAGAATTGTTGTTGTTAAATAATGTTTCGTAAACTTTACCTGTATGGAATTTCGGATACAGAACAGTTTAACGCGAGCAATAACATATCTGCAAAAAATAGACGGTTGTGTGTTGGTACAGGGCGTTTATTTTTAGCAAAATCGCTCCGTTGACATGGATCCGGTGCGTAGATGTTTTAAATATCTCTTTATTATTAAATAGTTTTAAGTTAAGAGCTTTGCATGGGGCTTTTATTGCTACTTTTTTTAATAATATCTATTGTAAAATGATGCTTTGATTTTTAATAGTTGCAGGTAATTTCAATGATTCTTGAATCTCGGAGGACTGGCCTCTAAAATGTTTTTCTACGTAGAAAACTCAACATTTTCCTCTATAATTAAAAGTCAAAATTCAAAACAATGTAAGCGAGTTACTGTTTCCAGGAAGTAAAAACGTTGGAAATTAATCTCTGTAGTTTAAATAGAGGCGTTGAAAAATAGGCCTATAAAATATTTTAGTTCATAATATGCAAACACTGACACGTTGAGAACGAGGATGAATAGCGCACAATTACATAAAGAATTATGTAATGTTTATTTGGAAACTTGCCAAGCGCCAAGCATGTTATATTATCACGGCCGGCTTAATATTCCGATTTCTTCTCAAGTCATCATCTGCCCATTCTTTACCCAACTATGTCAGAGTTGGCTTCTAGTCCAACCGGATGCAGATTAATACCAGTATTTTACATGGAGCGACTGCCTGCCTGACCTCCACAACTCAGTTTCTGGTTAATACTATGCCCCTACCTACTATGCCCACTTCTACCCGAATACAAGATTTATCCTCAAATACAAGCTAGTATTTTGGTAACTGTGGAATGATACTTAAATAATGAAAGATTTTCAAACTGTTTCAAATTCAATGTCGGAACAACTTGCAGGCTCGACAAAGATCTTGGGCGTTTCTTGACATCAAGGGATGAGTAAAAACTCGCCCAGATACAATGTGGTAGGTACGCCTGTAATCGCCGAAGGGTTAGGTTAGGTCAGTGCTCCCACATTTCATGAGTTCTGTAAACGGGGGCCAGCCTATTGATATCAACCGAGCACGACTCCAGACTCCGTGGCTGCTACTGAGAAATTCCTGACGGAAAAACCTAATCACACTGCCCGACCTGGCAATCGGACCTGGGTCTTCTTGCTCAGACCAACGAGACGGTCCTTTGTTCAGACACTTATAGTCAAAATTGCTTCAATAAAACTACAATAAAACTATCTAGCGTCGCCATAACGACGGTTCCTATCCTAATAACCATTCAGCAAGCACAATCCTCACACAACAATGTCTGTACAAGAAATAAACGCACTTTTATCGCTTCCATCCCATTCTAGAACATGAAATTACGAATATTCCAGTGGCATCTTAACATACTACCTTTTGTCCGATTGGAGATTGACGTGATTATCCTACGGAGACGCCCTGCCGAGTTAAAAAGTATTTTTTTGTCTTATCCCGAGTCGTGGTCTGTCCGTGTGGATTTCATCTAAATCCGTTCAGACGTTAAGGCATCAAGAAGTAACAGACAGTCAGACAGAGTTACTTATGAATTTATCTATACTTATACCTAAGACGTAACATTTATTTGTAAGTTTGTAGGTAGAGGGTAATCTTCAGAGCTACTGATACGATTCCAAAAATTCTTTCACGAACGGGAAGCTACATTATCCTCGAGTGTTATAAGCTACGTTTAAAACGTCCCCGTCGTGGGTACATTCCGTACTTAAAGGGAGCGAAGCCGCGAGCAAAAACTAATACCTAAATTAGTACAGATTGTATCACATTTTAATTAAGAATAATTATACTTTCCCTTCTGCGTATTCCGCAGTTTCGCATTTAATTAAGCAATAAAATGCGAGACAATGCGTACCTACTAATACTATAAAATAAATGCGAAAACCAGGGGTGGGCCGCTAGTTCACATAAAGCCAAGGAATTTACATTGAAGTGTCTTCTGTACTTTTTATTAGTTTGCCGTCAGTTAAAGGGGCAAATGGAACGTTTATTGGGCAGTTATCGAGATTCAATAAGGAATATTGGCCCGATTTTATTAACGGCACTTTCTGCAATCTATAATTCAGCGCCTTGGGACGTCGACATTCAACGGTAAGTAAGTGGATAACCGTTTTCATTTGCTTTTTGATTTTATGATGAGGGAAACGGTTTCGCGTGGAATTTCAGTTGTTTTACAGTTAATTAACATCACGTCCGTAATCATACGGAGAGGTGTACCTAATAGAACCCCCACATTTTGCCAGTTATATTTAAGTCCCATGTAGTAGGAGGCGAACAAAAAAATAACCGACTTCCAAAAAAAAACACTAAAATAATGGAAAACAACTTTACTTTCGGAAGTCGGTGGCAAAAAAGTCAATGAAACAAACAATAGTCACCGACTTCCGAAAGTAAAGTTATTTTCCATTATTTTAGTTGTTTTTTTTTTGGAAGTCGGTTATTTTTTTAGACAATTGGTTTTTAAACAATCTAATCTTCCTGTGCATCTATAAATGTGTATTTATAGCTTGACACATGATCAACGGGGTGATTGCGTAACACACTTACAACAACATTCATTGCGTTATTTAATAATGAAAACAGCAAAAGGGTCTGAACGTCTGCTCTTCCAAGCATTCTGAATAATTTGCCTAGCCAAAAAATAAGAAAACAAAAATCTCGACAAATGAAGAACATCTTAAAAGTCTATTTTACCTAGGTCATCGAAAAGGGTTTTCGGTCCCTTAGTAAAACCCGGGAAAAACGGGTTTTACTATAGGTCCGAAAACCCGTTTCAATGCCCTAATTTTACCGTTGAAAAGTTTAGAATGGGGTAGGGGCCTGCGTGTGAGTCTACTACCAGACAAAGACCTGTGAGCGAGTAACACCTAAATCGAACCGATAGCGCACATAGTCTTAGCTCAAAGAGATTGAGTGATGTTTTAATGAAATTGTTTAATTAATGTATGCTGAAATAATTTGTGTTTTTTTATTTACTTAGTCGAGTTTATGCCTGTTTCAGACAAACGGATCCAAAGGAATTTTGAAATCCTTTGGATTGTATAAGAAACTCAGATCCGTTTGCCGGAGACAAATAATGAATTTTATGGCATAGGCAATGTTAATCTTCAGCTGGGTCCAACTAATGGTATTAACAAGGCAGATGTCAATGAAAACGCCGGGTAGGGACACCCTAAAACGAGGTTAACCTTCAAAAAGGTTCGGTGCGTAGTAGTTGCAATTGGTGTGTATGGACGAATCAATAGGAGTTTGTTATGATTGTAGCTAGTGGCGTTCTGTACTTTTTATCTACCCTCATTAGAATAAAAACTTTTTTGCAAAAAATAACCGAATTCCAAAAAAAAAAAAAAGTGGAAAATAACTTTACTTTCGGAAGTCGGTGACTATTGTTTGTTTCATTGACTTTTTTGACACCGACTTCCGACAGTAAAGTTATTTTCCACTTATTTTTGTTTTTTTTTGAAGTCGGTTATTTTTTGCAAAAAAAAATTATAATTTTACCCTTTTTAGTTATCGTATCACACACAAATTCTTGTCAACTATCAATTTCGCAATTTCTTTCACTTGGATGACATATTTATTCCAGCTATTTTGATTTAAAAACTAAACTACTGAACTGATTTTGATGAAATTTCTATGGGACCAATCGAAAAGTATATCCTTTTAGATAAAAGATGAATTTTTCAAATCGGTTCATAAATTACGAAGATATGAGGTAACAAACAAAAAAAAATACAACCGAATTAAGTACCTCCTCCTTTTTTTCAAGTCGGTTAAAAAGGCGTGAGGTTTCAGTTTATTCGAATTACATTATCGATTATGGCTGGCTATGAGTCAAAAGCCCGAAGTTTGTCAAGCAGTATTTTTATATAGCCTTCATCATGTCCCACTGTTGGGTAAAACGCCTCCCTTGTCTCCTTCCAAACCTCTCCATCCTGAGCGATCTCTAGCCATGTTAGTCCCGCAAACCTGATCAGATCATCGCGGTCGACTTCGACGGCGCTATTCTTCCTCAAGCAGTCTTACCAAGCAATCATCTGTATAGGCATCTGTGTAGACAGAGACATCGTATTACCCAGTAATTTGATTGTGGTGGTCAGATAGGCAGTCGTTTCATGTAGAATACTGCTACATTCAGCTGCATCCATAGTTGGTAAATTAGGCAGATATGTAGGTAGATATACTGCTAACGATATAATTGTAGCTACTCCAATTCGGGTAGTTATTTTATTTGCTTTTTCCTTGGTTTTGGACATGGTGTACGGCAGCTAGCCAAGAGAGGTTTGGCCTTGGTGCCAAGAAACTATCGCGAAGCAAGTGCTATCTGCAATTAAATCACTGTACATTTGTATCTACACTTAATACATGGTGGACTGTATTCAGAAAATCATCATTCTGAACCCCCACATTTCAGAAGTTCTTCGTCGGTTTAAAAAAAAACCAGCTTTTGCTGCAGAACTACAATACCTACACGGTCAAAATGTAAGGACAAACTGATTTTTTTTTAAATAAGCGACGAAAAAATCCTGTGTGGGGTTTAGAATGATTTACTAAATACGTGGTCACCGTTTTAGCGTTGGTGTATCTTTCACCTTGTATGATTTTCTTCTGATAAATACAGTAAAAAGATTTTTGTTTCATGAACAGAACATCACGGTTGTAGTCCTTGTATGGTTAAGTAGTGGTGTACCCATAGTACATCCACTTGTCACTAGTTATGTTTAAATCTTAAGTAATAGGGGCGTGCCTATTGCTATCAACCGGGAAATAATCCATATTCCCGGCTGCTTTTAACAATGGAAAAGCCTAATAACACTGGTCGATTTGGAAACCGAATCGCTGTGATAATATCTACCAATTGTATTCTTGCTCTCTCTTGCACTTTCTTTTACATACTTGTCACTAGGAAGTATAAAACAAAGTCGCTTCCCGCTGTCTGTCTGTCTCTATGTATGCTTAGATCTTTAAAACTACGCAATGGATTTTGATGCGTTTTTTTTAATAGATAGACTGATTCAAGAGGAAGGTTTATAATTATGTATAATACATGCATATTATATTAGAGAAAACATTAGTATCTACATTGCACCCGTGCGAAGCCGGGGCGGGTCGCTAGTCAATTATAAATAAGAGTAAATTCCTGACGGGTTGCTCTGTTGATAGAATTAATTAATGGGGTGGGGGACTCAGGGTAAAGGTCCTGTCAAGTACCTCAGTATATGTCTGTATTAGCTATTTTACGACCTATGAGAAAAGTTGGGTTAAGTAAGGTTTGTATTACAACAAACTTCACAATCTTGCTAGTATTAACAACAAAACTTAGATTGTCATGTATAAAATTAAAACTTTTTACTTCTTCACTGAATTAAAATCCTCTCTACATTTAATGGTCTAGGAGTTACCAACACGTTGTTACTTATTCAGAGTAGTGCTGAAGTTCTGAAAAATTGAAGTATATTTTTAATCTTGCTCTCTGCTGTGGTATTAAAAAAATAACATGAAAATATATTGCCACGGATGTGCGGTTGTTTGAACTGGACTGGAAGGCAATTTCTGTATCGTTGATAAAAATTAAACATATTTTTTACCTAATGGACATTTGGCTTATGGCTTTTAACGAAACAATTCGCCAAATTATGTTTTTCTTGGCTATTTTGCTATATCTATATCGTTAGCAGTCTGTGTATTTAGTATTTTGGATTGGACTTGGATCCTTTCAAAATACCGGAGCAACAGAGCGGTGACATCCATCATCACCTTCCTGCCCTTGTCCCATTCTACTTGGGGTCGGCGCAACACGTTTTCTTCTTCCATTCTCCCCTTCAACCGTCACGGCGTCATTTACTCCTTTCTCTTTCATATCATTCCTTCCACAATCCATTCACCTTTTCTTTGGCCTTCCTCTCCCTCTCCATCCATTTGCATTTATATCCATTTCTCTTTTAGTAGCATGCGTTTCATTCCTCCTCATTACATGTCCAGTGGCATCCACTGGGCAGGTATTTTTACGCATCAGAAAGAGAGAGAGGTGTTTTTCAGGGATAGGAAAATCCATGGGAAACAGTAAGCAGCAAGTACAATAAATCTTTGCTAAACTGTAAGGCATTTTTAACCGACTTCAAAAAAAGGAGGAGATTCTCAATTCGGTTGTATTTTTTTTTGTGTTTGTTACCTCATATCTTCGTCATTTATGAACCAATTTGAAAAAATCTTCTTTTATCTGAATGGATCTACTACCCGGTTGATCCCATAGAAATTTCATCAAAATCGGTTCAGAAGTTTGGTTTTGAAATCAAAATAGCTGGAAAAAATATGTCATCCAGGTAAAAGAAATTGCGAAATTGATACTTGACAAGGATTTGTGTGTGATGCGATAACTAAAAAGGCTAAAATAAAAACTTTTTTGAAAAAAAAAACCGACTTCCAAAAAAAAAAAACTAAAAAAGTGGAAAATAACTTAACTTTCGGAAGCCGGTGACTATTGTTTGTTTCATTGACTTTTTGCCACCGACTTCCGAAAGTAAAGTTATTTTCCACTTTTTTAGTGTTTTTTTTGGAAGTCGGTTTTTTTTTGCAAAAAAGTTTTTATTGGCATTAATAAAGTAAAACACCCTTAGATAATATCACGCCTGTAATCTCCGATAGAGGTGCACCTAATAGTACTTACACCTACGTTTTTCTAGTTATGTTTAAGTCCCATATATTAGGAGGCGAACCTTTTGCTTTCAAATGGACACATATCTAGACTTTGTAGCTGCTAATGAAAAAGCCAATAATGACTTCAGAAGCGAAGTCCATTAAAACAGTCTTCATATAAAAAAAAAAATATACAGCTGTACGTCTTATTCTCAAGCTCGCGTTCGTTCACATTCTTGTCTGACAGTAATCAGTATTCATTGTATGTTAAACGATAGCGCACCTGTCAGCGTTGCAGTATTGTTGGTTTTCATACTCAAGTGATAAATATCTCTAGGGTAGGTACACACACGGACAGTTACGGTGGATCACCTATAAGGCGAAAATCGCTTGCACCTGGGGTTTGAGCTCAGAGCGGCGGTTAAGCTGCTCAGAGGCGTGCACAGCATGTTCTTTTGAAAATGCACCTGGAATGACCGTCACAGTACATTCGTGAGATGGGATTACAATACTTCCATTTAGTAGTGGCGGGGCTAGGCCAGTGTTAACGAACCTACGATATTTACTTTGTCTATGTTAAATAATTACTCTTAAAAGGAAACTGTAATGTACTAAAACCAAAACTATACTATTTTAATAATTTCTAACTAACTAACGTTGTGAAGCAAAACGTTTGAATAACGACCCCACCAGACAGGATTTATTCAGCTTCTTGTTGAATACACAACTCGAACTCGTAACTGTCGCCGCACATGAATTATTCTGAAGTCTTGTGCAGTATGTACTTTATTTGCTTAAGTTCGTGCAGTCGTTGCACTGGAACAACTAAGTGCATCAACCTGACACAATGCCGGCCGCATCGGGGACGCAGAGATACTCCTTGGCCACAACCTAAAAGCTAAAGCGACACGATTGTTGCCAGAGCACAATCAATCTTTAATGTTCCTGCGGCTAGGACACAGGCCTCCTCTCTTAGAGAGAGAGAGTGGGCTGAAATTCAACACGCACGCAGGCCTACTGCGGGTTGGTAGATGTCACATGTCTTCGAATTTTTGGTTCTAGGACATGTCGGTTTCCTCATGAATGTTTACTTCACCGTTTTGAGAGCAGTGGTGATGAAAACTGGCAAAGTAACGCGCTTGCCTGGGTCCCATTACCACTATGCCATCCACTGCTCGTCGCAAGAGCGACTGAGCAAAAGTGAAAACAAAATCGCTTAAAGCATGTTACGAGTTACCGCGACGCGTCAGTAAACACGCGCGTCTGAGGTTGTGACCAGGGCTCGGGGCGATACGCGGCGTCCGCAGCGACTTGTGACGGCTTTGTGCACTGAAACCCGATGCCTGCGGCTAGGGGGAGTCCGCCTCACTTTTTGTGCTGCATTGTCTTTGTAACTGAGACGTACTGGCCAGAAAATTCTGGAAAGAAATTCTGGAAGGATCTGGTTTGCATCGTAATTGGACAGATAGAAATGACATCGAGTATTAATAGTCCTTTAATGCTTTATTTATTGCATTGGCTAACCTGAGCTTGAATAATTCAGTATTATCGTTTTGTTTGATGGTTTAGATGTATGTATGTATGTACGGTGTAGGTACTTCTGTTTTGTGTTTGTTTCTTTTTGTATTTATTTCGTTTATTTATTTACAAATTTCTAATACTTTCAAATATTCCTTAAAAAAGACAATATAAAAACATTAAAATTGTATCGACCGGTATCGGGAACACGGTCCAAGCTACTGACACAGTTAACCCTATACAAAACTCTTTGGCACACCATTTCCTCCCTTTACAACTGCAGTCACCGGCAGGTGGTTAAGTTACGACAGTTGTGTTCAACTTTGCTTGGCCCCACGGAAGTTTTCCCGTCAAGAGCTATACAAAGCCCAGCCAAACGGCAGAACTACACTTGATATTATAAACTCATTGTAAAAGTACAATGATTTTAGTTCTTACATCAGCAATGCAACAGTTACCGCATTGTAGTGAGGATAAAGATCACTTTAGTTTAGACAGATTTAACAGTGACAGCAATCTTATCTTATTGCTATGCTGGTGAAGGTGTGTTTTGACAGTAATGTCAAGTAAGAAGTAAAATAACTGTGAACAGACTGTAGTGTCAGATTGTTTGAATAACATTTGTTAATCTGTGGTTTTAAAGGAAAAGAACATTTATTTCTAGTTTGCGTATTAATTTAAAACACAATTTTGAACCCGCAGTATTGTCTATAAAAATTTATTTCGTGAATGGCAGAGATCTTCATGTAGGATGCACAATCAAATGACTTGGATGACTAGATAGTAACAGAAGTATGATACGAAGTATGAGTAACAGGGTATTAAGTTTCTCACCCTCTATTGAAAAAGAGGGATCCTCCGACCAGGGTGTCGTGTCTGGTGGGCGTGTAACGGTTGTTCTTTAGCCGTTGTGCCTATTAAACTAATCTCCGGAGAACTTTGCTTGCACCATGTAGAATTTGCGTGACATCAGGTATGATTTCATTAATTTTTATGTGACGTTGCAGATGCCATAACAAAACATATTCAACAATTCATCTCCCTCGATTTCAAGCAAATTGCAAATATTCACCAAATGGTCTATATCGTAACCTATCAAAGATAGGCTTCAATCACTTCAGCTTAATTACTCGTATTTGAGAATAGATGATTGGGCTTGCAATGTGTTTCTTCCAATGATGCCAATACGTCTAGTTAACGTCTAGTTTGACTCGATGACGTAGGCGTATGTAACTGAACTACAAAACGAAAGAAGAACTGAGGTTATCTTTACAAGTCTAAAAAACGAAACAAAGTTTCTATATTCCGTAATAGCGTGCCTTACTTACCAGTGTATCTAATATTCTCCAAAAATTATATCTACCTCCCATAATTTTCCCGGCGGCTGTCACATTCCTGGGAAAACTTGCGCAATGTGAGTTTACAAACATACTCGTACAAACTTGGAGTAACTTGGGATGGCAAGTATCTCTTAGGCGTAATGCACACGTAATAGGTACTTTGACTACGACTCCTTATCGAGTTTAAATAAGAAAGTCTCGAAAAAGGCTTATACATATGTAAGGTTTTATATGTTGTGATTTGGCAACTTTAAAGTGTTTTTCTTTTTATCTCTCTATGTATAATTTGTGTGAAAACAGTGATAGCAGTTGTGTGACCCGACTGCCAAGTCATATGTCTCGAGTTCGATCTCAAGACACCTCTAATTTTTCCGATTCATGTGCGTATTGTATAGTTATCATGGCATGTAAAGCCAAGTAAGAGGCCCGTGGGCGGCATAATCTGACACCAGGTTAGGCACTAATTACACGAAAGAAGAAGATTTGTGTGAAGTGGAAGTGCGTCTTGTTTCACCATTAATTGTCCGTATTTATGCAAAATGGAACCACACAGCAAACACACACTTTTGAGATATCAAAGGGTTTACAAAAACATGTGCAGCACTGTTAAATGAAGTAAAATTACTATTTAGTATGTGTATATAATTTTTTGTTGATTACTGGTATACTTTCAAAATAATTAAGAAATCGTGCATGTGGTTCCTTTAAACATTAAGTAATTAATAGGTTTTCTCATATACAAAAAAGAACCACAATCTAGGGATTTGTTGATATAAGTGAAACAATGTGATTTATAATCGGGATAAAGCTTTAATTTATCAAAAATACACGTTTATTCGACGTTATCATCAAATTGGATTTCGAAATCCACCGTGTCTAGTCCATCTATGTTGTCTTCTATAGTATTATCACAGTCGAGACCATTATAAGATACATAGTCAGGACTTTTAAAAGGGGACAAGTTTGCAAGTAGGTCTAATATCAGCGAGGAATATTCTTCTAAGCGATCTGGAAGTTAAGTTATTGCTTAGAGGTGAAGAAAGCTTCTCTAGAGGCTGTGACGTACTAGGTTCTTCACTACCTTGTGCTGTAATAAAAAAAAACTTTTATATCTTTACAACAATAACGCGTGGTTCTATAAATATATGGCCACAGTGAAATTATTTAGGTTCTTATAAAGCCGTGTCACCGCTAGGCAGGATATGTCGAGTGATGTATGTCGCCGAAGACATCGAGCGACAACGTTGCCAGAAGGGTAATGAAACATAGGGCGACATAGGGCAAATGTCGCCTAGTGTGAACGCGGTTTTACGGTTCTTCATAAAGTAGTAACACACACACGCACGCACGCACGTACGTACGTACGCACGCACACACACACCCACTCTCTCATTACTTCACATCAACCCACCACATCACCAGAATCATACCCAAGTCTTTCATACCTCAGCACTCATCATTACGTAGAAATGTTAATTACATACATGCATACACACACACACACACACACATCGTTACAATCATAACATCATACATCAGCACACGATACAACGCCGCAGTTCATACGGTGCATTCGTGTGAGCTCGTAGGTAATTTGCTATGCGATTTTGCAGTTATATATGAGAGCCCTTATACCTACTTGTCGAATAATCTTTATAAAATCACTTCACAAACGGAATTAATCAAATGTGGATAATGCGCAGGTACTAGTACTTCTCAGATACATTAAGTAGGTACTAAAATGCATTAAATAAAACTATTTACCTGTTATGGCTTCATTAGTATCTTCGGTGTTTAAGTCCAAAGCTTTATTCACCAACAGCTTGCCTCTACGTAACATTTTTACACTTAATTCTAAAGAAATAAACAAAAACAACAGAACTTTCTTTGCAGAGAAAAAAAACGGTCGTCACGCATTCGAACTATTTCGTTGAATGTCGCCTATTTTGACAGATGACGTTTGACGTTTTACTTTGAAACTGAGTTATTGCACTTTGAGTCATACCATCAATGAAATAAAGTAAATATTTCGTTGTTTAAAACGAGAAAATATGAAATCAATCATGTCATTTTGTACCTTTGAGCGATCATAAGTTTCAAAACAATAAGCATAATGGAATCACATGCTAGTGGTTCTACTGTTTAACAATATTTATTTATACATGATAGAACTGAATGTTTGTGGTTCCCTTTTGCAAAACAATATTAGCAACTAAATAATAAGAATTTATTTTACGCATAACGATACCACAGAAATTTGGTTCTATTTTGTGTATAAAAAATAATCGTTAATAATAGAAATATGTGTAATGTATAATGGTACCAAGTATGCGTGGATCTTTTTTGTATAAAATTACATGATAGTACTATCGTTTATTTGTTTGATCAATAGAGTCATGTTGTGCCGTGGTTCCGTTTTGCTTTACAAGTAACGTTTGTTATTGCTGTTGGTTCTGTTCTGCTTTTAATATACCTTGTTTCCAAGGGGAAAATCAGGTGGTTCTTTTTTGTATAAGAATTTTAGACCACTTTTACATTAGTATTCTTCAAAAAAAGTAAAAAATGAAATTTGTCGAGTGGTTCCATTTTGCATAAATACGGACAATTACAGTCCTCCGCCTGGTAGTGGCATTTTATCACTGGTTATTGCACCACTGTTAAAAGTATTAAAATCACAGTGACCTGTATTCTTTTTAATATAAGGCTCCTTCAATTAGCAGGTCTCACACTTATTGATCTCTTTTTGTGTTGCAATAAACTTGCTGTTGCGCTGCAGATTTTCAGCTCACAAGTGTAAAATAACTCTGAAAAGGACTTTAAGTGGCAAAATTTGCACTTTTCATTCATTAAGTATTCCCAATATAAATACGTGGAATAAACAAATATTTATTGTACTTACAACAATGCTTAAGAAAATAGGTGGTTCATTTAGATGCCAATGTAAACGCTTTTATTATAAACTACCAAGGCAAATTCAAGAACGAAGCCTTAATAAATTCAAGTCTTTTAATAAACGTAAACTTTGCCAGAAAGCGTTCTATGCTGTTATAGATTATATCGAGGGCAAAAAGGCTTGGGATTGAACTGCTCCAATTTTTGAATTGAGATCGAATTGTATTTTTGTATTAATTTTTCTGTTTATTTTTTTACAGTTCGACATTTGATTTTTCTGGTCATTTTTTATTTTTTTACAGTTTGAAATTTTATGAATATTAATTGTATACACAATGACATTATTTACTTATTGTATTATTCTTTTTTTTGTGCGATTTTCTTGAAATTATTTACTTTTTCAAGTAGGTACAGTATTATTATTACTTTTTAATATATTTTTTCCGATTTATTGTTATTATAGCTAGCCCGTACTGTCCCACAGCTGGGCAAAGGCCTCATTTGCCATTATTTTTCTTTTTTTTTACTTTTCAAGTGTTGTATTTTTTTTTTGTTTATTATGTGAATATGCGGACTATGAGGGTCATATGTTATTTTTTATTATTTCGTTTTAATTTATTTTAACGATTGTCTGGCAGTTTGAGTACTTTAAGCGGCCTACCCAAATGTCCTTTCTTTGGTATTGTTCGTCGTGTTATTGAGCTCCTTGGGTAGCTCGACTCATAAGTCGAGCTACACGATCACTGACATATGCTTGCACTGACTGGACAGGTCCACTAAAATTTGTGTGGTTCTTTCATCAAAAGACCATTTCAGACACTTATCTGTATAGTCTTCATCTGATTTGACCAACGTCTGAACTTAAAAGAGACAGTGGCCTCTGAGTTTGTCCCGGCTGTTTCTTCTCAGAGTAGTCAGATACGAAACACCGGCCCCATCTAGCTTTAAAACAACATGATGTGACGTGTAACAGTGTTTTCAAAAACCAATTCACAGAAATAAATATGATTTAAGTTATCAGTTGGCCTTACCATGGGAACAATACAAACAGCTACTCACACCTGAGACACCTTACCTCACAAGTTTCCAGTCCACCTACAACTTAAAGCACTGCCATCAAGAAAATGTATTGCTTTAACAAGATTAGAGGTGCGCCGCGACCGTTGCTAATTCATTTACTTGCCAGTTAAATATAGTGCACGTACAATATACACATTAATATGTGGGGCAACACTGAGTGTGTCTCTGTTCAGAGTATATGCCTGGTTGTATAACAACCTAATTATGATGTTAGCGGCGAGTGAAACGTACTTAATTGCTTATGGAGAAGTGGCGGAGGAGCGTTGAATATTTTAGTGTGGAGCCTGCCCTTTCTGTCCGCCATTTTATTTAATTTTCGAATAGCAGCCACGCATACAATCTTTATTAATCAGTAGCTATCAAGGATAGATTCTATTTATTGCTCGCGCCAGCAGTACAACTTTGTTGGCTTATATTTCGGAGACGTGCAATGACGATGTAGAAGATCGATGATGCCGATCGATAACAGCTCTTGGTAAGAGGTAATAAGATATCAATATCAATATCTAACGAAAGTTTCGCTCTTAAGGTACAGAACCAGTGTCCCATAATATGTAAGAGCACTCTTTTTATTGAATTCTCGAACGTAACTCGAATATTCGTAGTCTGGATGAGTGTCCAAATCATATTGCATAGAACGAGTGACACTTTCTCTCGAATAGAAATGACGTTAGAATACCAAAGTAGTCGCCTTTTACGATATCCAACGGAAACGAATTCAGTAAAACGTCCATTTCCAATAGGGAAAGCTTGCAGAAAATCGTAATAAAATGATGATAGAAAGAAGTTCACAAATGATACCGGTGGTAGGACGAGTGTGAGAGGAATAGCATATGATGAGGAATCTATATTATCTATACCAATATTATAAAGCTGAAGACTCTGTTTGTTTGGTTGAACGCGCTAATCTCAGGAACTACTGGTTCGAATTGAAAAATTCTTTTAGTGTTGTATACCCCATTTATCGAGGAAGGCTATAGGCTATAAAACATCACGCTGCAACTAATAGGAGCGGAGCATTAATCAAAAATGTTACGCAGACGCAGTTTCGCGGGTCAGCTGCTAAGATGATAAAGTGAACAATGAAGATTGAGCAGAAACAAATAAATATAGGTAATATTAAATCACTAGCAGCCACGGATTCTGGATTTGTGTCCGGTTGATGGTAATAGGCTCGCCCCCTATTACCTGGGACTGATTCTACGTAGGTGTACTATTAGATCCACTTCTGCGATATTATGTCAAGTAAACAAAAACACGTCTCGCCAATACGAACAACAACAACAACAGTTATAATTCTAAGAACTTCGATATATTTTTCCAAGAATATGTCGCAAGAAAAGGAAGTGTGTACGCGTGTGACTAAAGTCCCAGGAAAAACGATCCTGTTAACGGATGTGATATAAACATGCTTGTGGCGGTGTTAATACGGATTAACGAGCAATTTTAGTTGCAAAATACGGAGTAAAATTATGTGAAAGCTGTATTTTGGTGGTTATAAAAACTAATAAAGTGCAACGTAACCTTGAAAAAGTTGCGAAGGTCAGTGGAGAAGAAACTGATGCTATACAAACTGTTATTCTTTTTTGTTGCTATTGCTGCCTAATATTTGAGAGTAGAACCCGCTTTATGAATCGAGGATTTGAAATTCAAAACTTTTACAAAAAACAACCTACGAATTTCGGTGTGCTAAAATAAAGTCCTCGTGGCCTACCATGACCTCTTAATGCAGGAATGTTTTTATTCTCTTCCAGTGTGGGAACGAGATGACGCTAGACGTCATTTTCAAAACTTTCTTCAGGACATTTATTTGACGGCGCTTCGACCTTTTTTCAGAGTGTCAAGAAACGTCCAGAATCACAGCAGACATTTTGACAAGTTCGGGTTGACGTTTCTTCACTCTGACGCAACACCGGGCTCTTTTGCAGGCGGCCGTCAGACGGTGCTGGATCCGTTTGTATCGCGCTCAAGCAAGACTTGTTCGGTGGAGTGTCGCTATATTCCAGTGAATTGGAAACTGATTGCAATCCTGCTTTTATTTTGTTAAAATAATAATCGTGCATCGTTAATTTTCTTCAACACGTACATAGTTTTGATTCTCCTCGCCCGCCTACCCACGATAGCCCGGCAACCGAAATGAACCCAGAATTGACTGATGTTGGCCAAGTGTCGTTATATTCATTACATTTCATACCATGAATACCGATTACCACACAGCTTTTCAGTCGCCACTTAAATTATTTTAGTCAGTCTGTGTCAGTGGGCAGTGTGCTGACTGCATAGTGCACAGGTGTGCCGGACATACATATACCTACATTTAAGTATTTCCAGTCGTAACGGCTGTTTTATTACTTCTCACCTCTACGCCTAATGAAAAGAAAATCATAATAACGTTTCTGGATGCCGTCTTGTCATGTCTTTAAACAGCTAGTCTTTCATTAAAGCTGAAACTACGTAACCTATTTAAAAACCCTTATTCTGGGGTAGGATGATTTGTTTAAGGGTTTTTTTTTTAAGTTGAATAAGATACGTGCATTACATACATGGGATCATTGCAATACCATAATAAAAAATCTTAATTTGCAACTCAGGTTATGCCTAGTTCGGCCCCAAATGCTTTTGTATACTTTAAGTTTAGATTAAGCACTCTATTTGTCAAAAAAAATTACATATTTATATGAATTAACATTATTTACTATTTCATTATTTACAGCATTTGTATCGGATCCACATTTTCTTCTTTCAGAACAATCTGTAAACAAAGTAAAGCTCAGTTTTACGAAGGTTTAAACATGCGCTCCATCCCTTAGATTAAATGTGGTTAATCAAAGAGATGGACGCATACGAAGTAGAGGTAAAGTTTCGTTCGAAATGCATGTAAATAACTCATAACGAAGCTTTGCCTTGCTCCGGACACGTCGGAATTTCCACTCGCTAGTCGCCACAAAAGTGGTTCGGAGAAAAGCTACTCTTCATAAATTGTACATTTTTTTTGGCCAGTGTTTGGTAGTCACTATGTGTTTTAAAACACTGAATTCCTTCTATGATGTGTTGACAAACAGAAATCTCAATTTAGATACACAAATGAGTAGACCCGCTACAACTTGCTCTACTTAATAATTTAAACCGACTGCTAAGAAACGAAGGGTTACGTTTTAATCTATGTATATGTTTTTTATTTATTTTCCCATGCGCGGAATACACTATCGTAAACTTGCGGGAAATAAAATTCCTTATTATGAATTGAAATCAAAATCAAAGATGGCGGCTGTGAAAAGTAGCGAAGTTTTCGTCATGGGTGTCACGTCCATGGTAATCGAGGGCGCTCTAAACGAATATGCTGACAATATCAAAACCAAAGAGGTCGAATATGAAAATTACTTATCGAAACAAAAAAAAAAACGGAAATATTGAAAATTTTCGTCGGGACATCTTGAATTTTTATTCTAACATAATTTTCGTTATCAGTGAACCCGAAAGCTATGTAAACGACACCCATGAAGGATAAACTGAACATTTTGTGTCGGCAACATCTTGGATTTTCATTTTGGAAATCACTGAAATGTGTCAGGTGTCCTTTCACTGTACTAGATTTTTAAAAAAGTAACTCCTTATTCGTATTGTAACAATTTTGCTGTGGCAAGGCGACAAGTTCCATTATGCAGAAGCCAAAAAAAAATGTTCGAAAAACTAGTGTTCATGAATTTTAATATATACCTATTTAGAATTTTTTATTATGTCATTGTATGGTTGTTCCTGGAAAAAGGAATAAATATAATTATAGGTCGAATTGATTACCCCCTTTTTTTGAAGTCGGTTAATAGGCAGGTGGAGCAGGTTCAGCATCATCTAAAATAATTCAAGTACGACTGGGTGTCAAAGGTGGAAGTCCCCGCACAAACGATTTGCCTTTGTTTTTGCTGTGAATTTCTGAGTTTTGCACAATAAGACATTAGCCGTAAGCACCCTTGAAAATATTTGTTAAAGCTTTTTCAAAAATTTATTAGAAAACTTATTAGTTTTTATTTAGTTTTAAATAGCCAATTATTTCATCGATAAGAAGAAAGATTGAATAAAAAACAAAACAACTATAATAAAAAACAATTTCGGTCCAAAAAGTATCTGATCATTTCGAGACCAACGAACTGGCAATAAAATGCAAAAAAAATAGACGATGCCTTATAAAATAAAAAATAAATTTTAATTGTCTTTTCTCCGTTTATATGGCTTTTTTGTTAAATTTTTCTCAACAATTTCGGCCTGTAGCTTAGGTTATATTGTCTAAAAAAAAACACACACATTCTTGATTTTTACTTAGGTAAAAAAATTTTTCTTTATTGAAATCTTAACTTACTACTATTGCGAAATACGAATGTTTGGATGGACGGATGGATGTTTGTTACAGCAGTAAAGTTTCATTAAAATCCACTCAAGGAGTATAATATAATATTTGTTTTTCAATAACAAATATGCTATTAATAGTGACGTTGTGTAAAAACAAATATTACGAGGACAAAGCTGCGGCCGGAACTTAGTATGAAATACAGGCGGTTATTAGCCATGTTAACAGTTAACTGTGCAGGTTTTTTTATCTGTTTGTAGGTACTTGACATTTATACAGGTACGCTAAAAGCCATTGTACTGGTCGCGTATAATAATACGCCAAAAGGCTTTGTGCTGACCGCGTATTATTATTTCATATACCTTTCGTTTCATGAAAATGAAATGTAAACAACAAATTCAAATGAAACAGTTACATTTAGTCCATTTTATTTTTGAATAGAATTCAAATCGCCGCGACGGCCAATGGTTTGGTTTTATTACTCGGTTATTGTATTGTTTCGAACACGTATTTGGGAATTGAATTTAAATCGTTTTGGACCTATTATGTGAGGGCTATGAACTAATATGAGTATTCAATGAAACCTGTACGATTTTATTTGTATCGTTTCTGTAATTTCGAATATGAATGTGGCCCTAATGTGGCCTTCTTAGACCGCCAAAATTGATTGGTATAGCTTTACCAAAAGTGCTGCATTTTCAAATAGTACCGACATTATCTACATTCACGAAATGTATTGTACTTCCTAATACAACAATAGTATTCCTCAATAATGATCATTTCATGGAAAAAATCACTTCAATCAAAATTATTTAGGCGATTTGAGTCCAGCATGTAACATTTCGAACATCGCCTGACAGTGTTTATTTCTTTTATCCTGAGTAATCTGTGATCGCTCGGGTGTTTGAAGTTTCTGAGGACGCTGAAATCATCGAAAATGTGTGGTTTGTCCGTTGTGATATGAACCGTTTCGTTCTTTACCGTGTCTTTATGTGACCTCCATGTCCATCTGGGGTTTGGTGATGGGTTCAATTAACATTGGTGAACATTGTGTTAGCTATTTTAAATTAAATATTATGCAAAATATGTAGCATTAATTCCGCGAAAAGTTCCTGCCAGCATGCAAGATGCAGCACCGGCCCTCGAGCCCGCAAAAAAATGCACATGCAGGAAAATAAATAATAAATTAGCATGTCATGTACCCTATAGGTACTCGACGCGTGTTGCGCCCCTCCACGGGGCATCCTCAGGAGATGTTTTGACTCGACGACCGCTCGGGCGCGAAAAATTACAAAGAATTAAACCTACATATTTTGCATAATATTTAATGTCATGCATTTCCACAAAGTAACACCTGATTCTATAACTTAGCTATTTTAAAGTCAATTTGGCGACAGAACTGTATGAATCGCTCGCCCTCGGCGACTTTTGCACCGATCGATGCAAACGCATAACAGTCGCGCTTCAGCCGCGATTTAACTAGCCAGAAATGCCTTCGGTCTGCATTCATCATTCCCCCGATGTCAAAACGACACAGACGCGCATTGATGCTGTCGTGCGCAAATGCGCCTAACGCGTGATAGCAACGATGCCGAGTCGCGTTTTAAAAACGTTCAAAACACGCTACAACGTCGCCGTGGTTCTTATTCTTTGCCAAAACGTAACAGAAACCAGTTCTATGAAATAAAACCAAATCATGTTCACAATAGAATTCAATTGTAATCAAACGGAACAATACAGATTGTTGAAATTGTATGAGAATTTACTGTATTGTCCGCACCGTTCTCTCATTTTATTTTGATGGAGTGCCAGTACATGGGTACTGTTGAACAAAGCCAACACTCGCTGTGCTAGCCAGATACAATTTTAAAAGTAAACACGTGGACGTAATACTGGTACTGTGGCAGTATAAGGTCGTTTCCACAATTACAAGCACATGGGTTAAAATTAAATGTTATGTAAAGTATTTAGATTTAATTCCGCAAATAGATAGATAGAGACTTGGATGCAGACCAACAAAATATGCACATGCAGGAATAGCAAAAAAATAACATGCAATATGCATCCAAAACACAAAAAAAAATACGAGTAACATGCAATGCCCCGTGGAGGGACGAAACATGAAAGTGAAAACTGCAAGAGCCTTAGCTGTGTTCACGTGGTAGGTATTAAGACGTGCCGCAGCGAACAACAGCTGCCGTAAAAATGAAATGAAAACGTACAGAAAACAAATGAGAAGGAGTTATTGCCCTTACGTAATCTTGATTCTAGTCTTGAAAACAAAATTTCGCGGCAGCAAGTAGAATTTGAACATATTTGTGTTGATATAGTGTAAAACACCGAATTATTCATAGTTGGTTAACTCTGTTCGGTTATTCGTGAATTAAGTAATCAATAAATAATGATTTTGTTAACAAATAATAGGTAAATTAATGACGAGTTAGCAACGTGCGAAGCCCTGCTTACGAATAACCAAACATCGAGATTATCATGATAATAACATGCAGGTTTATATAATATATATATATACAAAATATAATATCTATCTACGTAGAGATAGGTATGACATTACTTAGGCATTTGTTCAAATGACCTTAACTAGAGTCAGCTAGACGACCCTTGAAGTAAGTAAAAATAGTTGACAAATAAATTAATAAATTCAAAATTTCAAACTCCATTTTACAGAAAATCCTCGATGTCTAACTTAAAATAAATAAGTTATTCATCATAGTAAAATTATTTACGAATTTCTTCAAGACGTTGCGCCCACGATTAATTAAATTTTCACAATATTGTTATTAAATTTTCATTAATAGCTTCTTAATAGCCTTCCAACGATAAAGATAGATGCAACGTCACTTCTTTAGAATCCGCAGTTTTAATCAGAAGCAATATTTGGAACAGACAAAGGAACCACTAAAGCATTTAATAAATGTCGCACAAAATGAGACAAAAACGCCACTCAAAGTTGATAAACACAGTTTATCAATTTTGTTTGGCTATAGCTTTCACGTTTTATAATAAAAACGGGAATCCAATTCTTTTGTAGTCCGGTTAAGGCGCTACGCAGAACGGGTAACTTGTATCCACGAGTTGCAGCGACTGACATCCCTGTTTATGACGTTTTTCAAATATTAAAAGAAACTGTGCAGATATTAGAAATATTAAAAGATGTTGTATTCTGAATGTTGGCAACGAAATCTCGAAATATCGCTCCGTGTTGCATTAAAATATTGTCGTAGTATTATTGCAAAACTGATATAACTGAATAAGGTGATTTAACAGTTTTAGATACTAATATTCAGTGAAATAAAGTTAATATTCAGTTTTTCAGTCAATATTCAGTGTAACTATGTGAGTTACTGCTGTTGCCCGTTCGTCCTCGTGAAATTATTAATAAAAATATTACTTGCCTATTTGATTGTGTTACCATTTCATGGGTTTAATTTTTTTGCACGGAACCCTAATTCTTTTTGTAAAATAAAAATATCCTATGTTACTAAGGTGTGTATACTGAAGCTGTGTGGAGATGTGCAAAGCGGCACGGCGCTCACAGCACACCGCTCACCACACGCCGCTCACAGCACACATCTCACCGCACGCCGCACACAGCACACCGCTCACCACACACCGCCCACAATACACCTCTCACCACACGCCGCTCACGTCTCTTCTCGTCTCTGCTGGCCTAAAGACATGGACCACCCAACCTCTCTCACCCGTTCTCTGCTCAACCGTTTCCACTACAGCTAAGCGGAGACGAGAAATGTAAATAACGAAATTGTATTGGTGGTTTACTACACATCTCCTCTACTCTCGTCTCGTCTCCGCTGCGGTGGATTCCAGCCCTAAAGGTATACACGACATATTTTCTCATCAAAAGGTATGAAAAGTTGAACAAAACCGTCCACTGTTTAACTTGTGTGGTGGAACATTTGTTAACCACGAAAGATATATTTACTTTGCGCTCAACAAAGCGTTACCCTGACGAAGCGAAGGGAATTACGGCGTTGTTAAAATACTAAATAACGGGAATTTCGTATGATATTTTAGTATGTTTACGGCAGCTGTTGGAAAAAAAGAAATAGAAATTAATATCTTACTTTCGTATTTGTATTTTAGTAATAAGTAGATGTAAGAGTGTTTTACTTGACATTTTACTAACAAGTAACTGGGATGTGAAGGCCAGGCACTAAGCTCCATGTTAAATATGTACGGGCATTCATCTGCATCTGGGTATACTTGAACCCGCCCTGAATATAGTCAAGAAAACGCTAAGCCGATGAAGTTGATGACGTCTTCTGGCAATAAAAAAATGGAATTAAAAACTAAGTAGTGTATGAATTCACATGAGTGGAGCTCTACAAGGTTCGTGGGTAAATTAACAACATTGTACTGTAAAAATCAATATCATATTAGTGTTAAACAGTAGATTATTGAACATTTTCTACTTAGTAATTTGAGGCGAAAGCTTTTCTAAGTGCATATTATAAATTACCTTTCATATCGATTCTGATGTAGTGAGTCACTGTACATAAGAATCGATATGCAAGCAACTAATGGGTTTTTACTTCTAACAACTGAGTAACAATTCATTAAAAAAAATGTATAAGATTTTCATTATTTGTCATAGTTCACTGCCTCGTTAGTCTGAGCCTGGGTTTGATTCCCGGGTTGGGCAAAGTGTTACTGCTTCTTTCCCAAGTGATTGTACACCATTCGAAAGGAAAACCCCTTCCCTAAAAAAATGCTCTTGATGTTCATATTCGAGTACCCTGATTGCCTGTGAACCTCTTAAGTAGATTTGAAAATTGAAAATAGTTCAGCTACGAGAATTTTGAAAATCTCATGAGAATCTCGGGTTTCCGAGACGACACTTAAAACAAACAGTATCCAGTTTTTAAATTGGACGATCAACACCTGTGGACGGGCATAAAACGAACACAGAAAAGGATCGAGTAAACATTATTCCAATTTCTTTGCAAATCGGATTGGATTTTAAAATAACATTTGGTAGGTGTTTTGTAGAGGGTTAGTGAATACTAAGTGAAGGTTGAATTCCGAAACTTTTGGTTATATTATATTGTTTTTATTTGAGTGAAATGAAAGCTGAAGTTGAATAGAATGAAAATACTCGAATAATTTAGGAAATTCTGTGGAAAACGGCATGGTACAGTGCAGAAGGAAGAATTCTTAAACCTCAAAAATTATACGGTCCGGCTAAAACCTGTCATTGATTAGCAATGATGAATGATGATCATATTAAGCTGGTTGCTTTGGTAGTCGGAAGCACTACTCCTCAGTATGAGGTATCGGGTTCGATTTACAGATCGGGCAAGTGTTATTGGGTTCTTCCAGTAGTAGCCCGTAGTTTGGATTCGTGCCAAGTTGTGATGGCAATATTCTCGCCCCCTATTACATGGGACTTAACTGGCGAATTGTGGGTTTATTATAGTTCTGTGAATGGCCAAAGGGAAGCTCTTTTAACATAACTTACAGTAAAATAGAATGTCAGATTCTATTTAGGAGACCGAAGTACGGCGGTTCAAAGGGAAAAATAACATCAAACCTGTCATTCTGACGTTATCTTTTGGTACGCTTTTACTACAGCCTCAAGACTGGGGGTTCATTCACACGGGTACTACTTTGCTCAGCCAGTTACTGATATACATAATTATAAAAACACTCGCTTCCGCTCTTGGCTTTGCCCGCCTAAATTCATTTTTACACAATGTCGTTATTTTCATCAACTAAATTTTCATTAAAATCCGGTCGGTGGTTTTTGCATGAGAGAGTAACAAACATCTATCCATCCATACATCCTCGCAAACATTCGCGTTTATAATGGTGGAAGCTTAAATCTTCATCATTGGTATAAGCAAATTATAGTGCATTTATTTTATACAAATAGTATATGGTTTACCATAAAAATAAATTAATAAATACTTTGCACTACCCCGCATAATAATTTATTGAACTAGGTCGCAAATGATGCATTAAATGCTGTTGAGAAAGTAATCAAGAACGTTTTTGCCGCGTCGGTATTCATTCCAGATAATAAATAGTCAAAAGAAAATTCATAAAAAGAACAGAAAGATGGAAAAATTGATTAATTTTGGCATGCTAAGGAAGATGACAATGAATAATTTTCGTTTTGGACTCATTTGTGCTACATAATTTAAGAAAAACAGCGTAAAGGTCGGTTATTAATCTCCTGAAAATATATTTATGCCGATCATTCATCAAAGATGTTTGAAAACCTTCAGTTTTTCGTTTTAAATGTCCTGTTTTCTATATTCTTGTGATGTTTTGATGTTTAGGAAACAGTAGTTAGGTTTACTTTTGTGTAAATATGTACTTATTAAGCACTGATGCAAAATTGCTCTAGCAATTCATTAGGACACCTCTGCTATTTGTCTATTAGTGAAGCTTCTACGCGCATTCCCGTAATCTTCGTAGCACAGTCGGCCTACGCCGCTACGCCGAAGCCATCCGAAGCCTACGAAAGTTACTGTATACGTAGCTCCGGCGTAGCATTCAGGACGGTTCCCTTTGCGTAAGCTTTGTTAGTGCATCGATATGTAGTTGACTATTATTACATAGGCAACTGGTTTAACATGATTACATGAACGCATACAGGATGTATCAAAACAGTTGTGGTCATATTACCCTTATCACAGACCGTCAAACTAAACAACTTTGTCCATGGGACCAATATCGTACTTAATCGAAAATAATCAACTGGCCCATACAAAACTTCAATTACTGTTCGACCCAAATGTATGGAATACCTGATTATTTTCTTGCGGTAACGATGTCGGTCTATCTTTAAATATGACCACTGACACTGACCTTTTGATACAAATTGTAAATGCGTAAAAATATAATAGATATATTATATTTATACAAGGTGTAGTTATGCAACCTCGTCAAAATTCAAGAGGTTATCATAGAAGGCGTAAATAATCAATAAAAATTACGGTACCTGGTCTTAATTTGACACTATTTCAGAATGAAGCCCTTTTTAAAAGAGGAGAATCACCCGTTTATCGAATAAACGTCTGCGTTTGATTGTGTGTGTGAAAGCGCGGTTATAGGACTAGTATCAGACGGGCCGCGTTTTAATATGGGTGGTGTACGCTTACCGATTTCCGATATTAAGAAAAAAAAATATAAAAAATTATCTACCCATTTTATTATTGATTCGGGTCGAGAATCATTAGCATAGTTACCTCCTTGAATTTGACGAGGATGCAAAGCAACACCTTGTATATTTATGCAGGAAACAAAAATAAAAGGGTTAAAAAAATAAACAGAATTCAAACAAGATCATTCTCATCACTGAATACCAATCCAAATTTTTTCACAGCTTCACTTGATTTTTCATACAATATATTTATACTAGCTGTTGCCCGCGACTTCGTTCGCGTCGAAATTTTGATGTGTATAGGTGAGACTGCCTCTTTGGCCAAGTGGTCGCAAGTGCGATCTGAATCTGGAGTTGTGCCCGGTTGATGGCAATAGGCTAGCTCCCTACTACATGGGACTTCAACATAACTGGCAAAATGTAGGTGAACGATTAGTTGCACCTCTGCCTAACGCTTCGGAGTTTACAGGTGTGATGTTATGTTATGTGTGAGAACTGGCAGCGTGATCAAAATGTAATAGACAATGTCTAGACATCAACAATTCAGTTGATAAACTTAGGTCGACGCGAGGTACAGTGTATCTTCCTATTAGATTTAGACATCAAATAGCTAGGCTATTAAGTTTTAATATTCACTCGGACATAAGTAGTATGTCGAAGTATTCTTGTATAATTAACACTGCCACTATTATCATAAATACTAATGTACAGGTGACCTTAAATAAGTATAGCACTAGTGCTATAAATGTTTACAATAATTTTACTGAGGAGGATCCATACGTCACCATGGAAAATTCTCAATTAGGATATGTTAGTGATAGGATCTTTTTGTCTAGTGAGGAAACGGGAGCCTCAGGGCTCACTTCGGATATTAATAATTTAAACTAGGAAGTGAGACAACAGAAGGTACCATTAACAATATAGTTAAACCTACCAACAGCAAGGTATCTTCTTGCACTCAATTAGTTAGTTGTAAAAAAGGGCCTCAGCAGAATACCTTGAAATTATTCCATCAAAATATTCAAGGTATTTCTTCCAAATTGTTTGAAATTGAATTGTTTTTGGAAAAAACTATGTTCGACATTATTTGTTTTACTGAACATTGGCTGAAGGATTACCAAATGCTTATTAATTATGAGAACTATACGGTGGGTAGCTGTTTTAACCGTAAATCTATGCTGCGTGGAGGTTCCCTAATATTAATAAAAAATTGTTTTAAATTTAAGCAACGTAATGACATAGTAGGTCTCTCGGTTGAACATTGCGTCGAACTGTCCTGTGTTGAGCTAGATAAGCATGTAATTGTGTGCGTGTACAGACCCCCAAACTATCAAAACTTTACATTATTTGAATCAATAATGGAAGATGTCCTGTCAAAACTTGCAGCCAATAATAAATCTGCAATTATTTGTGGTGATTTTAATATCAATATTTTAGAAGTAAATTCGAACAGCAGTAGGTTATTAAATATTTTTAAGTCATTTGATTTATCCAACATTTTTATAGAACCTACTAGAGTCACTCCATCTTCTGCGACTTGTATAGATAATATTTTTTGCGATTGTGATTACTTAGATAAAGCCATAGTAAGTTGTCTGCCGTCTGATCATAGCGGCCAAACGGTAACATTTAGGTGTAACACACCATTGCAGAAAGTTCAGATTAAATTTAGACCTATAACAACTAACAAATTAAACAAATATAATAATTCCCTACTGAACAAGTTAAGTGTTATGAGCCATCCTATGGACGATATTAATGTAAATCAATTGTACGATCATTTCTTTTCAATAGTTTACACTGAGTTCAATAAAAATTTTGAAAAGAAGATAAAAACCATCTGCCCTAAATTTATATTTAGTGATTGGGCAACTAGAGGTATAAGAAAAAGTAGAGAAAAACTATTTGAGCTGTATGGCCTTAAGCCTTACATAAACACTGAAACTTTTACCAAGTATGTTGCTAATTATTCAAAGATTTTTAGAAATACATGTAAGGTTGCTAAAGCCTTACACATTAGCAACAAGATCAAAACAGCAGAAAATAAAATAAAGACCGTTTGGAAAGTCATAAATAATGAGACTAACAGAAAAAAAATACGTAACTCAAGCTATACATTAGATACAGCATGTGGTCCTAAAACCTCAAATCAGGAAGTAGCTCAAGAATTTGTAAATTTCTTTACCGATATACCGTTCAAAACTACGGAGGCTCTAAATTCCTCACCTGAAGTCTCAATGGCTTTATTAAAGGCGAACGTTTCTGGCTGCCCGGCTGAATTTAAATTTAAACACATAAACCCTATGACAGTTATTAAAGCTTTCCGGCAAATTAAAATCAAACTGACCGAAGATCTATGGGGAATGTCTATCAAAGTCTGTACATCCATAGTTGAGACTATAGCACCATACTTAGCTTTAATTTTTAATTTATGTGTGGACCAAGGAGTTTTCCCTGATTTAATGAAATACAGTAAAGTCATACCACTTTTCAAATCCGGGGACAGTAAAGATACTAATAATTATAGACCTGTATCCGTGTTGCCAGTTTTTAGCAAGGTGTTTGAAAAGGTAATGCTTAATCAAATGCTCAATCATTTTAACACAAACAAAATTTTACACGATCAACAGTATGGTTTCACCAAGGGACGTTGTACGACTGACGCCGGTGTAACCTTATTAAAGCACATTTTTGCTGCGTGGGAAGAGTCCCAAGACGCAATTGGAATTTTTTGTGACCTCTCCAAAGCATTTGATTGCGTTAATCACGAAACATTACTTTTGAAACTAGAGCATTACGGACTAGGTAAACTTGCACTTGGTTTGGTAAAATCTTATTTGAGTGACAGGCAACAGCAAGTTCAAATAAATGGAGTTAATTCACAGGGTTTAAAAGTAAAGATGGGGGTTCCGCAAGGCTCAATATTGGGTCCTTTCCTCTTTCTAGTATATATAAATGATCTACCCTATTTATTGAAAAACCAACCTAAGAATATGGTGTTATTTGCTGATGACACTTCCCTAATTTTTAAGATAAGTAGACGGGCCCAAAATCTAGATGACGTGAATGATGCCCTACTTCAGGTCCATAATTGGTTCACAGCAAACAATTTAGTATTAAATGAAAAAAAGACTAAATGCATAAGATTTGCTTTACCGAATGTTAAAAGTAATGATTGTGAGATAGTATTGAATAAAGAGAAACTAGATTTCGTCGATAAAACGGTTTTCCTGGGGATTACGCTGGATTCGAGGCTACAATGGGGTTCTCATTTAACATCCCTTGCGGGGCGACTGAGTTCGGCAGCATATGCTGTTAGAAAAATTCGTCAATTCACTGATGTAGATACCGCAAGACTGGTCTATTTTAGTTACTTCCATAGTATAATGTCTTACGGCATTTTGTTATGGGGACGGGCTGCAGACATCGAGTCTATTTTTATTCTGCAAAAAAGAGCCATCAAAGCCATATACGGCCTCCGTAGGCGCGATTCTCTAAGGGAACTGTTTAAAGACATTAACATTATGACGGTACATAGCCAATACATTTATGAAAACATAATGTACGTTAGAAAAAATCTGCATCTTTTTAAAAAAAGAGGTGACAGACACAATTACAATACTAGAAATAGGGACCAATTAGTTCAGCCAGGCTTTAGACTCGCTAAAGTAGACTCATCTTTCATGGGGTACTGTTTGAGATGCTATAATAAAATACCACAAAGTATTCTTGAACTTAATGAGACGAAATTTAAAACATGCATTAAACGCACACTGTGTAAGCAAGCTTATTACAAGTTGGGCGATTATATCGCTGATAATAATGCTTGGCTCAATGCTGGTCCTGCTCCACAAGGACAGGGGCGCAAAAATTGATAGCATTAAATAGTATTGTTGGGGCTGCTGAAGATTGTTCAACTGTCTTTGCATTGTATAAATTCAATCTTTTTAGTATTATATAGCAGCATAGCCTATATTGTGTGAGTACTATGTACTAGAAAGCTATCAGTCACAGGAAACCTACTTTTTTACTTTTTCTCGACTTGAATGTGCCCTGGCGGTTAAGAGTATGTCATGCTCACTCAAATGTCTCGCTGATGGTGGCGTGTGTGTCGGGTCATTTAGTTCCCTTCAAAATGGTTGAGTTGAATGATGGCTGATCCATGCGTCATGTTCGTGAACGGGCGCTGTCAGTTGTGACTGGTCATCTCTTGGTTGCCACGGTTTATTTGAACTAATTATTTTGTTTTTTAATTGCCTTTTTTTTGTACTGTGGACACTTTTAACGTGCACGTCTTGCTACATCGTTCTCACATAATGTACCATCTCTACAAGAATGATGTATCCAAGATTTTTTGTAAAAACATTATGATTTAAAAGAGTGTCCATGGAGTTTCTTGCCCATTCTTCTCCATAGAGATCTACGCTTTGGAATGGGCAACTACAGTACTTTCACAGTTATTATGTCTTGTGACTGGGACTGTAGCTTCATTTTTTATTGCTGTCTTTGTTTCGACAATTCAAAAGTGCCTGTAATTGGCCTACTTGAAATAAATGCTTTGATTTTGATTTTTGATTTTGAATAATGTGGTTGATGACTACAAAAGGCGCCCTTTTTAGGCGCTGTAATTCTGGGCGGCAGAGGTCCGAAACAAAATTAAGTGGCGTTGAGGAGACAGTATGGTTAAAAACTGGAACATTAAGGTGCTATACAACTTTTTTTTTAAAGTGAACAATCAAACGCCTTGCTGGGCGCTAGTTAATTATTTATTCCAATACCGTTCTGTATACAACATTAAATAACTTATTAATTTTCCGTCAGCACATGCAAGTTTTAGGCGCTTGAAACACGTGAACAGCCAACATATACGAGTAATTGAACATGTGAGAAGCATGGAGTGCACGAATGAATGCCTAGCACTTTTAAGGTTTGTCCCTGGGATTTGTTGATCGTCATAATAAAAGGCAATTTTAAGGGAAATTGCAACCTCTAATTGAAATGGCAAGTTATTTGGAATAACGGGTATGCAGGGAATTAAAACGTTCACTCCTTTAGTAGATCCTGTAATAATGGCGGCTTTTATAATGTTTCTGCCCAGCTCTGTGATACGAAGCCTGGTGCCGTTGCACAGTATGGGTGTAACCAGGTTTCGCATCAGCAGAACTGGAACGCAACATAAAGCTCCAGTTAACAAGAGTTGAAAACAGTATTATCGTCATTAGCCATCACAGTGTGTATACTTTTGAATCGCCGACGATCATCCACATATATGTATATCGACGGTCTATTTTTTTTTTAATAATTTTATCAACCCATTTGTTCTTTGGCGACAGCACTTTAATATTTATATTAACCTCCTTAACCTTAACCCTTTATTATTTATATTAACTTCCAAATTGTAAAAAAAAACGTGCTTAATAATTTCATCCTGTGTTGCCAATGAATGGGAAAATTCTTCGGAAAATACTATTTTCCTATCTGCGCCCGATTCCATACGAAAATTATAAATATTTTCCCATTTCCAGCAGCTTATTCGCAAATAAATTTGATTCATGGTCGTTGTACAGTTGGACGCGCATGTTGCACGTAAGATGGGAGCTTTTCGATCCTGGACATAGTGGCGACACCTTGAGACTTGCGTTTATTTTACCCGCCGGTGTGCCCCTCTCAATAACTGGCAGTGTCTGTATGAAAACACCTGCGAGCAAAATAACAACGCCGCCCTTAAGCGCCTGGTTGCCGCGGATGTCCTGCAAGCTGCGGTTTAACGCCTCTAATACATGCTTGTGCAGCATTGTGCACTCGTTCCATACTATTAACCTTAAGCAGACGCACCGGGCGTCGGCAGGTCCAGGGTTGACGGATTAGGGGACCTCCCATACACTCCTCCCATACCTCCCATAACACTGGACCCGAAACGGTGGCGCGTAGTGTACCACGCGCGCCTCTCGTAACGGGGCGAGTTTTACACCTCATAGAGCCATATGAATCTTCTGTTGGCCCTACTCCGCGAGGACCGCAGGAGTTAGGCCAACAGAAGATTCAGCACAAATGCAATGTGATTGCTCAGTTGGCGCAGTGGCTGAGCGATTGACTGCTTAGATCCAGATTATAATGATCAGGGTACAGAGAAGCTGGCAGTGAATTCCAGACTGGTGGTTCTCACAATAAATGTGGAAGCATAGCGCTTTTTTCGGGTCCGCGGAATTTCAACAATATAACGGTGACGCTTCGCCGTATCTCTGCTCGTCCGATAGTAGAATGGGGATGGGGGAATTAGATTGTGTAATTCCAAAGCACACTCCCTGAAATGTAACCAATAAAAAACCAATAGGCTGGAAACTTTGCGGCGATATTCAAGGCTTTAGAGCTTAGCTTTGACAAGGGAGTTGTTGTCAATGAACCTTTTGTCACGTAGCTCAATAGCTTCCATCGCCTGCAGCTACTACTTGGCTAATCCATCCCAGTGGTGCGAACAGTACTCCATGCACGATCGAACTTGTGCTTGGTATAACGTGAGCAGTTGTTCCGGCGTGAATTACTTTCGCACCCAGCTTTCTAGCGGCCAAAATTGAGGGTCGAGCCCAAAGTAACACCAAGAAGCTCGAGATGGTTAGTGATCGGGACGGATACATTTCGGAAAGTTATTATTATGAACTTTAGCTTATACAAGGTGTTGCTTTGCATCCTCGCCAAATTCAAGGAGGTAACTATGCTAATGATTCTCGACCCGAATTAATAATAAAATGGGTAGGTAATTTATATATTTTTTTCGTAATATCTGAAATCGATAAGTTTACACCACCCGTATTAAAACGCGGTCAAACGCGGTCAGTCTAATACTAGCCCTATAACCGCGCTTTTACACACACAAACAAACGCAGACGTTTATTCGATAAACGGGTGATTCTCCGCTTTTGAAAAGGGCTTCATTCTGTAATAGTGTCAAATTAAAACAACTAAAAAGGAGCGTTTATTATTATTGGCCAGGTACCGTAATTTATGTTGATTATTTACGTCTTCTATGACAACCTCCTGAATTTTGACGAGGTTGCAAACTACACCTTGTATTAATTGTAAACTTTTAACCATTATTTAAAACTTTAAAGAGATTTTTTTTTGGTAGTAATGGTAAATTTTCATTTGGTAATTTATGAACACCTGTCTTTTAAATGCCTAAAAAAAAACTAAAAGTATGTTAAACTATTTTATCATGATTTGAAAATCATTAATAATTAAGTTAAAACCAAATACGTATTTGCAAAAAGTGGAAACCGGGGATCGAACTCGTGAATCATGTTTATTCTTTTTGGAAATCATATAGCATTAAAAAAAAAAAACACAAAAAGTGAAAACTGGCTGCGATTCGAACCTGCAAACCCTGGTTTACAGGGCGGTCGAGTCGCGAAACCGTCAGGCCACTTTCTTCGGTGACAAATGGTCTCAAATAGCTGTTCTATTCTAATGTCAGTTGTCAGTCAATTGTCAAACCTCACTATTTGACAATTGACTGACATCACCTCACTGTTTGACAATATGGAAATAATGTAATATTGCTCATCCCCCTAAGTTATTAGCGTGATAATATATAGCCTTTGTGCTAAACCAGACTATAATCTTTGTGCCAAATTTCATTCCGATCCGTTCAGCCGTTCTGGCGTGATTGAGTAACAAACATCCATCCATCCATCCAACCATCCATCCATCCAAACTTTCGCATTTATAATAGAAGTATAGATTATTCTAATTTCAGCCTCACCAAACAGAAGTAAGAGTAAATCAAAAGGCAATAAAATATATTGCGAGATGTTCAGCCGTAAAATATTAAACGCTATATAGATAGGGTTGTCTCGTCTTTGATTGGAACACAATCTCCAATTTACTGCGCTGTCAAGAATGTAAGAAATAAAATACTCCCTGCGCTGTAATATTAAAAGGGGAAACGCCAGAGGAGGGAGGTTCTTAACTTTTATTCGTAACAAGATGTATGTGGCGATGGGGCTATGAATTTATCGTATTGTTTCGTATTTGTTTTATGGAGCAAAAGGCAATTAGGTAATCATGCCCATGGGTTAGAAGTATTATGTATTCATATTGGATAATGTAATTACATTATACGTAATGACATGTTGTGCCTAATCCATAATAATACCGTAAATTCTGAACTGTTTGTTTGCCTGTCACTTTTTCAATCCTTAACGGCTGAACAGATTTCATAAAATAATGATTAGCTAGGATTTTTAGACCAATGAAGCCTTCGGGTACATTCGTACGAATACTCTCAAAAGATAGATATCGGTCAAACCAAGATTAAACGTAATCTCAGCATATTTCTTAAATATTGAGTATAGCCAGAAGAACGTTGTTTGAAGAGCAGTGTTGGCTCAGTTTATACTGATCCCATGAAAAATAACCGAAGAGTTTAATTTGCTTCAAAATACTAAACAGTAATACGACATTAAAAGATGGCGGACATGGGTTGTTCCAATAATTACTAATAACTCCTTTATTAACTAGCTTATGCCAGCGGCTTCGCCCGCGTGGAGTTCGATAATTGACCCATGGGATCGTCCTACCGGGATGAAAAGTAGCCTATGTGCTATTCCAAACTATAATCTATCTCTGTGTCAATTTCAGCTGTTCTGGCGTGATTGAGTAACAAACATCCATCCATCCAAACTTTCGCATTTATAATATTATATATTATAATATATAGTATAGATTATTGGAACAATTCATGTCCGCCACTACTATAGAATTTTATTGTTATATCACCAATAATAACGCTGTACTCAACGTAACAACAGTCTGAACAAACCACTTCAGAATCCCGTAACTTAGCTCACGCTCTCGACATCGCATTGTGGATGTCTGGACACTTGATTTCGACAACCCTAGCACAATACAGGGTGGGTCATAAAATTTTATGAACACACTGTAGAGGAAACTCACCCTTAGCGAACTATTTGTCGAGTATCTCCACATTTTTCGGCGTATCTTTAACATGGCAATACGGTCGGATTATGCCGAGGTAAATGGCAACCCAAAGGTGTCTGAGGCTAATTTGAATATCTAAATGAGTTTCACCGAAGAAAAGATTTAGGGAAATTATTTCTTTGAGTCTGAAAACGTTTTGTGAGTGTATCTTTTTTAGCTAAGAATTGGCTATCTCGTTTTGGGCTTCCTTTGTTTAATTTAAAATTGGGTTCGTTCCATTTCTTACACCCGTATATATGAACAAGTCAAAGTGTTTACTTGAGTAAATGTCATTATTTAAGATACGATTTTTATCATGTATTTTAGTAATTGCTTGATGTTAGAACTCTAAACAGTTATAATTCTTAGCTTTGCTACATTTGACTGTTATTACTTCGTTTAAATTCTTGTCTATTGCATAAAAAAATTGCACAAGTAATTACTTAAGCGCAAGTAATTACTTTAACTTGACTATAGATACGGGTGTAAGACTTGAGTAATTAAGCATCACACATAAGAATATCTGAAGACCTTGACTCTCTATAAGAGACTTTGCTAATACGGCGTATGTTTCAGGAATTTCGCGCTTTGAGTTTTTTTTTTCGTTTATTCGTTCAGAATAAAAGTCAATTCAAATAAGTAGAGCAATAAAAATACAGGCTTACTTTTAGTGGTTCTACAAATATAAAGTGCCTGCCGCCTGGTGCCTGCTTGCTCTACGAGCCACGAGTAATATAATCTTGTAAGGGCGAGTTAAAATTTGATGCTGTTTTTAGGAAAATGACAGGTTTTTGTGCCTTTTTGATAGAGTCTAACAAAGTATCGCTGGTTTAAGTACCCGCATGGTTCATTTTAAGTGGTTGTCTAAGCAGAACATGTATTTCTTCTCTCATGTAAGCACGAACAAGGCAAAAATTGTTTATGCCCAGGTAATATTTGCAAGTCACCAAAGTCGCGGCATACATGGATAGAAAAATGTCAAATCAATCGTTTCGTATTTTATTAATTACAAAGGTTAAGTTAATATTGATAGGTCACACAGAAAATATGAGACTTTAAAAAAGTCTCATATTTAAGCTTCTGAGAATTTTAGTTTTCTGTAGTTATTTCAATTTCCTTTCACTATTTCAGCTTCCTTCTAGGTATTAGCTAGCTATTCAGTATATTTCGAGAGCAGCTTTGATCTTGGCTTCATGCGGGTAAAATTAATCGCCGGTTGATTTAGTAAACTTGCCGGTTATGGGCACGAGTTCATACGTAACTGCAGCTCGTGAAATCAACGGTCTATTGGGACTTTAATTGGATACTTCTGTTTTTCTTACAATTTCGCTCTTGTGTAGGCTTATTCTGCAAAAAATACAACGAGAAATCTAAATTGAAGCTTGAATTTAATTGTCAGCGCAGCTTATGCGAAGATTAACACTTCACTTCAAGCTCACTTTACGTATGCTCACGGTAAGATTTTTATAGAATAGCACTATAGTTTTTAAATCCATTAATGAATGCTAAATAGTAGAAATGTTACAAGTTTACCTACACGTAAACATGTAACTTTTTATTATCTACAACTATTTAGAAGCAGCCTGTTGATCTAAGAGCCAAAATATTTTGTCTACTTTCTTTAAACTTCCTAACTCATTAAATTGAGTCAGCCCAGAACTTGACTACTTGAAGGTATCTACTAGATACCTTCAGTCTCGGTTACATCCAGGCTACAGGACACGCAGTTAGCACCATGTCATGTGTCCCAACGCTCGTGGAACAACACCACATTTACATACATTCTATGGATCTCTTCACTAGCTTTGTAGGTATATTTTAAAATTTTTTAGGGGTCCCTCGCGTGCATTACGCGGCCACAACTTGTCGCATCTCGAACAAAACTGGTGGGACAATACAAAGGCAGCGGCAACACGGACACCCATATCCATAGTATGTGCTGCATTACCTTGCGAATGGCTTAAAGCAGTCATAGTGTGTCTGAACCCAGCTGCAACACAGAGGTTTGTACTATAGTGCAGTCGCATTTGTTTGTATAATATAAGGCAATGAAAAGGCGGATTCAACACAAACACCACTTTATTCTGTGTTGCATTATGTTGCGAATCACTTGAAGCATTATTAGTTTGTACTGTTGTCCGAAACCTACTTCAGTACAGTGATCTTTATAGTAATATAATCATATTTTTACTGCACCTAATCGTCAACCTAGCTAGTGGTTCCATCAAAAAGTAACAAAGGCGGGTCTGATGGAAAAAAAATATTTTTTAACGATTTCTTTATCGCATGAATAATCTTCTGTTATATTAAAAGTTATAATTGATATCAATTATTGGAAAAATTGCGAAAATATGTTACGCGTTTAATTGGTTGTCAAAATATACAAAAGTGAGCGTTCGTTCGCGAATATTTCCGTATTTTATACAATGTGTGACGTGATCGTTCGGAAACCTCTGTAAGTCACGTATTCATTCAGCCAAAATGAGGAACCAAATTATTTGGAATTTTCACGACATTCAGAAGCGTCTATTGTAGTAGGCTTACGATGCGAAAGTGATGGAAATATTGGGTAGAATGAAATAACTCGTGCAAAGATTTCGTGGAGTAGAAAATAGGATTGCGAAAAGACTGTATCGATTATATGAGATCCTATTCGATAGCAGGTTCACTATACATTTTTCCTTGGACATATACGAGTGCAACGTTAAAAGCCCCAATTTTTCAGTAATTCAAACCGATTTAATGATGAATAATAAATATCGATCGTAACAAAGTTATCGCTCACTCGATTAAACAGTCTGCCAATATCAACGTTGCAGAGTAATAAATTAAATAGCTTTTAAAACGAAAATGGTCGAATGTTATAAAGCTGGAATATCCGACGGAAAAAATCGTGAATTTAAAATTTAAACATCGAATTAGAGTGAATACGAGATGCGATGACCAAAATGTAATTTATGCGAACACTCGTTCATTAGAACGGATGGATGCAGACGGACACGGGTGAAATAGAATATTTGATCAATTTGCCAGAAGAGCCGGCAGTAAACGGTCGGATTGCATGATATCCGGTTTGAATTCGATTTCGTAATTGTGTGCCAAGGAACGTGATATTAAAACTAAATTCTGTTTAGAAGGATGTTACATTGAATAACTTAATGTGAGCTAGGTGTGTGTTTTTTAATGTACTTGGCTGATTCTTCGCTTTTTATTGTGGGAGTTATGTCCCACAGGCTGACTTAGACTGGGTTCAGGAGGTCAGGTAGGCAATCGCTCCATGTAAAATACTGGTGTTCAATGTCGGAAGCCGAGCCCAACACATTTGATAAAAGGCAGATGATGCAGATGATGATGCAGGTCATATTTACATAACTGAAAAAATGTGGGACTTCCCACTTTAGTCCTGAGCTATTAATTGAAAAAACTAGACCTAAATTTTTGAGAACGATACCTTTTAAAAATAAATACATATTACCAAAATTCAACAATGTGTACGGAATGAGGGTTGCTGATTATTTGGTACCTTACTGTCTAAATAAACTCCCAGAAGAATTGCAAACGTTGTATATAACTGGTTCGAAAAGTTACAAGTACAAATCAAAGCGTTTCCTGACACAACATAATCTGTGAATTGCTATAATTGTATATAACGGCTCGCCTGCACACAGATAAACCCTGAGAGGTTTCCGTTGTGTGGCTAGACTTTTTGTAAGAATAATTTAAGTATTTTAGAAATAAATAAATAAAATAAAAAATAAAAGTTACTCCCCTGCTTAAGCCTAGAGAAAGAAAGGCGTAATGCCTGTTTAAAAATCACTTTAGGTGTGTATAAACATACCACACTATATCATGACAACATACTATAAAATATGTATATTGAATTTCCAATATCCTTTGTGAACAGTGAATGTACTGGCGTACATCAGTTAGCTACAACAATCTGTCAATTTAATTAAATTTTTCAACTTTATCGTTAAAAAATTAGGTTCAATGTTGACTGAGAAAACTGTCGTGATGGCCCAGAGGATAAGGCCTCGCCTCTCATGCATGAGGTTGTGAGTTCAAATCCGGGCAAGTACCAATGTGACTTTTTCGATTCATATGTACTTTCTAAGTTTATCTTGGACATCACAGACATCGTGAAGAAACCTGGACTCATAATAAATATAAGTCTGAAATCACCAACCCGTCTTGAGCAAGCGATCAATGCTCGTGCCTTCTCTGTTTGAGAAGAGGCCTTTGCCCAGCAGTGGGATAATATAGGCTGGTATTATTATTATTGACTGAGAACATTTTACAGTTTCGGGTAGCTTGATGTGCTGCCGTCTGTACTTACCTCGGTATAAAATCAGCCTCAAATATGGAATTTTATCCAGCCAATAATCTCATCGGATTACCATTCAATATCCGCTGTGAACCGATCGGTTTCATAAAAAAAGTACTTACGTTAAAAAATACATATATAGCGACATGCTCTTATTGCGTAATCCTGTATTTATATCTTTAGTATTATAAATATTCAATTACAGATGATACATAATGGATTTTTAATAAAAGAAGTATGATAAGTGGCTTTATTTGTTGAGTCATCGTGGTAATATCTGACCGTGGCAGCACTTGGGAGCTATCAGCAAAGAGTAGAATACACTTCAACCAACTTATTTCTGCGGGCGGGAAAACACAGAACTAAAATAAAGGTACCAAGTTTGACATATCGATGCATTTTTCTTGATAAGCAGCGCCACTTTGAACTGTAAACTTAAAGTGGACATACTGTGCTTATAACAAACATTAAAAAAAAATGTTCCAGCACAGTGCTGAGATAGGGGCCTTTAGCCTCGTACAGTTTTTTTTTTAAATTGTTCTCCACCGTTTCCTGCCATCGCTTCACCGGGCCACCACTGCGCACACCGATATGATGAAGGCTACTTCATCATGTCGCCAAATAATCTGAAAAACTCAACTCAACTGTCGACCCTAAACCTAGTGTTGAAATACTAAATTAGTCATTCATTTAGTTGTACCGCCTAGAGTTAGAAAATGGGTAAAAGTCTTTCAAAATAAATAAATTAAAACATAGCCTGCTTATCGTTTAAACTTGAAGAGATACAAAAACAAAGACCATTTCATTCTATAAACTCATTTTCACAATAAATTACGCGACTCAAACGGTTCTGCGAAAACAGTGGCAAGTAAGAACAGACTTAACAGAATTAAAAAACAATTTTGTAGTAATTAAATCAAAACATGGCCGCCGAGCCGTCGGCAACAACTTTCTTTTGACGCTGTAACTCCATTTGTAAATGATCTATGACTTTTGTTTGGAAAGCCGTTTGACTTCAGTTCATCGTTTCAGTTTTAATTTAAAGTTTTGATCATTTATTCTGGGACAGTTAGGAGTGGGTTTGGAGATACTTATTAGTGGTTATGACATTTTGACACGTTACTGGTTGGACGTGTGTGGCGATTGAAACGTTCTCTCAATTTATTTTACATTTTCGCCATTAAAACTCAGTTTTCACACGAGAGCGTTCTAAATTTCCCTACTGATATATCCATACAAATAAATGTAATTTCAAAATAACAGCTTTTTACTTAATGCATATGAACGTATATACGGTACTTATAACAAAAACATAACATTAAAAAAAAAATGTAGTCTGTCTATCTGTTTGTTCCGGCCAATCTCCGAAACGGCTGCACCGATTTGACGGGACTTTTACTGACTGATAGCTGATGTTATAAGGAGTAACTAGGGCTACTTTTATTTTTGAAAAAGGATTAGGCATCCATGCAAAAAACAAATTTAAAAAAAGTATTCAAATAGGGAAGTAATAGATATTTTTATAAAAATTTCACGCGGTCGAAGGTCGCGTGCTAGTCTACTACTAAGATATCTCCATTAAACCTCATAAAGTTTTATTGACTTTATATTTAAACTATTGCTAGAAATCAAAGGACTTTAGTCCCAAGAGTAAATAAAGGAAAAACGGAACATGACAGACGAGTTCCGACTTTGTTAATATGATAAGGGAGTTAGGGAACGGTACCGACGTGTCTGGATGTGTCAGTTATTAGTCCGGGGTTAATGTCCTTGCCGTGAAGATGCCAGAGGTTAATATAAGTGTTACGCGTTTAGTACCATACATACATAACATCAAGCCTGTAATCTGTTGGATATGTGACTATAACGTAGTCATATACAGGATATATGACTACAACGTAGTCATATACAGGATATATGACTACAACGTAGTCATATACAGGATATATGACTACAACGTAGTCATATACAGGATATATGACTACAACATAGTCATATACAGGATATATGACTACAACGTAGTCATATACAGGATATATGACTACAACATAGTCATATACAGGATATATGACTACAACGTGCTCCTACCAGATAAATTAAAATAATCCCATTTGGTATAAACACTGACACTGAACACTGAATCCCCGAACGGTTAGGTAGAGGTGTACCTAATAGTACATCCACATTCGCGAGCCTATTGCCATCAACCGAGCACAAATCCGATTCTCTACTGAGAAATTCCTGATGGAAAAACCCAATTACAATTTGCCCGACCCGGGAACCGACCCCAGGTCCACATGCTCAGCAGTCGCGCTTGCGACTACTAGTCCAAAGAGGCAGTCGTTGGCGTTTAGTACCACAAACGAAAATATAGACATATTGAATCTTGACCACCTTATTGGTGATGATAGATGGACGATCTTTAAAATGGTCAGATGCCTAGTAGATATGTACTTATTTTAACGGGTGTAAATGTATGACCAGATGTATCAACATGATGGAGTAGGTATATAATAATAATATCACTGGACATTACACACAGCGCCATCTAGTGCCACACTAAGCAACGAGGCTTGTGTCGTGGACACTAGATAGTTGATATACTACATAGATACTTTTTGTTTGTAAATACATACTTATTATACATATAAACATCCATGACTCGGTAACAAATGTCTATGCTTATCACACAAACACTTGCTCCTACCGGGATTCGAACCCGGAACCCTATGAACGTAAGGCAGCCTCACTACCGCTGCGCCATTCGGGTCGTCAGTCGTATGGTATTATCGTACACTGAACGTCGTGTACTCGTCGTGTACTGAATTCAAGGTAACCGTTCTAGGGTCGGTGTCCGTTCCACCTTGTATAATCGAAGCTGACCGTAATCGGAAAGCGGGATACCGAATCGTCGTTTGGTGAGTGCAGGCAGGCCAAGGAAGCACTTCCTACCATTGACGGCCGCTTCATCAAACAGGCGCTTCAGCTGTCAAAACTACAGCTGCGCACGGTTACAGCCGCCATCACTGGACACGGCTCTTTTGCTAAACACCTCTTTGTCATAGGAGCCACAGCCCACTGTGTCGAGCCTGTATGGGGGAAGACGAGACAGCAGCCCACGTGCTTCTGCACTGCCCAGAGGTTGCCTCATACAGAGCAAAGTACTTCGGTAATCCGCGAGATTGTCAGCAACGTCAAGGCTGTGTTGGCCTTTCTCGGGGAAATGGGGTGGATCGAATAAAGTTCTTACCCGTACGCAAAATCGTGGTCGTGGAGTTGCGGACACCAGCCCGCTATACAATACCAAATCGTCTCGCGCAAATCGGGAAAGGCCTTTGACCAGCATTGAACTTCAGCTGGATTGATTGATTGATTGAGAGATTACAATACAGTATTCTATTGTGTCTTTATATTACACGACTAGCTGACCCACGAAAATTCGTCTGCGTAACAGTTTTGATTGATGCTCCGCTCCTATTAGTCGCAGCGTGTCACGTAGCCTATAGCCTTTCTCTATAAATGGGCTATCCAACACTAAAAGAATTTTTCAATTCGAACCAGTAGTTCCTGAGATTAGCGCGTTCAACCAAACAAACAAACAAACAAACAAACAAACTCTTCAGCTTTATCATATTAAATATAGATTCATGATTTGATTTATCATATTAAGTATAGATTCATGATTTAATTAGGGACTGTTAACTGGTTCGTTTATGATTTAGTAGTCGCAATTACGACAGTGACGCCCGCGTGTATAAACCACTGTAACTTTCTATCAGTGAAAGAAATTTTGAAATCGGCTGAGTAGTTTCAGAGATTACCGCCATACAATACATACAAACTTTATCGCTTTTTAATACTAATATTTAATCAAAACATTGTTTTATTCATTAATACGTACATTATTTACAAACTACAAATAAATCTTTAAATAATAATAAAAATAAGTATGTACAAGTATAAAAAAATGAATGTTTTTTTTTCAGCAAACGCACCCGACATATGTACATGAAATCCCGACATTAAGAATAACTTAATGAAGAGAAGGTTCCTTGATTTTATTGCGGTTGAATGAAACTGAATACTTTTCATAAACCCATTCGCGACCCAAAAGGAATATATTTACGTATTCGCATCAAGGGCTGACCTTATTTACCCCATGCATGTACCATAAACTAATTGAACAGCGCTACAATACAGGTTGAATTAATTCGAAACCCTGAATTTTATTATTTAAGGGAGTTAGACCAGTTTTACTCCCTGAAATAATAAAATTCAGTGTTTCCCCAGGGAAAGTAATTTTAGTTACATGGAAATGTGTTATGTTAAAAGCGGTTGTTAAAACCTACAGAGTTCTGTAGGTTTTCTCTTAGACTTCAGTTAAAGAAGTAATTTTGTAAAACTACTCACTTTTGTCCAAGGGGTAATACGACGTGTGCCCGAATAATAGTTAAGTTAATTAAGACCGTAGTCTAACTACTGTATCAAAGGGTTTTGAATAATTGGCCTGCGTAGCCGTCCTACCTTTTCATATCAAAAGCTGCCATCAATAAAAACAAGGAGTTTAGAAGAACATCAGGGTCATTTATTTATTTATTTATTTATTACATTTGGGAAAACAAACAGTAGTATATTAAGCATAAACAATTCTGCCTTAAAATAAAACTTAACGAATATACTACCCACAACATTTTCCACAGATTACTATACTATATAATAAAAACAAGCTGTTAGCAAACGTTAACTGTAACTGTATCAGGGCAAACTTAATGAAAAAGAAGTTAAAAGAAAATAAAAAGGTAAACAATATTCTATAAAAGATGTACAAAAAGAACAAATAATAATTCATGCGTGATATATCATACAGGTCCCTATCCTATACATAACTATACCTACACTTTGTAAAACTTATGGAGCCAACTGCTGATCCTTTAGAATTTTAATTATACAATTTTTAAATTTATATTTGCTCAGGAATAATATGTCTATTGCACCAAAACGCGTATTGTATGTTTCGACTAAGCGGTATAGCGGTGAGCGCACACCAGCATTGGACCTACAAAAGCTGGTAGCAAACAAACGCCTGGTGCGGACCTCCCGTCCATGCACTGTTCGAGGAACCAGGTAACACAAACCAGCCACTAGGTCAGGGCAATCAAACTTGTTTCGGCATCATACACGCATACATGAAAAGTTACTGCTGAGAAACGACTTTTCTGAAAGTTCACGGTTTACGGTAGCTGCACTCAATGTAACACAAAAACATTGTGCTGATGGATTCATTGATTAGTACAGTTGGCCTACCATGACGCCTTAATGCAGGAACGTTCGAGAGAGATGCCAATAGACAGGTGTCTAGCGCCATCTCTCTCTCGAAATAAAACTGAAACGTTCCTGCATTAAGGCGTCATGGTGACCCCACAGGGGTCATAGGGTTATTGAAAGTACAGTTACAACATTTGAAAATCGTACCTTCAATATCTCTACAAATAGAAGATTTTCGGTATATTTCAGTACAAAAAAAAATATCACAATGATGGGTAAAATAGTGCTTTTCGGCTTCGTAAACGGTGCACTTACACCAGCTATATTTAGATATTCTAGATACACATCCTAGTTTTGCAGCTAAAATGTCCAATGCTGAACAAAGACCTTTTTGAAGGAAGGTCGAGGGTGGTCGTTTGGCAAACAGATTGGTGACCGCAGCATGTTTTTATTGCCAAGCAGAAGGCATTGCGAGTTCTTTAAAGCTTTATGACGCTAGGAACTTTTTTTGTTCTCGGTGTTGTAAATGTTTTCTATATTTTGTGTACCTATACTCTAGTTAACCACCAAAATCCGAAAAAGGGAGGAGAAAATATTGCTGTAAGAAGTATGAAAATGTAAACTATTTTGCCGATTGTAGTCGTCCACACTTATTATTGTCGTGTATTATTTTTCCTTTCTTTGTTATTTAACAGTGCAGTGCAATGCAATAAAATGTCGTAATGTAAACGTGGTGGTTTATTTTTTATCAAATTGCGCCTTATGTCATTGTGATTTCCCACATAGGTTCAAGACAAATAGATAATTAATTAACAATATGCAATGGAGCATTACACACCTAAAGAGCCAGAATAATTGTTACTGCTTATTTCTGCGATTTGCCAGCCAGATCAGAGGCACATCACAGAACAGCACATCTCTCTCTTAGGTGATATTTTTGAAATCTTGAGTTTACCACAACAAACCACAAAGCTGCAAGTCAACTTGAAAACCATCATTGAAAAAGAAACCACCAATTTGGAGGCGGTTGTTCTGCAACATTTCAAAATTAACAAAACCACAACTCAGAATTTTGTTAAATCGAAAACATGAAATCATGTTTGCGACATTTCAAAAAAAAAAAAAAAATTCGCTCACAGTTTGGTTCATGGCTTCGAATACCGACAACCTGTAATAGTGGCCTCACCTACCAAACTCCTTCTTACTTGCTACTAGAATCGACATTATTGTTATAACGCTCCAATCGGAGTGGAAACCCTCCCTGAGGAAAAACGGGTTGGTTCTCATGAGAAATTACAACTTACACTGTTTCGCTCCGTGAGTTGTGATTCGCATTAATGTTTTCATTTGCTACTGTTGAGTTTGTTTATAAGGAACAGATTGACCTTTAATTTTCTGTACTGGTATTTCTTTACTGGTTTGATTTTATAAGGTTATTTTCCTGAAAAAGATCAACGTTGGAATAGGCTGTAAGTGTATCACTATCTGTTTATTGGAATACGCTTTAAGAGAGTCAACTTTAAGAGAGTGGTAACGGCTTCGGCTTGAGTGTAATGTGTCGTGGGTTCGAACTCAGGCAGGCGCATTACGCAAAAACTTTTTTTTAATATGAAGAGTGTCCTGACCATTACGAAAACAACAAAAAAGCAGCAATTTGGTCGAGCCGTGCTTAAGTGATGATATATTCATAGATAGGACAGGCCAGTTGCTCTTCCAAACAAAGCAGATCGCTGAAATCTCAGTTCAACGCAGCGGAAGTAACTCAATATTAAACCGTTGATATGACGTAACGTTGCCGTTCCACTCGAATCCGTCACCAGAGCGGTACATCCGGGCCGGTACGTCACTGTATCGCCCTAATCCAGCCGCAGTCGGCGGCCGCAAAAAGAAAATCCAATTTTCAGCTCTCGTATGAGCTTAGCTTCAGAACCGGATGAAACGAAATTATATGTTTTAGGATGTGGAAAAATGTCGTCTTTGCAAGAGATTTCTGTAAAATTCAATTTAATAATATTGCTCCAGTTCCGGAGTAATGTTGGAGTTTCTTGCCCATTCTTCTCTCTTTTGCGAATGGGCAACTAAAAGCAATTCTATTTCTGTGCAAAATTTGACGTTCAAAATTGTAACATAACATAACATCACGCCTGTAATCCGCGAAGGGTAAGGCAGAGGTGTGCCTAATACATAGTAATCTCACATTTCGCCAGTTAAGATTTAAATGAATATTATAATAATTAAGTCTCATTTCATTAAATGGGACTTAAAAACTTAACACTCACTTTTGATGGTAATAGGCTCGATCTCTATTCCAGACTCCGTGGATAAAAAGTGTATTTTTAATAAAATGAATGTTTTGATTTTGACTTTGGCACACTGATAGCAACTAAAAGATGTGCTCTTCTTCAAGTGAGATTTAAATAGCCAATTTTTACAACCGGGAATAAAAATTAATTTCTAGTGATGTTGTCTAACAATTATTTGATCACAGTCTCCTGTACAAGCACTTGTCAAATGCCTCACCATAAGGTCTACCTGTTGACATTTTAGGAACGAAACCAGTAATAAAACATTCAAACTAATAAAAGTTTTAGAGAAAAAAGAATCTAACTGAAAAATTCAGCAAAACTAGAGGTCGAATGGATTGAAAAGAATTCCCGGACGTAGATACTTACCGCAGAGAAGTGCATATCAATCAATTTGGGAAAATACAGAGTGTATTTGTATTAGAAACTAGCGTTGCAATGCACTTTTCCCTACCTACCTACTATACCGATCTGATACCGACCTACTACCTACGATATTTGCAGCGCGCATTCTGTCAATCGCTGACAGTTATTTCAAACAACAGACAGTTACGTAAAATTAATATTGTCGTTAGGTTTTCTTCAATTTTCTAATGTTCCACTCTACTTTCTTATTTTTTTCTTTCTTAATAACCTTCTCCTGACAATAACAAATACGACAAGAAAAGAATTAACGAAATCGGTCCAGCCGTTCACGCGTTATGCTGTGACCAAGGAAAATAGGGATTCATTTTTATATCTTGATGTATGGTCATAATGGGTGTTATATCTGAAAAACACTTGATCTCCTCGTCATTCCAATCATTTTTTTGTTGTAGACCTGGGAACCTTCTAGTTAAGGAGATATTGCGGGTCAGTGTTATAATTTTACTTTAAATAGTTTTGAGTGCGTTACATTGAGTCCTACTGTTAAAGAGATCTAAAAGACTAATAGAGCGGACATTGGGAATATTTCCATGCAAAAATTTTGATCCCGAACATTTTCGATTTTGACACACGAATGCTATCTGACAAGCGGGCATGTGACACTAGACAGAACGATTTTTTACTAAGTAGTAAAAAGTTTTTGGATGACGATTTTCTTCGTCTTGTCCCGTCTATCGCTCGTAAATATTTGAATGTCTTTGCCTACTGTAAAACGTGATTTTTCACCCCAAAAAAAAGTCGTTTCCCAACAATATTTTTTGCATAGAGTTACTTAGTTTGATGTACATAATGCTTGGTGGACGGCTTCGTGAAGGGTCTGTTCACACCCTGTTTTTAAGAGCCTTCGTTCACGTCGACTTGTTTTATCATCTGCTATTTCGCGTTAGTCGCATTTTCAACGCGCGCCAGCATCGCTATTGTTTCGTTGCAAACGTGCGACCGGAGACCGCCTTACAACTGTAGCGTTGTCTATGCAGGCGTGCATTTTCTTACAAGAAGTAGCCGTTTTTATGTCAAATAAGCAAAATCAATCGATGTTGCACAGGTTATTAGGAATTATAATATGACTCACAATCTCTTACTTGTAATGCCAATTGCAAGTTTTAAAATAATTACAGAATACGGGGTGGAAGGGACTCCGACACGAAAACGGTAACCACGTACTCAGTACATCATTCTGAACCCAACAAAAAATTCGTTGATTTAGTAGTTGTTGATTTAGTAGTTTGTGTAGTTTTTATCAGTCGAAGAAATAGGATCATTAATTAGTATTAATTATCTGCGTAGCTTCGTTTTTAGATATTTTTTGGGGTATTATTTTTTATTGTGGGTAATGTCCTTTATTTTGTTCCATAGGTCTTTGTTATTACTTTTAGCCGCAGTCTGAAGTTCTGATTTGTCATGTTCCCTCTTTATCTTTATCAAAAGTTCATTACAAAAATTTCTATATCTTTTATAGGTTTTCATTATGATTTGGTCGTTAGGATTTTTTTTTGTTTTTTGGTGCAGTTTGTCACGATTGTTCATACATCGCAATAATCCAGTCGTTATCCAAGGCTTAGTAATTTTGTTACGGTTGGAGTTTTTAATAATAAGCGTGTTTGATTGTATATTACAATTCATCGAGTTAACAGTTAGCATTTCTGATATCAGTGTCAATTTTTTAGTAACTTAGGCGTTTCATTATTTTATTGGTTTTGTTTTTTTGTTTACTTAAATCCAAGATAAGGAAAACCGCGTCATGATCAGTGATGGACGTTTCAGCTACATAACAAGAAGCTGGGAGTCGAGTTTTTAATACGAGGGGTGTTCAAAAAGTAGTGAGAAAATGAATTTATTCCATATTATTTTATTTTTCGACACCCTTAAGGTCAATACATTTAGCAAAACTTTTTTCTAGAGCCAAATTTCCCTTTTTAAAAAAATCTTTATCTTCAGTACTTAAAAAATCGTTTACGGCGGCCTTCACTTCTTCGTCATCTTCAAATTTTGTGCCTCTCAAGTGCTCTTTCAAACGCGGAAATAGGTAAAAATCACTAGGGGCCAAGTCCGGTGAATATGGTGGATGATCGAGGATCTCAAAGCCAGCATCTTGGATTGCTGCAATGGCAACTGCAGACTTGTGCGCCGGCGCGTTGTCTTGATGGAACAAAACTTTTTTCGCGAGTTTTCCTCGTCGCTTTTTAAGGATTTCCTGACGTATTTTTTTTATTTGTTCGGCGTAGACATTTCCTGTGATTGTGGTTCCACGTTCAAGGTATTCAATCATTATCAACTCCTGGCTGTCCCAAAAAACTGAGCCCATGATCTTGCCGGCAGATGGTTGAGTCTTAAATTTCTTTGGTGTGGGAGATGACGGTCTTTTCCAGGACATTGATTGTTGTTTCGTTTCTGGATCATAATGATGAAGCCATGTTTCATCCATTGTTACGAATCGAGCCAAAAAAAGTTCAGGATCTCGTTGAAACAGCTCCAATGAGCTCTTTGAAATGTTGAGTCGCGTTTGCTTTTGTGCGTTCGTTAGCATTTTCGGGACCCAACGCGCGGATACCTTTTTCATTCCTAAGTGATCTTGCAAAATGCTATGCACACTACCAGTTGAAATTTTTAACTCTTTAGCTATAAAACGGACTGTTACACGGCGATCATTCAGAACAATTTTTTCAACTTTTTCGATCATTTCCTGAGTGACTGATGTCGAAGGGCGGCCCGAGCGCGGGTCATCTTTAACCGATGTTCTACCACGATTAAACTCTGCACTCCACCGAGCCACTGTGGAATATGGAGGAGCCGACTCCCCCAATGTTTCACGTAAATCTTTAAAAATTTGTTCCGTAGTAACATTTTTCAAGCAAAAGTATTTTATCACCGCACGGATTTCAATTTTATCCATTTTTAGCGAGAGTTATCGACACGTCACAAACAAATAATTACTACAACTGACACAGACAAGATAGAAAGCTAATTATTTGAGGGTATTATGATAAAGACCTAATCTTTCCGTGACAATATTTTTTTTTCAATTACCCCCCATTACTACGTCATTCTCACTACTTTTTGAACACCCCTCGTATAATGTGATCTAAGCATGTTTTATTACGTGAAGGGAAGGTATAAGCTGGCCACATGCTCTGGGATGTTAGGCGGTTAAGGTAATGAGCAGAATTAGAGTCTGTGTTAGTCTCTGTTATGTCCACATTAAGGTCCTCTATGAGAATAAAGTTTTCTTTATAGTGGAGGTAAAAATCAGATGTTTCATACACTTTGACCGTGTAGGTATTGCACGTTTGTAGAAAACAGCAGATTTTTTTAATAACTGACGTAAAATTTAAGGGGGATCTCCTGGCTAAATAATAACAGTCGCTCGGGTCGATCGTCAGGTTAAGCCGCGCTTGCCTGGGTTGGTCCGTGGATGGTTGACCACCCATTACATACTGGGTTTCCTCCGTGCCTCGGAAAGCACGTAAAACCGTTGGTCCCGGCTGTCAATTGTAGATCTTTGACAGTCCTTACAGGTAGTCAGTGGCCCGAAAGTTTGACAACCAGTCTTACCAAGGGGTGTCGTATTACCTAGTAGGTACTAACTGAGTTTGGAGGTCAGATAGGCAGTCGCTCCATGTAAAATACTGGTAATCAGCTGCATCCGGTAAGACTCGAAGCCGACCCCAAAATAGTTGGGAAAAGGCTAAGCAGATGATGAACCGACGAAAAATTTCCATGTTCAGAATGATGAAATTAATGGAACCACTCATTATGTGGTTTCCATTTTCGCGTCGGTGTCCCTTACACCCAGTATAATTAAACAAATAAAAAAATCCACCCACAGCAAGGTTGTTACACCCAAAAGTTCATTTCTACCGACTCTTTCAAAACCACTTCTAAAAAGAAAAAAACAATAGAAAATAACAATTGGCCTTTAGAGAGATTAACACCCGTATCTGTAGTCAAGTTAAAGTAATTACTTGAGTTAAAGTAATTACTTATGCATTTTTGTTTATGCAATGGACAAGAATTTAAACGAATTAAGAACTATCAAAGAAAGCAAAGCTAAGATTTCTAACTTTTACGGTTTTAAATTCAAGCAACTAAGAAAACTACATGATAAAATCGTATCTTAAATGATGACTTTTACTCAAGTAATTACCTTTGACTTGTTTATAGACAGGTGCGGGTGTAAAAGAGAGCTTCTAACGTTTCATCGATCTCTTCTTTTATGATAATTGATTCAGTTCATTCCTTGACCTTGCCAAGTACCGACTGATCGTAAATAGTCGACATAACAATGTCGATTGTTATGGGAAACCAATCGAAGGACGTTGATTTATTTTTCTATGGCTACTATAACAGTAATGGGGCTAAAAATAGGTGTATCGGTATTAAAGGCACGCTATGGGTGTGTTGTGTATCGCTGAATAATTTATCGTAATTGGTTTTTGTAAGCGATTAATGGTCACGGCTGTCGACATTTAGTTCCTGTTACTGTATATGCTAGGTTCCTATATTGTACTAGTTTTTAATATTTGTTTATGGAGGGTTAAATTCCCGTTACAGGTAGTCAGTGGGTAGAAAGTCTGACAACTAGTCTTACCAAGGGGTATCGTATTAACGGTACAATGTTGTGGTGGTCAGATACGCAGTCGCTCTATGTAATATATAGGTATTCAGCTGCATCTGGTTAGACTGGAAGCCGACCCCTACATAGAAGACAAAAGGCTAGGCAGGTGATGGTGATGATAGAGTGTTTTAATGTTGACATAATAAGCCACTTTTAACGTCGTCTTAAACTACTTCTGCTATGAATCCCTGAGTTTACGAGCCTGTATCCTGGGCTTCTGAAACTGGTGCAGCCAGACACTCTCGAATACAATCAATAATTCTCAACTCTGCGGCTCATTTTGGGCTAACACCCGTATCTATAGTCGAGTTAAAGTAATTACTTTAGCTGAAGCAATTACTTGTCCAGAATTTTTGTGCAATAGACAAGAATTTAAAAGAAGTAAAAACAGTCAATTCTAACATTTTACAGTTCTAACTTCAACCAATTACTAAACTATATAAGAAAAATCGTATCTTAAAAAATGACATTTACTCAAGTAAACACTTTGACTTATTTATGGATGCGGGGGTTAGTGTAGCTAATAAATAAGAATCGTGAGTACGTGCTGATATTAAGAGTTCATTCACATGGCTTCCGTCATTGACGATCCGTCATAAAACACGATACGACATGATGGATGGATGTTCACATTGCATACGGAATCGTGTTTTATCACTATCCGACAAAAAAAATTAATTGGTGTTAACATTAGTTCCGTGATTTTTCGGGAGCGCATCAACGAATCCGTCACAAAAAAATCATGATTGGTGTTTTTGGACGTACCTGATATTTAAAAGACGATACGTGATTAAGACGTGTACGTCATTTTCACGATTCGTGATGCGTGTGAACACGGGCAAAAAGTATCGCCGCCGTCAAAAACATTGACGGATCGTGAAAAAAGACGATACGTCAAAAAAAGGAATCGTCGTCATGCGAACGGGCTGTAAAGCGTAGTCTATTTTGAATGCGTAGCAGCATTTGTAGACAAGACGTTGCTACGAATGCAAGATAATATTTAAAGAGAGAATTGTATATAATACAATTTATTAAAAGACAGACTGGGAACAGTCGTCGTGTATCTCCTTACTACTATTTTAAATGTGAAAGTTTGTGACGATTGTATGTATGGATGCTTGTTAGTTTTTCACGAAAAATTTGGCACACAAATAGCTATGTCGCGGATTAACACATACATATATCCCAGTAGTACGATCCCGAGGAGCAATAAGCTAGTCTTTGATACACGCGACAGTAATTCTTCACTCAAACTAAGTTAAACTTTTGATTTAAATTTAAAACAGATTCAAACCTTTGTATAATACATGTAGATCGAGCATTCCCACTGCCATGTCTGTCGATCGTATTTTAGGATAGTCATTTGTCAATGACATTGCATTTAGGGGTGTTTCGCGTTTTCTGTGTCATGCAATATTGGAAAATGTTATACGAGGCTTACACGATCGATGTTTGAGTCAACTTCAACTGAAGTTACTAAAATTAACCGTGTAAGTTTTAAATTGACTCATATTGCTGAATAATCGTGATGGCCCCAGTGATACTTTCGAGTCGTGGTTTGGGACGATCGTAAAGAGATATCCCGATAAACACAAAGTAAGCCTCAAGGCGTAAAGGGCGTAAAATACAATTGAATTCTTCAATTTCAGCATTGGACTTACCACAGTTTGTCTCTGCACCTCTCAAAGGTTGGTATGGCATTACGCCGCCTTTGTATAGTTGCGTGCATAAAGAATGAAATAAACAAAGGAGTGACCGCCAAATATTGAATCATATGCATATAATTTAGCACTGGGGTAATTGCGTCCAATTACTCCATCCAGAAATGATGATGAGGAACGCCGTGTGGTTTTAGTCTGTAGGGGTCTGACAGACCCCTCCGCCCGCCCCAAGGCGGAGGAAAACCATGACGATTGGCAAGGTCAAAGAATATACATATAGGAGCAGAATATACTTCGTATCTCACGACTCGACACTTCACGATAGACAGAGACGTTACGTTTACAATGATTGCTACGAGTATGTGTTACTCTACATCATAGAAGAGAATTTAGCATTGGTATTTGTGATTTTCACAGGAGCTTAGTTTCATTATAGGAAAAGGTATTTTTCTGTGGTTGTCTGATATAGAGCCGTGTGGCATTAAAAAGATAGGATGTTATTTACATACTATTATCATAAACGTTAAACTAACTCTGTCTGTCTGTCTTCCTGTGTTACCTTTTGAACGGATTTCTATTCATTTTCATCGGTAGACTAAGGACTGTTATATGACACTTTTAACCCAAGAAGTAGTACATTCTCGTGTGATTATTTACGACCTACACTCGGGTGAAGCTGCGGGTAAAAGCCTTTCCATGGTCAAACTAGTCTATCCATATTTTTAATCTCTGCAATATTTTTTTCCCATCTTTGAAAAGAAAGATCTCATTTTCGCTATTTTGCTCGAGGTACACAACGTTGTGTACATCTTTCTAAAATATAAGGCAGGTTATATATTTGTTGGTACATATAAACAAATTATAAAACATGTACCTTATTAGTTCCAGACTGTAGTAAATACACGTACAGAGTAATCATCAGAGCTTGTACAACAATTTAATTAATTGTGTGTACATTTGTTCCGTTACTACTCGTAGACCCGTAATCTAGTATTTGCTAATAAACGTCTACACTCGTGTTATTTCTAATCTACGAACGTTAGTTAACGTTTCTAGAATACAAATAACATGTATTTGGAGAAACATGGATAGCATTTAAATGAAACACTGCCTCAGGTTATATTGCATACATTTATTTCAAAACATTTTGGAATGTTCTCATACATTTACATACATTACAACAAATCATTTTGATGGGTTTAAAATGAGCATCGGTTTTCATCTTGCGATCAAGTTTCTACGGACCTTTCTTTACAAAGGTAACATAGAGTACGTAAGATAGTGTCAGGGCGCTCTTGGGATATGGTGTTGGTCTTATGATTTACGCAATCTATTTGAACAATTTTGACTAGCTAGCGTTCAAATTAGTTAAGTCAAAATTCGTCGAAATGGCACGAATCATAATTGAAATATGCTGTGATTACCTTATATCTAAAGATCGAGATCTATCTTTTGAGAGTTTTTTTTTAGCAACTCGTACGCGAACCCTAAATGCGTCTCCAGATTGCACGGAAACTTGCCGTTCTTCTTTGCGATTTTCTTCATTGTTCAACTGAGTCCTGTCTTAGTTACGTGGCTCTCCTTCTACATTCTGAAGGACGCACTAAGACCTGGTCCTCATCGTCCACTTTTCTTTTCCAGATCATCCCAAGTGAGATGCTATGGAACGCGGCATCTGCAGTGAGGTGACGTCACCAAACAGAATGGAGCAGCGCACGTTCAACGGCCCAGCATGGAACGGCTAGGGTGAAGCAACACAGAGACAGACATAGCCCAGCCCCATGGAGGTGAACGGGACGGAAGCGCGGGCCGAGGAGGCGGCAGTGACGCTCGCGCTTAGCGTTGCCGTCACCGTCATCTCCGCCATCGGTCTGCTGCTCAACGCCTACATACTGTTCATTATAGTTATAACTAAACAGGTAAACAATCTAAGGATATTACGAACACTGAGTTACAAGCTTCACAGTTCTATTTTAATTTAGCTCATTCCAACACCGTGAATTCGGTACCTATACGTTAGGCCGGGTTGTTCGAAAGAGATACCGCGGCCCCGGAACACAAAGGGCGATGAAGGAACATGGGTGGGTTTTATTCAGTAAAAGTCTGACACTCCCTCCCACTCAGCCCAGAGCGGGAGAAGTCATTTGATGATTTCCCATCCGAAAATAAAAAAAAGGCCTGATAGTCTTTCCAATTATCATGACTCTCATCAAATGTGGGTCATATAAAAAGAGATTAAAGGTGCTTTGACTACCATGGAAAACACAACTTTCAAGGGCATCTCGTAAGTATGGAAGCATGTTTTTTTTCAGGTCAGATTTTGTTTAAATCTTTACACATACATAACACACACGTTGATATAATCAGGCATAGAATAGAGGAATCAGAACAAACGCTATTGTGAGGTGCTGAGTGCAAGGCCATCGTACCATCGTCACATTATGTGGCACTCAAGGCTACAGATGATAATAAAAAGAAAGATAATCCCTAACACAGCGAGATTGTTCCACAACATAATGATGATGATGGTTTGAAGGTAATCTATACAAATAGGTAAAATTAAGTTTAGTTGCCTACAAAGAAGAATATTACCCCTAGTTAATTTTCGAAACTACGGATCCGATTCCGAAAATTCTTGTACTAATGGAAAGCTACAATATCCTGAGGTGTATACTTGTATGTGTGCGTTATTTCCGTTATCGCCTAACCATTTATCGGACGAGCAGAGATACGGCGAAGCGTCACCGTTATATGGTTGAAGTTCCACGGACCCGATAAAAGCTCTATGCTTCCACATTTATCTTGCGAACCCCATCGCCAGTCAGTGGTATTCCCTGCCCACTTCAGACCTTCATTACATACAGAGTTTCCTCCGTGTTTCGGAAAGTAAGTTAAGCCGTTGCCGACGGCGCCCGTTCACGAACATGACACTTGGATCAGCACCCTCAACCTCTTGAGTAATGGGTTTGCATTTGTATGCATCATCAAGCAGGACGTATCTGTGTTCCCCAATCATTATGATCTGGATTTTTAAGGTTCTAGTGAAACGGTTTCTTCTTGGCAAGCGTTCTCCACCCTAGGCTGCATCACCGCTTCAAGCTTCGCGCAAGCCTATTTAGTGTAAAAAGCGAAGCCGCGACCAAAAGCTAGTATTCGATAAAACAGTGTTATTATAGTTAGATAAATGAATTTTACATTATCATCGACAGTGAAGGTCGTGAAATAACTACAAAGGAACGCGTGGATCTAATTACAACCTAATTATTTTTGGACCAATTTCCATTATGAGAAAAGTGTTGTAACCTTGTGTTCTGAATATTATATGAAGGATATGAGTACAACCAATAGGAGAATTCAAACATTGACTTATTTTTAAGTAGGACTTTAAAAAAAAAAATAGGACTTGCTCTATTAAAGTAGTGCCATGGAGCGGTGGCGCGGATGCGTTTTCGAAATCTTTTTGCTGCGTCGCGTCGATTGTCGTATTTCTCAGTATCCGCATTAGGAAAGGTATAAGATACTACCACAGACATAAAATATCGTAAGAAACAAATCAACATAAATTTCATTCCTGAACGCTACAATTTTGGTGGGCCTAGTGAGCGAAGAAAAATAAATTCCCTTAATGATATTTATTCATAAGCAAATTTTATTATTCTCCCTGATTTTGGCCACATTTTGGCTATTTAAGCTATTTTACCTTTCCAATGTCGATATGACCCCGATCACAGCCTCGACCGATGTGACCTGCGCACGCGTTTTATGTTACACCTGTAACTAGCTAACTATATAAAAAAAAACTTGGAAGTTAAATTTAACCCACTTTCCAGTTTCCGATTGAGCTGATATTTAGCATACATGTTTACTTTGGAAGGCATGCATGGTTAGCTAAGTAACGACATCCTAAATCCAATATGGCGGGCTCCCAAAGATAGCCGACTAGTTATTTTTTATGCATTCCCATGATATGGGTATCAATTAAAGGGTTTGCTGAGAAAAATACGAAAAAGAAATGACGTCACACCTAATTTTTAAAGCTTTTTTTTAACTATAATATGCTTGCTTCCTTCACGTTGACTCATAGCAAACACTTATTTCGTTTGTTGCTTGGGTTCGGGGCCAATGGATTAATGTATGAATTTTTTAAGTTTACGTTTAATTATTAATTATTAAGTGACATGTATGAAGGTTATAATATTGTAGAAGTATTTTGTTTCCGTTTTGCCTCATCATGACTTTGACTGAACTGAATGAATCTGCGTATTTATACAATTTATAACAGTCTTTAATCGTGTCATTGACATACACGTGTCGAAAATTCCAGAAAATGTTTCTTGCTTCGCGTTGAAAATGGCTGAAGTAATGTGTTAGTAAGCTGAAAATTGTCATTGCTTAAATAGAAAATCTACTTAATATAAATCTCAAACTCATTCATTAACAAGAGTTTCATTTATAGGAAGTGAGCATTGAGGGTTTTTGAAAACTCACTCCTAAAGAAGCCTACAAATAGGATGAAAGAAAAGAAAGAAAAAGTGAAAAAAGAAAGATGAAAGATGGTGTGATGAAAGTTTCCACTGCAGCTCATCATTTTTGGATAGATAGAAAGTTTATAAATTCTTTCATTTGTTTACTCCAAGTCACTAGAATAGATCAAAACTATGGTGAGTTTATTGTTATGGCAATAAATTAATTCAAGAAACATTCTACAAAGTAAGTGCAATAGGTGATTCATGAAATTAACCTCTGTATATGTATATGGTGGCGCCGACAATACGACAATAAATGAAAAAACTGGTAATACTAGTTCATAGGACTTTTTTTACACTATCAAAAAAAATCTATAAATGAAAATTTAAAAAAAATCAAACAAACTAAATAGCATAAAACTGTTAACGAAATACAACACCATTTATAAATATTGGTTTACTAACCTTATGTATAATTTGCACTAATTCGCGTCTGGAAATAACATTTAAGGAACGAATTAAGCAAAAGTTTTTGAAATTGCGAGTTGGCAACATGTTTAGTGTTTATACCGATGCGGGGTTCGTTAACCTGTCAGTGCTAGCCTATTAATCTACATCATGTAGACAATTCCGAATATGAAAAATAATATCCTGTGACTAAACTACTGGATATATTCGAATGTATTTTTGTACGCAGGCTGGGAGCCTCATGAGGTATACGTAGTTTAATTTATTGTCGTATTGTCGGCATACCAATATTATAAAGAGGCAAAGTGTGTAATTTTATAAGTTTTCGGAGCGACTGATCCGTTTTCGAAAATTCTTTCAATAATGGGTTAATTTTCAACATTATCCCCAGTTGTCGTAGGCTATATTTAAAACGTTCCCATGTGGTTATTTCCAACAAAACGTGAGCGATGCTAGCTTACAATATCGAACAACATAGCAACATTAAGTCCTTCAAGGAAGCTCCTAAAGATTTACAGACAGCTTAGATTGCCAATCAAACTTTGAACCTAAACATACAACTGCTATTAGTAAGCCGTCGCAGGCAGACTTGATTTCATGCAGGCATCGGCATTTGCAATCATTTGCATACCTTAGGGCTTGACGGCCAATATGCAATGAATCTGCATAAGTTACACGCCATCTATCGGGTGGAAGAGGTCTGTGAACGTTTTTGGCCTATGCTCAGTGGCCATACCATGACGTCTTAATGCAGGAATGTTTTAGTTATTTTCCAGTGTGAGTAATAGATGGCGCTAGACATCCTGTATAGCTCTGTCTCTTTCCCACACTGGAATAGTACTAAAACATTCCTGCATTAAGACGTCATGGTAGGCCAACTGGAGGATTTGTCAATGCTTCATAAGCTCTCTTATACGAGTATACTTACTGCTGCGAGAAGCGCCTAAGTATTAAGAAGCTTACCTTATAAATAAATATCATCACGCCTGTAATCCCCGAAGGGTTAGGCAGAGGTGTTCGCAATAGTAGGTAGACCCACATTTCGCCAGTTATGTTTGTGTTCCATGTAAAAGGGGGTGAGCCTATTGCCATCAACCGGACACAAATCCAGACTCCGTTGCTGCTACTGAAAATTCATGATGAAAAACCCAATAACACTTTGCCCGACCTGGGAATCGAAACCTCATGCTCAGCTGTCGCGCTTGTGACCACTAGTCCAACAAGGCTCATAAATAAATAAATTGATACAATTTATATTGTTCGCTTTTGTAATATGAGGTCAATAACCTCATATTACAAAAGCGATAAAAAAAAAAAATAAGGAGATTTGAAAAGATAAGGTGAAATTGTTTATTTAAATAATTGATTAACAAAAATATTAAAATATTTATTAATATGTATAGGAAAATAATAAAAGTAAACTGTGCCAACAATAATGACGTACATTTTTTTTTATTAGGGCTGCGCGTTTTGGAACTTAGGAACGTCGCAATAAGCTGTCCTACATATATTTTGATTATTTTGTCGATATTGCCAAATCAAATTGTGAAATACCGCTCTGTGTTGACAAGAATTGCTAAAAAAAACGCTTTATTTTTATTTATTTGAGGTAAAAGTTAACCATCTCCACAACAACGCAGTATTAAATAAATAAAATAATGTTAACGTACCTTATTGCCCTATTTATTATTATTATCTCCTTTATTCATTTATCATCTCATTGTTTTACATTTTTAAATATTTCTTAAAAAAAGACATACAAAAACATTAAAAAAAAAAATTGTCCGCCAGTATCGGGAGCAGGGTCCAAGCTACCGGTGGTTAGGGCTCCAGAGACAGGAACCTCTTCATTATTATTATTATTATGAGCCTCATGTCCCACTGCAGGGCAAAGGCCTCCCTTCCCTCTTTCCACCCTACCCTCTTTACCCTATTTATTATCGCTGCAAATACCTAAAGTTCAAACTATAGCGCAATCATTAGAAACTAGAGTAGACCATGTAAACTTAACAGTTTGTACTTGCTCAGATGAAGTTAGCGTAGTTACCGCAGCACCAAGTTAGGAATTCCTAGACAGTTTCTTAGTTACCCACTGGCTGTAATTATATTGTATCCGCTTACATTTAACTGTTAAGCTTGGAAACATTTTGAGAAGTAAATGAAGTCATTGAAAAATAACTGTTTTGTTGAACGTGGAAAGACATTCCAGGCTTCTATGACTAACTTTGAAAAGCTTATTCAATTATTTGTTCGGTAGTTAGCGTTCTAACTCGCAACTTGAACATGTGGTGAATTATGGCCAGCTCCCTCACTAGCTCACTATGTTGAGCCTGCAGAAAAGCTTCCAGCGGGCTGCCAACTGCCATGGTCCACCTGGAAGTCGCTAAACCAAATATGAAACCAGGACGGCCGCTCCAGGTACAAATTAGCCCGATACCCCATTAGGCTAAGTTGTAACTTACAGTTGAAGTGGTCCTATTGTAGTTTCTCTCAGTAAAATATTGATGCCTTTCTGCAATCAAATATATCTGCTATTAAAAATAAAAAAGTAAAATCAATAAATACACAGAAAGGATTAAAATGAGCATGCAATGAGGACATGTATTGAAATTCCTTTGAAATAGATTATTTCAAGAATGTCGCTTCCGTGTTCGATTAGCAATTCCATTCGTGTTTTATTCAAATACGAAAGCAGAATAGATAATAAAATGGTGGCGCAAAAAATCTCTATGTATGTTGATAAAACGATTTAGCAACCTGCTCGACAGAAAATGTTTTTTTTTATGATAAAAAACAAATCCTTGTTGTTGTTTCTTATTTTTTTTTTGTTTAAACCAACTTTAATTACTCGTATTGTTTTAATTTATTGTAATAAGTATTAATAATTATTATATAGCCAAGTATGTAACAAAATATTTACAAAACAGTAATTACTAAATTAATTACACATTCATAAAAAAGAAAAAGAAAGTAAATTAGTTAAGTACACATTCTTTTTTTTTTCAGTTTTTATCCAGTACCTATTTTTCCGGTGACCTAGATTAAAATAGGTATCTTCTTGAGGAACCTGCAAAGGATCACCTATGCAGGTTGATCAAGAAGTATGAGGAGCATCATCAACATCATCAGCCTACAGCTGAGCAGTCATCTGATTGAAAATTTAAAAAATTATATCTTAAACCATAAGTTGATAAATTAGGTATAAATCATGTAATTCTTGAAAAAATCTTAAATTATAAATTATAATAAATTTATTTACCGAATAAATTTTTATATTTCTGATTAAATAACCTATAACACCACCAATAAATCTAATATAAATTACTATTATTTTTAAATTAAAAGGTAAATAAATTATATAAGGAAAAGAAAAATCCAATCGAGCTCGTAAAAGGAGCGGTGAAATAAAATTCCTATTTGTTTCCAATCAAACAACCACAAGGAAGCTTGTTGAACCAAAGTAATTTGCACAAAAATATTAACACACAACTCACTAATAGCTTTGAAAAGAGAAGTGTAAATAGAAGCTCAATTTTGAGCCATTCAGGACGATTTGCGCTGGCTTATATTCTAAGCAATTATAGTCAAGTGCCTTAAGTACACTTCACGCCACTTGACTTGCTTCGATTCACGATTTGACAAAAAAAAAACAACTGTGAAAGAACACCGATATTTTTTTAGGCTTTTCATGAATATTTCTCCGTTATTTGTTAAGCTAAAGAGGGATTGGACTGGCCACGTAGCGCGAATGCACCTGGCGAGGTGGAAAAAGACAATCTCCTTTTTATGAAATAAAATTTAAAAAGATCGTAACTCACAGAACACTTGGTGGAAGAAATCGCCGTCGAGGTAGACCGCGGCGAAGGTGGTGTGACGATCTGATCTTGTTTGCGGGGCGAACTCTTGTGCGATATCTCGCCAAGATATCGCACAAGATAGAGAGGTTTGGAAGGAGAAAGGAGAGGCCCTTGCCCAGCTGTGGGACAATTGACAGGCTAGCAAAATATAAATATTTACATTTATTTATTTTAGCGCATGGAGGACATACAGCTAATAAAAAAAAAAAGGAAACTACAGTCACCAGAAAGTCAATTACAAATCCTCACGTATAGACTTATAATAATACTTTATGGTGTGAGCATAAAAACTAAACACACACCGCTTTAATTAAAATAAACCGCAATAATACACTGCAAAATACTTGGTTTGCAATTATAAGACTGAAATAATAGAGAAAATAACAAAAACAAACAACTTATCCTACCGCTACTTGAAAAATTTGAGGCTTAAACACGTTCTAGCCGAATTCACACTAATTGTGAATGAATCTAAATCATATTACTTGCACATGTCATTGAAATTTCTGCTTGCGCGCACGATATAACTGTTCTGCCTATAATGGAAGATGTATGAAGTACACGTAAAGGTGGATTAAACCGAAATGCTTTAATTGGCACATAATTAATCCTCAATAAAAATGTTGATAGCCCTGTGGTTATCAACATTGTTATTGAAGATTTTCAGCAAGAATAAACAGTCAGCAATCTTACGTCTATCTACCACTGGTAGCAGATGATACTTCTTACATCATTGCATTCGAATATTTGCGAGCGATAGACGGTACAAGACGAACAAAATCGTAATCCCATACTTGTTTATACATTGTACCTATACTATAGGTTTTACTATTTTAGACTTATAGAGCGGACATTGGGAATATTGTCATACAAAAATTTTGATCCCGAACATCTTTGATTTGACACACGAATGTTCCCTGACAAGCGGGCGTGTGAGACAGAACGATTTGTTACTAAGTAGTAACAAGTATTAGATTATGATTTTCTTCGTCTTGTCCCGTCTATCGCTCGTAAATATTTGAATGTCCCAATGTCCACTCTATAATTCTTTTAAATCTCGTTGGCTCTGATTGTTAAAACTTACAGCATTGTCAATGAGGGACTGATATTTAAGGCTGAATCTATTAATCCACACCATTTTCATCTTGTTACATTTAGGCCCAAGATTATATGAAATCGTTTCCGTCTCCTTTTTCTATGAAAATATTCCTAATGTCCCTATAAGTTTTTTAAATCTCTTTGGCTGCATTCCTTTGCTAGATGAGAAGTAAGATAGGTAGCGAACGAGATTATGAATTTGTTTGCATATTAATTTCTCGTCTCTCGATACTGCTCGCTCGAAAAACACGTTTTTTAATACATAATTCATGGTAACTTAGCTTAGTTAGTTAGTTCAGTTTTAGCCTCATTCTGTAAAATATAGCTGCTTTTAATGAAGAATGAAGATGCTCATGAGCAAGCGCCCTAATAAGCTACAAATCACAGGAAATGGGCTCTATAACTGTATGAGCATCTCGTGTAGGAATTAAATAAGGAAATAAATACATCCCAAAACAACATTAAATCCGTTTTACCTTAAATGATTATTAAGATGACAATTATGAGGTATGTTATTGCACCGACATAGTATACATACATACATACATATTTACCAACTGTACTGTTTGTTAGAAACAAACAAAGCTGACTCTTCGTACGTACATTAATTAGCACAACTTTCGCACGATCGTTTGAAGAAGAGATAACATTGTCCGCACAGGAATGCTGAAACAAATGCCCACTCTGTTTGCAATGATCCAATTTCTGCTCCGAACTACCTAGGTACACGGTATAATGCAGATATCGGAATGAATCAACAAGCTGGTTTTCTCCGAAGTAAAACAAAGGTTCACCCATTCTCATATAAATACGAAAGTAGCTCTGTTAGTCTGTCTCTCTGTTACATTTTAAAGGCTTAACGGATTTTGATGAAAACCTTGCCTATAGATAGACCAAGACCCGGTTTCTAACATAGTTTACTTTTATCTCGGAAGTGTGTTCCCACAAAATCTTTCTAACACCTTAAATTCTTACTGATAAGTAATCGAAGAGAGTAATTAATGAAAATTTAATTTATCGCGGCCCAAAAAGCTCTATGTTTTCGAGCTCGCTCTTCAATAAATGCTTACTTTATCGCGAAAGAGAAAGCTCCAATTATTCGAGTTCGCTACGCTCGCTTTTCAATAAAAACTGTCTAGAAAGCTCAAATCGTTATTTCATAATCCTCTTTTTGGGCACACTAAAAAGGGGCCCTAAAAATGTTGTTACAGGGTCCTATTTGTACTAGCTACGCCACTGCCCCGACTGTTAGTAGATACATACAAATGATTTCTATTAGCAGTAATTAGTTTGTCGTATTTTGGGCAGTAAGAAAAAATAGGTAAGTAAATGATGCCGTGACTTCCACAAGGGGAGAATAGAACAAGAGAACGTGTTGTGACTCCAAGTAGAATTCCTATTCTACTTGGGTGACCCCAAGTTTTCTTGCAGGAAGATGATGCGTATTTTGAGCGGTTGAGTTGTATATTTCTTTTATTATCTTGTTTTTTATAAATCACATTTCGCAATTACATTTCCAAGTCTCGATCACGTAATGTCGCAAGCAAAATGCCCTAAGGAACGTGTAGATACATACGCAACTGGAAAATCTTCCAGAAAGCAAGAAACCGCTACAGCAAATTTTATTCGTATTATATCCCACACGACTCCCAATGGCAAACCCTGGAAGTTTTAATTAATTTCTCCGTATTAATTGAAGATTGCGCTAAAGCGAATATCTTGGGCCCAGTTTGATGAATGGGGTAATACAGAATACAGGAATGAGCTTTGTTCGACGCCGACTTTCATGGTACGGACTTTAAATCGGCTATTTATAAGCGACTAGCGGCCCGTCCCGGCTTTGCAGGGGTATTTAACAAAAATTTTACAAGACGGGATAGGACGGGATAGGACGGGATAGGACGGGATAGGACGGGATAGGACGGGATAGGACGGGATAGGACGGGATAGGACGGGATAGGACGGGATAGGACGGGATAGGACGGGATAGGACGGGATAGGACGGGATAGGACGGGATAGGACGGGATAGGACGGGATAGGACGGGATAGGACGGGATAGGACGGGATAGGACGGGATAGGACGGGATAGGACGGGATAGGACGGGATAGGACGGGATAGGACGGGATAGGACGGGATAGGACGGGATAGGACGGGATAGGACGGGATAGGACGGGATAGGACGGGATAGGACGGGATAGGACGGGATAGGACGGGATAGGACGGGATAGGACGGGATAGGACGGGATAGGACGGGATAGGACGGGATAGGACGGGATAGGACGGGATAGGACGGGATTTCGCATAATGTACTTTGTCCTAATATACTTCGGCATAACGATTTTGGCACAATTTGTTTTGGCATAATAATACTTCGGCAAAATTTTTTTAGGCATAAATTTTATGTTGGCATAATTATCTTAAAGACTAATTTGTTTTGGCATAAATTTGATTCGCATAACGTTAGTAGGCCTAATGACTAGTAGCATAACGTTGGTAAGCCTAATGACTATTAGCATAATAATATTTAGGCATACAATTAACATAAATAACAAAAACAATTTTCATGCAAATGATTTATTATACATAACATGTTATTTATTATGTAACTTAAACGATTTTTCAATGGCGAGATAACTTTTATCTGAAGAATATATTAGATGTTTTGACAGTTTTTGTATAAAAAAAATGTCAAACTTCTATTATGAGAAATAAATATGGCGGTTGATAGAAGTTAACTGATTGAAACAGTGGTCCTTAATTATGTATAATTATTTATTTTAGGTGTATATTTTTAGCAATTGCTTGTAAATATGCTAGTTTAGAAGTATACTCATGTTTTTAACCAATCATTTTTTCAATTCTTTTGGTTTTGTCCGTGTATTTTTTCTTTTTTTTTTGGTATAAGTGATGTTCCAACATCCAGTTTATCTATTTCAATGGTTTGATGTTTTATTTCTTGAACGATCTTTTTTGTCAAAAAATAAAATCCAGGATGGTGTTTTCCCACAAAATGTGCAAATCTTGGCACAATTGCCATGCCTCTGCATGATTTTGTGTCCTAGGTATATTTTCCTTTTCTAGTAGATACATACGTACTCAAGACTTTGGGTGGAAATGGTGGTGGTGAACTTGTAGTGCCCCATACATAATTCTGATCAAACCAATTTGCTATAGTTTCTGTAACAATTAAATAATATTGTTGGTTAAAAATTTAATATGCTGTGCAACAAAAGTTAGTGACATTGCTGCAAAACCGACCCCACCTAGTCTTGTTTGTCCTACCCCTAGAGTGTGATTTAAAATCGCGTAGGCGCGTAGGGGCGAGGCGGCCCGCGGGCTGAGGAGCAGGCGGCTGCGAGCGAGCCGCCGCGGCTGAGGCTCGCCGGCGAAGCCGGCCAACAAGCCGAAGCTGCGGTGGTGAGCGAAAGCCGTCTGCGACGATTAGCACGCGCGGGGCCGCCGGAGGCCCGCAGCACCGGAGCCGTGACAGAAACCCTGCCTGCTGCTTGTTGCATGCTGCATGCTTGCTTGCATGCTGCATGCTTGCTTGTTTGCTGCATGCTTGCTTGCATGCTGTATGCTTGCTTGCATGCTGTATGTATTGTTATACCTATAAAAATATGTTTTAATATCATTATGCGTAAATAAATTTATGTTTTAGGATATTATGCTTAAAAAAGTTATGCTGTAGAACTTTATGCTTAATAAATTTACGCTTTAGAATATTATGCTTAATCATTATTATGGTTAGAGAAATTATGCTTAAAAAAATTATGCGTAAGCTGTTATGCGTAATTATATTATGCGAAAATATAATTATGCCAAACAAAATTATGCTAAGTTATAATTATTAGGTCTTAAAATTTTATGCAAATGGATAGGGAACCACTTTTTTTCAAGTTCAATGGGAACATAGATAATTTAATAATAGTTTCACTGATGTAAAACTGCCTGAGGCTATTAAACAAACTTTGAATAGGTCGTAAGTTAAATAATACTTATTACTGAATGAATGCTATCAACTCAACCTTGCCGACCTTAAGGTACTACAATAACAGTTAGAATAATTTCTAAAACTAGTTGTGTTAAGTTAATTAATTTGGCTATTTTTAAAAGCAAAAATGAAATAACTAGGCATAGGGTAGGTTGCATTTTATTATTTTTGGTATTGTGTGGTTAAAACGTATAAAGTACAGAAACTATTAAAGCCCTGTAGCAGTTAATATGAGTTTCTGTATTAGACGTTTTAGAAAAGAACTAATCGGTTGCCGGTTTACACAAGGAGAAAAGTTTGACAGTGACATTGACAGCTAAGCCGAGAAACGGCGGGAATCTATGACATACGAATTTAAATATGTTACGTTCCATTTCTTATAATTTTAGCCTATAGCCTTTAGCTAAGGCCTATAGCTGCTACTCTGGCGACGGATGTGACCAGGCCAGCCATGTTTCATTTACCTAAGCTTGGTGGCCGTGTGTCCTACATCTAGAATTTGTGTTTTGGAATGCATTATCGAGTTTCTTATGCGCTCAGTGAGTTTCAACTCCTTAGATACTGCGCTCCATTGCTCGCTGACAGACCTCGACTCTTTAAATATTCATATAGGTTTTTCAAATGATGTAGCTAAATATTAATATTTTATACGGATCGTCTGCCGTCCTGACTTTCACAGCCCAGTCACTGAATTTACACGAAAGACTTGTTGTCAGACTTTTGGGATTTCTGAATTTACGGGTATAGAGAAATCCCAAGTCTGTAAAAGATCTACGATTGACAACCGTGTCAAATAGCTGAACGTGCTTCCCGAGGCATGAAAGGGTCTCTATATTATGTTAGGGATGGTCACCCATCCACGGGCTGACCTCATTAAGCGTTGCTTAACCTTGGGACTTTGAGATCGTGCCACTGATATACACACATAACTACGTACTTATTTGTAAAATAATTAGGTCTGGTAACATCGTGCTAGTGTGGTTCCGAGGAAATAATTTATCATTTGGCCGTTTCTGCCAGAATGGTAAAAAACGATTAAAACAATTTTGTACGCGTGCAGCGGGGACGAATATTAAAAATGTTGCATCACTTCAACCGCCTTTTTTCGCGTGGTTTTTATAGTTACGTAGTAATAATATTATTTCGTTTTCACATTTTGTGGAAATGTTTTTCCCAAGAGTGAACGTGTGTGTGAGTTAAAATAAATTCGGTTTCTTCTTAAAAGAGGTATTTATAAAAGTGTTCTGATTCTTTTATAATTTCTACTGTTTTATTAACCGATGTTTTTAAACTACCATCTACATCGTATCTTTTACTAAAATCATATAGGTAGGTACTCAAAAGGTCACGAAATAAAAGATTAAAAGATCTATCTTTCCTTTTTTATTTCACCTTTCTTTTACATTTGAAATTCCTGTTTTGTTTCATTCTAAGAGAATGAAATATTAGTTGCCTTTTGTGTGTCCGAAGATGAAACTGAATAGCATTATGACGTCATACCAGTTACTCCTCACGTCGCCGTCGTGCAGCTGACAGTAAAATAACAAGCGATACATAATTACTTTTAAACATCATAACATCACGCCTGCTATCCCCGGGATAGGCAGAGGTGTATCTTATAATACACCCACATTTCGACAGTTATGTTTAAGTCCCTTGTAATTGGGGGCGGGCCTATTGCCATCAACCAGGCTCCGTGGCTGCTACTGAGAAAATCCTGAAGATAGAACCCAATAACACTTTGCCCGACCTGGGAATTGTTCCCAGGCCCTCATGCTCAGCAGTAGCGCTTGCGACCACTAGAACGAGATAGTCATGAGGCAGTAGGTACTTTTAAAATGTTACGTAAGTTTTAGTGGATTCATATTTTTGATGATTTTGAAGAAACGGGTTCAATTATTTTTTGAAGTCGGTTAAAAAGAAACGACCCATGCACTACACGGAAAAAACATATTCTTAAATTGTTTTCCTCGCTACAGCAGCAGTTTCATAAAACTAGTTCTAAAATTGAGATTCGCATAAAATGTTATGACACCTGTTAGAAATGACTTGGCGCTAGTTTTTATGAAGGAAAATTAAATTAAGGATTCAATTTAAACTAGGTTTTATCCTAGTATAGACGAAACTTTTCGTTATTTAGTGTTTGTTCTGTTTTGGTGATTTCATAATCAAGTTATACTCGTAGCATCGAATAATTTCAAGTTTATTAAAATGTAAACTAGGTTTTTAACAGTGTTCGAAGTGTAATATGTGATTATTATACATACCTCTGTAATAACAAAAAATCATAAAACAATAATTACAACACCTAAAAAAATAGAACGTGACAAGAAAGCTAAAACTAATATTCCCGAAACAAGTCTTTTAATTAAAGAAATATCGTTCTAAAGTTAAATTAGTTTGACAAAATACCAAAAGTCCCCTGGAAAGCCGGCTTCATCCGGATTTTAATTTATTTTCATATACTTTGAAAGGTTTCATCCACTGTTTTAAGAATTAATTATGGAAAAAAATCCTTATGAATACGTTGTGCAGGTTACCCAGAAATAATAGCCACCTTTGTTATTTATTTATTCTAGCTTCTCACACACAAAAAAGGTGGCACAGGCGGACTAAATATAGTCAACATTTATGTAAATCGATTATTTCAATTAACAATTTTAATGTCTTACAGCCCGTTCACACGACGACGATTCGATTTTTTGACGTATCGTCTTTTTTCATCATCCTTCATTTTTTTTGACGGTGGCAATGCTTTTTAAATAACCGTGTTCACATGCATCAGGAATCGTGAAAAATGACGGACACGTCTTCAATCAATTATCGTTTTTTTAAAAATCAGGTACGCCAAAAAACACCACTTTTTTGTTACGGATTCGCTGATGCGCGCTCGGTCCCGAAAAATCACGGAACTAATGTGAAAACCAATTCGTTTTGTTTTGCCGGATCGTGATAAAACACGATTCCGTATGCAATGAACGTCCATCCGTTATGACGTACCGTGTTTTATACGAATCGTCAATGACGGAACCCGTGTCAATGAGCTCTTAGACATTCTTTATGAATCAACTTAACCCTTAGTTGGTATTATCACTAATCATACTCCTGGTGGGTAACCATGATCGAATGCAAGAATGTAATGCAAGAATGTTTTAGTAATATTCCGAGAGTGGGTAAGAGATGGCGCAAGACAGCTGTCTAGCGCTGTCACTTTCCCACTCGGAACTCGGAATAGTCCTAAAACATTCCTGCACTAACAGATCATGGTAACCCCCTTGCACTTATCCCTATTTAAATGGGGTCGGCGCATCATATTGTATACTACAGAATGTTTTTATTAAAATTTCACCTATACATAAGTAGGTTCAAAGGTTTTTTTTTTAAGTAGGTACATTATTCTATCTTAGATACTCAATTATATTTAAATAGCATCTCTGCTTTGCACTGTTTGACAAAACATGGAGATTTCCCTTCTCTATTCTATATTATTCCCCACCGAATAAAAAGGTAACCCGAAATTCCACAGGACAGTGAAGTTGAAAAATAAATGTAAATCTTCCGCGATCAAAATTCTCTAGGTGATGGTGGACCCGCATCGAAATACGTTTTGGAGTTTAGAAGTACACTCAAAATCATGAAAATGAACTTTATAATATGTATGAATAGTGTTTATAAACTTAGACGAGGTGAAAGAAGTACGTATGGATCGTAGCACGTAGCTTTTCTGTAAAAAGCATGAGATTATTTGTATTTGTGTCATGTATACAAGGTGTTGCTTTGCATCCTCGTCAAATTCAAGGAGGTAACTATGCTAATGATTCTCAACCCCAATCAATAATAAAATGGGTAGGTTTTTTTTTTTCTTAATATCGGAAATCAATAAGTGTTCACCACCCGTATCAATATGCGGCCCGTCTAATACTAGCCCTATAACCGCGCTTTCACATACACAAATAAACGCAGACGTTTATTCGATAAACGGGTGATTCTCCTCTTTTGAGAAGGGTTTCATTCTGAAATAGCGTTTATTATTATTGACCAGGTACCGTAATTTATATTGATTATTTACGTCTTCTATGGCAACCTCCTGAATTTTGACGAGGTTGCAAAACTACACCTTGTAAAGATAATAATATGAGCCCAATCCGATCGATCTCAAGCATGTGCCAAAAACCCTGACCCGTGTTAGTACGAAAGTAGCATAAGTGTGAATGATAAGATCTACCTTTGAGTAGCACAGATGTTCGAAGTGATACTAAACTAGATATTAAAGATGCAAATGTAAGCATGGAGTGCTAAGCCGAGCTCGTGCCATATCTGCGACATCTCGGTTCTTACCTGGTGGATCTAGCCACTTAGGTGCCACTTGTCCTGGCCCCGCAGCGGTGGGCTTACTGACAAAGTGGCCAGGGTTCTGCATAACAGATTTTGTTTGAGAGAAAGATGAGAAAAGGAATTTATACTTATTTGTGTTGAACATGACGCATAACAAAGAAATAAGGACAAAAACACAAAAAATAAGTATAGGGGGGGGGGGGATTCGTTAAATTCCCGCAAAATGTTTTTTTTTTAAGTTAATAGGCTTGCGTTTGGTTGTTCATGTTCATGTTCTCTGTCACGGCTCCAGACGTAGGTTAATTTTCAAGTAACAGGCCAGCCTGTTACCATTTATAAAAGGCGAACATTCAAGCTCCGGGTTGCTTTCGAGGAACCCAGCATCTCACCAGATACTCTTACGACCACTGCACTGGACCAATGATGCAGTAATTAATTATTATTTTGTCGCGTGTTTTTTCAACATTTATAGGTTAGTGAATGTGTTCCGCGCCTGGAAAATGTTAAAGGCCACCTTTTCCCCTGGAAATTTAGCCACGTCCTTTCAAGTTTTTTTATTTGGGCGGAGCCTCGGTTGAAACTAGTTAGGTTTGAAATATTATGTTTCTAGAAATCCTTGCGTTCGGACTTTTTATGTAAGGCGATAATTAAATAATAATAGAACAATCTTAGGTGGCGGAAAATATTAGAGAAGTTTGCTGAATAATTGGGAAGACAAGGCTTTCGGTGTTTCGTCTGTTAATTAATTTCTTTGTTTCCTTACAAGACAACTTTTGGCACCAACATCTATTCATGAAAGAGAGAAAGGAGGACTTAATTTAGGACTAATAAATGGTAATTGCCGGGTGGTAATGATGATAATTAATTAATTACCATATATATGGTAATTGATGTAAATAATGCCATTAATACGGCAAACACCGTGGCAACCTAATGGAATTAAACAATTTAAAGCGAGAATATCTCAAATCAAAGCACCGTTGAAAGAAGAAGAAGACAGAAAACAGAAACGCCTAAAAAATATCGTCATGATTTGTAACATACTCATTTAATTAGACGGAGTTTTGCCATACTAACACCCGTATCTATAAACAAGTCAAAGTGTTTACCTGAGTAAATGTCATTATTTAAGATTTGATTTTTATTATGTAGTTTGAACTGCTTGAATTGCTTGAAGTTAGAACTGTAAAAAGTTAGAATTAAGCTCAAGTAATTACTTTAACTTGACTATAGATACGGCTGTGAGCCATCCCACAATGTCTTATACTTTAAATTCAGTTAAATATGTGAAATCAATCCAACATTCTAAGTATGGTACATTAGTTTGCAGTAAAATCAGTCTCATTTGCATGCAAATCGTATGCATAGAACAGATTAAAAATTAATCAGCGTTTACTATTCAAAAACATAACACAATTCATTAAAAAACTCGATGCGGGTTCATGTGTTTATTGGTCACATTTTGACAGAACTACGCTCAATTGCTCCTCAGATTTCTTCTAGAATGAGTATAAACAGTTTTTACATTGATACATAGTAAATAACACTTCTTTAAAAGTCGTTATAAAGGTAGTATAAACAAGAGTTAAATACTAAAAGCCATTCTGTTTGCTCTCACTACACACATTAAGCTATGAACACACCGTAGTTTACACTCAGGTAAAAGTACATTTATTGCCTTATACATAATTTACATAGACAGGGTTGTCTAGAAATATGGTTCATGCCCGCGGTGTCGCCCGTTTGGAGTTCGATGATCGTGTTTATGTGTCATTCCAGGTTAGAAATTATAGATGTGTGCCAAATATCCAAGTTTTTGCGTGAAAGAGTAATAAACATCCAACCTCATAAACTTTCCCATTTATAATTATTGTAGTAAGAGTTCATATTAGTATTTATATATTTATATTATAAGAGTACATAACACTGAATGGTCAGGCAGAGGTGTACCTACCTAGTACACATTTCGTCAATTAAATCCCATGAAATAGGGGGCACGCCTATTACCATCAACCAGGCATAAATCCAGCCGCCCAGGAAAATCCAACAAATTAGATAAAAATAGTACATTTTGAAACAAGTGGGGAAACTTTGTTATTGCTGCCGAAGTGAAATTCACACCCGAGCCGAGTGTTATGGAGCCTAGAACTGCAGTCACAAATGCCCACGTGTATCAACGAAGTTTTTCAGTACACTTTCGAAGAAATAAAACAATAGAACGAAAAGTATTTTTGACATGGGTTATTAGAAAACTATGATTTAATTATCTTTTTTCCCGCGCTTTTCTTTCGCAGGTTGAAGGAGAAGCAAAGGTATGAAGCCTCTAAACAGCCTAATGTGAAAAAAAAACAAATAGTTTTGAATTTATAAAGTTATTTTTTTTTAAATCATGTTTACTTATGATATTCTTTTTATAAACACAATTTAAATATCCACGCCGTAAAGGCGCATAGGAATTGAACCAGTGGAATTTTGTTTAAGTATTGAAAAAAAAATCAAACAAAAACAAAAAAAAAACCGGTTGGGGCGCGCCACTGGCTGTGGAATTTCTTATTTCCGCACTAGTGCAGATAAATAAAAAAACACGACTGCGAAGAGTCAGTTTTCGAGGAAGTGTATAGAAAAAGGATAATACGCACCTAAAACAATATTGTATTTTGTCACATTCCTGATGATGAACGTGGTCTTGCTATGAAACATTTAATACAAATAATAATATATTTTTCAAATAGGTACGAATATTTAAAAAATAGCGCTTATTCTTCTACCCAAATGATAATTCAAGAAGCTTATTATTTATATTCCTAGGTGCTAATAAATTATATTATCCCAATATACTGCTTTTAAGCTTGCCCTCGTTTTCACGGATCTCTAATCCCGAAGTCTTTCGGCCTTAATTCTATACATGCCTATTGATGTAGGCAACACTTGGTATACGTTTTAGAAACTTGTAAAAGTTTTAAGTGCTTCACAACGAGTACCGTCTGTTTAAACACTCGTAAGTGCTTGACTTGAATAGAATCCGAAGCTAGAAGGTGTTTTTAAGGGAAATACTCAGTAAGTGACGACGATTGTGTACATAGAAAACTATTCAGAGTCTCATTTTGCCGGGTTTCTGTCTGTTAATGTATGTATTACAACGTTAGATGATTGGATTAATCAAAGCTTTTGCAAAAATGCGAGAATAATTTAATATTCAAAACTTAGGAAGATATGATTACATGGATTGCTCATACGAGCTATTATGAAGGTCATTGCAAAACTTACGAGTATAATATGGATAAGCTACAAATGTACTGTGCTTCGATAATGATACAAATAAGCTACGAGTGGGCTACGAATGAACTACGGGAATGCTACAAGTAAGCTACAAAGTGTGCTACATAAAGCTACGAGTATGCTTCACAATGAGCTACGCATGAGCACTAGTAATCTACTCAAACTTTCAATCGTATTATCCTTGAGAGGTAACCGAGCCAAAATCTATATTGACGGAGCAATTTTGATAGGAGACAAGTTTCCGGTCTACTCTAGTAGATTTGTTAGTTTTGTCGAACTTATTGTTTTGAATGAAGGTAAGCCCCTTGTCCTTCCTTCAGCGTTTGGCGCGACGATGATAACGGCGGAGTGTCTCATCGCTGTCGGTAGATAAGCCGCCGTAAACCGGTAATTACCATCGTTTGCACTTCCACGCAAATAGCTCGTTTTGCTTACTTTGTTTATTCACTTTCAGCGTAATTGAGACCATTTTCTTAATTAACAAATGATTTTCTTTACGTGTTTGTTACATCTAGAAGAAGACATAAAATCATGTAATTGCTGCTTATTTCCTTTATTATTATTTTTACTTTTTTTAATTTTGAAAACAAAAGTATATAAAATATTTAAAAATATAAAAAATAGATCAGGAACAAGCGTCCGGAAAAAGCGTCAGTATAGCTTTTAGTTCTGCTGACCTCCCTACGGTCATTAGTATACAAGGTGTAGTTTTGTATCCTCGTCAAATACAAGGAGGTAACTATGATAATGATTCTCGACCCGTATCAATAAAAAAATGGGTAGGTAAGTTTGTATATTTTTTTCTTAATATCTGAAATCGGTAAGTGTACACCACCCGTTTTAAAACGCGGTCCGTCCAATATCGACTATAACCGCGCTATCACACACACAAACAAACGCAGACGTTTATTCGATAAACGGGTGATTCTCCTCTTTTGAGAAGGGCTCATTCTGAAATAGTGTCAAATTAATACAACTAAAAAAAGCAACGTTTATTATTATTGAATTGGTACCTGGGTACCGTAATTTATATTGATTATTTACGTCTTCTATAACAACCTCCTGAATTTTGACGAGGATGCAAAACTACACCTTGTATAATACCACAGGTTTGCGCCAGTTGTAGTTAACCAAGGAGTGCGGGGTGAGGCCCTTGCCCACTGAGCTCTCATCTCGGTGCATCACCACGCCGGTTTCAAGAAAGTATTCCCTGAGACATATAAACAAAAATGCATACCTCCGCGGTTGTGCAAGGTCTTGGCATTTACGAAGACACGACCTCTACACTTCCACGGGATATAAAGAATAAGACCCTGGGTCAGCAGTGTGCGGACCTTCCTATCCAGGGCATCAAGTTCCGTCTGAGTCCTTTTGAGTATGCCGCCGACAGTATACATAAAAAACCAATGACCCAACCAATGAAGGAGCGCACCTTTTTTCCGCCCGATAAAAGACTACTGTTTTTTACCGACTTCAAAAAAAGGAGGAGGTTCTCAATTCGGTTGTATTTTTTTATCTCGTGTTTGTTATATCTTCGTCATTTATCAAAATCGGTTTAGTAGTTTGGTTTTTAAATCAAAATATCTGGTAAAAATATGTTATCCAATTAAAAGAAATTGCGAAATTGATAGTTGACAAGGCTTTGTGTGTGATACGATAACTAAAAAGGGTAAAATAAAAACTTTTTTGCAAAAAATATAACCGACTTCCAAAAAACACAAAAAATTTAAATAACTTTACTTTCGGAAGTCGGTGGCAAACAAGTCAATGAAACAAACAATAGTCACCGACTTCCGAAATCAAAATTAATTTGATTTTTTTTGTTTTTTTTTTGGAAGTCGGTTATTATTATTATTACTACCCCATTCCCACAGCACCACGTTTGAATAATCCAATTTCAAGAAGGATATTTTTTTGTTACCAATGAATAAAATATCAATTAACTTTCATTTCCTCTTCTGCGAAAACTCAAAAGGATCTCTCTCCAGTGACGTTCATAATTATCAATTTCTTTTCAATATTGGGAACATAAGCGGTTGAATACAGACGAATTAAACATAATGCCATCCATCATCGTACTCCAGCGGAAAAGACAATTACAGTCCCTTTTCGTAAAAGTTCTGCTTCTTGAATTCGCAAAAGTTTCGGAGAGAAAGTTCTTCGGTTCAGCGCGCAGTAACTTTGAGGCATAAAGATTCCACCGCCCTATCTCTCGGAAATCTAAGATACTATCAGGAGTTTTCGTGAAAAAAGATATTCTTTGATAAAGGTTTATGAGTAATTTTTTATCTTTCTCCTAAAACGCGTTGTAGGATCGTCTGACATTTTCCTACATGCGTTAACGCACATACATTTTAGACAAATCTACACACATGTTAGTAATACAAAATGGTTTTACGAGTCTATTAAAATACAGCCTACGAAACAACTGCGCTTTCCCTAAATGTTTAACTGAAACAGTACCATTCAATCTCGTTTAAACAATGTTATAAAGACCAAAAGGTACTCTTCAATTTATTACACAACGAATGTTTAGCTTTCTTGCATGTAAAGTACTTGCATGACATGCAGGAATGATAGAGAAACATTCATTTTGCATTTGTTTTAATTGGAACTACTCTAAACGATCACAAACATTATAGTTTGTGTACTTTGTGTTTCATCAACCAAGAAATATACCGAAACTACTTCACTAATAACGTAATAACAGAGCCCTGCGAACATTGGTTACCGCACATTTCCATACACATACAAAATATGAAATCGGGGGTGGTATTTTTATGGTTATCAAGAGCGCCCGAAATAAAAATTAAGTCAAAGTTAGATTGAAAGATGCTAGCTACGAAAATTTACAAAATTTTTCGTCATGGGACACATTTCCATGGCTATCGAGAGCGTTCTAAATGAATATGGAGTCAAATCCAAATAAAAGATGTTGATTGCGAAAAATAGAGAATTTTTCGTCAAGGATATCGTGTTTGATGTTTTCGAAGGCGTGAGCTATATTGAAAGCTCATTTTCGGCACCAGCACCCTTGAAAACCATGAAAATTATTTATTATATTTTTCTCTGTATGACAAGAGGCCTTTGCCCAGCAGTGGGACAGTTACAGGCTGGTATTTTTATTATTACTACTTTAAACTTAATTTTTATTTCGAGGGCTCTTGATAACCATGAAAATACATCTAGACTGCATTAATAAAAAAAACCGGTCAAGTGCGAGTTGGACTCGCGCACCGAGGGTTCCGTACAAACCTGTGGGTATATAACTTTTTTTTATATGACGAAACTAAAAATTTACGGTTTTCGTAATTTTTCCTATATCTGTACTATAAGACGTGACTTCGTACAAAATTTCAAGATTCTAAGTTCACGGGAAGTACCCTGTAGGTTTTGATTCCCGTGCGAGTTTCGAAAATTTGCGGAAATTTGCGGCCTAAGTGGCTGTATCTTTTGATTGCGTTGACTTAGAAGGTTGAGCTTCCAGGGACAGTAGAACTAAGTATCATATAGAAATTTCAGTTTGATACCTCCACGCGTTCCTGAGAAAAACGGTCTTGACAGACGGACGGACGGACGGACGGACGGACAACAAAGTGATCTTATAAGGGTTCCGTTTTTTCCTTTTGAGGTACGGAACCCTAATAAAATTGTATGTGGATGGATAAAAAATGATGTACATTGACATTCGCATTCCCAAAATGTATGCGGATATTTTACCAATACGAACGTCAGAAAAAGTAGATAAGTACTATAGACTGCTTTGTTTACGATCTTACGCTAATGCCGACTCAGTAGTAGTGTATCGATAGTACTTGACAGGAGGTAAACAAACAACGATAGAGTTTTTCGGATCAGCTCAATAATTCTCAATGAAATACAACAAATATGTATTTGTGCGTTGGAGACGCGTGATTAGTTAGAAATCAAATTGTAGTCATAGATAAATGGCACATGATTTTTTTTTTGTTTTTGCGGTGTATTTTCTAGTTTTGCACACCAAGATATTTAGATATTTTAACCTTAAATCTGTTTGATTTACCCATAGTGCTCGTAAAGTACGTTAGCACGTCATCATCTTCTTGCCCTAGTCCCATTTTACTTGGGGTCGGCGCAACACGTTTTCTTCTTCCATTCTCCCCTGTCAGACATCACGGTATCATTTACTCCTCTCTCTTTCATATAATTTCTCGCACAATCTATCCATCTTTTCTTTGGTCTTCATCTCCCTCTCCATCCTTCAATGTTAATCGACATCGGTATTTTAGTAACATGCGTTTCATCCCTCCTCATTACGTTAGCACGTACCATCACGCTAACAGTATATGCATTAATTCCCGCATACAAGTCGTTGGGGGACAGTTAACTGCGTTTAATGAACATTGTGAAACAGACGCAAATGTGAGGGAATGCGGCATTCACGCCACAAGATAGTTCACAATGTCAGATAGTTCACAATTTCCAATATGGGGAAGGTAACTGTGAAACTAATGACGGAAGTGTAGCTCCTACTAAGCGTCGTCATTGGTTGAAAATCTCTAAAATTTCAAAATAGTTTGCCTCTTTGGTAACATTGGGACTAATTTAAGAAAATTTTAGCTTTGCCAGCCTTTTCTATTCAGCCTCCGTAATTTTTTTCAAGGAATGATTGCGAGCATAGAGTTGCGCATCTGGTGTTTACATAAGAGCTTCTATAGTTTATGTTATACTCATCATTATTTAACTCTATCCGTAAGTTTTAGTAGACAGTCCGTTTTGAAGTATTTAGTAGTATCTATATTGCTTAATATCGTTTGCCTACTTAAGATCGAAAAAAATATTTCATCGTTTATTAGTCTACGCGCATTTTTTTTTATAAATCATACCTAAAAAAATACATATATCCACAATTTATTTTTTTAACCTCGTTTTTAAGAAATGTATGGCCGGTACTTGAGCCGCGATGAAATAAGCTAATTGCTGCTCATACGAGCGTTCACGTAATAAAACCATATCTAGGAGTTATCACATTTTATTAGTTAGTACTGTAGACGAGACATTGTCACAAAAAAACAATAAAAAAAACAAATAAGCACAAAATTTCACATTCACGTGGACTGCAACACTTTTACGTATTTTGAAGAAGCTGGATTTCTCAACAACTCTTTGTCTTTTAGGCCTACGGTGATACTATGTAATATTCCTTTGTTGTTAAACGGTTGTTTCTTTTCTAACCTTGTGGCTAAATTATTTGAAACATATTTAGTAGGAACTATTTTCCTTTCAAACGAACTTATTTTTGTGTTGATTCTGATATCTTCAGCAGAACTCTTAACTAGACCCGCATTTGGCGCTGTCTCGGCCACTAGACTCGCTTTTTTTGTTTCTATTGACTTAACTAAATGTTCGAGCAATGATTGCCCTTTGTTGTCATTTTGGTCATGTTCACGAATAATTTCAAGTTTATTTTCCAGATCTATTGTGTCTTTTTCATTAGAGTCCATTTGCTGAATAGTATTGTCTTTGTGAGATATTTTAATAGCGGTCTCTGAATTGTTATTTACTTCAACTATACTCCTGTTTTTGTTAATTGCAAAGATATCATCGTAGTTGTTATCTATTTCGTTACCAGTTATTTGACTGCTAAAAATATTTTTGATTGAATATATATTACCATTATTTCTTGTATCTTTATTATTTATTTCTATAGAATTTTTGCCCTCTCCCACATGTGCGCTTGCTATGATACTCCTACGCTTACGAACTGGGAGACCTTTTATTTCGTCCTCGTATTCCTCTTCAGGCGACTTTCCCCACGACCCAATCTTTGGCTTATACTGGTTACCGGTTTTGCTGTAAAATATAAAATTGCAAAATAAAATACTAATCTATTAAAACGTAATGTAGGTTACTTAAGTAAAATATTGGTTAAACTGAAACGTGTTTCGTTACCCAAGTAAAATCATAATTAGGTATTTTTATTTGTAAATACAACTAGCTTTTACCCACCCGGTCTAATCAGTCGGAAATTATCTTTCGGGGACGCACTACTGGGATAAAAAGTAACCTATGTCGTGATCCAGGTTATGGTATACCCGTGTCCCTTTATTAATTCTCTAAAAAGAAAATATTTTTCCAACATTTTGTAAAAGTGCATACATTGACTAAAGTCCCTCCTCGATAACCAGTGTGTTCTGCCCACAATGACGTACGGTGCTGAAACATAGACGCTCATGCAGGAGGCTGTGTACAGACTGAGAGTTGCACAGAGAGCCAATGAGCGTTCCAAGTTCGGTATAGAGTTGGTAGATCGAGTTCCTAACGTCGAAATTCGAAGACGTACAAAAGTTTTCGATATTGGAAATCGCGTTACGGAATTTATTTGGAGTTGGGCAGGACACCTAGCAAGGCGTAGTGATGACAGGTGGACTAAGGCTGTCACCGAATGGCGTCCAAGAACTGGAAAAAGAAACGTTGGTCGTCCAGCGGCAAGATGGGCAGACGACATAGTTGCCATCGGGGGAAAAACCTGGATGAGGCTGGCACAGGACCGTGGAGATTGGCACAAGAAGAGAGAACAAGAAAACACAACAAGAAGAGAGGCCTATTCCCAGCAGAGGGTGAATTCAGGCTGCGGATGATGATGGTGATGACATTCAGTGAAATTCGACAAAAAAGTATGGAAGACAATAAGACAAGAAACATGTCATCGACTTCACTTTACGAGTACATACATTAACAGTACAAGAAAATAAAAACAAACAAAATACCTCAATTCGTCACCTTCCATTAAAACCTTTTCATTGTAAAAATCAGGTTTTAGGTCCATTTCGCCCTGTTCCTGAGCGTTTTGCCTGAGATGAGGCGGCTGCGTAGTTGCTACTGGTGTTGGAGTACAAGGATAAGGAAACATAACGGCTCCTGGAAGTGGTCGTTCATTATTTACTTCTTCCGTTGGTCTTACCAGCATGGGACGAACGGTGACTGCTGTAGGGTATGTCGGTGATGTACGAAAAAAATCGTCTAATGTTGTTTGAACGAAAGAATTAGGATATTTTGGCACCACCCAGTTTGTTCTGTCATTTATGACTTCCACTGGAGGCACGGCGAATCTTGCAGGGTTAATCGGCGGAGGTTGCTGCGCATTACTTAACCCGGAAGGGGGTGCCATCATACGCCTGTAGTGAACCTCAGGGTGCATGAGTTTGTTAGGGTTATTTTCCGAGGGAAGAAATGGTAACATAGGCGCAGCGTCTGCGTAAGTGGCCTGCAAGTAGAAGCAGTCAATTTATTTTATGTTTTATAATTTATAAAATTCCTTTTGTGATAGTTTTAGTTATAATGACAATGGACTTACATTGTCATTATATACTTACCAATGGCGACCCTGTAGATCCACCGGTAGCCATAGCCCTTCTCGCGTCAATCAGACTTTGTATCGCCTTCATCTGATCCAAGGAGCCCATAGGATACTTTGTAATGGACTGAAAAGATATTTGTTTAATTTTTAATAGCCCTTTTTATATATTACTTTTAACTGGATAATATCACATAAGCAGATGATCAATGCACAAAATAGCTCAAGACATTTAAAAGAAAATTTTAGATTACTTTTACACCATGCTTTAAATCTTTATGGATAATTTCGACCCAGACGTGTTTATGAGAAACTGGAGAAAGAACGGAAGGTTATTTGGAAGACCTTTGCCCAGTAATGAGAAAATAAAGGTTATTTAGAAGAAAAAACATTGAAGTACGGCACAGATAACCTCCTCTAGAATCCGCAAAGAAGGCAAGTTATGCGCGCCGCACATTTGTCACTTAGCACTAATATAACTCGATGCGCGTTATACGCTCTTCAGTGTCGACCAGAAGTTAGACCCGTGATGACGCTATGAAAGTTTGATTGTTACGGTTTACTTTAAAAAAAGACTACCTATGCTGTTAAATGGTGAGGAAAATTATCCAGGACCTTGAGTTATAAAAAAAAGTGGGATAATATTCAATTGTTAAGTAAAATTATAAAATCAACCATTTTAGAAAGAGCTCAACTTATAGTGGCTGAGGTAGTGGCTCTCGTTTATGTCTTTCCCTTATACTCATTAGGTACTACTGTATTGCTGTTTTTTTTTTCACAAAACTAATAATGTCATGAGCAATACGTTCTTGCTTATCGATAAATAAAATATCGATGCTATCGATATTTTGTTGTTTATTTGGACAAAATAGTTCAATTAAAATATAAATACAAACAATTTATGGTTCATTCTGAAAAAAGAATCAGGTTTTGTGCGAATTCAACCGTCAATTAAACCAATGGCATGTAAAGATGTTCAAGTTAAAACTTTGTTCATTAGGAATATTCGGTAATCTATTACATATTGTAATGAAGTAGGATCTTTACAACATAAAAAAAGGAAACTTAATATATCATTCTGTTTCAAAAAATATATTGACGTCAGAATCTACATTTAATGTCATTGTCCCATCACTACGGCCGGTGACGTTACCTTGAAATAGCCAATCGGATTGCACTTGACACTCCCCGCGCACCGCGTGCCTACCGCTACATTTGGTGAACTCGATTTCAAACAAAATGTTTATGATACGGAATTTAGAGGAGGTTATCTGTGAAGTACGGTAACTTAATTAGTGTAGTCATACAGGGTGGACTGAACAGCGGACAGGCTACGTTCAGGTACTTTGAAAGTAATTTCAATACATCGATCAAAATTCGGTGTCCGCAATTAAACCTTAAAACTCATTCAATTTACACGTATTTTTTAAATTTCAAAGTAGTTTATAGTCAAAAACAAAAAGGCTGAAGCTAAAGTACCAGCCACAAGTCAAGATAGGTAACTGTGAAAAGACTGTAATTGCCCATTTCGAATCTCTATGGAGAAGACCGGGCAAGTAACTCCATGGACACTCTTTTAATATACACCGTTAAATTTTGATCGTTTTAATTCCTTGGACAGGTGGTTTAACATAAAAAATACTATTCATCAACAAGTTCACAGCATTGTATCTCTTATAATTATTAAATAAAAAGGAAGTGATAACGTAATATTTGCAAAATTCATGAAACCAATGGTAACGCCACGAGTTTATTTAATTACAATGGCTCGTGCCTCGGTGTGTACCTACTAAGGTCATTCATCGCACAGCTGATGCGCATGTTAGCAAATTAAATGATTCAAAATTTTCCTTCATACTTTTACGGGCTTTTGACCGTCATAATTTTTTTATGACTAGGTTTCGCGACCTAATAAAATTTAAAGAATTATTCTAAAAGCGGTAAATGTAAAAATAAGTCCCTAAAAGCGGGTTAGGTAGTTATGGCGTAATTAAAAATGTGGAATCAAAACTATTTACAAAGATTTAAAAAGAAAAAAGTTCTAGTTACTAATTAAACGATTTAAAAGAGTTCTGTTATAATCCTAATAATTACAACCCTCTGATTTATTTAACACTTAGGGCTAAACTTCGTGATAGCGTAATAATTGTGAATTAAATTATTTACAACAATTTGAAAAGAAAAAAGTTATACTACGCCTGGGATCTCGTTCAAAGTAGTCTAGGATGTCTTCGTCTAGTTCGGGTGTGGTTGGCGACCGCGGCCCTAAGCGTTTGAAGGTGAACGGAATTGTCCGTGATCAATGACAACCGCTGCGAAACCGGATGGCGGGATGGATATACCACGCAATCGTAAAGACTGCATGTGGTTTGGTTCGCTGTAGAGACGGCGAGTCACCATCGCGTATAATTGCACCCTTAACAAACAAACACAAACAAAAACACAGCAACAAACTCCAGGTAATCTGTGTTCCAGGTTGGAGTACACGTTATTACGAGACGACATTATTTTCGCGCGACAAGGAAACAACGATACACGGATGACGTCTTAGGCGGAGTCTGGTCTAGCATTGGCAAATTTTTGTGAAACCGTGGACTGCGCGCGCGCATCATTGGTGAAATGGGTCGAGTTAGTGTTGTTTCTGTGAATGTTATCTACCACACACACATATCATATGGTACAAAATGAGTTTTGAATTGTACCTACTATTCCTAACTAATGGTTCGCATTGCTTTTTCACTAATGCGAGAATTGATTCGAGGTTACAAGGAAAAGTAATTTAATTTTTTAATTTTATCATTACAAATCGAAAGTGTTTCATGCACTGGATCGACCCTCCACGGGATTAAAACGATCAAAATTTAACGGTGTATTATATGTCCATTCCGGAGTCTAATCCGCACGGTTTGACTGCACCACTTCTATATGAGTGTGACGAAGAAGCATCTCGCTCCTCTGCTACAGAAACAAGTTAGTCGGAGTATCACTTACACTATCATCCGTCAAGCCTTTTCCCAAATATGTTGGGTTGTTTCCAGTCTAACCGGATGCAGCTGAATACCAGTATTTTACAAGAAACGACTGCCTATCCGACCTCCACAACCAGTATTATACGGTACCCCTTGGTAAGACTGGTTGTCTGTCTGTCAATCTACTGACTACTCGTAACGAGTGTTCTACAAATGGCAGCTGGGACCAATAGATTAGCGAGCTTCCCAAGACTCGAACGGAACTCGGTATTTAATGGATGGTTACCCACGAACGGACCGATCTCAAGCAGTAAGCACTGCTTAACCTGGTCTATGGACACGTGTGGATATTACTTACTTCAGCCATCTCTAGATCCTCGGTTATAACGGTTGTCTCATCCTGATGAAGAGGTTTCGCTGTGAGCTTCATCAAAGAGCCTTCGTACTTGTTGTGGTCGTCGGCATCGAACACGGAGTCGTCCAGTCTACGACCAGAGCGTAGAGTGGTCTGCTCGTCGGCTGGTGCTCCCGTCATGACTAGAAATTTATAGACAAACATACATCACACCTGTAATCCCTGAGGGGTTAAGCAGAAGTGTACTTAAAAGTACGCCTACATTTCGTCAGTTATGTTTAAGTTCTATGTAATCGAGGGCGACCCTATTGTCATCAACTGGGCTCAAATCCGCACTAAAAAAGGCTTCAACTGAGAAATTACTGATTGAATAACCCAATAATACTTTGTCCGACCTGGGAATCAAACCCAGGACCGCAAGCCAGCAGTAGCGCTTGCAACTGCTAGACCAACGAGACAGAGGCAATGTATTAGAATGGTCTAACTTCCTGGTTTATATTGTAACGAGCAACTTGATACCTACCTAGTTTCCTTTTTGTTTGTTTAAATAACCTTTAACTACTTTTCATCAATCTAGCTTTTGACCGACTGTGTCATCCCCCTCCCATCTCCAACAGAAGATATTCTGATTCAGAAGATATTGAGATTCTGATATTCTGGATTTGTTTCGACGTTGTCAAACGCGATGTGTATCGCTCGCTCTCATCTCTTCAATCGCATCATCTGCCTTGCCTTTTCCCTACTATGTTGGGGACGGCTTCTAGTCTCACCAGATGCCGCTGAATACCAGTATTTTTCATGGAGCGGCTGAGTATCTGACCTCCACAACCCAGTTTGGTCTCCCTGGTAAGGCTTTCGGGTTTCTGACAACTCGTAACGACTGTCAAAGGTCTACAAATAACAGCCGAAACCAACCGCTTAACATACTTTTCGAGGAAACTCGGTATGTCCGTACCCATCCACGGACAGACCTTGGCCAGCACTGCTTAACCTTGAAGAGCGACCCATGCGGCTGTTATTATTTAGTCACGAGCTGTTCAATCGAAGGTATTAAAACTACCATCATACATCTATAACACTAGCTTATTCCCGCGGCTTCGCTTAGCATATCACCCTTGGCGATATTGTAACTACCATGAATGATAGACTTTTCGGAATCGGATCAGTAGTTCCGAAGATTACTCCCTACATTCAAGCTTACAAACTATACCTCTTTTTAATAAATTAGAATAGATATTTGATATCATACGGTTCTCGTCTTTGATTTGTCCAGCGACCGGAAGATGTCCAGCTCGTCGCCATTCCATGTCGTCCGCGATCTCGTCGTCGAACACACCTCGCTTCAAGTACACCGACACGTTTGTCTCTGGAAGATTATAAGTTTGTTTCTGATCAAAAAAATTACACTGACCATATATGTATATATTCTCAGGATAGACACTAAGGAAGTAAAGCGAATAACATCGTAATCTACTTGAAATGACCAACTTGTTGGTGTTGGTATCATTGTTACCAACACTTGGTAGATGTAATTTTGATATACGGTCTCACGGAGACATGGGATCTCAGTTTTTTCTATGAACATTTTTCTGATAGGCTCGTTGTGTCATAACACTGGCACAAGAGTCAGGGAAACACTTAATATTGTCCGCATAGCTTGTATCAATAATCATTTATTATTATATTACAATTAGGTTTCTGGTACATCAGCCTGCGTCAACCCGAACCGGGCACCAGTCCAGACACGGTGGCTTCTACTCAAAAATTCTCGACGGAAAAACTCAATAACCTGGTAAACGAACCCAGGATCTCGTACTCAGCCGTCGTACTTGTTGTGTTGTTAATAGACCAACGACGCAGTCTGGTAATGCATCTATATATACATACGTTAGCTATTGGTTTAATTTTGGCCTAAAAATGGATAAAGGGAGTAACCTTTCAAGTCGATGTACTCGGCCAGTGAGTAGTTGTATCCCAGCGCGATGCCCGACATGGAGGCCGTGGTCAGCACGCCCATCACCGCCGACATGATGATACATGACATTGAGAACGTCCACACTCTATGGGAAGTGTGTGCTAGATTATTTATTTTTATTATTATGTGTATCTATATTTTTTTTATAGAATTCTTATACTCAAAAACTACCGCTCTGAAAAACCGTTTTCACAGTTTTTCTGTGGCCATCAAAAAAAAGAAAGTGTCAGGCAAGCGTTCCTATAGTACGGTTACTACCCACCCATATTTCGCCAGTTATGTTCAACTCCCAAGTAATAGGGGCGAGCCTATTGTGAACCGGGCACAAATCCCGATTTCGTTATGCTAATGAGAAATTCCTGATGGACAAATCCAATATCATTTTACCCGACCTGAGAATTGAACCCATGACTTCATGCTTGATGCGCTTCCGACCAGTGGCTCAACGAGGCAGTCTTGTAAAGTTTAACAAAATATATTACCTTTTATTTTGAAATGTCCCATTGTAAAAGAGATTTTCAGAAAAAGGACTGCTTACTTATTTTTAATATGCCTAAAGCAGTCAGGGTAGCTGTGCTAAATAGATTTGTTGAACTATCCTACTATACACCGAAATATTACGAAACGAGCATATCTTTCGGCACGTTTTGATGTTCAGTGCCCTTGATTTTGCGAACATTACTTACCAATATTAAAAGCTCATATTATAAACATGTCTATTTTTTCCTTCACTTCCTCAATAATTTTGTTATTAAGAAAACGTTAGATACTTAGGTGTGTGATTTATATAGACAAGAGTATTTATTACCTCTGGATCAGATCTACCATCCATCCGCAACACGTGAATATGCAACACATTTTGACAGTTTACTTCACATCCCAGCTACACAATACCTGTAAAATATTTGTATTTAATCTGAATATTAAACAAAATTTACTTATTAGAGTGTAACCTAATCAACTCATGCCATAACCGCGCAAAAATAAGTAACTTTTTCAATAAAGACATACGTATTTAATTGAAATGAACCGTATTTAAATCAATATCATAAAAACATCCAGTGAGTCTTTTATTTATGATAAATAGATGTATAGGAAAATTGACACGTTTCAGTACCCACGACTAACATTACAAATCACCCCTATAAAAGTCCGCCGTTTTACATAATCAGTGGCTTGTCAGAACTTGACCTGTACACATGTCCGGAAATTGCATTTAGTTTTTTGACGAAACTATGGACACAACGCTTGAAGAAGCTGCTCCAATTTGCAACAAGTCCTGAGTCAGCGAACCGAAGCTGTAGCTTCACTGGAGCCGCTATATCAAGGGTATACAGAAGGTCATGAGAAACTGGTGGCTTTAATCGGAGACCGAAAGCCAGCCGCCATTGTTTCAGTTCAGAGAGAGACGACCGTTTTATTTTATTCAATTTGCTGCGGAATCGCCACCTGAAAAGTGTTAATGTGCAACAGGAGCCGAGGTGTGTTCGAAATTTGACTGTCAGCGAGTGAACGGTTAACATACGCTTAAGGCAAACCATCTTACTCAAAAAATGACGGGCCTGGAATTGACTGCAGCGCACCTCTAATTTATTGCGATTATCTCAAGTTGAGCATCGCGCTATGAGAGTCAATGTTTCTCAATGGTGTGTGCAAATGGGTCTACATGGCAGTGACAAGAAAGGACGAGTTTACAGGCGTCCCAGGGCGTCGGTATGGCGGCGTCTCCTGCATTATATCTTAAGATGGAACACAGAGCTCGTTTTCGAGCCGGGCGGAGGACAAGGGGCGGTTCTTTCTACCATACTTACAATTTAGAATAGTTATATTGGGAAGAGTCGATTCTATGTCGACTCCTTCCTCATGTAACTGATTTTGTTTCTCCTGGACATATTAAATTGATTGGTTTTTTGCACAGCAGAATGATTCGTAACGTCTTTCCATCAATGTGGCGTGAATTGACAATGTATGACAGATGATAATTATCAACTTCTTTGAGGGGTTATCAAAGTGGAAATAATAACAAATTTTAAGCAACCTCTTTTCACAAACATGTTTCAGGATATCCCCGATTCCATTCGCGCATCACCTCAATAATATTTCCAAAATTAAAAACGATGATTTTCTATTTTAAAGTTCAACAGGGAGACGTGTTATTAGAGAACATACGCGAGCCCGAGTGCTATACGAAAACTTGATCAATTTTCAATGTTGGATATCGAAGAAACTTTACGGGACGTTACAAAAAAAAAAACATGTCGAGAAAATATTCAAAATTCTACGCCTTTCTGAATTTAGCTTCAATTGTGGTAATTTACGTGCTCAATTAGAGGTTCAATTGGACGTATAACTGTGAGACGGTTGGCAGCCATGCGCCGAGATCTCACGGATCCCTGCGGATCTGTGTGTACACGTAGAAGTAATCTCCGAATGCCGCGGATGTTAATTAGCTAACCATGTTCCACACACAAAGGGTTAACAAGTGGAGCTGATAAAATATTTTGTTAGAAGTGAAAAGGTTACTAGGTACTGACTAAAAAATACTATCAACGTATTTTAGTACGTACTTAGAGTTTCAGAATAAACAGAATAACACGGCTGTAATCACCTCAGGGCTAGGCAGAGGTGTGCCGAATAGTACACCCGCGTTAATATCGCCGGTTAACTTGCAACCTATCACATGGTGATAGGTTGCAAGTTTTTTGCCATCAACCGGGTACAAATCCATATTCCGTGGCAGTTACTGAGAGTTCCTGATGGAAAAACTCAATAACACTTCACCGTTCCGACTATGGCCACTCGCTAAATAACCATGCAGTAGTAGAACACATTCTGGAATCCTTGTTAATATGATCGAAGCCACACCACTATCATTAAGCGTAGCTGCCGTGACATTGAACTCAACCTATTTTCAAAACAAATGTATTTTACAACAGACCACACAATTAAAATTTCTTAACCCTTCAGTGCTGAAGCTTCCTGCAGGTGGGTACAATGAGCCTCTCGACGCGCTACTCAAGGAAGCTGTTTCTTCCATAACCCCTTGCGGCCGTGCCCGGACGCTCCGCCGGAGGGCGCCACCGTACCGGTATGCGCCCACATCATATCCGACTGGGCTTCGTTCGTTCACATTTATAATTAACTAGCTTTAGCCTGCGACTTCGTACTTAGAATTTTAACATGATATTATAAAAAATAACGGAAAAAGATAATTTCCTGTGGAAAAATGTAGCCTATATTTTAAGTTAGGCATCTAGCAGTAGAGCGGTGAAAACTGCGTTCAAATACATGCAGTAGTTTTTGCGTGATGCGCGTACAAACATACAGACAGAAAGACAGATAGACAGACAAAAATTCAAAAAAACTGTTATTTGGCTTCTGTTGCTCTAATAAAGACCCCCCATTTTTTTTCAATATCTGCAATGTAAAGACATACAAATAAGTTCTAAGGTTCTGTGTAACCAGTGTTTTTCACGTGACATAATCATGTTTGGTATAAATGTCTCCCTACAATCACCCAACTACGTATTTACTTAGTAGGAATAGGAAAACAAAGCCAAGCAAAGTCCTTCATCTTTTACTGTTTTAGAGGCGTGTTATATTAAATCAGAAACGCTCCTTGCAAGCGTACGGTGGAAGTATCTTTACATTTGACGTAAGCACCGGAGGCGCTGCAAGAGTACCACGTATGAACGATTTTAAATTTGAAAATACCCGTTCACCAAGTATACAATTTACTTAATGAGAATGTTCATAGATGCCTGCAGCAACAAAAAAAAAAAACAAAATACTTTATGATAATTCTTCATATGCATTTTGTACGAACGATTTAAAATCGAAATCCAACTATTTTCGATTCAGAAGTCTACTATCGTATTGGCGTTACGTTTACATCGCGCTCGAGCTCGCAGTCCTAGTGCCTCCGGTCGCACGAACGATTTTTTATCGCGTACCCGAATTCCAACGCACTACTTACTTGAGCCGAGAGTCGAAAATACAACAGCGCGCGTTTTTGGCGCTCTAGAATCCAACAGAGCGTTTCTGTTGGATTGTTCATACTCTGCTCATTAACAAGAGTTTAAAATCAAGGGCACTATAAAATAACGTCGCTTTAAAAAAATCACCCATTTGAAAGAAGGCCTTGAAAACGGACCGTGGAGTTTTCTTCCCATGCAATGAAATTATCCTTAAACGGTATGAAAAGAAAATGCTCACTTCCACTCATTTTATGAGTGAGTTGTCCACTCACACTTGGCCAAAAAATTAAGTATGCCAAAATTCATTTCATCTAAAAGTTTCGTTTTACGCTAACTCTTATGGAGAATTACTGCACAGTCCTCTCGGGTTAAAAAATAGGGTAAGATATAAACCCTCAGAATCCCATGTTTAAACCATAACATCCCTATGTCTACCTCATACCCTGAAGGCCGGTATCTCAAGACAATAATCTGATGATAGATTGGCTAATCGGCTGCAAGCAAACACGCGCTGCGTCGGCCAGTAAATCACTGCGCATCTGTTAATTAAATGAAATTGATTGGTTGTCTACTGCAACTCCATCTCTCCGCTAATCTAATCTTCGTATGTTTATATCAAATAAACATACGAACATTACCTTAGCATTTAAATCATGTCATTAGACATAAATATAGTCTAGAATTAAATACATTTAGGTACATGTCAAATCTCTAATTATTGGGTAAATTCATTTCTGAATTTAAGACCAAAATTCAACAAATACCTAATATACCTACAATAAATAATATAACTACATAGCATAAAAACGTTCTTGCAAAAAAATAACCGACTTCCAAAAAAAGCACAAAAAAAAGCGGAAAATAACTTTACTTTCGGAAGTCGGTGACTATTGTTTGTTTCATTGACTTTTTATATAACCGAATTGAGAACCTCCTCCTTTTTTTGAAGTCGGTTAAAAACAAAGTCACTTCCCGCTGTCCATCTGTCCCTATGTATGCTTAGATCTTTAAAACTCTGCAACGGTTATTGTTGTGGTTTTTTAATAGATAGAGTGATTCAAGAGGAAGGGTTATATGTATAATACATGTATAATAAAGTAGAGAGAACATTAGTAGGTATCTACATTGCACTCGTGCGAAGCCGGGGCGGGTCGCTAGTTGCAAATAAATCATTCTGATGACGAGCAATGCAGATTAAAAACCAATGAATTTTACAGATGAATGATTAAATTCAACAATTTATTTAAAAGTAAACTATATTGTTTGATTTGGATTGAAACTTATTACATTCAACAAATTAAAAGCATTCAGATTTAAATATATCAAACATTTGAAAATTGTTTGAGTTCTTACTCCTTAATTGAAAGGTTTCAAATAAATACGAGATCTAGAAATTAATGGGAAATCGTTTTCAACTATTAGTAATAAAACGTTAATCATAAAAAAAATCGGCCAAACGCGAAACGTACCCGCGCACAAAGGATTCCGTAGCACTATATTAGTGATAATATTTTTAACGCTCATTCACAATCATATTAATGTACACTCAACAGAAAAACTAAATGTAGTTTTTCAAAGAATGGTCACATTTTATAAGAATTAAAAAATAAACTTTATTCATGATTTTTACCACTAAAAACAAGCGTATACCGGACTTCTCGCCTCTCATAATAAATAACGAAATAATAAAACGATCAACAAACGAAAAATATCTTGGATTAAGGGTAGATGAGAAACTAAATTGGAAATTACACATCGACCATCTCAGAAATAAATTAACATCATTATTGGGAGCATTACGGAAAGTAGCAAACTGTATTCCAAACAAAGTGCGCACTTTGATTTATAACTCGTTAGTCAAATCGCATTTAGAATATTTGATCGAAATATGGGGTTCCGCAGCAGTAACTAATTTAAATTCACTTCAAAGAGTTCAAAACAAAATAATTAAAGCTTTATTCCATTTTAATTATCTTACTTCAACAAAGACCATATATGAAAAAACTAAACTATTAAATATTAGACAGCTATACATTTACTACACCTGCATTCTTATTAAAAACATAACTTCCAACTCAATACAAACTAACATACAATTAAAGAAAAAAACAATGTCACATAACCTGAGAAATAGATACAAAAACAAACTTGAAGTCATCAGCGTACGCACAAATTACGGTAGAAAGACAATATTATTTGAAGGAGTTAATCTGTTCAATGAATTACCGGACGATATTAAAGAGTGCGATAACGTGAATACATTTAAAAATAAGCTTAAGAAACATGTATATACATTATAACTTCTAATACTCTGGAGGAAATTGTATTATCATACTTATTACTCTGTATCTCATTATAAGCGGACTGTATGTTCTTATGAGAAATAAATTTCTTTAAACCGAACTTTAAAAATTAGAGGGGGATTATCGTGCGTTTCGATATCAATAGGCTTGTACGATAGCATGAAAGTTCAGGGTTGATCGGCACACGTTGAACAGTGAACGCTTTCCTAGTAAGCCTACGGGTATCGAAAAGCGCAACCGGTGCACCGGCGCCGGTCTCGCTCTGAAATAGGCCTAAGACCGTTTTTTTCTAGCTTCCTTACTTGTCCAATGACGGTCTCAAAATTCCACCCTGCAAACCAGCGCAGTCAGCTGACAGCGCAGCTGCTTATTGTCCCACTGCTGGGCAAAGGCCTGTGCCTCTGCCTTTACCCAGCAGTGGGCCTTCCACTCTTCTCTCCGTTCGGTTTTCTCTGGCCAATCTCTCGCAAACGCCTCCAAGTCGTCACGTCAGCGTTTTCTAGGCCTCCCTCGGCGACGACGCCCGTCTTCTAGCACCCACTGCGTGACGACTTTGGCCCATCGGTCCTGATGAATTCTACAGACATGGCCCGCCCAATCCCACTTCAACCTAGCAGTCTTACGGCCCACATCAGCGATTGAATCAGGCACCAACTATGCAAGAATATTATTTGTACAATATAAAACGGTATAGTATAACATGTTCACAAAAAAAACACGATCAAGTCTTCTTTGAACGTCCGTGGAAAATACTGAATATTCTCTTCAAAAACATTTTCATTTTATTTTGAAGTTCCTCGAATAAAAGGACTGTTTTATAACAACACTAGTAACGTTGTGCCCGCGGCTACTCTCACGTGACTGTATACTTTATTGACGTTTTAAGTGAGAATGTGAAGTATATTCCTCATAATCTCTCGAACATTGGTTGATACTGTTTATTTGAACTAAACTTTATTGGAACATCTTAATTGAATGTAGGGCTCCCATCCGTTCGGGCTTCCCCGGATTTGTCCTATGTTGGAGGGACGCCCGTCTGGGGACCATCTGGGCAGGGTTTTAAAAAGAGACCGGTTACCTTTTATGTCAGGGGAATCCAGTCCTGCTGAAACCATGTGTCCAAAACGTGTTGCGCATTTGGACGCCCCAACCAGGGAGCGCAAAAGATTTAATGCGTCTCTTTTTTTGGCATGCCTAGTTTCGATTTTTAATGCATGAATGGCCAAAATAAAGTACCTAACTTACTCGAGACCTGACGACTTGTTATACTTGTTTGAAAATAAAAAGAAATAAAAATATAGTGCTAGTAGGAAATAATAATTAATATGCTGTAACGTGAACGCTACCTTTATTAATTTCCCCTGCCAAGTCGGTAGCTAGGAAATATTTTTAAATGACTACTTGTTGAGAAAAACCGTTATTCATCTAGAAAACCTTTGCTCTCGTATAATCATCAACATAATTCTCTTATGCAGCTTTTCCTACATCATTTTGAAGTTCCGTTTTGTCCACAGCCAGCATCAGCATCATCAGTACTGCTGGTGCATCTGGGCGCGGTAGGGGCACTTGCAAGCGGCGTAGCGCTGTGCGGAGGCGGGGGCGCGTGCGCTTGCAGCGCGTTACTGCACGCGCTGCATCCGCTACAGCTGTGGACCGTGTGCGGCCTGCACGCCGACCGCGCTGCCGCCATCGCTGCACCACTGCATTATGCTGCCATTGTTTCAGCAAAGAAGGTAGGTCTGACTTTTAGTGGAGGATTTATAAACATCTTTATATTATCTGGAAATAGAAAAATGTATTTAATTCTGAACCGTGACCGGCTGATGTTGTCATCAGATTATGCATCGTTATTCTTACATCATCATCTTCATTGGCAGGTAATGATTTGCGTGGCGGGAGGCTGGGTGGCGACCGCAGCACTGCTGGCGCCTTTGGCGGCCGCGCAGCCACCGCTGACGTACAGCACCGGGCTCGGCGGCTGCGCACCTGACTGCGGCGCCGGTCCGGCGGCGCTCGCCTTCTGCCTCGTGTACGCCGCGCTCACGTTGCTCCTGCCCGCCGCACTCGTCCTCCTTTGCAGTCTCAAGATCCTCCGCATTGCCCGCTACCACCGCCACAGGATCGCTGCCGCCATATACGAAGTGACCCTGTCGGCACAAGTGACTGTCACACATCAAAGAAATCCTTTCTCACCTCCACCACCACCTCGTCGGCGAGCTCTGTCGGCAGTACTCCAGCCTCTTGGTTCACTTGCCATTTTGTATTTCCCGTATTATTGCGTGTTGATATGGCCCGCTGTAGCTGTGCCGCCGCAGCCGCTAGCTGCTCTGTCGGCAGCTCTGCTGGCGGCTGCACCACCAGTCAATGGTATTTTGTACGGTATTAGGAGTCGAGCGCTACGTGACTCCCTTCGTAATTATAGAAGAAAACGACTGACAAAAAGCGAAGTGACACAGGAGATACAAGCAAGGACACCGAGCGCGTGCGGCTCGCGTCGGCCCTCCTTATCCGCGGGCTCCGGGTGCATACGGCCGCCCACTACTAGGAGATTATCTGACGCAGCGGCCATGGGGGCGCGAGGGTCGGAGCGGCCGGCGCAACGCGCGGCGTCCTGCAACATGCTACAAGACTCGCAGGAGGAGGATGCGCCTCGGCCGATGAGGACGTCGGCCATCCCGATCATCCGCGCGCCGCCGCACGTGGTGCTGGGCCGCGCGCTGGGGCTGGAGGAAGCAGGTGGCATGGGCGGGCACCGGCGACGGCGCCAGTCGCCACGTATCACGGTTACTCGCGCCATGTCGGACGAGAGCGAATCGCCGACGCGGCGGCCGCTGTGCCGGCAGCAGTCGCGCTCGTCGGGCGCGCTGCTCGGCGGCGTGCCGTACTCGCCCGCCATCTCCGAGCACGTGCACCTGGATAGCCACGCCGACGAGCAGCTGCTGCTCACCTGGCCGCAGAACGGCACTCACGACAAACACGACGCTTTATAAAACGGGTATTAGCTTAGAGTAGTCGCTGATGTATGTGCGTATAAAGACAATAACTGTGTGTGCGGTTCGAAGTCGAGTTGCTTCGGTGTTTTAAGATGTTATTTTTTTATCGCTTCGTCCACCCGTCTCTCGACCTCCCCGGACGGTGACCAAATATATGAAGTTTCCTATAACTATTTACAACTGTATCGTACGTAGGCTTACGATTTCTCCTACAGGGTTCCTCCATATCGTTAGCTTTACCTACTGAAGTATTACTTTAGTGTATCGTAAAGATAATTTCCGAAAAATTCCAAAGGTATAGTGTGATATGTGATTTTGTTGTCTTATTTTTTTTATAAAGTCTTTACTTTTAAATTAATTTATTTATAATATTTTTATGTAAGAAATTATCTGTTATAACAATTTGTTAAATCCGTACAAACGAAGCCAAATATATTTTGATAGTCTGCTTACCTCCCAAGATTGATTGCAGTTGAATGAGCCACGTGTTATAATTATATTCATAGTATAACTTCGGCAGCATTTATTTATTTCATCGATGAACCAGGTTCATTGTTGCGTTTCTGCCAATATAATGATGTAGATAACAAGATGAGTAGAAATAATGATATTGTTATAGTTATTAGGTTCATGCGTTAAGTGAAGACCAAGGTCATAGGCGTATAGGTAGGTGTATAGATTTGCAGTTGCTTGAGAAATGACGGGCGACTATGTGTTTAATTGGCATAGGATGAATAAAATGTCGCGTGTCAGTTGAGCTGGCTCCTACAGCCTAGGTGAGTTGAGTTGAGTGCACATAGGCTTATTAAGTGATAGTTTACAATTGCAAAGCTTTTACGCGTCGCAGCCGTCCAAGTTGGAAGCTCGTGTGACTTCTGTAGCGCAACACGCTTTCTAAGATTACACCGAACTTGAGGACAAACATTGCATTGACCTTTTGGGAAAATAAAAAATACAATGAAAATTAAGATTTACCTGAAATCCGATTTACCTACGCGATATCAATAAAACTGTTTCTTTTCTTTCAAGTTTGGTGTAATCAAACCTTTACACAAAAACTATTTCTTCGCCGTCATAGTTTATTACATTTTCTGATGGTATTCAATATTATTTCAGCCAATATACGTTTCGGCCTCAGGGGATATATTGTGAAAGGCATTTCTGAAAGAAATATGTACCTTATTAATTTATGAACCGGGGGCATAGCATGCCCCCCTGTAGGAGCATATTTTAATTTTACTTCAGCGTGGGCAAAACATGATGCTATACAGGATAATAGCTCCATTTCTTTTCCCTACACTGATTTCATCATCTGCCTAGCATTTTCCAATTTATATTAGGGTCGGCTTCCAGTCTAACCGAATGCAGCTGAATATCAGTATTGTACATGAAGCGACCGCCTACTGACCTCCAGAACCCAGTTTTCCCACACTGAAGTGAAATTTAAGGAATAGAGGTACTGTTATAACCAGAAATCGGAATAGGTAGAAGGGGGTGGGGGGTGGGGGGGATGGGTAGGTATGTGGTATATTTGCCTAAACTTCAAAGAAGTAAGTCACATGTGGATAATAACTCCGTATAAAATCCCGGAAAGATTTTTAAGTTAAGTACAAGTGTAAATAGTAAGTCGAAATAAAGTAGTTAAATTGGAGGGTGGCATTATCCACATGTTACTTACTCCCTTGAAGTTCAGGCAAATATACTCTATCTATTCTGATCTCTGGTTATAAGAGGTGGTGTTACAAACCAAGCCCAATCATTGTTGAATTTACCTGGGGTAAGAAAATTATAGTTTGCATTATTTTAGTAAGACTGTAGTTACATAATTTAATAAAAATAAACATTTTTGAGCAAATCAACCGAAATTTTCTTAAAAAGAAATACTTAGGTACCATAATAAATGGTATGGTAAATAATTTCTAGAAGAAAATGTGTTTTTATTATTCTTGTTGTGTATTCTCCTTTATTTATTTTTAAGAAAATATTTGTTATACTTATCTAAAAGAGAATGGACAAATTTGTCCCCAGAGCTGTATCAAGCTGTGGTATAAACTAGTCCTTGTTAAATGTACTACGCTTATTGAAAGTTGAGGCCAATAAAATAATATTTTCGAAGTGTTATTATTGAGATAAGAAATAATATATATTATTATAAATTTCTGAAAGGATATAAATATAAGAATCTACTGTTAAACTTACTTGGAAGAGTTTAGTAAAAATATGTATCTGTCAAAAAGGAAAGGTATTATTTTTAAGTATATGTATTAATAGCGTTGTTCTCAGAGAACTAAACAAATATTTATGTACCTATTATTTACCTTACAATAATAATATTGAGGAAAGTCAAAGATCAAAATGGATATAACAATATATTGGTCGTTTCGACGAATAGTGTATGTTTGTGATAATTTTTCAATTATTAAAAAAACCGGTATCAGATACTATAATTGGTTCAATACGGTATTAATGAAGCACTTTTATAAAAGTGATTCCAGTTTCTACTCTTTCAATGGAATCGTAGCTAATTTATACCTGAATATATTTTTTTCCCGAAAAAATGATATTGTGCAGTTTTAAAAACTCTTGAAATTTCTAATTAATGAAGCATTTTAATTAGTGTCTGGTTTTCGCGATGTTTTTCATAGAAACGTGATGTAGATAGACATAGTGTGTATATTTATAAATAAAGAAAAGATTTAAATGTCGTTGTTCGATGATAAATGTTTAATATATAAAAGTATATACGAATTGTTACTCTAGTCAATGAGCTGTTGTTTTATGTCTGTGTTAATTTAAATTATGTATTAGTGATTAATTAAATAACACATGTAAGACATTTTTTGTTTTATTTTTTACTTTACACGGTAAGCTACAAATGTATGTCCTACGGTTACCTGTAACTGTATGTAAAAACAAACAAATAAATAATACACCCACATTTTGCCAGTTATGTTTAAGTCCCATATAATAGAGGGCGAGCCTATTGCCATCAACCGGGCTAAAATCCAGGCTCCGTGGCTGCTACTGAGAAATTGTTGATGGCAAAAATTAAATACTCTTCTGTCTATACTGTACAGTCGGCCAAGAAAGTAGTGTACCACCCTAAGGTTGAATATCGCTTGCAGATTCATAGGTGATAAAGATTAGTTTCGCTTGCAGATCGATCTGACAACTTCTATTGCTGTCTTTATCTGATTATTGATAACGACTATTACTGTTTGTAACGTGACAGCTGTTCTTAGTTTGAACTTGATGGAACCAATGACGTCGTAAAATCAACGGCGGGGGGCTGTAGATTTTGATGACAAAATTGTATCTACAAATTCAGAATTGTAATCAACAAGTTACATAAAATTGTAAAGGCACAAGGCGAGTCCACAAACCTACAATTTCTGTAAACTTGTAATTACAATATCAATAAAAAACAAGCTAAAAATAGATTTATCCTTTTATTAAATTTCTACAATCAATTTTAAAATACTTATAACAAACAAAAACATAGCATATATAGTAATATTTAGAAGATATTGAAAATTTTTAAAAATTAGAAACGGGTGTAACCGCCGTTGGCCTCTATAACCTCTAAAAGACGAGACCTCATTGAACCAACAAGCCGTGAGCAAATATCGGTTCCCCGCATTTCCTCCCAGATATAATTACAGTGACCAATAAGAGCTTGTTTGGCTCTTTCATTTTGATGCGACCATCGTTGGACCATAAGGCCCCAAAGATTTTCTATCGGGTTGAGGTCCGGCGATCTTGAGGGCCACTGAATTACCCTTACGTCAGTGTGTGAACGAAACCAGGCTCTTACGATCCTCGCATTATGAATTGAACAATTATCTTGAACAAAATCAAATTGTGGCACTTCGTTCTCCGGGTAAACATTACGGACTGTCGGTAGCATTGCATTCTGAAGCACGTCGATATAATTTACAGCCGTCGCTCGAGGAGGTAGAGAACACAATTCTCCTACACCATCCGTACTCATCCAGCCCCAAATATTTACGGAAATTCAACCTGATTCTCTATTTGGGATTACATGATCATCTTTATACCGTGTTGAATTATATCGCCAAAGGTGAAGACGTCCATGCTGACTGGATTTAAACGTTTTTTCATCACAAAACACTGTATTAGACCAATCAAACTCTAAGTGCTCTCTGGCGAAGTTCAGACGAGCAAGTCTGTGAGCATCCGTCAAATATATTTTCTTGGCGTAATGCCTGTGGTGCAACCCCATGTAATGTAGATGATTCCTTATTGTTTGGGCACTCACATCGAACATCTCCGCAAAATGTTTTGTGGGCTTAAAACCATTGATTTCATATTCCCGTCTCATGAATTCTCTATCGTTATTGGAGAGTGCAGGCCGGCGACCACTTCTTCTGTGATCCAACAAACTTCCCTCCTCTCCTTCACGACGAATCCAAAAGCGGACAGAACGCCTCGATATATTCAAATTCCGGGATATCGCACTGATACTGCTTCCCTCATTAAATTGGGCAATTATTTGTGCTCTTTCGGCAATGGTCAAGTTGGCAGGCATTGAGATGATTTTATATGCAGTTGATTGAAAAATAACACGGAAAATATATCGATTTTTTGCATATATTTGACAAAATGTCAATTGTCAGTTTTCTTTTTCAAATGGAATTCGGTTGTCTAAATAGTTTTTATTACTTTTGTTTGGAAACATTTCAATTGCTTTGTAGAAACTAATGTCCTTTTCATTTATACTAAAGGTTAAAATGTCATGTACTTATATGTGACATATGACGTATGAATACTAAATACATAGGTTTACGTCATGATAATGTTGTCTCTTTCAGTAATATCTTTTTATAACGAACCTTGTTGTAATTTTCGATGACCGGGAAACTAAATCAAAACTGGTACACCACTTTCTTGGCCGACCGTACCAGTAATAGTATTATCCATAACAACTATTCAAATATTTTCATCTACACCATCAATAAGGAAGGAAGGATGTAAAACAACATCAAACAATCACCCCACAGTAACTCAGCCCGCCTGACATAATAAATCTGAGCAACAAAACAAACGAACTGCTTAAGAATAACTTCAAACAACAACTAGCCCGAACTATAAACTGAACTCGTTGATTATGCATCGAATAAATTAGCTAATTATAAATATTAGGAACGATTTACACCGGGCGGTGTCGGTCCGCATCGGTCGAAATATGATAGTTTAAAATCACATAACATCACTCCTGTAATCCGCCAAGGTTTAGGAAGACGTGTACCTAATAATACACCCACATTTCATCAGTTATGTAATAGGGGACGGGCCTATTCCCATCCATGGTTCAGAAATCCATAATCCGTGGCTGCTACTGAGAAACTTCAGATGGAAAAACCCATTTCAAAACCTCAAGCTCAGCAGTAGCGCTCGCGACCACTAGACCAACGCTGAAGACGAGAAGAATTCATGGAATCGTTTAATGTTATATTTGCAGGGAACTTACAAAGCTTGGAACCCAGTTAATCTAAGCTCATTCTTCGGTAGTTGGCTTCTCGGCGTACGTGAAGACGGCTGCATTCGGCTACCGCCGCGTAGATCTCGGGTGTCGTCGACGATGGCTGTAAATCGTATTTCAAGTCCTGTCTATATTATATACTAGCCCAACTGTAGCCCGGCTGGCTGCTTCCCTGCATCGTAAAATTTCGTTTTATTACAACCTACATCTCGGCGTCGTATGAAAATGGCGGCAGGCGTCATCAAAAGATTCGAGACTTTCCCGTGTAAGGGTGCTCGCTTAAAGAGATTTCTACCTTTTTCTCTTTCATGCAAGCACCCTAAGCTCGCGGCGGGTTGTCAAACTCAATTGACATGTTATTCAAAACTGTCATTATTTTATTAATCGATCATGGGGGGTCGGGTAGGTAGTGTAAAAAACCCTTAATTTTGAAAATAGGCAATGGCAATCGTATTATCCCATAGCAAACAGAACTTTGTAAATAAAAACTGTAAACTAAAATACGAATAAATGAAAACTCATAATAAACATTACAAAAAAAACTTTTGCTTGTTAAAACGTAAAGCTTTCAAGTACTCTGTATTCAAATAAAGGTGTTTTCATGAAACATTCATGAATGTTTGCGGTACCATTACAATGGAAATAGAATTATGCATCTCTTTCAAAATAACGAGTAGATATAGTTAACTGGTTTTTTTTTCAAAGACATAGTTTTGACTTTGTTTTGTATAATGTTTGTCAACAAAGGGCTTGAATGTCAGTGGCATTCCAAAGGCTGTAAAAAAGATTATGATATCGTGTTTTTTTTATAGGTTTTTGTCACAGCGTGAACAGCTTACACAAAATAATAATTGACGATACAGTCCTTCCACAGTTCTCTTACCTGTTACCTCACGCACTACGCGGCCACGACCACGACTTTTGACGGCAGAAGCGACTTTTGGTCGATACCAGGAAGTAAGTTTGGTGTCCGACCAGTTTTGTTTACGACACCGGCCGGTCATATAACAAGTCGTGATCGTAGCCACGTAGTGCCCGAGGTCCTTTACTTTGCATCACTGTCAAAGAAAAGAAATTTATTTCGATCTTTGTCACTGACAAGTCTGTCAAAATTTTCAAAGTAAATTGATCTTTATTCGTTCTACTTAAAATAAGATAGCTGTTGGATCGCAGCTGCGAGACGTAAAATAATGTTTAAAGGACAGTAGGCATATCTAGTACATCCTGGACAACCAACTCCGCTATAATAAACCTTGTCAATTGTGGCTAATAGTTTAAACCAAGGCATGAATTACTGCGGTCACAATTGGGCTGACTACGAGTATCTTTGCTAGATAATCCGTACTAATATAACAAACGAAACTAAACCTACTTTCATACGTTGCTAAACTGTATATACGGTAATTTTCAATGTAATGTTTGGATTACACGTCATTTATTCTGCTACTGCATACTTTTGCCCCGATATATTTATTACTAGCGGATATCCAGCGTGTGCTACTACGCTATAGTGCCTAATGAATAATTTTAGTGGTCCGAAACCATCTTCGCATTATTGTCTTTCTAATGAAATCGGTGGTGCACATAAGTGGGATGATCCGGACATAGGTAGAAACAATTTTTACTCGTAATGACTTTGCAAATGGCATCTCGCAGGTTGACTTATGAGGTTGTCGACCTGGACTAGGACTATGGACTGTGTAGGGCCTCCATCAATCCCGGTTGTACATTGTCATGGAATTATTTCCGACTTCTATGTATGCGAAGTCGAGTGCAAAAGCTGCTCAGTAGGCAACAAAGTATTAATTTGAAAGCAGTCTATAAAAGAAAAACAAACAATGTATTTAGCTGGAACTATCAAAACGGATCAAGTGGTAGCAATATAATGAAGCTCATTAATTTGTACTTAGTATGATGCAGCAGAGCTGGTATAATAGATTTAAGGGATAATTCCGTTTTTTATGCGCGGCTAGTAGATTAGAAATCTGCATTTTACTAAAATAAATAAATGTATTTTGATCCCTGAACGTTATCTTTTTTGTAGCCTATACTAGACTAGTTATCTAACTAGCTTTAAAAGCTTTTTTTTTCAAGCTTTTATTAAAAGATTTTATAAGTTTGTTTACGTCAAAGGGGCATGCCAAGTCACCATAGTAATTTAGGCCCCCAGTGCACACATATAAAAATTCATGATAATAATAGAGAGCAATTCTAATAATTTATTCGTAAAAGAATTTATTTACAAAAAACTTAGCATTTCAAAGATATTAAGGTTCTTATATTTCATCAATACTGATTATGTTAAATATCACATAGTACTTTATTTTGATTAATTAATGAGCATAATCAACTGGGAGTTAAATAATACAAAATACATTGTAGTTTTACATCTTTATTCATTTAGTTCATCATCATATACTACTAAAACATCATCCAAAAATTGTGCCGGTGGAAAAATATTACTCTGATGCCGTGCCCATCCTAAGTACCAAATCACTGTCATGACGTGGGCGCAGCATCCTACAGTACGGCGGCCGGCAATACAGTTACAGCAATACTGCTGTATTGCTGCGCGGCCTGTGTTAACAGTGTTGACTAAAACATACACAAAGTATACTTTGCGATTAACATGACGACTTGCGATTCTGGCCCTCACCAGTGAACAGTTATGTCCAAATATATTGCCATTCATAATTCTATTTCTAGCATTAGTGCACACTTCAATACGGTATGTTCCGTTAAATCTTATGTGCTCACCATAGTAAGAGCGAGCTTGTTTGAGTTGGTAAGTCCCACATGCAACCAGAATTAAATCACTTATATTTAATAAAGGAAATTCTGTTAGATTTTCATGACTGACAGTAATATTTTGAAAATCTGCCCTACTTCTATTAAGATTGTGATCCCGAACATATTCTGACAGATCATTATTTACATGCATATTTTGGTTTACTATTTGCAATATTTGAGCAGCATCTTCTCTGTCCTGTAATCTCAAATGGTACTTGTTTATAAGAGCACCAGCCACAGAGAAATCTATCATAATATGCTTGGAAGCCCTGTTGAAAAATGCTTGTCTAAATATTTTAAACTTAGTTTTAAAAATGCCGTTTACCACTTCTACCACCCATCGACATAATGTGACTGCTCTTGTCTTGTTAGCGTCCCTTGTAGAAAGTTGTGTCTCACCCTCTTCTAGAGACAAGGGCACATGTACATTGTAACCACAACTCTCCAATAATGCCAATGAGTCCCTAAAGCCTCTGTCCAAAATAAACACATCCCCCATTTGGAAAAATTGTCGCACAGGGCTATTTTCATTTGAAAATTCTTTATTAATTATATCAGCATCAGTTGTTGTTGCAGGATAAGGACCAAATATGTCAATAATATAACCATCACTGCATACAAATAAAAAAGGTTTAACTAAATTGCGGTATTTATGTAAAGAGTAAGTCTTTTTTTGATACCAGTAATTGGAGCTTTTTTCTATATAGATATATGTGCCATCAGCAATTACAATTGGTGTCCTATCTGCCCCTCCAAAAAGACCATTAGGAATCATAAGATTCCTCCTAGAGATATCTTCTCTTGTAATATGACCCAACCCAAGGTTTCTGGGAACAAAGTCCTGATGCAATATTTCACGAGCTGTATTCATTAACTTTTCTAGTGTGCTCCTGGGCACTCGCAATAAAGATGCAATACGTTCGTTACTATCCCCTGTTCTTAATTTCATTAAATAGGCTGCAAGTGCAAAAGCTCCTCTATGTCTGCCTGATAATCTTGGAACTTCTGTTAGAATTTGCTCAAATTGCTGTTTGGAAAAGCCTAAATAATAATGAACAATATGATCTGGCATAGTCTGAATGTTTTCGAAATCTAAATGCATTAACATATTATCTTTCAGTAAAGAAATTATTTCTTCCATTTGCTCTGAGCTAAATGTTCTAAGAGGATTAAGTACTGATTGAACCAATAAATCCCATGAATTACTGGCCAAGTGATAGGAGCAGATTCTACAATCTGAAGGCACATAGTAATTATAATCGCAAAGTAAACTCACGCGTAGTGATGCTGGGACTAAAAGTCTTTCAGTACTGTTGCAACCAGGGAAAAAACATTGCCGTTGTGTACTTGGTGCCCGTATATAGTTTGGTAGTAGTGTGTGGTTATTAGCCGGTGTATCTGCATTTCTTTCTTCTGCTTGTGTAGAAGCCACAGTTTCTGCCTCAGATTCAAGAGAAGGACTGTGTCTTGTTGCTTCAGGTTCTCGTTCTAAAGCGGAATGCGATGCTGCTCTATCAGTCCTTCGCCAACAGGTATGACAGAGAAGTGTTGTTCTTGTCAACTGCAATAAAAAACAAACCGCTGATGTAATAAAATATTATAACAAATATTTTATGTTTTTAGTTTTACAATTGGATTATAACCAAAAGATATTACACTATACAAAAATTATATTACCTGGCGAGGTGCTATCTGTTGGGCAACTATATTTCTAATAGCAGCTTCACGTGTAGTGTTTGTATTCAGTGTATGTGATCGTTTCCTTAAGAGTGATGTGCCACAGCTGACACATACATTTACATGACCAACATTAGGCTCAGATCTTGTTGGATGTCGTATCTCATCCCAAGCATTGGTCCAACATGCATGGCACACTAGACTATCACAGGAAACTTGCACCTAAAAGAAAAGGTGAGAGAAGTTTTAAAGTCAGCACTAAAAATACGTCTAGAATAGTATTTGTTATATAAAGATTTCCAATAAATTCGTATATTATTGTTTACCTGGCCATTCCATCGTTGTATAAGACGTCGAACTTCAGCGATTTCCAAAGTATGTCTTCGCATTCTGGATACGTTCAAACCGCAGTTTACACAACGTAGATCACCACTTACAGCAGTAGATGGTAACTGTTGTGAACAACTAGGTCCAGAGTGAATGCCGGGTTCGTCGGTCGAAGCGTCTAATATCAAATCCAAGTTGTCGCCAGAGTCATCATGAGTAGCGGGAACAGAATCCATTATCAGGCCGTGGTCGTCAGGTATGGGAGAATCGTCAGAGTCAGTATTCATGGGCAAAAGTAGTCAATTTAAACCGCAATAAATATACACAAGTCGCAAGCGCCGCAATGGAGTTGCAAACAAGCAATGATTTTGACATTTACGTTTTCCGGCAGCTGACAAGTTAGAATTGGTGTTGCCATAAAAAAGTGCAAAAAATCGATAGATCGATTAAAGTTTTTTTTTTATTTAATACTAAGAGATCTCTAAAAATAAAAATAGAAATAATAATAATATTTATTAAAGGGGATTTCTGTGATTTGTAATGTAGGTATATAAAATATGAAGAAAATGAACAGTGTTTAATAATAAATGTAGACTATTTATTCCGATTAATTACCTGTCAACATTTTTTTGTAAGGACAACATTTTGAAATTCATTTTTATTCAAGCTCTATTAGTTTAGTCGTTTTAATATTTAATATTTTTGAAAAAAAGTTGCCGACTTGCACAGACTAATGAATACGTGGAACACATGGGAAAAATATTAACAAATTTTTTTAGTTAAACCAATCCGTTGTGCGACGCTGGGCCTAAAATTGTCATTCCCCAAAGTAAGCTGAATTAGAACCACTTCCTTTCCTACTGCGCAGTTCATACACGTTGGTTCAGTATCGATAAAATGTTATTTTATGTACATGATCTGGTTTTACACTTCATTGGCTCCAGATGAGGGAACTCTGCAACGTCCAATGGCAGAGACACGAATTTTTGTATGGATACGTGTTCAATTGATTATAAAATCTCTTCTAAAGTCTACAGCACAACCTGGTTGATGGACCTCGGGTTGGATGCACACAAGGTTGCTTCTCAAAGGTCATAAAAGCCATTTGCTTAAAAGTTTATCAAATCATCTTGTTTTGAGCTTTAGGGCTCATTTACGGAGAGGCGCCCCGCGTCTCTGTAAACAACATCGCACATTTTTATATCTTGTTATTTTTCGTAAATGGAAAAAAACGAGCAACGCGCCACGCCGCGAGACGCCACGACGCGTGGCACGGGACGTGCAACACACTGCGTCTTCGTAATGAAATTATCATTTCAAATTACGTGATCGGTGATTGGCTTATCAGACGTCTGTACAGTTGTGTCCGAATTAATTAATGTAAACTCTAATTTTCCAAAATAACAGTGAGCTTTACTTGCGTTACAATACCGTTGCTGTTGAGTTGTTACTTTCAGAGGCAAAATAACTGAAAGTGCTGTGCGAGACTCGTAACAGAAGTTTCTAGAATCGCGTAATATGGTTTCTTACCAGAGGTTTTTTTTTTGTTTATTAAATGACTTTCCTATTAAACAATTTCCTCAAATTAGTTCCTTAGGATATCATTAAAAATAATACTCATCGTGCATCTTACAAGCAAGCTAGGTTACGTACGTAGGTACTAGTATTTCATACCGCTGCCAGGACAATCTGCCAAACTGTCTGCCAGATGTAGAGCCTGTGTAGGAATTACTGCCAGTAACCTGCCAGTAGCTGGGTCGAAATTACATTTAGTGCCAGTATTGACTGCAAATGTAATCCGAGTAAATCCTGGATGAGGTTGGCACAGGAACGTGGAGATTAGCACTCCCATGTATGCATGGACAAGACGACTGTCATGAACCAGAAACAAAGCCTGCCACTTATGTATGGAAATTCAACGAAAAATAATAAGTAGCTACACTAATAATACTTGTAATAATTCTGTCAAGTTAAATTTCTCTAGCTGAATGCTCTCGAAGACTACGAAAATTACCTACCTTGTTCAACGATATTCAGCAGAAAGTTCATTCAGCAGAATATTAGCATTTATGTCAGGGACAATTAAGTTTAAGATCCTACTATTCTACAAAATTTGGAGGTTAATGGAGTAAAATAAAATGATGTTCACGTTTATGTAAGATCTTGTAATGCTATCTGTAAAGGAATAAAGTGTGACATATTTCAATTGAAAGTGGCATCTGTCGTGATACCGACGCAAATGTTCCGAATATCTCGTGGCTGGCTCATGCTTATTTTATTTTATGGGAAACGGAAATCCAAGGCAAATTGAATCTTATTTATTTTGCAATGTTGTTGAAGAAATTATTTTGTAAAATAATCGACTTCCAAAAACAAAACAAAAAAAATGGAAAATAACTTTACTTTCGGAAGTCGTTGACTATTGTTTGTTTCATTGATTTCTTTGCCACGGACTTCCGAAAGTAAAGTTATTTCCATTTTTTTTAAAAAAAGTTTTTATTTTATTCCTTTTAGTTAGTTATCGTATCACACACAAAGCCTTCTCAAGTATCAATTTCGCAATTAAGAAATTGCGGAGAATTACATGGATAACATATTTTTACCAGATTTTGTGATTTAAAAAAAACAAACTACTGAACGGATTTTGATAAAATTTCTATGACACTAATCGGGAAAGATGTCCTTTCAGTTAAAAGAAAAAAAAAAACAATCGGTTCTTAGATGACGAAGATGAGCTAACGAAAAACAAAAAAAAAATACGACCGAATTGAGAACCTCCTCATTTTTTTAAAGTCGGTTAAAAATCTTATATCACACCATACTCACAACAGTCGATCACAGAATCTAACGCATTTGGAACCCTGCATAGAAAGTTAAGAGATGGAACTATACAGATACCTTGTGCTATAATAATTATGAGGTCTTGGGTTTCATTCCCGGGCCTATCAAGAATTTCTCAGAAGTAACTCAGAGTTTTTTATTTCAACTTAACTGGCGAAATGTAGGTGTAGGTAATAGTGCATAACCCATCGCAAGCTGTATCCCCTACAAAAAGTTAATTATTGCACAGAAGCAACCCACTTTTCATACATGTTATACGGATCGATATTTTTCGAATAGACATTTATTGTGTCACATTCACGCGAGCTAAATTCGTTCCACGTAGCTTTTCCCGGTGAAAAATGTCAATTCGCCGAAATAGAACAATATTCGACCGTGTCGCTCGACGATGACCTAGAAAGCCTACGAATGGGAACTATGTGTGACAAATATAAACACGGCGAATGGGCAAACACAACAAAGTATTATGCGCGTTTTCACTAACTTAAGCGACACCTAAATATCTGCGGACCGTATGATGTCCACGCTCCGCTGAGTGCAGAGAGTTGAAATTCCAATAGTGAAATATTTAGGCATTTATATTTTAGGTGTCTGTGACAACAGGCATTAGAGCATTTATGGCTGGGAAATAGAATTTTCATTGTTCATTTTAGAATGAGTGCGGCGAAACGTGTTTTTGTTGAACAGACAAATAAGTGTGGATAGAGGAAATTCACGAACTTGTTTTACCTATTCGATTTTTAGATAATAAGGCCGCTTGGCAAATGACAATGTTGCAGTCGTACGTAAAACCTGGATGACACAGGAACGTGGAGATTGGCTCCAACAAAGAGAGGCCTACACCCAGCAGTGGATGAAGTCGGGCTGTGGATGCGGATGACGATGAAGGCCCGCTTGCTGCTCTAGCTAATTCTATCTATCGTACAGGTTAAGGTTTTCCTAGGGAAATAGTTAAATACTCGTACAATATACTATTACCCTTAAGGAATCTGCTCACTGCGTAATCTGTGCCACTACACCGTATCATACCATGACCGTGCTAGGGACGTGTCAATGACAAACAATGGCAACTAGATAAAAATGCATGCATTTTTTTTTTGGTAAATATATCATTTCAGTCCGCTAATGGGCCGTTTTTTTTAATGTCCTTTGTATTTTTTATTTTTCTTTCGTAGAACCTCGGTAAATTTTTATATTTCCCATGATCTAAAAACTTACTACTGCGGCAGTAACGAAGGCAATAGGCGTATTACTACTGGTAGTAGGATTGGTAGTTAACACGGGGAAGTCACCTTATTTAATATTACAATATTTTTGAGAATACAGTTCCAAAGAACTTATTTACAACTATAAACGTCAGTGACATCACGAGCTCAAACGGCAAGTATCTTCACGAAAGGAGTGGACAAACGGATTCACAAATCCTTATAGCTGCACCATGTTATACAGTGGACACACTAGTAGTGAAAATATTACTGGACTCACTAGTAGGAAAGCAGTGGAATCAACAATCAGAAACAAATAATCACGACAACGTCGAAGCTAATTATTATTTAATAACAAATTCAACTTAACGATTATCAAATAAAACTAATACAATATTCTCATTGACGAACAAAATTATTATCCCTGTTTTGATTTCCTTAAATAGAAAATAGACAAAGATGTTGTTGTTCCATTTTATATCCTCTTGTACTTAATATGTGATATATTATTAGCCATCGTTTGTTTGAAAAAGTTTAGTCAGTACTTCTGCAAAGAAAAAGTTACGACATAAGTTTGGTGACAGGTTATAACAAGCGTTGAGTGTGAGCGTGAACTTGAGCGTGATTGAATAACGAACATACAAACATCCACACTTATACGGGGTGGAAGGGACACAGACTCGAAAACGGAAACCACAAACTCAGTACATCATCTGAACCCCACACATAGAAATTTTTGTCACCGGCAATTTAAAAAAAAAACTGGCTGTTCCATACATTTCGACCGTGTAGGTATTGCATTTTTGTAGGAAACAGCAGTTTTTTTTATAACCGACGAAAAATTTTTATGTAGGGAGTTCAGAATGATGTACTGAGTATGTTGTTTCCGTTTTCGCGTCGGAGTCGCTCCCACCATATATTATTAGTAGGATGGTTGGATAACCGTTGATGACCGGATGAACCGTTTTTGAGTGCGAAATTTCCCATTCAAGTTCAGTGATTACTAAGGTATTGTTTTATAATGACACAAAAATCATTAAAATTTGGATATGCTGATAATGTTATGTATTTAGGTATTTGTATAAATTATGGTAATATTAAGTTAATTGAATTTGGTAGCGACTGGCACAAAACCTCGAAATACAATTCTTGCTTAAGTCCTGTTTACACGGAGACAATGAATATTCAATTGCAACGCAATTGTCGCCCACGTGGAGAGGCGACAATCATGAATGTATAAACGAAGAAACTTTTTTAAATTCTTTCTAAAATCGTATCTTCGACACGAGAAACTCTCTCCATCTAAATGGGCCTTACAGATTCACATTATCATTTTTGTTTAGAACCTTAAAAAAAGATCACATTGATGGAGAGGCCATTACTGACTTTGGATTTCGTTAAGGTTACTACATCTGCTATAATGGATTTAGAAAGACTCTTAACGAATCCGAAAATAACTTTTCTCCCCGCCATTTCTTTTTTGTTCTGGATCATATTTGGGAACTTGGTTAAGGTGATATTAGAAGTCAAAGTTTCAATTATTTTTGTTTAAAAGGTGCGAGTTTTATTTTACTTTAAATACCGTTAAAACCCCTATACGATGATGATCCATGATCCCTGTACTAATCAATGCATCCAACGGCACAAAGTTTTGGGTGCGATACATTGAGTCCTACCGTAATACGGTAATTTTTCTCTCCAAAAAAAATTTCCCAGCAATATTTTTTTGCGTAGAGTTAGTTTGATATTCGGAATGCTTGAATGACATATAGGTTTTCCGAAAACGATGGTTGATGGTGATGGTAAAAAAAAAAACCAAAAACAAAATTATCTTACTTCCTAAAAGCAATATTGATTATTTTTCTTCAACAAACGTTTCGTATATGAACATGCCTGTCATCACAGCTACTATAAGAGGTAACATTAGACAGGCGCATACGCAGCAGCTTTGTGATATAAAACTACTGTAAAAAAAACAAATAGGATTATTGTCGTATTTTCTGTAATTTGTACGTCAAGTGCCATACATTTACTTTGAGTAAACTGCCCCAAAAATCAAGAGAAGTTTCATGGAATTATAATAGGTAACATGGACTTTACGAAGCTTTTTGTACATCAGCTGCCTAGTATTTTCTCAACTTTATGATGGGGTCGGCTTCCAGTCTAACCGGATGCAGCTTAATATCTGTTGGCACTTATCCTACACAGAATTACCATAGTCGCACTGTCCGTGTGACCGCGTTGTTCTTTCAAGCTACGCAACGGTTTTTGATTCGGTTTTCACAATCATATATAATAATCACATAATTAAGATATTAATTCTGAAAGATACCTATATTATATGTACAAACAAGATTTACCACATTGCAGGATAAAATTAATAGCTTCATCGTTTATTTATTTCGCACTGTGATTGTAAAACTAAATGCCGTCAACATGACAAAAAAATCAAATTGATCTGTCATCAATTTGATTTTTTTTTCTGCCAGACGGTACCATAAATAAACTTTGGAAAAAAGGATGTATATCTTAAAATGGACAATGCACTAAGGCGTAGCAATGCAATATGTAAAATTATTATCAAGTTTAAAAAAAAGTTATTAAAAACTAAAAAACCCGACTGTTTTAAAAACTTAAGTAAAAAAACACTAAAAAGCTAAGAACAAGCACATTTTAAATTTAAAAAAGTTGGAAGCAGGCGGGACCCATTTGAGTTTGGAAATAAAAAAATGGAATGGCTCTCGTTTGCTTCCAACTTTACCTTTGAAGCTAAAATCTTAGCTTGTGATGTGTCATCACAAGCTAAAATCCATCGAGCCGTTCAGGCCGCAGAGCGTGCCAAACAACTATACATACATTCTCTCGAAAAACATAACCCTCCTTCTGGTGCAGTCGGGTAAAAAGAAACAATTTTCGTTCGGAAATTAGTAGTCCGGTGTTCAGAGTTCGTTCCTGTCGGTTACTTCTACTGAAATATCTGTCGAAGTCCAGTGTGTGTATAGAAAGAGCCATCTATGACAAATGAAAAACTAACATGAAATTGCGATATTACATGTTTTCCGCGAGTTAAGTGTATTATAATTAAATTATGGAACAAGCCGACAACAACTGTCGGGCAGTGGCCCACCAGACGGACACCCGTCTGATCGAAAGATCCTTCCTTTTCAACGGGTGTATGAGGAACTTTACAACCTGTTCTTTATTCTCCTCTAAGCTTTTTTCCAATAACACTAGTTGTGTGACCTGAATACACTCACGAGCTTATTTACATTGATTTCCGATTGCAATTTTAAGCAAAGATCTATTCCATCATAGTATGATTTTCACAATGCTGTGTGCGTGTATATTTGAATCATATACCGTCAATCTTATTTCTGCATCTAAAAAAAAACAAATAGGTAGTAAAAGCCCGTATATTGGTAAATCTTAGGTTTTATTAGTTAATCTTAAGAATTACCAACATGATTTGGTAAATCTGAGGATTTTATAAAAGAGAGCCGCGGTGCCGCGGTAGCGGCCGGCGAACGGTACATTCAGGTTGGATGCGTGTTTTCAAGTTGCCGTCTTCACGATTTGTAGTCTCTTCACAAACAAATATTTAGGCCTAATTCAGAACGAAGCCGGCGCGACGAATACAACCGTCGCCGGCCGCACGGTTCGATATCCATAGACTTGTAATTATGATAACGTCCACTGTTCAACGTGCACCGGCAGACACGTCGACGGGCCACGCCCGACCGGCGCAGCGCGGCGCGGCGCCAGCGAGTAACGTGTCGCGTGCGCCGGCCATTAAAGGCTTAGGAAGCGTTCAGAGCGAGACGTGTTTAGGCCGCGCCTACCTACGCCGAGATCTACATATAAATCATACTTAGCTCTCTCTCGCTTTGACTTAGACATAATCCTCTATCTTGAACTTGCAATTTGTCAGCTGTTCGACAGTGACAGGAATATCGTTTGGCAACCGTAAGTGCTAAGTTACGTTTATAAATCTCGGCCTCATTTCCATTATTGTAATCAACAAGATCGCGCGCGTGCACACGGAACGCTGTAAAAGCATGTTATGACCGGTGTAAAAAAATGAGAATGAATGTGAGAGAAATGGGCCTATATGCGAAACCTGAAACACGTGTCTAGTATTTTTATGTAAAGAATCTATGTACAAAATTTCAAAACTGTATCATGAAAAATCACAAAGTTATAAGCTTGTTATGTTACCTGGTTGTCCGTACAAAAACATACTCACCGCGCGGCGTCCCACTGTGCGCCCGCGACTAATGCCTGTGTTGTGCGCGTATAATTGCGGATAGGTACTAAGTGTCGCTTGGTGTCCAACACGTCACCTTTTTTAAATATTTTTGGGACAAAATATAACATGATATAAAAATTATTAGAATCAATTCAGTTACTTATTCTGAACAAACTATATTCTGGTTCGCATATACTAAAAATATTGTTTTATAGTGGGACAGTCCGTGGCTAATAATTAAGAGAACATCGATACCAAATAATGATTTAATAACAAATTCAACTTAACGATTATCAAATAGAACTAATACAATATAATATATACTAATACAATATATACAATAAGCGTTTTGCTCAAGTAAACATTTCCTTGGAATAGCGATTTCTTATTCTATATATATCTTCTTGCAATCCAAATGTGATATCGTATGCTTGAAAAAGTTTTTCAGCACCTCTGCAACGAAAATATTACGATATTAGTTTGGCGAAAGGTTCAACAATGAAGGCAGGTAAAACTTTGAAGTCACATCTCCTAGTTATACTTCGTCTCCGCGATCGTGAGAATCAGGACGATAACATGATGGGTCAACGAACGTCTCTGTTTACGTTTTCTATACTTTGATGTTTTAAAAGGATCATCGATATTTGGTACCGGGTCAATCTTCGTGCCCTGCGCAAGAAGGATGGCGGCAGTCGTCCCATTGCCGTAAGATCAACTTACCGTAGGTATCGTGTCGCAAACCAAAAATTTTTTGCGCCTTCTACTACAGCGAGACTTTCCATTTACCTTGATAAATATAAAAGTGAGCTCATCCTTAAGATTGACATAAAAAATGCTTTCAATTCCGTAAACAGGGACCTCAACAAGGTATTTCAAAAAGAAATAACCAAAATGTACAGTCTTTTACCAATGCTACAGGAATATTATTAGTATTGGATGATAGAACCCTGGGAGTTGTCGTGGTGGACACAATCCTGAAAGATTTTACTTTTTAGAGAAAAAATCAGTTCTATTAACCTAGACCTTAATCTTTCCAAATTTTAATGTGAAATTTACCTTCCTGAAAGCACTGACAGACAGACAACCGTAACAAAATATAACGCGATAAGCACCATATTACATCCAAATTACCGCACAAAAATCTCTTGACCTAATAGGGGTAACCCCTTTAAATCAAGTGATTTTTGTCCGGTATAATATTTAACTAATCGTTTTCATCGTTCATTGAAGAAAAAAAACAAAAATTATTGTCTCGGAAAAACTTTTCAAAAACATTATTTCGGCCTTCACACTTATTCAATACAGTTGCTTTGGACCAAAATTTACTTTAGCCTTGGCTCATCTCATCTTTGGAAGCATTCCCAGCTTTTACAAAAAGTAGACCAAATTTTAAGGAACACTAACTTCAATCCTTAATGTGGCCCTGGACGACTGTGGAGTGTGCCCGTCTGCTGGCCGTGGGGAAAAGGAGTCGGGCTTGTGGCTTCAGGCACTCCTGTCATCCACCATTGGCAATATGATCCATCATTTTGCCATTGGTGGATGACGGGAGTGCCTGGATGACGCATTGTTTCGGCTTGCTACGGGGCTACGCTTAGGGCACCTTGTGTTACTCCGCATCGGTGTCACTGCGGTGAAGCTGTCGACAGCCTCGGACATCATGGCCTAGACGGAATTATACCTGCAGTACTATCGACCCGGCCCACGCCCAACTGCGCCTGACCCGCACTGTCAGCTCCCTGTGTGTGTTGCGCATCGCGGGAAGAACAATACGATGGTGGCTTTCGACTTTGTTAAGTGCCTTTTTACAATCGCTATAGGCTTTCCGAAAACGATTTTTGATGGTGATGATGAATATTAAAACAGCAAAAACAAAATTTACTTACTACTATACACCCTTTTGTAACATATACATATATCGTATATGTACATGGCAGCTATAAGGCCATTACAAAAGGTCCTATCAGACAGATGCAAACGAAGCAGATACGCGACAAAAAAAATCTGAAACAAAATAATGTAGACAAATTGTATTCTTTTGGTTACAATGACATAAAAATGTATGGATAGCATTGAAATCGGCCAAAACGTTTAGGAACAGAATAACGAACACACGCACACCGAAATTTATTTTATAAAGATTTGGTTATTCCGTAGGAAGCTAATGAGATAAGGAATCTACTGTAATTTGTACGTCAATTGCCACATTTATTTCGGTAGACTGACATGAAACTCGTGAAAAGTAACATTTTTACGAAGCTTTTTTTATAAATTTTGGAATATGTTTTTGGAAAAAAGAGAAATAAAGTTAGATCAATGCAAATAAAGCCAATTTTCTTTATTAATTTCATTAGCTTTTTTTTCTTACCCGATATTGTCCCACTGCTGGGCACAGGCCTCCCCCATAGCCTTCCAGTCTTCTCTCCGTTCGGTTTTTTCCGGCCAATTTCTCGCAAACGCCTATAAGTCGTCACGTCAGCGTTTCCTGTAATCGTCAGAACCCCTGGACCAATAGAGCTATTTGATGTTTCGAAAAACCAAAATGCACTACCTTTCTTCTACTATTTGATACCTAACTTCAAATATTTGCTACCTCGATGGACAGTGAATAAACGCATAAAGAAAGTGGCCAGACATTCTGACGTCAGGTTGGCTGACCACTTCCAAGTTCTCATAGTTTTAGCGTTGTATTAACCGCGTTGTTAATGTAAATATTTACTACCTGATTGCTACCTTAACATATATTTTTTCCACAACTCTAAGAATCTCCTATAAAAAGTTATTAATAAAAGCCATTTAAATGCCTGTACATCAATTATTGACATCTTTTCTTCTCAGAACAATTGCTAACAATGTCTTTGTAGGCGCTTAGTGGCTTATGAACAAATTGTTTCTGGATAATTTTATGATTATTAACATATCGCACTTATGTTATAAGTATGTATGTACCTACTTGGGGATTTATTAAATTGATCTTTATTAAATTACGATACAATATTTGATAATAATTAATTGACATCTTAGATTATTTTTATTTAAAACTACCTACAATATTCACAACTATACTTTTAACTAACTAACAACTAACTGTACTTGTTCCGTCCAGTTGCTAATCTGTCCAGCTGAGAAACTGTCCAGTTGCTCCGGAGGGGATATTGGGGATATATCCCATGGAAAAAGTTGTTGGTAACACAAATGTTACCAATTTGTATTTGATTCCTGAAATATTTCTCTATCCGTTTAAATACTCTGGCATCACAACAATGTTATTTGAAAGTAAATTGAAAGAAGTTTGCGTTTTCTCTCTACTCCAAACTTTTATTTCTATTCAAGGTTATTTTACAAGATTTTCATTTCCGGGAACTTAAAAGAGACACACAGAGACATTATTTCTTGAAAAGTCTTGTTTTTCCAGTAGATACGTAAGATTTAAACAAATACGATGCCTAGGTACTGCTGCTTCATTTACTGTTTCTGTACTCGCCTATTTGTTTAAATAATAACACACAATGTACGATCGTGTATGTGATGCAGTGGAGACATGAGTACAGACACAAGCAATGAAATTGAAAAAAATGAATGAATGAATGAATTTGTGTTCGTTATGCTCAAAGACCGAAAACATTCAATGCGCGAAAAAGCCAACAACACTTCTTGTGGCATATTCAAAAAGACCTCTAAGAAATTCGCATCGTGGTGATTCGTTTAAAAACAACCAAAATTCGCTTTTTCGCTCAGTGAGCGTTTTCGGTCTTTGAGCCAAACATTGTGAAGAACATAAAATTATAAAAGTGATTTTCTACAACTGTACCTATTGATTAACGTTTTTACGAAGATGGTATTATGGAAGCCATACTATTACGAAATTGGTCTTTTCTCAAAGTAGAAATTGTTAATTCAAGACAAAATTGCTTTTGAATGTTGCCAAGTGCATTTCGTGACTGTACATGAAATTCCTGCTGGCCCCACTAGGGGGACAAGCAGTGGGACCGACAGTCCGGGACCAATAATTATGACAACGTCGATACCAATAATTATTTATTAAAAAGTTCAACTTAACGATTATAAAATAAAACTAATACAATATTCTCAACATTACGAATAAAATTCTATAAGCGTTCTACTCAAGTATAGATTTCCATAAAATAGCAAATAAGTATGACAAAGATAGATTTCTCATTCTTTAATTTATGCTTGAAACGTATGCTTGATAGAGGTTTTTCAGCAATTCTGCAACGAAAAAATTACGAAATATTCGTTAGTCAATAATAATAAGTTTCGATCATCGATTGGATTGTGACTTAAAATATGAAGGGTCATATTTTAAGTCACAATCCAACGAACCTTCAAATTAAAACTAAAAAAAAAAAAATCTGCCTTTGACTGGCATTCTGTGTGTGCGTAACAGAGAACACGTCGCCAACTAACGGGCTTTTCAATTATTTGATCTGCCGTACTTCCAAAATTTTATTTTATTTTAAAAATAGTGGCCACGCATTATACCTGTCTTAATCTCTATCTGCTATCAATACAAACAAGTTTTGTATGAGACCAAATCATCGTGCATATGCGTAGCCGCTGTTTCGAAAATAAAATAAAATCGAAAGTTGGGCAGGCCACGCTCCATACAAAAATCTTCCAACCCCTTTAATTATGTGGCATAGATTTCGCGAATATAATTATGTATTAGGCTTTCCGAAAACGGTTGTTGATGGCAATAATGAATATTAAAGCAACAAAAACAAACTTTACCAACTTTACAGCATGCTGTAACATATTTATCGTATACATTATGTTCATGGTGGCTATCACGCCTATTACGAAAGGTCGTATTAGACAGATGCAAACGAAGAAGATGCGCGATATAAAAAAAACTGAAACAAATTAATGTAGACAATGTAATGGTTACAATAAAAAAAAATATATAAAGAAAGCTCTGACAGACAGACACTAGGAAATCGTTACTACAGCACACGAAGTTTATGAAGCTTTGTAACAATTAGTATTTTTTGGAAAATATGGAAAATTAAAAAAAAAACTTCAAAAGTTTGATTAAGGTCAATAAAGCCAATTTAGACAACAAGTTGTCCGGGTGAAATATTTACAAAATAATTGAAGTATCAACCATTTCAAAGAATGCACCGTATTTCCAATCAAGTAGTGGTGCCTCAAGATTAGGAAAGCCGACCCCGAATAACGGGAAGTGGCAAAGTGGAAGAAGAACGCTTTTTGATGCGGTTTTCACTACCATTTAGATATAGCACATATGTCTGAGAGTTTATAAAGGAAGGGAGACCGACGCGAAAACGGTAATTCTGATTCTGAACCCCCCTACAATGAAATTTTTCATCGGTATATAAAATAAAAAAAATCTGCTGTTTCCTACAAAAGTTGAATAGCTACAAGGTCAAAATGTATGGAAAAGCTATTTTTTTCAATTGGATGAGCAGGAAGCAAATAACCAAAGGTAAAACCTAACTAACCTACAACTTAATGTTCGGTCAAACCGGTGCGGACAAATGGACGCTGTACTTAAGGCATTAAAGTAATACTGCTTCTAAAGGGCCCAGCTTTAGAAGCAGTATTACTTTAATGCCTTTCAGCGTAGAAAAGAGACGCAGCTATACAGGACATCTAGCTCCATCTCTTTCACACACTGAAGTATGAAAAAACAATACTGGATGAGATCAGGGGTTAGGGCATGCACCCGGTTCTCAAATACTATACCCGGTTTTTTCGATGTACCTATTTGTAGAACCGGGTTCATGCCCCAGCAGGGCCGTAGCCAGGAATTTATATCGGAGGGAGTTTTTCCCTGGATAAAGAATGGCTGATCTGGGGGAGGCGGTGGTATCAACTTATACTACTCTCCAGGAAGAAATAGTGCTAAACAATAGTCTCTGGATTGACCTCAACATCGCAATCATAGGGCAAGATTGTTTTCAGGGCTGTGCATTTTCAGCTTCATGAAAAGAGGTTGTACCTACTCCACAACGGATGTGTTAGATCTTCGCTAGTCGGTGTCGATTCATACAAGAAGTAACTTTGATGACTTATTCAGAAAAGCCTGGCAATTGCGAAAAGGGAAGATTAAATAACGAGCGCAGCGAGCTCGAAAAAATTTGCAGCAACCTCGAATTGAATTGAATGAATAGAACACATCCTGTCAGAACGAGCGAAATGAGCTCGAAATTAGCACGACCTCGAGTAGGTTAGATTTTTTTTGAGCATTCATAGCTAAATAGGAATTATGTAGTTTCTTTGTCGTCAAATGCAGAAAAGTTTTGAGAATTATTAAGAGTGAGAGTAGTGAGTTCGAAAATTTTATCACTAGCAGTTATATTTTGTTAATTCATGTAACAATGAGAATAGAAGAAACTCAAGTTATGCAGAATTCAGAAAGTATAGGATATATTAGCGAGTGAGCTAGCGAGAAAACTTTAGCATTCCACCTCGGATAAGTTGATTTATCTGTAGATGGTCGAGATTTCCCCCCTGCCTACGGCCCTGTGCCCTAGTCATGGTAGGCTTACAGAGGTACTCGTGTGCCGTGGGCTGTGGCCAAAATCGGTCAGCAAGCTTTCCGAAGTTCCCGTTTTGGCCGAACCTTCACTGCTGTCATATTTTCACGGCGTTTCTATAGCCTTTTTGGCAGAATTGTATATGTACAAGCCGATCACCACAGCCATAGTGACAGGAATGCATATGCACAAACATTTCAAAATGTTTATAAAAACGCTGAAAGAGAGAGCAAAAATGATTAATAGCACTATTATAGATACATAGAAAATCGACGATGACGGTTTTTCCTTTCGATTGTGTTTATTTTCTAACACCTTCAACTTCTTATGTTCCTAAAATGTACTACTTTCCAAGATAGTGATACAAAGACCATGATCAGCCCATAGCTCGATATGGGCTTCCGTATAAAGAACTGAGATAAGGTGGACACTTCTGCCGGTATTAACTAAGAAAATAAGATGTTTTCAGCTAATAATTGCACATTTTCTTCATCGAAATCATTATTCCCAATCGGAATTCGGGATTAACGCACTGGTGCGACAAAGGCCTCACTTGGCATGGGGTTGGTTTCCCACGCTCCTGTTCCAGATTATAAAGATCAATGTGTGCCAGCCTCAATATCTAAAAAGAAACTGGATCGTTTCCAGATAGGTAAGAGAATTTTACCACATTATGAGGTGCAGTCAGAAAGTTGCATTATTTCCGAGTTCTGGAGATAACTGCAACTAATAATTCGAAATTTCTAGCGATATAAATTGGTTAACCCTGTCAAGATGACGTTCTTAAACTAGGCTAAAGAGAGCAAAGAGTAGAATACTTGCACCTACCGGCTGCCAAAGAGTAGAATACTCTTTAGTTATTATTCTAGACTTATACAAATAGGAACTAACCATTATAGAATATACTAAACCTACTATATTACTATACGCTAAATACTAAACATACTATGCCCCTGCTCTATGCTAGCCTTTACAGAGTACATCATTCGCCGTTCAGAGCATGGAATTAATAAGTGTTAAGAATTTATTAGTACCTACTTTATAAAAAATCAGGATCAAAGGGTGTCATGAGTTTGTGACCTATGACACCCAATCCTTCCACTTCTATCGCTGTTGTGCTTCTTCTTGCCAATTAATGTAGAAGCTATTTAAGGCGTCCCGCCATCTTCTCCTCGATGTCAGTCACGACACCACCTAGCTATCTCAGGGCCCCAGTCTTGTGACATACGTGCCCACAGCTTCGCTGGCATCCGGCAGGCATGACCTGCCCAGTGCCCAGTCCCATTTTAGTCTTGCAGCTTTATGAGCTACGTCGGCGATTTGAGCGCAGTGTGGTGTTCCTTATCCGATTGGTTACGAAGATAGGTATTAGGGGTCAAATTTCCCATTTTTTTTTAAATACAAGTTTTTAATGTTATAACTTTACTTTAAACACTTCCACGACCCCCGTACTATTCAATGCATCCATCAGCACAATATTTTGGGTGATTTGTCACCCAAAAAAAAAAACTCAACGTTTGCCAAAGGGCGATGGAGCGTAGCGTGGGTATTAAGCTCAGGGACAGAATTTGCAAAACCACAATACGCTCCAGAACTGGAATAGCAAATGTGGACATTAAGACTGCTATGTTGAAGTGGAATTGGGCGGGACATGTCTATAGAATGCATCAGGACCGATGGCTCAGAGTCGTCACGCAGTGAATGCCAGTAGACGGGCGTCGTCACCGAGGTAGGCCTAATACGCTAAACGCTGGCGTGACGACTTACAGAGTTATGAGAGATTGGCGGGAAAAAACCGCCCAATGGGAAGAAAGAAAGGATATGGATTTTTGCCCAGCAGTGGGACTAAATAGGTAATAAAAAAATGTGTCACACAAACTAACACAAGACCAGTGTCACGTCAATAGCCGAAGCAATGCAAAGAACAAGCAAGCAAAGCAAGGTGATGTAAATTCGAAAATAAAAAACACTTTGAGAACTCTGTTGCAAAAATTGATTTATTACTGTAAATAGACCACTAAGACCAAACATATCACGATTTCTCACTAAACTAAAACTGCTAATAACACATGTCAACATTTTGTTCAGACCATTCCACAATTCACAAAACGTATTCTTCATTTCATCTTCTTCTTTCAATTTCTTCATATTTTTTCGATGTTTATTAAAAATTATATTCTTCAGTTCTCTGTCAGTCATATTCATTCTGTGGAAGGTGAAAACATTTTGTCATATTAGATTAGATTAATATTAAGCAGGTAATAAATTGTAGCCGCAATTTCAAGTATTCAAACGCAATTGAAATAAGTAGTTTGATAAAGTCAACAAGCAGTCAAGCTTTGAAAATTAATGAAGCTTACTTTTTTCTTACTCTATTTTCGTCTATTCTTGTATCTTTATCTTTTGTAAGAAATCATGGTAATATCCACACAAAAGAGAGTGCGGTCAACGACAATTACTATACCTTGTGCTGTTAGACGTAGGTGCCTAAGCGTACAGTCGCACACCTGTCGCATTGCGTAACCAATAAGTACACTTAGCTAATTATCTTTTCCAATTACAAAAACACTCACGTGCTCCGTCGTTTGTGTTCCACCTAAAGAACTTCTTCCTAATTGACTTTAACTAGATAATTTGTTCTCCCTTAAAAAGCTGAAGCTTTCACACTTTATCTAATATTCAGTGTTTTTCTGTTCGTCTTGTGGTTTTTTAGAATATTTCTAGAATTTTGTTGTCAAGTCTACCTACGCTTGAAGCTAGTTTTTTTTTGCTCGAAGCTGTTGATGGGGTACTATTAAGTTTTTGACTATTTCGATTACCTACGATAATTGGATTTTTTACTACCTTCGATTTTACAGGGTGGTGCCCTGATGGATCTATCCTCGGACCTAAACATCTTTACTTCGATATTAACATTAAACTTATATCAGTCAATACAGTCTAGCATAGTGTGAAATATTTTAAAGAGTAGGTACTATACAATAAAGTACTTACCTAGCATTTTGTATGTAAACAGTAACAGTAAAGCAATGATGCCGACGAAAGAGAGGACCAACCAGAGGATAACTTGAACTGCGCCTTGTAACGCGTCTGTACTCACGTAAATATTACCCCAGCTGAGGAAAACGACAACAAATTAATAAAAAAATGAACAGATTGAAGATTATCGCCAATATGTGGAGTCTTAAAATAGGTAATGATGCATTGTCAACCACTACAGACAACATTTGGTTATAGGCTGCTCATCTACAGCTCATAGGGACCTCTGGCACATGAAATGCCTCCATCACCCTTGTTGCCTCCATTCTGCGCCACCTCCACACATAAATGAGGCTAATACAGTATGAGTCCTACAAATTTAACGCACAAATAGCATCATTTCACCTACCACATCACCAACAAATACGGAAACCATTACATTTTCAAAAATTTTGCAACAGGTCATTTTTGTGATCAAATAACGTTGTCAACTCCTGACACTGACAAACTTTTGACAGACGTTTTCAAGCGGCGTAAATATGGTAACCTTTGTGGAAACTATATTTTCGAGCCGTTTGGGGTTGAAATTCTGGGGCCGTGGAGTCCGAGTGCTCACAACCTTTTCAAGAAAATTTCCAAACGCCTAGTTGACGCTTCCCGTAACCCAAGGGCTGGCTTTTACCTTGGCCAGAGGCTAAGTGTTGCCATACAACACCATACGTGGCAACGCCGCCAGTCTCTTGGGCATATTACCGGCTGAGAGCGTTGAGGAGGAGTTTTTTGATGCCCTTTTATAGTTTGTAGTTAGTTTATTTTAATTATTATAATGTATATAGAATAATATAATAATAATGTAAATATATATATATATACGACAGAGCTACACGACCAAAATTTGCTGTTCCAGCTTGGCAGTGCAGGATTGAGCGGCGTATTGGTGAGGCTAGAGCACTCATCGGCAAGTTAATCTGCTTCAGGGAGGGCAATACTCGCCCTAGAGTGATGCGCTTTGTGAAGCGGGCGTTCTCGGGAACTGATATTAATTCTCGTGATTATTTGGCCCGCGTCACAGAGCGCATCGACTTCCTGAAGCAGAAGATCTGTGCATGGGCAAGCCGTATTCGTCGGTATAAGCGGCGAATAGAGCGGTACACTCAGAATCGCACATTTCAAAACGATGAAAGGTGGGTCTATAGGGCTTGGGAACGACCGGACCAAGGTGTGACTGACATGCGTCTACCGGATGATGACACAATGTGTTCGTTCTGGCGCAGCATCTGGTCGGTACCTGTCAGTCACACTGAGGGCGATTGGACCCGGGAGGTTGAACGAGCGTGTGATCCAATACCAGAAATGGGGGCAATCATCATCAGCCCCCAGGACGTAGCTCGTGCAGTCCGTCCGTTGCCTAACTGGAAATCTCCAGGGCCGGATGGACTGCACAATTTCTGGATCAAATGGCTCCAGAGATCGCACGCTTGCTTAGCGTCCCAGTTTCAATCAGCTTTAGAATCCGGATCGCTGCCCCAGTTCTTGACGACCGGAATTACCCACCTGCTCCATAAATCAGGTAGTACTGCGGAGCCCAAAAATTATAGACCAATTACTTGTCTTCCAACGGTCTATAAAGTTCTTACATCCATTTTGAGAGCTAAAATCAACCAACATATTGAGAGTAATTCTATCATGTCTGCCTCTCAGAATGGATGTAGGAACGGGTCTCGTGGTACTAAGGAGCTACTCCTCATTGATATGGCCATTAGCCAACAGGTTCGCCGTTCCCGAAGGGATCTGTCTACATGTTGGATAGATTATAAGAAGGCCTATGATTCTGTGCCTCATACATGGCTCATGAGGGTGCTGGAGTTGTATAAAGTAGATGCAACTCTGCGTGCCTTCCTGATGTCATGTATGGGGTGCTGGAGAACGGTCCTTCGCTATCCAGGATGTCGACAAATCCAAGGGAACAGCGAACCGATAAGGATTGAGCGTGGCATATTCCAGGGTGATAGTTTGAGTCCATTGTGGTTTTGTCTAGCCTTGAACCCTCTCAGCACATTGCTAGAGGGTTCAGGTCTAGGTTATCGGTTGAGGAGAGGTGGTCAGGTCATATCTCACCTTCTTTACATGGATGATCTGAAACTCTTTGCCCCCAACAATTTGCAACTGATGAAGCTACTGAAGGTAACAGAAACTTTCAGTAGTGCCATCAGAATGGAATTTGGTGTGGACAAATGTGCAGTCATGCATGTGAAGCGAGGGCAGATTATGGAATCCGTGGGTACTCAACTCTCGGATTCCATACACCTTAGATCCCTCTCCTCAACAGAAACCTACAAGTATTTGGGTATGTCGGAGGCATTAGGCATCAATACTTCCGACATGAAACAATCGTTGAGGGAGCGCTTCTTTGGCCGCCTGAATAAAGTGCTAAGCAGTCTTTTGTCAGGCGGAAACAAGGTGCGCGCCTTCAACGGTTGGGTCATGCCGGTTTTGATGTATTCTTTCGGCATACTCAAATGGACTCAGACGGAACTTGATGCCTTGGATAGGAGGGTCCGCACATTGATGACCGCAAATCGGATGCATCACCCACGGTCGTCGGTGATGAGACTGTATATCCCGCGGAAGTGCGGGGGTCGTGGCTTCTTAAATGCTAAGACCCTGCACAACCGTGAGGTATGCAGTCTCAGAGAATACTTTCTAGAAACCGACGTGGGGATGCACCGAGATGTGGTCTCAGTGGACAAGGGCCTTACCCCGCTCTCGCTGGCTAACGAGAACTGGCGCAAACCTAAAGTATTAGACACTAATGACCGCAGGGAGGTATGGCAGAGCAAGGAGCTTCACGGACGTTTTTACCGGGCCCTACATGGACCTGATGTAGACTTCTTAGCGTCCGTATCCTGGCTGCGTTTCGGTGACCTCTTCGGGGAAACCGAAGGTTTTGTCTGTGCAATAATGGACGAAGTTATGATGACGAATAACTATCGGAAATACATTGTGAAGGATGGCACGGTTGACATATGTCGGGCATGCCACCGTCCGGGAGAATCGATCCGACACATTATTTCTGGGTGTTCTCGTCTGGCTAACGGAGAGTACTTGCACAGACACAACCTCGTTGCTAGGATTATCCACCAGCAACTTGCTTTGAAGTACAACCTTGTGGAATCAGAAGTGCCATACTATAAGTATGCGCCCGACCCAGTTCTCGATGATGGTAATATCACGTTGTATTGGGATCGACCTATCGTCACTGACAGGACTATTGTTGCTAATAAGCCTGACATTGTGGTGATAGATCGATTGGAGCGTCGCGCAATGATCGTTGATATAACGGTCCCGCATGACGAGAACCTCGTGAAAGCAGAGAAAGATAAGCAATTCAAGTATCTAGATCTTGCTCGCGAGGTTGTCGACATGTGGGACGTGAATACGGCAGTCGTTGTGCCGATAGTCGTATCAGCCAATGGTTTAATAGCCAAGAGCCTCGAACAACATTTGAAGAGGCTCTCGCTTGGCGGCTGGATCAAGGGCTTGATTCAGAAAGCAGTACTTCTGGACACGGCGCGTATTGTTAGGAGGTTCCTCTCTCAAGAGCCCTGACCACCGGTAGCTCGGACCCTGTTCCCGGTGCTGGTGGGCTACTATTTTATATATTTTTAAATGTTTTTTTTATACTGATTTTGTATAGGGATATTTAAAAATGTATATGTATAAGTTAGAAAAATAAATAAAGGAATGTAAATATTATTGTGAAGGACGGCACGGTTGACATATGTCGGGCATGCCACCGTCCGGGCGAATCAATTCGTCACATTATCTCCGGGTGTTCTCGTCTAGCTAACGGTGAGTACTTGCATAGACACAACCTTGTAGCCAGGATTATCCATCAGCAACTTGCTCTAAAATACAACCTTGTGGAATCGGAAGTGCCGTACTATAGGTATGTGCCCGACCCAGTTCTCGAAAATGGCAATATCACACTGTACTGGGATCAATCCATCATCACTGACAGGACTATTGTGGCCAACAAGCCTGACATAGTGGTGGTGGATCGATCAGAGCGGCGCGCAATGATTGTTGACATAACGGTCCCGCATGACGGGAACCTCGTGAAAGCCGAGAAAGATAAACAAATCAAGTATCTTGACTTGGCTCGCGAGGTTGCCGACATGTGGGAAGTGGACACGGCGATCATTGTGCCGATAGTCGTTTCAGCGCATGGCTTAATTGCCAAGAGCCTCGACCAATACCTGAGGAGGCTCTCGTTAGGCGGCTGGATCAAGGGCTTGATTCAGAAAGCGGTACTCCTGGACACGGCTCGTATTGTTAGGAGGTTCCTCTCTCTGGAGCCCTGACCGCCGGTAGCTTGGACCCTGTTCCCGATACCGGTGGGCTACTATTTTTTATATTTTTAAATGTTTTTTTTTTATAGGAATATTTAAAAATGTAAATAAGTAAGTAAGAAAAATAAATAAAGGAAATAATAAATGTAAATATAATAATGTATATATAAATAATATTTAAATATAGTTTTTCAGATGTTTTGTTATTCCTCTGAGTTAGGCAACGTTAGCTCACCTGCAAATCTGCCCTGCTTATGGCTTTCGCGAAATCACCGAACCTCAGAGGATTTGTAGTCGTTGTAGTACTCGTAGATGTAGTCGTAGATGTACGGGGATACGACCTAGTGGTTGAGTCATTCTTAACATCTGATGGGCCTGTTAGACGATAAAATGCTTAATAACGGGAACATATTAGGGTTTAACCATATTGATTTTTATTGAAAGGCGCAGAAATCAAAGCAACAAAATAAAGGTCCCAAAATTTACGCAGGATTTGAATCAAATAGAAAACATGTTTTTTTTTACAAATTATTATTTTGTTAATTGAATCTTATAGTACACAGAATAGGGTTATGTATGGAATAGCATATCGGATAAATTGCCTTACCGCGTTTGCTGGCACATACACACTCTTTGGTCGTTTTCCATGACTATTTTGCATAAACGTGGTTGAATTTCGTTGAAGCAGTAGTTGGAGTTGGCCTGTAGACCTTTGACTTCAAATAATAAAAATAAATGTAGTGGTGTGAAATAACCTAATCTACCTGATCACTGAAAATCTAATTGTTTCACGGGCTTTGTTGTCTCGTGTAGTGCTCCGTTAGTAACCCTAAACTGTTAGCTGTCAATCTGTGTTTTTTATTTTGTTTCCAACCCTTTACCGCACGAATGGTGGCCAATTCAAATCTTGTGTAAACTTTGGGGCACCCGAAATAAGGAAAACAACAGAATAAGAGAACAAAAGAAGGAAGAGAGGCCTTTGTCCTGCGGTGGGATACAGATGGTTAATAGTAATAATAACATGTTAGTCGCCAATCTATAACTATGATCTACTTAAAGCGAAATCTTACTTACATATGGATTCGAGGAGCAGAAACAGTCCGAAAGCGATGGCGCCAAGCATGATGCCGTAGCACAGACACTTGCACAGCATGTTCGCGCAGCAGCGGCTGCAGCAGGCGCAGGGGTTCGGGAGGGGGATGCAGCAGCAGTCACTGCTGCCGCCACCGCCGATTATTATGTTGCGAAAACTGAGGGGAACGACATAAATTGTTGAGATGTCTAACAAGACAAACATAATATCTTCGTGCTCTAATATGAACTTCGTCAGCTATTTATGTATTAGGTAATTCAATGTAGACCATAAGTATAGCATAATCAGCATAATTATGATGTTCCCACCGCTGGGGCACAGGCCTCCGCTCTACAGGAGGGAGTGGGCAGAAATCCACGACGCGGGCTCTGTGCGGGTTGGTAGATGTCACATGTCTTCGAATTTTTGGTTCTAGGTCATGTCAGTTTCCACACGATGTTTTCCATCACCGTTTTGAGAGCAGTGGTGCCTCTCTGGGTTCAAACCCACGACCACTCGTTCGTCAGAGCAATGTAAAGTAAGATACAAAATGATGTCACCATCTTATAATGGGTGTAAAAAGACCCTTCACGAAGCCGAAAACCACTTGTTCTCCCTGTCATTGCGATATTTTTTTTTATTCTGGACCATACCTGGGAACCTTATAATTACGAGATATTGGAGGTGAAATTTCAAATTTTTTCACAAGATCTTTTTAAAATACACATTTCTTTAAATACTTCCATGAACCCTTTACTATTCAATGCATCCACCAGGACAATGTTTTGAGTGCGTTACATAAAGTTCTACCGCAAAACGTGATTTTTCACCACAAAAAAGTTGTTTCCCAGCAATAATTTTTGCGTAGACTCACTTAGTTTAATGTACAGAATGCTTGGTTGACGGCTTCGTGAAGGGTCCTCTTACACCTCATATGTGCAGGTACGTCATCATCTGCCGGGTCTTTCCCAACTATGTTCGACTTCCAGTCTTACTGGATGGTTAGACTGGAAGTCGAATATCTATTTGTACTTATTCTGCACAAATTATGAAATCGCTTCGTTAAGAGTCCATTTACAATATATTGCAATCAAAAAGTTTCATAGAAACGGTATAATGAAGAAAATTCATTATTAATTTAGTTGCAGTTTACATCGTATATGCTCGACGAAGTTCGAACGACCGCTGTACGGGTGCTGAACAACTTTATTCATAAAATCTGAAGTGTACCACCGCGTAACTACTTATTATGAAACTCCACACTATTAAACATGAGATTTCCTATTTTAAGGTAATTTATAGCTGCAGTGATCATATCGATTTGCAATATGACAGTTTGGGATAATTGAAAGCCAATTTTCATACCATGGCTTACATTTGGAATGACCTTTCATCTTGCTCGGAAGGATTTTTTTTTTTTACTTTACAAGCTTTTATTTCACTTGCAATGATTGTACATTTATGTATGCGTGTTCGGCACGAATCTTGGAAGCTAAATTAGAACCACTTCCCGATGTCCGATTGGGTTCAAATTTGTTTTAGACAAGTAATTTAAATTAGATAGATTTCCTAAAAAAATGTTTCACTTTCATAAGCATGCATGCCTGTAAGTTCTCTCAGGTATACTCAGATTTTACATGTAACATTTAGTATAAAACCAGTGTGGACAACTGTTGCCACATATTTTTCTATTAGTCGTCATCTCACGAGTCAGCCCTTTCTAACCATATCGTTCATTATCCTCATTTCTTCGTCTTTCTTAATCATCTTTTACACAACCCGAGTCCATCACCCATTGTTTCTTTGGGCTATACCTAGACATTTCCTACGGAACTCGCGACAAAGGAAATAAGAACGCCGTAGTATATCAGTTGAAACCAAATCTAAGAATGAATTCATCTCATTGTTTTCCTTTGTTGTGGATGCATCTCGCCGGCTTTCAGCGAACCATCTTACTGTAAATCCTTTGAGGTAAAGGGTATTCGTGGTTAAGTATAGCTGTTGATAAGGACTGCTTTAACATAACAATGAAAGTAGTTCCATTGTTATGTTAGTCAAAGCATGTGCTTTAGTTTTTTGTTTTATTGTTTAATCTGAAGCTATTTTACTACTGAAGACCTGCAACATTAGTTGATGTTTTAAAGAGAAAAATAAGTACACAAACTGTTTCTACAAATTAGTGTTGCCAGCCGCATAAAAATATGGCGTAAATAGATCACACTTAACTGAGTCCAATATCACTGATTGTTCTTCCCGTTTTTATGATCTTATATTGTGTCACTCCGTGAAAAATGTGAACTTGTTTCCAATTCCATATCCATAATTTGCATGGTGTGCAAAATAAAGAAATATTCTTTTTGTTTAAGTGTGGTAAACTTATGTCTAGTATCAAGTATGAAAATCAAGCCCAATATAGCCGAGCGGTGCGGTGGTGATGGTATATGTGTTATGTCGCATGAATAAGTCAAATCATTGATCTAGAAACGTTGCAAGAGTATCCTTAACATCACCATGGCTACATAACGTTGCGTGCGAGACAGCGCTGAGCGTCGCGAGGCAGTGCGAGTCAGCGCGAGACAGCGCGAGACAGCGCGAGACAGCGCTGGTCGGCGCAGGACAGCGTGAGACAACGCGAGATCACGACATACACCTTTCGGGGTGAAAAGATCGGCGAGTTATCAATTCTTGCCCGTCCCATCGACTCGTCGCCTCGCCGATGTGAATACACCTTAAAAGACATTAATAGAAGCTTGCTATGAAGTTGTTATTTTATCGCTCTCTTCATGATGCACCGCTGAACTTAACAGCCTCCCTGAAAGCCTTCGCAACTAAGTATTATTGATATCATCTGATATTCCTCGTAAAATGGTTACACGGTGAACCTATACGTATAAAAGAAAGAATGGTTGATCTTGATGGGAGTTAGAATGTTCGTGTTGAGGTTAATGCGCAACTTTTTCTAATGACACAAAATTCTGTGGCTTTTAATAACGAGGGACTCGTTGTTGAACAATAACAACGTGAAGGTAAATTAACGATTGCGGAGGCCGTTCTGGGAATGGGTGCCCATCAATTCATGAGCCAAAGGTGGTGACTGGGCCCGGCTGTCATTCATAGATTTGGACACTCTTTATTTATGGGCAAGACTGGTTGTTTGTCACACTTTACGGCTGCTCACTGTAATCCGAAAATCTGACAGCCAGTCGATGACCATGATGAGGCTCGATTACAAAAAGTCGTTGAGGTGGCAAATGGAATGCTGGACTGGATTCGGAATTTGGAGAACTTGGGCTTGACCTGGGAATAACTAATTGAAGAGTAACTAGAGCTGATAGTGCTTTAGTGTTTATTGATTGAATTGCTACAAAGGCAAAAACAGTCAAAGCCTCCAGGCGTCGATTTATAAATAAGAGACATCTACTTCATTTCAGGAAACAAGGCTTTAAACGTATATTAACAATGTTCTGGAGGAAGAATTTTGATCACAGTGGCCAATCTCAATAGAGAAAACACAAGTACACAGGATATACTATAGTGCACAAGTGTGAACGCAGACACAGCTGCACTGTCTCTTCCCTCACTTCCGTGGTTTGATGAGGCAGCACGCCGGCCAATATCAAGCACAGGGCCGAAGGCTTGTAGTGCTCGCCGAGGCATGGAAGTAAACGAATCAGCCGTGTTTCCACTGTTGGGCCACAGGCCTCCGTCTTATGAGAGGAAATGGACTGTAATCCAACATGCGGGCCCAGTGCGGGAAGCTGACACATGTCTTCGGATTGTTCGTTCGTTGTACGTGCCGGTTTCCTCACTATGATTTACTTCATCATTTTGAGAGCAGTGTTGATGAAATAAATTTACACAAAGTAATTCACCTGCATGGGTTCGAACCCATGACCTACAATTTACAAGTCTGAACCGTAGCCACTGGAACACCACCGCTCATCTTCTTTGTGAGGTTAGTGCCTAACCTGGTGTCAGAGTTTTTATGCCGCTTAAGAGCCTCTTACTTGGCTTTACATGCCTGCCCATGTAAACATATGTAAATACATGTTTATACAAACCACATAATCTTCTTCTACAGCCTCTCCTAAGCAAATATAATGTGAAACGACACAGCAGTCCCATACTATCTGAAGCGAATATACGTAGCACTAAGTGTTGATTGATTACAAACCATCATTTAATTTATGAAACTGTAAAAATCTATAAAATAAATAATATTTCAGGAAACTTTTGACACTTTTACCAAAAACCAAAGAGTAGAGTACTTATGCCACCAAAGACTTACACCCGTATCTATGAACAAGTCAAAGTGTTTACTTGAGAAAAATTATTTTTTTAAGATACGATTTTTATTATGTAGTTTAGTAATTGCTTGAAGTTAGAATTGCAAAATGTTAGAATTCTTAGCTTTACTTTCTTTGACGGTTCTTACTTCGTTTGAATTCTTGTATATTGCATAAAAAATTGCACAAGTAATTACTTACGCTAAAGTAATCACTTTAACTTGACTATAGATACGGGTGTAAATATATACGTTCTACGTTTACGGGTGTTCTAGATGATTGCCATGGAACTAATAAGTGCTGCAACACAACCTTAATAAGTCGTTTACCCTTAAGCTAGGCAACGGGAGGCAGATACCGGACCCACAACCCCGCGCACACAGCGGATTTGAGCCCTTCGCGAAATGTTCGCGAAAATTGCTTTAGTTATTATTCTAAGGTAGAAATATAGCTCATAGTTATTCCTGTTTGTTTTTGCCGAGTTGTGTTTTTAAGTTAAGCCCTGAGTAAAAAAATAGAAGCCATTTAATATGCCGACGCAGTAGCGAACGCGCTTATAGCGCATGTTTGTATTGATACAAACGCACGAATCTGTTCGTGAGACGAGCGTCGTCGTCGGCGCGTATACAATACGCAGAAGAGAATACGGCCTTAATGTGTATATGATACAATTACGGGCGGATAATAGTCCACTCCCTCTCAAAGAGTGGAGACCTGCGCCCCAAAAGTAAGAAAGTTATCGACTAATTATGATGTTATGCTTACCTGCACCCCATGTTTCACAACCGTATAGACTACCGGCCTATAGTTGTAATAAAACTGCAGGTGGACAAAAGCTCTTTTAATATAATCCCATGTTGGGAAGTAATGAAGAGCATGAATCCATCACGGTTCCTGAACAATTTTTCCTTCACATTGTCAGAAGGTCTGAGAAATAGCTTGTAACTAAGCGTTGTGAAATAAAAGCAAAAAACTGGAAGTAAAACGCCACACATGGGTGTTTTCCATGTTCGAACCAGCAACTGTTTCCTCAAAAAATATATCTGATAACCTTCGGCACATTCATAAAACAGAGCATAAACGGCTTATACACCTAATGGAACCTAGAATATACCAAAGCCATACGCGTAGTACGCGTTCAGCTATTATGCCGCTAATATACCCGCCGGCTTTGCTGCGTAGGGCTCCATAACACCGATTTTAACGTATCGAATAGAAATAAAATGAATTCGGGAGCTTCCAATTAAAACCATTTTATTAATAGAAGCTACAATCCACTGCAGGCCAGTAAGCCTCGTAAACTACTGATAGGCAACTAAAAAAAAAGTACCACAAAATAATTAAAATTAAGGTTAAAAGTAACTATAAAAATATGTTTGTTTAAAAGTAAAACTACAAAACACATTAAAAATAAAATAAGAATAAATGTAACATTTTGAACTCCAAAAAACTTCAATTAAATTAAAGTAGCTCAGGTTGTTACTATCTGGAGTGAATAATTCTTGTTTTCAGCACTTAGTTTGGATAAAAGACTTATCAAGTCTAAGCCGGTTATCGGTATCACTAGTTTTTTTAGTTTTCTGCTGCTGGGGTCATTGATAATGGGTGTCGTTGGCTCATCAATTGGTTCTGGGGGTGGTTCATTTGTTACGTTTATAATCTCAGTCTTACCTTCAGTTGTACCTGCAGTAACATTTGTACTAGAACTTTCTGAAAAACTGGAGGTTGTGCTATTTAGTTCTGGTACAGCTTTCCGTCTTTCAACAGTTACTGAAGTTTCAGGACTACTTTCCGAAATTCCAGTACTTTCAACATTTTTAGCCGCATCGACAGTACTTTCAACATTTTTAGCCGCATCGACAGTACTTTCAACATTTTTAGCCGCATCGACAGTACTTTCTAGTGAAGATTCCGTACCGTTAAATGATTCCGAATGAGAGAAAATAGGATGATAATCGATAGTTTCGTTTCCAGTACTAGAAGGATTATCAAAACGTAGATCCTCGCCAGGTGATCTTAGAGCGTAGTCGTTAGATAGATAAGCATCGTCGCCTTCGGATAGTTGCCTTGGCGTTCTATATGCATCATTTTCTAACATTTCTTCAATATCTTGGTAATCTCGGGCAATTCCTTCTCTTTTTTGGGGGCGCCAGCGAGGATCGCCAGGATACACCCAGTGGCTCTTAACTGCAAACATGAAAAGTTCAATCAAAATGCTGTTTAAGTAACGCAGGAGTGAGGTCGTCATTCGGCAATCTATAGTGATTGGCAAATGAGGAAAGATTGAAAGAAGATTGATTAAACTAAACCGCACTAGGAGAGATGGTACAAGCGTGCGCCATGATACGATTATACATACACCAGCCTCGCACGCTCTTCTTTTCGTAACCCCTCGTCGCAAAGCATAATCAGCATATATATAATGTTCCCACAGCTGTGGCACAAGCCCCCGCTCTATGGGTGTGAATGGGCAGTAATCATCTGGCCAAGTGCGGGTTGGTAGATATCACATGTCTTCGATTTTTTGTTCAAGAAGTTTTAGGACATGCTTCCGGTTTCCTCTCGATATTTTCCTTCATCGTTCTGAGAGCAGTGGTGATGAAATTTATTTATTAGCTTTATTTAACGCTTACATGTATGTATTTCTTATCTACAGTTTTGTGTACTTATTTATTTATTAGTTAGTAATGTTAGTTTTGTACTTAAATAAGGTTAGTATTGTTAGGTGTAAGGGCCGCCTTTTGCGGTGAAAGCCTCCTCCAAACCGTTCCAGGTGGCTCTATCCTTTGCCTGTCTGGACCATAAGTTTCCAGCTATTTGTACGATGTCGTCACTCCCTCTTTTGAATAGTGATGAAATAAATTACTCCAAGTAATGCACCTGTCTGGGATCTAACCCACGATTGCTGGGCGACCGTTGCTCCTCTGAAGCCGGCGCCATAGTAATCCATTTAACTAGACTAGAATGGTGTACAAAGTCTTACCTTTTGTTCTAACTATGTTCTTCACTCCGACAAAACAATAGTTGTATCCGAGACCGATGCCCATTCCCAAAGTCGCTGTTATGGTTAGTACCAAACAACATATCAAACTGGTACATGTTAACCATAGTGATATTCTGAAAAACAAACGTTTTACGAAACTTCAGGCTGTGTTACAATAAGTAGCTTCAAATAAAGCCTTTTATGGAAAAATAATATAATTATCTTTTTATAGCCATCATTGGTAGCCTAGTTCCACGCACTGCTGAGTAAAGGCCTCATCCGTGTCCCATTCTTCCCAGGTTTTACTCGCGATCTTCTGAATGTCACCCACTCATCTGGTTGCTACCATATAAAACAGGAATAAAGATTCCGCGTTTCCGCTGCAGTCATTCACTATGAATAATTTTGTTACTGAGAATATCTTGTTGGTACGTTTTATAGGTAACATTCGCAGGAATGGTCTTCTTTTTCTCTCGTATCGTCGTATCGTTACTTACCTACATTACGAGAATAAGTAGTTCATGTCACTTTGTCTCGGTAAACATATTTTCCAGTCAGCAAGGTGCTAGCGAAGTAGACTGCCAGAGGCAGTCCAACCCGTTACTAGCTTGCCTGACTGCTTCGCCTCTCGCGGAGGTTAATTTATTGCACTTATGTACCCCATACTCATTACCATCGCCATAAGAGTCTTCATACAAACTCCAGACCCAGGTTGGAAACAAAGAAAACTAGAATTGTTGGAGATTGATACATGACGCCGCTCCAAAATTTAAATGTGATTCTTCTCAGCATAATATTTGAATGTCTTTCTTTCAACAAACGATAAATTATTATTGTAATATCGTTCTTGACCAACTCAATTTTGATTACCATCAAGACGGTTGCATGAAGAAGAAAAAGATGGAGATCGATGCTTTTATGATAACTACTTAAAGTTAAGTATCAAAATAGGACTAACTTTTCAGATAAGTACAAGATATTAGAAAAACAACTCACTAAACTCCCCATTTTTAAGAGATTTTAGTTAAACGTATGTGTTTTTAAAATAAAGCTTAGTAAGCTAACAATTCTTGATAGAAGCAATCGGTAGGCTCAAGTTAAAACAATGAATTAAAATTCAAAATTGACAATGACGTTCATGACAGAATCAAAGAAGAAAATTGAGAACAAGCAAGAAGTAATGCAAGCAAACTGCATGTGCAGCCTGCATAATTCTTTTGGCGCGTGGCCAAGGTTGGAACTAAAATTGTTATCTTGTTTTTAATACAAATCTTTCACATACAATTTCACAAAAGTTTACCAACAGCCTCCTGACTATGTCATTCAAGAGCCATAAGAACCGTGCTCCATTATTAACTGTGATGAACTGATGATGGACTGTAGGCATCCCTACAGCCCATTGTCTTAGTTTACGGAGGCCACTTTAGCGGAGGTGGATGCTGAGGTGCAGATCTCCACGACAGCGGAAGTATAACGGAAGCGGGGGTGAACAAATATAAATGGTGATAATTGTTTTAAGTTTTCTTGAATAGTTTTAAAATAAAAGCCTTGGCAGCAGACTTCTTGAGTGCGCAATGATAGTTTAGTGATGTGACCGTTGGACTGCCAAGTCGTAGGTCACGAGTTCGAACCCAAGACACGCACCTCTGATTTTTCGGAATGATGTGCGTATTGTACCTATAATTATCACTTGCTTCGGTGAAGGAAAACATCATGAGGAAATCATCAGCATGCCTGAGATATTTCTCGACGGCATGTAAAAACCAAGTCAGAGGCCCTTGGGCGGCATAAAAACTCTGACACCAGGTTAGGCACTAACCACACGATAAAGAAAGAAGAAGTAGACTTCTTCATCTTTGCTACAAATCTACACTAAAGAGGTTAAAGTTTGTAAGTTTGAATGTAGGAGATAATCTCCGAAACTATTCGTTCCATGTCAAAAGTTCTTGCACTGATGGAACGCTACGCTATTACAGAGTCTCTCTCTCTTCTTCACGAGTGTAAGTCTCTTCCAAGTATCTCCACTCTACCGAGTGCCATTTCTCTAAGACCTGGACCAAAACCGACGTAGACAGCTAGTTAATAGTGAATGCTGTAGTAAGTACTATTGTTACGAGCTGGGTATGGGATAAATTAATTACTACCAAGCAGACAATTTAATAACTTTATTAAACACAAAACACTTAGATCTTAATCACAAGTACACTACTGATCACTATTCGCTTAGATATCGCACTTCTAGTTCACTTCGATTCGCTCCGTTGTATCGCCTGAATCAGACTACCCCATGTGTGTCGGCGCTTGTGCTTTTTATACTACCCCATTATTCACGAACATTCCGGCGATGTGTAGAATGGTTCGATAAAAACATCAACAAAAAAACATTACCAAGTAGTAGGCAAAAAAATAATAACCTACTTGTACCGAATAAAGAAGTAGGTACTTTATGCCCTCGGCGCACGGTCGAAATTACAATGACAATTCCCAATATTTTTTATAAGTAGTCACCTACTTAACCTTGAACCAATAACAATGGCACGCTTCTCGAAGCCTTTAGCGCAAACACACCGAATCACGTCCCTTCCCGAAAGATCTCGTACGTACGACGTAACACTGCCCCCTCCTTAGACATGCTCGTCCCGAGCATCATTAGCCCCGTAGTATCGGGCCAATCGGTCTACATGAACAATCTTAGGCGCACCTCGTAGACCCTTCTGTATTCGGTAGGTGACATCGTTGATCCTAGTCACGACTCGGTATGGTCCATCCCATTTTGCTTGCAATTTCGGAGACCTCCCCTTGCTCCGCACTGGGTTATGTAACCACACCAGTGAACCCTCGTCGAAAGCCCTACTGTTTGCCTTGCGGTCATAACGGGTCTTCATCTTCTCAGACATCTGTTGGCCGGATTGTCGGATATGCTCATAAACATCATTCAGCTTGTTACGCAAATCATGTGCGTAATCTGTTACACTACGTGGAGCATCAGGGGGAGTTCCAGTGATTAAATCTGCAGGCAACCGTAATTCCCTTCCAAAGTTCGCGAATGCTGGCGTCACAGTCGTACTTTCGTGGACTGCGCTGCGGTAGGACAGTAGAAACGGCTGTATGTGCTTGTCCCAATCCCTTTGCCTGCTTTCCACGACTTTTGCCAGATATCTTTCCAACGTTTGGTTGAATCGTTCCACCATTCCATCAGATTGTGGGTGGTAAGAGGTGGTTCTGGTTTTGTAGGTACCCATCAATCGACAAGTTTCCTGAAATACTTGCGATTCAAAATTCCTTCCTTGATCGCTGTGTATTTCTAAGGGTACTCCAAAACGACAGAAAACTTCCTGAACTAATTTATCTGCGACAGTTGTAGCCTCTTGATTAGGAATGGCGAAGACTTCTGGCCACTTTGTGAAGTAATCCATGACCACCAGGAAGTACTTGTTTCCGCTCTCACTTTCTGGAAATGGTCCCGCAACGTCTAGTGCTATCCGTTCCCAAGGGGCTCCAACGTTGTACACTTTTAATGCACCTCGGCTGCGTGTGTGGGGTCCTTTCACGGCCGCACAACTGGTACATTTGCGACACCAGTCCTCCACATCATCTCGACAGTGGATCCAGTAAAAGCGTTCTCGAATTTTTAGTAGAGTCCTTTTTACCCCCATATGTCCTCCTGAACATCCATCATGGTAGAGCCGTAGAACATCTGGTACCTTAGCTTTAGGGACAACCATTTGTAGATGACAGCTGTCCCCTCGAGCGTTTTCCCATTTACGGCACAAGACTCCATCCTGGATCACCAAGCTGTTCCATTGCGCCCAATAACTCTTCGTGATGGAACTCATCGCAGCCACATCACTCCACTTAGGTTTAGGACCACCAGCTTTGATCCACTCGAAGATCGGTTTGATGTCCGAGTCATTTTGCTGAGCCTGCTGTAGGGTTTCCTTCCATTCATCGCTGAGATCTGTTCTAAGCATCCTCACGGACACTACTTCCTTAGTCTCTTGCCTGGCACAGTGCTTACAGTCTTCAGGACAAGGTCTTCTTGACAAGGCGTCTGCGTTACCGTGAGTTCTCCCACTGCGATGTTCAGTTATGAAGTCAAACTCTTGTAGTAGTTCAATCCATCTCGCCACTTGCCCCTCTGGATTCTTAAACTGTAATAGCCACTTCAATGCACCATGGTCAGTTCGTAATTGGAATTTACGTCCCAGCAAATATTTACTGAAGTGCTGCAATGTCTTTACTACGGCGAGTAGCTCCCGTCTTGTAACGCAGTAATTTCTTTCTGGTTTGGATAAAGACTTGCTGAAGTAAGCTATCACAACCTCTTGGTCTCCTTTCCGTTGAGACAGCACGCCCCCAATTCCAGTATTACTTGCATCTGTGTCAACTATGAAGTCATTTTCAGTGTCAGGATATCCCAAAATAGGTGTATTGCACAGACGTTTCTTTAATTCCTGAAATGCGACGTCGCAGTTCTCGTCCCAACAGAATTGCCGCTTTTCCTCAGTGAGTTTGTGCAGAGGTTTCGCAATGTCGGCAAAATTCTTGACAAACCTTCGATAGTAGGAGCACAAACCCAGAAAGGCTCTGACCTGTGTCTTGTCTTTCGGAACTGGCCAATCCTTGACGGCGATTACTTTTTCCGGGTCTGTTTGAACACCTTCCCCCGAAACTATGTGTCCTAAAAAGTTTACTTGTTGTCTGAAAAACGAGCACTTTTTCGGACTTAACTTGAGATTTGCTGTTTGGATTTTCGACAGCACTCGCTTGAGGTTTTTAAGGTGATCTTCAAATGTACGGCCCACGATGATAATGTCGTCTAGATATACAAGACATGCGTCTCCAATCAATCCGGCGAGTACTTGCTCCATCAACCTTTCAAACGTCGCAGGAGCATTGCACAAACCGAATGGCATAACTTTAAACTGCCACAACCCTTTTCCTGTTGAAAATGCAGTTTTCTCCTTATCCTTGGGGTCTATTTCTACTTGCCAGTAGCCACTTTTCAGGTCAAGTGTGGTAAACCACTTCATACCAGTCAGCGTATCCAGTGTGTCATCGATCCTAGGCAGCGGGTAGCTGTCCTTCTTCGTGACGTCGTTCAGTCGTCGATAATCCACACAGAAGCGCATACTGCCGTCCTTTTTCTTTACCAGGACCACAGGAGAACACCATGGACTCGATGAAGGCTCTATAACACCGTCCTTCACCATTCCCTCAATCATGGTTTCCACCTCTTTTTCTCGTGCAACTGGCAGTCTTCTTGGTCGCTGACGGATTGGTAGCTCGTGGCCTGTATTAATCTTATGCTGAACAAGTCCAGTTCTCCCTATGTCAGCATCGTTTGAAGAGAAAGTGTCGGCGTACTGAAGTAACATCTTCTTAGCCTTGTCCATTTCTCCTTTAGTTAAATCGCAGTTTTCCAAAAGCGTTGACACGTCAAATTTTGCACTACGAATTTTATTTCCGGTAGGCGGATCCTGCAATTGACGCATCCAAGCTACTTCCTCGCAAGTACCGATCAAGGTGCCCTTCTTGATCACATGCTCCTTGTAACTTGGATTCAGTATGCGTACTGCTGAGACGTTGGTGGCCTTGACCAGAGTACGTGCCATCTTCCGTGGGAAGTCATTGTTCACCCTTTCTATCAGAACACTTCGATCTTTGTGTCCAGAATTCTGTGGTAATCTAATTGGCACAATTGTTTCTGATCTGCGAGGAAGAACAATCTCTTTCAAGCAGTACACTTTTCATGAAGGTGCACCTTCCATGAAGACTTCATGTGAACCACATTTCAATACTCCTTGATCAACGTCGATCTCGCAACGATGTTTCCGCATGAAGTCCAAGCCCAAGATGCAATCGTCCACTATATCGGCCACGATGACATTGTGCTGGTAAGTTCTATCACCCAATTTTAACTCCACCTCCTTTTTTCCTCGGACGATTATGTGCTGACCGGTAGCTGTTAGTAATCGTATACGGTCGTGGTTATTGACGTAGTCCCCAAGGAACCGACTTGCTAGGTGAGAATTGACGACCGTGTGAGAAGCTCCAGTATCCAACGTCAGTTTGCATGGTGTTCCATTGACTTCGCCTTTGATGGTCAGGCTGTTCCCATCATGTGCTTGCGAGATCAAGATTCTCGGGGCCTTTTCAATACCAGCCAGCACTCGCCCCCCAGTCCTGGCATTTACTCGTTTCCCTGCTGTGGCTGGGCAGTTACTTCAGCCACCCTTCCCTGCTGATCTTCTCTCGGAGTGCCGCGCTTAGGACAGCTTGACCGAAGATGACCCCTTTCTCCGCAAGTGTAGCACCTAAGACTGTACCCTTGCGGCCGGTCGCGTACAGGAGATGCTACAACCTCTCTGACGCGGTGCGTTCGGTGGTCCTGTCTCACTGCCTCTACTTCTAAGGCATGGGCCAAGGCGTCTTTCAGCGCCTCATGATGCCCAAGTCTCACAGCGGCTCTAACTTCTAGGTCGCGTATTCCATCAACGAACGCTTGTACCAGATTCCCATCGATAAGTGCAGGGGCAGACTGGTATGCTTTCCGAACCAGCTTTTCAACTTCGAGGGCCCACTGCTGTAAATTCTCGCCACTACGTTGAACACGATCTTTCAACTTAGCACGAAATACGTGCTCCAGGTGCGCGTCACCGTATCTGGACTCTAACGCCTCCAGCAGCTGCTCGTAGGTTACATTCTCGCCGAGCGCCTCAAGAATATTAAGGGCCTGGTCTCGGAGGGCCAAGGTGAGCGCGGTCATGGCTTGCGGTTTTGTCCATCCATTCGCCTTCATAACGGCCTCAAATTGAATTTTATAAGCCGACCACGAAGATGTGCCATCGAATGGAGGCACCTTAAAGCTCCGCGCTGAAGGTGCAGCAACTACTGAAGCTACAGTCAAGTCTCCAGTCTTCAGTTCCCCCAAAGCCTTCTTCACCCCAGCGATCTGAACTTCGGCTTCTGAGAGGCGATTCTCGTGCTGCTGTACCTGATCCTTCATCACCTTTAGGTCTTTGCCAAAAGTTGTATGAAGATCCTTTATGAGGAGCATCTGCTCGTCTTGGCGGCGGACTTGCTCCTCTTTGTCTCGCTGCAACTGCTCTTCCAACCGGCGAGCCTGCTCTTCTTGACGGCGAGCCTGCTCTTCTTGACGGCGAGCCTGCTCCTGTAGCAGCGCCATTAAAGCTGACAAGTCTGGCGCCATTGATGCTGTAGAAACTGCGGATGGGCCAGCGACTGGCACTGACGTAGGCTGGACACCACCCGGTGTCTGTGTTGGGGAATCTCCAAACCGCCTTTGGTCCATGTCCTGCTGTCGCTGACTCCTGGTACGGATACCGTCCGTGTCGTCCTTCGGTAGAATTGGCATAATTTATCCCTCACTTCTGACACCAAATTGTTACGAGCTGGGTATGGGATAAATTAATTACTACCAAGCAGACAATTTAATAACTTTATTAAACACAAAACACTTAGATCTTAATCACAAGTACACTACTGATCACTATTCGCTTAGATATCGCACTTCTAGTTCACTTCGATTCGCTCCGTTGTATCGCCTGAATCAGACTACCCCATGTGTGTCGGCGCTTGTGCTTTTTATACTACCCCATTATTCACGAACATTCCGGCGATGTGTAGAATGGTTCGATAAAAACATCAACAAAAAAACATTACCAAGTAGTAGGCAAAAAAATAATAACCTACTTGTACCGAATAAAGAAGTAGGTACTTTATGCCCTCGGCGCACGGTCGAAATTACAATGACAATTCCCAATATTTTTTATAAGTAGTCACCTACTTAACCTTGAACCAATAACAATGGCACGCTTCTCGAAGCCTTTAGCGCAAACACACCGAATCACGTCCCTTCCCGAAAGATCTCGTACGTACGACGTAACACTATTAAAACGAACGTCATTTATCATATCATAGATATTTTACCATGACTTAACTTGCCACAGTAAACCTTTTATTTTATCCCATTGGATCCCGCGGTCTAAAGGACACCCTTCTTCAGAGACCTAACCTTTTATAACATATCCTTAAAACCTTGAGCTTGCAACTGATCTTGGCAGCAAAACTTTGATTCATTAACGAGCGTTTATAAATGCATGAGTATATTCTCTAGTAAAAGTAAACATACAGTTACAATATCAAAAATAAAATAGCCGTCATATAAATCTATCAAAAAATCACGTAATCAGTTCTAATGTGACATTTTTGTTGCGACCTCTCAGTTTTGAGATCAGTGAGGAGAAATCGAAGTCTTCGTTTAAGGGTATAGCCATCGTATGTTTGATGGCAGGTATGGGAAGCATCCTCCTGGGCTGTGTTGGAGGGGCCACGCTTCTTCTGAAACCGCTTTCCGTAAAGGCTGCACCAGTTCGCATTAGTAAGCCATAGGATTCTTCTTCAGGTTCCTCTGAAAAAAAACACACTGTTTACCCTCTATGGAACGGTGAATTGAAGTGAAAATTTTTACCAGTCGGGGTTGCGCGTGAATGTATTTGAATCTCCTGCTACTACCATAAGTCGGGGGACTTACGGTGGTACCCGTAACAGTGGGGTGTTAGTTGGTATGAGTCTGACATAACCCTCCGTCTGAGGATATCTATGTAGATTTCCCCAAAAAAAGATGCATGCGTGGCTAGGTTGTTACCAAAATCATTCAAATGCAAAAGCAGACGGGACTGTAACTATGAAATAGCGGCGCTTCGGCAACGTTGAGCACTCGGTGCCGCGTGCCGGCGCGGCTTCACAGCCAATATACAATTCAATTCAATTCAATTTTATTCAAAGTTATTTTTTTTTTTTTTTTACAATACAACATAAGTCTTAGAAATAATGTAGGTAAAACAGAGTTAGATGCCTGTACTAGGATAAACCTGTATCACAGGCGATGTGTTCTAATACTAAGTACATATTTGGACAACAAATTTTTAAACAATATTTAACATACGACGTTTTTTTGAAATTAGTGAATAAAATTGTTAATTTATTATGATAATAATAGTAACCTAATTTACTTTAACTCTATTAGTTATTAGATGAGAACAAAATGACAATGAAAAAAAGAAGAAAGGTCTTAAACATGTAGATAAAAGCTATGTACAATTTTGCGCATAATTAATTACACTATTACAATAGTTTCAGCAGAATTCATAAACAAGTTAGACTCGGTCAAGTAAAAATTGCAAAAATCAATGTCATGATATTTTTATATAGCGGTCAAGAATTTGCTTAGACAGCTACAATTCGATGGTAAGTAGGGCAGGTTGTCTCGCATAGGTATCGTTGAGTCAGGAAAAAAAGATAGAAGTGGAAGGCTGGTTTTGTATGACGCACTAGGCGCCGTCATAATCGATGGAGTTGATATATCTGTGCTCAGCTATTTTCCTAGCAGGGCATTCAGTGTCTCCGGTTTTATGGTCACTGGGTTTTTTAAAGCGTGAACAAGTCGCGCATTTCGGAGTTTCAGATTTCTTCGCGCATTCGGACATCACATGACTTTCTTCACCACAGTGACTACACGTAGAGTTGATCTCTCTGCAAGATTTTGCTGCATGGCCGTACTGTTGACATTTATAACACCTCGTTACTAATGTGAAGTCCCTGACAGGACAGGACGACCAATTTATGAAAATCCTTGATTGAGGGATTAGGGTTTTACGTATAGTGGCTGAAACTTCAATAACGTAATTGCAGGTCGCAGCATCTCTCTTCCCAGATTTATGGCTTAATTTTACGTCGGTCAGGAAGGATTCCAAGGTCATCTCTGGAAACTTCTCGGCTACATTTTGTTCGAAAATGCACTTGAAGACCTCATTTTCAGCCAAGGAAGTCGGCACTCCTACAACTACGATCCGGGGTTTGCGCTTCTTGGGTTCGTCGGCGGTAAGTCCAGATGTAGAGAGCTGGACTGCGTTCTTCAGTTTATCAGCGTCATGTTTCGTCTCGGTACTTATTATTACGCCACCATTTTTCGTTTTTCGAACACCACGTACTTGAAGCTTCATTTGCTGGGGCCGTATGACTTTTTGAACTAGTTCTTTTGTTTCGTCACTTGTTTTCAATTTATCATTGGGATAAATGGCGACAGAGCTTAAGTTATTTGGACGAATGAAATGGTTAGATCCCTTTTTCACCATATCGGCGAAAGAAGCATTTCCCGCAGAACTAGAGTCCCGTATCGTCTGCTTGAGCTCCGAAATATGTTCTGTCAAGTCGCGCTGTTGTTTGAGGGTCTCTATCATGTTATCCGCGCGAATAGCTTTTTGCTTCAGCGACTGGTATAGGACTGCCATTTGCGACGTACCAGATTCGACTTTACGGCAAAGGTTCGTAATCTTCATTTTCTGCTCGGTGTTGAGTTTCCCATCCGCGGCAGTTGAGCAAACTTCGTTCAAGTACTGCTGGATGGTGGCCATCCATCGTTGAATTTCAGGCGTTGAAACAATAACTTCGGTCGTGGCCGACTGCGACGGCGAGTCGAAGGGTTGCGCTGGCCCCCTTGGATTACTGGGGCTGTTTTCCATTTTGTTAGTTTTATATATAGTTCACTATTTCGTGTCCATTATTCACTAAAACTACACACTAAGCAAGTTTACTTTATGCATTACGATAGTAATACACTAAAGGAGGTCACTATTATTAATGTATGTAGGTATTATTTAAATATTGCTAATGAGCACGTCTGTACGCTGCGAGTGCACAATATATCCTATACGCTTTCATGTCGAGCTGATCGCACGCGCTGACCGAGGACCTCGTGTGTGGGACGAGTGGCATTCTAATCGAAAAATATTCATACCTGTAATGATTTTCAGGTCAACGAAGCAGTAGTTATAGCCTAGACCGGCGCCAAGCCCTATTGAGATAGTGACTGTGATAACGATGCACAATATCACGGCTGTCATGGCGGCAAATGAGACCAATCTGGAACCATATTTCTGCTTTCAAACTCTTTTTCAGTATTAAATAAAATAAAAACGTTATAACTTAAATATATGTCAGACGCTTTACTCGAGTGAATTTTCTTTCATTCCAAGTTCTCTCGACAAATGATGCACCACACTGACATAATTTCTTATGATAGATAGTTTATCTCCTTCATCCATTCCATTTCCCGACCATTTTAAGATGCCAAGTGCCGGAAACCAACATCGTTGGATCGGTGACTAAAGTATAAATTTTGTAACTTTTCATCCATTGCGTGTTCACACATACTTCGAGTGAAAAAAAGATAGACTTCGAGTGAAAGACAAAAATGAACAAAAAGCCGAGCCAACTTGATCTAGCTGGAACCGATTTCAAGTCAGACAAAACCTAATGTTGTGCATTAATGTTGGAAATAACATGGAGAGGAGATGCAATTAAAAACGTCGCGCTTACGGGGGCACAACTATCGGCATCATGGTTACAGAAGCTCCGGCCGACCAGAAAACGTGGCCGTCACTGGACCCGGTGGTCGCGTATTAAGTACCCTATACATAATGATGTGCAAAGTGCAAGCGTTAATGAACGCTTGCACTTTTCGGTGAGACATTATCGCCAGAAAACGGTTGACATAATAAGGCTGCTTTCAAATTCAACGTAACCTACTGTACGCCTCGCAAGTGAAGAGAAGAATTGCAAGATTAAAAAGCAGAAATGGAGATAGAAGACGGATAGATGTGTTGCTGAGGAGTTATTTGCGTCACTCTTTTCCAGCTAAAATACCAGGAAATAGTCGGGCGTTTTGAATGTCCGTCTAATGTTATTTGGACGTTCAAAGTTCCCGATTCGCAGCCTCCTTTAAATAAATATTTTTCATTATGAATACTCGTAGACTTAACTGAAGTCTACGGATCATGTTAATGCCCTGCCTAGATTGATGTCGTTTTTCGTACACCATACTTCGTGCTTAAAAAAAGCCACTGCCTATCCCAAGCGTGAAGAGAGCTCAGAGAAAAGTCTGTGTCTCTCAACTGGGCAAATGCCCCAAGACTACCCAATGTTCGATCCAGGGTTAATGTCTACCACTAGTCGTTGGTTTTGTCCGGCTTGTCCAGCAACCTTCAACGAGGTCAGCCGCGACGCCTTCTGGCCGATTCAGGGCTCCACACATAGATAACTTCTACGATAAACAAACAAAAATATTACTTTTCCGATATATATGCTAAACTGCCTGCGCAGCTCCCACACTGAGGTCCAAAACCGCAACACATATTGAACGGCAATAAATATAAATTACACAAAAAATAAAATGTACAAAAAACTGTATAAATAAACTTCAATAAAGTTTGAAATGATAAAAGGATAGAGTATACAAAAGAAACAATAGAGTTTGTCATAGATTAGGAAGTTTTTATTAGTAATGATATTATGAATTAAGATGAGCGATTAAGTAGTGCTCGATAGATATTCGTTACATATGTAGTTCTCTAATATTCTAAATGATACAAGCACTTCACCCACGAATTAAGCCGCGCGTATTTCGTATTTTTTTTTTTGTTGTTGTAGTTCCTCTGTTCGCAACATTCCTCTGCACAAAAATAAAACTGAAGACGCAAAAGTCTTGTTTTTTGTCCAAAACACTGGCTGACTTCAAGTTTTGCTAACTAGAAAGAGATTCACCTGTCAAACAAAAAGACAAAAAAAAATCTTTATGTCATTGTTCTGTGTTACATTATTTACATTTTTATATTTTTTTACATAATTATATACACCAATATTCGCTATGATGGGTTACACTATATTGGAAACGGACAATATACCAGAAGTACTTAAAAAGTAAGTTAAATGGTGTAGTGATCACAGATTGTTTCACTTTTACGAAAAGTTTGCCAGAAACAATATGGGATTCCTTGGACTTTCGTTATCTTTATTTCAGTTCATCATCTGTGCTCATTTTCCAACCAATCTTACCAAGGGGTATCATATTACCTAGTATTAACTGGGTTGTGGAGGTCGGATAGGCAGTCGCTTCATGTAAAATACTGGTAGCCAGCTGCATACGGTTAGACTGGAAGCCGACCCCAACGTAGTTGAGAAAAGGCTGGACAGATGATGATCTGTGCTCATTTTCCAGCAAGCCCCGCTGGGTGATGTGTGCTGCGGTGGCAATAGCCGTCATTGCCATTACTGCGTCTGCGGTGGCAGTGGGTGCCTTCATCGGCTACACATACTGCTATATCGAACACCGGACTAATAATATTATGGCAGGTAAGACTAGCAACCATTCGTATTAAATGGGACAACCAGCCTGTAAACCTCCAAGAATAAGGCAGAGGTTTAAAAGTGTGGTTAATAGTAGGTTCACTCTTTCAGAAGTTACGTTTAAGTTACATGTAATAGGGGCGAGCCTATTGCCAGTAAAGGGGCAGAAATCCAGACTCCGTGGTTGCTACTACGATTACTGCTATTCTTGACAGAAAACACCCAGTAACACTTTCTCCTAGGAAACGAACGCAAGACGGCCAGGGCTTCAATATTAGTATTTAGCTGCAAATCCGCTGTATCATTTGCATAACACACTTTACAATAGCACACCGTGGTATTTAAAGGCAATTCAAAACACAGTGCTTCATAATGTTTGAAAAATTAATTATGTTCATAATGTTTGTTTGGTTGATGTTGTGTCTATCGCATCATACTGTACACTATGCTTGTATCATATTGCTTGTATTATTAGGATAAACAGTGTAACAATTGTAGATAGGCCAATAAATAAATAAATAAAATAGTCTTCTTGACGACGTAAACTGCGCAATGAATGTGGATGAATTGTCAAAATGAAAAGCATTGGGAATGCGTGTGAGTTTATGCAACTGGTAGACATGAGGAAACATGCTACCCTGATTGGAATAATCAGGGTTTCGTGTTGTGTGGGATGTTTTTCCATTGTTTTAATTTTTACCCGGTTACGGCTAAGCCAAGGGTTAAAGGTTCACCGTAGCGCCTACTAGGGGTATTACATGGGACTTAAATATAACTGGCGTTATGTGGGTGTGTTCATAGGTACACCTCTGCCGAACCCTTCGTTGTTTGCAGGTGTGTCGTTATTTTATAGATCTGTTTTCCATTCTAGGCACTTGCACTAGGCTGTCACGAAATCTTGTTGTATGGAACAAATCGCATAAGCTTCTTAGGTGGATTAACAATCGAGTGCAATTAGACAAAAGGGTGGAACGAAGTTTATAGTGGTTGGATGTCTATTTCGTGTGCTTTCAAGTTATTCAAAGACGAAATAACTTTCTACTCCACAGAAACCCATTCAAATCCATGAAAATCCAACCACCATATTTATAGTGGTTGATTTTCATGGAATTTTCGTTCAATTTTTTGTTTTTTTTTTTGTCTAATTGCAGTCGACTATAACATAACACTTTTTTACGGACTTCCTCAAGCCTTCCGAAAACAACAGTATTTTTCAAATAACATTAAAAAAAATAAAAAAAAAACGATCTAAAACATGAATAGAACGGGAATGCTAATACGATACAAATATTTTCTTGAGATAAAGAGTTAAAAACTTTAATGTCAACAAGGCTTTTTACCAGGATTGAAGATACGACTTCTAATCCGCGCACAAAATGAATGCTCAAATATTTATACATAGCAATACTCCGCGCGACCAGCCATTGCAGTGGTCTATCTGTTAGGCTCGGGGTCACACGTAACAAGATTAGCTCAAAAGCATGTGTAGTTCGAGTCTAATATATTGCTCAGATGTGCGGCTGGCAAGGTCCCGCTAAGGTTTACCGATATTCATTTTCTTCAGTCAGTCTTTGACCGTCAGTCTTCAATTTCTTTAGTAAGTCTCTCAAAAAGATGAGGCCTATGTTCCCAACAGTGAGAACAATCTATACTAAAGAGTTTGTTTGTTTGGTTGAACGCGTTAATCTCAGGAACTACTGATTCGAATTGAAAAAATATTTTAGTGTTGGATAGCCCATTTATCGAAGAAGGCTATAAAACATCACGCTGCAACCAATAGCAGCGAAACATTCTTAAAAAAAGTTACGCAGACGAAGTTGCGCCGGTCAGCTAGTATAGGCTATGCAGTTTTTCATCAGCACCTTAGATCTGAGTAATTCCACTGGTGGGCAAATGCATTCTGTCTTTGTGCTCCAGAATTAAGTTTACTTCTATTGGCGCATTTGGCTTTTGACTGACAAAGACAGACGGATACTGATAATTAATATTCGGATTAGTGTGATTTTGTTATTTATCCTATACTATTAAATGAGCAATATTTATATATTTGTAATCACGTTCACGAAAATGACCATCGATTTCGATGAAAGTTGCTTTCTATACAGGGTGGAAACTTTCAGCGGGGCAGTAAGGGGAACTACCTTAACCGTTGCAGCTACACGAAAATGGTCTTAGGAGACTATCCATAATAATTTTTTGCGAAATTTTAAACCCCATTCACAAATAAAAAAAAAATACAATTAGCAAAAAAAAAAATGCCATTTTACACAAATAAAAAATTTGATGCCAATCGATCCTGTTTCTAATACTGATCAAAAACTTCTACTGGACCAACTCAGGTTAGAGTACTAAAAAAGTCAGAAATCGCAAAATACTTTTCTTGTACATTTCGTAGCAAATTATTGCAGGTCCTAAGAAAGAATTTCTGACCGTTTTAGTACTCTAACCTGGGTTGGTCCCATAGAAGTTTTTGATTAGAATTAGAAACAGAATCGGTTGGCATAAAAAAAAAAGTTTTTGTAAAATGGTAATTCTTTTTTTTAATCTGTGAAATGGCGATCAACATTTCACAAAAAAATATGGATAGTCTGTTAAGACCATTATCGTGTAGCTGCATCGGTTAAGGTAGTTTTCGTTACTGTCCCGCTGCAAGTTTCCACCCTGTATAGCAGTTTACGGGGGCAAAAAATTGATCTAGCTATAGGACTCATATCTGGGAAAATTCGTTTTCTCTATTTTTACCCGAGCAGAGCTCGGTGGCCCAGGTACTGATTATTAACATTATTAGTATGAGCAAAAACATGGGTCAGGTGCATAGTACTCGTAACAGGGCGTGCGTTTCTGACCAGAGGATTGTATGAACGCGGATGAGGACATAGGAGTTTGTAATGATAGTTGCAGCGGGTGGCGAACGGTATTTTCTATCTAAGCCTATGGGAAAAAGGCGTCAGTTTATATATGTATGTAAAAACACTTTTTTCTTTCCACAGGCAACACGACACACTCAATGCAGTTCCAGATCATGCAGCTGCCCGAGATGATCGAAAGCGTGGAGCTCATGAAGAGCAACAGCAACCGGACGATAAACGGTGCCTTTTCCAGCGTATTAATAACAAGGCTGATGAACTTCGGCCAGGAACTAATGATCTCTGAGGACCTGGCCATCCCACTTTGCCCCAACGACACTTCTGCCGACATGTTCCATGTAGTACTCTAAATTATACATAATACTCGTCGGGCATTTGTCGAGGTGAAAAGAGTCGACAAAATACTTGACTAAATATTTTTGTTATTGTAGCTGGAGTGTAGCTGCTGGTCCTGTTGGTGGCATCCGAAGTATTGATTTTAACTAGTAAATTTTTTAAGTCGAAATCTAGTTTTTTAATGAGTGAATTTCGCATATTATCATCTGCTTAGCCTTTACTCAATTATGGGGCGGCTTCCAGTGAATTTCCCCTACATGTTAAACGTAATATCTATGTATGTCTTTCTAATTAGGTAATATTTTAATAATGTTCATGAATGGCGATTTTTTATGTACCATTCTGACCAACCGCGCGGTTTTAAACTAACTAGACTGCAGTTAACTTACAAACAGGACGTCGCGCGTCGCACGCGCAACTCAGGATGTGCAATAAATCGGATGACATCACTTTAGTGCGTTTGATTCGTCGATCTGATCTACTTAGACTGAATGCACAGCTCAACTAAGTACTTTAATTCGAACCACACTTGGTGTCATTGTAATTTGAAATTAGTAATTTAATGTCAATTTTTATATAGGTGTATTTCTGAAATAAATAGTAGTCAATCGCCCGAAAGTCTGACTACCAGTCTTACCAAGGGGTATCGTATTACCCAGTACTAACTGGGTTGTGGAGGTCAGATAGTCAGTCGCTCCATGTAAAATACTGGTATTCAGCTTTATCCGGTTAGACTGGAAGCTGGCCCCAACATAGTTGGGAAAAGGCTAAGCAAATGATGAGATGAAAGGACTGTAAGAGTATACATAAAGTATAACAACTAGGTGTGTGGTGTGGCTACGACCTTATGCAACATAGATAGGTTTAAAATCGGGACGGTTTATAGTCCTCTGGTACATTCACGTCTTATCATAATAATTTAAACTGTGTTTGTTTATTTCATGATATGATAAAAGCGTAAACCCTGTCTTAAATATTTTTTGGTAATCCTTAAACAACTAACTACGTCTTAAAGTTTCACAATTGTTTGAAATCCGCATTTTTTTCAGTTTTTTTTTCCAAACAAAATTTGACCTACACACAGGCAACAAAACACTTCCTCAAATGCATCACATGTTTCGTTTTCTAAAATTTTTCACATGGCGGCTTCCATGTAAAATTAATGTTGTTAGTACCTAGGCGTTGTTAACATAATTATCTACTTACAATGATAATAATGTATCTACATACAACTTTTTATCGAATATCACTCAAACACAACTACCTCATCATCTATTTTATTAATAGTGCGGTCAAGAAAAATAAGAACGAGACGTTACGTTTTAAATTCCGTTAGTATAAAATTAATTTTTATAGATAACTAGCGACCCGCCCCGACTTCGCGCGGGTGCAAAGTATATACGAATGTTTTCTCCACTATAATATGCATGCATTATACATATAAACCTTCCTCGTGAATCACTCTATATATTAAAAACCGCATCAAAATCCGTTGCGCAGTTTTAAAGATCGAAGCATACATAGGGACAGACAGACATCGGGAAGCGACTTTGTTTTATACTATGTAGTGATTGCATAATCTTCAATTTTTGTCTGGCAACTTTTTCCCCATTTTTCGAACTAACTTGACCGGACTAACATACAGACTAACCGGATGCAGCTGAACCTGTATTTTAGATGAAGTGACTGTCAATCTGACCTCCACGACGAAGTTACTGTATAACACGATACATATTACAAAACGGGTCGTCATGTTCAAAATGTCTGTTTCATTGTAATAACTTTCCTCGCAGTCAATGAAGCGGACTGCAGAAATCGAAGATCGCGACGAACCCACATGAAGCCGTCAACACGACAAAATAATCGAAGTGTCCCGTAAGTCCGTAACCCTGATCCCTTGTGTGTAATTGAGCGTATTCGTTCAGAAACGGCGCGTGAAAGGCTGATCCACAGAGCACGGAGTCGCTTCGACAGCCGCTGCTACAGGCGGCATGGCTGACCAGTGTTTTGTGTGTTTTTCAGTAGCAGCCATGGAGTCTAGATTTGTGATTGGAGTTTGTGTAGTCACGTAACTGGAAAAACATCATGATTTATGGAAGACAGTTAACAAAACAGATTAAAATAGTAAGTGAGCTTGACAGCCAATGACATGTCTCCTCTATGTTAGCTATGGAGCCTACACACCAAAGCACTGGCAATTTTCATACGCGTTCAATTGACATGCCACGGAAATTCCCGGCAGCGTTGGTTTAAAGGCCCCATTAGCTTTGCAGAGTGCCAATGCAGAATATAAGCTTACTTCATGCACCTCACACGTCATTTGTGTGGAAGTGCACCTCTTCTAGTGTTGCCGTACGTCCGCAATTTTCCGGACAAAAAAGCGACAAGACCGGAATTTAAGTTTAGGGTCATAACACGGCAGTAATTCTAAAAGGTCCGGAATTTGCAAAATATTGAATTTTTAAACTATCTATGCTAAGAAATCAACCTAGGAATCAACAGCATCACATTTACTTCCATACTTATCACGAGCACTTGCTTCCAGCACTGGCGCGAGTCCTTGCAATTGCACTTGTTCTGCAACAAATCGTTATCTAGAAATATATCATTGTACAAAAATAGCACAATGAAGTTACAGGTACTGCGGAATGAATAGTCCGGTATTTGCGTCGGAAATCTTAGTTATGGATCTGGGAACCCTAATTTCGACACAAATGACATTTAGGAAGGTGATAGGTAGAAGTAGTGCATTGTTGTCAAAATAAAAATTTTTATTTCACATAGGCCTACTTGGGCACTTAAAAAACGTCGAGCACGGTTCGCGATGGTCGTTTCCATGGAGAAGAACCGGCAAGATACTCCATGTTGTTGGGTTGTGTTGTTCTGAACTAAACCTATTTGCCGCAGTAGAAAGGCACACATTTCTATTTTCCTTTGTGTATCTTGCAGAATTTGTTTTGCGTCTTTGTTTCTTTAACACACTTTCGACGCCACGAATTTCATTAGTACTGCCATCTCTAAAAGCTATCGACGCGGCTATTCCGTGTTCTATGGGCTGACCGAATTGCAGCGGAGTGGAATCAACGTGTGAATGACGAGTACACGTCGCCGTGGGTAAAAGCTTTTATATGCAGCTTGTGATGTATTAGACGGGAATTTTGTAGTGCTAGGTAAACTGGAAATTGGAAAATTGTTTTTGATATCTACAGGTAGTCTCTAAAAAAGAAATTCTTAGGTACCTACCTGACTAGCTTTTTTATTAGCTATATGAGAAACTTTTTTGTATCACATACTTTCAATACAAAATAATCTATAACTACAGTACTGTCAAATCATTGATTAATTGACTTATTAAACAAGCCCATTTATCCATCACGATTTATTGTTAGTTATTAGCTGCATTATAATGCACTAGCGACCCGCCCCGGCTTCGCACGCGAGCAATGCAGATACTAATGTTTTCTCTACTATAATATGCATGTATTATAACACATATAAAACTTCCTCTTGAATCACTATCTATTAAAAAAAAAACCGCATCAAAATCCGTTGCGTAGTTTTAAAGATCCAAGCATACATAGCGACAGACAGACTTTGTTTTATACTATGTAGTGATGGAGAGCGGCATAAATCTTTTGACGCTGGAATGACATTAATTTTTAATTTCCCATCTAACAACTTACTTCTGCGGTAGTAACAAAGCCAATGGCATTACCCGTATCACGATTTTTCAGCCAGCTAAGATACCTACTGGAGGAGCTCAATATCACCAAACGGCTTTTCCTATAGCCGTCTGCTGATGTAAAGTGAATCCTATCTACCTGGAGCGTGCCCTCAGGTTTTTCGGACATTTATACGTTCGCTTAAGCATTGTCTGGAGAGGCTAATGATACTGGGCCGGAGAGAACGTAAACGCGCGCAAGGCAGAGCACCGGCAAGACGGTCAGACACGATCAAGGAGGCTGTTGGAGGTAGACTGTACCGTGCGGTTCACACTGCAGGTGACTGCATGGCTTTAAGATGTGTCATGGATATGTGGTCGCGACCCTCAGCAGTAAAGATACGACAAAGAAGAAGAACAAGATACCTGCTATGATACATGACATTAATTTCTAACTTATCTACCTCAACTCGTCCTTTATATTATTATGTATAACAGGTCCTGAATTCCCGATAGACGGACAAACGGACAATGGTCATGACACCTTTGTCATGACCATTGTCCGTGATTGCATTTTATAACTTTTGAGGTACACAGGATAACAGTTGAGTTCTTATCAACACTTTTAAGCTTACAAACAATTTGATAGTCGCATTTGGCTAGTATGAATCATCACGTGGGCATCCAACAGTATTTAATTAATAGGTTGGTAACTCAAGATTCAATTACGAAACATCAGAATTGGTTACGCAACCTCATACAAGAGGTTACCAAGCAACCTCTTGTGACTCAGTAGCAACCAAGTAGTCTCTAATTTGTGGACCAATTGATTATAGGAGACCGTCAGACGCTTGTTTTAGTTACAATTAATAATGATTCAGCTATGCGGAAGAATTTGAGAGAGTATCTTTGATTAGCACTGAAAACGGGTTATTTACCATTTGTTTATAGTATTTGTTTTGAGTTCCCGATATTTCGGCGCTGTTGCAAGCACCAAGATCACAGATAAACTTAAGTTATTGCGGCTGGGTGTTTATGAGCAGACAAATCCGTGTATCCCCGTTCGTCCCCCCGACTTCGTCCACCTAGTGGGACGAACGGGAATTTACAAAAATAATATTAAATTTGTTCCCATCCCACTCGGGATTTTAGAGGGACGAATCGGAATATTTTCTTCGATAACTTTCTTTCTTTTCGTTTTTCGCGCTCGGTACCGCTACCACTGTCACTCACAACTCGATTCTACTAATTTAGGAGAGGTACTCAGATACTCATTTGAGATCCGTGTGCAGTGTGCAATCAATGGTAGGTAATGGTGTGCAATAAACTTAACCTTTAGCCCTTGTGAGAGCGACGGTCGGGTACTATAGCCGACAAACTATGCCATAATCGGCAAGAAAACGTCTTTTCCTGTACTAACGCCTTTTACGAAAAAAACAAATTCACTAACTGTATTTCTTTTTCTTATTATTTACCAGCTGACCCGCACAACTTCGTTTGGGTAACAATTTTGATTGATGCTCCTATTCGTTGCAGCGTGATGTTATATAGCCTCTCCAATAAATGGGCTATCCAACACTAAAAGGATTATTCAATTCGAACTAGTAGTTCCTGAGGTTAGCGCGTTCAACCAAACAAACAAACTCTTTAGTTTTATAATAGCTAGCAACAATGAAGGTAGTTTAATAGACTGGGGTCGGACTATCTACTATCTGGTTTCTGTATAGAAAACTACAGGATAAAGTCCTATAGCATTAACAAACTTCTAACTTCTCTGATATTAACATTATCCCGCTTGTAAACCGGGAAAGTTAGGCAAGTGTCTGCCATAGTACACCTACATTTCGCCAGTTATGTTGAAGTCCAGTTAATAAGGGGCGCGTCTATTGCCATCAACCGATTACAAATCCAGACTCCGTGGCTGATACTAAAATAAATCCTCATGGAAAACCCATCAACCCTTCTCACGACCTAGGAATTGAAGCCAAGACCCCATGCTCAGCAGTCGTGCTTGCAACTACTAGACCAGCTAGTGTAGTAAAATATTCCAACAAAGTGACTTAAAACCAAGATTGTTCGTTCCAGTGAATCTAACAATAGATTATGTTATTGCTCAATAGTCTTTGTATAAAACGTAGTATTTTTCTGTGAACAAATTATATTTGTATCATGGATCCTTGAGTTTTTACACGAGGTGCCCAGCCAAGCAAAAACTTGTTACACGTAGGTTGAAGATAAGCAATAAAACAGTGTGATAGGATATTAAAATGTTTACAATCTCGGAAATCATCAAATGACTTCTCCCGCTCTGGGCTGAGCGGGAGGGTGTGTCAGACTTTTACTGACTAAAACCCACCCATGTTCCTTCATCGCCCTTTGTGTTCCGGGGCCGCGGTATCTCTTTCGAACAACCCGCAGCACCCGGCAGGCATCGGCCCTTGCGGGCCCCTTCCCTATGCTGACATCTCTTTGAGGCGCGCGTGGAACACGAACGCGCCGTCGACACGGCCTGTCGTCCTAAGACGGAGGGACGGCGAGCTAGCCCTTAGCTCACCGTCCACAGGCCCGCGTCTACGGTGGCCGGGGGCCACCACGTGGCCCCCGACGCCCGGTGCGTCTCCCGCGGCGGCTGAGACGTGAGGAGGAACGCTCTCTCTCACGTTCCGCCTCCTCCTTTGCTAGCATGACTGCTTCGCAAAAGGAGGTGACGGCTTCCCATTCCGTCTCGCTCCGGACCATGGCTCGAACCAGGGCCGGACGCGAGAGGTCGCCGCCGCCGATCGCCGCTATGAGAACACGGCGTTGCTCCGCCCAAGCGGGGCAGACCTCCACCGTATGCTCCACCGTGTCCTCCGGTCGATCCTCGCAGTGGAAACACCCGGGCGTCTCCTCCCGCCTGATTCGGTGCAGGAACCTCCCGAAACAACCGTGTCCGGTGAGGACCTGCGTCAGGCGGAAGGTGAGGACGCCGTGGCGCCTCTCAAGCCACTCCTCAAAGAGGGGACTTATCGCCACTATCGTGGCGTGCCCTGCACGGGGTTGCGACAGTCGCTCTCTCCATGTCACCATGAGATCGGCCCGGAGGTTTGTCCGCTGAGCGGCTCCATTCCACCCCTGCGTTTCTATTTAACCCCTTTTACCCAACACCTTAAATAGCAAACCAATCAGATTCGCAACTTACTATATGCAGATGCAAACGTTCCGTTGTGTGCACAAGGCTTTAGCAACTCCACACAACGCCCGTAGGAAGGATTATTGGATGTACCCTAATTGATTTGTGAAAGTTGTTGATCAGTTGAAGTTTTAAAAAGTGGAAACTCTCTGCTAGACCACGTTGTATAATATTATGAGCTTATGAGAAACTTACTCGTATAATGCATACAGGCAAAGTTTTAGTTTCCAACTTTACATATTAATTTCTCCACATTTATCGAGTTTCGTCTTGCGCGCTTTTTAGAGAGTTCCTGACAGTTAAAATAATATAAAAATAGATAGAAATCTAAATCACATGTACGACCACTGCTAAACATACTTGAAGATCACCTGTGCGAGCGAAAGGCAAGAGAATGTATACGTTTTCAAAAAGGTCTGGCGGCTTGGGAAACCGATTAAAATAGCTGCCAAAGCAACATATTATATAAAAGACCGATTTAATAAAATGAAGTAAGTTCACTTACAATTTAACATACTTTAAAGGTGTCTGGCGGAGGTTTTCTACCACTCAAAGTGTCTGGCAGTAGAGGAAGTGAATCATTATAACTTAGCAGCTATTTAGCACAACTTTGTTACTTCATAGCTACCAAAGCCACCACGACCGACTTTTCACTATATCCAATTGTTGTTACTTATAGTAAGGTACTTCCACAAAAAAGTTAAAGCTTTTATAAAATTAAGTAGATCTGGCGGTCATAGGATCTTGGTCCAGAAAACGGTTATCCGGTTTGTGCGTCGATTCCACTCTGTATATTTCATTACTTTACGAAATATTGTAAATTTATTGTCAAGTACTACAACTATTTGTTTACAATCGAAGTCTTCACTACACATATATGTGAATACTTTAAAAGTAATCTAAAAATATTTAGCTAGTCTACCAAGGTTGAAACCGCCGTTTTCTCGTGGTCCTACTATATTGTCCTGCTAGTAGGACCTATGACATATTGGAGCAATAATCATTTATTTATACCACCTGTGTATAATTTATACCTTTGACACTAGTAATAAAAGGAAGAAAAAAACAATCATTTTGTCGATCTAAGAACCGATGATCGGCAACAATCGATCAAGTTCCCACAACACCGTTCACACAATGGGCGATGGTAAACCAAACAAACGAGTTCTAATGTCAAGAGCGAACCGTCATCGGCACTTTGTGATCGGATATTCATTGAATACTGGTTTTTGTCAAACGATGACCTAGTTGTTGAGAGGCGATTGAGCTACGCTCGTCGAGTTCGGCCGGTGGATGGGTGACTATTCATTAGTTATCGAGAATCCTCCATGCCTCGGAAGGCACGTTAACTGGCATTTTGTCATTTGCTCCCTGTTATCAGTCGTTATAGCTAGTCAGGGTTGTGGAGGTCAAATACTCATAGTTCCATGTCTAACCGTGTTAGAACGGAAGCTGACCTTGGCCTTGACATAGTCGAGAAAAAAGTCTAGGCAGATGTTGTTACCCCACTTCTTAAATAGTGTCCAAATCGTTACAACTGAAAACGACTACAATATTCACTACTACTCGTAGATACATTCACGTGGGCCTAATGCAGCTGAAACTGATGTTTTTTAGGATTATTCGTAAGTATAACAACATTTATGAAAGAAAGAAAATACTTTTATTTGGCACATGCCACAAGTGCAGACAATATTATAATATATACATATATATATATATAGGCAGAAAGCAATCGAGCGGACAATAAACATCAAAAAAAAATACTTTTTAGTGTGACAGGGACCCAAAAATCCCCTCGAAAGTCAATTATAGATGAAGAAGGCAATGAAAAATGTCTATATCTGAGGGACTTTAAAATTTTACGTAACAAATTACTATTTTAGAAGATCTTAAGATAACCCGGAACACGAAAAATGTTAAATCATAAAAACGGTTTAACTTAAAGAAGCCACGTAAAAAATTATACTGCCTTAATGATATTGTTGTAGATGTAAAATAAAATACAGACAGATGATTATACGACAAAAACTTACACCCGTATCTATAAACAAGTCAAAGTGTTTACTTGAGTGAATGTCATTTTTACGATACGATTTTTATTTAATTGCTTAAAGTTACAACTGTAAAAAGATAGAATTCTTAGGTTTGCTTTCTTTGACGGTTCTTACTACATTTAAATTCTTGTCTATTGCATAAAAAATGCACTTTAACTTGACTATAGATACGGGTGTTAGACTTTTATTGTTCTCATCATAATATTACTTTTCCTGTTTACATAAACCTATTTGATTCAAGGCGGGTTCTGTAGATAAGAATTATCGTTAAGTAGTTAGTTTTTTTATAATACTTATTATTTTTCTAATTGCATTTCTGATTGCAATGTAGTATTGATCACGCCTACGGGTACATTATTTTAGGTTCATGATTCAATAGACACTGATTAAAAATAAAACTAGTTAAGTTCTCCTCATCAACAGTACCTAATTTTGTTTTAAATAATTTGGAGTACCTACCTGAACGACTAATTCAAAAGTTCCTTCTATTTTGAAGTCGACTGAAATTATTTTCCTCTTGATTTAATATTTATGACTAATTGAAGTAATTGACGCCACAAAATACCCACGGGAAATAGCTGCCAACAATTTGTCTGATAAAAATAGTTAATAATCAATATTATTCCTATTCCTCAAATGAGCTGGCAAATCATAATATTTTGGTATACTAACAGTAGCAGAGATATACATAATATACATATTTCCATCGCAAATTACAGAAACGTGAAACGATTTCTAATATTAATAATGGCTCCGCGCTACAAGTAGCTCAGGTAAGTCAAAATCATCCAGAAGTAGGTCATATAGTCACAGTCATACAGCCACAGTAGCTTATTTTGACCTAAAAGCTAAGTTTTCATATAAAATTCTCCACAAGTGCCCGACATCGATCAATCCTCCGGCGTATCTCATAAACTTGTTACTAAAATCCGGTTCTCGCATCCCGTTGAACCCTAAAAAGGATGAGTACGTACAAAAAAAGGTTTAAGCTACGGCTTTATAGTGACGTGTTCCCGAGCCGTTCCGACTGATCGCACGCGCACACAACGCAGCGCGCGCGCTTCTAACGAACACTAAAACCAACAATTTCTTGGCAAAAATTAACTAACAAATAAAATAGCACGTCCAGATTCTAGAACCATTATTAATTTTTCATTACCTACTTGCCGCGTTTTTACGTTTAGTTTCGTAGTGAGTGCTGAACCTGCCAGTTCGATAAACACTGATTCGAGTGAAATTTTATTGGATGTGATAATACTTGATTCGGCCTTCATGGTTACAAAATAATTGGTTTTTTTCTGTATTGCTTGTGACGTATGTGATATAAAATAATTCGAGCTGGTGGATTTGTTACAACAGGTGTGTATGATTAGCTTTATTTGATTTTCCGCGCGTGTATGTAATGAGGTGTAAGAAGTTTTAATAGTTATTTATGTATTCATTCGGTGATTATTATGTAAAATTGAGATGAAGGAATAACGTAATATGTTTTAGAAGTGTTAACCGGTATTTTATCTATATATACTCACAATAAAATATAGTAGCAACTTAGTTATAAAGTTATCAGTTCCATTTTATTGCTTTTGACCATAAACAAATTGTTTATTGTATCTACGTTATTGGATTTACCTTCAGTAACTAAGTTGCGCGCTTGAGTTAGATAAGTTAGAAATAAAATATGCTGAAAAATACACGTGTTCGATAGTTATTGATTTCAATAACTCGATTTCGACGATTTAATATTTTACGGTGTAAAATGTATTGTTTAAAATGGAAAGTGTTTGCTAACACCCGAATTGATGAACTATTTTCTCTGAATAAAATAATTATAATTTTGTCGCGCACATAAATTTATTTGACCTTCACTGATTTTTAATCGACTTCAAAAAAAGGAGGAGGTTCTCAATTCGGTTGTATTTTCTTTTTGTTTTTTTTTTTGTTTGTTACCTCATATCTTCGTCATTTATGATCCGATTTGAAAAGTTCTTCTTTTATCTGAATGGATCTACTTCCCGATTGGTCCCATAGAAATTTCATCAAAATCGGTTCAGCAGTTTGGTTTTGAAATCAAAATAGCTGGAAAAATACGTCATTCAAGTAAAAGAAATTGCGAAATTGATACTTGACAAGGATTTGTGTGTGACGCGATAACTAAAAAGGGTAAAATAAAAACTTTTATGCAAAAAATTACCGGTGACTATTATTTGTTTCATTGACTTTTTTGGCATCGACTTCCGAAACTAAAGTTATTTTTCCACTTTTTTGTGTTTTTTTTTTGGAAGTCGGTTATTTTTTTGCAGAAACGTTTTTATTTGAAAGAATCTTTTTCTATGCCTCAGAAAGCTGTCATTTGTAGATCTTTTACATCCGTTACAACATTACGAGTAGTCAGCATCTTGAAAGTCTGACACCCAGTCAGTCTTACCAACGGGTCGTATCGTGTTATCCAATACTCAATACTTTATTGCATTCTATACATAATTATGTCTATCATGGATGGTATAACAAAGTAAAAGATCAATATGGACCCTGTCAGGCACAGCTAAATTAGGAGAGAGAAAGAGGGCTAAGTAGCAATTTAATCATTTCAAGCAATTCAATAATATTACTATAAATTATTAGATTTGTCCAGTAACTGAGTTGTGGAGGTCAGATACGCAGTCACTCAAAATACAGCTGCATCCAGTAAGACTAAAAGCCATCCCCAACATAGTTGAGAAAAGGCTAGGCAGATGATGATTTAATTACCTAATTGATTTTAAGAAACAAATAGTACAATAGCACCAATCTGCATGATTGTTTTTTTTTTCTTTTAATTATACGCTTCTAATCAATTGTACGCCAATCAAACTTAACACTAGGTATTAAACCTACTTAGATCCATTTAATCTATAACTCCTAGCTTTTGCCCGTAGCATCGCCCGTGTGGATCTAGGAAATTATCCTAAAAAATCCTAACCTAGATCATTGCCTATGTCCAAATTTGTCTTCTTTTTGCGAAATTTCAACGAAATCTGTTCGGCCGTTAAAGCGTGGATGTGTGACAAACAAAATCATTTTCTCATTTATAATAGTATTAGCTAGGACAAACATACTCCAAATACGTTGTTACATGAGGTTTCACTAGTTATTATCCCTTCGTCCCCAATACTAAATCACTATTAAGTAACCAACGTAACCCAGTGAATTAGGACACTGACATTTATCAGTTATGGCGGCAGCTTAATTCCATTTTCTGTTCCTAATCCCTTTAAAGAGGCTCCATTATTTCCAACTCGCAAACGTAGACTAATTTATATGAGATGGAAAATAATTTTAACTTAAATATCCTTCTTGAAATTGGTGGATATATTTACAGTAATGTTATAAACGGGTTAAGTTTCATAGTTTCGATGTAAGAGGTAATCTTTGGAACTACTGACCCGCTTCCGAAAATTCTTTGAGTTAGCGTCAATTAGCGTCTCTGGGAATCTTACGACTGGATTAAAAGTACTTATTATATGTGTCAAGCTAGGTTATCTGTGTGCCAAATTTTATCCAAATCCGTTCAGTAGTTTTAGCGTGAAAGAGTAACATGCATCCACACAAACTTACGCATTATTTTATAATAGTAGCCAGACTTCAAAGTATAATTACGGGCGTAGTAACAATATTAATTTTAAAACTTGAAATGATTCATTTGAATATATTTTCCTCAAACCAATTTGAAAACTCGTCAATATGATTTCTGGCCATAAAACGATATGGGGAAAACACAATGCGTAGTTACTCATCCTGTTTTAAGTGAATCCTGTTTTGAGACAATGTCATGCTCACTCAAATAACACGCTGATGGTGGCGCGTGTGTCGGGTCGTTTAGTTCCCTTCAAAATGTTTGAGTTGAATGATGGCTGATCAATACGTCATGTTCGTGACGGGCTGTCAGTAGGGACTGGTCATCTCGCAGCTGCCATGGATTATTGTATTTTTGAATTGTTGATTTTATCTTTTTACTCTGGACGCTCTTACTCGCAAGTCTTTCTAAATCGTTCCCACATATATGTATAATCTCGACATGAATGATGTAACCAAGATTTTGTAACAACATATTGATTTAAAAGAGTGTCCATGGAGTTTCTTACCCATTCTTCTCCATAGAGATCTACGCTTTCGAATGGCAATTACTGTACTTTCACAAGTTATTATGCCCTGTGGCTGGGACTGTAGCTTAGTTTTTTTTTGTGTTTTCACATTCAAAAGTGCCTGTAATTGTCTAATTGAAATAAATGCTGTGAGTTTGAGTTTAAAATATAATAAAATACCCTTTATTATATACCTACACCATACAAATTCCAGGTAAGTGTTATAATATAGAACTTATAAATAGAGACACGCTTTGTTTATCACTTTCTGTGAGTATCTCATCTGCTTGTGATAAGCGGTCTACTTAGTGGTCCCCAACGCAACGACGCTTGAATTAAAATATTCTACTTATATTAAACTCACACAGTATTACAGTACACGACAGTACACAGGACAGTATAAGATTTGTTTCCTTTTAGAGGTTTCTTGTGTCGAGGTTTTTTAATTTAAATTTTATTTTATTTCATGCTTTTTAAACTTCACTATTACTGGTAGACACGCTACCATCGACTCCATCAAAGAAAGCTGTTCAATAGTTCTCACGACAGGTCGGCTTTAGCAAAATTGCGAAGACTAGAAGCAGTACGTCAACACTTTAATTTTGTACAAAGTGTTGAACTTTAATATAACCTTAACCTGTAAATAATGTCCCTAACCGCCCAGCTTGTATTAGCATATGCTCTTCAAAACGCATCGTATAACGCCAAACACAAGGTAGATTGTGTGATACCGACGAGAAATGAGATAATATTTGCGCAAGCTAGATATAAAACTTTTGCAAAAGTTTTGGTGTTGCTCAAGTTTATCTAGTTGTGCCTCAGTGAGATCAAGATAACTGACATCAGCGTAGTCAATGATGGGAAGTAAAAAGAATTGTGCAAGCGCAAATTATGTGGCGTTTGGAAGAAAGTTCCGCAAACGTCTCAGGGACTTGGCAGATGTAAAATTTTGCGACTTACGTCCTGCAACTGGGGATCCTAGTAGAGATGTCTGTCGATCCAAACTCCAGGGTTCCTAACTTTTTCGCTTACTGGAAGAGCAGTTCCGCTAAACTGAACCTGGGGAATCTGCGATCAGTTTATCTTGGGCAATATCCTGGAGCTTCCAAGAACAATGACCTGATGGATTACCATGAAACCAGCTATCTAGCGCCATCACTTTCCCACTCTCGGAATAGTACTAAAACATTCCTGCTCTAACAGGTCATGGTAACCCCCCTGAGGCTCTGACGGGTTAACCGGCAACCCATGGGCGTCACTCCAATCGCAAACCGAAACCAAATCCTGGATAACGAAATTTATTGCGTAATCCAGATTCGAATGAGCAGCTTGCTTATCAACATAATTTAGGCGGTAGGAAGAAAGACGTTTTTGAAAATGGAATTAGTAAATATTGCGAAGAGTACAGCAGGTAACAAAATGGTTGATGGCAATAAATGGTTTTGTGCTGTTATCTATGTATAATTATGCAGTTTTTTTAATAGTCGGCCAGTCACGTTCTTAGAGAACCAATTAATAGCGGTCACACGAGTTTGTACTAAATTGTTAAGCTAATAGAAACGATATTGATATGCAGGTGCCTATTCTGCCAAGAATACAACTAAAGGATGATGACCAGGAAATGCATTGAGTATTTCAATAGCTAGGATGTACCCATACCAATTTAAGTCATGTGTAGTAAATGTTTGAATAGCTCCTTTGAACTGAATAGAAGTTACTGTGGCACCGAGTTCGGTATCTTTTGCTGTTCTGAGTGTTACTGTCCTGATGATGTCAGTTTTAGCAATACTTACCTTGATAAGGCTTTTTATTACTCACCCCAACTTATTCCTTACTGATTTTTGGTGATACTTTAACATCATCATCATCACCCGAGCTCTTATAACTCGACTGCGCGGCAGCAAAGTCAGGATTATAATTTTCACACGTATCCATGTTTGTGGGATTCTTTATACTTTCGAAACAGCCTATCAGCAGGGTGGATTTTAACAAATGATTTTAACCTATCCACATACTCGCTGATCAAAAAATACGTAGCCTCCGACTGCGTGTCATGGTTGCATGATTTTGCGATTAGGAGTAGTACTTTTCATTCATTTACATCATTGAGTTATTTTTATTTTTTAAACTACTTTTGCAAAAATTAGCACGACATGCCGTGCCAATTTTTGCAAAAGTAGTTTCTGTTTCTTTGATAAATTTTTAAGTCAAACCTACCAGACGGATTTTGATTTTTGGCATAAATGCAGCCTAATGAAAATCAAATCAAAATGGCATAATACAATTTACGGTGGCGTGCGGCGGCGCCGATCACATATTCATAGGACTCTTTTGCGTGAAAAAGTGCTAACAAGCAACGGTAACAACGCTAAGTGATAATTTTAATTAAATATCAATATCTCGAATTGAAAACTCGAATTGCAAACTTACTTTCAATTTATACAAACTGAGACAGAACTATCTTGAATCCGTGATATTTCAACAAATAATTGAAATAATTGCAAATATTTCTTGGTAGAAAATTAAATTTAAAACGATGACCTCAAGACAATGTTATTCTCGATTCTAGTTAGATAAGATATAATTTAGGAAAGATGTTTTATATGGCTTTTTAGTGAGAATCTAGTCTGAGCTAAAAGGCCAAGGTCGTAGTTCGAAGTATTTGATAAGTCTGTTGACTCTGAGACTATTATTAGTTTTAACACATAAGCTTGACAAGTGGTTTTCCTGTTATATACTCAACATGAGATCAATTTATGACGAATTTCGTTGGCTTCTCCGAAATCGCGGAAGTAGTCGAATGTTTGATTTTTGTTTGTTTGTAAAAATGACGAAATATTTCTTTCCAATTCTAATGTGCTAAACCGATTTTGATGAAATTATTTTTGCGAATTGTGATGTTCTTCAGAAAGGTCGGATGCGTAGTACTCGAAACCAGCGTGAGTGTATGACAAGATAGATGAACGTGGAGTCGTGGAGGTGATAAAAGACTTATAATAGGATCGTAACTGGTGGCGTTCTGTAGTTACTGCCTACCCCCAAAGTAAAGGCGTGAGTTTTTAAACGTTGCGATAACTTGAACTATGAGGATAGTTATAGACCATCCCTAAAGGGGTTGAAATGGAGTATCAAAGATTGTACGGACAAATCCAAAACACAGCTACGAAGTCGAGGACAAAGGGCTAATTACTACTAAATCCTAATTAAGTTTAGACTTCATATAAGTCGCACTAGAGCTAGCGGTGATTACTGGAACAACAAACGAAGCTCTGTGTAATTGGCCTCGTCTGTGAGCCTTTGCAGCCGTACGGAATCACATGTGAAAAGCAACTGGATAATTTAATTGTGTTGCGATGTGCTTCGACCATCAATTGTGGTATACCCCACCTAATTATTCGAACTTGCTCGAATTCTGTAGATTTGTAAATAGAACATGTTTAAAACCACACCCTGTATACGGAATGGCTTTTATACAGCGGATAAAGTTTGAGGCGCCAAATCAATGAGCTCTCAAAAATGAGCTAAATAGCTACTTTTACAATATTGAATTTGATACTTTTAGAAGTCTGCTTATAATTTCAAGACTACCCTCGTACTCGTACCCTGCCTTTTTTCTTTATAACGTGTCGAAGGCAATCTATAGAGTGGACCCAGAGCGTTTGGCACTATCGATAGCGTCCATAAATTCCTGTAGTGTGTAGGCATCAAGGCACGCAGAACACGATATCACGTGTCCCATTGTTTTTGGAACAGCAACACATTTGCACTCCGGGCTATCGTATCGTAATCGTCTATAAATCTTCACCGGTGCAGGTTTTCCTTGCTTCGAGCAACCTGGGACCTCCGGACTCTGCACTGTTACGAACTAAAAACAATTTATGTTTTAGTTATAATTGAGCCTTGGACTGCCTCGTTGGTATAGTGGTGGCAAACGCGACTGCTGAGCATGAGGGTTCGATTCCCAGGTCGGGCAAAGTGTTTTAAGGTTTTGTCATCAAGGCCGTGTCGACGGCGCGTTCGTGTTCCACGCGCGCCTCAAAGAGATGTCAGCATAGGGAAGGGGCCCGCAAGGGCCGATGCCTGCCGGGTGCTGCGGGTTGTTCGAAAGAGATACCGCGGCCCCGGAACACAAAGGGCGATGAAGGAACATGGGTGGGTTTTAGTCAGTAAAAGTCTGACACTCCCTCCCGCTCAGCCCAGAGCGGGAGAAGTCATTTGATGATTTCCCATCCGGAAAAAAAAAAAAGGTTTTGTCATCAGGAATTTCTTAGTAGCAGCCACAGAGTCTGGATTTGTGCCTGGTTGTAGGCAATAGTTTCGCCCCCTATGGCAACCTAAGCATAACTGGTGAAATGTGGTATTAGGTAGACCTCTGCCTAAAGTCGGGGATAACAGGCTTGATTTTATGTTATGTAAAGCCTTGAACGACTAAGATTACTTAGTACTTGGCATACTATGTTTGTAGATAAGTGATAATTATATGGTTCAATATTTCGGCAGCATAAATTGGTGTTGATTCGAACAATTAATAACGCAATCGTTGCCGAGTCACGGTCACTTCGTACATTTCTTATATTAGGCTGAAAGTGACGGTCATGGTCAGTTTACAAAATTGATTACAAGTATAGTTGACTAAAACGACTAATTTCATTGATAAGTACAAGATAAAAAAAAGACTAGTACACTAAACCTTAATGAACACTTGTTCTTCCCGTCATTGTGATATTTTCATACCGGGAACCAGAAGTTCCCAGGTATAGTCCAAAACTAAAAAATGCACAATGCACTGGACCGACGCAGTTAATATAATGAATTGTCACTTTGGGACCATTTTACGAATTGTAACGAAAATTCATATTATTATCCTATTATATTTCTGCTAACGCGGTCATTTCAGGCCCCCTGTAGTACATCCACAATTCGCCAGTTATGTTGAACTTAGGTACATGTGGTAGGAAGCAAGTTTATTGTCATCAACCTGGCACACAACCAGACTCAGAGCTGCTTCTGATAAATTCAAAAGATAAAAGATAGTCGGTAATTTATACATATAATAAAATTGTAACAGGCCGATATATGTACGTTGTAGATATTGAAAAAAATATATATGGGGGTCTTTATTAGAGCAACAGAAGCCAAAACAACAGTTTTTAGAATTTTTGCCTGTCTGTCTGTATGTTTGTACGCGCATCACGCAAAAACTACTGCATGAATTTGAACGCAATTTTCACCGCTCTACTGCTAGATGCCTAACTTAAAATATAGGCTACATTTTACCACAGAAATGATATTTTTTTATTCTGAGTACCACACGTACGAAGTCGCGGGCAAAGGCTCGTTAATACTATATTCAGACCTTTCCATACACAACAGGAAATTTGGTACCTACACTGAAATACAGGATAATTCAATCAGTGTCTCGTGATCAAGATTGGATGCTACACATTCCTGCTTCAAGTAATTAATTCCGAGTATCGTTTGACTGTCATAGAGCTAAATGCATGCAGGTAATCAGCTAAGTCCCCTTTGATCCGACTGGAAGCTGTTGAGCACACGATTCAGGTTATAGGCATGGGATTACCAATATATACGTTCAGTGAGGATGTATTCATAACCAAAATTTTTAATGGTTGCCTCGCAATTGGTTACTTTCCGTCTGCTTGGAAAAGAGCTAAAATTATAACGTTCAAGTAACCAGGTAAAGAGGAAAGTTTACCAACTAGCTATCGGCCATAAGTCTCCTACCGTCCTTGGGTAAATTACTCGAAGGAGTAATTTCAGCACGCTTAGCAAAAGCTACAAACCACCTGTTATTGCCTGAGCAGTTCGGATTTAGAAAGGCTCATACTGCAGCCGAGCAACTGGCCAGGATCGCAGAGCATGTCACGCACCACTTAAACATTGGTGAATCTACAGGTATGATGTTGCTTGACGTAGAAAAGACTTTTGATGCCGTCTGGCATGCAGACCTTTTACACAAGCTATCTAAATGTGATGTAACGATTGGTCTTGTAAAAATCATCCAGGCGTATTTGACAGATAGGTCGTTCTGTTTTCATATTGGCGATAGTGTGTCCAAACCAAGATCTATTCCTGCGGGTGTGCCTCAGGGCGCCCTGCTCGGGCCGCATTTATTCATACTGTTTATAAACGACATGCCCAAGCAGGTCCATACTCATCTTGCGTGCTTTGCTGATGACACAGCCTCATTTACTTCAAAGAAAGACACCGATTTCACAGTTCAAAGGCTTCAGTTATCATTACAATTCTAGTTTCATATTTTACCCAATGGAAATTAAAATTAAATTCCACAAAAACTGAAGTCATAATGTTCACACGAAAGCGATCATTCCCTAAAAAACGCATTAAAGTAGATGATTATACTTTGCCATGGCGTATATCGACCAAGTACCATGGACTGTTGCTGGACAATAAAATGAACTGGATCAAAAATACGAAGTACTTCCGCGTTAAAGGATCAAAGCCCTAAACTGCCTGCATCCAATCTTAAAACGGCTATCTAAAGTCGGCTCAAAAATCAAATTAAAAATCTAATAAACCCTAGTAAGACCCTGCATTACGTATGCGCCACCGGTCTGGAGCAGCACACGTGAAAGTAATTACTCTAAACTACAAGTAGTCCAGAACAAAGCAATAGAAGCCTTATTCAATACACCCTTACGAACAAATCTTAAAAAGTTACACAGTCAATGAAATTTTCCAACATTAAAACAATTCATTACAAAACTTACAAAAAAGTTTTATCTGTTCACTAACCCTTAATATCATAACCCACTTATGTCTACCATTGACCGGACCCGACCTGTAAATTTAAAATATATCGACACATATCATCGATACCGTCTCCCACATCACTTACTGCTATATGGCTAACAAAAGCGATACAACTCGATGATCGAACTATTTTTTTACGTTCGCTCGGAATAATGGGTAGATTTACAACGAATCACACTCAGTACACGAAGCTCATGCATTTTAGATACGTATTATTATTCTGTCAAAATAAAAATTTAATATTATCAACGTTACTTGTAAAAATATTTTACAAAATATTTAGTTTATTAAGTGTGATAAAGTGCGTTTGTGTATAATCATCGCGCTGTAAAGTACGATACTTATTTACGTAAGTAATATATACATAATAACTACTAAGTTTGATACATAATATTTTGTATGTATTCGTAAATGTTTTCTATAGGCGCCATAGTCTGCACAAAACACCCAATCTTATTGTTAAATGCTTTTAGAATAAGATCTGAATGTCATTTATCTTTGTTGTTTATGTTAAAATAAAGAAATTTCAAAGTCAATCAATCAGTGTGGATGTATTGTTACTTTTTCACACCAAATTAATAAACAGAATTTGATGAAACTTACAGTAACACACACACATGAGAAAAGCACTTTATACACATATTAACAATTTATAAGTATCTATTATTATTTATTATATTGTATTTATAGGATTGTTGTATGTATCTTTGTATTTATACGTATGTAAGTATATTCTTATATTGTACATTATATTTAAAATAGTTATCTGCTTTATGTATTATGTATTCCATTTTCTCTTCTTCTTTTACACAATTTGTCTACATCTCTTTTTTTAGTATCTCCTTTCGCAGGTATGCTGGAAGAGATTTCATTAGAAATAAGCATTACCTTTGTACTCTCTTTTCTGTTCCTTTCTTGATTTCTGTATTTAGTGTGTACATAAATTGTTAAATAAATAAATAAATATGTTGCGTCAAAAATAACTTATGCGAAGCCACAGGCATAAGCTAGCCCACACTAATAATATTAAAAGTTTGTATTTAGAGGGTACTCTTCATAACTACTGAACCAATTCCAAGAATTCTTTCACTTGTGAAAGCTACATTATCCCCAAATGTCATATTTAAAACGTTCCTAGGGGATAATTTCCGACCATAACGCGATAGAAACCTCGGGCAAATTTCTATACGAATATATGCGACTGCATATCTATCGGTCTGTAGGTTGTCTTTTCACTCTTTTCGATTCTTTTTTTTGGTCTGTGGGTGGCTTCAAGGCTAAACGGACAATAACATAGCATCACGCCTCTAATTCCGAAGGATTAGACAGTGATGTACCTAATAGTACATCCACATTCCGCCAGTTATGTTTTAAGTCCCGTAGCGAGCCTATTGCCATCAACCGGGCACAAATTCAGACTCCGTGGCTGCTACTGAGAAACTCATGATTGTAAAACCCAATAACACTTTGCCTGACCTAGGAATCGAACCCAGAACGTCATGCTCAACAGTCGCACTTGCGACCAAAGATGTACCCAAGTAACAAAAATACGTTATATTACGGTCATGGAAACGTTTTTACGAAAACGTCGGTTATATAAGAGTGGTCTTATAAACTTGATTATAACGTTTATGGGACGCGAAAGTGGCCCAATTATAAGACATTATAGTTGTATAGTGGTTACAATAACGTCAACTTTTGACTATTTAACATCAATTAGAGGTTTTATAAACGTCAAATAACTAACTATTTCGTTGTGTACTGGTTATGATGAGACTATTATATGACGTGTAAGTTAAATAATAGTCATACAGACGTTTTTTTTTTCTTTCATGCGCGAACCGTGCGCGCTTCTATGAATGCTGCTGTGAAACTTTAAACATAAACTTTAAAGTCTTATTAAATAGTTAATATTACTTTAACGAAACTACAAATATTAACTCTGACCTATGTTCTGTGCCTATGTTAAGTGTAGTTCCACTGGGGAATTTAGTTTTTCGATAATGTTTGTATGTATTGTTGTAAAGTTTTTAACGCGCTCCTGAAATTTTTGGTATTTTATTATAGTTGTTTATTTATTTAAAATATATTTTCCTTTAAAAGTTGCATCCATCTTGGTTTAGTTATGCGATGACAGTTACACGACTCTTACTGGACTTATGGTCAAATAAACGTTGGCCTTAACACCTTAAGACCAAGACATGCGCGCCATTATATCTGACTTTAGGGTTCCTTAATTAAATATGAAAACCATTGTTTTATTGATTACGCTAAAAGATTTTATGACTTGATGAGAAATTTTAAAATTTTCCCATTTTTTTGGCTTCACGGAATTCGCTATGTCTGTCTTCATCATCAATTTCGCTTGAAGTTTCTATATCTGTGTTATCACAGAGTATAACAGAGTCATCTAAAAATAAATAGAAAATTGTTTAAAAATTGTGTCATACATTAATGTTGAAAATTCTGTATTATGAATGTCACTTATATGGTATTGTTTAAAAAAACAATAAACTTACTGTTTATAAGCAAGTAATTTTTTCCCCTATGGAACCACACTACAAGCAGAGTCTTTAACCGACTTCACAAAGGAGGGGGTTCTCAATTCTTTGGTATCTTTTTTTATTTTTTATGTAAGTATGTTCCCATATTACTCGAAGAAGCCTTAACCGATTTGGAAAATTCTATTTTCGTTTGAAAGGATATACTTCCTAGGTGGTCCCATAGTCATCAGGTCAGGATCTGATGATGGGATTCTGGAAAAATCGAGGGAACTCTTCAAATTTTAGGCACCCTTGAAGCGATTTTGGTATTTTTTTAGTCTTCTTCTTCTCTTTGTCACCCATGGGCCTCTGGCTTGGCTTTCGTCGAGAAATTTCTCTCAGGTGTGCTGGTTTCCTCACAAAGTTTTCCTTCACAGAAGTAAGTGATAATTATACAAGATAATTATAAAAATCCGAGGTACGTGTCTTGGCTTCGAACTCGAGACTTATGACATGGCAGTCCAAGGGATACACCACTAGGCTATCACTGTTTTTTTTCTAGTTACAATATAAAATTGTTACCTGACAAGGATTAAACAAGGAAAACACTAAAAAGTGAAAAATAATTTTGCTTTCGGAAGTTGGTGGCAAAAACTAAATGAAACAAACAAAAGTCACCGACTTGAAAATAAATTATAAGAAGTTCGTTGAATGACCAAAAGTATTTATTACTAGGATCTGTGTTTTTGTGGTGCTAACACTACAATAATGCTAAACACTACAATAATATTAATAGTAGTACCAAACCATTCACAATACTAAAAGCATTAACTTCTAACCTTAATTTATTATGTATAAATAGGAGAGCTTTAGTTATTATGACAGTACTAATGAATACATTGTAAAATGAAATGTATATACGGAACCATTTTGTATTCCAAACTTTAATTAAAGTCATGGTTAGACATTTTGTACTACTTTTAAGTCTATTATAAGTTATATTATCGTTAAATCACAACTAAAACGTCATATACGTGTTTAAATAAAACATTTATACGACCAAAGTGTTGTCGTAGACGTCGCATAATTTAGTTGTGTACACGTTAATTCGGCGTATACAACATGACTTGATAGTCACATGACTAAAACGTAGCATTATCGTCACATTGCAACCAAAACGTCATATACGTGTTTCGAGTTAAACTACTATAAAACAAACCATAATTGTCATGTAAATGTTATATAATGGTTTTTCAAACTACGATATTGTCTTCCAAAAACTCTTACGCGACTAAAACGTTTATACGGCCAAAAGTGATGTCGAGTAAACGTTGTGGCCGAAACAATTTAATAACGACGCATAATTTAGTTGTGTAGGCGTTTATTCGACGTTTACAATATGACTTATTAGTCACATGACTGAACTGACCCAAGTAGTTAGCTCAGCACCACTATAAAACTGCTATATTACTAAAAGTCGTATAGATTTCGGACTATCTGACGTTTTTGTTTGTTGGGTAGTCACGCTAAACGAATTTTGATGAAAGTCGGCAAGCAAGTTGACCATGTTATCTAGGATGTTTTTTTAGCCTAGAAGTGCGTTCCCATCGGAATTAATTGCCTTCGCGCGGACGAAGCTACGAGCAAAAACTAGTCTTAATATAAAATCTTTTGTATAGAAATCTCGTCCCTTCATTATATAATTTTCTTGCTTCAAGTATAACGTGACGCCGTTCCCCATTAACTCTTATCTTAACTTACCTTTGTTTTACCTAAATAGTTAATAGATATAGTCATATTAGTATGACTATCGTTAATATAGACATATCGTCTGCTAGCAATTAGACTTGTTACTTATGAGTCCCAATTAGGGTTGCACGACACTCCTATCTTTACCTAGGATCTATCCGGATCGCAACTAAGCTATCGTATTATTCACGACGAATGTAAATATCGTACCGTACTTTAGGCTTGCCAAAATTTTTTCAGCGAAATACAGTATTTTTCAAAAAAAAAGCTATAAACAGATATAGTACACTTCTAAAAAATATAGTATTCTATGGAAAAAAAATAAAAATAGACAAAGATATATTTGTTACTTATTTATGTTTATAAAACTATATTTCTTTGCACTTCTTGCATTTTTTAACAATGTTTTGTCTGAAATAAAAGTGTCATAAGCTTATTACATTCAGTTTTTAGATTAATATAAATCAAAAGCTCATTTTTTATTAATGAGATACTACTTCTGTTTCTCTCTTCTCGCCATTTTGAATTCATAACTGAAAAAATTCTTTCTGGAAATACCAAAGTGGCGGGAATAGAAAGCAGGAATGAAATTACTTTAAACAAATTGGGGAAGTTATTTTCAGTATTTTTTTAAATATGCTGTCATTTTTGCCCTGTGGTTTTTCAGTAAACTCACTATAATCTTTTACTTTTGCAAAGTTTACATTCGACGTTGTTGTTTCTGAGTAAAGATTGTACATTTCGATGCTCAATTTTTCTCGTAAATTTAGAATTTCTAATATTGTCTCACGTCATTAAAGAAAACCGAACTTATCTGTGATTAGCACTTGCTTCTGTATAAAATCGAATCTTGGATTGTTACATTACAGACGAAAGCTCCCGGTGGGGAGCGCCTTATGATTAAGAAGTATGAAGGTTTAAATTCTCGTACTGAACAAAAAAAAAATATGTATAACAAAAAATTAATAAATACCGCTAAAATCCTTTTTTTTTGGAAAACCTGAGACAAGTTTCTGTGCGTTCCAGTGTCGGCGGCAGTTAATGTACTGACGTATCACCTGGGTAAGTGCCGAAGTCCGTACTAACATAAGTGAACAGCCCGGAGCTTAATAGAATTATGTATTAACATTGCACCTACGCATAAAATTCAACATTTTGGCCTGGCATGTCAATTATTTTTATCACGGTACCCAAGATAGCTTCACAGTTTCACACATGAACCTTTACAACTAAATTAATTAATTCCACGTGAATTCAGTTAGGCACTAGGTAAGTAATGTAAAAAAAAATTGTTCGTTACGTAGTAATTATGTCGTAGAACTCAAACTCAAAGCATTTATTTCAATTAGACCATTACAGGCACTTTTGAATGTCAAAACACAAAAAATAAACTAAGCTACAGTCCCAGTCACAGGGCATAATAACTTGTGAAAGTACTGTAGTTAAGGCAGTGAGATTGCCCGTTGGAAAAAATTACGAACTTCCATACAAATTTTCAAAAAAAAGTTAGCAATAAAATAGTTAAGTTGTAAAGGCGCGTTAATTATTTTTAAAAATAAATCTTTGTTTGCTAGATTTCGTTTGGTGTTGAATATATAGTATTTTTGCGTACTATATATTTCTTCAACAGTAGGTATATAGTACGCCGAGCAGAAATATAGTACAATACTATATATATACTATAGTACGGTTGGCAACCCTACCGTACTTATTAATCTCGTCTAAGAGTCCAGCCAAAATTCCGGGAATTCTTTTGTAATCCTTTCGTGCCTTCCTTTTGTATTCTTTTCAATTGACTGGGCATACAATTTTTGACAATGTAGTATGAAATGATCCGTTATGCTGTTGGTCCCGGCTGTCAGTTGTAGATCTTTGACAGTCGTTACAGATAGCCAGTGGCCTGAAAGTCTGACAACCAATCTTACCGATGGTTATCGTATTACCCAGTACTAACTGGGTTGTGGAGGTTAGATACTCAGTTGCTCCATGTAAAATGGTAACTGGTATACAGCTGCATCCGGTTAGACTGGAAGCTGACCCTATCATAGTTGGGAAAAGGCTAGGCAGATGATGATGTAGTACGAAACGATCCCTTCATTGTGATACCAGTACTTTTGTATCGATCCAAAATATCGAAGTATCTCATCCTGTTTTATTTATATTGTAAGTTATCGGATTGGATCGTGCATGACTAGTCCGAACCTCAGGTAAACGTTCCTAAAGTTACAAAACATGAAAGTTCGATGTTCGGAGCTATGTAAGTAACACATTTTAGGATATTGCGGCATTGATACTTGCTTCGAACAACTTACATAAAGTAGATATAGTTGACATAGTAATTGGTTTATCATTTTTGACAACTCCCACTAAATAGAAACCTTAATGAGGGCTATCGTTTTTGAGCTCACCAGATGGCGCCACTGTCGAGTAAGGTCCTGTCGTTAACTCTATTTTATACTTTAGAGTACCAATAACTTCATAAAAAGATTATTTAATTACGTTTAACAACATAGTGTAAACTTAAGGTACATATTTACAATATTGTCCATAAAATTAGCAGGATTGAAACATTTAAAAATCATTCTTCCTTCAAGTATTAACAAATTAGAACTCCCAACTTACTACCTATCTTCAAGTCATAATTAATCAGGAATGGCTCAATCTCGACCACACTCGTGAATATCAATAAACTACGTGATAAAAAAGCGCGCAACGCGGGAACACTCTATGACATCTGACATTTCTGAAGACCTTACTCTACACGAACGCCTCTAGCGGCGAAATCATGCGCGATAGACCCCATTGAGTGCCTCGGTCTAATGGTCATAAGCGCCACTGCTGGGCACGAGGTCCTCCGACGTTCGGGTAGTGTTATTGTGTTCTTCCATCAGGATTTTTCAGTAGCTTCCACGGAGTCTTGATCTGTGCCCTTTATTACTCGTATTAGATACACCTCTGCCTAGCCTTACAGCGATTACAGGCATGATAGCGTAATATATATCTTCATAACATACCATAAAATCATTTATTTCAAACTACAAGGGTCCATAGATATATGTATATACCTTATAAACTAACATTTATAAAGTAAATAGAAGACTTGTGTTATTAGTTAATAGCAGTTCACTTGTTCACTCTTCACTTGTGCTGAACAGTGGAACTTGTCCACGCAAGTGACGGAACTTATATGAAACTATTGCGTCTGAGTGCGCCAGACGCCAGAAGGACTTGAGACATACAGGTTCAAGGTTCTCTGACAACAAGCATTTGTTAATGAAATGGCTAATGACACATAACGTTATATATCATGACCGATTGATTGATTCGATTACGGCACTCATCAAAATCGTCATCTACTTCAGAGTTTTTAGGGTTCCGTACAAACAGGATGCTAACGGGACCCTATTATTAAAAGTACTGCTGTCTGTCCGTCTGTCACAGGGCTGTTTCTTGAGGAATGTTGTAGATACTTGAAATTTTGAAAGAGTGTGTATTACTAGTGCCGCTACGAGTTTAACAACATTATTTTATACTAACGGATACCCGGCGTGTGCTACTACGCTATAGTGCCTAATTGATTGTTTTAGTGGTCTAAACCATCTTCGCATATTCTTTCTAATGGACTTAGGTAGAAACAATTTTAGTGTTTTATATAAGTATATAGATTCGTCCCCCATACAAGAAAATAACTCTTACCCGACTACAGCAAAGGTAAAAAGAAAGTTTAGGATAAATCTTGCAGTGTGGAACCCTTCGCGTGCGAGTCCAACTCGCACTTGCCTGTTTTTTTGACAGTTTGATTACAAACATAATTGGCTATATCCTCATTCCTTGTATTCCCATTAAAAGTTATTGATGTATAAATGGTGCTTCGTTAAAAGCGACTACAACTTAATGAGGAAGTACTTCTAAATAATTGGTGGTGGTTTATTCCCGCCTACTACCAACTACAATCACCGATCGCCGTCTTCTAAAATCTAGCTAGGTCGTGATTCTGATTGGCCAATAACCATTTTAGTTCTAGCAATTACTCCTTTGACCGTTAACTCATCAGCGCCAGCCTATAGCAGACCAATTTAATAACATGTCATTCACCTCGTTTCTCGTCAACTCTCATCCCGCTGTTACCAGCCACCCTTCGAGAATCTTCACTACACGTAGCCTGAGGGCGCTATTTACGCTTGGCAATTCGCGGTTTCTACTCAAGAACACGTCTACCTAACGGTCATCGGTTCTATGGCTAATATGGCCGGCCCATTTGCCACTTAAGCTTGTGTGATGTTGGCCGACAAGGGTGGTAGAGAACCAAGAAACTAGATACAAGCTTAAGCAACCTTCTGCATCTCCCATTTCAATCTCAATAAAATCTCTCAATACATGTCTTACTTTTATTCTGTGAGATATGTAGGCAATTTTGGTTCTCTGCCGGATGACTTCGTTCCGGCCAGACCAGCCATTGATTTGATTAAATCATTGGCAGTTTGATTCGTCTTGACAGTCGTTGACGGGCTAAAAAGAACATCCATCAAGTCAGACGGATTGCGCTGCCGTGTGTTAATGCCATAAACGTTTTCAATAAAGAGAGGTGACGTCAGAATGTACTTACTGATAAGACGTCGCGGGCGCAACTGCACGGTCGCTGCTGTGTTATTGCCTCACCAATTTGTCCTACCATTTTTAACCGACTTCAAAAAAAGGAGGACGTTCTCAATTCGGTTGTATTTTTTTCTTCTTTTTTTGTGTTTTGTTACCTCATAATATCTTCGTCATTTATGAACCGATTTGAAAAATTCTTCTTTTATTTGAAAGGATATACTTTCGATTGGTCCCATAGAAGTTCATCAAAATCGGTTTAGTAGTTTGGTTTTTACATCAAAATAGCTGGAGAAAATATGTCATCCAAGTAAAAGAAATTGCGAAATTGATACTTGACAAGGATTTGTGTGTGATACGATAACTGAAAAGGATAAAATAAAAACTTTTACGCATAAAAATAACCGACTTCCAATAAAAACACAAAAAAAATGGAAAATAACTTTACTTTCGGAAGTCGGTGGCAAAAAAGTCAATGAAACAGACAATAGTTACCGACTTTCGAATGTAAAATTATTTTCCATTATTTTTTTTTTGTTTTTATTAAATACCTGACTAAAAGTCGGACATTTGGAAAAAAAAAAACCAGGACGATTACTTTTTAATTATTCTATTCTACAGTTGGTTATTCAGGCCTATTATGTTGTATCTTAAAATGGACGTTAGGTATACCCATGAGGTGCGGGTCCACCAGCCACATCAGTGTAATAAACTGTTGAATAAAAAAATACCTAAATAAGTCGGTGAGGCAAAATGAGATAATCCGAGGCACTAATTCGAGCACGCTGTGTATTAAAGATAGGTAACGTAATACGAGTGGTTCTAAAATCGAAAATACTCGTTTGAAACACAGGTGTCAAACGAGTATTTTTTTACTTAATTTTAAATTTTTTTTTATAGATTATAATTTCTAAAAGTATTTAATTCTATATTTGATTATGTAATGTGACTGCGTGTGTTTAATTATTTAATTTAATGAGTCTGTGAAACTTGAAATAAATGATTATTTATTTATTTATGGCAAGAGCGAACTTTTATTGTTCTTGTCACTAAAAAAATAAAGTTTATTGTAACACCCGTATCTATAAGCAAGTCAGTCTTTACTTAAGTAAATGTCATTGTTTAAGATACGATTTTTATTGTGTAGTTTAGTTATTTCCTAAAATAAGAACTGTAAAAAGTTAGAATTCTTAGCTTTGCTTTCTTTGACGGTTCTTACTTCGTATAAATTCTAGCCTATCGCATAAAAAAAAATTGCAAAGTAATTACTTAAGCTCAAGTAATTACTTTAACTTGACTACAGATACGGGTGTAAGTATTATCGATACGAAACTCGTTCGTATTTACGTTATATTTACACCGCTCGTGCAGTGCGGTTAACTACTCATACTCATTTTATATGTATGTCAATATTATTGTTACAGAAGCTGAAACATGACGATTCACAGCATGACGGTGACTGACGCAAGGGACACCACCAAGAAACACTGCTTCAGCGGGTATGTATAAGTTTTGTATGGGGTTTTAGTAGGATAAATGGATGTGTCCCGTGTCTTTGGGTCCTATAATTCAACGTTTAATTTCTACAGCATGTATCAGAAAAGTGTAGTCACATTAATTAAGGATTAGCTGTGCTATACACACGGAGACTCCGCTCTTCCAAACATAATAATCCAGAAATATGCAATTAAATGCGGAAACCAGAAACTTGAGCAATAGACTGGATAATACTGCCTTCTGAAACCCGGGAATAATAATAGTGACGTAATAAGTCCGGGACCACGTATGACCACACTTTTCTGATAAGTCTCTGATCTTTATTGGTTTCAACGGTAACTCTTACCAATAACGGTGTGTAGTTCAATAGCGTAGCACTATGTATAGTACTGCAAGGTTATGTGAAATACAACATTCTTGATAACAACGATCGGTAGTACCGTAATTGAAAATATTACGATGATTACAAAAAATCTCTGTGTGTGGCCCACGTGATTTTTTCAGAATCATGTACTTAATACGTGGTATCCGTTTGTCATCATCTGCCTAGCCTTTTCCCAACTATGTTGGGGTCGGCTTCCAGTCCAATAGGATGCAGCTAAATACCAGTATTTAACATGGAGCGACTGCCTACCCAGTTCGTACTGGGTAATCCGAAACCCCTTGGTAAGACTGGTTGTCAGACTTTCGGGCCACTGACTACCTGTAACGACTGTCAAAGATCTACAAATGACAGCCGGGACCAACGGCTTAACGTGCTTTCTGAGGCACGGAGGAAACTCGGTATGTAATGGGTGGTGCCCCATCCACGGACCAACCCAGGCAAGCGCGGCTTAACCTGACGATCGACCCGAGCGGCTGTTATTAGCCACGAGCTCCCCCACGTGGTATCCGTTTGTATAAATCTATACTAATATTATAAATGCGAAAGTTTGGATGGATGGATGTATGTTTGTTACTCAATCACGCCAGAACGGCTGAACAGATCTGGATGAAATTTGACACAGAGATAGATTATAGTTTGGAATAGCACATAGGCTACATTTTATCCCGGTAAGACGATCCCGTAAGTCAATTATCGAACACCACGCGGGCGAAGCCGCTGGCATAATCTAGTTGTAAATACATATCAAATTATTAATTATGATGCATAATGTTAATGACGTAGTAATAGCCAGCCAGTTCCATTAATTGAAGCACATAGGCGACCTATTTCATGAGATTTAGTTCAAACTGGGGAAATACGTTTGTACTACAGGTATATTCAGATATAGATAACCTACACTTCTGTCTAAATTGCAGGCATAATGTTATTTTAAGCAAATAAGCAATTCATGTTTTTTTTTACGTAGGTTGTTTATACCAACATTATGTACATTAAACTAAGTAACACCACGCAAAAAATTTGCTGTGAAACGACCTTTTCGCTTGATGTGAAAAATCACTAAACTCAAAACATTGTGCTAAAGGATACAGTAAATAGTACAGAGGTCACGAATGTATTTAAAGTTAAGTTATTACAAAAGGTCTAGAACAATAAATGCGCCAAACCACTAAAGAACCAGTCCTCTCGGCTCCCGTCGGGGATGTTTTTACACCCTTTATGGCCAGACTAAAAGACACACCCGTATCTATAGTCAAGTTAAAGTAATTACTTTAGCTTAAGTAATTACTTGTGCAAAATTTTTTATGCAATAGACGAGAATTTAAAAGAAGTAAGAACCGTCAAAGAAAGCAACGCTAAGAATTCTAACTTTTTACAGTTCTAACTTCAACTAATTACTAAACTACATAATAAAAATCGTATCGTAAAAATGACATTTAGGTACTCAAGTAAACACTTTGACTTGTTCATAGATACGGGGATAGACTGCATCGTTGGATAAGTGGTCGCCTGGGTTAGATTCCCGGGTCGGGCAAAGTGTTATTGGGTTTTTCCATCAGAAATTTCTCAGTAGCAGCCACGGGGTTTGGATTTGTGCCCGGTTGATGGCAATAGGTTCGCCTTCGCCCCCTATTACATGGGACTTAAAACATAACTGGCGAAATTTGGGTGTACTATATGAATTCCTCTACATATCAAGCAAAGTATGTACATTACTATAGTCACTAACGTGAACCTTTCATGCAAATAAATCTCAGACATCAATAAATAATAAGTCAGTCAAAATAAAAACTAAATATATTGTTATCCCGATCAAAGTACATGAATACAAGACACTTATTGTACCTCAATATCATACAACGTAGCCATTATAACGTAACACTTATTAGAGGCGCTATTTACCACTGGCCAGTATGATCAAGGTGTAGTTTATTTTAGTTCCAGTATTTGCCACGTGTCTGGGGAAATTGGACGCTTAACTTAAAGAGTCCTCTAGTCTATCGACATGCTGCTTGAACGACTTCTTTACTCAATGTAAGAATGTCTAATGACTTAGTTGTTTGTATGTATAATAAGTATGTATTTACAAACAAAAAATAGGTATCTATGTAGTATATCAACTATCTGGTGTCCACGACACAAGCCTCGTTGCTTAGTGTGGCACTAGATGGCGCTGTATGTAATGTCCAGCGATATTTATTTATTATTTAGTTTTGTGAATCTCAATGTCAATGGAACCCCAAACAACTCCACTTTCTGTTTCTCCTTGATTCCTCAAAATTTATTAAAAGATGTAATTATAATATGTGTTGTAAGAATATAGAGCTCGCTGCATCGTAAAATAAATTTTACTTAAAAAAAAAAACTTTTATAAAAATTAAAAAAGAAAATGATTTATCTATCGACATTGAACACGTATACAAAGTCTCGTATCCGTGCTATTAACCGTTGAGGAGTTCTCTCGTGAGGAGACGATCCAAGCTGCAAGATCATATATGTCAAAAACATAACCCTCCTTCGGGCGCAATCGGGTAATAAAAATGTATTGCCACAGGTACCAAAGGTGCGTGCAAAATTTCAGCTCAATCGATTGGGAGGAACTAGTTTGAAAATCAGAACCAAAATTTGACCAATACATACTAACGAACCAACCTTAACTTTTTGGAGGAACATTAACCAATAGCATTGCATAAAATCTCCGCTCCGCTCCCCTATTGGTTAATATTTCTCCGTATCTCCGCTCCTTATGCCCTTCTAATGACTGAATTGTGGTCTTCAAAGACAAAAGATAAAGATATTCAAAGATATGTTTAAGATACATATTCAAACTTGTACAATTTTGCCGGTTTTACCTATCGTTAACTCAGCGACCTCTAAAGAAAAATGCAAGAAACCGTATCGTGTCGAGAAAATTCGAATGATTCGGTCACCTGCGCACAGATGGCACTACTGTCACAGTATTTATCGACATTCTTAACAGATTTCGGTGACGCGTGAGGTTAGAATAGCGAGAAAACTAGAGATTTCCAAATCTGGGTTAAATCCGAAAAAAAATAAAAATCAGGGAGCCTACATTAAATCAATGCTAGAGTTTTTATATAACAAAGCCCTACCAAGCTATCACTAAAAAAGTAGTCTTCTTCTTTGCGTGACGATGAACTCAAATAATATCCCGGTCGGGTATTATTTGAGTATTTAGCCACCCGCACAGCTCTTTCGTTGGCTTCGTTTAAATCCTGGAAGGGGGACTGCCTGGGGTTTATTAAAACGAAATGCGGAAAACTGAATATATTCTTCCCACTCTGTCTATTATCAGCCCATAAAACCCATTCATATATTTCCACTAAGGGATTTCCATTGAAGTTGATAATTTTTACAGTTATTATCGGCAGTGGATGGAGCGAAATAAAACGGCTTGGAGAAGGAATAAACGTTGTTTAGTTTTATTATTAGGCACAGTACAAAAAAATGGACACACCGCCTTGACCGGCGTTGGAAGAAGGGAGGAGTTGCCATACTCGAAAGTTAATTATTAAAATATAAATGTTGCCACTTTATTACAATATTTAACACACCCCCTCAACATTATATTTTAATTCCCAGACAACCCTTTAATTTAACAATTCAAAACATTTATTCTTAACACCCCCTTAAGAAAAAATTCTGAGATGCTTCCCCTTAAACTTCTAAACAAATATGCAGAGCCCTTAAATCTAGAAATACCTAACAACCTTTACATACACAAGATACCTTAAACAATGTTATAAACTCAACACTATGTACGTGCCTACTTGCTTTAACAAACTTATGACAATATCATATCTCTAAGTTTAACAAAAAGTATTTTCCCCAAAGGTTTGGTAAACAAATCAGCTATATTGTTATTACTACAAACAAACTTTATTTTAACTGAACCTGTTGATACATTTTCCACAATATACTGATATTTTATATCTATATGTTTTAACCTTTTGTTACTGTCATTGTTTTTTGCTATATTAATCACACTTTGGTTGTCTTCAAGTATTTCAAAATCAACATTATTATATCCAAAATCTTTGAGTAACATTTTTAAAAAAGAACCTTCCATAATACTCATGCTAAGAGCTACATATTCAGCTTCACAAGACGATAATGATACACAAGACTGTTTCTTGCTGTACCAAGAAACTGGACAGTTAAAAATATAAAAAATTTGACCAGATGTTGACTTCCGGTCTGCAACATCACCGGCCCAGTCTGCATCACTATAGCCTTGCAGTTTACATACATTTCTACTTTCCTCATATTTATATATTAGAGACAAATCTATAGTACCCTTTATGTATCTTAATATCCTCTTTAAACATTTAAATAAAGCTACACTAGCACAGTGCACATATCTACTAAGAAATCCTACTGCTACACATAAATCTGGTCTAGTGCAAGTAGCATACAAAAGACTGCCAACTAAACTTCTACAGGCTTTTTCTATTTCAAAATTTTCACTTTTATCTTTCTGTAACAATTCAAAATTTAAATTCTGTTCTATTGGAGTAGATACAGTTTTACAATTTGACATCTGATATAAATCTAACAACTTTAACAAATATCTTTTCTGATTTATTATAGTTACACAATTAACAAGATCCTGTTTAATATTTATTCCTAGATAATTACTGGCTAGACCCAAATCTTTCATTTTAAAGTTTTTACATATGGAACTTTTAAAGTCACTTACTTGGTTTTTATTACTACCAAAATACAACAGATCATCTACAAATAATAACACATAAATGTAGTCATTTCCTATTTGTTTGAAATATAAGCATGGGTCATTCTTTGATCTTAGAAAATTTTCATTCAACATAAAATTATTAAACTTTTCATTCCAGTATTTAGGAGATTTTTTAAGACCATAGATTGACTTCTTTAGTTTACATACCTTATTACTAGGTAATCTCATATAAACTGTCTCATTGATGTCTCCATAAAGAAATGCTCCCGTGACATCCATTTGATACACTGGCTGCCTTTTCTGGGTAGCTACAGCCATCATAGCTTTGAAGGTTGTTAACTTGGCGACAGGTGAGTATGTTTGATTGTCGCAGTTCTTCTGTTCAAATCCTCTGGCTACTAAGCGAGCTTTATACAGAGATTTTCCTTCTGCCTCCTTGATTTTAAATACCCACTTGCTACTCACTATGTTTTCTCCATCAGGAACTTCTGTCACCTCCTCCCAGGTATTATTTTCCTCCAGTGTCTTCAACTCTTTATTTATGGCTTCCTCCCATTTAGTTTTATCTGGTCTTTTCATAGCTTCTTGGTAGGAAACAGGTTCATCACAGCAGTAGCTCAGGAACATGTTTTCGTCTTCTTGTACATAGTCTTTCAACCAGCTTGGCTTTTTCCTTACTCTTCTGGATCTTTCTGTTGCCTCTTCTGTCTGTCCTGAAGTTTCCTGTGAGTTTTCCTGTTCTTCTTCTATTTCTTCCTCTACCTCTTCTTCTAGTATTGATTCCTCATGAAAAGAATGAATGGAATCCTGTTCATTTTCACTTTCTATTGTTTCAGGGTTTTCAATATCCTCATACTGGCTTTCTTCTTCCTCTGAAACTTGTTCTGTCTCTTCTTGAGTGTCAGAAACTATGTGATACTCCTTTTCTTGTCTTCTGTCTCTATCTTTGTTTTCTATAGACTGTTTTATAAATACTATGTCTCTTTTGATGTCTACTTTGTCTTCCTCTGGAAAATATATTCTGTATCCTTTTGTATTTTCTCCATATCCTATGAAATAGCCTAATTCAGCCTTGCTATCAAACTTTAACCGTTTTTGATCAGGAATATGTACAGATACTTGACTACCGAAGACTTGAAGGCCGTTGACATCAAAATCTTTGTTCCACCAAAGTTGATATGGTGTTTTGTCTTTCACACGACTAGGACCTGTTCTGTTAATTATGTAGACAGCGGTGTTGAGAGCTTCAGCCCACATATTTTTGTTTAGGCCGCTCTCCAGAAGCATAGTTCGTGCCGACTCAACCACCGTCCTCATCTCACGCTCTACACAACCATTCTGTTGTGAAGTATATGTTACACTTCTTTGGTGTTGTATCCCATGTGATTTCAGCAAGTTTTCCATTTCTTTACCGATAAATTCCTTTGCATTATCACTTCTTATGTATTTCACTATGTGACCAGGATTAACTTTTATTTCTTTCAGATACTGTTTTAAATATTCTACAGACTGACCTTTATTCTTCAGAAAATACACCTTTCTAAATTTGGAATAATCATCCTTGATGAGCAGAAAGAACCTTGCCCCTCCTAGTGAAGTTTGTTCTACTGGACCTCCAATGTCCATATGGATAACCTCTCCTGGTTTCGTTGCCCTATGGGTACTGGATGGGAAGGGAAACTTATGTTGTTTTCCTTTCAAACATGGCAAACAGGTTTCTTCTTCACTATTTTCGAACTTAATGTCTTGCTTCATCAAGATGCTTTTCACTTGGTTTATGTCTTGGTGACCTAGTTTGGCATGCCATTCCCTCAGATTTGACATTACTTTTCCAACCATGGCATTATTCTCATACTGTCTGAATAACATTGTGTACATTTTACCATTTCTCTGGGCTACCGCACACACACTGTTGTTTTTGATAAACTGGCACTCGTTAGCAGTCGACTCCAGTTTGTAACCTTTATCCAGAGCAGCACTCATGGAAAATAAGTTTGCCTTGAGGCTTGGCACATGTAACACACTGCCTATTGATGTTTTAATCCAATTTACACCATCATATGCCTCTAGGTTAATGTCACCATAACCTAATGCTTTTATTATTGTCCCATCCCCAATAACAATGTCTTTAGGCACTAATAACTTTTTATAGTTTATGAAACTGTCCACTGTAAAGCACATATGCTCAGAAGCACCACTATCTAAGAACCACTCATTATATTTACTTTTTGATATAAGTCCACACACCACTGACATGACAAATGCGTTTTGTTTTTTATCTTCACTTTGTTGTTTATTGTCTTTGTTATACCAACACTTTTCTTTTGTATGTCCTCGCTTTTTACATTGCTTACAAAATAGGATGTTTTCAGTTTTATCACTTTTGTGCTTCTTTACCTTACAGTCCTTTTTATAATGCCCCACTTTACCGCAGTTAAAGCATTTTCTTGAGTTTGTGTTCGTTTTGAACGCTGTGGAACTACTGTTTTCACTGTTTTGGTACAGTTTGTTTCTTTGTTCTTCTATGATGAGCCTGGCTGTCAACTCCGAAAGATTTCGCTTTTCTAATGGCACAGAGTCCCATGCAGAGACAAAGTGTCTGAACTTTTCACCTAGCGAACTTATGATTTTTGTAACAATCATGTTTTCGGCAACTTCGCCCTTTGCTTGCCTTATTTGAGTCACAATGGCTTCTATTTTAGCTATGAACGTAGATACATCTTCCGAACTGTTAAGTTTCTCTTCGAAGAAGCGCTGCTGTAATATGTGGAGTGACATATCAGATTTTTGTTCATAAACTGTATTTAATTTGTCCCACATTTCTTTGGCTGTTTCGCAATTTTGAACATGCAGCATAGCCGTGTTACCCAGTCTTGCTACGATGATTCCTTGGGCTTTTGCATCTAACCTCTTCCATGTGGTTAATTTTTCATCTTCATTTTCAGGGCATTTTGATGAGCCATCCACCAAGTCAAAGACATTTACCGCCTTCAATATGACTTTTACTTGAAATTTCCATGTATGCCAATTACCGACATCTTCTAATAACATGCGATTATTTGAAGCTCCAAAAATATAGCCCTCGCCGTCCATCTTGTTCCGCCTTTGCCTCTGCTTGACCGCAGGACCACGCGCCGCTTTACCACAGCTTTTAAGTCAATATTCCTTTATTTCGCTCCGGATGCCTGGGCCCATAACCTTTTACAGTTATTATCGGCAGTGGATGGAGCGAAATAAAACGGCTTGGAGAAGGAATAAACGTTGTTTAGTTTTATTATTAGGCACAGTACAAAAAAATGGACACACCGCCTTGACCGGCGTTGGAAGAAGGGAGGAGTTGCCATACTCGAAAGTTAATTATTAAAATATAAATGTTGCCACTTTATTACAATATTTAACAATAATAAACAGTAATCATATTTCTTCCCTATGGGATTCCCATGTCTGATGTCAGTTTCTACTATATATAGGTACAGATTTCCTGTTTAAAGTTTCAATTTTACACCTGATGACCTCATCACCCTCCCACAAGAGAGCCGTAGGGAAACCGGTACAGTTCGGAAAAACAAACACAGACCGCGTTCCGTTTTCCGGCCTAGCCGACGAGGCCCATTGCGACGCCCCCGTAACACCCCCACCCGACCCTTGCCCGTGCCAGCCCGCGTCGCTGAGCGAGTAGCTTTAAATTCCCTAAATAATAATAATATGACCCAGCCTGTTTTCACTTGCTGCCCTCCCCAAAATGACGCCCTAAGCCGAGGTCCGAGCCCCACATGGGGTGCCCTTAGCGAGCGGTCATTTAATTTGTAACTTAGTTTGTAAGCCCTGGCTGGGGGCCTTAAATTAATTTTAGGTCACCACAGGATATTCCGGTTAAGCAGTAAACCAACCTTAGCGAGGTGGCAAACTGCGAGTGGACATATAAAAAAAAATCTTTAAAGGTTCGTTATTGCCCAGTGTCCTGTGACCTGTCTCTAAGGGACTACATGAGTCATTGCAAACGTATAATTTTTTTATTGATAGGTTATAATATTAGCTAGTAATAATAGCGCACGGGTCGCTCTTCAAAGTTGACCAGCGCTGGCCAAGGTCGGTATACAAACATACCGAGTTTCCGCACTTCGGGAAGCACGTTAATCTGTTAGTCCAGACTGTCATTTGTGGATCTTTGACGGTCGTTACAGGTAGTCAGTGGCCCGATAGTCTGACAACCAGTCTTACCAAGGGGTACCGTATTACCCAGTACTAACTTGGTTGTGCAAGTCAGTAAAATGTGATAGGGCAGGAAGATGACGATGAACGTTAAAAAATATTCATAAAAGACCTCACTGTCGATTATTTTAAACATTTTGTTACATGTTGATGTTTTTTTTTGTGATGGGTAATCACCAAAAAAAACATCCTTTATGTCAGACATGAATAAGGTACTACCGAGTTCAGTGACGGTCTGCCACTTTCAACCTTACGCCCTAAGCAATAAGATTGAAAGTAGCCGTAGGTTGTAGGCATACTTTGTACGCTCCTAACAACAAAACGTTGAATCTATTTATTAAGTACTTGTACATAAATCAATGACATAGAACAAGGAAAATATCGAAGAACACCCATACATACGCACACTGACTAGAGCAATAATTAATACATTGACTCTAATAATGTCCATCACACGGGGTGACTCACTGTATGCCTGACCTGCGCGTGCGCCATGACGAGGCTGTTTTATGTTTAACGTCTATATGATTGATAGCATCTTAATTATCAAGAAGCATAATAGATACTGTTTACAGGGTTTTTATTAAACTAACACAGTAACTAGATAGTGGAGGTCAGATAGGCAGTCTGCCCTTGTAAAATACTGGTTTTCAGCTGCATCCGGTTAGATGGGAAAACCCCAGCAAAGTTGGGAAAAGACTAGGCAGATGTGATTACGTAATGTCGAACAGTGACAGTATGGCCAACCTGTAAATGTCCCCTCTGCTGACATAGGGACAAAGCTATTTTATGGGAGACAGGTCTATACCTGTAAGAAGATATCATATGGACCCTATGGTCCATACTGATATCTTCTAAGCCTGTCGATGGCTATCTAAATTGTGTACGCCCAGAACTGGGCCACTAGTTCGGCGCCTTCAGTAGCGTCCATCAGTTCCTGTAATGAACAAACAACGGGATACGCAGGAGACGATATACAAAAATCACGAGTCAACGTAAAGGGAGTCGACGTAGCGGGAATTATTCTTATTAAGCTTCCTTAAAAATGAATGAATGAAGAATGTGACCCATCTTTTGTGGAACAGCACCACTGTTGCACTCCTAGGATATAGGTAATAAATAATTAAGAAGAGAAAAGTTTGTAGAGTACTATCCGATGAGATGAAGTTCGACGTTCAAAAGTGTACTTACAGGACCTTGACCTAAAAGATTCACAAAAAAAAAACGATTTTCACATTCAACTCAAGAGGATGATCCTGTATCAAGTCAGAGTTTTAGAAAACTTATTGATTAGTGACGTCACGTCACTGAGGTTTCAAAACATTGCGACATAATGACAGGGTAAAATCAATGGTTCAAGTGAAAAAAATAAGACCAAAAATGCTATGTCATTCTTCACTGGAAACAGTAAAAAGCCTTGCCGTTTAGTTTTTAAATAAACTGATGGGTAAACATCATCATGCCCTTATTCCAAATTATTGGGGTTGGCGCCGCATGTGTTTTTCTCCCATACTTCTCTGTTACTCGTCATCTTAGCAGTCACCTCCTTTCTAGCCATATCATCGTTCACACGGTCATCCATCGCTTCTTCACTGTTTGGTAAACATATTCAAAAATATGTGTCAAGTTTATGGAGATAAAAATGCCAAATTAACTTGAAGGTAAATACTTAACTACCTGACCCGCGCAACTTCGTCTGCGTATCGTTTTTGATTAATGCTCCGCTCCTATTGGTCGCAGCGTAATATTTTATAGCCTTCTTCGATAAATGGGTTATCCAACGTTAAAAGAATTATTCAATTCGAACCAGTAGTTCTTGAGATTAGCGCGTTCAACCAAACAAACAAACTCTTCAGTTTTATAATATTAGTATAGATAAAATTGTAGGTATTATTACCTACCTACGTTATCCGCCTTCAATAAATTACAAATTCAGCATCATGATTCAGAATGTTGATAGTAGGTAATAAATTAATAGAATCATGATTTTGATCCTTTTTAGCGATTTCTTGAACTCTTGCATTACCTTCTGCCATCGTCATAGTTTCTCAAGAAAAACTACTACCTATTTTTGCCGAGCATTTTCCCAACTATTTTGGGGTCGGCTTCTGGATAAATACAATATGATTTTACAAGGAGTGGCTGCCTGTCTGACCTCAACAATCCCTACTGGGTTAAACGATACCCCTTGGTTAGACTGCTGTTCAGACTTTCTGGCTTCCGGATGGTCAAAGGTCTACAAATGACAGTCGGGACCAACGGCTTAACGTGCTTTTCGAGGCACGGAGGACGCTCAGTTAGTGATAGATGGTCACCCATCCACGCACCGACACCAGCAAGAATTGCTTAACTTTGAAGATTGACCCCTGCGGCTATAATTATGTCCCCGCTTAAAAATATTTTTGACATAGAAGTCTTATACTCTATTGTCTAACGTCACTAGGTTAACCCGGTCAAAGAAGAAAAACAAAAACTTACCTAAATATATATAAGAGCTAGTAAAGTAATGTAAAACGACGGACAATAGACAAAGACTAGGCTAACCTATACAAATGCCTTGCCCGTCTGCCAGCCTTAATTATTCTTTCACAATTACTATGAAATTGTTCACTTCACAGTCTTGATTACTTACAAGATCAGAAAAAGTTAAATTTTATACGAAAATGTTAGACAGAAGTCTTACTATTTAGGTAGGTTCAAACAACTAAACGATCGTATTTTGATAGTATGCTATTGCTATCTTAAAGCAGATTTCATGTATTAGAGTGTCCATTCATATTTTTAAGGTGCTCCCTCATCGGAGCATTCGCCTGTATTCCTGTAATGTAACAATCTAAGATTCGATTTGGAGCATTACTGCGCTCCCTCAGCTCACTTGAGATTCACTTGTTTCAGTACAAAATCAAAAATTGCATTGTAACATTACAGGCAAATGGTGAGGGAGGGATTTACGTTACAAACAGACAGATATCTCAGAAAATTCGTTTTCTCTATTTTCTCCCCGTCGCGTAAGTACTCGTTATTATTCTATGGATCATCTACACATCAACCAACCCTTTCATTAAAATGTTGTATTACGCAAAATTATCAATAGGTATATCAATTACGCAATCGTCGTTTAAGTTCTTACACCACGTACCTAAATAATTTTTTGGCGGTTTTGACATTTTGATGCCGTTTGCTAGAGAATCGGAAGACGCGTTATTTCAGTCAATCAAGCACAAGCACAAGCATCGTCTATAACTAATTTAAAGTGAATACAAATTGTACAATGGTGCAGCCCGTTTACACGGGTTCCGTCAATGACGATCCGTCATAAATCACGATACGTCATGACGGATAGACGTTCACATTGCATACGGAATAGTGTTTTATCACGATCCAACAAAAAAAAAACGAATTCGTGTTCACATTAGTTCCGTGATTTTTCAGGAGCGAAGGAATAGGCGAATCCGTCGCAAAAAAAAAATCACAATCCGTGTATTTTGACGTACCTGATTTTTAAAAGACGTTACGTGATTTAAGACCTGTCCGTGATTTTTCACGATTCGTGATACGTGTGAACACGGACATTTAAATAGCAATGCCGCCGTCAAAAAAAATGACCGTTCGTGAAAAAAACGATACGTCGTCATGTGAACGGGCTGGTATTGTACCATTACCGAGGTATGACTATGCAGCTTTTCCACTCTCCTGTAAAGTTGCCAAATTTTTTGATTTACGTGGTCTTAGAGCTTAAGCGACGCAATGTCATTTACGCTGGTGGTAGAACAGCGTCGTTGAGTAAAAAGGGAAGCAAAGTAATTGGGAAAAAAAACTGTCTGGCCTACGCTGTCCTCTCATACTTAATAGTTTTATTTTATTTTATTTATTTAAGGGATAATAAACAACTACAACATATAAAACATATAATGGTAACAAAACATAGTAGTAATGTTGCAGTCTACTACATTATCCGCAGATAGACATGTTTAAGGATTAGTGGTTGCCACTAGACGAGCATTACCACAGAAAACAAATACTATGAAATAAATAATTAAGTTATCATAAATCCAGCTATAGCTACAAAACAAAATCGGATCAGAGACAAAAACAGTTTCATTTAGATAAATTATACAATGATATATAGTTAGTCTTCTTCTTAGCGTGGCGATGGCAATTCAAATTGAGTCAGCCTAATATTTGGCGATGAGTTTGGCACTTTCAGTAGCGTCCATCAGCTACTGTGATGTGCAAACAACAGGACAGGCAGGACACGATATCAAGTGTCCCATCGTTTGTGGGGCAACACCAGGGCAGAGTCATCTATGAATCTCCACCTGAACAGGTTTTCCTTGCTTCGGCCAACCTGTATCCGGAGTCTATTTAGAGACTTCCAGGTCGGGCATGGCAACTCATGTCCAGTTACTAATAAAATATCACTGTGACATAATATTGGAAAACTATTTTTTTTAAACGTGATTTTTTTTTCCATGAGTTTCTTGTCGGTTCTTTTCCATGGGAAACATCGAACATCGAACCCGAACCCCGGCACCCCCTGCACCTGTCTGTTGATGTTTCATAAGTCCTCATGTAAGTTTACGTAAAATAAAATATTAAGTATTTTGATTTTGAATCATGAAGTGGTCAACAAAACCCGAGATAAAAACTTCTTTAACATATGACGTGTAGTTTAACTTTAAAACATAATTCAAGGCTATCATTGTGCAACAATCTTATCATAGATGATACAGCAATTTACGATAATGATGAGTATCTTCGAACAGACACATACATCATGAATACGTACCTACTCTGTAAGTTGAATTGATTTCCTCGATTTTTTGTCAATCAACACTTGAGATCAGATAGTATGAAGAAATGTTTAAAAACAAAGTACTTACCTCCATGTGTAGCCATGATTTGATGATGCACAACACGTGCATGATAAATTGATAAATATCATGCGATTTTCAGTACTTTGAAATTTTATTGCAACTGATACCTAGGTTATGTGTGGCAAGTCATTTGACTTATCGCCATGGAATCTGCTTGAACTGCTCGGAAGGAGCTTCATGGCCAATGAGTCCAAGGATCTGCCTCTATGGATCACAAGGATGTATTCTAAGGATCAAAGCTACAGGTAGATTTCCTACTCCAATACTTGCCAATGACCATCTCACAAAGGTATAATACTTCGACATTTTTATTTAAATTAACTTCCGGTGGAATCATAAATTAATTGAATATGGAGATCGTTCGTCTTGGCATCGAGTAAGAATCTTAAAGACGGGAAGTCTCTAAGGAAAATATTGCTGATACAAACAACATATAATTACATAAATAAGACGGAGCCTATACGAGGAATAGAGACGTCAAAGGAAACTCGAAGAAAAACTTGAGCCTTAATTCCTTGAGAGAAACAAACATACAAACAATCAATTAGGTACATTGGCAGTCCTTACAGTCTGTCAAAATCATACAAAAATAATAAATAAATAGTTTATTCCGTAAAAATATACATTTTACAACGATCAATACAGTTTTGCAGTAAAAAATGGTAACGACAGAAAACGAGTATCGTTGATATCACAGGCACCAGCGGCGCCTTCCATAAAAGTTTAGACAGAAGAAACAGTTTCGGAGGACATTCTATAGGTAGGTAACTGTTTAAAGAGCTAGATAAGTATTATAACAAATTCTAAACAAGACGTTAAAATAAAGCTATGAAATAATTTTAAACTAAAATTAAGTTACAATAACATCACGCCTGCAATCCCCGCAGGGTTGCGCAGAGGTGTACCTAATAGTACCTATACCTCCATTCTGTTAACCATAATGGTAACAAGTAGACAAAATAAAAGGTGTGCTCACATCGTCTCATAAACAATACAAGGATTCAGGCGAGAGTGGGAAAGTGACAGCGCTACACAACTGTCTAGCGCCATCTCTTACCCGCTCTCGGAATAATACTAAAACATTCCTGCACTAAAAGATCATGGTAACCCCCAGTACCTACAATATCTTCTTCTTCGTAGGTCGTGTCGATGGCAAACTAAAACTACATAAGTGTTATATTATTATTTTAGACACTCCAGCATCGAGATTTTTCAAACGGTCAATGTGTATGGAATGGCTATTTATTTTGGGATGCTAGAATCATTTACTGAATCCATGGTGAAAATTATGTCACGATAAAATACAAATAATAAATAAATAATTATATTAATCATAATAAGTTTTCCTTTCAGTTCGATGTTTTTGACGTGTTCGGTGTGTCTATATCTAATATACTTACTTAGATAGAGAATAGAAACATCGACAGCCTTAATAGTCTTCTTGTCACGAGATCAATAAAATCAATCTTTTCCTGATCTAGTTTTCCGTCAGCAAAAAAAAAACATAAAAACTATATTTTCAAAGCATTTTTAACATAAAATTAGATAATATCAAGCTTGGTAATCACCGTAGGGTGAGATTAGGTGTGCCTTACAGTACCTACACCCACTGTAATAGGGGCGAGCCCATTGCCATTAACCGGGCACAAACAAGACTCCGTATCAACGACTGATGGCGACTTCAGAAAACCCAAGAACACTTTGCCCGACCTGGGAATTGAACCCAGGACCCTCATGCTCAACAGTAGCGCTTGCTGCCACTTAATCAACGAGCCAATAAATTATGATCTGATTTTCTCATAGCTTACAGGTTATTTATTAGAAAAGTACCTAACTACTGTCATTTGTAAATAAAGTATTTATGATGTCTTTGAGATATAAAATGCATAGATAAGCAATAAATAAAACACTTTAACAGGGGAATTTCCGTGGTGTACATGTTTCACGTGTCTCTATTAGATTTTTTGCATGGACGCGTGAACTGACTGTCTCACAAGACAGGTAGGAGATAGTAGTCTCTGTTCTGGCTGTAAAACAAACATGTGCAACAAAAAAACTTGTTTTCGTAATATTCTTTCCACTTTCTTGAGTCCAAATAGTTCACAACATGGTTATTACAAGGTGGATGGAACGCCGACGCAAAAACGCCAACCACGTACTCAATACATCATTCTAAACGCCCCCAGATCGAAATTTTTCATCGGTAATTCATCATCGGATTCAGAATGATGTACTGAGTACGTGGTAACCGTTTTCGCGTCGTTGTCCCTTCCACCCCGTATATTAGCCTATCAGCTAAGGATCAGACACCCAGGGTTGTCCTATTCTAGTATTTATAGTGCAAAACTGCTTCCCCCTATTTGTCCTGCTCAGAGAAAGCTGGACATGAAACATTGTGTCTACAATAATTACAGGTCTCGTGTAAAAGTACTTGTGTGTGCAAAAAACTGTGTTTTGGTATCTGCCCCCAATCCACTTCAAATGTCTAACTAAGCTCAATTAATCGTTATGAAACTGTCCTCGTTACTTACATCATCTAAGATTATATTTTTTGTTCATGCACAACACTAGTTTCAATCGATTGTTCGCGTTTCAAATGACCTGAATGACGCAATTACAGAATTGCATACAGTTACACGAGATGACAGCAATTGCGATTACGATCAATGAATCGAGACGCATACCGATCAAAATATGTAACATTGTGTTGATTCAACATCTGTTTCTTAGGGCCCTCGCGCACGGTGACTTTTTATTGCAATAATCGCGTTTCTTCATCGCTGCTATCTCGCTTTAAACGCATTTGCAATGCGCGACAGCAGCGATTTTTCTTCTTCGTCGTGTCGATGATTACCTTTATTAAAAAAATCAAATTAGATTCGACTAGAGCTATGGAACGTTGGTGGTGGCTTCGGCAGGTGAAATTGAGCCGTAGTAGGTATGCGTTGCTACTGCATTGACAGTTTCTGACTACATGGGGGCCCGAAGAATGGAAAATGGAGGCATTTCTGTATCGATTCTAAATCGCGTTTGGATCGCGACAGCATCTGATAATATCGCTCAGTACAGAATCGTGGTTACATGGACGAAGGTACACAACCAGGACCAGCGACGGTATCGCGGCCGTTTTGCGTTTGTATTGCTGTAAAATGTCGTGGTGTGTGAAGGCCTTTAGCCGTTGAAAAAACGATACTTACAAACAATTTTTCACGTGCCAGGACTCGACCTAATTAAGGCTTATAAGCGTTCAATAAAACCTTTTAATATGTTATTTGAGAAAGCGATTAAATAAAGCTGGTTATTTTCGTAACCTATTAGAGCAATTTGACTGAAATTATTTTTTGTTAAGTATTTAAGCTCATTAGAATAAATATGTATGCGGCCCATTAAAATATAAGTTGTGGAACTCTACCAAGTCTTTATAAAGACGAGTTAAGCTTTTGAAAATTTAATAATATTTCAATCAAGCTAAAAAAAATGAATGAATGAATGAAAAATAGTAATAATTATTTGACTGCGTACCATAGCTGTACTAGATCCTACAAAATATGTTAAAAGCCTTCGGAACAACTCGTTCGCAGTTCATTATATCTTTTAAACAAAATTAGACAAATATGAACCTAAACATCAGCTGATCAATTTGTGCACAAAAGGTGCCCACGTCTAGTGCTCCTCATTCATATTTATTTAGCGTGTCGCATGTCCCCGCCGCGCGCCGCGCGCCGTCTCTTTTGGACTTCTGTCATTCACCTGTACTGTGCCAGCCAGCCGGTGAATTCAAAATGTGTAACGTCACTCTGTCAGTACCAGTAGTGGACAGGGCTCAGGTACGATAAGTCGTATCTAAAATACCGCGAAAATTGTGACTAAACTATTCGCTAATGTGATTACAAAAGTGACGGAAAAATATCTGATTTCACGACTTTTATTAGTGAAAAATCTTTGATAGTGTGTTTTTTTTTTGGATTCTCAGTGAAGTGTAGTTTTAACCGACCGGAAAAAAAGAGGAGGTTCTTAAGTCGACGCATTTTTATATTTTTGTTTAATTGCTCTTTTACATTTGTTGAGGTAACGAATATGCGAGCTGTTATGCAGTTGCAATATTCCATATCTAATTAATTATTACCGATACGATTAATGAATGCTAAGGAAAAATTAAACAATCCTTACTCTTTGTGTTCAGAAGATAACTTACCTAGCTACTATCTCATTAACATGATAAGTCCGTTCTGTGTTCTAAATCACCTTTAACGAATGGCTAATTGTCCATATCACCACGCTTTTTAGAAGGATTTGTAACTTAAATACGGTTCATAACTAAGTTGGAATAAGAAAATGAGAGAACTGTACTACCCATGTTTTTTTTTATGCATCATTTTGGGATCACCTATCATTTACATCCTGCATTTGATTTTAGCCGTATGAACAGTCGGATGTCAACGCAAAATATCGCGCAGGATAGCGCCGTGTAAACGGCCACTTATAGTAATAAACCGTAGTTAGGTAAAAATAGTAACTTACTATCTACGACGTCCTATGTTCTGGTAAAAGCACACGCTATGCTTTGCGATTAAAATGGATGGATAACTGCCTCGTTGATGTAGGTCGTTTGCAACCGCTTCTGCTGAGCTCATGGACCTATGCACACAGTACCCCAAGTCCTGTGTTCGATTCCCGGACAGGGCGAAGTGGTGTTGAGTCAATGGGCTCGCCCCTTATTATATGGGACTTAAACATAACTGGCAATGTGCGCGTACTATTAGGCACTTCTTTGCCTAACCTTTGCTTCCAGGGACTAAAGGCGTGATGTAATGTTATGTAAAACGGTCCACTTTGGAAAACCACTGGACGTGCGGTTTCTGATTGACTTCTTCCTTCAACAATTCAATATGACAGGATGATAATATTGGGAGATCTATTTATTACTCTGTATATGACGACCATCCACTTTACATTCATTGCTTAACAAGTTTACACTGAACAATTATGCATTTATAGCTACAATAACAAAATTGACATGACTGCTGAAAGACCATATTAATATTAGGATAATAATCAGTTGACCTCGTAATTACTTCACCATTTTTGACAAAAACTTTGAGTATTAAATTGAAACTTGATTAAGGTTGAAACTCTTGCTCTTTCTCACAACAAAAAAAACAAAAATGGACTTTGACGTTTTATGACGTGCAAGTGACATTCAATCTCAGGGTAGTAAAGCGATTACGAGGTATTGAGACATACATACAAGGAGTTGTTTTGCATCCTCGTCAAATTCAAGGAGGTAACTATGCTAATGATTCTCGACCCGAACCCATAATAAAATGCGTTGGTAATTTATTTTTTTCTTAATATCGGAAATCGGTAAGTGTACACCACCAACCGTATTAAAACGCGGCCCGTCTAATACTAGCCCTATAACCGCGTTTACACGATAAACGGGTGATTCTCCTCTTTAAAAAAGGGCTTCATTCTGAAATAGTGTCAAATTAAAACAACTAAAAACCAGCGTTTATTATTATTGATCACTTACCGTAATTTATATTGATTATTTATGTCTTCTCAACCTCCTGAATTTTGACGAGGTTGCAAAACTACACCTTGTATACTCGAGCCATTTACGCATGGGGGTAGGCAGAAACCATAGAACACCACATTCTACGATCCTCACATATTCCTTTCTCCTTGTCCAAGTTCATCAGTACACGCACGAAGTGTGTATACGAGGTACACTGCACCAGAAATATCAAAGATACAATATCACTGTTGATGCCTTAGTTATTGCTTATTACGCATTTTTGCTGCCCAAGTATGTTGGCAATTTAACCGCTAACATAGACTGTGAATTCCATTTAAACTCTATGCAAACCTTTTTTGCGTTTGCGCTTGTTTGACTTACTTTAAGGACAAATGGTTTATTAATAGTGTGGGTAACTATGGTGGATTAAATTAATGAGATTCCCTGGCAAACTTGATGGGTGAAGACGGTCATACCTAGGGTTCTCATGCGTCTGCATTTGTCCGAACATGTCCGGCATTTTGACACCCCATCCGGGCTTTGTCCGATCGTGTTGTTATAAGGGTTTTTTTTAAAACATAGAAAAATATAAAAATGCACTTCACGAACTTCTGGGTTTTTTCAGAAAATTTCACAATTCGATATGGGCCCCAGGGCCTCCAGACCATACCTAATTGCCTGTTCTGTAGTTGATAATGTGGTGTATCTCTAGTCCTAATTTCGGCCATTTTTGGTCACACGATGGGAACTGTAAAAATAAGTTTTAGAGAATATGTTAGGATCATCTTGCAAAGGGAATCGACTTCCAGATTTTGAGAACAAAATAATGTTTAAATACGTCAAGGTAGGTAACAGTTACATGGCCAACAACATTTTATTTGCCATCTATTCTAAAAACAATCTGGCTACTATACGTATATCTTGTTGTTTGGTGATAACATTTGTTTTTATATATGGCGTGGAAACATTTTCGGCTCATATATCCATATGCGATAAGTTAGAAATAGATTTTCTTTTTACTTACACGTGTAGGTAAACATAAAAAACAAGGTTTTGACATGTTACATAACAAAACAACACGAGGCATAATCCCTTTAAGGGGGATTGTAAGGGTTGGTCACCTTGGTACCTATTAGTACATTCACATTTTGCCAGTTAAAGTGGACGAGCCTATTGTCATCAACCAGGCATAGATCTAGACTCCGCGGCTGTTTCTAAAGAGTTCCTGATAAAAAAAAACCCAATGGCACTTTGCCCGACCGGACGCAGGTCATGATGCTCAGCAGCAGCGCTTGTGACTGCACCAACGAGGCAGTAGCCCGAGGCCAACAAACGAAGCCCAGAACATGTGTGACTATAGTACATTTTGATATAAGTGGGGAAAGTTTGTTATTGCGGCCGAGGTGAAATACACACACGAGCCGCAGGCGAGGGTGTTATGGAGCCGAGACCTGCAGTAACAAATGCCCACGTGTATCAAACGACGTTTTTCAATACACTTTTAGTTTTTTGGTTTTAGTTTTAGTCCAAATTTGTTCAAAGTCCAGAAAAAAAAATGAAAAATAAAAATGACTGTGGGGGCGAGCCGTCTCACCACCTCGCTGTGGAATTTTTATTTCCGCACTATAGTGCGGGAATACTTATAAGAAGAAAACCACGAGGGTGAAATCCATAGCATGTTGAACCTAATCGTAGTGCGATAAGAGCCAGTTTTCGAGGAAGTATATTGAAAAAATATTTCCTCTACTATAAGTTCTCTCTGTAAGACAGTTTAACTGATAACTAAGACAATTAGTAACCTAAGTTTGCACACGAAAATTCACTAAGATTTTTTCACCTGGCAACAAGATTTGTTTGAAATTGTTTGCTCGATTCATTATTTATCTAAAGCTTATATTTGGTTTCGTTGGTAACCGATATCATTGTGCGCAGAGAGTTGTTGTGGTTCTATGGGGGCATAGCAACATAACAGCTAGTCTCTTTATTATCTCCACTTGGTCCAAGTAAACAAGTAACAGTGGTTGTCTGTTTTGTAATCCTAAATATAAGATACTAGCTTATGCCAGCGGCTTCGCCCGCGTGGAGTTCGATAATTGACCCACGGGATCGTCCTACCGGGATGAAAAGTAGCCTATGTGCTATTAATCTATCTCTGTGCCAAATTTCATCCAGAACCGTTCAGCCGTTCTGGTGTGATTGAGTAACAAACATCCATCCATCCATCCAACTCGTATTTATAATATTAGTATAGACTTCAGCAGTAACTTGTAAGACACCCAAAATATCCAAACTATACATTCCTACCGCCTTTTCTTTCGATTTTTTTTTTATATGAAAAAGAGTAGTTACACAAGAACTAGACATTTGTCCACTTTTTTCATTAGTTTTTTATTCAAGAGTAATTTATTATGCACACGTACATAACATAAGCGAATATAATTTATAGTATAACAAACGATAAACATGTATGCGACTACTGTCAGCACAGATCGGTGAGACATAACATGAAATGTACCTAACACATATGAGTCTTTCAAACTTATGCAATATAATTTTTCAGTAAATTGGATGGCACGGTTGGCGCAGTGGCTAAGCGATTGGCTGCTGCGCTACGTGTCGCGGGTTCGTTCCCCGCACGGTACATAATTCGTATGTCCTACAGGTAGTTTTTCCGGGTCTGAATGTTTGTGGTGAGTTTAAATGTTTGCAAACGTACCCACGATACAGGAGAAATTCCTAGTAGGGGGCAACATTTAAAATAAAATGTTAAGTAATATTAAATGTAGGTAACACAATACCGTTCTCTACTAACTGATATTTAACAATTTGGTGGTTTTATTCTTAACCCTAACTAGTGCTTTTAGTGATCACCACTAAAATTTGTGTAAAATTTCATGAACACAGTCGCAGTCACATTTCGTCATAGTTGCATAAGTATCTATTATTATTTATTATATTGTATTTATAGGATTGTTGTATGTATCTTTGTATTTATACGTATGTATGTAAGTATATTCTTATATTGTATATTATATTTAAAATAGTTATCTGCTTTATGTTTTATGATTCCATTTTCTCTTCTTATTTTACACACTTTGTCTACATCTCTTTTTTTTGTATCTCCTTTCGCAGGTATGCTGGAAGAGATTTCATTAGAAATAAGCAATACCTTTGTACTCTCTTTTCTGTTCCTTTCTTGATTTCTGTATTTAGTGTGTACATAAATTGTTAAATAAATAATAATAAAAAAACACATTTAATATTACACCCACATTTCGCCAGTTATGTTTAAGAGACATAACTGGCGAAATATAATAGTAGAAGAAAGACGAAAACTTTGATTATGCAGAAGTTTAACATTTAAAGCATATTTCACAATGATAAGTAAATATATGGTATAGGTATGTACCTATTTACATATTTCAGATCTGTCCAGTAAATCGTAGATATAACTAGCTTTTTCTAGCATCGATCTGTGGTTCGAGTCTTAATAATACAATAAATACACTGGGCGGTTGGATCAAGGGCCTGATTCAGAAGGCAGTACTCTTCGATAAGGGTTTCGTTGTGAGGAGGTTCCTGTCTCTGGAGCCTCAACCACCGGCAGCTTGAACCGTGCTCCCGGTGCCGGCGGCGGGTGTTTTTTTATGTTTTTACAAGAAATATTTAATAATGTGTGTAAAAGATTAATAGGGAACAATAAATACCAGGCTTTTAATATCCTTTTTCAGGGCAAAGGCCTCTTTACCCCTATTTGTCAAAAACTTTCGGAGGCTGAACAAAAACAATCCGACTTTGTAGCATCGTTACAGTTTATCTGCGTTCCCACTATTTATCCGACTATACGTAATAATTATGTTTTTGGTTATATTTCGGTTAGTTTGCGAATTAGTAGTATCCGAGGTGCATTCCCGTTGTCCCCACTGCCATGTCCCCACTGTAGGGGACAATGGGGATAATAATAATAAACGTCGTTTCATTGTCCCCAATACCCTGCCCCACTGGTGGAGACAACGGGAATGAATGGCATGATTTAAAAGCATGATAATTACAATTACTACTACCTCGAAAATTGATACTGGCTCATTGGTCCACTGGTTGGTTCGATTCCCGGGTCGGACAAATTGTTATTGGGTTTTTCATCAGGAATTTCTTAGTAGCAGCCACGGAGTCTGGATTTGTGTCCAATTGATGGCAATAGGCTCGCCCTCTATTGCACGGGACTTAAAGATATAACTGGCGAAATTTGGGTGTATTATTAGTTAGACCTCTGCCTTACCCTTCGGGGCTAACAGGCGTGATGTTATGTTATGTAATTAAAATTAGAAGTACTCTCTACTCTCTCATATCTTGTTTCCATCTTTTAAGTTCGCTTTTAGCTTTTAAGCAGCCGGATCTTTTGTATTTTTCATTTACCTTTTTTTGTTCCCCAAATATCACAAACAATGTCAGAATTCGGAACGCAAAATGACTTACCTTCACAAAACCAGTAGCAAGATCAATGTCTGTTACCTTCTATGGAATCTTATTAACGCGGACTTATTTAGGCCAAGTACTGAGGAACAAGTTATTTGTTATTTACGAATTGATGTCAGACTCGTGACTCGTGATCGATGCGTTTCTGCAATAAAATTATGCTAAATTAACTATATTTTTACGTGAAAGAGGCCACATTTAACCTCAATAAATAATATTGATGACCAATCAACTAAAAAGCTGACTCGCCTAAGCTGTTTGTTTTGCAAAAACTTACTATCGAGTTCGCTATAGTATCTGCAGTGCATGTGAATAAACAGTTAATCTGCAAGTGTGTATTAAAAAGTTTTTAATAAGTTAAGTAGGCTAAGTATCCGGAACAGGGCCCAAGCTACCGGCAGTCAGGGCTCCGGAGAAAGGAACTTCGTAACAATACGAGCCGTGTCCAGAATCAAGCCCTGGATCCAGCTGCCTAACGAGAGCCTCCTCAGGTATCGGTCGAAGCTCTTGGCAATTAACACAATTGGCACAACGATTGCTGACTTCACATTCCACATTTCGGCAACTTCGCGAGCCAAGTCAAGATACCCACTTGATTTGCATATCTTTCTCAGTTTTCACATGGTTCTCGTCATGCGGGACCATTATGTCAACAATCATTACGCACCGTTTTAATCGATTCACCACCACTATTTATGGAGCCGAGAACTGCAGTAACAAATGCCCACGTGTATCAAACGACGGTTTTCAATACACTTTCGAAAAAATATAATAATAATAGAAGTAAACTAACGAAATTAAATGATTTGCTTTTTTTTTCCCGCGCTTTGCTTTCGCCAGGTTGAAGGAGAGGCAAAGGTATGAAGCCGCTAAACAGCCTAATATGAAAAAAAGAAAATTGAAATACTTATTAATTTAAAACACAAATAAATGTTAATTGGTTGATGAAATAATTTTCTTTTATCAACCAATTAACATTTATTTGTGTTAAATAATAATGTGTATTTACGATATTCTGTTCATAAACAAAATTTAAATTGTCATAAAATATGGAAGGCCTTAAAAACATGCGCACTTTTCTGTGCAAAAAAAAAAGCAACCATCGCCGACAATAGGGAATTGAACAGTTGTTTACAGGCAATATGGTCAAAAGACTATAGCCTCCCCTTCGGGGTAAATTAAAAAAAAAATAACAGTTGTTTAATGTTATCTGTGGCAAAAAAAGGAAAAATTAAACCCTCGTGTGTGTCAAATGAAAAAAATCCACGAGTGTGAAATACATTGCAAGTTGAACCAAATCTTAGCGCAATAAGAGCCAGTTTTCGATGAAGTGTATTGAAAATGATTTTTTGGAAGATTTTGAAATAGAACGTGCTAGTATCGATGGGAGAAGTTGTAAAACGATTGAAGCGCACAGCCAAACCCCGATTACCTTAAATAACTTCACAGACATTAGACGTACGTTTACCGTTTACATGGCAATCAAATGCACGTAGCTTATGTTCAACATACTTGCACGTAAAAACACGCATTTTTGTGTGTTTTATTGAATCAAACTGTACAGGGTGTTAATTAAACTGCGTGCCATAGGTCAGTGGCGTGTTCCGAATCAATAACGGAATCATCATCATCTTCCTGCGTTTGTCCCATTCTACTTGGGGTCGGCGCAACACGAATGACGGCATACAAAAAATTCATAAACGAAATACAATAATTAAAAGGAAAAATGCACCTACCTATTTACTGAATAATAATTTAACCAGTATATATTTTGTATTGATTTGATTGACCACCTGTTTAGTACTGTTTTTAATGGCCTTTGATACTGAACCCTAAGTTATGGCACGCAATTTAATTAACACCCTGTATAATCGCGTAAAAGGCAGACTCATTAAAATTAAATGAGATGAACCTATGCTAGAAATAACTTTCGGAGGCTTACGGCTTACCCGAGATCGTATGAAACGTCTAATTGACGTCACGGTCAATTAAACTATTCAAAATAGTAAACACTAATATCTGCCCTCAACTACGTCCGTGTGAAAATCGGTAATAGTGTAAGCTTTATTTTTACTAAATAAAGGTTAGCCTAGGTTTCTTTCAGTGAATGAAATTTTAAGATCGGATGATTCGTTTCAGAGATTCCCCCTACATTCAAACTAACAAACTTTACCTCTTTATATTAATATAGATAAGTCTACTTGCATATTCATAAGATATTTCTAAACATTTTCAAAAACTAGGTGTCACTTACTTATGTCACCTCGAGAAAGGTGTTTACCTTTATCTAACTGGCGTATCTAGTTGCAAAATATTGCAGTATCATGTCAACTTACTTGCATGTTAATAGAACTTAAAGTTATTAATTATTTTAATAGCAAGAAAACATCTAGAACAAAACTATAGACCGTACTCACAGTTATTTTTTTTTTTGTTATTAGATTCGAATAGTAGTTGATTCAAATTCTGAATCCGTTTAAAACCGACTCCAAAAAAGGGGGAGGCTTTCAATTCGACTGAATGTTTTCTTTTCTACGTATATTCAGCCATAGGAGAAATGGGTTTAGGATGAGGAGATGGTGAGGAAGACCATGGAAACGATGGATGGATGTGTGAGGAATGATGGGAAAGAAAAAGGAGTTAATGATAGAGTGACGGTTGACAGGGGTGAATGGAAGAAAAAAGCGGGTTACGCTGACCCCAAGTAACATGGGACAAGGGCAGGAAGATGCGATATTTTCTCCAATAGTGTTAAACAATTTCGAAGTTTTTTTTATTTTTCATAGCTTATTCCCGCGACTCCCGCCCGCGTGGAGTTCGGTTATTGTCCCACGGGATCGTATTACCGGGATAAAAACTAAACCCTATGTGTTAATGCAGGTTATGAACTATTTGTATGCCAAATATCATCCAAATCCGTTCAGTAGTTTTTGCGTGAAAGAGTAACAAACATCCATGCATCAATACATACAAACTTTCGCGTTTATAATATTAGTAAGAATAAGGATTTGAAACAGTACCTATTTATTCCTCCACGTGGTCCCATGTTAGATTTTGAGACACTTTGGTCAGGTTCAGATGACTGGCGTAAATGTTCTTTTGTCAAATCATCATCCTCATGTTCCTCATGCTTAAAAAGGTCGTCGTAACTATGACTAGCAATTTCTTAATGTGACGTCACTTTTGACAGACAGGTTAAAAAAGTCGTTATATTTACCTACCTGTCAACATTCAATTAACTTTGCAGGCCGTTGGTGTGGTGGTCCTAAATCGGACAGTGTTATTGGGTTTTTCCATCAGGAATTTCTCAGTAGCAGCCACGGAGTCTAAATTTATGCCCTGTTTATGGCAACAGGCTCCCTCCCCTACTACATAGGATTTAAATATACGGGCAAAATATGGGTGTCTCTACTAGTTCTTTGCAAGGCCTCACACTCACGTGGAGTATCTAAATACTTCACAGTAACCTTCAGAAATCCTTGAATTTCGATACATTTAAGTTTACGATTATTGACTATTGCTTCCTCGCCGCTAATTAATTTCGATTTCCTGCAATCAAAACAAATGAATCATTACTTATCAGCCACTCCATGTGAAGTTGATTATAATCTATTCAAATGAAATTTTTAGTAGAGTATCTGCCCGATACCAACCATCGCATGATTATTGAACTTATCTAATGAGTAGCTAAACGATAGCTCATCAAAGTTTTTTCATTAAACGTGGCTGCCACTGAGAAATACACAATTAACACCGTCCCGACCTGGGAATTAAACCCTGGAGCTCGTGCTCAGCTGTTGCGAACGCCACCACTAGCCCAATGAGGCAGGCACGGAGGGAACTCAGCATGTAGGTAATAGATAGTCACCCATCCACCGCCCGACCGCGGTAAACACTGCTTATCCCTGAAGATCGAACCGTGCATTTGTTATTATTCAACCACGAGCCCCCTCTGAATATGGCTACTTAGAGATTAGAATATAGAATGTACCATAGGAGGTTATTTTATTTTCCGTATTTTCCATACATTGCTTTGGTAATTAGCTCTGCTAATATCGCGTCTGTGTCAAAAATTTACATCGATTTAACACATTGTAGGTACGTCTATTATGGCCGTATTTTATGTTTAGTTATAATATTAACAAGCAAAGATATAAGGAAATCCCTTTTAGTGTAAGAATGTCCTTACATGTGGCGGAAGCAAAAAGACGAACCAATCTGAACGGCATAAGATTCTTCACAGAGATGAAGAATGCTAAACTGGATATAAAGATGGAAAGAATTAATTAATAGTCAGTGTATTTTATATTTTCTTTATTAACGAGACTTCTCAAAACCTCTTGTCTATAAAGGTTAAATGCCAGCTTCCAAATTCATGTTTACAATAGACTTTTTTATTTATTTAAATTTACTTAAACATAATATAATTATCAACTAATAGCCGCCTGCCAATTAAACTGATTTGAGATTGACTGTTGTAGAATTTACAACGCAACCTAAGCCTTATTTTTAACCGACTTCAAAAAAAGGAGGAGGTTCTCAATTCGGTTGTATGTTATTTTTTTTTGTGTTTGTTACCTCATACTCCGTCATTTATGAACCGTTTTGAAAAAATCTTCTTTTATCTGAATGGATTTACTTCCCGATTGGTCCCATAGAAATTTTATCAAAATCGGTTCAGCAGTTTGGTTTTGAAATCAAAATAACTGGAAAAAATGTCATCCAAGTAAAAGAAATTACGAAATTGATACTTGACAAGGATTTGTGTGATACTATAACTAAAAAGGGTAAAATAAAAACTTTTTTGCAAAAAAAAAACCGACTTACAAAAAAAATACTAAAAAAGTGGAAAATAACTTTACTTTCGGAAGTCGGTGGCAAAAAAGTCAATGAAACAAACAATAGTCACCGACTTCCGAAAGTAAAGTTATTTTCCACTTTTTTAGTATTTTTTTTGGAAGTCGGTTTTTTTTTGCAAAAAAGTTTTTTGTTATAAATTAAAGTTACTTTTTATTCACATTATTTGTTTACATTTTTGGAAACCAAATTCCGAATGCAGAATGGGTGTAAAAATACCCTTAAGGATGCCGAAGGCACTTGTTCTCCCGGGCATGGTCATTGCGATCATTTTTTTGTTCTAGACTAGTTACGGAGATATTGGGCGTCAAAGATCCAACTTTTTTTATTTTTTTATTTATATTTTTTATAATTATAACTTTCTTTACTTAATACCCCGTTCTATTCAATGCATACACCAGCACAATGTTTTGAGTGCGTTACATTGAGTCCTACGTGATGTTTCACCCCAAAAAAAAAGGCGTTTCCGAGCAATAACTTATGCATAACTTACTTTGATGTACAGAATGCTTGGTTGACGGCTACGTAAAGAGTCTGTTTACACCTTGTATATATTATACCATGTTTGATAACACCATTTCCTCACCGTTATGGCCGTTATGTACTCGTATCGTATGTAATAAATAACAGAAGCGTGTCACTGGTACAATTAGCCGGCAGCCATCCGATACAGCCGTGAACTTTATGAATGAACCTCGAGCTATCACTGACACATGACATCCAAGAGGGACAGCCTTCGTATCTACCACGAGTGTGGATCGCTAATTTGATAGTAACGCAATTAATTAATATTATCAACAACGACTAAATAATGAGTGTCTCTATGGCCAAGCGCGACCGCTGAGCTGGCTTTGATTAGTAGCCACAAAACGAGACTCCGTCACTGTTTCTGGGAAATTTCTTATGGAAAAACCCAACAACACGTTACCCGACCTGAGAATCAAACCCAGGACCTAAGCTCAGCCGTCGGGTTTAGCCTATGAGCCAGTCGTTATTTAGTCGTCGTTGGTCATTAATTAGAATCCTTTTAAAAAGTTCATTATACGCCTCGTCATACTCAACGAAGCATCATAAAACTATGACTGGACACAATAACCACGTACAATCGTTTTATCATATTAATCAAAACGTTATTAAAAATCATAACAATAATACTCTATCCTGTTTTAAACAAAAGAGTTATCAAATATGATCTAAAAATGAGACAGGTAAAGGAACTCTTTCAATTTCGAAATACAAGGTTAGAATTAAAACGCAAAAAAATCTGTGCGATAATTCGCTTATCAAAAATGATAATGATTTGGTCGATTTTTTGGGCACTCTCCCCCCTTGATACCGTGGAGTTCGACTTGACCCCACCCCTCCCCCTAATCTCACGTGAGATTTTTCAAAATGCGTACCTATTGCAGGATAGAGTAGAAAGCACGTTAAGCCGTTTTTCCCGGCTGTCATTTGTAGATCTTTGACAGTCGTTACAGGTAACCAGTGACCTGAAAGTTTGAAAACCAGTCTTACCAAAGGATATCGTATAACCCAGTACTAACTGGGTTGTGGAGGTCAGATAGTCAGTAGCTCCGTGTAAAAATGTATTCAGCTGCATCCGGTTAGACTGGAAGCCGACCCCAACATAGTTGGGAAAAGGCTAGGTAGATAATATGATGATGATAGGACCTACACACCATCAAACTGACTGTTTCCATGGGACCAAAATTATAATCGAAAAAACATAATCTACCCCATACAAATTTCAATACCTACCTACTGCACCCGTAGCTATGGGGTAGCTGATCAATATTCACACCTTGGTGATCATGCTGTACAAAAACTTCGTAAAATTCAAAATGTCTTTGCTTACCTTTTGGCATATTGTCGTAACTTCCGAAGAAGTAACTTCCGAAGAAATAACTTCCGAACGAAGTCTTACGTGTACTAACAATGACTGAGGTGTAGGCCTACATACTTAGCGAGTGATTCGCGATCAAGGACACTGCCCCTTCAACAAAATAGAATCTTGATAAATACATTTATCTGCTGATCAAGAGGCTTTATCAGTAGCGTGGTGATAATGACAATAATTACTCCCCTTGTACTATCGCAAAATAAAACAAAAAACAACTGACGCGCGGTGGGTGTGGCTGATGTATCAGAAAAAACAACCGAAATTCCGCAGTTTTCGGAAGCTCCAATGTTTTTCTTATTTATTCCGTTGCTGAAGTACAAATTCCATATATTTAAAAAGAGCACATAAACAAAAAAATAATTGTGTTGCTCAATCATACTAAATGATTACTCCATCAACCAGTATGATTGACTGACAGATCTCATTTATGATTATTATTTCCTCCTGATTAGTGAAACGACCCCTTTCACCACTAACTCACATCGAATAATAAGTGAAACAAGAAAACTGTGAAAAACTTCAAAAATAATAGTGAAATTGAGTGAGTGTACATTAACTTGAGCATTTAAAATGTCGGACAAACAGTTGTTAAGACAAAGTTCATTGAAGAAGCCTGGGAAAGCGGATGGAAGAAAAAAGAGACATCATGTACTCATCCGGTTGCCAGACTCACATCCCGACAGGTAATCAACAAGTAACAATTTCAAATAAGAGAACCCATCTCTTTCCAAACCTTGGCAAGATCTGCTTACCTGTACCGGTAAGGGAACCCATCCGTTTGTATAAAATATGAGAACATTTTCTCGATTATTTATTAAATATTCTGATTTCTTAAATATAGTACAATATTAAAATAAACTCAAAATATTAGAAATAAAGTTGAAAACTAAATACCCAATTACTACCACTGACGGCAACTGAAAGTGGATAAACATGACTTTAATAAGAACTCTAAGAAGCTTTTCGCATAACCGAGTCAGAGCTGTTAAAAGTGATTTTCTCTTGCATTAAGTAAAAGAAATCTCTCTCTCTCTTTAAATTTTATTGTAAGCGCCTGAAATTTATATCATTGCAGACTATATATAACACGCAACAATAAATATATAACCCCGGAAAAACTTCAGGCAGTTAAGAAGATTTTCTTTATTTATTAATTTTACTTACTGCTGTTATGTTGCACTTAACTACATATGTTGCGCTGGTATCGCCATCTGTCTTTAATTGTGAGAACCGTAACGAAAGCTGCAAGTTCTGAAAACAGCTGTTCTTAGTATCGATTTTCACGATACCCGCAAGCAAGTTCACGACGTAACCACCTGCCAATTCATTGTATACGTCACACGCACCGTCAAAGATTTAATAATACCCTTGTTACGCGATAAAAAGGAAAATAAAACACAAACACGGTTCCTCTATTTGATTACAAAGTTCCAGTTCATTCAGCCGTGGTGAAACCGTCATGGGATAGTGTTTAGGTTATGTTGTTATGTGCAGCTGAAGAAAATAACCTGTCATATCAGAAACAGCATGAAGCATCACCTACGGAGCGGTCTGCACAGAAGGAACTTTATAAGCAACCATGCCGATGACAGTCCCATAGATACCATACGCTTGGTGTCCCCTATCAATAGGTTTGCCATATTCCAAGGCAATTTTAGTCATGATGACGACGATTATCCTGAGAAGTGAGTGAGAAGTGTATAGCTTAGTTACATCCCTAAAACATTACACACTTTAGATCAAGAAACACAGTATTTTCTTCCTAAAAGCGCAGTATTTACAAATAATATTGTTGCAGTGCTACGCAAAAACAGTTGCTGCTACTCGATAACAGATGGCGTTAATAACCTCACAATTTTGTTTCAGGCCGTACAAACTCAAGACAAAAATCGTCATCTCAGCACTAGCGGTCTTGGTCTTCATATCGGCACTGAGTGGATACCTCATTGGGAGTGCCGACTATGCTTCACGGAGGACGGCGGAACCTCCAGATCCTATTGAGCCGTTGAAACCTTCGGCCTCCCGTCTCCATGTTTTCCAAAAAGCTGCTGTTTGCACGGACGCTCCTCAATGCTCACAAATTGGCAGGTATGTACCTCATATTAAGTAGATCCAAATAAACCAGAAGCGAATGTTCTACGAGTATAACGCCGGCATTACACGGGTTCACAATGTTCACATTGCCTTACAATTTGAATATAGCAACCAAATTGAGTCGTGTGTCACATTCAAGTCATTAACTTTAATTTTTGCACCTTTCAATATAGTGAATTCTTCACTTTCGTTTTACTGACACTCAATCCCTAGCTATGACTAAATTTCATTGAACTTTACCTGTCTTAAATGGATGGGTATAAATGTTGAATACACTCTAGTCCTACCTACCGGAATACTAGAGAGCAATCATTGATATCATTCTTGTAATTTTTCTGCGAACCACACAGTTCTTGATTTTTTTATTTTAGAACGAAGGCAATTTGAGCTTGATAGGTTTTCTCTACATTTCTTTTTGCCATCCGGCTCTGCAGTCAATCAATCAATTTAAAAACACTAATCACCAATCTGCAGTCAATCAGTCAATCTAAAAACACCTCATTAATTTATATTTCAAATGACTGCTTTCAAATCTACACATTCTAAGTAGTGAGAGTAGGTACATTGTAACTTCTTGTAAAATACATGTGATATGCATATAAAGAATTGAATTGAACTTTTCTGGAAAACTCATCAAACGCGCCACTCAAGTTTTCATAACAAACTTTCAAGCAGCGGCTACTCGATACTAGATGGCGCTGTACGTCTGAACTAGATTCAGCTATGTATGTAGTACGTTTAATTGCATTCTTATCGTACCGTATTACATTTCATATTGAACAACCGTCTATAACTTCTATAAGTAAGTTTTCTATTGTATCGGTGTGCACATAATATTATCAACATAATTATAAAAGTTGTTTATACGTGGTATAATCGCAGTAACATTGAGCCGGCATTCAGTGTTGCCTAGGCAGTTGTTTTACTACCACAATGGTACGTTTTCTGTAATACGCGGAAACTAAAACACTTACTTATCATCACGCCTGTAATCCTCCAAGGGCTAGGCAGAGACGTATGTAATAGAAAACTAGTGTGCCAGTAATGTTTTATTCCCATGTGATAGGGACGAACCTATTGCCATCAGCTGGGCACAAATCCAGATCGTGGCTGGTACTGAGAAATTTCTAATAGAAAAACTCAATTACACTTCACCTACCCGACCTGGGAATCGAGCCCGAGAGCTCATGCTCAGCAGTCGGTATTTTTTGTCAATTGTAGTCATTATGGATTTAACCGTATAATGAAGTGAAAAATCGTACATGATGTACCTCCAAAATTTCAATTTCTAGAGCCATTTAGTCATTTTATGCCACTTTATGGAATTAAAATAAAGAATGAAGAGAATTAGTTAGATAAATAAAAATAAGCTTAATAGACAATAGTGGAACCCAAAATTCAGTCGACGGCGACTTAAAACTCTAAACTCCCAGCTATGCTGGTATTAAACCTGCAGAAATAATAAGAATTCTACCACATTATCTACAACGTGTTGGTAGAAAATTAAATTCGTAACACCGGCACACTCGCCGAGCCGGCTTTCTCACACAAGCAAACTTCTATAAATAAACAAAACATCCTTCATAACCGGGTCGCCGGTGTTTCAACCAATCACGGTTCGAGAATTTTATCGACGCGCATGCGCGCGGTGACGTGTTGCTGCCGTTGCTGGCAGCCTATAAAAGCCGCGCGCAGCCATTTCATTGAACATTCAGTGAAAACAAAATCTTGAGTAACATTGTCAGTTGTCACTGCGACAAATTTTCCGTGATTTCAATAATATTTTACTTCAAACCAAACGTAAATATGTCCGAAGCCTTCTTTGACGAGTACGATTATTACAACTTTGACCACGACAAGCACATCTTCTCGGGCCACAGTGGCAAGCAGCGCACCAAAAAGGAGGTCAACGAGCACACCAACCACTTCGACCCTTCCGGACATTCCAGAAAGATCGTCACCAAGTTGGTGAACACAGAGAACAATAAAAAGACCAGCACCAACAAGCATTAAATGGATCGTTGGATTTGAGAACTATGGCTTGTATAAGGACAATCGAAATGCCGAGCGAAAGGAGGACATTATGGCGGATCCCGGAGGAGAGCTCCGGCCGCCACGCGTCTCAGAGATCAACGGAGCACCCGCGGCGGTTCCTGCTGACGCAGGGCTTCTACCTGGCGCACCACTGCAGCAGGCTGCGGAGGCCGAGGGCGCAGCGCCCCCGCTGAGCGCCCCACCGCACCCCCTGGACCCAACACCGCTCCACCACTGATCTCAACTCTATTATTATTTGAGCTTGTTGTAAAGCTCGCAACTGCTGTGTTATTATTCCTAGTTAGATTATTATGTTCTGTATCTTTCCTGAGGTAGGTACTTGAAGGACTGTAATAATTTAAGGCAAAATAAATTATAGTTCTAAGATTATTCTGTGGTTTCATTGCTTTGTTTTTGAGGCGGAAAATCGTAGTGTGCGAGGTCGTCCGTCCGCAGGCTTCGTGGCGGTTGATCGCCCACAGTATCGATCGCCTGACTCGTGTTTATACACAAAAACAACCTTGAGCGAGCCGGCAGACCGCGAGGTGGCTGGCCTTGCCCGTTTATTATCTACATAAACATACCTACACAGTACATTTTGCGTCGTGGAAAAATAGAACGAGCAAATCTAATGGGCGAACCGCTTACATAATCTAATAAACATTTAGTCACGTTTGTTTTGAACATAAAACTAGCGTTACTTTGGCTGTACAACACTAATGAATTCATGCAAGATCGAGTGACTGCGAGCACGTCGGCTTACGCATCCGTAGCTATATCAGGTACTTACTTATAAACATGATTATCTAATTAACAAACACATACCACTACTACGCTACTTCGACCTATACCACAGTAGGTGCCTATACCCACAATTTGCTTACAAAACGGAAAAATGCAGCATTTTCGTGCACTTATTCAACCGTTTAGGATAACAAATTATTGCACCTACCATCATTGTATTTGCTTACGAAGGAATGCAGTAATTGGGCATTCAAATTAGGTAACAACCATATTAGAGTTGTTAGAATTCAGTCATTTGTTTACATTTTATTCGTGACGTATCAACGGTCAAAGAAGGCAGACCTGGCAAACAGGGTTTGATAACAGACTTTATTTTTAAAGCCATTAATATCATCTTTGTGTGGTTTGTAATTAGTCTTATAGCCAGACGGCCTAATTATATCATCAGTTCAGACACAAACACCAATATTTAGGTACCTACAATTAGGATTTTTTTTTAAATTATTTGCTCAGTGGCTCAGTCCTAGTGTATTATTGCGAACATAGTTATTTGGCTCCCAAATTATTATTAAGCGGGTGATTTAAGTATCTCAAACGTACAATCGTTATTCCTCGAGAAAATCGCTTTGATATTTAGATATGTAGGTACTCGTATAAGTATAAACATATTGGTGCTCGCGACCGTATATGCAAATAGATATCTATGTACGTATTACATAGGTACTCAATGGTCATCGTAGGACAATTTCAGTCACGTTTATTGGCTGCTTACTAAGCACTGCTCAGTCTACGTTAGGACATGTGACTGTATTTGTTTAGAAATAGATGGTAAATTAATCAGCTATTATTATGTGGTGAGATAAAGTGAACCTCAATTAGGTATATTTAATTTAAATATAAGGAGAAATAATGTCATTTCGAAAAGGACATCACCCAGATTGGGCTAATTTCAAAAGTCCCAATAAAAATAAACTAATTATAGTCCTCTCAGTAACGATAGGCCGATCACAGTATAACGTGACATGGTCTTTCTCGAGAACTGGGAACACACATGATTCCACAAGTTTATATTTCAAGGCAAGTTGCTGTTGAATAATTCTGTAATCATTATTATTTACTTAAAACTTGGGTAAAAAACTTGGGTGACAAAATAAAAAAATGTTTTTATATCCTTATGCTCTATCCAAATAATAAGTTTATTATACTAACTTATAATTATTTTTTTTACTTTTGAAATTAGCCCAATTTATGGAGGGTGGGTGATCTCCTTTATTGCCATTTAGAATAGAATTTCGTGCTTCATTATCCATAAAATACTTACAGTCCCACTTAACTCAAAGCAAACATGTTCTAGACCTCCAGAACCTAACTTGTAATAAGTTTTTAACTAAGTTCTCTTTGATAAATAATTTATGTTTGCTATTTATCTATTTATTTTTGCAATGTCGTTTTGATAACGTGATGGATGACTTATTAATGGAGGAACACTGTCCCCCAAGTCACCGGTACAAGCCTAGTTTGGGAGCCAGCATAGGACCTATGTACACATAGGTGGTACGTTACATAAAAATATGTCTGTAAAAACAATGTCACTGTTTTTTAAATAAGTAAAGAATTCATTTACGTTTTGGAAACAATGGGTTACGTACAGCATTGTTGAAATGAATATTTCCATAACGTGAAACTAAAAAAATCCACAATTACTAATCAATTACTAATATTATAAACGCGAAAGTTTGTATGTATGGATGTGTGGATGTTTGTTACTACTCTTCCACGCAAAAACTACTGAACGGATTTGGATGAAACTTGGCATACAGATACTTCATAACCTGGATTAACACATAGGCTACTTTTTATCCCGGTAGTACGATCCCATGGGACAATAACCGAACTCCACGCGGGCGAAGTCGCGGGCATAAGCTAGTATTATATAAACCAGATCGAATGCTAAACAGTGATTTATATTTATGCAGATCACTTATTGTTGAACTACTAGGTTGGTTGGTACTTATTTAAGTCTGTGCTAAAATCACCTCTTGCAGCACCCGTATTATTCCGGTGGCTGTTGCGATATAAAGGGGTGGAAGTACACCGACGCGAAAACGGTAACCACATACTCAGTAAAAAAAAACAGCTATTTCCCTACAAAAGTGCAATACCTACACGGTCAAAATGTATGGAATGGAACAGCTGGTTTTTTTTTTACCTATGAAAATTTTCTAGGTGGGGGGGTTCAGAATAATGTTAGTACTGAGTACGTGGTACCTACGTTGTATTTAGCAGCTGTTTTCGCACTCAGGCTTCAGACTCAGGCAGGAGAAAATAGAAGGGTTAAGCTTTTCTAATTTTTAAGCTTTTCTATATTTGCATCTTGTAATCATAGTTAGGTAATAATTATGTATTATGCTTTCAAACGTGAAATATTTTCTGCTGTTGTTGGGTCACTTATTGGAAGATTAAAAAAATTGCTAATAATCTGAAATTCAATAATTTTGATCCCTAATTTGTAATAATTCAACATGCATAATAAATCATACTAGACATGAATTAGAATAGAGACGGAAGAATTTTTTAAATTCACCCCCTAAAGAAGTTGAATAGGAGATGACAATTTTATGGAAACTCATAATTTTTGCTGATAAGAATTAACATCGGACACACGGCATGTTCGATAGTAATACTCAGCTCAATAAATACTGCATAAAAATAAAAATAAAACACGATGCATCGTGAAATCGACATTGACAAACCGTCGTCGCATTTACAGAAAATAAACATTTCGAAATAGACATGCCTTTAGTTATTTTAGACTCCTCTCCTTCGAAAATGGGTACGTCGTATGTCGTACTGACATTTCAGCAATTTTTTTCATGATGACTTTGACAAAAGACATTTATTTAGTAGATATTAAATCCTGTAATGATATGCAAATTGTTCAACTCTGCGAAAATAGCAAAACAAATCGAAAGAATGCGTTTATTATGCAAGTAATCGTTATTCAAAACAATTGTACCTAGTTTTGGGTCGAGCCTGAAAAACAAATAACACATGCACAAATAAATAACACTCATTTATTTCATTCCGAAAGCCAGACAATACAAATATAATAAACTAATGTGTGAAATGTTCTAGTTTATACAGTGTTGGAACAAGTAAACAGTTAGCTGAGCGGTCATTGTTATCAGTTAACTGCACCACTAAGTAATTCGCGGTGTTATCACTGGATAGTTTATCACTTTCCACATAGTAAAATATTCCAAGTAACGGTGTATTTCCTGCAAAATTTTCCATTTCATTAAATATTTATGTAGTGATTTATATCATATTACTGCAATGCTGTCAAATAAAACTGGATTTAATTTATTGTTTGAACACGTTTGCAATATTTTATAGTTTGGCAACTACGTATAATCTACTAGATACATATTTATGCATAACATAATAAATGTATAATTATAGAATAGAATAGAATATACTACATTGTACACCAAAATTTAAACACAACGGTTTTACAATATTGTTAATTATGTGCTTTGTGAGTGTTTATATTACTCGTATATTTATGGTGTTAGGCCGAATTTTTGTGTTATGTAACTTTTGTTTTTCTGGAATCGCGCCCCGTTGATGACAATAGGCTCGCCACCTGGCGAAAAATGGGTGTAGGTACTATTAGTTATAGCTCTGCCTAAGCCTCGGAGCATTACAAGATGTGATGTTAAGTTGTATTTTCTATGTATGTTTTATTTTTACCATCTTTTGTACTACATTTAACGCAAACAAATAATTTTGACTTTGACTTTATTAGGAGTCTAGGGGATTGTTTTACACCTATTTCCAACGTCAAAAAGTACTGGTAGGTAAAGTCTGATTATCTTTGCAATACGCCCTACAGACTCACGAGACTCTTCTCAATGAGAACGAGATGGCGAGAAACCAATCACATTCACGCTTCTGGGGTGTTCTCGGGGGTTCTCGGCGTGAGTCTGTAGGGCCCTTAACATTTTCTTTTGCAAAGTTAATGATATTTAGACAACATTTATTGGCCATACTCTAAGCCTCGGTGGGAATGGGAACAACATAATAATACTACCTGCATTTAATCACCTACCTACAGAACAAAGTCACGTTTTTACAGCCCTTTGGCGATCTCAGATAATCAGGTCCTAGTTTAAAGTTTTGTTTTCTCACGAAGTTTCTCCTCATTTGAATCGGACCACATTTTAAGAAACCTATAGTCCAGTTTTGTACCTGAAAAAAAAAACTTGAAAAAACTTTTGAGAGCATTGATATACGAGTATTTAACCTCTCCGCTAAAATGAAATTTGTAGTCGATTGTATACTAGCTTCGTAATTTCGTTTTCCTTTTTTGATAACGTTTTTTTTTCTTCTTTATTTAAACTTGAACGTTGGTAATCGCTGTTATTTTTTTTTGTATTTTAACTCACGTTGCATTAATCTTAAGCTAGTGATCAGTGGATAATTGTGTTGGTTGTGCAATAAGTGCTATTATTTTAGGTTTATATATAGAGTCATGTCATTGTTTTTTTATCTATAATAAATAAATAAATTGCTTGTGGCACAGTTCCTACGTTTATGGTATCTGTGGTTCTAACCTATAAGAAACTGTTAGGTACACTAACCTTAGATTATATTCTGATCTTTATTTACAGTGTAAGTAGTTGGTGGTTGGCCAATAAAATAAAAATAAATACCTACGCCTATTGGTAAACAATATAAGAACACAACAATCGCATTTATCGTTCACAGGGCGCCTAGTGAACCATTTAACTGAACCCGAGATTAACTCGTAAATAAAGAGAAAACGGCTGATTGTGAACTAAAATGAGTCAGTTTATGTCAACTATGTATTGACGTATTGTTAGCAAAATATGGTACTACGCATATAACATTTTTAACATATAAGTATTAAGAGAAATCACAAAGTTATCTTTTACTGACCAGTACCTACTTAAATCTTTTTAAAGTAAACCGTAAAAGTGAGAATTTACTTAACTATAAAAAATTAGAATTAGTCTCGAATCCGATCATGTTTGTGCACTTTCGTGAGATCTCCTATTCAACATTTCTTCAATCACTTTAACGAATCGAATGTATTTGTTCCATGGTTTCCAATTAGGTAGCTACACTAACTAGCTAGCGTGCTAGCGCTACCTACAGCACTAATTTAAATAGTCATTATTAAGGACAGTAAAATGGTCTTCTCCGAAACGCAAAGATATTATTTTATTACAGTTTTTATAGGACTATGCAAACTATAAACAACGAAATCTTTATTAATTTTAGATACATCTATTCAATACAGATTCTTTTTTATATTTGGTTTCCAAGGTCTTCTCAACGTATTTTTTGACGTATTCAATGTATTTTTTGCTGTAAAAAAACAGTATTTTCAGACACGCCAAAAAACTTCTCGACTCATAATACACGCCCATCTAGCCAACTAGATGATATTAATGATACCATCTAAGAGAGATCATATAACGGACAAAGTAATTCATGGCTACGTAATATTTTTTGCTCTAAAACTGCTACAACCAGTTAGGTCATTGATCGTGTCTAAGAGAGATAAAATGTTACATACACTGTACATTAAACGTTCGAAGAATTATTACCTTATATCACGAGGGCGTAAAAAGAAGTTATAGGGCTTATATCTATATAAAAATCAACATCTGTTCGTCTGTTCGTATCCTATAGATCCCTAAACTACCTATTGGACCGCTTTTGATGAAATTTCGCACAGTTGTTCTACATACGCCAGGGAAGCTTATGGAAAAGACATTGCAACGCATGCTGAGCACAGCTAGTTAGGTATAAAAATTTAATGAAAGATCAACTAAGAACAATAGACAGAGATGCAACTAGATCGAAACAAGACAGTCTATTTCCCTAAATGTCATAATTATATTAAGACAAATAACATATTGCATCTGAAAGTGACTAACTGTACAGTGCACACAATGAAGTCTTACTTTATACTGTAGCGAGCAATTATTGTGAAGTGTGTACCTACCTAATCGAAATTCTACCAAAATGGTAGAATGTACAAGGATTCTTTAATATTATTGTAACCACCTTATTGTAAATATCTACATTCTGAGCAAATAAATGAATATTCTATTCTATTCATCGGTGGCAAAAACCAAGGACTAATATTAAAAACAGACGTTACCAAGCAAAAAGCTAGTTCTTGATTCAAAGATAAGGATGACTAGCTAAAGTGGTAACAAAGAACTAAGACGTGAGTCTATTAAAAAGCTGAGGACTAGCAAGATCAGAAAAATCATAAAGACAGCCGCAGCAGACGAAAATACGAGGTTGTAAGAATTTGATTTTAGAATCATCCTGTTTTTGTTTTGGCACAAAAACAGGTGATTCTAAAATCAAATTCTTAGGATAAAAATTGAAAAAAAAAATGTTGTCAGCCAGATTTAGTAAGGATTAACATCTCCGGTACAACCTATGCGTATGATACTAAACAAGGTGAAAGGTACACTGACGCTAAAACTGTTACTACGTATTCAGTACAACATTCTGAAAAAAAAAAAACAGTTGTTTCCTACAAAACTGCAATAACTACACGGTCAAATTGTGTGGAACACTTTTTTTTTAATTACCGATTAAAATTTGTATGTGGGGGGGTTGAGAATGATGTAATTAATACGTAGTAACCGTTTAAGCGTCGGTGTCCCTTCCACCTTCTGTAAAGATCAAGATGTGAACCCAAGGAACTAAAGATCTTTCACAGTTACCTCTGATTTTGCGTCACAGTGATTTTTACTGACGTTCTTATAAGGTTGGTTTTCGGTTGCTGTTAGAGATAATTTAAGTGTGAAAGAACTGTAAGAGAGATCTGTGGTTACTTCGTTAGCCATTGTCACGCCACTAACCACTAATTGTTATAAGTAAAAACCACTACTTTTTATTAGACCAAGATTTGTGATTAGGCAGTTAATGCCATCATTAATTATCTACCTAGCCTTTTTCCAACTATGTTGGGGTCGGCTTCCAGTCTAACCGGATGCAGCTGAATACATTTTTACACGGAGCTACTGCCTATCTGACCTCCACAACCCAGTTAGTACTGGGTTATACGATATCCCTTGGTGAGACTGGTTGTCAGACTCTCAGGCCACTGACTACCTGTAACGACTATCAAAGATCTACAAATGGCAGTCGGGGCCAAAGGCCTAACGTGCTTGCCGAAGCAAGGCGAAAACTCGATATGTAATGTGTGGTGACCCATCCACGGACCAACCCGAGTGTCTGTTATTATTCAGCCACATCAAAAATTTTATAGAAAAAAGATCTCGCTGACAATACTACTGATTGATGAAGATAAGAGATCTTAATTATTGTACATCAGTTAGATGAGACATTAGACTAAAGGTTTCATCTTTTGCCAATGCCAGTGCATGTGATGAGGAGGGATGAAATGCATGTGATATAAAGAGTAAAGAAAAAGATGAAAGGAGAGGGAGAGGAATCGCAAAGAATTGATCGCTGCATTGTGTGAATGATGATATGATCTAAAAGGAGTAAACGATAGCGTAGCGGTTGAAAGGCGACAATGGAAGAAGAACATGGGACTAGGATAGAAAGATGATAATTAGACTTAATTAATACGTAAATACAAAAACAGTTCATAATAAGCGTGGCTTGAATTGAGGAAACTTTTAAAAGTCCATGACGTTGAAGAAATTTCTGGAATGATGTTCGATCGGATATTTAAGTACTAATATGATGCAAGCCTATATTTTTACTTGCCAATTTCTTATGTATTATGATGATTAGATACGGGGTGCTTGAGTAAATGTCGTTTTTTAATATACGATTTTATTATGTAGTTTTTTTTAGTAATTGCTTAAAGTTACAACTGTAAAAAGTTAGAATTCTTAGCTTTGCTTTCTTTGACGGTTCTTACTTCGTTTAAATTCTTGTCTATTGCAAAAAAAATTTGCAAATTGCAACAACTTTAACTTGACTATAGATACGGGTGTAAGACTTTTTAAGAAATAAGCTTTGCTTCTACCTCCAGGACTACTCGTATTATTGCTCTTTAATACGATAAAGGTTTTAACCTAGTCATTATTTTATTTCCACCGTATTTAACACATTAATCACCCAGTAAAATATCAACAATGACACATTAATAATATTATTGCAAACACTTTTGTTATTGATAAGAAAAATCTCGTTTTCTTCAAAACATTAAAAGTTCTGCGTATGCGCACGTGATTTGAAATCAAAACACGGGAACGAGTCACACCGGTTTTTTTTCTTATTATTATTAAACAAAATGATGAAATCTGTGAGAATGTTAAGGCATTGTTCATTAAACTTATCGTTTAATAACAAAGTGCCTGCACCCCGGACCGATATAAAATATCTGTAAAAATGGAAATATTACTCGGAATTGTTTCTTAGCCTAAGACTGTTCTGAGACATTATGTTTATGCTGTGACTAAGATGTGATTTATATCTGTGTTTTATTATGAACCAATGGTATTAAAAAAACATTAAGTAATCATTTCAGGTTAAAAAATAGGTATAATTAAAAACTGTTTTGCAAAAAAAATTACCGACTTCCAAAAAAATGATGGAATACATATAACCTCTTCCTTTTTAGAAGTCGCTTAAAAAGGCGCTAGTCGCAACCGATGATCTTTATAGTTTAGTTTTAAGTTTTTTTTCCATATTGTACCTTGCTTCATTTGCCAAATAGACGTATTTTCTTTGTTTCTTTCGATACCTAAAAACTTCGAACTTCGAATAGCAAATTATCGCCAAACTTCTTTCAAATCTCTCTTCGGATATTTCGGTAGTTTCCTTGGCACTGATTTTCAGAATGTGGGTATGGGAAATATTTCAGTAGGCACCTATATTAAGAAAATAGTACGCTACGATGTGCCAGATAAAAAGCAGGCTGGACCTTTTAATTCTCCTAATTTCATTGTTTACTGCTGATCTTGGCCCAATTCAAAGTGACACGTTTTATCCAATCTGTATAAAAACAAACGTAGGGAGGTGTGTGAATCCCAATTTCTATACCGAATGTTATGCAATAAATTACTAATGACATTATATTTTGTGTAGAACTCGTATGACGACGTATGTATGAAATATTTATGTTTCGTGCGAATTAAACATAATAAAACTAGAGTGTGTCATTCGTTTATCTCTTTACGGAAATAACAAAAATCTATTAATAGGGAAAATTACTACGTGACTGCCTCGTTGATCATCTGGGTTGCAAGCAAGTGCGTGAGGTTTTGGGTTTGATTTCCACGTCGGGCAAAGTTTGAATCAGTTTTCCTACAAGAATAACGCGGTTGCAGCCATGGAGTCGGTTGATGGAAAAAAGGTATTACATGGGAATTAAACGTAACTGGCGGAATGTGGGTGTAGGTACTATTAGGGACACTCGGGCCTAACCATTCGGTGATTAAAGGCGTGATATTATGTTATGTTTGAAAACATTCCACAACAAATATGGTTCATAATATTTATTGTTCTTGAGGAAAATGATTATGTGCTATTAATAAACTACCTACGTACCTACAGTCAATTAGTTGCCTTAATTTAAGTTTATTGTAGATGTTTTAATTATTAATTATGTTTACCTGTTTTTTATTTAAAATTTATTTATTTGTGGTAAGACCACAGAGACAAAACAGGAAACGATTGAAGTTATTGTAGTGTTAAGAAAATATCGTCTCTTCGACGAACGATTGTTGTAAACACAACACTTTATAACCGCCTGTTTTCTCTTCGACCTTCATAAAACCTTTCTAACAAAATATGCTAAGCGAGCAAGATGAGACATCACAAGAGGGTTCGATATCACAGGGCAAGCCTAGCCAAAAAACGTATCTACAGGGATAAGCACATTTATACATATACCTCCCAAATAGACATATGTACCTATGTATAATGAGTTACACACAGAGATGAAAGCGAAAGGCAGTATATTGCTAGCCTAGTCGGATAATATCGACCCAGCCTGACCTCTAACAACTGAGCCTGTGTTGGTAATGTCGAAGACTCGAAGTACATACCTTTAACTGTAATGTATAGTTACTCTTATGACGTCAAATAAATCGGAGTCTGGATTAAAGCCCGGTTGATGACGTAAGGCGTGCTCCCAAAAAAATATAGGGCTTCATCATAACGGCGAATGTTGTGTAAGTGCTGCCTGGGGAACGCAAAGGTTAAGTTATATGATGTGTTTACACATAACATCGCGCCTCTACTGGCCGAAGGGTTAAGCAGAGCTGTATGTAGTTAGTACACCCACATTTCGCCAGTTATGTTTAAGTCCCATGTAGTAGGGGGCGACCCTATTTGTGTTCATTTTACAAATAAGACGCCTTTAACTGGAAGGAAATGTATAGAAAGAAATAAACAACGTGTTTGATTCAGCCGGGATGCAATAAAGTATGCTTTAATGAACTTCAATTGTTAATAAAGATAACCTGAAAATATAGGTACCTCCTTAAAGATATTGTTCAAAACATGAACATGTCTTGCTGCACCCGTTTTGTGTAGTGTTTCCAATAGAGTAGTTATAGGTAAGTGTCACAGAATACTAAGCACTAAGCTAAGTACTTCAAGCAGGTAAAATATAGCGCTAGTAAATAAACCGTGATAAAGAGATAGCAATACTTTCCATGAACGTAAACAAAGAGATATTTCTGCGTTGATTTTTAGTAGGTAATCATTTCAGTAATTAATTAATCTTAAAGTGGTTTAAAAGTTCTTTATTGTTACAGAGAGATCCTCACGAAGAATGGGTCAGCTGTGGACGCGGCAGTCGCGGCCATGTTCTGCAACGGTCTGCTCAACATGCAGAGCATGGGGCTGGGTGGTGGGTTCTTCATGACGGTCTACTTAAAGGATGAGGAGAAAGCCTACACTGTGAACGCGAGGGAAACAGCCCCCGGGGCAGCGACCGTGGATATGTTTAATGGTAGCTGGGATAGGGCTGCTAAAGGTGGGTTTTAGTTGTAGTTTTTCTCAAAAGCTTTTGTAGTGCTAAGATATGTTTGAGACCTATATTGACGAGGGTCTTATTAGTTTAACGTGTTTTTCTATGCGTCTCTCTGTGGCATCGTAGCTGCTAAACGCATAAAATAATTTGGATTTTGCTTTTTTTTTTGTTTGAAAGGTGACTTGATCCAGAGAGTGTGTGTTTGTGTGTGTGTGAGCTATGTTTCAATCAAAACCATTCAGCCGTTTGAAGAGTGAGTTGGCAATGAGATAAAAAGTGCAGGTGTGACTATGACAGCATCTTTTTCAATGGCTGAACATGAGAACTAGGTTTCATACAACCTATTCTGTGAATCAATTTTAATACTTTTTTCGAATAACGATTTTTGATTCCCAATAATCTCATTTAAAAACATGAATTAGTAAGTAATTCATTATTTTCTAGAATAAACAAATCGTAGATAGCAATACTATTTCGAACAATAACAATAAACTCTAGATACCAGTGTATTTTCAGAAAAGAATGAAACTCGAAAAGATAATAATCTTAAGATAAAACAAACAAAACAAAATAAGTTTATCAACATTATTATCTTTAGCGCCACAGATATGTATTGAGGTCAGGTTTTAATCAAAGTGCATTTAACAATAAATACAGGTTATTTGTGTAGGTAATTTGACCAATCTTATCAAAAACCTTGACGGATTCAAATATTTATTTACATAACATAACATAACATAACATCACGCCTGCAATACCCGCAGGGTTATGCAGAGATGTACCTAATAGTAAACCCACCTATCGCCAGTTTTGTAAGTCCTATGTGAGAGGAGGCAGGCTTGATGAAATATTTATGTAAAATCGATTTATTGAGTAGAAAAACAATTAATTTCACACATTAAAGTAATAATAATATAAAAAATTTGTTTAAATGTTGACTGTGATCTGAGTTCAATCAAACGTACAGTAATTTTTATCCGAGTCCGTAAACTAGTTTCTGTAGGATACGAGATACGAGTAAAACCAACGGTAACACCTAGTTTTTTATTTCTAAGGATATACGTGACAAAATGGTCGTAAACAGAATAGATAATGATATCATCGCAGAGTGACTTCCCGATTATAAAACTGATGTTTAGGTACCTACCTATATTTTTATCATCAGACAGATATACTACTTTGATACACAGCATATTACATAATTTTAATGGAATGGCTTGTGAAACACTAGTAGAAACTATGTACAGACTATCATGTCTGCTAGAGACCTAAGATGGCTGGTATGGTCTTGAATGTCATTCCAATATTCCCAACATGGCTCGGTAAGACCAGTGCGTGTAAACAGGTGTCGAAATAGGGATCCAAAGTTGTTCATCCTACTTCTGAATTTGGCAGTACTTCTTTATCTTTGCAAGTAGGTAATTAATAGGCTAATTTAAGAAATACTTCACTAATATTTGTACGCTTTCGACAGCAAAACATAGTGATCCTTTCTCTATCTGTTTCACACCCACATATGTTGTACAAAAACAACTTTATCTTCGACTTTTATGCAGATCAGATGCATCATCGCTTGTCCGGGGGCCGCCTTGTAGGGCCTGCTTTCAACAATTCAATTTACCGTATTGTAGAGAACCATCGCGAACTAGATAATCGAACAGAGACGAAACTTCATGGCAGCACCTCTCACTTATGACTGTGCGTGCGACGCATGTCTCAGTGGTCGTACCGGCTAGAGCTACCATTCAGTCTCGAACGTTCTCACACACATAACTAACCCATCTAATGTGCCAGCGCGCACACTGACGGTCAACCACTTTTCAACTTTATTACTCAAGTCACAAGGGTGAAAAGTGGTCGATCGACAGTGTAGAACATACTGGACCTCGGTCTCTGTAAGGTTTCTACTCGTGTGCAGTCCTACAGTCCCCACTCAGAGGTATCAGCACGAGCGAAACGTAACGTAAATAAAAACTATTTTTAAATTGAAAATATTCGTTTCAAAACAAACGTTTACTTAATTTAAAGAATTTAGTCATATATCTATGATTGATACTAATAATAAACAAAATGCTAAAGGATAATTGTATTTTCAATTCAAAACATCGTTCGTGCTTACGTTCAGTTTACACCGCGCGCTCTACCGTCTCAGATGTACGAGAAAATTCTAGAATTATGAACGGAAAAAGCAAAAGGCAACTGGTTGGAGGTCGACCATGCGTGTCTATTAGTCATGTTTGTTTTGAGCAGAAACAGAAGTGTTGTTTACTGTTCGATGTATTTCAATACTTCAACACATAGACAACTAGTACCTACTTCATGTTTTGGTATGCCTAAGCTGCATTTATATAAAGGACATTGCTCCAAAAAAACTTCAATGCCGTGTTGTGAAAACAAAAATATAAAGTTAGTCACCCTGTATGTATTTACCGGAGGGTGAGGCAGAGGTGCACCTACAATACACCCACATGTTCCAGTTTTGTTTAAGTCCCATACAATTGATGGTAAAGGGCTCTTTTGCCATCAACCGGACACAAATTCACTGCTACTGGAAATATCTTAAGACAAAACTTATGAACACCTTAAACTTAAGATCTCATGCTCACCAGTAGGTAGCTTGCGACCCCTAGATCAGCGAGACACTTTCAGGAGTTGCAGTGGTTTGGAAATAGTGTGGCGGGCTAGACAGCAAAAATCTGTAATTTCATAAACATAGCCTGCTCTATGAACAGTTTCAACCAGTATCAAAAAACTAGGAAGGAAAGAAAGAAAACACGTTTATTTAGCACATAACACACACAATATATAATAATTATAATATTTTGACGACCCGAATGACGCAGCGGTAGTGAGGCTGCCTTACGTTCATAGGGTTCCGGGTTCGAATCCCGGTAGGAGCAAGTGTTTGTGTGATAAGCATGGACATTTGTTTCCGAGTCATGGATGTTTATATGTATAATAAGTATGTATTTACAAACAAAAAAGTATCTATGTAGTATATCAACTATCTGGTGTCCACGACACAAGCCTCGTTGCTTAGTGTGGCACTAGATGGCGCTGTGTGTAATGTCCAGCGTATTTATTTATTAATATTATTTCGCAAGATACACACAGGAAATCTGAAATATTTATGTATTTTTTTAACAGTACTGAATGAATTATTGAAACCCACATTTAATGTACCTACAAACATCAGTATCAAAACAAAACATACATTCGAAACAAAAGACTATCAGCACAATTAAGTATATCGGTTAATCAACAGTATTGAAAACGTTCTGGATATTATTCCGTTACACTTAAAATATCACGTAGGTAACAATTACCGGCATTGTTCCGATAAAACAGTTGAATAAACAACAAACAACTGAAAGGTAATCGGATTTCAAATGTAGACCACGACCACGCAAATCAATTGCATTACCAGTTTTGACAACAATGTCCAGAATCATCCACAGCCTAAATTTACCCTGTGCTGGGCATAGGCCTCTCCTTTTTTGTACCAATTTCAACGCTCCTCTGCCAGCCTCATCCAGGTTTAATAATAGCCAGTATGGCTCTAACTAACAGCGAAACCAGCGCGCCTCCATCCTGTTTTTTCATAAACATTCCAGTCAAAACAATCATTTCACAAATGTTTACCACCAGCGCACCTTATCAACGTCATCAAAACATCAAAAGATCTTTGAAATTGTCTCAAAATAAAACTTGTAGTTTTATTTTTGGCGTGGTAAAGCAATAACGAAGTCGACTACCTGCATAAGATACAAAGACAATGTTTCTAGACCATTCCATCCCTCTTTTATAATCAGACCTTTTGTCTGCGCTATTTCGAAGGGTCGACTCCGGCATAACATTCGCCGTCGTCGACCCGTGGCATTTAAACTGCCTATAATAGCAGCTAGTCTGGAATATAGGCAATGGTTCTAGACCTTTCCACCCCTCTGAAATTTTATTATTTATTCACCCTTCGTTTGTTGCCAAAGTCGAAGGGTTAGGCTGAACTTATCTATTGAAATATTCTAGCCTCCTACTTCACTCAAAGGTTCAGTTTTATTACCATAGCTTTTGCCCGCGGCTTCGTTCGCTTTATGATCGGAAATTATTCCACGGGAACATTTTAAAGTGTATAACTGAATAATTTAGCTTTCCATTAGTGAAAGAATTTTCGGAATCCGATCTGGAGTTCCGAAGATTACTCTCTACATCCAAAATAACAAAAGATTGTAAATTTTTATTTCATCGTACTTTAACAGATACATGAGAATATAAAAGTCGAAGGATGGATAGATGGGGTGAGTAAGGTCAGAGAAAATATGAACGGATTGTGCGATGGATGGTATTTATAAAAAAGGTTTCAATGAAGGATAATGTAACGGTTACTAGGAGAGAATCGAATAACAGGAAACCAGGGCTGGCGTAAGAAGACACCCCAAACAAATGTTTAATTCTCTAAATAAAACTACGTTGGTAAATCAGCCACACAACAGTATCAGATTAAGCTGGTATCCTCACAGTGCTCGCCTCGCTACTACTGTTAAAACCTGTTATTTCTGTCCAAAGCTATCTTGATGGAGAACCATTGTAGGTAAACTGAATCAAATTGCCGTGGTGTAGGAACCATAATCCTGGGGTAAGCTCGCTTTTGTATGCCGTGTAAGAACAATCTTCTTCTATTTATACAAGGTGTAATTTTGCATTCTCGTCAAAATTCAGGAGGTTGTCATAGAAGATTTTGCTTTGACTTGGCTTTTTTTAGTTGTTTTAATTTGACATTATTTCAGAATGAAGGCCTTTTCAAAAGAGAACAATCACCCGTTTGTGTGTGTAAGCGCGGTTTTAGGGCTAATATTAGACGGGCCGCGTTTTAATACGGGTGGTGTAAACTTATCGATTTCCGATATTAAAAAAAAATTACCTACCCATTTTATTATTGATTCGAGTCGAGAATCATTAGCATAGTTACCTCCTTGAATTTGACGAGGATGCAAAGCAACATCTTGTATAAAGAAGGTTCATAAGTTTGTACGTTTGCAAATTTAGATGTAGGGCGTAATCTTCAAAACTACTGATCCAATTCCGAAAATTCTTTCACTAATATTAAGAAGCTTCGTTTTCCCCTAGTGTAATATGTTATATTGGAAACGTTACCGAGGGATAATTTTTGATTATAACGCGAGCGAAACCGCGGACAACAGCTAGTATTAAATAAAGTATGAGCAATCGTCATGTCCCAAAAACGGTACAGAGATTGTAATCGAAATAATTCTGATAACAAACGCGAGTGATATTGTACGTCATTGCGAATTTCTCTAAGTGAAGGCTTTCTCTTTGAATGTCGTCCAATCAAGACGGCTCTCAAGCTCTGCGCTGGCGCCGCGCCGGGATCAGTTTCACTCGCTATATTATAAGCCTCTGGCATTACAGCCTTTCCAATTCATCAGGCTTTTATGCAACTAATTAGATAACTAAATGAATAAATTGCGATTTGTAATGATGCATTCAGTATTTTCATAAACTTCTTTGTAGAATCTTAGCTCGTTTGCAGAAATTTAGCTTATTATACCTTGTATATTATTTAACTTATGTAAAGTTAAATTATATACAAGGTGTAAAAGAACCCATCACAAAGCCGCCAATCAAGCAGTCAGTGCAAAAAAATAACTGAGACTTGCCAGCAATATTTCCCCTTTTTAACCGACTTCTAACAAAGGAGGAGGTTCTCAATTCGGTTGTATGTTTTTTTTTTTTGTTTTTTTTTTTTTTTTTGTGTTTGTTACCTCATATCTCCGTCATTTATGAACCGATTTGAAAAATTCTTCTTTTATCTGAATGGATCTACTTCCCGATTGGTCCCATAGAAATTTCATCAAAATCGGTTCAGCAGTTTGGTTTTGAAATGAAAATAGCTGGAAATTTTTGTGTTTGTTACCTCATATCTTCGTCATTTATGAACCGATTTGAAAAATTCTTCTTTTATCTGAATGGATCTACTTTCCGATTGGTCCCATAGAAATTTCATCGAAATCGGTTCAGTAGTTTGGTTTTGAAATCAAAATAGCTGGAAACAATATGTCATCCAAGTAAAAGAAATTGCGAAATTGATACTTGACAAGGATTTGTGTGTGATGCGATAACTAAAAAGGGTAAAATAAAAACTTTTTTGCAAAAAAAAACCGACTTCCAAAGAAAACACTAAAAAAGTGGAAAATAACTTTACTTTCGGAAGTCGGTGGCAAAAAAGTCAATGAAACAAACAATAGTCACCGACTTCCGAAAGTAAAGTTATTTTCCACTTTTTTAGTGTTTTCTTTGGAAGTCGGTTTTTTTTTGCAAAAAAGTTTTTTTTGGAAAAAAAATGACGGTTTACGGTAGATATTCAACTATCAAGACATCAAATGCTTTACAATCGTATTACCTCAGTTTCGATGTTACTTTACACACGATGAAAAGTTTTATACTTGAAACAAAGGGAGAAAGAGATATTGAAATACATTTAATTTGCGCTACACATGACGTATGTATAAAAAAAAAAAACAGAACAAATAAAAATGAATCTCCTTTCAGAAGACACACATATATAGATATTTTCGGAAACACAAAGAGAACAGAAGGAAGGTGAAAAATATGGGAGCTTTTCTTCTGCTTGGAAAGCGTATTGTTTGTCAAATTCAGGTTGTCTGATGAAAAGACTTAAGAGAAGGTACCTCCTCGGTAACACTTAGCCCAAGTAACAGCGAATTCCTAATCCATTACCTGCCTACGGCCTAGGAACACCGTTACATAGCCTGTTTCCCTCCCACACAGATAATCTAGGAGCTAGGTGGTTCATGCCTCCGCTTAATGTTGCTTTTGTATATTTTAACAACTTCTAAATGCTGTTCCTATTTCAGTTTATAAATAGGAAACTATTCAAATAAAAAACGAGTTTTAAATTTTGTCATTTAATATTCAGTAATGGTTTTTTCCATCGGTAAATAAGTTAATAGGTAATAAGTTAATACAGTTTTTTTTTTCGGCCACAGCTGCTGTTGTGTCCAGCCACTTAAAAAAAAATATTATGATCACTACATAGTATGAAACAAAGTCGCTTCCCGCTGTATGTCTGACTATCCCTATGTATGCTTAGATCTTTAAAACTCCGCAACGGATTTTGATGCGGTTTTTTTTTAATAGATAGAGTGATTCAAAGAAGGTTTATATGGATAATACATGCATATTATAGTATGTAGAGAAAACATTGGTATCTACATTGCACCCGTGCGAAGCCGGGGCGGGTCGCTAGTAAATAATACCGTGGTATCAGCCAGGTATCTTATCAAAGACAGGGCAGGGGCCCCCGAGTAATAAGCTTACAATTTTTCGAGCTAGCTACGCTCGCTCTTCAATAAAAACTGTCCAGAAAGCTCAAATCGTTATTTCATAATCCTCTTTTTTGGCTTCGCTTCACTCGGGTTCAAAGGGCCCCCAAATATTGTTGATACAGGGCCTTATTAGGACTAGCTACGCCACTGGTACCTAATAAATGTAAGGCACTCAAATAATGAATAACAATAATACATGACATACTTTGAAATGTCTAATCAAGCAAAACATTACCTAAGTTGGTTACACAATACTAAGTTTTTAAACATTGTATTAAGCCACTTTCCAGGCTTCTGACCAATAAAAATCTAAGTATATAAAAAAATATTGTTAACCACAGGATCGTCCCGCTTGTGGTTTTAATGGTTACGGTTAGTTAAGCAAGATATATTATCGTATACCCGACGTCACACGAGAAAGACAGGCCGTCGGCCTAGCACTAAACCAACACAGCATAGATACACACTGAAAACACAACGCGAGTTCATCAATTGTTACGTTAGAACTCATGGACCATGGTAAAATCGGCTTAATCCTGATTCTGGGTTGGTACTTTTTAGATTGCCATTATCTTCCTTGCCTTTGCCCCATTTTATTTGGCGTCGGTTCTCAATTCGGTTGTGTTTTTTTTTTGTGTTTGTTACCTCATATCTCCGTCATTTATGAACCGATTTGAAAAATTCTTCTTTTATCTGAACGGATCTACTTCCCGATTGGTCCCATAGAAATTTCATCAAAATCGGTTTAGCAGTTTAGTTTTGAAATCAAAATAGCTGGAAAAAATGTCATCCAAGTAAAAGAAATTGCGAAATTGATACTTGACAAGGATTTGTGTGTGATACGATAACTAAAAAGGGTAAAATAAAAACTTTTTTGCAAAAAAAAAAACCGACCTCCAAAAAAAACCACTAAAAAAAGTGGAAAATAACTTTACTTTCGGAAGTCGGTGGCAAAAAAGTCAATGAAACAAACAATAGTCACCGACTTCCGAAAGTAAAGTTATTTTTTTTAAGTGTTTTTTTTTTGGAAGTCGGTTTTTTTTTTCAAAAAAGTTTTTATTTTCTTCCGGTTACCCCTCTTTTGGTTTAACAGGCTTGTAGAAAAATTCACCCGTTTATTATAATTACTAGAGTCTACTATTTGCCTAAGCCTAAGTTAATTACTTAGCTGTTCTACCTACCTTTACCTACACAATGCTGCCTGGTCGTGACCAGGATCACCATTGATCTTTTGTTGGGACTTGGGCCTAACTATTAGGCTTAACAGGTCGAAGTCGCGTATACCACCTCATCACGGCTGCCGCCTCATTGCAGCTATAGACTAAATATTGAACCAAAAGCCAACCGATCTGCTGCCGACAAAAATAGACTCCTTAAAATAACTTTGGGACTGTCTGTCTTGGTGAGGAGGGATGAAACGTGTGTGACTAAAATAATGATGAATAAAGTAAGTGTATGGATGGATTGTGTGACGAATTGTATGAAAGAAAAAGCAGTATTACCTAAACGATAATGGGACGGTTGACAGGAAAGAATCGAAAAGAAACTGTTGCGCCGACCTCAAGTAAATAAGCGCAGAAAGATGATGAATGAAATAACTTGTTGACAACAGGTCAACAAATTATTTTCTTTCTTGTGTTTAAATCTTATCTAGTAATGGGCATGCCTATTGACATTCACCGGTTACTAATCCTGGCTGTAACCGCTACTGAAAAAATCCTGTTGGGAAAACCCAATAACACTTTGAGGACCTGGGAAACCAGGACCAACGAGGCAGTCACAATATGTATTTTTGTTATAAATTACTCTAAAAATAAAACCTTACCTATCAAATTTTTTATCAATGTTACCAGGTCCCCTAGCTGTAGGCGTACCCGGTGAGCTCCGAGGCATGTGGGCAGCTCACAAGCGATGGGGCAAGTTACCATGGGACAGTCTAATAGCCCCGAGTCTAGATCTATGCAAGGCCGGCTTCCCTATCTCCAAGGTCATGTACGACGGACTTGAGAGTGCTCCGTACATCAAGAATGATCCTCATCTCAGGTAAAGTTCTTGTTAATTTCATCAGTAACGGTCGATTCCGTGCATCCCGTCCTAGCACGGTGGGCTGCGCTGGGGCGGCTGCAGCAGGTGCTGAAAACGGCAAACGGCGCAAATACAATAACTTGATTGGTAATTATGTATTTGAGCCGTTTGAGGTTGAAGCGCTAGGGCCATGGGGTCCGAGTGCCCACCTATTATTTCGGGATATCGCCAAGCGGTTGGTCGACTCTTTACGTGACCAGAGGGCTGGCCATTTTTTTGGCCAAAGAATCAGCATTACCATCCAACGTGGCAATGCTGCCAGCCTTCTGCGCACTAATCCTGTTGACAGCGATGTGGACGAATTTTTTGACGCTTTATCCAAATTGTTTGTAGTCAGCGCAGCATGTGTTCTTCTTACATACTTCACTCTCTCTCTCACTTCACTTCTCTCAGCAGTCGCCTTTTTTCTAGCTATATCATCGTTTACATATTCCATTCCATCGTTTCTTTGGTCTTCCACTAGTTCATCAAAATTCCATAATTTAAGGAAGGGTAGTATTTCTGGTCAATGTAAGCAGTCAGTCAAGTAATTTAGTATGTATGTATTCTGTAGCGTAAACTTCGTCTTTGTTTTTGATCACCCAATTCCTCATGCTATAAATATACATCACTTCCTCAACGCCGAGCTCATGTTAATTTATTGACACAAGTCTTAAAATGTATCGTTTATTTGAAGTAACACAGCGAATATTTAAATGTTTTTCATCATTTATTCAGTACATTTATGCGGTGTTAGCCCAGTGGAAACTGGCCTAACTTACGAGATCGAGGTTGTGGGTTCTAACCAGACAGGCGCATGACTACCAGCCCGCTCACACGAGGACGATCCGTGTTTTTTGACAAATCGTCTTTTTTCACGATCCGTCAATTTTTTGACGGCGACACTGCCTTTAAATGCCCGTGTTCACACGCATCACGAATCGTGAAAAATTACTGACACGTCATAAATCACCTAACGTCTTTTAAAAATCAGGTACCTAAGAAAACACGGATCGTGATTTTTTGTGACGGATTCGCTGATGCGCTCGCTCCCGAAAAATGACGGAACTAATGTGAACACCAATTCGGTTTGTTTTTGCCGGATCGTAATAAAACACGATTCCGTATGCAATATGAACGTCCATCCCTCATGAAGTATAGGCTGAAATATTTATATTCCGTGGCAGTCCCAATAACTTAATGTCGACTCGACTCGATTATTTAAAAACAAAACAAAATGTATTGTCTTCCACAGCTCATTAGCTGTAGTAGACAATACATTCATTAATTATCATAGCTATCATAATTCATTAATTATGATAGCTGATAGTAACAAAATAAGGCATCGTTTCAAAACAAATGGATTATGTATTAATTATTTACTAAATAAAAACGATTTTAGCTAATCTATCAGATTACAACGCTCGTTGTACTGGCTGATGACAGGATACTTAAAATGCTACATTACAAACAACACGATTTTTTTTTCGTGGGACACGTGTTTTTCACAGTTCCCCCCTCCCCCCCTCCCAAAGTGATTAATCGTGATTTTTTTCTGACCGCCTCCCCTTAGTTTGAACGCGCTATACTCTGGAACTACCAATCAGATATAAAAAAATCATTAGATAGTTCAACTTTTGAGGTAGCTTTAACATGTTACGTCATGCTATTTAACACTTTACTATGACCTTTATTAGCCGAGCAAAAATTAAAAAAAGCCAACAACGGCTGGTGAAACCATGGGGCATTGCTAGTACGAACATATCGGACTGTCCAAGACCACACACAATATCTTCCTCTACCCATATAAAGCACTAGTCGGAAGCTAACCAACTTCCTTATATCTCCAGGAAAATGTACTTCAACACAGCCAAGGGTCAGTTCTACAAGGTTGGCACCATCGTGAAGCCCAGTGAGGCGCTGTGCAACACCTTCCAGAGGATAGCAGAGAACGGGGGCGATGACCTGTATAACGGGACCCTGGCTGCAGACCTCCTGGATGACCTGGAGAGGGTCGGCAGCATCATCACTGCTGAGGATCTGAGGCAGTATCAGTAAGTGGATATTGTGATATTTTATGCTGGTTGTTGAATTGATGGCGGTTCTTAATTAGTCTCTCTAGTAACGCTAATAGAAGCTGGTAACTAGTTAATTACTTTAATATGAGGCTCGTTTGCACCACATTAGTGTGTGATGTAACATTCGGCTTCGTTAAGGGTCTATTTACACTCTTTATACAAGGTGAACTCTCATGCGGTGAGTGACTCCGACCGTGAAACTGAACAACTTTTGTTCTATGACTTTCGGAAATTCATAACTTTTTTCATGGTTTTATCATAATTTTGATCCGCTGATCGCGTCAATTCCTATAAAAAAATCCATTTTTGTATAACAAAAGTTGTTCAGTGTCATTGTCCGAGACACCACCCGCGAGGTCTTACGTTTATTATGTTACACCTTGTATACAAATTTCAATGCCAACATAACAGGAATGTTATCCTTTTTGATAAATCCCTGGCATTTTTCCTGATATTTTGAATCACTGCACTAGCTATTTGTGAACATTTAAATTAATTCGCTGATTTAAAACAAACTCAGTGACATTGTAATTGTTATAAACATCTGCGTCACCTGTGATAAGAACCAAGTTCAATAAAACAATGCATTTATTATGATTGGATGTAAATAAATGTGGGTACAACTAAAGCATAACGAAATTGTTGGAATTGGTTATTTATTGTGGTTTGTTTATTTTGTTGACATACTATTATAAAGGCGTAGTATCGTAGATTATTACAATGTAAGTCATTGTATTTATGTATTTTCAATCTTGATATGCTACATTTTTAGGTAGGTACTGAAAGTGGAAGCGCAATTTGCTAGTCAGTGTCAGGTTATATGGTGATTAAAATAAGATTCACGGCCGTACCAATATAGCTTTAGGTACAGAAACATAATAATTAACATCATCAATACAACCCTCTAAGTTAATTAAATCCCGTTGAATGACTTTTTCATGAAATTTAATAGTCATTTATGGCTACCCTGGCGCTAAAAGTACTCTGTGCCTGGCGCTCTCTACTACTTACGTCATCTTGTAAGTAAAACGAGCAAAATCATCAATGCTATAGAGGACTGCCTTTATACCTCCATTATTTTGTCCAGGTCTTTTATAAGAACTCTTGAAGAATTATTCCATCCTATGCACACAAAAGTATTCCACACTGTAGAGTGGAATGGAATACCTAAGTACCTCCTTTTAAAAAGAATAGGAGACGGTTGGTTTATAAAAAATGAGTTACTCGTTCAAAAACACACTTCACTATGGAGAGAACGGGCAATTAAAGGTAAATATAGGACAAAGTCAAATCTCCATTTTAATACTTACCTACTGCTAGATCTAGGCAAATAGGCATGTCAGATGTCACCCAAGTATCGCCTCAGCGAACCGTTCCATTTGTTGTGATGCAATGCCAAAATGCATCTTTTTAAATCAGGCCTAAAAATACTTTAGTAGTCTACAAATCTCAGAAAAGAAAGACGTGGAAGAAATTAGAAATATGGAAAATAAATCTACTTCAATATAACTGTTAATTTACACCACGAAGTTTTTAGTTAAGTAACTATGTAGGTATTTCCTAATCAGTTCTAATTTTGTATGGTCGCCGTATCACATGGCACGACTCAAGGTGACTTCTAGTTTCATAATATAAATAAGTAACTAAGTAAATGCTAGCTCGTAAAACGACGTGGAAGTGTTTCAATACGTTCGAGAAAATTCTACAATTCTTACCTTGGTCACTTTACTATTGTGGATTCTGTGCCTTAGTACTAACAAGTAATACTAAATGGCTTCAAAAAAAAATAAGTCATAACTAAATTACTGACGAATAAAGATGTGTAATGAAAACAAAATTAGTTCCTCATTCCTCAATTAGTTAGGGTCAGACATAACATCACTTCTCAAATCCCCGAAGGAATAGAAAGAGGTGTATCTACTACCTAATACACCCACATTTTGCCAATTTAACTAAGATACAGGCTGTGCCTAGGTTGCTTGGACCCGTGTTGTTTTTTGTTAGTACTGACTTACCGACATGTTTGTACGTGTAAGTTAAATAAAGGAATTCGAATTATGTTTAAGTCCCATGTAGACAGTAGCGTCGGACCTATTACTATCAACCGAACACAAATCCAACTAAATCGCTACTACTGAGAAATTTCTGATAGGTAAATCCAATAACAACGTGCCCGACTTGTACATCATAATGGGTACGGCTGTGGTAGGGCCAATCTCTTGAGCACATTACCATTTGACGGTGTTAAAGAGGAGTTCTTTTAAGCCCTTTTATAGTTTACTGTTAGTTTAGTTTATTTAATCGTTTTACATTTTAATTGTAAAATAAGTGATGTTTTAACAAAATGGCTTACCTATGAAAATGGAAAAGTTATTAACAATACCAACCCAACCTAGTAAAACAACTTGAATTTGTCATGGATATGGAAATGGATATGTTAAACACCAGTTCGAACAATAACATCAAAAAATATACAAGAACTCAGTAAGAAATGCCATTGTCATAGTTTTTAACACAAAACAATGCATTATTAAAATTCCTCAGGCATCATATATTTTTCTGATAAGTACCTACGTGATTGGTCGTGTTTTGTCAACAACCGAAAGGGCTTGCTCTGTCCTCAAACATTTTCAGATTTATTTATCTACATACATAAATATAAATACATTAACCGTCCCTGCTATGCACCACCGGCCACCAGTCGGGTCCAAAACTATCTTACATTTCAAGCTGGAACCAACCATCACTATCATACACATAATTTCAATGAAATCAATTGGCTGGTTTCAGAGATTATCGTGTACGAACGCGATTTTATAAATTAAAATAAGATCAACATCAACTGCCGTCCATTAATCGCGAGCTGTGTGCGATCGCGATAAAAGAGTGAGGTGGCGCGGGGAAGTGGGGGCCAAATTAGAATTTGAGCTGAGCTTCTATAGGCTCTTAAACATGAGATCGTGGTTTAGATTTGCAGGTCGGGCAAAGTATTATTGGGTTTTTCTGTCGGTTGGTGGCACTTGGTACTCTATTAGGTACATGAAACTTTAACGTAAAGGACGAAATGGTTGTAGATACTATGGAACACATCTGACTAACACTTCGGAGATAAAAGGCGTGGTCCTAAGTTATGTTTTTTTTTTTGTAAGAAATGCATCCGATCATCATTGCTTTTCCACAACAAACTAAACGTTAAGGACTGACTATCTTTACGTTTTATTTGATGCAAGTACTCACGCACCTTTAAAAATACCGATGATTTCACCGTCTGTATGTATGTACAAAAACATGTTGTGACCGAGATGAACTTAGACTACTGAAAACGTGTAAGCAGTGATAATTATAACATTACGTATTTACCGCTTGTTTGTGAATGTGTGAACATTGTAGGCCTTATAGATTCCTAGATGATTGTTAACTTTTGTTAATTTTTTATCTTGTTCTACGTTTTTGTAAAAAGCAACGACTTATTGTCGGCCCTACGCTGTACTCCCATACTTAAGTACTAACTCTGTAACGTATATGTACATGGTTAAATTTAAGTCGTTTTAATCCTCTTAAGGGGTCATTGTACTAATTATAACGAACAACTTTTACTATGGGACCAACTCTGAAATCGCGTAAAAAAAAATCAGCTGTTCAGTACATTTTGACGAGTTAGGCGAACATAAATGTACTGAACATCAGATTTTTTTTTTTTCGTTAAATAAAAAAATATATAAATATAAATTAATACAATATTTTTCCTTGTTCTAAAGTTTGACGTTAAAAAGTGTCTATGGCCTATGATTTATGTATGAATGACTATAATTCCGCAATTTGATAATTTTGAAAACTACTAGGTTTCTCTGCAAGATTGCATTGTGTTAAAACAAGACAATAATACATCTGCAACATGACACAATCTCGATGATCAATGATTATCTGTATTAGAAGAGGTCTTTGCCCTCCAGCGAGAATAGAGAGTCGTTTATCAAAGTGATAAACTCCTACATACACCCAGTATAAATAACAATAATTCACTAGCCTATACTTGCGTGTCCGCCCGCGTGGAGTTCGCCAATTGTCCCACGAGATCGTACTACCAGGATAAAAAGTATCCTATGTTATAAACTATCTGTTCTGTAATTTCATCCAAATCCGTTCAGTAGTTTTTGCGTGCAAGAGTAACATATATCCATACATACATCCTCACAATCTTTCGCATTTATAATAGCAAGAAAACGAGCACTGCTGGGCAGAATCTACTGCCTATCTATCTACTTATTCCCTGACAACAGTCTGTTCGTGGTCAAGCGCTACTGTTTAGCAAGAGGTTCTGGGTTCGATTTCCAGATCGGGCCAAGTTTTATTGGATTTTTCTTTAAAGAATTTCTCAGTAGCAGCCTCAGACTCTGGATTTGTACCCGGATGATGGCCCGGTATTATTCAATATGAAACAAAATGTACTAAAAATGAAATGAGGGTGTTTTATTAGGAACACCTTTGCCTGACTCCTCAGGGATTACACAAGTGATGTTATAACATCACCATGTACACAGCTAGGTAGGACCTACTTAATACTTACCTACTTATTCCCTGAAAAAAGCCACTGTATTGTGAAAACGCGGTTTCCCTTCGAGGTCAGAAGGTCAGCAGTTGGCAACAAACACTATTGTCAGTACAGGTTACACGTACTAATGTGCTTTCTTAAGCTCGCGACTGGATTACTTTGTGTGAAGTCTGTGAAAACACAATACTAAAAAAATATAATAAGTACGCGACTGCCCATCAGCTGCCTAGCCTTCGCCCAACCTATGTTGGGGTCGGCCCACAGTTTGTTTTGGATGCAGCTGAATACTGCCCATCAGACCTCCACAACCTAGTTACCAGGAAATACCCCTTGGTAGGTAAACAAAGTAAAGTAAAAGACTAGTTGCCAGAGTTTTGGGCCACTGAATACTAGTCCTTTTGGCTTACCAATAGAGGATACAAATTAAAGTTTCTTTCATAAAATGTATCAACATTCAACACGCAAAATTACTATGAACAATATAATTTATTAAGTATTATCTTTCTTCTTCGGATTTTCCAAAAGCGGGTTAGTAAAATTATGAATCATTTATTTTTATCAAATTGCCCGACATTGACACCTATTAATGTGACCTGAATATTACAAAGGCATTTTTATCAAATCTTAAAGATCTACTTGGAAACCATTAATTTATTAGTTTCATTGTAATCACGGCTTTGTTTGTAATGTAATGGGTGCTATTTATCTTGCGCTAGCAGAACACATTAAACTGTTCACTTTGTGTAATGTTTGGGTGACCAAGACAAAAGCTGTAGGTACCTATTTTAGGACCCACCAATAATCTGTTTTTAATCTATTTTGTTATATTTTTAGACTTGTAAATAAGAATAGGATAGATTATTTATTTATTGTTATTGTAGATAGGTTAGAAACAAATGCTATTTCAGTTGTGTTTAGGGATAATGTGTAATCTAAATTTATAATTTAAAAATTACGAACGTGCAACAGTTCAGCCAAGCACCAAAGAAGTACCTAGATGTAGGTACATATACTAGGTACGTATATTTTTATAGGTAGGTAGGTATAACTGCTGAGGTAGGTAGGTTCATGTTCGAGCTGTTGACTCACCTCAACTTGTTTTTAAATAATCCCAATATTGCATCATTGTTGACATTTGAACAGCTGTTATGTGCCAAAGTCGTACATAACTTCTAGAACTTCGGAAAAATACTTTTATTTAAATTGAGTATTATTTTATGCAAGACAAAGACGTTTGTTGACCCCGAATTTTACGTGAATCAAAATATACATAAATACGTCGTAATAAAATTGAAACGTATTGTGATGTTTAATTTTATTGATCGTTTTGCAATGATGCCTCGTTGGACAAAAGCGCTACCTACTGCAGAGCATGAGGTCTTGGTTCAATTCCCAGGGCAGGCAAATGTTGTTGGCAATCAGAATAGCGCAGTGCCAGCCTGATGACTGGGTATGTGACCGGTTGATGGCAATAGGCTCGCCCCCTTGGGCCAATGGGATTTTGTATGGTTAGGGACCTTACACCTTGAGTTGATGCTGATTGATACACTGATTACTGATTGATTGATATTTTTTGATAAAAGTATGATTGCATGATAGATGAGTGCACGCGGTTAAATGCTATTCGTGTACTAAATTGGCCGGCCCGGCGCAGATAAAATGCTGACATATCGATATGAAGACTGTGCTGTGCTTGCACTGTACAGACTTAAACATTACAGGCGAGATGCAGGTGGAGGTGCAGCTACCTCTGCCTAACCCTTTACAAGCATGAAGTTATGTTAAGTTTTCTTACAATTAATAAACAACGGAAATCGGTAAAGGCACTAGTGTGCCAATATGCAAACAAAGGCAGGCAGAATGCTCTGCCAACTCCACGCATTGTAGTCTGACAAGGTAGTTTTGTTCAATTAACATGACATAACATCACGCCTTTAATCCCCGAAAGGTAAGGCAGAGGTGTACCTAATAGTACACGCACATCGCCAGTGATGTGTAAGTCCCATGTAAAAGGGGACAGCAGTAGCGTTTGCAACCACGAGACCTATAATATACCTATAAATTAATCAATTGTGGCCGTACCAAGTTGCTAAGTGCGTTATCTGCCTTTGACTAATTTCTTATCAAAATATTGTCGGGGGTTCTAAAATGGCCACTTTAACAGAACATAATATGATAATAATATGAATTACGTTACAATTCGTAAAATAGTCACAAACTGATAATTAAACATTAACTGTGTCTGTGACCATTTTAAGAATTTTAATATGATTCATACTATCATCCTATTATGTTTTGCTAAAGTGGCCATTTTAGGCCCCCTGAACTATTTGGAGTTCATCCAGTAAAGAGCAGGTTGGTACGTACATCATATTAAGCATAACCGGCCTATGACGTGCCCACAGTTGGGACTCAGGCAGGGCCCGATCCAGCTATTCAGCCGCTCCGGGTAAAAATAATATTTGCCGCCCTTTACAAGGCACACCTTTAAATTTTGGTTTTCCACCCACCTGGGGTGGGTTTTTGTTCTGACCATTCACACATAAATAGATACCTATACATATGTAGGTTCTTTGAAAGAAAGAATAATGCAGAAAAATTTCAAGCCGCCTCGAATAGATTAGGTTATTTTTGTTCATTCATATTGAATTTTCAAGAAGAGGTCTTAGTAAATCTGTCAATTCATACAGAATTGAGGAAGTACAAGATTGTATTAGCGAGCGAAGCGAGCTCAAAAGTTTTTAGATTCATAAGCACATTGAGAAGTTTGTCTTTAATAGGCCATTTGATTAATATATTAGAATAATTAGGTATATCTCCATCAATATTATAAATCCGTTTTTAGTAGCCGCCATCCGCCCTTCATTTTGCCGCCCTTTTTTTTGCCGCTCTGGGCATTTACCTGGTCTAGCCCCCCCCCCCCTAGATCGGGACCTCTAAATGGGAGGGAGTGGGCACGTAGGACCAGTGCAGGTTGATAGATGTAACGTGTCTTGGAATTTTTGGTTCTAGGAGATGTCGGTTTCCTCTCGATGTTTTCTTACAGAAGTGATGATTTTTGATGTTTTGCCACTGTTCGCGCAGTAGCTGATTTGGCTGCTGCGCTGCGTGTCGCGGCTTCGGTTCTTGTACGGAACAAATATTTGTATGGCGTACAGTTAGTTTTTACGTGTCTGGCTGTTTGTGTATGTTAGTTTTAAATATATGTACACGCACCCAAATTCTTAGTCCCAAAAATGTGTGATGAAATAATTTATTCGTTTGCCAAAACACCGGACCACCTGCTTACTCAAAGAAAATTCCAACATCTAAAACGTAATTTAAAAACATCCAAACGATTGATCATTCAATAATTTCTCTAAAATACCATGAATGTGACGAATGCTTGAAATTCGTTACGAATTCCTGAGTCGATAACATGAAAACTAACTAATGCACATATTCACTAACAATAATTATAATACGCAACTCCTAAATTAATGCCTAATTAAAAGTGCAATGATAGTCTGACATTAAATCCCGAGAGTTTGGATTGTAACAGTGCAGTCATATTAATTTGGTATTATTTAGTCAGAGAAATCGGATATAAGAGTATAATGGCGACCTATTAAAAATGTTTCGCAATATGTACTTTTGTGCCGTCATTAACAATATTTGAAACAATACATTACTGCACCTGATTAAATTATATAAATGCGACTCATCGAATTGTATGAAAAAAACGAAAAATATGAGTTATTTAGGTAGCGAAACTTTGGAAAAACTCGAAGGTTCTTTATTAACTTATAATCCGATCACAATGACGACGCAGCTTGTGTCACCCACCTTTTGTTTCCTGTATTTAAAAATCAGCAAATATTATGTCAACAACCTACCATTGGTGCCATGCGATAATGGAGGCTTTAGCCAAATGATGTAACCGCAGGTTTTCTATACTTAACTTTTTACCCGACTGCGCCACAATAAAGAAAGACATTACTTACATTCCACTGCCTCATTGGTCTCGTCGTCGCAAGTGCTTCTGCTGAGCACGAGGTCTTGGTGTCGACGCCCAGGTCGGGCAAAGTGTTATTGGGTTTTTTCCATCAGGATTTTGTCTGCAGCACCCGGGAGTCCAGATCTGTGCCTGGTTGATAGCAATAGGCCCGCCCCCTATTACATGGGACTTAAACATATCTCGCGAAATGTTGGTGTGGTGTACTATTGTGCAGAAGGACAGAGGTTTACAGGCGTGATGCTGTGTAACTGACAAATCCAACAAACCGTTTCACACTCAAACTAAAGGTATTCGTTATAGGTAGTTAATATGATCAAGAATAGATGCATGCCGGAAATAATCTGTTGGCTGTTGGCGAGATGCGCAGGAATGCAATTTAGATTATGACATGCTATTTATTTTACTTATTTAGTTATGCAACGTGTAGCTATATGAATACCAGTTGCGTGCCTAGAACAGTTGCGTGTTGGCCCTTGAAAATAAAAGAAAATTAAAGTATGGGATGACTGATTATAGTGTTTATAAACAAAGTATTTGTTTTTTTAGTCACGCTATTAGTGTGTCTGGGCGTAACGCATGTTGAAAGGACATAAATGATGTAGGATATGTAGCTGTGTATTGCTGCAGTAAGTACTTAAGTTATGAAAAAAGTAATTAGGCACATGCCTTGTATCCGGGAGAAAGCGCTACGAATACGATTTGATCACTTCATGTAGCGAACAAATTGAATAAAAAACAAAGCGTAAAAACTACCAAAACTCTGAAAAAAGACGAATTACGAACCGGAGCATTCGATGGCCACTCTTCGTGCAAAAATTGTCTCATTTCTAATAGACGGTTTTGACTCTTCGCTTCTTCTTTCGTCCACTTTTCGCTTCCAATTACACATGCATTTGCACCGACGGGCCTATGGCATCAACTGTCTGACTCCTTCACAATTTAAAAACACCGTAATAAGGGTTTAATTTAAATGTTTGCGTTTTTCTTTTCCAGGGCCAAAATCACAGACCCCATCGCGGTCCCCCTGAGCAACGGGGACATGTTCTACTCCGTGCCCCCTCCGAGCAGTGGCGCCATTCTCGTGAACATTCTCAACATCCTCAGTGGCTACAACTTCAACGCGTCCAGCATCAACTCCACGGAAGACAAGATCCTCACCTACCACAGGATTATTGAAGCCTTCAAGTATGCGTACGCGACTAGGACTAAGCTTGGAGATATGGATTTCTTGGATTTGTCTGAGGTGAGATGAGATTCTATTTTAAGACGGTTCGATCATTTTCTAACCACACTGATTTAATATCTCGATGGTTAGTGGTTGCAGGCGCTACTGCGGAACACGCGGTACTGAGTCCTTTCCCAGGTCGGGCAGTGTTAAGGTTTTGTCAAAAGCAGCAAGGAGTCATGATCAGGATGGCAATGAGCTTGCAAATACAAATTTTGAAAAAGTTTCAATTTCATAACGTTTTCAATCCGTTGTTAACACTATGCTAGATGGATTTTACGTAACATTCGTAATACAATGGATTTTCTTCATTAGCTTGTTAAGACATTTCACAACAATGCTGGGTTAATGGCGTTTAAGGAGGATTGTCTTTGCGTCTTCTATTTCCATCTTAGGATATTTAAATTCTACTAGTCACTACATAGTATAAACAAAGTCGCTTCCCGCTGTCTGTCTGTCCCAATGTATGCTTAGATCTTTAAAACTACGCAACGGAATTTGATGCGGTTTTTTTAATAGATAGAGTCATTCAAGAGGAAGGTTTATATGAATATTTAGTATCAGCTTTGCACCCGTGCGAAGCCGGGGCGGGGCGCTAGTTAGTTAATAATTGGGAATATTGGCTCTACGAATGACATTTAATATAATTGACTAATTGTGCGAAGAGCAATTATTGCCTTGGCTAGTGGTCGGAAGCGCCACTAGATACTGTATGTTTCTCCTGAGAATCGTACAGTATCTAGTGGCGCTTGCGTAGCGCTACCCTGGTAGTAAAGTATTCGGTATTCGGTTTTTTCTGTCGGCAATTTCTCAATCAATGCTCGGAGTCTGGATTTGTGCACAGTTTGTTAGTAGCAGTAGGCTCGCCAATTTACACCACAATTAACAAGTAAGGAAATGCGAGTGAAAACTGTTCATGTCTGCGTTTTCCTTCCTCATATCTGTGTTTATGTGATTTTGTGTTATAAATAAATTACTTAATTTGCCGAAATAAATTGCGTCGCAAAATATTATACCTATTATGAATATCAGCGAGATAATATTTACCTAATCGAGTATATGATAATAACAAATTTTAATGAGGAAGTGTTTCGAAAAACGGGTCGATTATGAAATAGAATTGTCATTACATAATTGTTTTATTTTGATATACTTACGGAGGTAGGTATTAAAGCATAAATAACTTTGACCTTTATCTTTATCTTGCCATGAATACGTAGTACGAATGTTTGTTTTTTGTACACATTTGTACATTATAGTAGACACTTAATTTCTTAAGAAAGCCATGTCATATATATTTGTATATGTTACGGCTAATACCCGAAGTGCGGCTACACCTAGTTTTAGCCGGTCAGAACTAGGTGTAGCCACTTACTCTTGGTTAAACCTAGTACGAGCCGATTGTTTTCGGGTAAAACTAGGTCTAGCCTTCATCATGCCGGCTACAACTACCTAGGTCCAGCCATTCCTTGTTGGATAAAACTAGGTTTATCCGATATCATTCCGGCTAGAACTAGGTCCAGACAATCCCTGTTGGATAAAACTTAGATGCGTGTCCCGCCAAGCCTTCCGCCCCGCGTCACACTCATGACTCACAGCATCTGCAGCAGCGGCGCGGAGTGGAGGGCATAGCGAGGCACGCGCCTCTGCAGGTTGTGAGTGCCAGGTGCTGCTGATCTACTGCAGGTCTACTAGCGAGTGTGACTCACAGCGTCTGCAGCAGCAGCGCGTGTCTTAGTTTTATCTAATAGGGATTGGCTGTACATAGTTGTAGCCGGCATGCTATCGGCAGAGCTTTTTTAGATATTAAAAAAAAATCCAATAAAAAGAAACGCGTGAGCTAGGCGCCTGTTACTTGTTTCAACTTGTTTGCATCTAGTTTTATCCAACAGGGAATGGCTGGACCTAGTTCTAGTCGGAATGATATCGGATAGACCTAGTTTTATCCAACAAGGAATGGCTGGACCTAGTTGTAGCCGGCATGATGAAGGCTAGACCTAGTTTTACCCGAAAACAATCGGCTCGTACTCGGTTTAACCAAGAGTAAGTGGCTACACCTAGTTCTAACCGGCTAAAACTAGGTGCAGCCGCGCTTCGGGTTTTAGCCGTAACATATACATTAAACTGAGACCAAAGAAAAGCGGGGGACTGACTTTCTGACAGTAGTTAACATAAGGTGAACCTAGATACCTAAGTATTTACGTTTCAGTAGAATAAACTGTAGTCTTGTTACAAATAACTGCATTCGTTTTTCATGACATTAATTTATATACAATACTATTATTATTAATGTTTGTCTACAACAACATAATAAAATCGCAGAAGTCCAAGTAGCTAGTTCATATGGCAGACGATTACCCCACCTTCCTCCACCTGCACCTTAAGGGACCAGTCCGAGGCCCCTACTGACGTTATCGATGTATTCTGGACTGGTCGAAGCTTGTTTGATTTTAGAGGAATCATCGCCACGGCGAAGAAGAAGCTAGAATCTTAACCGTTGTCTTGGTTTCTTCCAGCTTATCCGTAACGTAACGACTCCAGAGTACGGCACGGAGGTGCGTCTGCTCATCAATGACACAGCCACCAGCAACGACACGGCCACCTACGGGGCAGAGACCTACAATCAGCCCGATGCTGGGACCGCTCACATATCTATCATCGCAGGCAATGGAGACGCTGTTTCAGTTACTAGTTCTGTCAACTATTAGTAAGTGCTTCTAAAGTTAGATAATAAGGAATGCAGTTAGTCTACTGGTTTTTTATATCTACTGCTAAGTATGATCTAGTATGAAATTGAGAGAATCGTTGCCTTTGATCTGACATTGGTTCACATATCAGACGAATACTCAGGCAAGATTACGTATGAACGAAAATGAATATCATTTAATAAATTAAGAAGCTAAGGCATTTGAAATTCATTGGATCTAGCAGCCAAAAAACAGACAATAGAGAGAAATCACAATACAATGATTAGTAGCCTGAATGTGTGTGAACATTAAACAAAGTTTACTTCAGAGTTCATAATCACCAACATTCTTTTTACAGCTATGGCGCCGGTTTCTCGACTCTTAAAACAGGCCTTATTATGAACAACGTGATGGATGACTTCTCCTCCCCTGGCATCACCAATTTCTTCGGGCTGAAGCCTTCTCCCGCAAACTTCATCGCGCCTCACAAACGGCCCATGTCTTCTATGAGCCCCAGTATCATCGTGGATCGAAATGGAAACGCCAAGCTGGTGATTGGAGCTTCTGGAGGAACTAAGATTACTACTTCTGTGGCTTTGGTAAGTTTAAGTCGAGGGTGGTACAATAAGATTGAGTTGTGTTATTTCCTATTAACCCAAAACAGCAAGCCATTCCTGATACCTTTACCACACCAAATGACCCGATTTGTCATTACTGAAACTTATTGAAGACCTCGCAGTAGATTGCGGGACGAGCTGGACAAATCCAACGACCCCATATTAGCCCTGGATCGAAAGAATGGACCATGGAAAGAGCCATTTGCCCAGCAGTGGTATCATTCTAGGCCAACAGTAACTTGATGAAGATCTGTCTGTAGTGATTATTATTTAAGCACTATTTAGGCAACATATTAAATGGAAGGTAGTGTCTATATACCTGTTATTATAATAATACATTGATCATCTCATCTATCAAGGGGTGTAGTAGGAATAACCCTTTGAGGCACTCTTCAATAGAGGCCAACTTCCAAATCTTTTTTGCATAACTTTATAAAAACTGAACATTTTTCACTGAACATTCATTTATAGGTGACAATACGCAAGCTGTGGTTTGACCAGTCGATAAAGGAAGCCGTGGACGAAGCCCGGATCCATCACCAGATCACCCCGATGCACGTTGAATATGAATTCGGTGTTACAGATGTAAGAAACATACATTATTTACTTTGAGCAATAAGTTAAGAAGTCTTTAGATTCGAAGCCTATCACAGAACCAAATCAACGCCATTTCTCGTCCAATGAGATTTTCGACAGTCGTTGGTAGGCATACACCTAGATATACCTCTTTACACTTCTGAATCTCTCATGGATTGCAATCCCGATTGTGGTGAAGCCCCTACTTGGGACCCTTTTAAGAGCGTTTACGCCGTCCATGCGCTGTTTGACTCCAAAACAGTACTTTTTAAACCCTTTAATACCATCAACCCTTTATCTTACAAAAATGATAATTACTAATAACTTTAGGAAATTTTGTTGTCGCAATAATAGTTATGGCAAAAAATATTTCAATGAATAGAGTATTGGTAAATTCTATCAAGATAACTCAACAGAGGTTTTCTTAATTTCTCTTTCAGCGTCAATTTCGAAGCTCTTACTATAGGAAACCACTGGCAAACCAAATTAGTTTTTTTTTTAACCAATTGCTAAGATCCTAAGGAATATAGGTAATGTCAAAGATTTTTTGTTTTGGTGTGTGTTTGTTTAAATGCTGGTTTAAATCTTACGGTTTGGTCTTCAGTTTCAACCCTCTCATTTCTCCAATTCAAAAGTACCTGACTACCGGATACTTTCGACCAAGATCGCTTGAGTTATTCAAATTTTTTTTTCTTTTCACAGGACATAGTCAAAGGTCTTCGGGCGAAGGGCCACGGAATGGTCCGGTATAGAAGCCGAGGATCAATAATCTGCGCACTCTTTAGAAATAAAACGGCGATTTACGCCAACGCAGACTTCAGAAAGGGAGGTGACGTGGCCGGCATGGACTGATATCTCTGTGCCTAATTTAAACAATAAGTATTACTATATTTATGACGTGAATGAAACTTTAATATGAATCTGGTAGACGTAAGGATACGAATGAGTTTAAAGAGAGCATGTTTTGAGGTTTTTGCAGGTACAAACAATCGATGGTGGAAATATAATATGCCGTAAGGGATATTAGCGCGCTGTTTGATTTGCAACGTTCAGCGCAACGCCCAAAGTTGAAAATCCATCAGTACCTACATTCAATGTCCCCTACCTTACCACATATTTCTACTAACGCAATATTAAAATCTGCTGAACTGTGAACGGGTCATATTTCTGGCCTGATTATAGTTGTAAATAAATCGTTTTAAACCAAAATCCGTGGTTTAAAGCCCGTTTAAAATTTGTTTAAAATGGTTTCAAACCACGACCACACGGGCCGTACATTGACTACAAATTACTTTAAAAATTAAGTTTAAAAGGCTAATTGAAATCATTTACCATTTTATTAATGTATTTGAAGTCATATATCATACTTATACTACTTTTAGGGTTCCATTGCCAAATGGCAAAAATTAAACCCTTAGACCCTACAGATTCGCCCTGTCCGTCTGTCTGTCTGTCTGTCCGTTTGTCACAGCCATTTTACTCCGAGACTATTAATACCAGACAGTTAAAATGTAGAGGGTAGGTGTCTTTTATGAACCGCTACACAAAGTGATGTAAAATTATGAAAAAAATAAATAAAAAAGGGTGGCCCTCCATACATTTAATTGAGGGTTGAAAAAAAGTTCAATGTATAAAACTGTGTGGGGTGTCTATCAACAGCTCTTAAAAATGATATCGAGGTTCATAAAACATTTTTTTTTTCTTAAATCAATGGTTGATGAGATATTTCCTTCCAAAGCCGCTAAAATTGTGTCCCCCTTCTAATTTCTAAAGTAAGAGGGGGAAAAATTTGAAAAAAAAATAGGTTTGAGGAATGGAAAAAAAACTATCAACGAAAATTAGTTTGGACATAATTTGATATTCAGTTTTGAGATATGGGACTTTTTCGTCAAACTGCAGCAATAACTTTGTTTTTCATTAACATATTATGAAAAACAAATTTAGTTTTATTATTGAGTGTAAATTTACATCTGAATGAGCGCAAAAATACTGTTAATATATTTTTTGCATTTTTATTTTTGCACTTTGCTACCAATATCGCAACGTACTTAGTTATGAGGAGAGAGGGGCAGGTAGGGTCACGCGATTTTATGTTTGTCTGTCATGATAATAGAGGTTGATTTTGAAGCATTTTTATTTTAATTTCCTTGATATATCCTAAATCAGGAAGTAGGTGCGGTCTAGATCACTTCGTGTAAAGCCTCAGTGCATTCTAGTAAAATAAAAGCGTTTTAAACCAATAAAAACCAATAAGTGTGTAAAAAGACGGTTTAAAACTAAATGGTTTAAAACGTTTAAAATCTGTTTTGCCTCGTATAGGCCTGATGAAGGTTAAAACTATAGTTATCCATGAAACATGTTCTCTTTTTAAACTACTACAATAGGGTGTGTAATAAACATGTAACTGGCATGTAAAAAAACTGCTATTGGTTCATTCAAGGAGTCGTTCGATGCCTGGAATTAAAACTGCCTAATCACAGTCCATAGTTTCTTTCTTTCGCTTGATTTTAATGGAAGGGTTACGTGTGGTGACGTCACAACGTTTCACTAACACTAGCCGAGACCTAAATGTAATGCCTACCTAAATATTATTGCGTTTCGGCGCTGCAACTGAGCGGAGCTTTAAAAATCCAGACTTTTCCTTTTATTTATGCATTACCTAAATATGAGTGTCAGTGAAACCGGCAGTAGTCTCGAAGTATTAATGTAATATGGCGATACAATAAAAAGTAGGCATTAAGGAACTTATTACAAGAAAAATGTGATAGTAAATAAACGATAGTATAGGTAGGATATCAAATATGGCCGTCTTCCTAGAAAAAACATGCTATTGTTTATGGTCAGAACAGATGGCAAAATGAATTAACAAAAGCATTCATTGTGAAATAATAATGTTCAATAAAATAAATAATTGGCTGATCTAACACAATAATTTTGGAATAAATGGGCTAGATACTTAATGAATGTAACTAAAATGGCATTACAGTATTAAACACTGAGTAGAACATTGTTTGTTCATTTAGTTCCAATGTTTGTGAAATACTTATGTACCTATCTAACCTACTACAACAAAAAAGTAACTAGAATGCAACGCTTGAAGCAGCTGAAAGTTACTTTTTTGTGCAAAAACCTATGTAATTAGCAATTTGACATGGCGCGATCATATTACTTGATATTAGGTACTCAATATTTATATAATTCGACTAGAAATTCCACAATTATAGATAAATATAGTCAAGTTATTCACAATTTTATTAAAATTTCTTTAAAAACTATGATGACTTTTTCTTGACTTTTTAATCTGCGCCACTAATTTTGGCGCTACTTTAGCACAAACTTTAGATCGTTTTCTCTCTTTATTATGTTGCTAAGTATGTATTTTAATTCCTTAACCAACTGCATTTATTATTGCCAATAAAATGTTTTTGTTTTACTTAATTGTAAATGTGTTTCTGAAAAAAAAAATTTAAAAAAAACATTCATTTAAAAAAAATGAGATTATGTAGCTATCAAAGACATTCAAATATTTACGAGCGATAGACGGGACATGACGAAGAAAATTGTAATCCAATACTTGTTACTACTTAGTAACAAATCGTTCTGTCTTATAGTGTCACACGCCCGCTTGTCAAAATCCAAAAATGTTCGGTATAAAAAATTTGTATGACAATTTTCCCAATGTTGCGGACATTAAGTCTTTTAAATCTCTTTGGTGGTTATGTTTTTCATTACAAATCTACCAATGACTTTGGCCTACTGTCAGCCCTGAAAAACTGACAGATTTTCAAGCCTGACAGTTGCTCAGTTTTTCGGTTCAACCATTGGCGAATTGAAAACTGATAGTAATAAATTTAACTAAATTGGGAGTAAACTGATTACTTAGACATAAAATGGTCACAAACTAGTGTTTGCAAAATAAACTTTGAAATGTTATAAAATGATTTTTATTTACCTACCCTAGAAAACATAAAAACAAATTGTGTACCGGAGCAAAAGTAAATAATGCTCTAGCCTGGGTTATATTACCTGAAAACCAGGTATTTGCAAAGTAAGAGCGTGGACGTCTGTCTCCCACGTTGAAGGGCGTGAGTAGTATAACGATAATAATTTATGTAAGTAATATTTATGCCTTGTGGCTGAACTGTAGCTTCCTCTTCTTTTGACGATTAAAAAAGCGCAAAAAAACAAAAAGTACATGAGTCCAAGTTTATTTTATTATTGCCATCTGGTTATTATAATAAAAAGAAAATTATCAGTTGTACTTTCAAAGCCTGAAAGATACTCGGCAATGACTTCTATTTAAATAAATATATTATTGTCGGTTTTTTCCGGTACTCGACCTTACGTCGGTTTAATGAATATCCCGTCCTGCATCCCGCAGGAAAAAAGATATCCATTTCCCCTATCTCTGTCTCCTTCTTCTCCTTCGTGCGCTAATTGTGCTTTGTGTGGTTGACGCATGATCGTGTGTATTTGGTGTATGTAAGGTAGATGACTCTTGTGTGACGGATGATTGTTGTGAGTCTACAGCGTGTGATGTTTGTTGTGTGTCGGGTGTGGCCTCTTGTGTGCTCGGTGTACGATTAACAAACACAGTGTCTCCCAATACCTTACTGAGTATGGTGGTTGTGTGTATGGCTGCTTGTTTTTGTAGAATTGCTATGTCTATTGTTATATTCAGTTGGTCTATGTATCTATGTAAGCTTTTACTTATTATGCCTGTAGCTCCTACTACTATTGGGATCACTTTCGTTTGCGTATTCCATAGGCGTCGAATTTCTGTCTTTAAAAGGTGGTATTTGCTTAATTTTTCTATTTCTTTAGCTCCTATGTTGTAGTCTGAAGGTACTGCTATGTCTATTAAAAAGGTGATATTGTTGTTCTTATCTACATATATTAAATCCGGTCTATTATGGGTTACGGTAACGTCGGTCTGTATCGGTATTTCCCACATGATTTTAGCCTGTTCATTTTCTTTAATCTGTGGCTGTGTTAGTGTTTCTTTCCACCAAAGACTCGACACTTCGATATTGTGTTTTTTTGCCAGACACCAGTGGACATACTGAACCAAGTTATTATGTCGCTTGACATAGTACGCGCCCGCTAACTTTTCGCAGCCCGATATTATGTGCTGCGTCGTTTCGTCTTTGTTGGCACATAGGCGACATTTACCGTCTATGTCTACCTTTAAAATGTCACGCTGATGCTGACGCGTCATAACAGCCTGGTCCTGTATGGCAAATATTGCTGCTTCTATGGAGGGTGATATTTGCCGCCTCTTTATCCATTTGAATGAGTTTTCTATGTCTATATTAGCTTGGTCCAAAACTTTTTTAGGAAAATGTCCATGTAGTTGCTTATTTCTCCACTTCTCTTTCTGCTTATTGACTATTGCTTGTTTGATTTCTTTATCTGTATGTATATTATTTTGTGGTACTTGTAGTTCCCTTTGTATTTCTTTTGCTTCTTTCATTATTGAATATTTATCCCTATTTTTATCATGCTGAACTATCACTCTTATTAAATCATCGTTCTCTCTTTCTAAATATTGTTTATATTTAAGAATCTGTGTTTTATACATATTTTCTACATTTATTAACCCCCTGCCCCCTTCTATTATAGGTAAGTACAGTCTTTCTATATCTGCTTTTTGTTTTTGTGCTTTTTTAATTGCTAATAATTTCCTAGTTTTAACATCTATTGCTTTTAAATCACTATGCTTGTAATTAATAATTCCAAATGAGTATAGTAGGACTGGTATTGCATAGGTATTTATCCCTTTTATAATATTTCGCGCGCTTAAATGTGTGTTCAGTAGCTTTTTAGTTCTGTTAAAATATTCTTTTGTAACCTGTTCCCTGATCTGGTTATGTTCTATCTTGCCTGATTCGTGTATTCCTAAATATTTATATGTCCTATCTATTCCTAGTTGTTCAAATGTATCTCCGCTTAGTAGTATATGTCTTTCGCCTATTGTATTATTCCTGTGTCCTAATCTAATATGTATTGTATTGCATTTATTTAAACCAAAACTCATACCTATGTCGCTTGTGAATATTTCTATGGTGTCTAACAAAACTTTTAAATTATCCTTATTGTTGGCGTATATCTTTAAGTCATCCATGTATAATAAGTGATTTATCCAGAAGCTATCTTTAAGTTTGTACCCTTTCGTTTCATATTTGTTAAGGATTAATGAGATCGGATTAATTGCCAGGCAGAACAACATAGGTGACAGAGAGTCTCCTTGGAATATGCCACGTTTGATGTAGATGGGTTCAGTAGTTAAGGATTCGTCGGTTCCACGGGCCGTCATGATCACTTTCCATGTAGGCATAGCAATTTCAAGGAAAGCCTTGATCATGGGCGGACATTTGTAAATATCAAGGATTCTCAGAAGCCATTCGTGTGATACACTGTCGAACGCCTTCTGATAATCTATCCACGCCATACTCAAATTTTTGTGGGACTGATGTGCGTCCTCTAAAATTGCCTTATTGACCATGAGGTGGTCTTTACAGCCCCTGGCTCCACGACGACACCCTCTTTGTTCTATCGCCATAATGTTGTTCTCCTGACAATGGTTGTACAGTTGGTTGGCTAGTACGGATGTCAGTAGTTTGTAACTGCTAGGCAAACAAGCAATAGGTCTCCAGTTTTTAGCATCTTCTGTGTTTTCGTTCTTTGGAATTAAAATAACCTGTCCTGTGGTGAACCATTCTTCTAACTGCTCCCTACCCCCTATAATATTAGTGAATACTGTAGCAAAATATTTATGTGTACTAGTAAGGTATTTTAAATAATAGTTCTGTATTTTGTCAATTCCCGGAGTCTTCCAATTGTGCAATTTCCTAATGGCTATTTTAACTTGTTCTTCTGTGATTTCTTGTGATTCTACTGTGCCTATTCTGTCTGATAAGGTTTCTAGTTCGTCTATCCACTTTGCGTCTTTATTGTATTGTATAGGTTTAGACAGTATTGATTTCCAAAATTCTTGTACACTCTCTTTACTGGGTAGTTTTATATCATTAGTGGTACTCTTGTTTCCTAAGCCTCTATATAACCTATGTTCATTTTCTTTAAATAGCCTGTTTTGTTCTTTTCTATTGCTAATTTCTTCATATCTTTTTATCCTACCAGCTAGTGCTTTGATCTTTTGCTTCAGTATCTCTTCTGTATTATTCCTTTCATTTTCATTTTGTATGTTGTATTTACTGTACAGTTTATTTTTTATATTATTCATTCTGCGGGTATTTACTCCTCTGCCTATTTCTACAAGTTGTCCTAACTCTTTCCTGTTTTTTTCTATTCTATTTTTTATTCTTTTCTTCCAGGGTGGATCTGATATTGTTTTAATTAAATTTTTAGGTACAAATGGTATCTGCTTATTATTTAGTATTAGTGTTTTGGCTGTAGCATATATAACATTGTTTAATTCTCTAAGTGTGTCTATAGTAATTAATAGATTCGGTAAATAGCTATTGAGTTTATGTAGATTTTGTAAAAAATGTCTGTTTATTTTTGCTTTGGGTAATAAGTGTCTATCCTTTATTGGTGTTTCCTTAATTTCAGCCAATACTTGCAAAAAGTTTAATATCAACGGGTCTTGGTCTTCAGTAACTATTACATTTCTAGTTAGTTGGTCTATTAACTCCGTTTGTTCCAATGAAGGTTGTGTGTTTGTGCGAGTGTCATGTTGTGTGTTTGTATGCGCGACATGTTGTGTGTTGGGTGTGTCTGTTGCTGAGTTTGTTTCTGTCATGTTGTTTGTTATTTCAGTGTTTTCTGTTACTCTCCCCTCGGCTTCATCTCTTATGCGGTTTAGGAGTTCTTGTGATAACATATTTAGTTGAATAATTCTACGCGCCTGGGTCGAGAGTGTATTGGGGTTAAATCTGTGAATTTTTGGATTAGTAGGGTTTCTGTCTCTAAATAATGTAAATAGTCTATTCATGTAGCCACGTCCCTGAGATTGTGCTTTAAAGAAACAAAATATTAACTCCCTCATTTCCTCTGTTGACCATTTTCTTCTTCTGTCTTCATTTAAATCTTGAATGGTCTCCCTAAATGAGCCGGCAGAGTGGTCAATGGGCGTGGTAGCCCTACTCCGCAAAGCATCATCTGTATCTACCCCTTCCCGCTGTTCGGCTGTAATATCTTCGGGTCCCCCGACTCTCGCCCGCCTGCTCAGCAGAGAGCCGCTGACGGTCCGTATGCTGTCACGTCCAGCGTCAGCTCCAGACGTGCCCCGGCGCTCGCCCCCGGGAAGCGGCCCTATACGTGAATTATTTCTTTATCTCTCCATAATGAAGGTAGTGCTAGTGCTTCGTTTGCCATCAATGAGTCATTTTCGCTAAAAGCGTTGATGTCCGCCCCCCACGTGACCTAGGTGTTATGGCCGGACGTGAAGTTAGACTTGTAGGGGGCAGATAAATATATATATATATATGTTAAAAAAATATATATAATATTATTATAAACAAAAATCAATTGCCACCTGTATTACGGAGCATCACTTGCGGACGGCTCGACCGATTTGGCTACTTTTTTGTTGTGTTGGTAAATTGTCAGGATTGCGCTTATCAAATTCTTTCATGCAAACCTTTTGCATGAAAGAATTTGATAAGCGCACTTCTCATTTCCTTCATTAGAAAATTGCACCCGTGCGAAGCGCGGGCGGGACGCTAGTTTAGACTAAAATAAATGAAACAATCCATTTCAAGAACAATTTTATTTTATTTTGCATTGTAATTGCGTTGCGTTATGCTTACATTTACATATTTTAACTATTTATGATGTACAGCTAAAATTGAAATAAAAACAACAAAATATTGAATAACAATGAAAAACTCTTAGCACCTAATTTTAAGCGTTTGTATTTTATATACAAGCCTATAGACTATCTTTTACCATATTATGTAGAACTCGATCATTAGAAATATGTATACAGGATGGATGGGACACCGAGGCACAAACGGTTCCCACGTATTCAATCCATCATTCTTTCATTTTCATCGGTAATTTAAAAAGAACAAAACAGCGTTTCCATACATTTTGGCTGTGTAGGTACTTTTGAAGGAAACTACTGTAGTATTTTCATTACTGGTGAAAATTTCTAGTGAGAGTGGGGTTCAGAATTATGTACTAAATACATGGTAACCATTGGTACCAGGGTGGAAGGGACGCACCTTCCACCCTATTTTATAACAATAATTTGAATACGAACATCTAAGTTTTTTATTTACACCATTATAGTTTGTTTATAAGTTATCTAGCTGCAGCTATAAACATTTTTATAAAGCTTAAAAAGTTCATCAGAAAGGCAAAAGCTATTGGTATATGGGTATCTACATAACCAGCTATGATATATTCAACAATATATTGCTGCCTACCAGAAGTACATCCCCAAAAACGTATTTCTAAAACGGTGTACCCACTTGTAACATGTTTCTCCAATAAAAATCATGTGCAACAAGTTGGATAACTGAGCGACGTTAAGGCTTGCTAAGCTTTGACGTCGCACAGTTATCCAACTCAACATACCAAATTCTCATAGAATACTAGCTGTGTCCTACGGTTTCACCCGCCGCAAGGCTTCAAAGGATCGTAGGTTGACCTTCCTCAAGAATTGGGCTCAAATGCAGAAAAAACCGACTTATAGTTCCTGAGATCATCGTGTTCAAGCAAAAAAACTATTCAGCTTTAATATTATGCATAACATGTTGGTCACTCTATTGGGAGACTTGTAGGCGTGACTATTACAGGTGGAGACACACGAAATAACAATAAAGGATTAATTTGTACGGAATTGTAATAATGTAATATCGATTCAAATATACAATCGTTTAAGCAGGCATAAACAAGATCACTATCAACACCTATACCAATAATTTAAAAATAAGAATCCATAGTTCGTTAACACTATTTTTGGCCAAGGTATTTACTGTACAGGCTTAAGGCTCACCAAGTAAAGTAGCGAGGCGTCGTTTCTTCATTTGTGAGCGACGGCCCCAATAACCATATAAGGTCTTGACCTCCTTTTTCTCGCGCCGCTATAATGGCAACACATCCCTCATAGCTTCGACAGGGGTGACCAGCTTCGTGGAGCCGATCAGAACGGTGTTGTCAATACCGCTGGTGATCACGCTCCGATGCAAGCGTTTGCATTCTTCGGCTGTGATTCCGCCAACGACGAAGATGATTACAGTGGAATTGTCTAGAGGGTGCTTTGAATTTCGAGCCTTCTTGCTTGTTAATATACTGAAAAGGAAAAAACAACAACGATTACTTTTAAATTTTTTTTCAAGTCCTTGTTGCGTCTATTCACCACTAGATAGCGCTCTCCCAAATATGTATTCTAGTCGCCACTAGATGGCATAGTACTAAAAAATTTCCTTTCGAAATGTTTTTTTTCTTACTTGAGCCCACTTCTTAGTAGATCCTTGATGCTGTCGTTCCTGTGTTTGAGGTCGGTCATATCAGGCCGCTCTGTGTCCACCAGGTCGTCCACCAACTGTTGGAGAACGCCTCGGTACTCGTGACCGACTCCCGTCTCGCATGGCTTCAATACGGAGTTGTATCTACGGAAATAAAATAGAAAATGAGAATTTAGCACTTTGTAAAATGTGTAGAGTAAGCATGAATGCATTGATGCAAAAGACTGGAAAAAAATTGCTGACAGATATATTTCTGACTGGAACAAATGATTTGGCAATATTACTTTAATATATACACTGCCTACCTAGTCAATAATAAATAAAAATATGACGACTGTTTACCTCGTATTAGCCAGTAGGTACTTACTCGAAATTACATTTTTCTGTAGTCGCAATTACATTTTTTCAGTGTCTGTCAGATAATTTAAACAGAATTTATATAAAATAATTTACCCGACCATTTAACGGGAACGTGTGATTTTGTGAAACAGGACATTAAGGTTCCCAGTTTTCCAGAAGAAACTCGATGAAAACGTTTCTATCCTTACATGGCGACATTGCCACTTGTCACCGTTTTCATAGAGTTACATAGAAACGCCTACAGCAAAGTACATAACATCACGCCTGTAATCCCCGAAGGGTTGGGTAGACGTGTACCTAATAAATACCCTATTTCCATCAATCGGGCACAAATCCAGACTCCGAGGCAGCTGCTGAGAAATTACCGATGGAAAAACCCAATAACCCTTCGCCCGACCTGGAAATCGGAACCAGGACCTCATGGTAAGCAGTTGTGCTTGCGACTAATGGCTAGACCACCAAAAAGGCAGTCAGGAAAGTCGCAATCGGAAATGCATCTTTAATGCTACAAAACAAAACACACTCACTTGTGCAGCACCCTCCTCATCTGAGCAATATCCTTCAACTGGCTCATCACCCTCTTCGACGCCGCATCGCAGTCCTCCGGGGTAACCATGACACCCGTCTCCACGTTCTTCTGATACAGACTCTTATGGTCTTCAAATATGGCCACACTGAGCGTTTCTGTGAGGCTGTCCTCGTGTTGTTTGGAGAACGATACTTCTGTTCCGATGAGGGAGTAGACGTGGATGAGCAGGGCTAGTAGACTTTCGAGGGGCAGGTTCCTGTCCTTGCGAGTTTTTATTAGATGGGTGATCTGTGAAAGGAAAATGGTTTTTTATGATTTATATATTCTTCAATTCAAACTCAAAGCATTTATTTCAATTAGACCATTACGGGCACTTTTGACTGTCAAAACACAAAAAAAAAACCAAGCTACAGTCCCAGTCACAGGGCATAATAACTTGTGAAAGTACTGTAGTTGCCCATTCGAAAGCGTAGATCTTATGGAGAAGAATGGGCAAGAAACTCCATGGACACTCTTTTAAATCAATATGTTTTTACAAAATCTTGGTTACTTCATTCATGTCGAGATTATACATACATGTGAGAACGATGTAGAAAGACGAGTAAGAGCGTCCAGAGTAAAAAGATAAAATCAAAAATTCAATAATACAATAATCCATGGCAGCTTCGGGATGACCAGTCCCTACTGACAGCGCCCATTCACCAATTTTAAGTCAAGCTTATTTCAGGTGGAAGGATATCACATAACATGTTTGTCCTAATGTTTTCGCATTGTGTACTCTAAGTCGTGCGGTTTTGATAAATGATATTTTCATCTAGTGCGAGAAATGGGACTAGAGCCAATCAGGATGTATAGTTTCATTAATGAATTTGACCATATCATGGATCTTCCGTTACTAGCAAGAAAATTGAGAAAACTGTCTTCGCCTTGCATGACGCAACCTAATTAAACATCTAAGCTTTTTTATAATAGATATACTTTACCTGATGCAGTACACTAGTCGAGTCCCGGCTTGCAGCAAGGTTCTGAAGCACCTGCTTCTCCAGACTCATGAGCAGGTCTTGCTGAGCTCGCTTCGGAGACTTCAGTGTTTGCACCACTGCAAGCGCTTGCTGTAGCAGGCCTAGATGTTTGCCGATGACGTCGTAATTACCTGTAATTGTTAAAGGATTAATTAATTTCAGGTACCTAATCTACTTTTGGAAGTAGGTGGGCTGGGCTGGTTGGAGTGACCAACGACGACCGCCATGGGTCCCGTATAATGGTCCAAATGTATACCTGTATACCAAGTATTTACAGTTATTGACTTTATCGAGAGTAGGGGAAGTCTTGCCCCACTATTTTCTAGCCTTATCATCCTTAACACATGAACGATGATATGGCATGAAAAGAGGTGACTTCTGAGATGGAGGAGTATGGAAGAAGATATGCTGCCCCGACCGCAAAATAAATTAGAATGAGGGCAGGAAAATTATGTATGATGTTAACTTTGTTGTGATATTGAATTAAGTACATAAAATTATTTGGTTAGTACTGTTAAGTCAATGATTTGAATTTATATATTTTTTTTTATTTATTTATTTAATTAAATTCATACAGAAGTAATACTTAATTCTAAACTCACCAAACTTTTACGTTTGATGGCGAGAGGCGCCAACCGCGTCGTGGCGTTTTTGGAACTATTTTTTGTTAGTTTCATTTTCCAATTCGCTACAGTTTTTGCGGTGATAATTCAATTAAAATAAGTACAGGCAAAAAAGAGCAGTGGAACGCTAACTAAAAACTGTCCATTTCCGATGAATAATGAAAATAAAGCTCAGGTGCGGAACAGGATTCGCAACACTAATCACAACGGGCATGCGTGTATGACTAGATGTTGAACGGGGATGAAGTAAGAGTATCAGTGGATCGAAGTAGGTGGTATGTTTAAGTATAAATAGAAAAACTTATTATTTTGTTTTAATACCTTTAGAAGCCGTAACGATCTTCTCAACACTTTGCGGCGTCACCTTCAGCAGAGTCTTGGGACTGGGCGACTTCTGCACGTCGATCTTGGACAGTTTGTTGTAGAGGTCGAACATGACCTCCTTGTGCGACTTGTTGATCATGTGCTCGTATGTCTGCACGCACGCTTCGTCGTTCGCGTGGTACACGCAGCCCGGACTTAGCTGCACGTCTTCAGGGTGGTTTATACTGAAAATGTAAGGTTGGGTAGTGTAGGAATACGAATAATGTTTAACAAATGGTTTTTAAATTAAAAACACCATTAATTCATCTTATAATAAGTGACACCCCGCATAAAGTTCAGATACATGATTGCATAGAATATGCATGAACAAGGACAAGATGGTTTTTATTCTAATTTTCAAAAAAAGCTGGTATGAGGACGCCTACTCCTGTGTTTTAGCTGGGAACAACAAGTCATCCTAAAAAAAAACCCCAGCAACCAGCAACAAGTCTCTTGCCTGATAAATGTTGATCTTTGTGACAAATAAAAGTTTTTCTTTGATAGTTTGTCAGTAGAGTTATTTAGTGTTTCTTTACAACGGTGCGAGTTTTTAAAGCTGTAATAAGTTTCTGATATCAAGTTTCAACAATGATAATAATGACCGAGTTTCATGAAAAAGGTCTGAATCAAAATTAATTCTTACACATTGGCTTCACAAATCGGCGACATATCGACGGCGACTTCATTGGAATGTCCTGGAAACCTGGGCAGTGCCGACATAATCTTGTCCAGTACTGACTCCGTGGAGTAGCTGGTCACGCCGCACAAGTCCAGGGTACGGTCCACGATGATCAGGGACGCAGGGTGTAGGCAATTCTGGAAGATGAAAAAACACGTAATATAAAACTTGAAACTTTCATCTGCAGGAAATATTTGCATGGTCAATCAAGTCTCAACAAAATGCTTGTTTTGAAAGTAATTTAGAAATACTATGACAATGCATGAGGCAGACTGGATGTCAGGCAGAGAGCCAGATGTTGTGGTCCAGTCTATATCCATCATGACTGCACTTGGCTGAGTTGTTCACAATGTATGAAAAGAAGGTATGTTCAGTTCTAGAATCTTTAGCTAGCTTTAGGTACATTTTAACATAGCTTATGAGGAAAACTAAGAGATCAGAATATGCACAAAATATTCAATTCAAAACTTACCCTTCGTCTTGAAATACAAACAGGTGAATTCTCTAAAATGCCAGCCAACAATGAGCCATAAGTGCCAATATAGTAGATATCCTCCTTCAAATTCATTGAATCCAGCATATTGTTGATTCCGCTGGCCAGTCTTCTTGCTTGAGTCCGCTCCTCACTAGACAAGGTTAGCAGGTCTATTGATGGTGTGTCCGGTATTAACTTCTCGTGAAACAGCGGGTAGATATTTCGGTATGGAGGAGTGACAAACACCACATTGGTTAGAGCTATGGTGAAGATTGGAATGTGTACTACTTCCACTGCACTTTGCTGAAATAAAGAATGACAGTAATTTTTAATAAGCTGATATTCATTAATTTTCTATAAATCAATTTAAAGTATATTAAAGAAGAGTAAGATAGATTTATAAAAATCTACAATAACAGAATTAATCATTAAACTAAGTTATTGGCCAGCCCACTCTCACTTCAGACTGGCTGTTTTTTTCTCCAATATCTGCAAGTTGAATTATGGAGAACAGGGTGATGTTTGTTATGTGATCTGTACACTTAACATGTAGGTTTGGAAGGAGAAAGGGCAGGTCTTTGCCCAGCATTTGAAAGACTAAACAAAAAGTATAGAATAATTGATGTTTTACCGTTTTCCCAATCCATCCAACCAGCATCATCTCAAGCTGCTTCGTAGCCTCTGTTGGTCCCCGCCCTGAAGCAATGACATCGCTCACATCTCTCCCTTCATTCACTTCTAAATACACCACGTCCAGGCTCACACATGATATGAGAATGCAGTGTGTTAAGTCACTGTGACGTATGATCTCAGATATTGTTTGCAGTTGTGTGTTCGTTGTTTGTGTTATAAACACTGCCTTCTTCTGGTCTTTCTTGCATACCTGTAATGTAACATTGAAGGGTTTTATAGAATTTTGTTAAACAATGGAGGTGCAATGTTGTTACAATGTTTGTTTAATAAATATCCATGAAGGTAATACCTGGAGTACAAAGGTATACTAATGCACACTAACACTTTCATAATTAAACTGCATTTCATCGCTAATTTCTAATGTTGAATGATCAGAATGGTTAGGGTGTCATCTCAGCGAATCAAATAACGAGGAAACCAAGTGGAAGCAAAATAACCAGCACTCAACGTAATATAATATTTACCTCAAATGGAGATAAACTCTTCACAGCAACCGCTCCTCCGGACAGCAGATTGAACAGACCACCATCCCAGTGCAGGCACTCTGCACTAGCATCGTCGAGAAACACCACAGCACCGATTATTCTGTTGTACACCTCTGACCACCATGCCTTGCCAAATTCTCTCACCGAAGCACTCGACATATTGGAATTTAATTAGAAGGTTGTTAATTTATCTCATTTTTTTAATTTCGTTTATAAAGTAGCCAATTTACAGCCAGGAAAATGGAATAACAATTTATTTACACATCACTAATGAAATGACATGTTGCCAATCGATTCTGTACATTTTTGATTATGACAGATGTCAAGTCGTTCAAAAACATCGTCAGTGTGGAAAAAATAAAATTCATCGCACTAATCGATTTTTATTTTTCCAATTTACTTGTTGCCTTAAATATTTCACGGTTGCAATTATGTAATCCTTTTTTATGTAACTATCTTTTTTTTTGTTTTATTTATTAGAAATATTATTATTCCAAACCTGCTCATTACTGACGAAACTAGGGAGGAGCATTTTCATAGCTATCCAATTTTTGGAAAATTTGTTGGGTGGCGATGGCGTTCGATGTTTAGAAATGAAAGAATTTTATAAAGAACCAACTACCAATCCCAATTTTTAGAAAAAGTAGTACACTGCGTGACTGCAGTTTACTAGTTTAAAAAAAAATTGGGGTCTGCGTGTTCTGTAGTGTAGTTTTATCTAATAAATCTAACGTCTAATTATCGCAATTGCAACTGCTGAGTATGCTGTCCCGGGTCGGATATATTGTTATTGGGTTTTTCCATCAGGAATTTCTCAGTAGCAGCCACGTAGTCTAGATTTGTGCCCGGTTGATGGCAATAGGCTCGCCCCTTATTACATGGGACTAACACATAACTGACGAAATGAGGGAGTCCTATTAGGTACACCTCTGCCTAACCTTTCGTGGATTACAGGCGTGATGTTATGTTATGTTACAGATGCCGTGATTAACGTAACTACCTATTGCACCGAAGTAATTTGACAAGCACTGTTTTAAGCTTTCACGGTTTATAACTGAACTTACACTATCACGTGTTGGGTATGCTCAAAAGTAACTGCCGGCGTCGGGATCAGGACTCCACAAAACTTAGCGATATTGTGAGCGTGTTTTGCCGTGACTTTGCACCGAGTTCCAGTAGTGCGCGTAGCAAAAGACAAAGAAAGAGGGTAGACAGATTTGTCTGCTCCTAACAAGTTTTTACCACCCGCATTCTCGTCATCTCGTGATCATGGCGCTTGCAACAGCGTCGAAATATCGGGAGCTCAATATAAACAATAATCGCAAAATATATCCCGTAAGTGATAGTGTAAGTTAACTTGACAAGGTATCCCGTCAACACGAAAGAAGCAGAATAAAAATACACAAGTACATTTTCAAGCAATTTATTTTTTGTTTCTTATCACAATACAATATTTGTAATCTAAGAGTGTTTTGCACAATTGCACTAACAGATGAAACATAATTAGTGCTCGTAGCCACTAGGGAGAGCGTTGACATGGGGGTTGTGGAAGAGGGACTTCTGGCCATCACCCCATGGGAAACGCTGAAATCAGAGAAAAATAAATACATCAGTGATACAACCTAGTCAAAGTAATCTCTGATAAATTGCCATAACAGAAAACTAATGTGGGTATTTACCGAGCAGTAATATCTAGAATCTCTTTATGATTGCTTCCATTGTTTCAATAAGTGTATTAATACTAGAACCTTTCCACTGTTTTGTGAATCTCAGTCATTATGATTAATTGTTATTATTCCATTGTTAATTTTCACGAACAGTATGTGGGCACATCATAATCTTGAGATAATCATTCCTTCCTTTTCCCCTGACTATGTTGGGTTGGCTTTCAGTCTAACTGCATGCAGCAGAATATTAGTATTTTACATGGATCAACTGTCTATCTGTCTGTCCTCCCATCTTTGAGATCCATCAAAAGAAAAAGTAACATGAAAAGAAACATCAGTGACTGTACCTTGGTGCGAATGCGCAGGAAGTCATAGGGTATGAATTCAGGGGGTGCATCATGGGCATTCTCTTGGTGGGCCAGCCAGGCATTGATCATGCCAAGACCAACAGCGGGGAATGCCACAAAGAAAGTCATCTTTTTCCACAGTTTGTAACCTCCTGTAAACATTTATATGATTGATTTTCAGTATATACTCTTTAGTCTAGCCTTTTGTCTAGCTGAACATAACAAATGGAGTTTAACAAATACAGAACATTCTTGTCTATATTAAAAGGTATCCAACTATCAATATAAATCTAGTTTTAGTACAGGAAAAATACACTAAAATGTAAATACCATGTAATCATGTAATGGTAACCAACAGTAGATATTACTACAGCGTATGGTTTAGGCGTAGTTCATTGAATTAGGGCATTTTATAAAGTAAAGGCAGGTAGATAAGGCCCTTCTTTAGGTTATCTGATTACATAATTTTTTGTTTGCCAAAATGTGTCTTACCTCCATGTCCTCCAGCGGTAGCAGCGTGAGTAGAAGAACGTGCATTAGTTTTCAAGTATTGGATCGCAGCCTTCCTCAACAGGGAATTCATTTTACTTGAAAAATTTATGACGAACAAACGAAATACTGCAGCACTTGTCAAATAGTCAATCTAGATCTACACTTTTTGTCAACTTGACATAAATTTAAAGTGTTGCCATATTTACGAAAAATCAATAAATCGAGTGCTCTGTGTCTATGGCTTTTGCAGTTACTACGGAGTTACCCTTCCACGGAGTCAAACCCAACCGACAATGTAGGAACGGCAGTTTCCCGATGAACACAATCATCATACATAAGAACTCGAAATTAAGTCTTAGTCGTACGCCCACGCCACAATAAAAGACTTTGGCACGGCCTTAATTATCCAGCCAGGCTTCCTCGATGTACGAAAAATCCGTGCCTAAAATACTTAAAATATCAGTTAATAGTCAGAGGAGCTAATAGCTAAATAATATCAGCCGCTCAGGTCGATCGTCAGCTTTAGCCGCGCTTGCCTGGGTTGGTCCGAGGATGGGTGACCACCCATTACATATTGAGTTTCCTCCGTGCCTCGGAAACCACGTTGAGCCGTTGGTCCCGGCTGTCAATTGTACATCTTTGAGTCGTTACAGGTAGTCAGTGGCCCGATAGTCTGGCAACCAGTCTAACCAAGGGGCGTCGTATTACCTAGTACTAACTGGGTTGTGGAGGTTAGATAGGCAGTCGCTCCATGTAAAATACTGGTATTCAGCTGCATCCGGTTATTTTATTTTTATTTATTTTATTTTATTTTATCAAATTGGAACAACAAACAGCTACATTATGCGATATTAAGAACATGATAACATAAGTAACTTAAATAATAATGTAGCCCACAGCGCTGTTCACAGATTACCATTAACGAATAAATGTTAAAATGCTAGGAAATAGCTGTTCATGCAAGACAGTTATTCACTAATTATAAATACAGAAAGAGAAAAAAATAAAGTTTTATGCTTATTATAAAATTGCTAATTTGTTTACCTTAGAATAATAAGTAATTAATTAATACAGGAGCTCAAGAGTCTCAAACAAAAGGCTTCGAAACTTTTTCACGGAGCATGTAAATATGTCTACATGTTCAAGGTCTTTATTGTATGATGTTGTCATTCGCCGAATTGGTGCCCGTTCGCCAGTATTAGATCGGCAGGTACCTATTGCAAATAGTGTACCTGCACGAACCTGCCGTCTATGAACAGTTCTGGGGACCGCATAACACAATTCATTATTCAGGTCGATACAGTCAAAGTTGCCATTAACAATATTATATAAGATCATTGCTTCTAATTGTTTTCGTCTGGAGCTGAGCGTCAAAAGTTTGTATTTATTGAGCAACCGGTCATACGGTAGATACGTTCTGTGACATCTATAATGCATTGCACGAAGAAATCTGCGTTGGACATTTTCTAACATGTCATTATACTTCTTGTAGTACGGGTTCCAGATGGGTACGGCGTATTCAAGCTGTGAGCGGACTAAAGTTTTATATAAGCAGAGGTACGAAGAGGTCCGATTAAAGTCATGAGTGGATCTCATTATAAATCCATACATCTTGTATGCCTTATTCAGGATTTGTTCGACATGTAAGTCCAAGCAGAGTTTGGAATCAAGCAATTCGCCCGATCACGTACCGAGTTGACATTATTGAGTGAGGTACTGCATTAATCGGCTCAGCAGTAGTTCATGATCCACCTTGTCGAAGGCCTTCTGAAAGTCCGTGTACACTGCATCAACCTGTATACGATTATCCATCTTGTCAAATAGGTCATTAGAGAAAACCAATAAATTCGTTGTGGTTGATCGCTTTTTTACAAAACCATGCTGTTGTTGTATGATGGCGTTCTGAAGAATAGGGTACACTTCGTTATGTATAAGTCTTTCGAAAAGCTTCGACAAGGTAGATAGAATAGAAATTGGGCGGTATTGCTCAACACTACGTTTAGATCCGGCCTTGTGCACAGGCGTGATATAAGCTTGTTTCCATACCGACGGCATGACACCTTCAGTGATGCATTTGTTGTAAATTATAGCTAAGGGTCTACATATAACAGTTGCAGTATTTTTGAGAAAAAACGCAGACAGACCATCTGGACCTGGGCCTTTAGTTGGATCCAGTGATTTTAGTTCTGTCATTATCTTTTCCTCTTTGAAACGAAGGTCAGAAATAACTATATCATTAGAAGTTGTTTCAGGAGGTGGCTCCCATCGAGAAAGGGCAGGTGAAGCAGGTTCAAATACGGAAGAAAAGAAATCGGAAAACATGTTGCAAATCGATTGAGGATCGTTGGATACAATGTTGTTATATTGTACTTTTGCCGGGATACCGGGTTTGTCTTTGCGATTAGAAACATAGACCCAAAAATCTTTGATATTCTTATGAATGCCATCCTCAATCGACTTAATGTATTTAGAGAAACATTTATCGCAGATTTCCTTAAATAACGTTCTGTGTTGCGAAAATGTTTCGTAGTCTGCAATGTTGCCGTATTTCTTCCATTTGACCCATGACTTTTGTTTTTTTCTAAATGTGCTAATTAACGATTTGGAGAACCAGACTGGAAAGCCAGCCGTTCTGAATGCGGATAGTGGTGTGTGCTGCTTTATAATATTTATATTTTTATAATATTATGGTTAGACTGGAAGCCGACCCCAATATAGTTGGGAAAAGGCTAGGCACATGATTATCAGTTAGTTCCAATTAACGCCACCAGAAGATAGGTTTGTGATACTATTTTTATTAATTTTCCGATTTTTTTTTTCTATTGTTTGTTATTACAACTCCATGTCATGAGTGTGTGGCAACGTGTATCAAAAACTTAGACAAATGAAAGAAAGAATACTGTCAAAATCTTTATTAGGAGACGACACAAAAATAGTACCTAACTTCATAAATGCTTGAGATTCCTATACAATGTAATAACATGGTTAAATTCAGATCTATTTATGATTTTGCTTTACAAAATTCGTCATCCGAAAGTGACTTTAATTGCGGTGGGGGTTAACAGCATTATACACATACAACAAACTTTATTCTAATAGCTACCATCACCTAACGAATTACTTATGTATAACATTTACCAAATAAATCTACCTCTACGTTATTCTAATCTAACGGAATGTATTAGTTCATTTTAATGTTTCGTTAACATGAACACTAATAATTTTGATTAGGTACCTAACACGTGTTAATTTAACTTACAAAATGAGTACACTATTATGTATGGCATATAGATGTGGTAGGGCAGTAGATATCTTATTGCAATACTTTATAATGGCACCAGCGATGTTCTACTTAGCAAAAGGGACAAGTAATCTATTCTTTAACATTATCACCCGTATCTATAGTCATGGTAAAGTAATTACATGAACTTAAGTAATTACTTTGCATTTTTTTTTGCAAGTAGACTAGAATTTAAAAAAAGAAGTAAAAACCGTCACAGAATGCAAAGCTAAGAATACAAACTTTTTACAGGTCTAACTTTAGGAAATAATTAAACCACATAATAAAAATCGTATCTTAAAAAATGACATTTACTCAAGTAAAGACTTTGACTTGTTTATAGATACGGGTGTAAGACTTAGGTACAACATAACAAAGAAGGAATTAGTATTTTTATTTTAATCAAAAGGTAGATAGGTAGTATGGCAAAATACTAATTATTATAGGTATTATGCATGAAAAGGCACATTTTATACCTAGGTATTAAATAATTGCTGACTGCCTCATTAGTGTAGTTGTCGCCAGCGCAACTGCTGAGCATGAGTTCCTGAGCTCGATTCACGAGTCGGGCAAAGTGTTATTGGGTTTTTACATCAGGATTTCTCAGTAAAAGTCACGGAGCCTATTTTGTGCCCGGTTGATTGCAATAGGCTCGCCCCCTATTACATGGGACTTAAAACATAACTGGCAAAATGTGGGGTGTTATACACCTCTGCCTAACCCTTCGGGGATTACAGGCGTGATGTTATGTTATATTGCGTAAAATAATTGCTGCCAAAGAAAATTCAAGTGTGAGCTGCCAGTTTGCAAATACCTACATAACTATACCTACACGTACATACATATTATATAAGCGAACATAAAGCTTAGCCCTACATTAAAATAAAAAGAGAGAAGAAAACCCCTTTTAAATAAAACGGATCACTAGCAATGTTACGTCTAAATTACCTGTACCTGCTCCAGGTTTAGGCTGACATCACAAATACAGTATTGAATTAATGCCTATAACTAAACAGTAGATAAGTAATACTTTATGTTACCTTATGATTATTGTCTGACTATCCCAGAATCAAATTGTATCTATTTACTAGGTAACAGTATGGTAGGGAGTAAAATAGTATATATAGAGAATAATAGTCATCTGTGAGCATATTGCTTTAGGTAAATATAATGCTAGTGGTTCTTTTGGTGATTGAATGTCATTATCTGGAGGGCGCTGCTGGTAAGCATTTATGAAATTGTACTGAAAAAACAAGACGACAGCCTTATTTCCGACTGTGGCCCCGCGTTAAAAGTGGTTAAAAGGACCATACTGCGCAGGTGCATTAGGGGATTAGATGGCGTTGCAGTCCACTTACAGAGTTACCAGTTACAAAATTCGCGTCTATGGTAGCCCGCGAAATTCACATTTTTAAATAAGTAATTGTATTGTTAGTAAATTATTGATTTTAATTATCTTAATTCTGTAAATACTTATTTGTAACGGCCGCACATGGTATTTTGATCAACATAAAACTATATTCACTACTGACATGACCATACCGGACTGATCAGTAAATTGAAAAAAAAAGCAAGAAATAATTTCGCGGGCTACCTTAGCGCTTTCGTCAGATAAATTGATGTTTTTGGATTTTCATCGATGGATCTCATACTTATATTAAAGTCGGTTGATCAAATGCCGAAAACATTTTTTGGCTAGCCATTCGAAGATTGTCAATTGGCGATTCCGTAGCATGATTAGGAAAGTGCCGCTCCAGAATAGATCTTGGCGATATCTGTAAGGAGAATTAATATAAAAATAAATTAAAATTGAAAAATCCAAAAGAAATAAAATGTTTAAGCAGATGTAAAATTACATCACGTCGGAACTATCTTACTTCTTTACTTACTACAATCATATAAATTCAAAATTTTGTGAGAATGGATGGATGAAAATTACTGAACGACCGAACGAACTGACTGAACTGAGTCTTTCAGGTAAAAAGTACAGAACGGAATTTGGTGAAACTTTACAGAAGTATAGTTTATAAGTACATCAGAATAATGCAGGCTATAATTTATAATGATATTGTATAAATAATTATTTACGCGGGCGAAGCCGCGGGCGGGTGTTAGTATTTAGATAATTAGATCAATGCGATAAACTCTTTACCTTTAGCAAATACAAGCTCTAATTCAGGAACCAATATTACTACTCCTTCAAAATATCATTAACTTGATTAACTCACCTTCTTCATTTTCACATGTTCGAAATGAAACTTCATATAAAAAGCCGACTGTTGAAGTTGTCTCAAGTTTCTGATGCGGACCCGCGGATCTCGTTCTAGTAAACGCATGAGTAGACCTCGGGCTGCGTTCGACAAAGAAGTTGCGCTCTCAGGCAGAGTGCCCGCGGCTGACTGAATGTGATGCTGCCGTTGTTCTTGAAGGCTAATAACAAACCTTGATTTTTACGGTCACAGATTATATTATAGTTTCGAAAAAATCGTTGCAAAGTTCTAGCTTTTCAGATACGCTAGGACTAGATTATTATTTATTTGTAAGTTCGGCTATCAAAAATAAAAAATTGATAATAAGTTACTTCTCAATTGAAAAAAATAAATAATTCGGTCAATATTGTCACCTTTTTTCGCTGGAACACAACGCCACATTTTCGGGGCTCCTAGCAGCACATTTCGTTACTTCATCGTTGTCAGTCGTTGCTCTTTTGCCAATCGCAGGCGCAGGATACTGGAATTACAATGTTTTATATTACTTCACTTAAATTACGAAACATAAAGTTGAAGCTACGTAACAATATCTTAAAATCATTATCCCTGCTCGGCATTACTTTACACAATATAAAAAGAAACAACAAAACACTCTCCAATCACAAAACAGATAGGTAATTCAAACTCAATGCATACGCATACGGGGCATGTTTAATTTATAATCAGAAGAACCCATCTCTGTCGTACACGAATACCTCGGTACTTATGTAGGTGCCCTAAGGTTTAAGGGGAACGACACTGCACCCGTCCCCGCGCCTCGTTTGAAAAGAAAAAAAGTCAACATCACTCGTCCGGCTAAAAATAGGGAGCCAGCCCCTTAATTGCACACTTGGAATTTACTGCACGATTTAATGATTGCGTTGGGACTCCAGAGCGGCTTAACGAGAGGGCGGAGTAATGGAAGCAAAGATTGGGAACGTAATTAGTATATTGTTGCACATAAAAATGTTATTACGGCGACGAAAAAACGCAACTTTCGAAATAAGATTGAAAGTCATAAAATGAAAATTTATGGCAGTGAAATTTCATGGGTTATTTTTCATCAATAGCGCATTCGATAATAGGTAGGAAGTTGATGCTAATAGTTTAATCGTTGTTCCTGTACACCGTAACCTAGGTTGGCAGATTCATAAAGAGGATCGTTTGATTACTAATTGCTTCGACCTCTACAATGCCAATGCATTCAACTATAGACAGACACTCGTCGACTATCCACTAGCGTACCGTACAGGAAACTCGAAAAGAATTAGTAAAACCAGTTCCACTTTTAGAAAAATAAGTCTATAAAAAAAAGCTTGCTTTTGGCACGAGGCATCAGGTTATAATCTGAGGCGCTTAAGAGCCTGTTTTATTCTCTTTCCGTTGTGTGCCAGCTGATAAATGTCGGTAGCTGTCACTCAAACGACAATTAAGAACAAAGCTCCGTTAGAACCACCGCTCTGACTGCTAATCATCTCTTATCTTTATCAGTTCGCCGCCTCCGAATACGGGGGCATAATAATGTTTACATTTTGTTCTGGTCACGATTAGGCCGCTTTGTGAATAAGAAATGGGTACTTAAATATGTACTAGTTTAGTTTAGGCATCAATTGTACCATTTATCTACCGTCTAGCTAATGTCGGATGCTGGAATCATTCAGTTTTTTTTTATTTCCTACTTGTTTAACACGGTTATTGCTGACTGCAGCTGCAAGCTTAAGAATAAAAGCTGAATACCTACTTAGTAGGTAAGAATGAGTTATTACCTACTATGTCTAGCTACCATCCGGCCAAGCAACCTATCCCACATTCCATTGTTTTAATTATTACTTGCTGCCAATACTAACCACCGAATGAATGGTTATGTATATTATATCTATTAAAAAGTAATACCAATATATTTTGTAACTTGTCATTACTGAGTTTTCCAGAAGTTGTTGCACATGTTTTTTTTTATCATTTTATATGTATTTATTGTGATTGGAATATTTTATTTTACCATACGATATAACTACGATCATGAATGGATTGCAATAAATGATTTGAATTTGAACAATAAAGTTGCTTTTCGTAATCTGTCTGTCTGGTCATGTAATTTTTCAAAACTATTAAAATAAGACTAAAATAAGTGCCATCGATATTAAATACTTCTTATTCCTCTATTTATAAAATATTAAATTACACAGTGATTCGTTCACTGTAATTAGTTTTTGTAGGATAAAAAACCTACTTCGTGTTTTTTGCACTAAATTGTTCTAATCAACGGATTTATCCGATTACAATACAAAAAAAATCTTCTCGATAATAGGTCTATTACAAAATTCGCTAAAGGTCATCATGAACATCTGTTATTGAAATTGGTGTTGTTGATTTAAATAAATGTTTTTAAATCTATACACATTCTACATCTAATCAGAAATAGTTAATATTATAAGGTTGAACATTGTAACTAGTAGGATTTTTTTAAAGCAATATCATTTTCACATTTATACTAATGTTATAAAGAAAAAATGTTTAAAAAAAAAATGTAAAATTTGTTTGTAAGTTTGTATGTAGGGGTGATCTTCGGAACTACTGATCCGATTCCGAAAATTCTTTGGAAGGGAAGGGAAGGGAAGCTACATTTATCCCCGATTGTCATAGGCTACATTTAAAACGTTCCCGTGGGTTGAGCTGCTGAGAGTTTTTCATGATATAATATTTATAATTTCATGGAAATTCACGCAGTAGTATTAAATATCTCGGATATAACTACAGGTGAATACCCTGAGCCATCAAATACGAAGAAAAACCAATCACCTTATGTGTTATGTACATTTTATTTACTTACAGACATAAATAATGCAAATTGTCACATGTAACAACTTGACACTATTGAGTGATTACACTGATTACCAATAAATATGCAACATAACTCCAGTTTAGGAATATGCAAATTAAATATCTCGGACGATAATTGGAAATGATTCATTGAATTAATTCCACTCAATGAGTGCAAGTAGCTTTTTACATTCTTCGTAGAAAAGGAAGTAGTCACGTGGAAAAATATGTTCCTAGGTAATTATTTATTTGTTCTCAGGATTTGCAGACTGATCTACCTACAGTAAGGACTAAAAATGTGTGCACTTTGCAAACAACGAAAATCTTACTAATATTAAACGGGAGAGTTTGTGAAGAAGGTCGGATGGTTGTTTGTTACTGTGTCACGCAAAAACTACTGAACGTATTTTGATATAACTTTACAGTGATACAGCTTATACCACCAGACACAGTTACTTTCACACTTATACAAGGTGTTGCTTTGCATCCTCGTCAAATTCAAGGAGGTTACTATGCTAATGATTCTCGACCCGAATCTATAATAAAATGGGTAGGTAATTTTTTTATTTTTTTCTTAATATTGGAAATCGATAAGTGTACATCACCCGTATTAAAACGCAGCCCGTCTAATACTAGCCCTAAAACCGCGCTTTCACACACACAAACAAATGCAGACGTTTATTCGATAAACGGGTGATTCTCCTCTTTTGAAAAGGGCTTCATTCTGAAATAGTGTCAAATTAAAACAATTAAAAAAAGCAGCGATTATTATAAGTGACCAGGTACCGTAATTTATTTTGATTATTACATCTGCTATGACAACCTCCTGAATTTTGACGAGGATGCAAAACTACACCTTGTAATATTCGACCGAACAAATATCCATTGAAAAAAATGAGAATTTAATCTGTTTTGATACAAGGATATACATAAGTGTAAAGTAGTTAATTAATCCGTTATTATTATTACAGACATCCAGGGATAAACCACTTATCGTCTCTTCACAAATAAACATACTTTTAATAATATCAATTACGTAAGTAACGCTAAAAACAAATTGAAGATTGATTCTCGCGATCATTTATAATTTTGTTGTTTGGCATGAAAGCAATTTTATTTTATAGTTTTTCTTAGTATTATCGTAGTTTTTATTTTACAAATGTTTACCCAAAACTGGTATTTGCATTATCCTTAGTAACCTTTTATGACATGTAGGTAGATAAAATGATTAGGACCAGCAATCGTTCTGTCACTGCAATCATTTATTTTTCACTAGCTTATGCCAGCCGCTTCGCCCGCGTGGAGTTCGATAATTGACCCACGGGATCGTTTTATCGGGATGAAAGTAGCCTATGTGCTATTCTAAACTATAATCTATCTCTGTGCCAAATTTCATCCAGATCCGTTCAGCCGTTCTGGCGTGATTGAGGAACAAACATCCATCTATCCAAACTTTCGCATTTATAATATTCGTATAGATTTTCTTTTATTAAATACTGAGGGCATTCGGGAAACAAATTGATAAGCTAGACTTTTATTTAATCATAACTCCACAACATTAACTGACATTAGGAAAACGTATTTATGTAGTAAAATCAAAAAACATACAATCGTTTCTTAGTTTCCAGGCAGTTTATATTAGTTACTTCAGTTGTAATAAATCTTTGCGACGTATTTAATTACTGGAAGGTTTTATTAAGAACTTGGTGATTAGCTTTTCGTTCGGGTAAATCTTAGTAACTTTCTGACTGCATGAATGATGGTGCAGGGCTATAGATATTTAATAGATAAGGTAAATTATTAGCAACCTTTAAGACTCCTATTACTTAAAATAATACAATATGCTGTCCATCTCGTAGGGTTCCAGGCATGCAAGTATTGACAACTCAAAAAAAAAACCATAAAAGAATGAAATAACAATACTCAATATGGCATTTTTATAAGCTTTTATTCAACTTGCCTTGTTGTAGTATGTATTGGTCAAATATTGCAAGTGAATTTCAAACCAGTTCCCCCCTAACGATTGAGCTGAAATTTTGCACAGATCTTTGGTTCTGGTGACAATATATTTTTATGACAGATATTACTTCATCCTGCAGCCAGGATGGTCTTCTCACGAGGGAACTCCTCACTGGTTAATAGCGCGGACACCAATTTTTGCATACGAGTTCATTTTGATGGATAAACATGATATCTATTATGAACTCATTCTGCAGCCAGGATCATTTTCTCACGAGGAAACTCCTCAAGAAACTTTGTTTACGCGTTCAATTTTGATTGATACAGATGATTTTATATTGACCTCATCCTGCAACCAGGATCATCTCCTCGAAAGGGAACTCCTCAACGATTAATAGCATGAATACGAAAAAATTTTTGAGATAATGATGCGTTGTCAGAAATAATTACGACTTAACAAAAAATTCAAAAATAAAATTATTAAAAAAAAAACATTGGAGTAAATAACAACGAAAAGGAATAGGTTTCATAAAAGCTTGTCACGTATTGTTTTTCTTTGTCTCTTCTATTTACTCCAAGGTTTATTTTCATCTTTTAAGTGCATTTTCACAAAAGTTTATTTTTAAAAAGGGTTTTTTTTTAATTTAAACTATTTTCCGGTTATCTGGAGAAAGTCTTGAGATTTTGTGCTACTACTTTTAAAAAGAGTTTGGTTTGAGGCGCAAATTGGTAAGGTGGATGGAAATGATGCCAGCGTAGGCAGTAGAAAGGTAATAAGTCCAGTAAAGCAAACACGGCAGACAAGGAAGGATCTTTACCATATAAAGTCAATTCTTGCATAATGGTTTGGAATGATACTTGCATTCCAGATCTTATTATTCCTTTTGAATTACGCTGTAGTATTCTATTGTAAACGTCACTTTTGGCCTTGAAACATGGAAAGGTTATCAATGACTGTCAGTGGAGGTGTGCATGACCTTTACATCATCATTCGGTGGAATAATGTATCAGCATGTGAGCTTTGCACTGCTACACCAATAGTGGCGTAATTCCAGCACAATGACAGTTAATTAAAAAGCTATTTGAAGAATTATTGCGTGGTCTGATAGTGTGACAGTCCCGGGATCTCGAGACCTTGACTCCTACTCCGTGATCGATCGATGTTCGCGATGGCAGTTGTGAAATTTTACCAGAATAATATGACTTATTGTTGTTAATGTCTTCAGACAATATTCTTTTATACAATTTCAATGTCACGTCCAAAACATTTGTATTGAATCGATTTTCAATTGATAGATTTTGTATAGTTTGACGTCAACCGTATATAATAAAACATTGAGCACTGTAACTAAAATAAATATTCACGAAAATCTGGACCGTAAAGGATTCATATTAACGCGGCAGACGACAATTTGAATAAAATCGGAAATTAGCACAGCACAAGAAATAAACCTTTAACTTAAAAATAATAAAAAACAAAACATTATGTCCGTTCAGTGTTAGAAGTTATTATTGGACGAAGCAACCGCAAAAGCAGTTTTGCATTTCAGCCAGGTAGAGCGGCAGAGCAGATGTTTTGCATACCCCGAATGAAGTCCCAAAATGTCATTGACTTCCATTAGATATAACAAAAACGTCTAACAGGTTTAAAAAGGCAGCTGTTTTATTGTTAGCCCACTCTCCAGGGTGAGCTAAAAGCTTGAAGAAGTAACCTACTGCCCTAAAGTCGTGTTTTTGGGATATATAATTAGAATTGCTAAAACGATTACCCCTTATTCTTCTTTAGTCACGACCCTCAGTAATTCTTCTGAGCAAGTGTTCCGGCATTTGGTTTTTTAGTTCTGACTGACTTAATAAATGACGCAAGACATGGAATAGATTTCTTATCATAGGCGGAAGGCGGATGATGAGTGACCTAACAAATACTAAGTTTTTAACCTTTTTTACTCGACCACGGCAAAGTCGTGAAAGGAGGAGTTATGATTTTAATGTATTTCTATATGCATAGCTATTTATTGTAGTTGTACCGAAAAACGTCAAGCTAGGGTGTGTGCATTGCCCCTGTTTCTCAAAAAAATATATATCATCCAAGTAAAAGAAATTGCGAAATCGATACTTAACAAGGATTTGTGTGTGATACGATAGCTAAAAAGGGTAAAATAAAAACTTTTTTGGAAAAAAATAGCCGACTTCCCAAAAAAACACAAAAAAGTGGTAAGAACCTTCAGAAGCTTCCTTCCTTCGGTACCTTTCGGAGTTTCTTGTGTTAGGTACCTTCGGAAGTCGGTGGCAAAAAAGTCAATGAAACAAACAATAGTTACCCACTTCCGAAAGTAAAGTTATTTTACACTATTTTATGTGGTTTTTTTTAGAAGTCGGTAATTTTTTGCAGAAAAGTTTTTTCTTGTGTGTGAAACAGCTTAAAAATCACCCGTTTCCTCAACTATTTCACACATTGTTATTTTAGAGTTATTTTTGCTTATTAGTGCGTTATTTTTCAAAAAATTTGTCGACACGTAGCCGGCCGTGCAATCGCCCCGAGAGGTCAACCCGTACAAGCCCGTTAGGCCACTCACAGGTCCAGTTTGTCATGCTGTTACTTTTGTCGCCGCTTCTTTTTGTCTAATCCTAAACGAGGTAAAAATAAAAGAGCTGACCAACACCGCACCAATCGAATTGTAAGACTTGAAGCCAGTACAAAAACATGTTTTAGTAGAAATTCAGACTAGCAACATTATGTTCCGTTAGCTGAACCATGCTAGCAGAAATAAAATAAGTATCGTATTATATTATTGTGATGAGACGAGAGGCATTAAGACACCATGCAGCAGTATACAGTCCCGTTGTAACATGCAGACGGAAATATTAATATCGTGTGATGAATGACCACTTGCAACAAGCCGAGGGGAAAATAGATACCCACAAGACATACGTTCGGTCCGAGTGCAGACGGCTTCAATGTGTTTTATTTAATAACATGGATGCACGGGCAATTTGTTCAAGTTCGTGCAGCATGGCAGAACGATATTACAATGTGTACTTTAGATCGTTTTACTCACACAAATTGTTGGGTAGTTGCTCGTAAATGGATAAATCTAATAGATCTATGGATTTGTAACCGGAAAAATGAGGGAAATACGAGTTTTAAACTAGCTTTGTCAAGAAAATGACCATATTATGGTGTTATTAGGCAAGGTTGTTTTATGAACACAAATAACGTCTTCCCTTCGTTTAGAATCCGATCGAATTTCGTTTTCAGCCCCTAACGCAAAATTAGTCCGAATGTAGCCCGAATGTCGATTTTGTTTTCGGCCAAAAAATCAACCAATTTCTGCCTCTACATCTTCTTCATTAACTCAACAGTAAGTTCAAATAGGTAGAGAGAGAACCTTATAGATAATAACAATGTAGAATGAAAACTGAATTTTCAGTCCTGAAAATTCGATATTAGGTACAGATCAAGATTATTTCTTCATTCGCAAAAAAAGAACTTATATTCTTTGTACCCTTTCACCCTACTATCTTCTACAGTTCGTACAACTCTGACAACAACGTCTAAATCTAGGTATTCACTGACTGTCCTCGCAGAGCGGCCAACGTCCTACTAATTCACAAAAAAAACTGCCACTAAATAAAAAGTAGCCGCCGCTATGTTATCAGATTTGTAAAATAGTAGTGATGTGTTATGTAAATAGATTTCAGTTCTGAATTGCATTTAGATTACTCATTAACATAGAAATACATATGTTGTATTTCTGACTAGCAAAAGCTACACGTTCGTGATAAGAAAATTGTGCTTTTAAAAAAACTTTTATGTTGAACATAAGCTTAACTTGTTCTTTCCGTTAACTACAGTACCACGTTCCTGAATAACATAATCATAAATATCATTAACCACAGCGACCAGACTTCAGAAAATTACCTGACTAACGTTTTATCCTATGCCGAATAAGTTATAGGAAAATAAAACACAAGTCCCTATAAATATAGGAATTAATGTCTCAGTATATTTTCAAGATGCCTTTTCCTGTTCCTTGGAAGCTGATTAGGAGAATCTGCATTTCATATGAGATTAATGGTGAGCTTAGGCAAAAATATGGGCTCTTAAGTTCTTGGGAAGCGGCTTATTTCAGTTTAGGACCGTCAGTTTAAACCATGTCTTCATCTCACCAATATTGAATCAATGAGCAAAAAAACTGACGTTTTAATAAATATTGCTGTCAGATCAATGCGAAATCAACATTTCTTACGAGTGGCTATAGCTTTTGCTCGCGGCTTCGGGGCGAGGTCGGAAAGAGTCCCTTGGAAACGTACTACCGGGATGAAAAGTATCCTATACCCAGGTGATGGTCTAACCGTTTGCCATAAAATATCAATTCAGTAGCTACTGTGTGAAACGGCTACAGACAGACAGCCAGACGTAGCCCAAGCCTTTGCATTAATAAAATATTTTATGAGAGATGTAGATCGCTGCGTTTGCGCACAAATAACGTGTGTCAGGGAGGTTCGAGTGCGCTAACGTCGGCTCGCGGGTCGCGGTCAACGGCCTTGACATTGTACCCGTTTTGTGTTTACATCTTATTTGTATTCTTTAACGACACGCATAATTATCGTCATTTAATGCAATGTAGTCACGTGAAGAAACTTTATAGCTGTTATAAATAAACAGTTGCTGTATGAGTTTTTCAGTAAAGTGTTGTTATTTATTCAGCAGCAGATCGACCCCAGACGACGCGGCATACATTAAATTTAAGACGATTTTAACGCTACTTGGAGAGAACTCACCTGCCGTTAATAAAGACGACCTTTGGTTCGTTTTCTACTGCTCCCGTAATCGCAATGATCTTAGTTTGTCAAAGAAAGGGTGTAGGCTCAGCATCCAAATAGCGTTGCGTAGCCTAAATACTGTTACAATTAGTTCAAATAACTGCTGCACATTAGCAGTTTCTTTAACCAAGACAATATTACGAAATCAGGTTAATTTTTATCGAGGCCATAGGCTCTTGGAATGCAGATTTATTTTTCTAGCACTTGGAGCTCGTGGATTCAACTTTAAAATTCGGCCAGCTATGTTTCCCGCATAATTAAAGTTGAATGAAGCCGATTCAACACTGAATACCAAAAGACAAAGAGGTGCAGTATTTTACTTGTGAATGGATTTGAATAAGATAGAAATAATTTAAGGATTTTGTTACTTTTTCGTGATAACTAGCCTGTGCACCGAAGAACAGACACAAGTAATATGCTTATTGCATGGTGCTATGTAATAAAGTACCTAAGCAGGTATTACAAGCACGTAGCTGAATGATGTTCATGACAGTATATTCAGACACTCCTTCAAGGAGTTACTGCACTCATGACAGTGTATTCACACACGCTTTTAAGGAGTGACTGCATAGTTAATTAGGTTTAATTTTTATAGAAAACTGCTATTAATACAATAATGTTGCAGGATCTTCCGTGAAGAATGCAGGAGACTGCACAAGAACAGACAATACGTAGTTTTGGGAGATTATGTTGGAACTTTCTATTTCTCATTCATTACATTCTTTCTTAGATTCATGTCTCTTTGCCAATATTATAAAGGTGAAGTTTTTCAATCGATTTCATAAATTCTGTCACTGATGGAAAACTGTTACCCATAGAGTATATAACCACTAGAGAGCTTATATAGTAAGCGCTAGATAAACGTGGAATAAAGTTCATTGCCCTTTCTTTAATTTCTCTGCATAGGTACGCGGACAATAAATTATAAATCGTTTTTCATTACTAAAAAAAGGAAAGGATCACGATAGATGTCGATTCAGGACAGCTTTATGTCATTATTATTGTTTTCGGAATTAAGTATGTCAATAATGTATGTGGGTCAATGACCGTTATTCCACGTTTATCTGGCGCTTACTATAGGCCGATTTCTTCTAAGTACACGACTCACTACCGCGGGCCGGGGGACGAGGAAGAACGCGCGACTGCAATTGGTCAGTTCAAGGTCAACTTGCATAGGTATGCATATCGTTAGGGCTGATCTATTTGAATAGGGGTAAACAGTCGATATCGATAAAATGGATTTTAACATTATGAAAAATACTCAATTAAAATTGTATAAAATTATCCTGCACAGATTGGTCCCGGTCGGTGACAGAAAAATATTTTTTTCAAATCGGTCCAGCCATCTTCAAGTAATCCGGCAACATAAATACATAAAAAATCCGACGAACGTATAACCTTCTCCTTTTTTAAAGTCGGTTAAAAGTAGCTAAGTATTTTTTTGCAGTACTTGAATTTAATAACTTTTTTATTAATTTAAATTTTATAATTGTCGATATCAACTTCGGATATTTAAGGTGACAGCACAGGTTTTTACGATAAACATACAAAGGGAAAGAAAGGGATAAAATAATTAGAATTCTCTAACGAAAGAATAGATACGTTTCCAAAAGACATCAACGCGGAAATCAAACGTGTGCTCTTTCACCCAGCCGCCATTTTAACGAGACCTCTGCGGTCGCTCATAATCTGATTAAATCAAAAATAATTTTGTTACTGTTTACTTACCGGTGAAAAGTTATGCCATCCTTTTTGTAACTAGATATTTTGGAATGTTTCCCACACCACTTCAACGCGCATGAAGGCATTTTGATGCGTTATAATTGCATAAAAAGTTTTAAAAATTGCAATAATTTAGTCGTAACTCGATCATAAAATATGTACAATGTTAATTCAGTCGAACAGTTCTACAATGAAAAGGAGTAAACCGTAGTCCGCTAGTAGGAAACAAAGTGAACCAAATATTAAAATTCCTAGTACCTACCTAGGCACGACTGCTTACCGCAAAGACAAAGTACTCGTGGTCAACGTTTACTTGTTAGCTTAATGCTTCCATTGAAGGGCAACACTGAACGCTGCGAAGGTTCTATGCGACACGAAGAATGCTTATGTAACTACAAAATATATTCCGGTCTAAAACTGTTGTTTTAGTATACTTAGTGTCGATAATCCGTTGCCCACTGGACTCGAAAACCTACACAGGGTAGATTTTCAATGTTGTCACGCCAGACTTAGAACAAAATATGAGAACTGAGAACACTCAAACGTTATAATTTATTCCTCAAAACATTGAAATGGAACCAATGCTTCTAGAAGAAGAAACCATAAAAAACCGACTTCCAAAAAAACACTAAAAAAGTGGAAAATAACTTTACTTTCGGAAGTCGGTGACTATTGTTTGTTTCATTGACTTTTTTGCCACCGACTTCCGAAAGTAAAGTTATTTTCCACTTTTTTAGTGTCTTTTTGGAAGTCGGTTTTTTTTTTGCAAAAAAAAAAAAAGTTTTTATTTTACCCTTTTTAGTTATCGTATCACACACAAATCCTTGTCAAGTATCAATTTCGCAATTTCTTTTACTTGGATGACATTTTTTCCAGTTATTTTGATTTCAAAACCAAACTGCTGAACCGATTTTGATGAAATTTCTATGGGACCAATCGGGAAGTAAATCCATTTAGATAAAAGAAGAATTTTTCAAATCGGTTCATAAATGACGGAGATATGAGGTAACAAACACAAAAAAAAAACACAAAAAAAAAAACATACAACCGAATTGAGAACCTCCCCCTTTTTTTGAAGTCGGTTAAAAATAGCAATCAGCGCAATCGATACCAAAGACAGCAAGTCCCCAATTCACACCCACGTAGACTTGTCACGAAAAAAAAACTCTACAAAATCGTCTGTAAATCTGCTTTTGCTTGGCGCAGCGAGCAACAAAATAATTCTCCCACCAAGAGTTTCCCTAAGTCAAATAAAATCTTTACTAGGACAGCGTGCAATAGGGGACACACCACACACAATAATCGTTCATCTCCGTCCTCCCACACTCTACTTCTGCATTTAACAATGAATGACAATACCAACACAGCTGGACGTCGAGTGTTTCCATCTTTTCACCGTAAATGCTTCGACGACGCGGAAGTAACCTTCCTGTCATTATGAATCGTTAACTTGAGGGGTGATTACCTATAATAAGTGCGGGCAAACGCCACAGCTTCCCAAGACCTGTTTATTTGCACAAACTTAGCGTAAGCGTCCAGGATTAGCTTCTGGCTAGCAATTGACGATGCTATATTTAGATGCTCCACCAATACTACCGTTCCATCGAACTCATTTTTCGAATGTCCGAATTTAATTAGCGGTAACAATTAATGACGTCTATTAATTAAAGTAACTAACTGTTCATTAAGAGCTTTTTATGAGTGTAATAGGAATTTTATAAAAGCATTTCAACAAAAATAGATTCACACATGCAAATTGCTCCAGTTAAAAAACTTGTTTAACTGACCGGTAATGTTGGCTGGAACCGAAACACATTTATTCTAGAAAGCTAATAAATCGAGATCAGTTAGTAGTATCGCTGGTAAAGTCATTAGTGCGTAAATTCATTGGCATTACCTCGTACAGCCTGCGCCGGCGCCGATCGGCTCCGTCAAAAGGACGATGCAAATAGCAATTTTATATGTGTTTTTAACTGTACCTAAGTTGGTCAATAAAGTGTATTTAATTGATGATTGAGCAATAATAGCATAGTTGCTTTCTGAAAAATTATAATAGTTTCTTAGGGTAAGGAAAACTCGGAAACTACTTATAAATAGAGAGGATAATGTGATCCTGGTATGATTATGGTAAATTATTGTATAATGCGAAGGGTAAATGCAAATTTCTATTTCAAGAATGATGACAAATTATCTCGTAATTCACATGTGACAGAAAAAACAACATGGTATGACTGGCGCTGACTTTAGAAGATAATGCTACTGTCAGAGTACTATGAGAAAAGTCCAATAATCTAGACTTTTTAAATCACTCAATAATAACGATGAAACACAAAGACCAGCAGAACACAACAGGGATAATAATTTGTAGGAGCAAAAAAGCAAGCATAATTGCAAAGCTGAACAAATTCCCAGAGACAGTTGGGTAAACCCCGTAATATATAGCTTCGATTATGAGTTTTTGCGGTTTCAGAGCTTCTGGCTATTCAATTTAGAGCTAAATTCTTTCTTCTTGGTGCTTTGTTTTGACTTTATCGATTAATTAGTTAAGGAAAACGTTTTTGTCTTCAGTAAATCGCGTAGTATCAGATAATTAGCTACGAAATCTTTTACAAATACGTTTTTTTTTTTTGATAAATATAAATCTGGATGAATGATTTTGAAACTTAAGTAATGATTATTAGTATCGTCTCCAAAGGACATCGGGCAATATGTTTTGCCTTGACACTTATGAATTAAATTTATTCATTCAGCTCTTGCAAAGTTTCACCTTTATCTATTGACGGCCTAACTTCACCCATTGTAAGAAGCAGTTTTTGGAGGAGGCCCTCAATGGGATGGTGACGTATTTGAACCTATAATTAATCATGAGTTCAAACCATAACAATACACCCAGGATAAGGTTCACCATAACGATAGTCCTTTATTTAGCTATCTACCTACATGATTTGGACGATTACTATATCTACATAGACTATGTCTTTTAGTTCAAAATCTTCCGTCCTGGGTTTCTCGGAACTATTTTGTTGATCCTAAATTAGAAGATTAGCTGCGATGTAGTCACGAACTTTTTTTACGACTGCGGTAATGAGCGTTACTTCCGAGATGTTTCCTCACTTATGTTCAAAGTTTTAATAATAGCACTGGTATGAATCATACGTCTGATAATGTGGTTTTCAGAATGCCTTGAATTTCACAAAAAAACATCTCGTCTGTTTTATTTCTACGAATTGAGGTGTTCCTAGTTTTTGATCCCTTTGTAATAAATAAGGTGCAGTACAGACAGATCAGATGCATGCAAAATTTTACAATTAGGAGTCCGTAGTCAGAATGTCGGAGCACAGTAAGATAATTTACCCTAAATGACGGAAACATACCGTTTATGCAGCGTTGCTACATGAGTCGTGCTTACAATTAAAACAGAACCTGAATTACCCTTAGGTTTGGTACCTTGAGACATCTTTATGTCTTTGAATAAGATCTCCCAAATAAGGTAACAGGTGATTACAGGTGGTAATCAACGATAACGTTTTGAACTAAAGAAAGCTTTAATGTTTCGAAAGTTTTTCGCAGTATCCAAATACATTTCAGGTTTTATAAAAGTGAAACGTCTTGTTTTGCTTAGATATGGAAATACCACAAAAAAAAAACAAGAATAATAAATTAATATCTGAAAGTCTGACAACCGATGATTAAAAAACAACAAAATCAACATCAATTAGCTCAGACAGCACTTAAAATATTTATTGAGCACACAAAAATAATCTATGTCACGCAGCAGGCGGCGCCGGCGCAAAACCGAAGACCGGAATACTTAGCGGTGATAGTTCAATCTTACTATGATTGACGTCTAATCACCATCCGATAGACTAGACAGGGGTAGGGTTGCCACGCGTCCAGCTTTTTCCGGAATTCTACCTCAATGTCCGGAATGCGGGGGAATTACGGAAATTACAAAAATGAGAAAATACTAAAATATTTTTAATGAAATCTATATGATCACTTACAAAGGTACATAAAAATAAATGTAACTAGCGTTTCTGATTCATAGTTCATGCAACCGGCAATGTTCTGCAACAAATCTTTATCATTTATCTTTGTAAAAAATCACGCAAAAAAAAAAAAAAAACTATACTGCACAATTCAAAGGAAGGAAAAGTCCAGATATTTCTTCAAATGTCCGAAATTTTCTCCGGAAAACTTATTTATAGTTCTGGGAACCCTAGACAGGGACGAGCTAAGCCGCTCCGAAAAGAGATTAAGTAACATTAACGGTTTGCGCTCGGTTAACGGTTAAACCGGAACACATAATTACATTTCTAGTCGAATGTCGTGCCGTTGTTTCAGGCGGGTTTAATTCATGCAGTTTAGTGCTTGAGCTGTTGGACATCACTCACGGAGTACGGTATAGTAATGAGTTAGACCCTGCTGGCTGCATTTCATGGTTTGCAGGTGTGGCGTCGAAACATTTATTGTTTTGACTTACGTTTGAAAGAATCTAAGATGCAACATAGCACTTGTGGTGAGCTCTTTGTGTACACTTATTACAATACTAACTTATGGGGCTTCGCCCGCGAGGAGTTCGGTAATAGTCCCATGGGATCGTACTACCGGAATATAAAGTATATTATATGATAATCTAGGTTATAAACACTGATATATAGGTTATAAAACTGTGTGCCTAATTTCATCCAAATCCGTCCAGTAGTTTTTGCGTGAAAGAGTAACAAACTTCCATTCATCCATCCGCATCCAAGCTTTCGCAATTATACCATTGAAAGATTGTATGTTTAGATGTACGGGGTAATCTTTGGAACTAGTGATCCGATTCCGAAAATTATTTCACTGTTAGGAAGCTACATTATCCCTGATTGCCATATAAAACGTTCCCGTAGGATAATTCGCGACCATAACGAGGGCAAAGCTGGGGGCAACAGCCAGTTGGAGATATAGAGCTCACGATGGATATTAGCATTCATATACTTTTAGGAGATAAGGAAATTGAAAGGTAAATGTATGTCAACTGCTTGGTATCAAGAGAGATTTACAATCTCTAAAGGCAAAATGTTTTATATCTATTTCACGTAGGCGTTGTGATATACGATATCTGTGTCTAGTGGTCGCTAGCGCTACTTCTGAGCATGAGGTTCTGGGTTCGACCTAGGCGGTCGAGCAAGGTGTTATTGAGTTTTTCCATCAGTAATTTCTCAATAGCAGCCACAGAGTCTGAGTTCGTGGCCGGTTGAGGGGAATACAATGGGACTTAAACTAAACTGGTTAAATATAGGTGTACTATCAAGCCTCTGGAACTCTTCGGGAATTACATGCTTGATGTTCATCATCACCTGCCTAGCCTTTTCCCAATTAAATAAATATCGCTGGACATTACACACAGCGCTATCTGGTGCCACACTAAGCAACGAGGCTTGTGTCGTGGACACCAGATAGTTGATATACTACGTAGATACTTTTTGTTTGTAAATACATACTTATTATACATATAAACATCCATGACTCGGTAACAAATGTCCATGCTGATCACACAAACACTTGCTCCTACCGGGATTCGAACCCGGAACCCTATGAACGTAAGGCAGCCTCACTACCGCTGCGCCATTCGGGTCGTCAAATTATGTTGGGGTTGGCTTCCAGTCTAACCGGATGCAGCTTTTCAGTATTTCACATGGAGCGACTACGTATCTGAACCCCACAACCCAGTTAGTACTGGGCAATACAATACCCCTTGGAAAGACTGGATGACAGTCTTTCAGGCCACTGACTACCTGTAACGTCTGTCAAAGATCTACAATTGACAGCCGGGACCAACGGCCGAGGCTCGGAGTAAACTCGGTATGTAATGGGTGGTCACACTGGTCACCCATCCACGGACCCAGGCAAGCGCAGCTTACTTAACCTGAAGTTCGAAAGGAGCGGCTGTTATTATTTAGCTCAACATAAAATAATCGTGATAGAGCAACATTAGTGTGAATGAACTTGACCTATAAAGAAAGTGACCCTTAAATTCGATGTTACGGGTTAAAAGCAGGTGTGGAGTACACGTTAAGGGCAAAATTGATGACACTGTACGTTTCCTTAGTAGGTAATATACTTGACCTTTCGTTGGTTGTTCTGTAAACATTATGCCAACTTTATTACTGTCTATCCGTTAAGGATTTCAAGAATGTTAATGCTAATTGTAATTAACTGTCTACATTTTACAAATATATGAACGAAGATAAAACTAGATAGTTATGGTAGATAACTCGATAGTTCCCGATATATTTGACTGCCACGATGGTTTCTTGGTCGCAAGCGTGTCTGCTGAGCATGAAGGTCCTGGGTACTATTCCTGGATCGGGCAGTGTTATTGGGTTTCCCATCAGGAATTTCTCAGTAGCAACCACTGAGTCTGGATATCTGCCCGGTAGATGGCAATAGGCTCGCCCCCTATTACATGGGACTTAAAAAACATAACTGTCGACATGTAAATGCTAAGAGGGAAGGACTAATGGACCAAAATAGCCAGTAGCCCAGTGGTACCCAAAAAACGGAAAGAAAGGGAGGTAGACCACGCTGGCCCAACTATCATCTTGCATCGCATGCCCTGTCACCTGCGCAGTTAGCGACTTTTTGACTGAATCAGTGAACTGAGTTCAAGTGGCTGAACTTTGTACCAAACATGTTTGAATTTTTTGCTATCGATACGCTTTGAAGAAGAACCACAAAAGATGGGACGATCATATTAGACAGGTCGTCGGAACAACATGGGACGAGTGGCCGGAGGGAGAATGGAGAAGATCGGAGGAGACTTTTGCCGACTGACAAACGGACATACACAACAAATACGGGAAATACGAGACCGATGATAATATAAAATACACGACATACACCTCCGTGCGTCAAATATCCACGAGTTTCCAGAAAACCTCTGGGTAGGTTAGGCTCCGGGTATTTGACAGTTTGATAAACTGTCCTCTACAAAAGGGAACCATCTCATCGTCATCATTTTAGCCGATAGGTGTCCGTTAACAGGTTAGTGAGGTAATATTATGAGAATTAGAAAGCACAGCATCACTTTTTCAAAGAACATAAGAACCAGAATACTCATTGCATTTGATCCTTTATCCCCCTGTCGCGTGTAAGAACGTGGACGAGGCCAAATGAGTAGGTACATATGTGAGGACCGTAGCGGCAGGTGGCTTTCTGTGGTTTCTGCCTACCCCGATGGGAAAACGCGTGAGTTCATGTATGTTTGTATCCAGTCTTCATGAGTATTAACAATAGCACAACACCCAACGAGAACTAACAGTGAAGGGGTCAATGATATAACGAACGTAGTTCTGACTTCGTTTAGGCTACGTTTACTATCAAAAAAAAACACTAAAAAAGTGGAAAATAACTTTACTTTCGGAAATCGGTGGCAAAAAAGTCAATGAAACAAACAATAGTCACCGACTTCCGAAAGTAAATAGTTATTTTCCACTTTTTTAGTGTTTTTTTTTTTGGAAGTCGGTTTTTTTTTTTGCAAAAAAGTTTTTATTTTACCCTTTTTAGTTATCGTATCACATACAAATCCTTGTCAAGTATCAATTTCGCAATTTCTTTTACTTGGATGAAATTTTTTCCAGCTATTTTGATTTCAAAACCAAACTGCTGAACCGATTTTGATGAAATTTCTATGGGACCAATCGGGAAGTAGATCCATTCAGATAAAAGAAGAATTTTTCAAATCGGTTCATAAATGACGGAGATATGAGGTAACAAACACAAAAAAAAAAAAAAAAACAAAAAAAAAACATAACCGAATTGAGAACCTCCTCCTTTTTTTGAAGTCGGTTAAAAATGAAAATTTATAACTACTTACTGTCATAAATCTGAAGCGATAGCGTGAGTAGCGAAAAGTGCTGTTTTATAACTTGCTATGATAATACTGAAACGTCTTTCGACTGAAAATATGATGATGATAATATTTACATATTTAAGTGTCGGATTACTTTATAAACTGGCTATTGGATACGAACTGTTATATAATAAAGTTTTTCAAACATCGGATTCATTTTCCTGAAGAATCCTCAATTGGAACATATGCAGCGTATAGGTAAGTTGTTTAAAAGTATTTTTTTTTTAAATGTAGTATAAGGTTTTTCGCAGGAAAGCCATTCTTATGTACCCACTCTAATATTTTAAATTCACAAGTGATTCTGTTCATCTGTCTGTTACCATTTCACGCCTTATCGGTAGAACTACTCAGATTCTAACTTTGGCAGATCAGCGGGTAGCCCATGAACGGGTTTAGGGCAAAGGATACTTTTTTTCCCAGTAGACCGTAGTCACTGTATCCTGTGGATAACTTACGAACCTCTACTCGGGCAAAGTCGCAGGGCAAATGTAGTAGTATCACAAAATTTTCAAAGCAAAATACCAATTACTTATACCTAGGTAGGTAATTACAATGTACATAAAAAAAGCCCACGTAGGTAGAGAAAATCCGAGCGATGACGCAAATTATTTGCGTGCCATTTCTAGACACTTGGCTCGCGATTTACTTCAGTATTTTCAGTTAACTGGGAGCTTTTACTTGTGTTTTCATTGCGAAAGCCGGATTACTGACAGTGAAAAGTGATCAAAAAGAAGGAAAGGTAAGGTCCGAAGCAAAACCTTTAGTAAGTTATTTCATTTGTGATCGCGTAAACTTCGCAAAGCATCTTTATAAATAAAAGCCGTGCCATATTAATATATACCGGTGTAAAAATTCCCCGAAATACTTGAGTGATTTTCCGCTGTTAGGTACTGTTTACCTTCACGTAGGTATATAATGTTCAATATTATATTTCCCGTTATCCACTTATTATGTACACTAATATTTAAAAAGCAAGCACGAAAGTAAAGATGACAAAATTTATGCTAATTCAAATTCCAATAACAATTTTGATGATAATTTCTATCTACATAACCAAATCGCAAAGAAATACCTACCTAAGAATTATGTTTCATACAAGATTAAAGTACATGCTTAATTTGGTATGTTTTGTTGTTTTCCTTCACTAATCTTACTAACTTCCTTATGTTCTAAGAATACTATCGTGCAATCTTCCAAACACATCTAAACTATAACATTTAAGAATAGACACGTACTACACACCCACCTACTTATTACTAAGATAAAATATTTGTTGTTAAATGTCGGAAATTCTGAATAAGGGTACAATTCTGAAGACGACGGCAAACCGCAGACGGCATCGCTCGTGCCTGCCGCACAACCGCATTAAAAGACTGCAACTTGAATGTATGTCTGTAATTCTGTACTGTGATGGTGACTGGGCCACCTCCTGTTGCGGTCGAGCAGCCACCCTACCAGTGCTGTCAGTGACATCGCTAACAGAACGATTACAGTTTTTCGGTTTTGATTAAATGAGTTTTGCGAAACTGAAGAAGAGAATAGAGCAGTTGCCGTCATAGACGTAACGTCGTCTTCAGAATCGGAACTACAGCGGAACTGACACTTGCGTTTAATGTCAACCACAAGACAGCAACGCCCCTGTCGTCTGAGGTCTGCTGTCGTGGTGGAAATGTACCTTAAAAGATGTCTGACGTAACCGGTACAAGCGCGAATCACGTTTCGGATCGTCGCATATCATCCGTTGTTGATGAACTATCCGTGAACGTCAGAGGTATACGTCACTGAAACTGCCAGCTACCATTCAATAAACTGGTAGGTTTACTAAAATCCAGAAATGGTAAAGCAGGTTCCGATAACAGAATAATAAACTACTGCTTTGTGAACACAGTGAAATACTTTTAAATATCCTGTTGCTAACTTCTGCAGATGTGCTTCCCATTGCAAATCTCAATCCGTTGCCAAATGCTAAACAAACGTCCATGTCTGCGAAAAAAACCAACAATGGTAAGAAAAACAAGTAATTATCAACAGAAGTTAATGGATTTCGCAAAGGTATTTTTTTCATTGAAAACTTTGTTGTCAAAATAACAACGACGCATAGATATTCTTTACGATTAGCAGATTTTTTTGAACCGAAACGCGTGGAAGTTTGAACAAAACTGCAAGACAAGACAAAGAGGCAGACTACAGAAAACTCATACTACGGATAGATTGCGGGAACGATATCATTATGGTTCTGAAGCCTAAGGAATTCAGTATAACACAAGTATTGCGTGGAGGGCCTGGAACCGAAAAATTAGGACAAGGGATTAAGGGATAGGGCCAAAGGTTTTTTAGGCGGAGGTGTTCCTACACTAAATCAACTGTGCACCAGTTCTATCTATGTACTGATCAGTGGGAATACGCCAATACGCCATTATAGGTGTATTCCCGCTGTCCCCACTGCCATGTCGTGTCAGCGGTAGACAGCGGAAATTGATTAAAATAATTAAAAGTTATTCCCGTTGTCCCCACAAGTGGGAACACGAGCGGTGGGGACAGCGGGAATACGCCTTAGCTTAAGCGTTTGTTTTTTTGATTAAAAAATTGATTGAACGTGCTAATCTCGGGAACTACTGGTTCGAATTGAAAAAATGTTTTAGTGTTGGATAGCCCATTTATCGAGGAAGGCTATAGGCTATACATACAACATCACGGTGCGATTAATAGTTGCGAAGCATCCAACAAAAATTTTACGCAGACGAATTTGCGCGGGTCAGCTAGTTTAGGATATAAAATAGCGTAAATAAGCCAAGAGGCAGAAGTGCAAAAATTATAGAAATAAAAATCGTAGCGTTAACCTCTCTGACTCACCGTAGATCAACGAGAATCGTGTAATTATTAAAAGTTAATTAGCTACACTAACATCAAAAGCTTGAGTCTGATTGTCTCCTTTACATTCTGCATCTCCGAAGTAAGGTCATCTTGTCAATTTATGTTTATATAAACATTGCCAGTATTATTTAGTTTCTTGTATTGTTTGGAGGCTAATGACGTTATCCTTTACGTTCTTATGTTTAGAGCTAAAAGTATTTATTTTTTGTCGTTTCCAATACAACATTGGACGATTGTTTTGCAAATAAAATGCTATTGTTAAGGTCCCTTCTAAAAGTAGTTGTTTACAGATAATTGTATTGTATACAGATATTTGTAATTAGCTTTGATTATGGGATTTACGTATAGAGTTTCAATCATAAACATGCACGAAGCACCTAATAAGAAAGTAAGTGTAGCCATTCCATGCTCCATTGAATATGATCGGTACCTGCACTATATTACCTAAAGGGTAGACTCGCTACGTCATCAATTACGCAGATTCCCTTCGTCAGGTCTCAGTTATTCCTATCTCTCCAATATATTTCAGTAGTTTCTGCCCGCGACTTCGCCCGCGTGGCACTTGGTAACAATGCAGCTTTCTACCAGTGAAAGAATTTTAGAAATCCGTCGAGTTGTTTCGGAGATTACCTTCTCCATCCAAACTTAAAAACTTTAGCTCGTTATAATATTAGTTCTGAAGTTTTGATTTTCCAAATGATTCAGCTGTATTTATCTATCAACAACAAGTCAATATTGTTGTCAGAGTCTCAAAAACTATTCAATAATCATCTGACGATGCACCCCGCTGCCACAGACAATGAATGATGTTTTTTTAGCCAACTTAACGAACCAATGACTGCACGATTCTAAAATTAGCGACAAATTAAAACCTTCGATGGAACTTTATGAATGACAGATCAATAACAACTCGTGTTTGGCGTACTTTTAGATGAATTAATTGATTGATTGCAACTACAAGTGGCTGCAGTTACGATGGATCAACGAGTTTTAGGAAAAGTTCGTCAAGACTAATCGCTCTAATACTTATCTAATCTGCAGCTCTACTGTCAGTCATTTACATATATGTATGACAGTCTCTTTCTAAAGTGTGATGTGTCGTATTTTGTATGCCCGACCTTATTTTTGAGGTTCTTCAGAAAGGTCAGGTGAGTTAGTCGCAACCGGCGCGGCGTGCGTGTATCACCAGGTGTATGAACGTGAACGAGGTGAAAGGAGTAAGAATGGAACGTAGCAGGTGCGTTCAATAGTTTCTGCCTACCCCCATGTGAGGGGCGGAGAGGCTTGGTTTTATGTATGTATGTAGTTATTCCTATTCACTATACGTCACGGGCAGCATAAAAACTCTGGCACTAGGTTAGGCATTAAACACACGATAAAAGAAAAAAAAATCATTCAAGTTGAATAAAAGTTACGTAGCATCGCTTCACACGTAATCGAAGCTGTAAATAAAATTAGCAGTTTTTCAGCATGTTGAACAGCCTATTTTTAACTCTTTCACAATGTGAAAGAGTTAAAAATAGTCATAATTATGCACATGGCTTGGTTGCGAGCGATTATTTCGTGTGACGTTGATTTGCCATTGGCGCAAGTTGTAATGTCAACGTATGAATAAATGAGTCAGCGTAGACGCAAAAGTCGCGGGTAGCATGCAAATTGCAGACAAATGTTATAATACATATATTAAGTATTTTTAAAACGATACGATCATCGCTTTATATGGCGGTAACAAGATTGATACTGAGTATACATTGTTAAAATATATGCAATAGCTGATGACGCTTGAAGGAAATAGGAAAGAAAAAATGATACAGTTCAAACATCCATGCTACATTGCTTATAGGTATTATATTTAATTACGAAAGTTTGTCTGTCTGTTAACTTTCCCTGTTTTAAAGGCTAAACGGATTTCGATAACACATAGGACGGACATGACCTGGTATAAGACATAGGGTACATTTTATCCCAGAGTTACGTTCATAGGGGGTAATTTCTGACTTCCACGCAGGTGTAGCCGTGGGCAGAAACTAGTCTTATTATAATACAGAAATGTAAATGAATGTAACACCACGTTCTTTTCTTTTATGCGTCTAGCTATAAGCTCCCCATAAAGTCACGAATGGCTATAATGATAGGATCTAATAGTACCTAATAAATAACACTGTATGATTATTATAATAATAGATAACTAGCCAAAGATTCATAGTAACTCGGCTAAGAAAATCGATTCTTGAGTTCTGCGTGGGAAAACAAGAATTATAAAGTTCCACAGACAACAGCTTTAATTTAAATCCAGTTTTCCTCCTATTCTTTTGTTTTATGGTGGACTGCCAGTCTGCCAGGTTGATCTCGCGGTCGGACGCCCTGAGCATGGAGCATGAAGTCTTGGGTTCGCTTTCGAAGTTGGTCTATGTGTTGTCGGGCTATTTCATCAGGAATATCTCAGTCGCAGCCCGGAGTCTGGATTTGTACTCGGTTGATGTCAATAGGCTCGCCCCCTGTTATACGTGACTTAAACATAAGTTGCGAAAAGTGTCCGTTGGGTAGGATGGTACACCTCTCAGTCTAATCCATCAGGAAGTCATCTTTTGCAACATTGGAGGTCATAAGGCTCTGGAGCAATTTTTTATAGATATATATACACCGAGATACTTTTTATATTTCTGTAATACCTACTTCTGTATAATTCACTTTGCATAGCACAGCAGCGGTAAACAGATTTGTCTATTGATAGGTAATTCTAGAAAGGTCACAGACCCCAGATATGAAAGATTCAAAATTTGTTTATTGAGCGCGTATGAATCTTTAGTTCTTATTCAGAAAACGTCTTGCGCCAACCCCAAGTAACAAGGGACAAGGGCAGGAAGATGATGATAAACTTATTTCTTACTAGCTTATGCCAGCGGCTTCGCCCGCGTGGAGTTCGACAATCACCATCCACCATACCACACCACCACCACCACGATACCACGGGATCGTCCTACCGGGACGAAAAGTAGCCTATGTGTGTAATGCTAATCCAAACTATCTCTGTGCCAAATTTCATCCAGATCCATTCATCCGTTCTGGCGTAATTGAGTAACAAACATCCATCCAAACTTTCGCATTTATAATATTATATATATATAAATAGTATATTAATAGATATATATATATTTATATATTAGTATAGAAGTATAGATAGCAATACGATACAATGTCGCTTATCTATTACCAAAACGTAGCATTAACATTCCTCAACGCAGGATCAATAAACAGTTGATTTACGCAGACACGCTGATGTTAATCAACCATGGCTATCGACAACTGAAATCAGTATGAACGGATTTAGTTGCGGTCAAGATCACTAACACTATGTATAACCACAATACATAGTAGCTATGTATAAACATAAATGTCATATTGCATTCCTAGCGGATATTACATGCATACGCCTGATGTATAATAGTATAAAATGAGCCTGGACGCAATTGTCCTAGGTCGTCCAATTTTTGGTTTTAGGACATGTCAGTTTTCTCATGGTCTTTTTCTTATAATTTTTTGAGAACTGGCGATAAAATAAATTATATAAATTACCTGTAAGGAAATTGACTTCACGATTTACAACTGGTAAGTCATGGCAATCCAATAGGCCATCGCTAATTCTGTCTAACGATTATTTTAAATTTCAAAGAGATTCATAACGCCTGACTAACACGGTTCACTTTATAGAATTTTTATACAAGGTGTTGCTTTGCATCCTTGTCAAATTGAAGGAGGTAACTATGCTAATGATTCTCGACCCGAATCTATAATGAAATGAGTAGGTAATTTTTTATATTTTTTTCTTAATATCGGAAATCGATAAGTGTAACACCGCCCGTATAATACTAGCCCTATAACCGCGCTATCACGGTAAACGGACGGATAAACGGGTGATTCTCCTCTTTTGAAAAGGGCTTCATTCTGAAATAGTGTCAAATTAAAACAACTAAAAAAAGCAGCATTTATTATTTTATTATTGACCAGATACCGTAATTGATTATTTACGTCTTCTATGACAACCTCCTAAATTTTGACGAGGTCGCAAAACTACACCTTGTTTATTAATTTAATTTTTACATATTTCAATTAGAACGAAGCATCCAATTGAATCATAGCCTTCAGCCGAACCATATAAGATTGGCATAAAGGTGCTAAAGTAATAAGATCCTACAAGAAATAATTTTCCTGTTTACTGTACAATCTAATAAGAATCACATTAGTTAATGATTTCCTGTAATAACAATACAATAGGTCGTCTTAATAATGAGCTGAAACTCTTTCAGAACAAAACGTCGCAAGTCTTTCAAAAACGAATAAATTGCTGACACAATAAATGCAAACGTTGACAAGTTAAAGTGAATGGATTTATTTTGCGGAATTTAAGAGATAAACATGAGTAATAATACTTCTTTAAATATGTTGTTTTGGTGTATTAATAGGATCTTATTCTTAACTCAATGTCGTTCGAAATACCGTAATGAAATGCACGCAAGCAAAAGTTACGTCGTTTTCCCAGTTTTTTTAAACATGTCATTACTTTTTGAATTCTATCTGTCGTGACCTTTGAGATTGCGTCCAAACTTACAAAAATCTAACTATTCAGCACCGTAAGGGTCTTTCATTGGATAATATTTAGAGCCATTAATTAGTACCGTCCAAATTGGGAAGTATCAAGAAGGTGCTAAAAGAAAAGCAAAGAACAATACGGAGCCACTAACAAACCCACATGCCATGTGCTAATTATACTGAAGCACCGGAGATTCTCTACAAATACAATTCAACGACAAGGACCAAAAGGTTTGGTCCTTCGAGCCGGATTATAAAATAAATTGTACGTTGCAAAAAGTTGGACGTCGCAGTTGCACGTATTTTTTCTGGACAATTGCAACTACCCACATCCTACAAAGCCTCCTTTTATTACGATACCTTTTCAGTTCACAGCCAATCTTCTTCAATTTGTCTTTAATAAGGTGCATCAAAAAATATAAATAAGAAAATTGCACAATGACCACATACCGGTATAATACAATTACAAAGATTGCGCCATTTTGTATGCCATATTATTATTCTGATTACGCCCATATTTGAACCTAGACCAAGATTTTGTCAAAGCGAGCAAACGTGCCAATTTTCATTCTGAACTGTTAAACAATGTGGCCTTCACGGTGTGGAAAATTCGTTACTATTGAAAATACATACTCAATACAAATATATATACTATTTTTGTTTTAGATTCATTTTAATTATGATCACCACAGGATTTTTTTTCTTCCATCTTCATATTACCTATAACTTGATATGGGCAATTAGGTAGATACATATTAAGTGTGATTTCAACGAGAAATAAGAGATAAAAAGATAGAAAAACCACTTTTATGAAGACAGGCAAAGTAGAAAATATTATAATAGCTTATTTTATGTGAAAATATAAGAATAATATACTTTTATGAGGCTCATTAATGCGTTGAAATGCACCCATGTCATTAATATAGCGTTATATGCCTCTAAATGTATTTAATGGCTGTAGAAGTGTAGATGCATTTTTAAAACCACTTTTTCTAAACAATTTTATCGATATCGGTGGCACTGGCCATAAATCGAAGCAATATTATCACACAGGTTTTAAAGTTATAATGTTTTTAAGATATGCAAATACTCGTAGGCTCATGAAAGTAAGGCTTAAGAAGAAAGATTTAATAATATACTTATTTGTCTCTTCTGGTTTGCCGCCTACTAAGTTGACTGAAGATGACGTGGTATTTGTTCCATCAGCGAAAACAATAATTGGCTTACATGACCGTTTAGATACAATAAAAAATATTGAATATTGTTATACCGGGAAGTCTTTGACACACTCAGTACTTTTATTCAATTTTTAAGGAGTGAAAATCATAACAAAAGAAAAGTAAAATATTGGCTATAATGGGAGAGAGGCTTGTAAAATGGGTTTACACCAATCTAAACAGACCTCCGTGTAGTCATAATTATTTATCACAGAAATTAAGTCCAGTAAGTTTACAGAACCACATTATAGAAAACTTTTTTCATGTGTTTCTAATTTCTAATCAATCTAAGACTCTACAAACATGTTCTATAAATCGCTTACACAATTATTTTATCATCATACGCGTGTGACTAATATATTTTTGTATAACTACGTAGATATTTACATGGCGTATAAAAAATGTATAGGTAATCGCAAGAACTGAACTATGCAATAACAATGTTGTATAACATTGAACGATCAATATGATTTTGCTTTTGGAATTGATATTGACTGATAATAATACTTACTTTTAATCGGTCTTTGCCTACGCAAATGGACTTGCGTAGCCTTTAAGGAGTTTTTAGCTCAGAATAGTAATTAAGTTTCCATACTTTTGTGGTTGTATAGGCTGATTTATAATTATTTCAGCTATAAAAGGCGCTATGGCATATTTTTTTTCACTATTTCAAAATTGGTACGTCGAAAGATCCTGACATTTTTCAAACGCTCCCTGAAAAATATAGCCAATGATTGTAACGTACATAAAATGTGATGGACTTTTTATCGCCCTACTTTGTCATTAAAACACTATTTTGTTGTTAAACTCCGGCCCAAAATTGCACTATCTGCAACCAATCACTAAATTAGATTAGGGACGTACTACCGATTTCACTGACCGTTGGCCACTTTTCACCCTTATGCCTAGAGTTATAAAGTTAAAAACTGGTCGACCGTCAGTGAGCGAGGTAGTACCTATAAAACTCACCACATGGTCCACAAGTGCTCAACTTATTTCGATATCACACAAAAAGCGTACTTAATCTATAGCCAGCCGAGAGCGGTTTTGTTTCGAAAATCGATTACACGTTGCTAAAACATGGTATTTCAGATAAATGTATCAGGATGCCATGCCTATAGTGTTCCCATAGCTGGGACACAGGTCTCCTCTCTATGAAGGGAGGGAGTGGGCCAAGGAAGCGGGCCCAGTGAGGGTTGGTGGAAGTCATGTCTTCGAATTTTGGTACTAGGACCTGCCGGTTTCCTCACGGTGTTTACCTTCACCATTTTGAGAGCAACGGCGATAAAAAAACATTACACGAAGTTCCTGCCGACAATTAGTAAGTCGAACCGATACCACTTCCCTCAAAATGCTGTGAGATAAATGAGTAATTCTGCAAAGATATTGATTGCCCGTGTCCACTTTACGAGCGAAGCCTGTTTAGCATTAAAATGTTCGTCTCCAAAATTCATGGCTTTTCGGCTTTTTCCTTGTTTACAACAACAATGCACCTAAAAAATTCCTATAGGCACTCTATAGTAATTGTCTCAAACGCTAAGACGAGTCATGTTTCCCGAAACTGTTTGAGTGTAGAATTGATGAGGTTTACACGACCATTGAGATTTTTTCTTATATCTATTGTCCTTATAGTGAGACTAATTGGTTTGGTATAAAACTTCGTTAAAATGTAAGTACATAAATGATGATCACGTAGTAAATGTATATTTATTTGACGCGTCTATTCGCGTACATTACGCGAATAGACGCAATAATCGTATCAATTTGTTTGTAATGCAACTGGCTAAAACATTAGAACTTAACTGGTCTATACAAAGTACCCAAGCCATAGTCCAATAGAAACACACCTAAACATAGAATCTATGATTGACCTTGGGTTGGTTATCGAAGGCGTTCACGACTCACGACGCATAGAAAGTTCAAATGATCATTCGAACTGGTAATCGAATCCAGAATTTAACTGCTTTGTCCGTTTTACCATTGGAATAAGGGAATTTTGTTATATGCGCCTACGCAGTGACCTCCGTCCGTGATGAGACGGTCGTTTTATGGTCTTACGACTGGTAATAAACTGGACACGTAACGTTACTTAACATTGATAAACGGTAGTTCACCAATACGATACTTTCACATTTCAAAAAGAAATGTCAAGGTCAGTCAGACGCACGCACGATACAAAAATTTTTGTTTTTGTATCGATTTCCATCGTTTGACGCTCGGTGAAGTACGGTCGCTCAGTGCGCCTGCGCCGCGGTTCACCGATTAGGCATTTGTGAAGTAAAGTTGAAGCATAAGAATAACCAGGTAATAATTTTCCCACTGGATCTGTATCCAGTCTGGATCTGTGCCTTCTCTCTACGCGGGCCCAGTGCCGGCTGATGATGACGACACCGTGTCTTCTAATTTTTGGTTTTAAAACATGCACGTTTCCTCACAATGTCTTCCTTTACCGTTAGATTGAAGGGTAGCCATGAATGTTCATTAGATGTGGTTTTATGCCAATCACGTGTTGTCTATGGCTAATTAGTGATCCTAAACGAATACCTAATAGACACGTGCAGGCTAATTTTAGCTTTGGCAGGTCTATTTAATTCACTTGAGAACCTCAAGTGACAGAGTAAAATGAAATAAGATGATTCGAAGTTATCATGTAGGTAGACCTACAATTACTTTTTACGACTACATAAATGACGTGTAACATTTCCAAAGGAATCACTAAATGCGACACCGTTTCAGTGTCATCTAGTTTTCTAATACATGAAAGTTTGCCCCAGAATTCGATTTGGACTTTCTTTCTATAACTTTCGTTCTTTCGTATTTATTGTGTGTTTATTTTTTATTTTGTGTAGGTACACATATTTAACTACTTACCACCATTAGCACAACATATAAAACTGTTTTACATCGGTAACCTCACTAATCCAGGTCCGGTTGAAAACCTGCATCGGGCACTAGTTGCTGATTTTGCCCATTTTGCTGAACTGGGGCCTATTTGGCGCAGCCGTGAGGCACACAGTTACATTTTTGTTTAGATTTAAGGTTTTCATTCTTATATTATTTTTGCTTTATATTGTGTGCACTTGGGTATGTGCCAAATAAATGTATTTTATTTATTTTTATTTGGTCTATGAAGTCACGACACGCCCGTTCGATGTAACAATTTGTTAGACCCTGCTTTGTTTAATTATTAATCTCGCCAATTTTTCGGCGTCTCGGTATTTCGAGATCCTTATATTGCATTTACTACTACTAAATGAAGATGATAATCAACAGACTAAAATTTCATATGAGTGATATTATTTTATCGGCACATTCTAAGACGAGCCTCCGACCCGAAATTTGCATAGACTCACGTACGTACTAAGACACAGCCAGACAAGGTAACAGCCAATCCAAGTGGAAGATTTACGTCGCCACAATAAAATTATGCTATCATAACATCAAATAACATTAGATATTCTGATTAAGCACGTCACGAGACCTATAAGAACAATTTTTGAGAGATTTCGATTTAGTAGTATAATATTATGTAAAGTTTGGTTGATGATTAAGTCCAAAACATTTAATGATTAACATTCCCCTGTATTTCCCGAAGTGTTTTCGAGAGCTATGTACTAACAGCCACTTTTCGCCAGTTATGTTTTAGTCTCATATCATTAATTGGCGGCGATCCTACTGCCATCGGACACAAAATCGAGCCTCCAGGCTGCATCTTAACCAAATAGCACTTTATCCGACCTGGGAATCTAATATAGAACTCACACTAAGCATTCGTGCTAGCGACCATTAGATCCACGAGACAGTCACTTAAATGTATGTAGAGCTGAATTTACTATTAAATAATTAACATACAAACGCACTTACGAGTTTTTTGCAAAACATGTACTTACATAGGTACCACGAAATACATCTACCTGTGCCAATATTGGATGAAGAATCGACGTTGACTATAACGTCGTTGGAAACGGCAAAACATCGAGTCCATCTAGTTCAAAACAGAGACATAGACAAAGAGAACACTAAATAAATAAAACGATTATACAACAAACAAAGGCTCATAATAGGAACATAAACATCTCAGAAAAAAGAACAATAAAATAAAACATTAGCTATTTCGATTGCTCAGGAAATGAACCATACCGCAATGCCTGAGAGATCTTTCTCGACGGCATGTAAAGTCAAGTCAGAGGTCCATAGGCGGCATAAAAACTCTGACACCAAGTTAGGCGCTAACCACACGATAAAAGAAAAGATCGCAATGCTTTCGTTTCTGACAATTAAACTTAGTATGCAGGCAGAGATTGACAATTTCTTGGCCATGTCTCTATGCTGTTAGCGGCAGGGCCTCTCTTCATAAATGTAAATTATGAGTTTCCATTTATTTAAAAAAGAAAATTATGCAGTAAGCAGTTAAATAAATGAAAGTAAAAAATAAATTCAGCATTGCCGTGGTAAGGCTTAATGTATGAATTAATTTTTGACTTTCAGTTTCAGGTAGTGTTCATTTATTTTTCTCATGTTCGTAGTTGAGAAAAATCGTAGACATTTCGTAGCAACAGTTACAGATAAATTTCAGGCCACTGACTGCCTGGAACGACTGTCAAAGATCTTTACGAATAGTCATTCAGTCGGAAAATATATATTTTAGTCGAAAATGATACTAAGTTAGCCGACGGAACAAGGAATCTCGGAAGATCCGTACGTACAAAAAAATAAATGTTCTTTTTATGTTTCCTTATTAGTAAAGTCATGTTTCCGTCAATTTATGTTTGTTTATGCGTGAAAAATAAAAAGGTGAGTTTTTTGCCTTGTTCGGAGAACCGAAGCCTAATGTGCCAAAACAAAATATAAAATCTTATGTTAGGACCGAAAATACCTATTTAAAATCCTTGAAAGATCAATGACGGAGCATGACAATGTTATTTCAATGAAAAATCAAAACGGTTTCAAGTTCTGGCGTCAGTGATTTCCAGTTGATTTAAAATGGACCTCCTTGCTGGTGTTACAGGAGTTATTTTTTGTTTCAGTTTAATGAACTATGAAAATAGTATAGTGACGAATGACGTACGTATCAAATAAGTAGGCGGAAACTGCTCACCAGCACGTGCTACGATCCTACACACCTATTGTGTTTCTATAATTTTTCATGTACCCAAATAATAAAACATTTATGAATAATTATATTCTTCCAATCACTTCCTATCAACATACACAAAAATATTTTAGAATAAAATACTTATATTTGTAAACAGTGGACTGAAGACCTCGTTCTCATGGATATTAGATATTCATGGCAAATTGAACACTAAGTTATCTAGTCGTGAAGGTCTGAAATTAATTGGATTAACTCTTTTACAAATAAACTATTGAATAAATACTTTAATTGTTTTGCCCATTTTGGGCAAATTGATCGTAATTGCCTAATTGACGGACAAAGAATTACGATGATTCATGGAGATTTCTGTGGAAGAGGGATGAAACGAACTAAAAGAGTGATGGATATTAATCTTGATGTATGGAGAGGACATCAACATTAATATCCATCACCAGGCCAATCATTCCTCAATGATATGAAAGAGAAAGGAGTAAATGATGCCGTGACGTCTGACAGGGGAGAATGGAAGAAGAAAACGTGTTGCGCCGTACCCAAGTAAAATGGGACAAGGGCAGGAAGAAGATGATGATACTTGCAGAACTCTAACTTGGTTCCTTGCACTGCTCCTCATATACTAAGGGTTTTCAATACATTATGGTTTCGAAGCTTTCTCCTTATAGCATGTTCCTCTATCAACAGCTAATTTCTGCAGTATGAACCGCTTCAGAGGCTGCGTAGCTTAGCGAGAAGCGGATTTGATCTGACTGGCGCAAATATGGGCAACTACAGTACTTTCACAAGTTATTATGCCCTGTGACTGGGACTGTAGCTTAGTTTTTTTTTTGTGTTTTGACATTCAAAAGTGCCTGTAAGGGTCTAATTGAAATAAATGCTTTGAGTTTGAGTTTATAGGATGGCATTCTCTTGGACTTTTTGCCCTTAACCTTTCGTAGTTCCATAAATGTGATGTGTGTGAGGTGTGATAGCTCTATAGAGGCGAAACCGTGAGTAGGCACCTGCACACCTACATTATTGTATGTTTATACGACCCGCCCGGGCTTCGCACGGGTGCAATGTAGATACTAATGTTTTCTCTACTATAATATGCATGTATTATACATATAAATCTTCCTCTTGAATCACTCTATCTATTAAAAAAAACGCATCAAAATCCGTTGCGTAGTTTTAAAGATCTAAGCATACATAGGGACAGACAGCGGGAAGCGACTTTGTTTTATACTATGTAATGATGATATAAGGTGTAAACGGACCCTTCACGAAGCCGTCAACCAAGCATTCCGTACATCAAACTAAGTAACCCTAGGCAAAAATTATAGCTGGGACACGACTTTTGTTTTTGGGTGAAAAATCACGTTTACGGTAAAACTCTATGTAACGCACTCAACATTGTGAAAATGGCTGCATTGAATAGTAAACTGGTCATGGAGATATTTCCAGTAAAGTTTTTATAACCTTTAAAACTAGTATTTAAAAACTTTTTTGCAAAAAAAAACCGACTTCCAAAAAAAAAACACTAAAAAAGTGGAAAATAACTTTACTTTCGGAAGTCGGTGACTATTGTTTGTTTCATTGACTTTTTGCCACCGACTTCCGAACTCCGACTCCGACTTGCAAAAAAGTTTTTATTTTACCCTTTTTAGTTATCGTATCACACACAAATCCTTGTCAAGTATCAATTTCGCAATTTCTTTTACTTGGATGACATTTTTTCCAGTTATTTTGATTTCAGAACCAAACTGCTGAACCGATTTTGATGAAATTTCTATGGGACCAATCGGGAAGTAAATCCATTCAGATAAAAGAAGAATTTTTCAAATCGGTTCATAAATGACGGAGATATGAGGTAAAAACCCAAAAAAAAAACATACAACCGAATTGAGAACCTCCTCCTTTTTTTGAAGTCGGTTAATAAAAACTTGTAAAAAAGTTGGAACTTTCACCTCCAATGTCTCTGTAAATATACGGTCCCAGGAATAGTCCAGTAAAACATAAACATATCGCAGGGACGGGGATAGCCAGTGACTTTCGGCTTCGTTAAGTGTCTGTTCACACCCTTTATAGGTAAACAGGATAACAATTTATAGGACTTAGTCATTAACTAATTATTAATTACACTAATATTTTAAATGCGAAAGTTTGGATGTATGGATCGATGTTTGTTACTCAATCACGCCAGAACGGCTGAACGGATCTGGATGAAATTTGACACAGAGATAGACTATAGTTTGAAATAGCACATAGGCTACTTTTTATCCCACCCCGTGGGTCAATTATCGAAATCCACGCGGGCGAAGCCGCTGGCATAAGCTAGTTAGTTACATAAAACTCACTTAAATATGACATACCTACTTACAGCATGCAATTAAAACAATCCGTGTTAAAAATGCTATTTTCTCATAAAAACCAGTATAAATTCCTTAACGGTTTAGGTACCGACTAATAATTTCTATAAATAAATTAATAGAATAGAATGTTGTACCGCTACATGTAAATAATTCAAATAATAGGTAGATATGCTAAGTGGCCCAAGATTTTGAGGAGATGAATTAAATTAATAGAAATTAATTTAATTAAATACCTACATAATTATATGCCTTCTGCGTTACTCATCTGATGAGAGAGTAATAGAGAAACTATGGAAAAAGAAGACATGCTGCGCCGACCCCAAATAAATTGGGATAAGAGCAGGTGAATGATGAAGCCTGTTACACATAAAATCATGTCTTTTTCCTATGGGGGTAGGCAGAAACCACAGAACGCCACCTGCTACGATACCTACATAGGTACACCATAAGCCTTCCTATGTACCATAATTATTTAGTTACATCAAAGGTTCTGTCCAACAGTGGACGCTGCTCCTGACTGCAGAATCTGACGGATACTATAGTTACAGAAGTGGCCGGTGTCCGGAATTTTTCCGTACCAGTTTGCCTGATTCTAACACCCGTATCTATAAACGAGTCAAAGTGTTTACTTGAGTAAATGTCATTTTTTTATTTACGATTTTTATTATGTAGTTTAGTAATTGCCTGAAGTTAGAACTGTAAAAAGTTAGAATTCTTAGCTTTGCTTTCTTTGACGGTTCTTACTTCGTCTAAATTCTTGTCTATTGCATAAAACAATTTGCAAATTGTAATTTTAAGTTAAAGCAATTACTTGAGCTTAAGTAATTACTTTAACTTGACTATAAATACGGGTGTTAGTACTTAAATACAATCGGAGGTATCGGTTTAAATGAAGAAAAGAAAAGTCTATCACAATATTATAATAATAATGTTGCCATTGCTTACTCGAAGTCTCGAATACATTTCCTATGAACTGTAAAGAGCTTCTGAATATTTAGGTTAAGTTTTGAATAATTATGTGTATTCCGGAGTGTGGAGCAATGTTACAAACGTTTTATAAAAATATCAATTAATACTATAACCAATGTAGATAATTGGCTATTTTATATATTGCAAAGGAAAATACCTTAGCGGAATGTCCTGACATTAACTAATATGAAAATTATGCTAACTCGCTGCGAGGAGCTTCTCTAGACATGCTATATTATAGTTATGGACAATGTCTTAAAACTTGTTGGTAAATGAAATTACGACAGCGTTTAAAAATAAAATAGTATTTAGTTACACAGTCGAATTGTTTTTAGAACAACCTCAAAATTTTCCTCATTTACTTACCTGCTTAATTTTACTTAAGAGTTGCAATTTGATTTTAAATCATATTTTAAATAATGGCTACATTATACGATATTTGTAAACAAGCCATGTTTCATTCAGCAACCGATGACTAATTTAATTCAAGATTTTTATTTCAGAATTTAAGTTCAATCGAAATGCACGCACAAAACCGTTTAAAAAAAAGTTTGTCTAACGCAGGTTGTAATCTGTTTTTTTTTTAAACCAGCTTTCTAAAATCGATATTCGAAAAACAACAAAGGAAGACAATGTTTTAAAAATCGAAGCGAAGAATCTCCATCGGTGGAGATGGTCATACGCAGCCTGCCTGCATCGGCTATGTCAACGCGCCTCCAGACAGCGGTATATAAACACGGCCATTATCAAACTACCACCAATACATTGCCGACCGTCACAGCGACCGCACACTTATAATAAATAAGTTGGAGCTTTAAAAAATAAAGTTGTGTCAGTGATTACATCGTCTCTTCAACATTTTTACAGGACCTAAATTCATGTGAGTATGAAACATAGTGTTAAGAAAAGTTGTGAAGATAGGGATCCAGAACTTTTAAAAGTGTTAAAGCCTTTCTCCGTAGCCTTCTTTTCGTATTCTGTTAAACTTTACAATATTTATTTAAAATTTTAAAACGAATAAATATCTATAAATAAATCTCTACCATACAGCCAAACAAACCTTTGTCGCCGCACTCTCTAATTCGAACGCATACAATTACTCCGATTTAGTTCAAATACTTAGTATAATACTAGCATTAACAATAACCTGTTTACGCAGTAAATAGATCGAGTAAAGCCGTTTACGCTAGGTTGTTTCAAATAAATGGTGATTATGGGACAAGACAATGCACCTGCCATACAAACCCTTAATTTATACGCTAGTAGCTAAAAGTGTATTAAAAGAAACTACACAGCTCGCATTTTGAAACCGAATATTTCAACTAACAATAGCACTTAGCATTTGTTTGTAATACCTTGCGCTAGTTCGAACAATCAGTTCAAATTGATCAGTACCATTCTATGTACTAAAATATTCTAGCTTAGCGCAGGTTGTAGCCTGTCCAGACAATAAATAAGACAAGTAGCGCAATTCACGCTAGAATGGCCAGGATTAATTCCCGGGACAGGACGGAATGGCGATGCGATAGCGATGCAACGACGCAGTCAGTCACCGGAGATAGCCAATTTGCGGTTAAGGCTATTATGCTTTAACGATTGCTGTGTATTTGTTTACCAAATTATAGCCTTGTTGATGTTGGGCTAGGTTTTCATTATACCTCCTTGAAGGTTGTAAATGTTTTAAGTTCGATTGATTTCAGAGGAAATGACGTCACATCATTTTGGTCTCGAATAAACCTCCCTCATCATGGCATTGTCTCGTCTCATCACAATTAGCACAGATTTTTTTTCTTGACTCCTGCAAAAAGGCACTGTTCAGTTGGAAATTCGTAATTAAATTCCTGAAAGAATCTAAGCGAGTGTTCAAACACGGAGCGTCAGTTCAGGCGAGACTAACGCGTGGTGAATCGATTTCAAGCCTATGCAGGTATCAGGTTACGCCTGAAACATTCGCACCTCTCCTACTTAGTCGCTGACAAGTAACATTGTGTATTAATTAGGCGTTTAGTTACATTAACACTGCTTTATACTGTTAGTTTAGACGTGCGCATTCAAATAATAGTGAAATATTGTTCCTATTAAAAATAGACATGTAAGTGAATATTAAATATTGATTAATGTGCACCACGTGATATATTGATAAGTATTCTTCTGATAAAAACCCAATGACTCATACAGTGATGCCAATGTTAAATTATAGACAATAGTTTTTTTTTTTCTATATTTTCGGCGAACTTCAATTAAAGGCGAGATTAAACTGTGCATTTAAATTCGCAAAAACTATAAAGCTAGCCATAAAATTGATGATCAAGGAATTACAGCAACGAAATCAGTAATTTGCCACAGATGGTCGTGAGTAGCTAATGACCCCGCTAGTTGACTGGAGCGAAACAAAACTACGATAAAAACATCTCACCAATAAAACCTCTAGTCGAGGTATCGCGGACGAGCCGAAAAAATCAAATAGTTTCCATGACTCACCCCGGCGCACGGGCGACTGCAAACTAACTTGGGATCAGCAAAAAATAATTAAAACGATGGTGTTCATTAACTTATAAGCAATAAAAAACATTGTAAACTGCGCACAATACAAGTGGCGTGCGTATATGGCATTGTATTTAAAATTGCCGTTTTACACGTTTTTTATATGTTTGCTGGCATGACACGGCCGGGCTCAATTTTCTGACCAACTAACTCCGGATATATTAGCTTAAACACCGATGATAGGTACTAGGCCTTTGTTAAATAAACGATAAAAATGGCAAGCGCCTTCATTCATAGGAACAATCCAAAAATTATAGTTAACAATAGCCGATAAAGCCGTGGATACACGAATGACATGAATAGTTAGCAAAACTATCACATCCGCGCTCCATAAATCTGAAATGGCGTCAGCATATACGCTCCTGAGACCCAGTGTGACGCAAGCACCAATATGATTTGCGCAGTACATTTCCGTGGAAAACACAGCCCATAAACCATTGTAATACATTACACGTTAATGGAAATATCCGCAGAAGCTCTTTGTTACCCTACTTGTACAGAAACAGTATCGTTCTATGCAAAAAGCGTAGTGACCAGTACCTAATAGCTTGGGTACTCACTTGGGTCACTACGCTTTTTCTATCCAAGGTAACCAGTCACGTCAATTATACAGCATAACGATAAATATTTCCACGGATCATGGGTGTTTAGCCAACACAATGGTCTGAAGCGGCATAGGTAATTATTTTGGACAGGCAAGGCCAATCTCGAGACTTGTGCATAAACTTAAACAAGACCATATTTCATGGTTCAAATAAAGAACTGTGATCTTCACGGTTGCGAAGACACCTTAGAGGAAGTCGGTTTTTTAAACAATAACTTGATAAGTAAACTGAAAAAGTAATAAAGGCAAAAAGCTCAATTCAATTCGCTACGGCATCTATTATTGTGTCAGTAGTGTTTCCACTACATCAATTTGTTAAAAATAAAATGCAATCATTTACATAATGTAACATTAAATAATTAAGAGGCGTTACATAACGCGTGTATGTCCGACAAATCGACAAAAATGTCACGTTACATAGACAGAGTTCAACATAAGTCACCGGTTAAGTGGACGCAGTCGAAATGAGAAGATTTGTTGACATTTCACACTTGCCCGAGGCGGACTGTGCCGTTAGGTAAACTCGGTTCTTCCGCTGGCATTGACCTATGCTACTCTTGCACTGCACTGTCCACCGTGTATTTACCGTTCATATAGTAGTTCACCTCTTTGCTTATATTAATATACAAGTTCAAATTCCTCAATGGTCATAATGTGGCCTCAGTTTGATACACAATTGTTTTTCTGATATTACCAAATCGATTTCGAAACCACACATCAAATACAGTAAACTAAAAACGTTAAAAATATAACTGTAGCTATAAAACGGCAATAAAATATACGATATCTATTTAATAGTCTCAAGGCATTATAAAACCTTTGAGCTTGACTTTAATCTATTCGAAGATACATACAAATCATTTAACCTTAACTAATCAAATAAGCAGGTAAATTAATCATATGAATTTAGAATTAATTTTTAATAAATAATGCTTAATTGGTAATAACAAATCTTGTCTAGCAGATGAAAAGGTATCTATTTAATCTTTATAAGCATAATGATTATTTTGTTAGTGCGCAACACATTTATTTAAATTCCAGTCAGCAAATCTAGCATTCGAAACGATTCACTTCAGAACGAAAAATGCACTTAGTGTTGCGTGCAATAAAAATATTCATTTTATCGAAGCTGCATCGAATGAACTCAAAATTGGATGGATGTTTCGCTTATTTTCGATGCTCCGTTGCTAAATAAAATTAATTGAGTGAAAACTTGACATCCTTACGTTCATTAACTCATGATTCAATCTTATAACTAATCTTTTGACATTTATATTATAGTTGATGCAAATGTAAATACTGTATCTAACATTTGTATTTAGTCAAGCAATTCAACGAACTTTACATGGATTGCATCATAGGCTTTGGCTTTGCAGCTAAACAATCCATCATAAGCCATTGTCACATCGGTACGTTTGATTTATGCGAGTGAGATGTTATTGTGGACCGGATAGGATCGATCTGTACTCCCAATACGTCGACAATGAACCGTGGGCCGTGGGTCGCGTTGCACAACGCGCACGTACCAATGAGTTTCATAATGCATTGCAGCTTTGCTGACAACCACACAATAACACTTATCCGCCCGATCTAGTACGATTAAAAATTCCTAACAATTGCATAGGTACAGCTATAGAAAGTGGGCTATCAAATAAACTAGCTATATACTAGACTACTAGACCAGGTCATTTTTTGTAGAAAGCGCGGAACGTGGTTAGAAAAAAAAATAACGCCTAGGTCGATCAGTTCTCGTTTCAAGCCGCGGAGACACCAAAAAGAAAGATTTCCCTTTTTTGTATACCCGTTCAGTTTATTTTATTACTGTACTTGGGGCACGATAATACTTAACATTTGTACATAATTTACTGTGAACTGGTATGTTTTATTTATTCTATTGCAACACAACACACGGTTAATGGAAATTAATTTCAATACATTTCCCAATAATCACAGTTACCGTCTGAAGAATGTTAAACCTGTTTGAGGAATTTAGTAAGCGTAGTGGACATCATGTCGGCATTTTATCGTGACCACCTGGACATGAGTGCGCTGGGCCTGAGCGAAGAATGGGACTGCAACATTAACCTTTACTTTACGTGAACATTACTCAATCCGCCGCAATGGAATATTTCAAAGGGCCTAAATAACAGCGCGTACACTTGGATGATGATACCTTATTATCATTTATTACTTCAAATTCAATGACGGTTGCGATTCATTTATAAATCGATACTATAAACCAAAGTTCTAAGTGTTATTGTATCATATGTGGTAACGAAATAGTCATTCCTGATTATAGTTTATATGAGATAATGTAAATTACCTCAGATTACGTGTTCTACATGCCGATGCTAGGTGTTGCGAAGATGTGATTGTGACACGTTGATTGGTCGGATCTCGCACCGTCCGCGACGCGGTAAACACGTAATTAGATCAACAAATGGTCACGATTCCCGTACATTATGCTGCAACGCCATATGAAAATTACATTCCAAACAACGCGTGTACAATTATGTATTAACGCCCTTTATATTCATAGCCAGTGCTTTTCGATAAACATGATTCTCTAGCAAATGGATGCTCATCTATTATTACTAAATGCATAAATACTACAACTGGTTATTCAACTGTCATTTAAAATTTGTTTCAATGAGCTTCTAATGCAGTTTTGATTAGATCTTGAATTAGTAAATAGTTATAACAATTTATGAATACAGCCTTCCTTAAAATCCACAAATTTTCCGCAATCGTACACTATGCTAAAGATACGGAAAGGTCGCGACTGCGCGAGACCCAGAGCACAGCGTTAGAAGAATGAACTCAGATTATTATCATCGGCAAAAAAAACTCATATGATTCACTTGGTAGATAAAGAAAACGGGGTTATTATGGTGTGCCTAAGTAATTACGATGCACATTACCGAGTCCTTGTAACATTTTGATGAAACATCACATCACTACTCGTAGAAAATACTACCTACTGATGCAACATATTATAATGTTGATTACTGTACTTTGCAATACACATGAAACGATATAGATGCACGCATGAAACAATTACTTTAATTTTGATAGTTTTTTTCAACAAGATTTTCTGAAATAAAGTCATCGATTGCGCTGAAGAATGTCAAATCATAGGAAATGTAAAATTGGATTGCGATGGCAAACAACAAAACAGTATCGAGTCGATTTCTACATGAGTTATTTCAGAGCGGACAATAACTGATGACAACAGTTAAATTTTTAAGGCTGAATGTCTTTATAAAGTTCAAAATAATCAATTTTCATCTGTTACGCTCGAATAAGGAGATCGGCGCTAAAATATGTGCATTTCGTAAATAAGCTCGGTCAGCCGTAACATTGTCATTATGTTGTAACTGTGACAAGTACTGATACAATATAATAAATAGACTACACAAGGCCTACAGAATTAGGTTGAACTGAGAAAAAGTTAATGTAGATAGCAGACTAATCATTGTCAAAGTAGCTGCACCGCTGTGAATAGAAGTTTGTCTCAAGAAGCTTATAAAAAGACAAAACAAAAAGAGGCAGAGCAGTTCCCAAGCTGTCAACAACAGTCCATTAAAAGTAACTGCAATCATGTTGCATCAATTTGTACTTAATGGCAGAGGAGTAGTTGGGAACATAAACTCGACATACTGCGTGTCTACAGGCAGGCAAATTTTTTCATTGCGCCAATGAGCGAGCATGCGCTGGGCTTCAATTGAAAGATTGCCGCGTCGAGTGGGAGGACGACAATCCTTGCCCTCAGCCGCTGAGGATATCCTTCCAGAAAATAACTCGACGAACAAACGCATACATAAACCATGTTTACGCGAACTGCGATGTCTACGTGATCTACGTCATTTTGTATGTCTCTTTTAATATGCCTCAGCTTTATGTCCTTTTTCCGTCCCTTTGTCAAGTGAATAAAAAAGAACCGCTCCGAAATCAAAGCCTTTTACACACACGCATGCATAAACTCACTTCTTTTTCCAAGGGGGTGAACAGAACGCCACCTGCATCGATCCTTACATACTCTTTTCTAAACCTAAAGATTATTCACGACACCTTTCCAAAAATGATTCAGGGAAAAATTACAGACGGTTATATCTCAGCTTGGAGTGCCACAAAATTCAAGATGGTCGATAACGACCAGTGTTGCAGTAATAATACTAAATTATGTGTAATCAGATGCCAACCGCGCAGGGCTGCAGAGCAACGCCCGCGCAATGTTCATCGGTTTATTGATCGAACCAGTTTCGTGAAATTGATGCCCGCTACGATTTTTTTTATCTGCTTATTTTCAATTTTTGCCTGCAAGGGGTTTTGTTGTCTCTGTAACATGGCCATTACTTTTTATTATGACGTTTCTGCTCATGTTACTAGACTCGTACGCGTTTACTGCCAATGTTTTTAGAAGTGAGGAGAAATAATTAAATGCCAATTAGAATAATTGATAAACAAAGGATAGATCTTAACTCGGCCATAGTCAAAAATCTCAGTTCCTATTTAATGTCAATAAATGATCTCACCGGCATCAATTTACAATCAAAGTTGACTGTAGTCCGCTACAGTTCTTTTCTTTTTAACCGTAGGCACCACAAACGAAGGCATGTAAATATTTTTTTACTCATTGAATACACCGGACGACTCTTCAAGAAACAAAAAGTCACAAACTGATCGTTTATAAAATGAAGTAAGAACGGCGCCGTAATAACCGGTAACTTATAGAACTGGTTCTCGTTACGTATTGAACTTGACTTGTGCAACTAAACGTGTAAAGACACACCTGAAATGGTCATCTTGACCTGCTACAGATAAAAAAAGAAATCGAAACATCGCCGGCTTCGCAATAAAGGAAAAAACGAAAACTGGAAACGTAACTGGCTGGAAGCTTTCTGGCGCGTCGTAATGAACTTTTGCATTTCAGTTAGGTATCGTAAAAAGCACACGCGACTCTGAAATATATTCTCACTTGTCTGTCGTCACACGCCAAGATGGTCTGCCCAGATGGCGTCTGATAGTTTTTCTTTACAAAACCATTCAAATTCTAGACACAGCTGACGGTGAATGACGGGTAACGCCAAGAATTTCCAAGCGAATGTTTTTCTAAAACTATAAATATCAGGCAGATACGAGGTCGATTAAAACGTGGGGAGACAAGTGCGTATGCGTGTGAATCATTCATACGATGCCACGTATTGCATTCTAGTTGGCGATTGAATTCAATGAGCCAATTAAAATTCAGATAATGCGTTCTCGACGTCTGGCCGGATCATCCATATTTCTAACGCGCGTTTCGCATCCTGCGTAGTTCTGAGCACGCACTAGGAAGTGTCCATCATGTGCAATACATATATTATAACTATTAAAATGATAGATAGTATATTGTCTCCTTTCTTTTACGTAATTTCGGCTTATGAACATTATTAGCAACCGATTCATGTCCCCGGTCGTAAATGCACGATAGGTAAAAAAAATGTTCAAGGATGTCTATAATGATTGCATGTAGAAAATGCATGGCTGTATGGTAACTAATACTAGGTTATTTTAAGATGATTATTCCCATCGAAGGTTGTAATCTATTTGTAGTGCGGCGCCAGACCGCATTCCTGCAGGAGCTGGGATATCGCCTTAATGCCCTACCTTCGGCTAGTGTAGGCTAAAAATAGAACTCGCCGGGGTACACGACCTTTCTAGCTAATGGAAAATAGATGAGCCCTCCCGGAGGGTCTTGCAAAAACTACATCTTTCATTCAGTAACTATCTACAATTAAACATTATGGTCTATGCGAGCAGCAACGGATGTTGGCTCATATTAAATATATTTAATATTTTTTTATAAGAGGAAAACGAACTTATTTAATCTCTCATTACCTTTTAGTATTCATGTGAAAGTGCCTTTGAAAGCTCTCTATCATATCATAGCCTATTTTATAAATAGTTTACATCCTACTTATTGCACATCGACATTAATTCGAGACGATTCGAAGATGGGTACCCGTTCCCAGCTTGGCCCTTAGATGATTCAGCCTTAATAGGAAAATTGCTGCGAAACATCGAAGCCGGCCGGCGCGTAACATTGGCCTTACCGCGCTCACGACTTGCAGACGTGCAGTTGAATCCATAATAATCTCTGTCATTATTTTGTCAAACCACTAATTGTACGTTTTCGTCTTTCCAGGATGAAGGTCTTACTATTATGCTTGGCCTTCGCGGCTGTGGCTCTGGCGATGCCAGTGGCCGAGGAGAAGCCTGATGTCGGTGCACCACCTCCACCTGTGGCGGTCGCTAAACCAGAGGAGGTCGTTAACGATCAACCTGCTCCAGTTGCAGAGAAAAAAGCTGATGAAGTACCCGAGGTGAAGGTACCGGAAGCTAAAAACGCGCCTGTAGAAGAAATCAAACCCGAAGTTAAACCTGAAGTACCTGAAAAGGCTTCGGAAGTTAAAACCGAAGAAGTTGTACCAGAATCTAAATCTGCAGAGCCTGAACCTGAAAAGAAACCTGAATCCAGCGAGGCTGCGGAATCTAAACCAGAAGAGAAAGTCGCTGAGCCTGAAGCGAAACCCGAGGAACCCAAAGCGGAAGAAGTACCTGCTTTAGTGAATGAGGTATCTAAGGATGCATCTGCTAAGTCAGCAGCGTTGCCCGAGGAAAGCATTGATGTTATTAACGCAGTGAAAAATGACGCTAAATTCGCTGAAGATGTCATCATGCCCGACAATATTCCTATGCCACAAAAGAAAATTGACTTGCCTCAGGCCCCCGTCGCTGCAGTTGAGTCAGAACCTAAAAAGCCTGAATCGGCCCCCGTAGAAGAGCCTGCTAAACCTGAAGTAAGCAAAACCGAAGAACCTAAAGTAGAAGTCAAGGCTGCGGAACCCGCCTCAGACGCCACTCCGGATGCACCCAAATCAGAAGACAAACCTGCAAGTCCAGAAGACAGCCTGCGCGTAGTCCGCAACACTGTCGATGGAAAACTGGTTGTTGCTCCTGAGGACAAACCTGCACCTACTGTTGAAAGCAAACCTGTCCCTGTTGCTGAGAGCAAAACTGAGCCTGCTGCTGAGAGCAAATCCGCCCCTGCTGCTGAGAACAAACCCGAGGCTACTCCTGAGAGCAACCCAGAACCCGCTTCGGAAAACAAATCTGAGCCTGCTGCTGAGGTCAAACCTGAGCTCGTTGCGGAGATCAAACCTGAGCCTGTAGCTGAGATCAAACCTGAGCCTGTTGCGGAAATCAAATCGGAACCCGCTGCCGAGAGCAAAGCCGTACCTGCTGAAGAACCCAAACCAGAGGCTCAGCCTTCTGAAGTCGCCAAAGAAGAAAGTCCCAAAGAGGTAAAAAAGATCGAGGCCGAAAAGAAAGAATTAAAGTCCAGCGAACCCGCTGTAGCATCTGAGCCTCTCGTAGAGCCTGTCGCTCAATCAGAGCCTGCGCCCGCACCCGCGGTCGAGGAGCCAAAGGTTGAGGAGAAAGAGCCCAAGAAGAGCGAACCAGCCCCGGCTAAACCTGACGAGAAAGAAAAGCCTCAGGGCGACAAACCTTCAAGCTCGAGCTCCGAGGAGAGCGCGGAGAGCGGAGAATCGAAAGAAAACTCATCGGAAGAGAAGAGCGCTCCTTAATTTTAGATAAGTAGTGAGGTGGCGTGCGGCGGCGGGCGTGTGTCGACGTCCCTCGACACGCGCCCCCCGCCCGGCGGCCCGCCCCGCCATGCCTGCGCGGGAGTGCATGCGAGTGACAAGTGAGTGTGACTGAGTGTGCACGACGCAACAAGCGTGCGAGTGCGTGGATATCTCCGACTATTCGTTAGATCTAGAGACTAATTAAATAGCCGAACCGAAAAATTACCTACGTTGTATGTAATTATTATTTGTCAAAGTAAATTATCGAATTTCCAGTACTATAAGTAATAAAATATGTTTTTATAATATTATGAGTATTTTTATTTTTACAAGCATGAGTCACCTGAAGATTTTACAAAAAAAAAAAAAAGTAAAGTAGTAAAGTTTCTTTTTTTAAAAGTACGGTTAACCACCGTACTTTTTATTTCACTTCAGCTACAGTCGGAACTAAGTATGCATTTTGATAAAAAAAAATGGGATTTAGCAAAAAGCGTCAAAGGACGTGCCGTTGACTGGACATTGCTAGTTACATCGTTTCGAGCTCCTTCCACACTGCAATTAATCCTCTTGATTACCCAGACTGGAAAATAAGCACAAGCGAATGAATATTATCAACCTTTTCAATAGGTTAAACTTGAACTATATGGGTTCATATCAGTCGTAAGGCTCTCTATGAGCAGAATACTAATAATATGGACATTACATGCAGTAGGCTGCTCAAGGATGAATATTTTATCACAATAAAATGATGTATTACTTCTTAAAGGAAACTGGGTTTAAGAATGTTATAAGTTTTCTACATGTATCAGTGCCTACTTTTCGTCGTATCAAAGCTTACTTTGCAGCGTGAAAAACGTATTCTATGGCACTCGGCAATAGTAAAGTATTCCATCAGTAAAAGAATTTTAAAAATCGAGTGAGTACTTTCGAGGAATACCCTATACATCCAAATTTTATTGTTTTATAATTATCATAAAACCACGTGTATGTGAAACCGTCAGGATACATTGCTGTTAGACTAATGGTCGTTGGTTAATCATCTGCCTAGCCTTTAGCCGGCTTCCAGTCTAACTGGATGCAGCGGAATACCAGTATTTTGCACGAAGCGATGCCTATCTGACCTCCACAACCCAGTTAGTACTGGGTAATACGATACCCTTGGTAGGACTGGTAGTCAGACTTTCGGGCCACTGACTGCCTGTAACGACTGTCAAAAATCTACAAATGACCAACGGCTTAACATGCTTTCCGAGGCACGGAGGAAACTCTGTATGTAATGGGTGGTCACCATCCGCGGACCAACGTAGACAAGCGCGGCTTAACCTGAAGATCGACCCGAACGGCTGTTATTATTTAGTTTATTTTTTACTAATGATCGTTGGTTAAGGTACGTTATGTAAATAATAAAAAAGCTATATTCGTCGTTGGACTAGCAAGACGAAACTCCTATTGGAGCAAGAACTGCCCGACCCGACCACCCAGGACAGATTGTCCTGGCGCCAGAAAATTAGGAGAGCTGACCCTACCTAAAGTGGGATAGAGCTAGGAAAAAGAAGACAAAATCAGTGTTCATTCATCCTTATTGAACTCCACCATGAAGGTTCCATGTCAGTATACAGTTTTCCAGACCAGTATAAATGGGAATGACTTCTTGTGGATATTATGATCAAACTAGAAGAGAGTAGATGGATGACCTCGTTGCAGTCGACAAGTCTTTCCAGTGTGCCTGACAACAGAATATAGCAGGAAACTTTGTCTAGACCAGATTTTAAAATTGGATGAGTTAAGATCAAAGAAAATGAATGAAGCTTAGCAGTGGATGTTTAAAGTTTACTTTTCTACTCATCAAAAACAATGTTTTTTTTTAGTATAAGCATTTATTTAATTTGTTGTTATTTACGAGTAATATGTATTGGTCCAAACTTGCAACTGAATTTTAAACCAGTTCCCCCCAAACGATTGAGCTGAAATTTTGCACACACACATTTTTTGGTTCTGGTGACAATACATTTTTATGACAGACATGACTTGATCCTGCAGCCAGGATCTTCACGAAAAATCTCCACAACGGTTAATAGCACGGACACGAAACTTTGTATACGCGTTCAATTTTGTTCGATAATCCCATTATTTTTTTTTCATTTTAACAAAAGTATGTTTTTTCTTTTTTTATGTTTTTTTTTACATTAAAATTTTGTTAATACTTAACAAAATTTTAAAAGCCGAAGCCGAGAGGTACTTGTTCCTTTCCTCAATGTGATATCTTTCTTGTTCTGAACCATAACTAGGAACCTTCTAGTTACGGAGATTGATTAGAGGTCAAAGTTCCAACATTTTCACACTTTTTAATACAAGTTTTTTTGTTACTAGCGGATACCTGGCGTGTGCTACTACACTATGGTGCCTGATGCATTGTATTAGTGGTATAAAACCATCTTCGCCTTTCTAATGAAACCGGTTTGGGGCACATCGTTACAAAGTCTATAACAGACATAGATGAAAACAATATTTGTGTTTTATATATATAGATAGATAACTTTACTTTAAAAAGCTCCATGAAGCTCCTGTACATGCATCCATCAGCCTAATGTTTTAAGTGCGTTGCATTTAGCGCTATTGTAAAAAAATTCGTCTCCCAGTAATATATTTTGAACAGTGCTGGCTTGATGACTTCGTGAATGATTCGTTTACACCCTGTATAAACCAGCCTTTAGTCGTTTCTCGCTAATCGCTGACGTTGGGACAAGTGCCATAATTTTAAGTACTTATCTTACCTCATCAGTCAACATCCGGCAGGTAAGGACTCCCAGCGACCACCAGTCCACTGCATGTCCGTAGGGCTCCCGCGTCAGCACCTCAGGGGCTGTCAACAATAAATTAAAATAAGTTAGGGATTGTCAATTTGTATGGAGATAGTATTGGTGCATCATTTACTATGTATTGTATACTACTAGGTAAACAAGGTTATATCAAAGTCTAATGAAACTTAACGAAGTGATGGATGCCATATTTAAAGTTTCGCTACTGAATTTAATTTAACCTAGAATAAAAAGTATTATTGTTACATACTGAATTTCATTTAACCTCGAATAGAAAGTCTTCTAGTCACAAATTACTATGTTTAAGTTGGATTGCACTGTTCCATAAATTAAAGGAAGACAATAATTTAACCTGTGTTCGCGATTTGGTTTCCAAACACGTAACTAAAAATGTATTTTTTTTTATATGCAAACTTAATATTAGTATAATTAGCAATCTTAATACACAAACAAGCATAATTATTACGAATTGGTGGCCTGATGAGATTAAGTCAAGACAATTTAAAGTGCGACAACTGTGAGTCTTGAACGATTTTAATTGACAACCTAATACGACTGTGTTTGCAATAAAATTACCTGTATTTTATCTGAATACATTTCTAGTGGGGGGTTCAGAATGATGTACTGACTACGTGATTATCGTTTGTGCGGCGATGTGCCTTCCACTCTTTATATTTAAATAAGAAAACAAATGCAAAGTGCACATACATAATATCAACAGACATATTTATACCTGGCAACCCTGTAGTAGGGACAAAAAGACAGACGACACAAGTTTCTTGTTCCTTATGCTTTGTACTTTCAATCAATATTGATTTCGTTTGGAAAAAAATGCTCTTAACTTATTTAAAAAAAAAAGTATTTTTCATAAAGTCATTCGCATTATTCATTCGGCAAGCGGATTTCGGGTCAGCATTTTCTTTCATCTTTTTCCTTTTCTGTCAGTAAGAATTGCTACTCACTAAAGTGAGTGGCCCACGTGAGCGGGGCACGTTAAAGTGCTTACGGTGCGAATTAATACAGATGCTTGCGACTGGACTTCTCACTTCATCAAATGACGCTTTTACGTGACAGAATGCGATAGACATACTCGTAAATGCTGATCTGTGCGTGTAAATGTGATCTCTACTTTAGGTTTAATATACCAGAGTAGACAGCTACAGTAAATAGTAGCACCAATACTATCTCAAGCTGTTTCAAAAATCATTCACACTTCTTGTGCTCTACGCAGCAGTCATTCCTCCATTCACGCTTATAAAATACAAAATTTTAAATATAATAACTTTAATAATTACTTTTCTATGGAAGGAACTCCTTGATGGCGTGTAGCACACGAAGTCCTCTCGTCTTTCACTTTGCAAAACAGCACAACACGTATAAAGGGAAACTTAAAAACGAACGTTTAATGTTTCAATTTGAACCGTATAAAGTTGATGATAGAGGTCACAAGTGTTTGTGAATTTAATTGGATGTGTGTAGATAAGTTTGTTTTCTAAAAAAGAAAAGTGCTTCAGAAATAGTGAGCAGCTAAGATGAAAATTTTAATCTAGAAAGTTTTGTAAAATAATACTATGAAGTAGGTATGTATTAGGTGCTTGCTAAAGCTTATGTTTCTCAAGAGCAACGTGTGTATCGAAGGATACGGAAGCAAGCTTTCTTGCGCATAGTGTCGTTCATCAAAAAATAAATCAAGTATGTTTTTAGGGCACCTAAGTTTTTCGAAAGATACTTAGAAAACGTCTACATTGATTTTACATCTTGAAAACCCTTGCAGCTGGTATTAAAAAAAGAAAACAAAAATAAATACTTCATCATTTATTCACTTATATATAAATTATATCACAAGACTAAGATTTTAGCTTATTTTTTTTTTTGAACTTATACATCACAACATATATACTTCCTGTTTCATTTATCATAAACTCTAATATGTAACAGCCGTTATTACACGCGATTCGTGAATTTTTTAAAGTTCTAAAACATCTTTTTTTTAAATAAGGCCATAGCGAGTGCAATGATATAATATTTTACAATGTGCTCGACATACCACACTTACTCTAACGAGGCACACCGTCAAGGTATCCATAGAATAAAATATATTGTCGTTATCACCAGGGTTTGTTTGTAAACATTTTGAAATCATTAAAATTTAAGGTACTCACTGATATGAAAATTACATATGGATATCATAATAAATCTTTGAGTAAAAGATATTGTTACACATGCATTGTCGATATTTATTAAAAACGTTTTCCTTTTTGTTCCTTATAAGCAATGTTGCCATTATTTAAAATATCAAAATTGCACATAAACAAGCTATCTTTTAACGTGTTAAGTAAAATATTTAAAAGAATTTCAATTATAAGATCGTAAAGCATGTACAGCCTCATCTTTGGTGACGAAAAAATTCTGATAAATATTTTGTAATAGGTACAAGTGTGATTAGATAGGCCTAGAGACATGATACACTAAAGCTAGAGTCACAAAATGAGGTAGGATAGTAAATCAGAATTTATGGATGGACTCGGTTCACAGTCCTCTAGAAAACAAAAAAAAAACTAAAAGCAATTGTTCTGGCGTAAAAAAAATACATAACATAACGTTAAATGTTGTAAAGAATAAAGTAATCCTAAAATATGTTCTGTTGCAAAGTCATGGATTCATAATATTTGCTTTTCTTTCACGACGTTCCGAGAGTCGGGTTACAATAAATTAAGATCTCTTTACGGAACGTCGTCAAAGTAAAAACATCGCAAATTAAGTATTAGAACAAGGAGTTGATAAAATGACGTTACAATTTAGATTTGATTATTCACCTCACCGTCACTTAACTCTACATGAGACATTCCACGCGCCGCGCCTACCCTAACATTTTTACATAATACATGAACAATCACTGATCATCTAGTACATTCTATACCGATAAAGCTCTCTCAACAAACCGCTTCAACTATTCGAACAACTCAAGTGACAACTATCAATGCTATTTACAATATTTATAATACACATTCATAAAAATTACTGACGATATATAACTACTTAAGTCGTAATATCTATTATAATATAATATTAATAATTCAATCTTCTCTACATCCACACACATAATCAAAAGTCAATATATTTTTTTACATTTTTTATATATTTCTGGATATTTCTCGGCGATATCACAAAGCGATCATTTAAATATAAGTGAATAGTCGAATGACTATACTAAAAGAGTACAGCGTGATTCGAAGTGTGACTAAACTTAGAAGCGTTAGTAGTCAAGAATAAAAATATTAAGTGCCACCTCATCAACAAAAATTCAAGTGTTTTATAATAGTTCATACAAAACTAACTATTTACTTAGACAATCAAATTTCTAGGTAACTATTATGTCTACGTCAAACTTCTATGAATGCTTGAGAAACTGTTCTATATTAAAAAAAAAACCTTAGCAATAAACAACAGGCGAATCCAAAGCTTAAATAAACGACGAAATGAATGGACACATCAACCAGCCTTCCGAGTCATAGCTCTGATATTACAACTAAAGTTAAAACTAATGTTACAACAGACAAAATCTTCGATTACATAAAAGATTATTATTTAAATACGACGTCTAGAAGTGGCTCGGCTCATCCCGGCGAAGGGGAGTGTATGAGCGATGCATACGATACTGCGTTTATTCTGCAACTAAGATTAACGACCTCAACCATTTAAATTTAGATAAGCTGGACCTCTTAATAGAAATAGAGACCTACACGAATTTGAAACACAAAAGAGTTTAGTATAAGCTAACAGTCAGTAATGAAGCTGATATCTAGTAATTAAAGATACACAAAACATTTATTGCAACGATAACTACGACACACGTTTGTGCAACATACAAAGCATAAGTACAATAAATGACACAGATATATTAGATTCAGATGTTATGTATTGTCAAAATGTTAAATACAGTTTCAATAGTTCATTCACATTATGATTATTTTATACACATGTCCGTAGTAAGAATAAATCACACATTTCAATTTTAAATCTTTAGTAAAATAATGTCCCGCGTTCGGCGATGGCACCGCCATCTACAATCATTTGATTTAGTTTACTTCGAAAGATTATAAAAACTGGTATTAATTGGGTCACATCAAGGCGTATGTATCACGCATGGCGAAGTATAACATCGTTCGGCGTGGGGCGAGGCGCGTAGCCGCGGCAGTGGAGCACAGCGTGCATCACAAGGAGAGCGTGTCCCGTATGAGCTTGCGCACCGTGTTGCCGACGGACGTGGGCGGGGCACCCGACAGGTTGTAGTGGATCTTGAACAGGTAGGGCTGGATGTCCGGGTACGACGTGTCGAAGATGAGGTCGGCGTCCGAGCGGCTCGGCATCTTAGGCACGTACTCGTGCCGGTTGATGATCTCCGTGATGAACACGATCTTGTCCTGGAGCATCTCCACCACGTTCTCGTGCTTGCTGTGCATGTCGTGCTCGTTGCGCGCCTCGGTGAGTTCGCAGTACACGGTCCACACCTCCCAGGGCACGCACTCGGGCTGGAAGGGCCAGCGCGCGCGCCGCTTCTGGAAGAACTCGAGCGAGATGGAGCCGCGCGGCGGGGCGGCGCTGGCGTCCGCGCCGCGCAGCAGCGACGAGAAGTCGGAGATGTCGCGCCGCACGCTGCGGCCCAGCGCGCCCGACTCGCAGCACACGTACGTGAAGTCGATGAAGTCGCAGTCCACGTCCACGTAGCTCACGGTGCGGATGGAGTAGCTCTCCTCGTTGTTGTACGTGAACTTGCCGCTGGAGCGGTGGAACAGCACCGTGTGGAAGATGCAAGCGACCACCTCGTCCACCTGCCTGCCCTCCATCGACAGCTCGAACGCGATAGTGCGTGCGTTCATGTTGCCGGCGTCAGTGGGCCGACGCTACAGTGCGAGCCGCTACTATCGACATAATCACTCAAACGCGCTTCCCTTACTGACGGCTCCTCAGTGTCAGACGCGCAACGGATACGGAGCGAGCGATGCACTGTGCCATTTTTAAATTATGAAACGAGTCAACTCCCACACTGAAATGGAGAATGACCGTTATAGTTTAGCGTCTTATTTAAAACTAAGTTAACAGCTATTTTTGTTCCTATCACGTAAGCACATTGTCTTAGGCGCCGTTTTTCAACGAAAGTTATATGCGAATCCCCTGACAAAATAGTACAATGTGACTATAAAAACTCACCCATATACTTGAGCGTCCCGCAGAGCGTAGTAGTGCGCGCCCCGATGGACAGCCACTTAGATAGTCCGAAGTCGATCAATCGTATGTGACAGTCAGAATCGAGAAGAATGTTCTCCGGCTTCAAGTCTCGGTATATAACGCCAGCGTTATGAAGGAAATCTGAAAGCACATCGAACGAAAATTTTAACAACTACATATAGTTAATTTCTAGTATATTATCGGGCTGGTCCCAAATTTTATGAAGTTTAACCGGTACTTGTCCAATTGGGTGGGTGCACTCATACAAGCTTCGTGACGAGATTTTATAATTTTTTCAATCATTTGGAGTGTTGTTATGCATTGCCACATTTTGCTAAACCTTGAAACTGTGCATGCTATGTTTTTAACGTGTTTGAACCATTCTAATTTTATTGAACCATGTTTTATGCAAATAAATGATTTATGTTTAAAAAGATACTCTTTAGGTCATGTAAAAGGCAACTAGAGGATAACTTTGAAGGGATGTCCAACCATATCTGTCGATGCACTGATAACGACACTGTGCAGTCAACAATCCGTCTGCTTATCTTTCTGATAATCTTTTACGGATTATTACTCTGTCGGCATTTTAAAAAGCCCATGTTTGACAGTAGGAAAGGATATTTTATTGATGATAACATAATAAAGTAAAAATATTAAAAAAAAACATACTTCCGCAATTTGGTAGTATTATGGGGTACACCTCTACCTAATGCTTCGGGAATTACAAGCGTGATGTTATGTTATGTGTAAAATAAAAATCACTCACCAAGGGCAATAGCAATTTCAGCAACAAATATCTTGACGAGTTCTTCAGGTAGCTTGCCGTACTTTTCGAGTAGAGCCAACAGCTCGCCTCCAGGAATGTATTCTGAAACTAATAGTACCTATATTATGAAAAACCTGCCAATGGTTATCACATCATTAAAACGGGGATGAATGTTATCTTACTACTAGTATTTAAATGAGAAAGTTTGTGACGATGGTTGGATGTATGGATCAATGAATAGATTTATGGATCAATGGATGGATGTATGGATCAATGGATGGATGTTTGTTACTCTTTCACGCAAAAACTACTGAACATATTTAGTTGAAAATGGCACACAGATTTTTAACACTGGATTAACACAATACTTTTTTATCCCGGTAGCCCGATCGCGTGGGACAATTACCAAACTCCACGCTGGCGAAGGCTGACCGGGGAGTATGAACATAAAAAAACCGCCTTCAAATAACATGGAGCTAAGACGGGTGAAGCAGAACCGTGTCAATGGTAAGGCAGAAACATAGAGAGTGCTGTATTTGAGCAGTAAGGTGTTAATCAATTAGCAAGTCAGGCTTTTCTAACTGAACTCGTAGGACGGACTGCAAGCGTGATTTAGTAGAAGTTTATGTAAATCTGACCACAAATTAATTAACGGAATACATGAAATTATTTGACATAACTTCGGCGTAAATACAATTCAAATGATACTAATTAACGCATCATTAAGTGGATCCCGCAGACCTAGTTCAAATTACCTAACCGATAAGCGACCTCAATCAAATAAACAAATAACAAAGACTAAATACCAACTAAGTACCTACTACAGTAGCCGAATTAATGACCTAATTCATGTTGACTGTCCTCAAAGCATACCCATACATGAAAAGGCCAAACTGCACCGGCAAAACTGCTTCATTTTTGGTCTGACCTTTAAGGCCTGACCTTAAAATGACTAATTTTTGACGTAGGTATTTGTCAAAAATTTGACCTTTTTTGACAAATACGTCGTAATAATCTTAGGTTATAGTTTTGTTAAATAGGGGGCTGTATTTTAGATGCTCGGTAACATACACCGAACGGTAACACTGTTTAGTTTAAAAGATTTAAGCAGTAGTCGCGCTCCGACCGCCGCATGCGCATTGGCCTTGGAGCGTAACATCCACACGCGTTACAGCGATACGGATTTTTGATAAACCAAACCAGAAGCTAAAACTGATCATGTAAGTAAAGCCTTTAAAGTAAAGTAAGTTAAAGCCTGACGCAGACTCGCAAACACCAAGATAAACATAACCGATAAAAAAGATAATTGTATTGTTGTTATAAAAAACTTTATCTAGAACAATCACCTTTACTAATGGGTCGTGTGTTATCTCCGTTATCAGTCGACGTACTAATCTGACGTTACTTCCTGCTCAAATGAACCAACCAGGTTGACTCAGTGACCGCTAGCACTCAAGCGTTTTATAGTTTTTGTGCTGAAACGACTGATGACTTCAAGTAATTACCATTTAAAGTGATTGATAAAGTCAAAGGGTTAATGGTGTTGAACGTTTTGTTAAGTTCTTTTTTGTGTTAAATGAGGAAATTGTCATAACATCGTGAGGAAACCGGCGGTCCTTGAACAATAAATTCGAAGACATTACATCCACCAACACGCAATGGGCCCGCGTGGTGGATTACGGCCAACTGCCTCTCAAAGAGTGAAGACCTGACTTCCAGCAGTGAAAACAGTATAGGCTACCTACTTTTTTAAATTTGTAAACTCTTTTATTTTTGCTAGCAACTCAGCTAATAAAAACGTGCCAGCTAATTGGGTCATCTTGTTGAATTCGAAATAAATTGGATTTGAGGAGGGAACAATAGCGCCGTAACTGAGTGTCCGTGACATGGCTGCGTAGACTATATTTAGAGTGTAAGATAATGCAATCACCCAGCAAATAAGTGACTATCACAGGTCTTGCGTGTGTCAACGTCTACGAGGCAGGACAAACTTGCGTTCATTTTTTTTTGCACTGTCAATATTTGTGTCAATACTACCTATATTTACAACATTACTTTTTTTGGACAGTCACGTTAAAAACAAAAATAAGAACAGAAATGTAGAGCTCAAAAGGTACTGCTTTTATTATTTTTCACTGTAAAGTTTTGTCTGTTTGTCACTCCAGTGACATTAACTCTTATTAATATTTATAAACATGCTTATCACTGTTTGCTCAGACAATTTCCGCCCCGATTTTTTCACAAAACCTTTCATTCACCTTAAAGTCGTGCTATCATTTTTTTAACTTCGTCTTCGTGATAATGATAAAACATAACGATGATAATGAGGAAACTTCATGACTGTGTTGTTATTATTTGTAATCTCTACATAAGAAATTTCTACCTAAGGTAAGAAGGGTTTTGAAAAGAAAAGAAAGTGCTTGACGTTTGCATGTTTCCAAATTACGAATGCTTGATCCGACCTAATTTGAGACGTCACCAAATTTCTTACAATTTGTGTTTGATGATGTGTTTGAAGAGATTTTTAGGACCATCTAAGTGAGGTCAACCTGGAATCTACGATGGTGTAAGTCAAGTGTCCAAGAGCATAATATCCCAAAAAGTAAAGTATTACAGTCGATTTAAATTGGCTTAATGACATGAAAGGGCTTTTCTAAGGCACACTTACCAATATAAAGTCTTTTCTTGGTCTGCCAGCGGGCCACAGCTCCCGCTATAAAGGAATGATGGCCGCACGCCGCCTGAATGCGCGCTTCCTCCTTAACTTGACGCACTGCACTCTCGTTCACTATCTGAAATAATTTACGTCTCATTTATATTCAAAGTGAAACAGTAGCTGAAATTATCGTAAGCGGAAAAGTGAGTGAAATTATTATATTGTTACGCTCTTCGATTCAGCGGATTATGGGGTTTTCCCAGACAGATTTACACGACGTAAGTGCGTAATTTTACCTCGACAAAGTTTGTATGCCGGGGAACGAGGGTCAATAACACAGTATTCTAGAACTGTCCTCATAAGTTCCTAAACGAGTTTTCTAACAAGTAAATAATCGTATGCACGATTTATCACTGACAGGCATACAATGTGAAGACTAGCACGCGTTACAGTGATGCTAAGCGTGTGTCATACGGAGACGCGATAGGGAAGACCGCAGCCCGTGCCGCACGACCGCCGACGCAACGTGGATCTACCACCTAATTAGTAATTACTCACTGATATTTTAATCCTATCATCAATAGCAAAAACAATTTAATCATGTGCAGAACTTATTGCGAAATCATCACAAGTCAGTCATCTTAACGCACTTGAACACAAACCGAGGTAAATGTACTCAAACGAACTTTGATCTATCAAATCGGTTTAGACAAACTTGTTTTAACTCGTCAGCCTTTTCATATTGATATTTTAAAAAGAGTGGCTAACTTACATCCGCATCAACCAGCAGGATACCACACGGTATTCCAAGGTAAGGACAGGTTATATTTCGATTCTCTCCTTTGAAGACTACATTATTATTTTATTATGAAAAACCGCACGCTCTCCGGGTTAATGGTGTGTCACGATTATTATAGACAAGAAAGCGGTTACTCATCTTCGACTCCATGTTATTAAAACTCGAGTGAATAGAACGATCTGCGTTCTAGCTATTTAAGTAGCCACGAGTCCATCTGAAGAACTATACCTAAGTGTGCGACGAAATATCAGTGATAAGACGCAATAAAGTATTCGACTGAAAGCTTATCGCTGCGTGAAACTCATTTTGTGGTAATAAGTTTACATATGGGTCAATGTGATAAGAAGATTGACGATAAAAGCGCATATGATGCTTGCTCCTATTTCACTTTATCAAATTTTGAATGATAAACGTGTAAAGGTAAAAAATGTAACGCACGCGATTTTAATTCTTGTTACTTCCTGAATGGGGTATCGCCCCAAGACAGTCGAAGCCATTTACAGATTTTATTCCATGACCTCATCAATGTTTGAGCCATTTCTTAGCAAGTACTGCCGAGTAATCTTAGCAAAAAAAACATAGGTACCTACTTCATGGAGTTTGTTGCCATGACGAATTGTGGAACATTAAGAAAGAAAATCGAATAGATTGTACAAAAACAACAATGATGATACTTACGACGATTTCACAGTAGAGAGCATACACTTAAATAATGATACATTACATCATGTTTGTTTTTTCCCCATGTCAATCGGCAACGTTTTTTGCAATCACGCAGGTAGGTAATTAAATCGAATAATAGGTCAGTTACTTTGCGAGCATTTAACTGATAAATGATAGATAATACTATCAGACTACTTAAGCAAGATTATTTTTTGTCAAAAATACATAGTCTAATACGTATTTTACAGATAATAAGACTACGTAAGAGCAGGTGGCAGTGACACAGCCGGCGATTTCGTTGGTAAAATAAAAAAGAACATGGCACACGTTGAAGTAAGGTCTAAAATAAATAATCCGTCCTCTTTGATGCTCCCAAGCACTACGGGAATGGATAAGCCTTTTCGGGTCATATTTTTTAGATACAGATTTCCACTAAGTAACTGTGCCTGGTGATATATGTATAATGTAGTATAGCATTTTGCTTGAGATAAACTCTACCCTGTGTTATAAATTATGTCATTGATAAAGATCTAAATTATGTCTAGTGGATAGACATATCTAATCAGAAGTTGTATGTCAAGGAGTGTTATTATGATTTTAGGTCTATGTATAGAAAGTTAGTTTTGTTGTCAAAATAGTCTTCAAGGAGAGACCAATCTTAAATTTCTCATGGTATGCAGTCAAGGATATCCAAGATGTCTGGTATAGACAACAAAACCCGACCCATTTGCTTGCTTTACTTAGCTTTATAAACATTGCAGTATGTTACAGGATGATATAGTATGGGACAAGCTGAAGGCATTGAGCTGGGTGCAATTTAGAACAAACCTATGACCGTTCGAAGTCTGCAGTAACCTAGGCTGATGATAATGACTGGCTAGAAAAGCACAAAGTTAAAAGAAAAAGATTCAAACAAAAAAACTTACCTGCGACTTACTAAGCACTTTAAGTGCGTATTCTTTGTCTTCACTAATCTTCTTCACTTTATAAACTTCACCAAATGCGCCTTTGGCTATTGTGTCTTCTATCTGGTAGTCTTTCTGGAGTAGATCAGTGGTGATGGGGAATTCAGGCTGGAAGATTGATTCTTTGTGAGCCACTGGCCAGGCTGTCTTGCTTGCTTCTAGTGGGTTCTTTAGTGTAGAGTCATTCCATCTGGAATTTGTCGTTTTGTTTTAAAATTGGACTAAGTTTAACGAAGAGGATCCCATCCATACTGAGTCATGTGTGGGCTCCATTTAAATGTAAATATCTAAAATAAATAGTTTTCTTTGACTAAGATTTAGATTTCTTTTAGGCTATATTCATATACAGGGTGAACTTTGACCTTCGATATCTTCGTAACGAGAAGGTGCGCGTGTCTTTCGGCTTCATTAAGGGTTTTAACACCCTTTATATTTTGAATCATGTTTCATTTCAGAGTTGACTGACATAGAAGTATAGATTTCTTGTCAAAGTTCTATGGAGCATTCCAATAATAAGCAGATGTTCATAACTGCATGATTAACATGTAATCTAACAATCACGTGAGATGCACTGCCGATTTAATCAGTGAAGAGAATTATTATGCATCAGTATGTATTTATATCTGAATTAGCATGTCCTATAAAGCTAATCAGACTGTGTTTAGATAAACAACATCATCTTACTTAAATTAGTGATTACTAATAGTTTCAATTTCAAATGATATCTTGATAGTACAGTCACGGTCACAAGCACTAATATGGTATACACTTATCAATTTTTAAAACTGAATTTCTATTACTGTATGGACTATAATTTGCAGTTAGCAACTATCAAAAGTTATTTTCCACGACTGTATTGGTTGTAATTTTATGTTTTTACGACATAGTACTTTTTGAGGAGCTTGTGGCAAAATAATAACAACCATATGGGTCGATCTCCCAGGTTAAGCAGCCGAGGTTAGTCTGTGGATGGGTAACCACCATCCATTGCATACAGAGTTTCCTACGTACCTGGGAAAGCATGTTACGCCGTTGGTCTTGGCTGACTTTTGTAGATCTTTGACAGTGATAATTATAACCAGTCATACCAAGGTGTATCGTATTACCCAGTACCTGGGTTGTGCAGGTCAGATAGGCAATCGCTCCGTGTAATATACTGGTATTCAGCTGAACCCAGTTAAAACTAACTGCTGACCCCAATATAGTTGAGAGAAGGCTAGGCAGATAATGACAAACATAGAACTTTGGGACCCTTACCATTAATTAAGAAATAGGTAATTTCCCAAATCTGCAATTTTTTGCTTAAGGCTTTTTCTAAGTGAACTTACACTATCACTTATGGGATATCTTCCGTGATTAATGTTTATATGTAGCTCCCGATATTTCGACGCTGTTGCGCCATGATCACGAGATGACTGGAGAATGCGGGTGGATGGTAAAAACTTGTTGTTGTGTTTTCTAAGTTATTTCTTATCCGAGCTTGTGAGTGTACACAATTTAAATATGACAAGTCTTTGTTGTTATACTTATCTCCATGACATACAGACTGAGGCAAATGATTTAATTATTGTGTGTAAGTAGTCATCTCATCAATGATAAGTATAATATGTACTCACAATATTATACAACGCTCGTGAAATTAATTATTTCATAGCCAGTGTTTGAATAGAAATTTGAAAGACGGAATTTCTATAAATAAAGAAATGTCTAGATAAGAGACAATAGTAGTTTACACTTGATATTTAATTTTTTGAATGTGATAGTGCAAATATAACTGAGCCATCAGTCCGAATTATACATTTAAGCTGCTGGGACACAGGCCTCTGTGTGAATGATTGGGCCACAATCTGCCATGTGAGCTCAGCGCATGTTGCTGGGTGCCATATATCTTTGAATTGTTGATTCTTCAATATGCCTCATGATTTTTACAGTTACCATGTTTGTTTCCTCAACCTTTAACGGCTGCACATTATTTGCAGTAGTAAGTAGGATATGAGTGAACCTATGGGAAACAACTAGTTGTTCTGTGTTAGAAAATGCTGTTTGGTATAACAAGTCAAGTTTTGTAAGTCAGGACTGAACGCAATAATTAATACTTTCTTTACACACCGTAATGTATTGACACCTTCATTAAGATTATTGCTAAAGTTTGTGCAACAATGAATTTTCTGCAAGTCATGAGATTAAGATAAGCCATGTGTATGATATGAAAGTATAAAAATATCTGATGTGTTATTACTGACACACCAACATGTTAAGTAAACAATTATCAGAACATTTTCATAGAATAAGGGTGTACATAATGAAAAGTAGTTTAGACATCTATCTAAAATGCACTTTTGAATGTCAACATTTACAAGGAACACTGGATTAGATGATATTCTAACTTATTTGTACTTTTTATAGGTCACTCAATAATAATATCCAACCAAATATAGATTTCTGGCCAAAGCCGATTAATCAGCTCTCGCCACAAGCTTTGGCTTCGGCCTGTTCTGGCCAAAGCCTTGGTCAAACAGTTACACTATATTATGTATAAGATGGTATTCATCAATCACAGAATGTTCTCAAAAATAGTGCAATTACAATGATTTTAATGAATCATCATAAATAATTAATTTTTTACAAGTTTCATCTGATTCATTTCAAGGTTATGTTATGTCACTTACTGTAGTCTTCATGTTTATGAAAACATAACAATGACAATAGATATTACTAGACAGGTTTACAGATAAATGTACCAAAATCATTGTTTTACTTTTTGTAATATTTCATTTAAAAAATTAAAGCAGACATCAAGGTTGTTTTGCACATTTCAATTAAAATTTAAAGTAGTCTAATTAATATGCAAAATATTTTATTGCACATGTTTAACTTATCATTGACTTAATTTCTGATTCAGTAAAATTTTTCACACTTACTGATAAAACAAAGTGTCAGATGTGTGTAAAAAGAAGAACGTTTAATTATTATAAAATTGAAAATCATTAATTAAATTGAAAACGGAATGTAATGTAAACAGACAAATTGAAATTTATCTTTTCATATCCTAAGATGACCCACTGACCAAAAATGTTGATAATTTGAAACTGGCGCGATCTACTTAATAGTAATCAAAGGAAAGAAAACTGTTTGTTTTGACGAATTGTATGTGTACTAACCTTCGCCTCGAGACGCGAGACCAAGGCCGTGATGCGCTGTACACCGACTGGTTGCTTGTAACACTGACGAAGGAACGCCCGCTGAGGTTGCCCACGAAATGGGAGAGACTGAACTATATACAAAAATAAATTATGCGCTTAGAGGTAACAAAGAACTGACACAAACAATGGACATTTTAACGAATCCGTAAGTACATTAACTCGTCCACACAAAGCAGATACTAAAACACTACGCAGCAGGTTACAGTCACAGGAGAATCCTGTGTCTATCTACAAAAATATCAGCTACGCGAGTTCAGCTGAGAATGACATTAACAAGTTTTCGTTTCATCACTTACTTGACTAGTGAACGCCTGGCCGTCGCGGTCTGAATGCGTAGATTGCTTTTGATTCTTGTGCTCAGAGTTTTTATTATGCGTGTTTCCCATTAAACTAAACTAAATGGCTCTATACATGCCGTTTCAGGTGTATTTTCATGTTATTTTAAAAACTGTTGACTAATTTTTCCACCATGAATCGCCCATAAACAATAGAATCGGTGTTGCCATTACAAGTCTTATTGGAAAAACATAAAATCCAAATGTCTATGGATAATCAACTGGAAAAATACGAGGCTGTGTTACAGTACATAATTATTTTGTATAATTGAATGAACCTGACATATTATCCATAAGAAATGTAATGTTACACGTCTTTTCTACGATTGGTCCCATATGAAATCACTGAACATTTTTTGATGGCTAATTATATTCCTGTGGGGCTCCATTGCGCTTGTGTCGTCGAGGCCAATAAATTTAGTTACCACAACAAACTCGATGACAGTTTAAATTAAAACAAAGCTAACAACTAATTATTAAGCTGCTACTTTCTACTTATAATTATCCTTCGCTGTAGCTGCCAATTTACTATTTTTGCTACCGGCTTTAATTATTTTTTAATTCCAAATTCAGATGAATTTGTCGCCGCGTTAAACACATGCCTTTTTTGATCTCGTAATATTTTTTTGTCAAAGTGTAATTATACTGAACATACGCCACGCCATTCATATATTCTAACATTGCGTCATTCAGTTTGCCCTATTACAAGCATTCAATTTATCTTCACTCCAAGGCCCAAGGCCTAAGACTCTTCCTTCGGCTACGGCTTCCAGAATCGATTATCTTGTTTAGCAAAATGGCGTTATCTAAATAAGGTGTTGCTTTGCATCCTCGTCAAATTCAAGGAGGTAACTATGCTAATGATTCTCGACCCGAATCAATAATAAAATGGGTAGGTATTTTTTTATGTTTTTTTCTTAATATCGGAAATCGATAAGTTTACACCACCCGTATTAAAACGCGCCCCATCTAATACTAGCCCTATAACCGCGCTTTCACAAACACAAACCAACGCAGACGTTTATTCGATGAACCAGTGATTCTCCTCTTTTGAAAAGGGCTTCATTCCGAAATAGTGTCAAATTAAAAGAACTAAAAAAAGCAGCGTTTATTAGGTATTATTGACCAGGTACCGTAATTTATATTGATTATTTACGTCTGCTATGACAACCTCCTGAATTTTAACGAGGTTGCAAAACTACACCTTGTAGAGACCTAATTGTTCTGAGATCGGGGAAGTTGCTTAAATTAACAGATAACTGCTAAAATACAAGGATATCAGTAAATGTGCCGTCTGCACATTTGCAACATAAATTACCAAAGAAACATAAATGAAATGGACTTATTCGTTTGAATATCATTTTACAATAATAATCTACTATCTACTCGATTCTTAGCAAATATTTCTTAGTGCAAACTTGTGATTGGCAACTGCAACATCTTGTTTATTTTTTCACTCTTTTTACTTACCTACATTTACTGCTTCACTACTGCTCTACGCACCACCCTCGGCCAATCAAAATTTGAGAGTAGTCTGATAAATCGTTACGTCATTGACTCGCAAGCCGGAGTGACTACACAAAATATTGGCATTGAAAGATAGATGACTGACCAGTTAAAAATAAAAACAAGTTTTGCGTAGTTAAACTTTAATAGGTGCCTTGCTAAGAAATAGTACTTAGCTGAGGAAATGGACTTACGTTTCTGACTATACCTTTTTATAATCTACTTGGTTCAAACAACTATACCTACTCGTACAATAATACATTCTAGTGCTTAAAGCAGGTATTAAGTAGTAGATTAGGTAGTTATTAGGTTATTGTTAAGAGCAAAATATACTAGACTCTGAAAAACTCTGTGCATATTACTAACTTTGGTTCCAGGTTGATGTAGTTTATAGAACAGTTAAATGTTATGAGGAGAGCAATCGCCCGCTAGGCGGCGACAGACGCCTTGGTCCAGTTACTGTATGCGAAGACGATGATTTATCTACGTAGCTATTAAGTAACCATATTTTATTTCTATTCCTTTTGTGGGCCAAGTGGTTGGCACCTCCTGGGCACCGGCTTTGCTCCGGTAAGTGTTTGGGATCGTGTCGTTGGGCCCCCATATACGGATACGACAACTGTAGGCATGGGCGCCGGCAGGATTAGTTCCAGGAGGGTGCATTTGAGTTCCAAGCAAACAGCTCGATATTTTACAATTCCTACAAGGAGTAACTTTGTCCATTTATACAGAAAAACCTATCAAAAATAAAATAGGATAAGATAATAGAATTTTAGCACACCTCGAATTTGTTCTTTACAAATGGATAAATTCTGCCAATTTATAAAGAGAAGCCTATGAACGCAAAGGACACTTTCCTAACCTAACCTAACATGTCTGAGCAAGCGAAGCGAATTCGAATATTTTAGAATTGTTATGGTTAATACTTTAGGTGTTCTTAAATCTTTTCTACGCATTTTCTTTCCCGACAGGGGGTTGCTAATGCACCCCCTTGCACCCTGCTGCCGGCGCCCATGGCTGTAAGTAACGTACCTACCAATAGAGACGTAATTAAATAGAACCTGAATAAAATCCGAAATCATGGACCTAATATTGTAAGTAGTAGTTGTCATTGTTCCTATTTAGGTCCATAAATGGATAAGTAGGTACGGGTGTTGTTTTTTCATTCAGTATTTTGTTTTGGTTTCCGTTTCCAAAACGCACGTTGTTCGTCAATGCACAATCTACGACATTTTCTAGACCTTAAACAATTTTTGCAGCAGGTTTTAACGCGATGTACAACCAATTCTAACAAGAATATAGCTATTGTTACCGCCACGCAGAAGCAGTATACCTCGAATATGCCGCTCAAGTCGTTCATCCCGAGAGGTCTCGTGGTCACTTCGTCTTTTATGTCCGTGTATCTGTACTGCTCCCATTTCCTTACCAAACCAGCCTCAAAAATCATCATCATATATCTATTATATCTTTCAGTTAAGGGTGAATTTTTTGTCAGTACCATGGTCAAATAATGGCTATGTATTCTATCCCCTTCAGCGATATGCAAATATTGTTCGCCTTTTTCATTCAGTTTGTTCCTTTTAATGTAACGACCCACTGAACAATCTATGAGGCAAAAACGATGAGCATCACTCGCCATGCGCGTGATACACCCGTATATGTCTTGTTCGTAAACTAGTCTGGAGTTAATAGTTACGTACTTTTCTTCGGTGTCCGGAAGGATCAGATCTGGTGAAGCCATTGCTTCAATAGGGTATCCTTTCTCAATAACATCGTCAAACGTGTCAACTTCCTTACCCCTTTTGGCTGCAGTGAAGAACGATACTATCGTGGCCTGGGTTGTAAAATTTATCACAAAAAAGCACCACAAAGATACTGCCAAGAAAATACGGAAAGACTCAGTTTTTGGCGGTTTATGTAGATTTAACATTAAGGCATTTCTGCAAGTATTCATAAAATCTTTGCCTATTTGATCGAAAGTTAGACGTTCATTTTCTACAGTCTTGTAGATGGAGAAGGTAGCCCAGATACATAAGAAACAAGACAAAAATCTGCAGAGGAAGTCGAAGTTAAGTTTTAAGTTTTTCACTTGAAAGAGGGTAGTTTCAAAGCCAGCGCGACCTGATACAATACAAATACCACTATCTTTAAATGGAAAAGTGAAATCAAGTTCCACTACAATTACATCGAATTGATAGATCGGGAATAAGCACAGGTCTCCTCTCCTGCGCGCAAAAGCAAATATCTGTTCAATATTAACTTCGAAATTAAATGGTTTCTTCATGCCATTCAAGCTGAGACTAAGATCAATAGTGAAATTCATGAGTTCGGCCATGGTGTTCCAGGTCATTCCATCTCTACCTCGAAGTTTGTAGGTTCCATTTCCGAGATCCTCTACGACGGAAAATGGCTTAATTTCAGACACGTATCCTGTAAACGCAAAACCGTGTAAATTTTTGCTTCTATCTTCAAATAGATTCAATTTTCTCAGATCATTCATAGCGTTATACAACACAGCGTTTGTATTAAAACCCAAACAAGTGCCGAGATGGTTTGTTCTCAGTTTAGATGTCACAGTTATGTTGTGACATTTCTCCACACAAAATAAATCTTCTTCAAATCCACGAACTGGCATACCGAGGTTCCTTGCAGTCCAACAGCCAAACTTATTATCTGGTTGAACGTGATAATGTTCGTTAACATACGGAGTGTAGTCAGACACCATTAAAGTTTCTAGCGCATCGTTATACTGAACTAAGATTGCGTTTATAGCTTTGTGGTACCATAAACTGAAGAAAATTTTCGCCATGAGTTCCCTGTCTTCTATTTTGTGATAATATAAGAGTATGTTTGCTAAGGGATGCCAATATGGTGAAGTTACTAATTTCTGCATCAGTTCTTCATATTCTCCAAAATCCTGGCAGCTTATAACGATAATATTCGAGTGATATGGAACCACGTCTTCTACATAGTAATCCTCGGGGTCGTTTAGATTCATAACCACAAAACCATACGATATGTGCTTGATTTTGTTGTAGAAATCATTAGGTAAATTTCCAACGCAAAGTATCGTGTCCCATCCATTCGTTTTAAAATTTAAACTTATTATGTCCACCTGGAATTAATGATATAGTTTTATTGGGTTTTTCCAATAAGATTTTTTCAATTAACAGCCAAGATTGGATATGTGCGGGACGGGCCCGGTTGATGGCAATGGGCTCGTACCTTGATAGGTATGCATGGGACATGGGACCTTGACATAACTGGAGAAATGTAATTTTACTACGCCTCAGCCAGATACCTACATGACTTTCCTCTATGGCTTCGGCTCAACCTTAATCTTCGGGAAATACATGCGTGATGATGTTATAATGAAAAAGAAGAGTCCGCGTAACAGTGGTCATTTTCACTCACTCGTCAGTTTAGTTAATTCGACAGCATCGTTGATTCGTCATTTTCGCTGATTGGACACTTGTATGAATTCGACAGTTGCGTCAACTCGACACTTTCCATAATTCGCCGATTCGTCAGTTAGGTAGGTACCGGACTCGTGATCCAATAGCGGCCATTGACATAATAAGCATAAAAAGTTTGAGTAATAAAACCTTAGAAATAAAACTCACAATCATATCAATCCTTTGGTCTCCCAACTTTGGTTGAAAGACATCTGTGAAATTTCCCAGCGCAGCATTGGCAAGCATGCCGAATATAACTATTGAAAAATACTTCATGATACTGCCTGTGTTTATCCGTATAGGTAAGTATTTACATTCTTTACGCTTGATTTGAGAGCAGATAGCAAAGGTAAACAGAGAGCTTCAAGGTTCTATTCACTTGCTGTAGTTTCGTAAACTGTTCCTTTCTTTTCACTAATTTTTAAAAGTACCTGTTGTGTATATGTGCGATGAATATCTGTACTAATATAATAATATCAAATACTTTATATCAGCGGTTCCCAAACTTTTTCAGTTCGCGGCGCACTTATAAGTTTAATAATTTATTTTAAATTTGTTTTGACACGGCGCCATAGCTAGTCGAAAATGATGAATTTTAATAATTATGTTGATACATACAAATACATTTGAAAATCCGGCTTCACATAAATAAGATGTTGCAAAGGGAATGAGAATTCGTAGAGATGTTGAATTGAAAGTTTGATAGGTATTCTTTTTGGAGATATCCAAAACTCCAACAAATCACACGTGAATCTTGTATTAAGGCTGTTGTCGCAAGAGAGTTCAATGAGACTCTCTGCTTCTTGCGAAGTGAATTCTGGTGGATCTTGTGCATGGAAAGGACCTTGGATTCACGAAAAAATTTCGACATCGCCTTCGGCAAAGTATTTAAAAAGCCAGTGACCTTCGAAAGGTGTTCCGTGAAAAGGGACAAAGTCTTGTCAGACGACAAGCTCATTAGTAATCAGACAGGGCGCTGCGGCAGCGCTCACTTTGGGAACCCCTGCATTACATTCTACAACAGGCAATCATCCAAATGCTCATGATCAAAAAATCTGATTTACGTTAAGCTCTAATCATCATGATAGTGGTCATTTTGGAAATGTAACGTTAGGTTAGTAATATTGTTAATTATGTATGAGAATAAAATATACGTGTTACGAGTGTTTGTCTACATTATTGACTATTGATCTATGTCTCATACCTACTCATGATTTTTTTATACACGTTATTGCTATTGAGAGATATTTCTCGACGGCATGTAAAGCCAAGTCAGAGGCCCATGGGCGGCATAAAAACTCTGGCACCAGGTTAGGCACTAACCACACGATAAAGTAGAAGAAGATAGCTCTTTGGGAAAATAAGACCAAAAACTTAACAAAAATATTTATTTATTTTGTCAAAACTATAAAGGTCCTAACATATGAACAGCTTACACCTACTAGGATAATGAAAGTCCTAAGATTCACACCGAACCAACGATTAATATGATTAGAAGGTACTAACTAAATGCCGACGAACACATTTTCTAATATCTTTTTTTCCTAAAGCAACAAAGCCTGAAGAGCACTAATATCAAACGCTGCCAGTTTTATCAATAAAGTACAGATAACATAAGAGTTTGGTATGCAGGGCAGCAATAAAACATATTGCATTATAGGCTCCGGACTCAAGGCCAGTTCAGACAGTCCGTTCAGCAGCTTAGTGACGCTGACTGACGAGTACAGTCACGAGCAATGAAACGTATACACTTAGCAAAATTCAAAAGCGATTTTCATATAATGTATTGATTTTCGTTTTCACGTTCGTATTACGAAATAGGTCTTATATCAATATAGAAACCGTAATTTCAAGAGAAAATCACTTTTTAATTTTGCTAAGTTTATACATTTCATTGCTCATGACTGTACACCAGGCCAGTGCTTTAAGGCCCAGTATACGCGTAGTTCAGTGATTGGGCTTTTTTACCAATGACTGAACTGAGTTGCAAACTGGGCTGGTGTCCGAAGCTCAACATGCAGGTACTTTCAAAGACAATTCTTAGGTTCAAATCACCGAAGCCTAACATTTTGTTAGTGGGCACAAGTTAGTTGCATTATTGCCTGCCTGCATACCTACCTTTTTTGTGGACTGTACCTAAAATTATATGTAATTTAGTATATTTTTTTATACAAATCTGTTGGCTCATCTTCTAATTGGGCATTAAGTATTTAAATTATTTCAAATAACAAGACAGGCGTAAATATGCTATGCACATAATATTTCAAATATACATATAATATCTTAAATGTAAATCACGATTTTCTTTTTTACAATATAAATAACGTTTGTACAATTTATTTAATGAAAAAAGCTTAATTATCATTCCTTGGTGTTAACAACTTTATATAGATTACTACAGGCCTATTGTAGTTGAGATAGCTAACTAGCGGGGTGCAGGACAGGTGTCGACGCTCGTTAGCGAATGACAAAGCTCGTGCGACACGTGACATACCCCCCCCCCCCCCCGTTCTTTCCCGCTTCGCGCAAGTACACTACCTTAGTACAGCAGTAGGCCTGTACCATAATTTATTTAATTACTATCTACAGTAAACAGGTAGTTGTCAAATACATCGGTGACTATACACTATTACTTATTATTATTTCTTATTGCTTAGTCAAGTACTATACCTTCATAGTCAATGCTATTGTTAAAACTCACTGAGCTATATAGTTCTGTATTCGCACTTCCAGGGCTCCGGGTTAAGTAGCAGAAGAAGCACTGTTCTGCTCTGTTGGTGCAAATTGCTGTTTGCCGTACCAGAGAGAGTATAAATAAGAGTTAGGCTTCGACATATTATGCTCGGGGATAAAAAGGAACTGGAAGGCCCAAAGACATGTTAAAAAATGTATGCAAGGAATATTTGCCTGTCCTTAACGGAACACTCAGCCTGAACAACCCGGAGTCCGGAATGTTTCGTGTGAATAGGCTCTTACAAACTATTAATATGACACGGAGTGAATGACACAGCCTACCGCCCTAAGACCAGTGTTGAATTAAATATAGATTTATTATACATACATACGGTCACAAGCAATAAAATGTATACTAAAAATTACAATTTGCGATTTTATCCTACTGTACTTGTTTAACGTTTTACGTTTTCATGAAGCCGTAGAAACCGTTATTTCACGAGAAAATTGCTTTTGAATTTCATTGCATTTCATTGCTCGTGACTGTACATAACATTATAAATGTACTACCTTTTTAGTTTTAATAGATTTTTTAATAAATATTGCTACCACAGCACCAAACTTCCATTTTCCCGTGACATAATTTGCTCTATGACGTCCGTTTAGGTACAAACCGCAAAAGAGTTAGCTACACGGCTTGTGTACCTAACTCTTTAAACTTCCGGCAACTTGAACTGAACTATTGAACTAATCTAACGCCTTTGTCGTAGATACACAATAACTAAAGCCAGATAATTTCGAAAAAAAAATGTAAATCTGGGGCCTGTTTCATCTGTCCCACGGCTGACAACAAAAAGACTAGCTATCTGTTATTTTCTCGCTCAAAAACTTACAAAACGTACTTCCGTGTCAATTTATGATATACTATTCAAGGTGAAGACGACGATACGACAATAAATGAAAACACTGGCAATACTAGTTCATAGAAACCGAAATAAAAACAAATAATTTAATTTATTTTTTCAAATAGTTTAAAATAGCATAAAACTGTCAACGAAATAGAACACCATTTATGAATATTGGTTCGCAAACCTTAGGTATCGTTTGCACTAATTCGCACCAGGAAATAAAATTTAGGAACGAATAATTATGGCGAAGGTTTTTGCAGTATCTAGCCAACTAGCTACTTCAAAGACCTTCAACATGTGTTTAATGTTCATACCGGGTCGTTAACCTGTTGGTGCTCGCCTTTATTATTAACATAATTACGAATATACATTGTGTAGAGAGTGTTAAAAACTTTTTTGCAAAAAAAAAACCGACTTCCAAAAAAAAAACACTAAAAAAGTGGAAAATAACTTTACTTTCGGAAGTCGGTGGCAAAAAAGTCAATGAAACAAACAGTAGTCACCGTTTTTATTTTACCCTTTTTTTAGTTATTGTATCACACACAAATCCTTGTCAAGTATCAATTTCGCAATTTCTTTTACTTGGATGACATTTTTTATTTTGATTTCAAAACCAAACTGCTGAACCGATTTTGATGAAATTTCTATGGGACCAATCGGGAATTAGATTCATTCAGATAAAAGAAGAATTTTTCAAATCGGTTCATAAATGACGGAAATATGAGGTAACAAACACAAAAAAAAACATACAACCGAATTGAGTACCTCCTCCTTTTTTTGAAGACGGTTAAAAATGAAAAATAATGTCCTGTGACTAAATAAATGGATATGCAGGGAACGTCATGAGGTATACGAGGTTTAATTTACTGGCGTATTGTCATCTCCACCTTGTATAATAACAGTTGAACGTCGACTGTTCACACAGCTGGCGAGAACAAACAACTCGTTTTTAGTTGCGAGCTCGACTCGCTTCTCGCTAATCGCCAACGCTGGGGCAGGTGCCTTAACTAGAAATATTTAAGAATGGATCTTACATTCACATTTCTAACAAACCTTTTCGTCCATGTACTCTTACTACAAGTTTAATGACCTCAGGCAAATATCTATACAGCTAACTTGGACTTAACTCAGTCGCGCTTCATCCGAAAATGAACTTTATTTGCATAAAGTTAATGTTCCTATTCGTATGATACGCTTGATCACAGTGGTTTGTAGGAATATGCACATTAATTTCATACAATAAGGTTTGTTTTCGGATGAAGCGCGACTGATCTTAGTCGAAGTTCGTTCTATAGATCTCCACCTCTCCACCTTACCTACTTCCTATTGTTCAGGAACTCTTCCAGTTGTTTCCACGCGCGCTCGACTTGACCCCGCGTATGTTTGTAGCTCCAAAGTGGACTGAACACCACGTTGGCCAGGGCTACGTGCTCCTGATTAGACACTTGGGAATCTACTCGGTTGGCTGCGTCCTCCGGTGACAGGTTGTCGCGTTCCTGTATCCTTTTTATTGCCTGTAGAGAATTGGTGAGTTACTTTGGTGGGTTTAAATTTTACAAATGCATAGTAATGGCATAATCAGCTTAAAACGTTCCCACATCTGGGACACAGGGAACCTCTCTCATTGAGGAGGTGGAGTAATTAATAATATCAGCTAATAATTGACTGCAGCAGTAAAGTTGATATTGTTGTCATAGTGGGAAAACCTGGAATGTGATGGAAGAAAAAAAAGAGGCCTTTACCCATTTCACATTAAAGGCGAAGCGCCAGGGTAGCCCGCAAATTTTAATTTTCTTTGGTTTTTTTTTGTAATGTTCAGGAAAGTGTCTAGCTGTATGGTAAACAAAATATCATTTAATCCCATTGAATGACCATTTCACGAAAAAGTCATTTAATGGGATTCAATGAACTTAGAGAGTTGTATTGAATGATTATAATTCTGTAACTACATACGTGTTACGGTCGCTAATAATATTTTGTTTAACATACAGCCTGACACTACCTGCAAATTGCAAACAAAAAAGTGAATTACGCGTAACCTGTCGCTTTAACCTTGTATAAAAAAAGACCGACCATTGATCACTACGTCACACAACTCAATGAAAGCGACTTCGATATCCCTGCTCGCTGATAGAAAGAGACAGATGACAGTGCGTCTCACCTCGTCCCGCGGTACGATGACGGCCCACATCTGGTGGCAGGCCTTGAACCATTTGGCTCGCACCATGACAGCGGCTTCCATTACTACAACTCGATAACCCTCTTCACCTAATGCTTGGATCCGACGCTGAGTTTCTTCGATGACCGCAGGCCATACTAGATGGTTAAGTTTTTCTAGTTGCTCCTATAAAACAAGACATAATTTTCTTCAGCTAATAAAAAAAGTAACCTTAGAAAATATTGTTTGAAATATGATATGGACAGTGGATGTTTGAAATTTCAACGTTCGACTCAGCACTGAAAGTTGAAAATCTAATAGCACGCTCAATGTCCGATACAGTTATGAAGGGAGTGAACATAGACGGTTAATGAAAATGTATGAAAGGCAGGCGTGTACTGATCAAATAAACTAGAATAGAGCCATGATGACGTTACAGGAAAGTACTTGGTTCAATACACAAACTTAATTTTTCTTTACTGTTTGTGCCGTTGATTAAAAGCAAAGTGTAATAAACTTTATTTTTGTCAAAAATAATCTGCAATCTTTATTTTATTTTTTCTGTGTAAGGAAATCCAGAGTACCACACCATATAACTAAATTATATATAATTATATCTACCTTATCAAAAAACACAATTTTCCCCAGCTTCTTCCTGTCCACTTCTCCGGCTTCCGTGATGATGTCTTCTCCAAAGTTCTCGGATAAGGTGCGGTTGAGCGGCAGACCGGGCTTGTACAACTCGTGGGCGATTATGTCGCAGTTTACAGTCGCTGCACCCAAGTCTCTGTTAATGGTAAAATGGAGTTCTGAAGTTACAAGTGACAAGAAACATTGATCACGGAGAAAATCAGCTGCTCCATACATTTTGTTGTGTTAAGCGAACAGAAATCGCTTGTTTGCGACAATAATGACATAACTCGAAAAATACGATAAGGGATAAATATAATGACCAAAAATAACTTTGTGACCATATCCTTTATTACCTAAAGTATGTTCCAATCAGCACACCAAAAAATTAAAAACAAAAATTGCAATGGTTCTAGCTATTTTTAACCGACTTCAAAAAAAGGAGGAGGTTCTCAATTCGGTTGTATGTTTTTTTTTTTTTTCGTGTTTGTTACCTCATATCTCCGTCATTTATGAACCGATTTGAAATTTTTTTATCTGAATGGATCTACTTCCCGATTGGTCCCATAGAAATTTCATCAAAATCGGTTCAGCAGTTTGGTTTTGAAATCAAAATAGCTGGAAAAAATGTCATCCAAGTAAAAGAAATTGCGAAATTGATACTTGACAAGGATTTGTGTGTGAAACGATAACTAAAAAGAGTAAAATAAAAACTTTTTTGCAAAAAAAAACCGACTTCCAAAAAAAAACACTAAAAAAACACTAAAAAAGTGGAAAATAACTTTACTTTCGGAAGTCGGTGGCAAAAAAGTCAATGAAACAAACAATAGTCACCGACTTCCGAAAGTAAAGTTATTTTCCACTTTTTTAGTGTTTTTTTTTGGAAGTCGGTTTTTTTTTAGTCAGTGTTGTAGTTTATGACTGCAATTTAAATTGTACTATGCAACTAAAGGGACCTTTAGAAGATAATATGAATAACTAAATGTTACTTATTTAATGTCATTTTAAATTAAAAAACTCTTAAATTTTTGGTGGTCATTAACTATTTTTGGATTAAACAATCATAATTTGGAGTTGATTGCTTTAAGTAGGATCACGAGTTATAAAATTTTTGGTTTTAATTTTACGCTAAAATGGGTTTTTAATATTTAATTTTGGTGATCATTTACTATTTTTGGCAATATAAAGTGATTTTTTGCCGTTACATTTTACTAGATCTGGTGGTTAGTTAAACATAAGGCAATAAGAAATTCGGCGACCCGAATGGCGCAGCGGTAGTAAGGCTGCCTTACGTTCATAGGGTTCCGGGTTCGAATCCCGGTAGGAGCAAGTGTTTATGTGATGAGCATAGACATTTGTTTCCGAGTCATGGATGTTTATATGTATAATAAGTATGTATTCACAAACAAAAAGTATCTATGTAGTATATCAACTATCTGGTGTCCACGACACAAGCCTCGTTGCTTAGTGTGGCACTAGATGGCGCTGTGTGTAATGTCCAGCGATATTTATTTATTATTATTATTATATGTAAATACATGACAGCGTTTTATTAAGTTGACTAAAAATATTTTTGCTAATATTCTTTGCATACAAACCTTTTATCAAAAGATAATGAGTTTATTTTACGTATTGCGTTATTTAATTTAATACTTACTTTCGTTAATTTTATATTCAACTACAAACAAAATCGAAATACAACATTTAAATTTTTGAGTCATGTCTTCCTTGTCGCAACCGAGCGAAATGTATTGAGCAGCAGGTTCTTTTATAGATTTTTTATTATGCAAGTTGAAAGAGCGTAATCGTTCCCCAATAGTTAACAAAGGATTTGAGAAAATAACTAATGCTAGTTCTAGCGCAAGCAAGATTTCTATTAGAGATTTCATGTTTCTTCGAAAAGATTTTGACATGGTTTCAGTGTCCTGTGGGCTGATTTTCCGGGTTATGTAAGGGCTAAAAGAGTAACTACGGAGTTTCATGTCCATTTTTCTACATTCGAAACCAAATAAATATGTGAATGGGCTACTAAAATCAAAGGTATCTGTATTTGTCTCGTAAATTTTAACATCAAAGTGCATTTTAATAGCGTAATAGTTTTTTTTTACTTTGTACGTTATTAATGTATTAATAATGTAATTATGTCATCTAATTATATAACTCACCTTAAGTTTTTCGTAATATTGCTTTTTCCACTACCAATACCTCCCGCCAATCCGATGACGTACGGCCAGTCTGGGATGTGGGGGTTAGGCTGCAAATTAAAATATTCTCACATTTTGATTTAATGTTTTACCAGTTACTGATTACGGCTTCGCCTGGGTGGATATTAGAATTATTCCAGGAGAACGTACCCGGGACAAAAATATCCTATCTCAATCCAGGTCATGGCTACCTATGTGCCAAATTTTATCGAAATTAATTCAGTCGTAACACTGCATAGTTGACACCAAAATGAATGCTTAAATAAAATCACACTATTATTGGTCAACTTTCAGTGCTGAACCGTGTGTACAATTCAACAGTGCGCTGTTACGGTGTCTTATTAGTACTGGCTGTCATAGTGATGGAATAGAATATTAGTCCTTCAGACCAAATTTCGGCCATGGCAGCCATCTCAGCGGAGACTAGCCATCGCTGCAACCAAGCGTCTAGACACAGGTATAGAATAAATATTCATAAACATAAACAAAAACATAATATTCAGTATTATCTTACGGTAGGAGGCTTTAGCAACGTGCCAAGCATTCGTATCCTCTGGTTACTAGAGCTGATCTTTTTCTCCTCCTCCTGCGACGCTTGCGCATGCTCATCCTGCGCCAGACCAATTACGTGAACATCCATTGGTCGCAGTCCGTTTTCCACTCTCTTCTCGTTAATTTTCGTCGCGCCACGAAGCGTTTCCTCGCTCACGATTATCAACTAAAACAAAAACCTGCATATCAAGTACCTCTTATAGCACTAATATTACTTGACTGTGGGATAGAGACGGAATTATTCGTCCTGTATAGCTCTATCTCTTTCTCACACAGTCCCTGTTACAAATAACAAGATCCTTATAGTGGAAATATTATGATTAAGTACTCTTAGTAAGATAAGCATATGGTAATGTCCTTAGACAAAGCTTATAATAGATAGGATAGGCAGGACGTCTAGTATTTGCGCCACCACTTGACCAATAATTGTTGCATAAAATGTCGTTATACTTCGTTTACCAATCACTGCTACCTGATATAAATCTTTTAATATCTCTCAATTACTTTACAGCTAATGACCGAAGCCATACTCAAAAGGTACACGCGGTACATCTACTAAGCACTACATCGCAACGCCATCGTCTTGAAAAGAATTAGATATTTGGCCAATTCTATTTATTTATGTGTATTCACCACGCTTGAATTCCTCAAAGGGGCGTCCTTTTCTCATTTAATCTAACTGTATTTTGCCCACTATGATTAAATCTTATTAAACTGGGGCCTATTGCCAGTAAACGGACACAAATCCAAACTCCAGGCTGCTAAGTGCTCAAACTGACGAGATCCATTAGGCCCGATGCCTGCCAGGGTTGCGGATTTGTTCGAAAGAGTTACCGTGGCCCTTGGCACCTTGGCACAGGCAAGTGAAGGAACACGAATGGGTTTTAGTCAGTAAGAGTCTGACACGCCCTCCCGCTCCACCCAGAGCGGGAGAGGTGATTTGATGATTTCCCACCCAAAAAAAAAAGGCAGCTAAGTGCTACTGAGTAATTCTTATAGATAATTCTTATTCACGCTTGTGTCTAACCTGGAAGTTACAATCCATGAGGCCATATGTTTAGCCCCCACGATGCAGACTATATTAAACATACTGTAATTTCAACATATGTATGTATGGTTTTTTTTTATCGCGAAAAGTGTTTGATATTCCCTTACAAAATGATTTGCCAAGAGTGTGCCACAAAATCAATAAACCATACCTGATATTTAGGGTCATCCTTAGTTGGTCCATAAACATCGTTCAAGGGAAACACATTGTATTCCAGGTCCGGATTGATGTCCTTTAGAAAGTTCAATACTTCTTTCATTCTAACTTCAACGGGTTGTATTAACTCATACAATGTTTTGGCTGAAAATAAAAAACATGAAATATTTAAACCTAAATCAAGATTGAACATAATATTGTTCTAATATATGCAAACCTATCCACCAACCGACACTGGGCCTGTTTACCAGCTGTGGGGACATTATAAGCCGATTGTTCTTATGCTATGCCAAACTATATTTAGTCGAATGTCCCGCCGAGCAAAAAGCAGTACACTAGCAAGGCTAAACTAAAATAAAATTATTACAGAATCATATTGAATCGACATCAGTGACTACGTGCTCACACTTGTGCCTATTTTGTCTGCATTTGAATGTCTCGTCGAGTGCATATACATGGTGTAACAGAATAAACACAAGTACAGAATAAAAGCAAACACTTCTATTCTATGACTTTTGAAAATTCATAACTTTTTTGTTAGTTTTACCACACATTTTAATCAGCTGATCGCGTCAATTCCTATAGAAAGTCTTTTTTTTTGTTGCGAAGTTCAAGTTTTTAAACTGGCATAGTCACTAACACTAGAAACGGGACACACGAAACTCACTGAGTAAAAACCGAAAAAGTGCTGAAAAAAGTTCGCGAACAGACACAGTGAGTTTCGTGTGTCGGGAACAAAATCGAGTTGTGAGTGACAGTGGTAGCGGTATCGAACGCAAAACACGAACAAGAAAGAGGGTAGACCGATTTGTCTGCTCATAAAAACCCACCAGCAATAACTTCAGTATATCCGTGATCGTGGTGCTTGCAACAGCGACGAAATATCGGGAACTCGAAATTAATAGTAAACATGGTAAATATACCGTTATCAGAGTTAATGATAGTGATAGTGACTATGTAAGTCTAAAAACTTATACTTGAGCAAGTATAAGTTTTTAAACTGACATGGTCACAAGTGTGAGCACACTTGTGCCTATTTTGTAAAACCATTAGAATGTCCTGCCTTCTGTCATCCTTACACCCTGTATATGCCCTAATACAGGGTGTAACGGAATAAACGCAAGTCCTCTCGTGTGGTTGCGCAGACCATGAAAGTGAACAACTTTCATTCTATGACTTTTGGTAATTTAACTTTTAAATTTTTAGTTTTACTATACATGTTGTTCAGCTGATCGCGTCAATTCCTATAAAAAACTTTTTTTTTGCGAATTCCAATTACCCTTAGAACAAAAGTTGCTCAGTTTCGTGTTTCGAGACACCACACGAGAGGTCTTGCGTTTATTACGTTACGCCTTGTAGAAGCAAAGCTAAACTAAAATGTATTTCTTATTTCTTACACTGAATCATATTCAATTAACATCAGTGAACACTTACAACATTCTTGTGGTAACAAGACATGCCTATTGTGTAAGCAGTGTAATATCCCGCTTAGCGCAAAATAGCATACAAAATGCAAGGCTAAACTAAAATGTAGTTCTTACACTGAATCAAATTAACATCAGTGACTCCCACCGTGACAAGCTTGGTGGCTCGCAATGCGGCTTGGGACAGTAGGATCTTGTGGCCATTGTGTAAGCGGTCGAATGTCCCCCCGAGAGCGACATTCTCGTACGTCTGTATTTTTTCCATTGGCGCATCGTTGGTTGCTTCTTGACAATCTGTTAACGAAAACCATGTCATTAATAATAATACAACATCACGCCTGTAATCCGCGAAGGGTTAGGCAGAGAGTACATCCACATTTCGCCAGTTTTGTTTAAGTCCCATGTAACATTGGGCGAGCCTATTGAGATATTATAGCCAGCAACCAGGCACAAGTGCAGACTCCGTGGCTGCTACTGAGAAATTCCTGATGGAAAACCCCAATAACGATTATCCATGACATGTGAATCCAACCCAGGACCTCATACTAAGTAGTCCTTATTGCGACTACTAGGCAAAGGAGTAAAATGACTTATTATTATAATTTTTAAGTATGGAACTGGTCAGAAAAAGGCATGCGTTACGATTTGGACGACACGACTCAACAATGCGTCGAAATATTCGCGACAATATCCACAATATCAGTTGTATTAGGTAATTTTTGTTATGTGAGCATTGGGCTGGGTTCCTATCTACTTAAAATGGTCACTAATGTATGTTCTTGAAGAAGGCACAGGCTTTATCTTTTATCAACAGCGTTGGTTTTGTTAATGCCACATGTTTAAAAGTAGATAGTATCATATCTTCTGTACAACGAAACAGATAAGAATGCACCTGAATTCTTACGATGTAATAATAATTACAACTAATTTTAAACCAATTCAGATGTACGAGCTAGAGCTGAATGGGTAGTAAGTTTTTGACATCAAATAAACTGTCTGCTGATTCATGACATTTTTGGAAATAACACAAGCCTTTTATAATATTATTCTGGCAGAATACTGATAATAATCAATTTAACCAGTATAGTTTTGTTATCAGTAACCTTTATTACACAAGAAATTGGTTACAAAATTGTGTGAAGTCCCTGATTCTGTGCCAGGTGAGAAACCCGTGTTACAGGAGCCAGTGCCCTCTCCCAGAAGGAGATATTACAGAATCTTATGCAAAATATTAACAAAAAATAAAATCAAAATAAAACTACTCGCACTGTAACAACAAAAAATAAATTAAAAGCGGTTAAAAGAAGCCTGTATTGTATACGAGAGTGTCTGCGTATGTGTTTGTGTCCGTGTGTGTATGTGTCCGTGTGTGTATGTGTGCGTGTCCGTGTGTGTATGTGTGTGTGTGTGCGTGTGTATGTGAATGTGAATTAAATAAATTATCAGGAAGGGTTTTCAGCAATCGCGAGAGCGGTGTGAAATTGAGTGCCTGTCATTCGATGCGTTAGCATTAATGTTACGAAATTGATAAAATATTTTTCTGTTGCTATGGCTTAACACTCTGCTTGACTTTATGCAGGGTCATTTTATAAATTGCTTTTTGTTTATTTTGCTGTACATTTGGTAGCTTTGGGCGCGATAGTGTCGCGCAACACTGAACAGATTCACAGATGGAAAAATCAATCCGCCGATTGCATAGATTACTAACTAGTGGCATCGTGGAATGACGGCGCAAGACAGAGTGGAGGACGTAGAGTTTTCTCACCGTAAGAACTTGGGCTTCCGAGTACAACTGGACCGTGGGGTAGTCCCTTTTATGGAAATACATAACTTTGAGAACTGCCCACTGGGCTCGTTCCACCCTAAGCATTGCGGTTTTGAAGGTCCCGCCCCAGACCGGGATGCAGTAAGTGATGATCGACTCACACAGTGAACGATATACTAGTGAAGCTGTTTCAATGTCGGCCGCATGTCTGAGCTCTTTAAATAAATAAATTTGTTTACGATGCCGGGAGCATAGTTTAACCGTAGGCGTGCGCCAATCTAGCCTCTCGTAAACACCTAAATATTTGATATTTGACACCATATCAAGGCAATTGTAGTTGCATGGAGGGGTCGTGACAAATATGCGCTATTATTTTACTCAAGTTCATTGACGGTTTAGATGAATTTGGTGGTTTAAACTGAGCAAGGTAAGTTCAGTGGTTTGTTTAGCTTTGTCCCAGGTCATATCGGATATCAATAGTGCTGTGTCGTCGGCGTAGGTAAAAATGTCGCAATAGGTGAGGGAGAGTTGACATAGGTCATTTGGTGTTGAAGTTTTTATTATAATTTGTCTTTTGTTATGTAACAATACAACATTATGTTAGCTCTATAAAAAAAGTCATTGAAAAAGTGTAATGTAATGGTAATATGTGATGATTTGCATTTATATAATCTACATAACAATAAATCTTATCACTAGCATGGAAAACGAATGATGTCATGTTGAATGTTACTTTTTTATGCATAAGCATATTAAAACAGCACTGCTAGTCACTTCAGACAATAATTTAACAACTTTTCAACAAGTATTTATAAACTAGTCTGAATAAGTCATTTGAATAGATTTTTTTACCAACTGTGTAGTGAAAAAAAAATTCCAACTTCTATCTAAACTTTCAACCTCCATTCAGTCTCTTTAGAGGATGAATTTTCAAATATCCTTCTTTAGTGCTCAATTTAAGCTGTGTACGACTGTCAGTAAATTAATAAACATTTGAAAATTTTATAAAGTAGATATTTACCAATACTTTGCATTTTGTATCCACTCTGTACAGTAGATACAGAATTCTTCAGCACATCAATATCCTTGGCTAACTCACTGTCATACAGTATCATGTCTATAGGAGTGTTTGTTACTACTTTTATTGTCCCACTGGGTTTTAACATCAGTCTTATATCCAAGTGACCATATTGTGCAGAAGCCTGCGGAATAAAAGATGAACTTTTTATTGGTTTTGTAGCAATGGAATATAAGAATATTCTCATTTGTGTATACTTTATTTAGTGCTACACAGGTGGCCATAATGCTACAAGGCATTCTCTACTACTCAACCTTAAGATCCAATAGGACATCATCATCAACTCATTAAGTCACTTGTTTGCGACAAGGATGACATAAGTCAAAAATTTAGATTTTTCGATGTTGGTTGTAGTTGAATATAAAATTAAGGAAAGCAAGTATGAAATTAAGTAACGAAAAACGTAAAATAAACCTTTAATCTTTTGATAAAAAGTTTCTCTATGCAAAAAAAAAAATTGGCAATATACTGAAAATATTTTTAGAACTCACAAAAAAGCTGTCCTGTATTTCTTATTTTTCGAGTTATGTCATTATTGTTGCAAACAAACAATGTTTTCCAATAAAGTTACACAATTCCAATAATGAAGATATTTTAAATCAAGAACTCTTACTTTTGCATACACATTCTCAATCTGTTTGCTCAGCACTGGCAGTGTATTCTCTGAGTAATCTTTTACTTTTACGTACAACACTCTCCTCACAAACTTGGAAGCCCGTTGACATACAACATGAGCTTTAGCAGCATTTGAAATAAATACAAATCCATTGTTTGCCATCTCATTAGCTGTTGAAAAACAATACATTGAATAAAGTTCAGATAGTATTTTAAATATTAAATGATTGATAATTTAGTATTATTAATGCAGAATCTCTATTGTTGATGCTTAATAGAAATGAAAGCTCTTTGAATAAAAAGCAGTTTGGGAAAATTTCTATAATTTTGTTTTGGAATGACCCACCTGTTGGACTCATCACAAAAATATACGACACAATAACTGAAAGCAAAAGAACCACAAGAGGCGCGCCGTAACCAATGCTACACATTATTTTATGCCGACCAACTAAAGTCCAAAGGTTGATTATCTACCAATTGAATTATACATACTGATTAGTGTAAATGAACTCCTACATTAGATCATTGATAAAACTACAATTAAAAATTATCAAAGTAAAATACGTCTACTTTTAAACAGAATAATACCAATACATTGATAATCGACAAAATAAATAATATGATATTGAGTGCTTCAAATGTGGAACGTGATGTAAATTGTAGATACGTATTATATTACCTAATCAAAAGAAAAAGTGTTTGACTTAAAATTAAAACATAAAATAAAATGTTCTCTTTCGGATTTCGCACTCGTACAAAATCAAAACAAGTAAGGTTAGCCAGTTTGACAATGTCACTTTGACAGTCATGACAGTTCGTCATTTACGGTTTTGTCTTTGGTTAAATACTTGTTTCGGATACACTTTCAACACGAAGTTACACTTGTAAGGCCCAAGGACACCACTTGATTTAGAAAAGTGCTACCAGCTTAGCTATTCACAAATAATCGATTCGAAATACTCATTAAAGAGTCATATTCGACTCTTTAACGAGTATTTCTATAAGTTTTACTGTAGAATAGACTGAATATCCGTCGAGTAACTATAAATATATTTAAAAAACAATTAACAACCAGATTATTAACATATATGGATCCGAAACGACTCTTGTTTATGGTATAGTACAAGATGGCGTCGTAGTTCCGACTATGGCCACACGCCATAACATCCACGGAGTAGTATTTCGTCGTTGCAAATTTAAAATATCCTGTGTTAGCTTTAAACACATAAGATATTTTAAATTTGCAACGACGATTTGTTGAAGAGACAATTTCTTCTTCTTCTGTCTGAAATGCGGCACGCCGATGGTCCCTGCCGGAACACCATCTACCTGAATAATTAAAATGAAAGACTTGTACTAATATGTAAGGGTTACATACGTATGTAACCACGAAAAATCGTTTAAATATTTATGCAGCGATCAAAACAAAGATAAAACTTTACATGCAATACGTATACGTACTTCAGACAAAGACTAAACTAGTTAACAGCACTTTTATATTGATGTCTCCATATCGAATCGATTTCGGTTTTGTGATTACGTATATAGCGATTAGAGGACTTTTTCGATAGGACTGTCGATAGCTATGCAGGCGGTTTTTTGATTCACCACGACGCGCGACGTGCGACGTCCACGACACGTCACGTTAATAAAACACAGCGGCATGATGTCAACAGTAGTCATGCATTTGTGTTCATGGCAGCACATGGCAGCACCTCGGATTGGTTAGATTTTCTTTAGGTACATTGTTCATAAAGAAGTTACTCATTTATTATTATTTCCACCAAGGTACCTACTGTAAGCAATTACAATTTAAATAACGATATTTGAATGTGGATTTAAGTAAATACAGGATTTGTAAATGTTATAAGTGCCCAATTTGACTAGTAACAGTAAGTGATTGCGTTCAATAAAACTTAATAAATTGTTTAAATATTATTTTCTGTTTAAATACTTACAAATTAAATTACATTCTATTTAAAAACCATTATAATTATATTTAGCAAGTATTTACAAGTAAAGATTAACTTCGTCCACCTATTGGCTAAAAAATGGCGCGCTTTCCCCCTCTCTGGTCACGCAGGCACAGAGCTGTTGAGAAAATCAAATGTTGTTTTGTGTGATAGTATTTTTGTAACCGACGAGCTGTACAGTTTAAAATAAAGTGTTTATCAAAGTCCTAGTGTCTTTTCTTTCAGTTCAGAAGTGGTATTACTTCACGTATACATATGGATAACAATGGTGATAGAAGTTTGGCTCAGCCGCCGCGATCTCCATCACCAGTGTTGGGCAGGCAGAGCCGCAAGCGGAGCCGGCAGCCGGGTCGCACCCAGTGCAGTAGGCAGAGCAGTTGCTACAGGCAGAGCTACAGGAGCAGCCGCAAGCACAGTCGCAATCGTGTGCGCAGTCCTGATCATCGAATGCGACGGCTCGAGACGCCGCCACTGGGACGGATTGCTACACATCGGAGCCGCAGCCGAACCAGGGATCAACAGGAGATGCAGCTCAGCGAAAATAGCAGATCACGGACAAGACGCAGCAGGAGTAACACCCGAATTCACCGGCGAAGTGGGGATCCACATCGTCACCGAGACACCCGTTCGCCGAGTAGAAGTGCCAGCGCACGTGAGTCATTCCCTGACATGTTTTCTAAACTTACCGATGTTCTTGATAAAATTTCGAGTAGGGGTAGTGAGAGAATAAGTAACTTTAATGTCGTCCCAGAGTTCGATCCATCTTCTAAAAATCAGAACATTAATAATTGGATACATAAAGTGAATGAAATAGGAAACATATACAGTTGGACAGACCGACAAATCATACATAATACGATACCTAAACTTACTGGCAATGCGAAACGGTGGTACGAGGGTCTTGCAACCGTCAATTATAGTTGGGTTGAGTGGCAAGAGAAGCTCAAAGCAGCTTTTCCGTCTGATGAAAACTATGGGCAAATGCTTTCGGATATGTTGGACAAAAGGGCTAAGTTTGGGGAATCTTTAGAGGATTACTATTATGATAAAATTGCATTACTCAATAGGTGCGAAATTAAGGGCAAAAGGGCAGTCGAATGCGTAATCTTTGGCATTGATGATAGGGCCATTAGAATAGGAGCGGAGGCAGCTCAATTTGATAACCCCGACAAACTTTTGGCATACCTACGAAATGCAAAAAGCATAGGTATTAAAAGGAACGATAATGTGCAAAAAAACTTCGAATAAGAGATTTCCAACCAAGGATAAACAACTTGTTAATAATAAATCAGTAAGGTGCTATAATTGCAAGGAAGAGGGTCATATTGTTAGTAAATGTACTAAACCAATTAAAAAATGTACAATATGTTCAATAGTTGTCACGAGTCTAATAACTGTTATAGAAAGAAGGAAGACACAAAAGCTGTCTTAGAAATTTCAATTAGTAAGCCTAAATCTAACGATAAATATGTACAAACCGTTTTGATCAACGGCCATGAAAAAATAGGTTATTTAGATTCAGGTAGCGAATGTACGCTTATTAGAAAGACAGATGCTGTTGAAGTATTAGGAACATGGGATAGAACTTATTCAGTGGCAATGACGGGATTTGGTGGAGCGGTAGTTCATGCGATAGGGCGATGTTCAGTACTTTTGGAAATTCAAGGCGTTATTGTCCAACTAGATGTTATTGTAGTACCTGATGATTTGTTGAAATACCCATTATTAGTTGGCCAGTCATTTACCGATGCATTGGGGGTAAAAATCTTAAAAACTAACAATGAAGTGATAATCTCCCGTGAATTTCCAGAATCTATTAGCGTGGTTAAACTATTTTTAAAAGAGTGTTGTTCAGTTCTCCCCGGGTGTTCTTATGTAGAAGTTTATTCTACCCAAAACATAACAGGTTCCATATTAGTATACGGTAGTTATAGACCCATTCCTAATTTAGAACATAATATAGAAGAGGGGGTCTACTCAATTGAAAATGGCCAAGGTATATTATTAGTCGATAATATTTCCTCAAACGCAATAACTTTTAGTAAAGATCAACTGATTGCCAGAGGGCAATATTTGCAGATAAAATTATAAATTGTCCTTCCATAAATAAGATTGAGGTTGTCAGTCCTTTAGAACCTTTTAGTCTAAATAACTTGTCTTTAGACGATAGCCTAAACCACTTTCAGAAAGAGCAACTGTTGGATGTTATAAATCATTACCGAATTTGTTTTGCTACTAAATTAACTGAGTTAGGCTGTACCAATGTAGAGACAATGAATATTGATTTGGTGGACCCTCAACCTGTAGTTTACAGGCCTTATCGATTGTCTCACAAAGAAAAACAAGAGGTTAGGGGTATGACCGATGAATTACTACAATGTGGTGTTATAAGAGAATCTTGCTCTCCATTTGCAAGTCCAATAATTCTAGTTAAAAAAAAGAATGGTGAGAAACGTCTTTGCATAGATTACCGAGCTTTAAATCGGAAGACTGTAAAACAACACTACCCTTTGCCTAGGATTGAGGATCAGATGGATAGGTTAGCGGGATATAATCTATATACAACTTTAGACCTTGCGTCAGGGTATTACCAGATAGAACTGGCTGAACGGGATAAACAAAAGACTGCTTTTGTAACACCAGCGGGGCAGTTCGAATTTAATAGGATGCCTTTCGGTCTGACAAATGCACCAGCGGTATTTCAAAGAACTATCAACAAAGTTCTTGATAACTTAAGATTTGACACAGTGGTCGTGTATATGGATGATGTCCTAGTGCCCTCGGTTTCGTTTGATGACGGTATTAAAAAATTAGAATCCGTATTTGAAAAAATTAAAAATGCAGGGCTTACGTTAAAACTCTCGAAATGCAACTTCTTTCACTCAAAAATCGAGTTTCTTGGTTTCGAAGTCTCGGGGAATGGTATAAAACCAGGAAAGTGCAAAATAGACGCGGTTGATAAGTTTCCTACACCTAAAGATGTCCACAATGTTAGACAGTTCTTAGGCCTAGCTAGTTTTTTTAGGCGCTTTATTAAAAATTTTGCGACAATAGCTCGACCATTGACACAGTTACTAAAAAAGAATGTCAGTTGGACTTGGGGGAAAGAAGAAGAGACTGCATTCGCCCAGTTAAAAGTAAAATTAGTATCTCGACCAATTTTTACATTGTTCAATCCTAATGTTGCTACCGAGTTGCATACGGATCCCAGTAAACACGGTGTAGGTGGTATGCTTTTACAGAAACAAGATGACCAAGCTATGAAACCAGTCGCTTACTTTAGTAGGCGTACTTCACCAGAAGAGCAACACTTTTCATCATACGAGCTGGAAACCCTAGCGGTTGTAAATAGTTTAACTAAATTTCGATGTTATTTAATAGGACTAAAATTTACTATTGTCACTGATTGTAACTCTTTGCGGGCCACTTTTACTAAAAGGGATATGATTCCACGTGTTGCTCGCTGGTGGAGTATGATCCAAGAATTTGATTTTAATATCATTTATAAACCGGGGACTTCTATGACACACGTAGACGCACTAAGTAGGAATCCTTTAGATGAAAATACTACTAGTATAGACCCCGGTGATTTACAAATTTTCCATATCAATATTGATTGGTTGGCCACGGTTCAGATGAATGATGATGAGATGCAAAGGATTAAACGGATTTTAGATGACAAGGATTCAAAAACAATTAATTATATTAAACAAAATTTTACTTTGAAACGGGGGGTAATTTATAAAATAATGGATGAAGGACTTAGGTGGTATGTACCAAAAGGTGTCAGATGGCAAGTTTTACGTGCTTGTCATGATGACATAGGTCATTTTTCTTATGAAAAGACGTTAGATAAAATTAGAACAACTTATTGGTTCCCCAAATTAAACAAAATTGTCAAAAAATATTGTCAGGCGTGCGTTCAATGTGCTCACGGAAAAGTACCAGCTGGAAAGAGGTCTGGATTCTTGCATCCAATACCAAAAGTATCTGAACCTTTCCATACCTTACATGCGGACCATCTCGGTCCTTTCAATGAGAGCAAAAGGAAGAATAAATATATATTAGCTGTTATTGACGCGTTTACGAAATTTATTATCCTTAAACCTGTTAAAAATACGAAAACTCGTACAACTATTTCAGTTTTTAAAGAATATTTCAGTTTGTTCGGTGTACCTTCTCGAATAATAACAGACAGGGGCACTACTTTTACTAGCTCAAAATTTAAAGAGTTTTTGTCAGAAAAAAGTGTAAAACATATTCTAAATGCTGTCGCTACTCCTCGCGCAAACGGTCAGGTTGAGCGTTATAATAGGACGGTATTAGATTCATTAACGGCCATGACCTTCGGAAAAGATGAGAAATTATGGGATGAGTACTTACCACAAGTACAATGGGGCTTAAACAATACGACAAATAAAGCGGTAGGTAAAACCCCAGCTCAATTGTTATTTGGGTTGCGATTAACTGGATTGACTGAGAGTGGACTGGCTTTACCAGTTCAGGAAAATGACGATACTAATTTATGTAACATTAAAGATATAAGAAACGAAGCACTAGACAAAATAGTACGTACTCAAGAAAAACAAAAGCGTATTTTTGACAAAGCCAGAATTCCCCCTCGTCAGTTTGAAGTTAGACAGCTAGTTAGGGTAGAAAGAGAAGTGAGTCAGAAAGGGAAGAGTAAGAAATTAGTTCCAAAATGTCTAGGTCCGTATCGCGTTACCAAAGTCCTACAGAATGACAGGTATGAAGTAGAGGATACGCCTATCACTAAAAAAAGGGTAAACAAAAGTATATAGGAATATTTTCGGTCGATAAAATTTACCCTTGGCTAGTGTATCAGTCGGTGGACGAGAGTGATGATGACAATAATAATAATTCTGATATGGATACAGAACAATAAATTGTGAATGAATTGAATTAATGTATTACAACGCAGTTATGTTGTATATTTATGGAAACTAAATGGTTTAGTTAGAAATCCTTACAGAAGATTTCTTTCGTTTTAGTTTCATTGCAGTTCTGAAAAGTATAATAGAAAAAAAAAGTATATTTCCTTAAGGTTAGTATGGTTAGTATGGTTAGTATGGTTATTATGGTTAGTATGGTTAGTATGGTTAGTATGGTTAGTATGGTTAGTATGGTTAGTATGGTTAGTATGGTTAGTATGGTTAGTATGGTTAGTATGGTTAGTAAAGTGAGGCACCACTAGTTGGTGAGATTCGATATGATTCAAGTGGAATCAGACAAGTGAAAATTGTGAATTTGGATTGTGGTATGGTTATATGATTCAAGTGGAATCAGACAAGTGAAAATTGTGAATTTGGATTTGGTATGGTTATATGATTCAAGTGGAATCAGACAAGTGAAAATTGTGAATTTGGATTTGGTATGGTTATATGATTCAAGTGGAATCAGACAAGTGAAAATTGTGAATTTGGATTTGGTATGGTTATATGATTCAAGTGGAATCAGACAAGTGAAAATTGTGAATTTGGATTTGGTATGGTTATATGATTCAAGTGGAATCAGACAAGTGAAAATTGTGAATTTGGATTTGGTATGGTTATATGATTCAAGTGGAATCAGACAAGTGAAAATTGTGAATTTGGATTTGGTATGGTTATATGATTAAAGTCGAATCAGAAAAATGAAAATTGTGAATGTGTATTATGCTATGATTGTATGATTCAAGTGTTAATTGAGAATTTGTATTGTCAAAAATGATTCTTTCAAGAAAACATAGTTGTTAATGTACCTAGTAGACTGTTATTGACAGATTGTTGATTATGTTATGTTTATTTTTATGAACCATGGAAAATGTAAATGTATATTTTATTTTTTTTACTGTTCACTTATTAAGAAAATCATTATAGGTTATGGTTTTTACACACGTCGTTATATTTGATCTTTTTTTTTAAGGTATACAGCATTGTTTTTTTATTTTTTGTTTATTTTATCTTATAAATTTCGCGAGGGCGCGACTTATTGGTCAGGATGGACGAATGTAAGCAATTACAATTTAAATAATGATATTTGAATGTGGATTTAAGTAAATACAGGATTTGTAAATGTTATAAGTGCCCAATTTGACTAGTAACAGTAAGTGATTGCGTTCAATAAAACTTAATAAATTGTTTAAATATTATTTTCTGTTTAAATACTTACAAATTAAATTACATTCTATTTAAAAACCATTATAATTATATTTAGCAAGTATTTACAAGTAAAGATTAACTTCGTCCACCTATTGGCTAAAAAATGGCGCGCTTTCCCCCTCTCTGGTCACGCAGGCACAGAGCTGTTGAGAAAATCAAATGTTGTTTTGTGTGATAGTATTTTTGTAACCGACGAGCTGTACAGTTTAAAATAAAGTGTTTATCAAAGTCCTAGTGTCTTTTCTTTCACTACCTATAAGACAAGATGGGTGACCTGCATTGACTTATGTGACCTGTCTTACAGAAATTAAGCAACACTTCCCAAGGTATAGAACAATATGGGTGATAAAATATTAGGGGTTAAAGTATGAAATTGCCGATTTCATCATCATCTGCCTAGCCTTTTCCCAACTATGTTGGGGTCGGTTTCTAGTCTAACCAGATGCAGCTGAATTTCAGTATTGTACATGGAGCGACTGCCTATCTGACCTCCACAATCCAGTTAATGGTGGGTAATAAATTATACCCGTGGTAAGACCGGTTGTCATACTTTTGGGCCATTGACTACCTGTAACGACTGTCAAAGATCTACAATTGACAGCCGGGACCAACGGTATATCGTTCTTTCCGAGGCACGGAGGAAACTCGGTATGTAATGGGTGGTCACCCATCCACGGACCAACGAACGCAAGCGCGGCTTACCCTGACGATCGACCCGAGCGACTGTTATTATTTAACCACGAGCTCCCCCTGAAATTGCCGATTTATACTGCAAAATTTAAACTCGTTTAAAGATGTAACATCTTTATTTAATCAAAATATTTACCCTCATTATCTATACATTGCTGCCATCTAATCGAAAGTTCATTTATGCCTTTGCGATACTTTGCGAACTCAGGGTATCTAGATTCAACAAACTGTGTGAAAGCATTTTGTACTGCCTCCTGGAAAGATTTTTTTTACCACGTAGAAAATTGTCCAAATCACGAAAAAAATGGTAGTCAGTTGGAGCAAGGTCTGGCGAGTACGGAGGATGACGTATGGTTTCTAACTACAGCTCCTGTAGAGTTACAACGGTGTCCCGTGCAATGTGAGGTCTTGCGTTATCATGGAGCAATAATGGTGGAGATCGATTCACGAGTCGGGGCTGTTTCACTGCCAGTTTTGCCATCATTGTTTGAAGTTCGGCACAGTAAACATCTGCTGATATTGCTTGACCAGACCTGAGAAAGCTATAATGAGTAACACCATGAAGAGACCACCGAACTGTTACGATTACCTTTTATTGGTAAGCTTTGCGTTAAGGGCACTGTTGCGGCTTTTGACCTGGGGTCAAGCATTGCATTTTTGCTTACGGTGATCGTAAAGAATCCACTTTTCGTCACATGTCACAATTCGATCCAATATTCCTTCATTTCTGTACCGATTCAACAGCGCAAGTTTCAACACGCGTTTCTGCAGATCAGTCAAATCATGAGGCACCCATTTTTCATATTTTTATCTTATTAGTTTGATGCAAATGAGAAAATATTGTAGGTGAGGTAACGTTAAACCATGCTTCTAATTCCTGGGTAGTTTGACTCGGATCGGCTTCCACCAACTCCTTCAATTCAGTGTTATTCACCTGTGTGTGCGGTCTTCCACGTGGTTCGTTCTTCAAGTCGAAGTTTCCATTACGAAAGCGTTTAAACCAGAAACGCACGGTGCGTTCATTAGCAGTCACCTCTCCAAACGCAGCATTGATATTGCGAGCCGTTTCAGCCGCGTTAGTTCTGCGTTGGAACTCGTATTCGAAAATTACTCGGATGTTCGAAGTATCCATCTTTTACGTCTAAGCTGAATAAAAAAAAAAATTGAATATCGAATGTTGTTTTAAAAGTAAAATCTCATTCCTATATTGTAAAAAAAGGTTCACTGGAATATCTCACACCATGAAGGCTTAATGACAATTCAAAGTAGATATCTATTACTATAAAACGGCAATTTCATACTTTAATAAGCCATAATAAATAGGGGTAAAAAATTCAAAGGAAACTCAAAACTCAAAGTCAAAGCATTTATTTCAATTAGACCATTTCATTCGTGGTGCTAGGCAACTGGGCTTATCCCAGTTGTAAACGTCCCTTTGTGCCTGTAGAGTGTGTGTGTCTATTGGTGGTTTGGAACTCTTCACAATAAACACAGCTCTAACTATTTATGAAAGTTTAATAAAATAATATAACACAATATAAAAAATCAAAACAGAAAAACACTAGTTAGCACTATGGCTGGTTGGCGCGGACTGCCAGGGCGACCGCGGGACGCGTCTCGCGCGCGGGGTGGAGGCGGCGGCGTGTCGAGCCGCTAGCCGCGCGACTCGTAAGTCGGCCGAGCGACCAAACTGTAGGTAGGATAATAGCCTACATCACTCCCCCGCTGAGACCGGTTCACGGTCGATAGTGAACTAGGTGTCGCGGGAATCTGACAGTTCTCCCGCTTCTTGTGGTAGTTTCCGGCTGCGATAGTGGCGATGCTGGCGACGAAGCTGACGGCGGTGGTGATGGTGGTTGCGGTAACGGTGGTATTTTCGGGCTATCATTGTTGTTAGCCATGTAGGCTGGTTTTAGCCTATCAATGGTAACAGTTGTGGATTTCCCTTGGACGTCTATTGTGAAGGTTTTTGATCCTCTTTCGATGACTTTGTGTGGACCGGAATAAGGTGATTCTAAAGACTTCTTCAGAGGTCCTTTCCGCAGGAACACGTGACTGGCAGTATTTAGGTCTTTAGGCACGTAAAACGTTTTCTCACCATGGCCGGATGTTGATGCAGGTGACAGTCTCGAAATGTGTCTTCTTAACCGTGCTGCGAAGTCTGCTTCATCTACGATGTTGTGTGTTACTGGTTTAATGAACTCACCAGGTAATCGGAGTGGCTCACCGTACACCAATTCAGCTGAAGAGGTTTGAAGATCATCCTTCCAGGCGCTCCTCATACCCAGGAGAACAAGAGGAAGCACCTCCGACCATTGCGCGTTGTTGTGGCACATTATGGCGGCTTTCAGCTGTCTGTGCATTCTCTCCACTAGGCCGTTGCATTGCGGGTGATAAGCTGTTGTGGGACAATGATAGGCGCCTATGATCGACGACATGCACTGGAACAGCTGCGAGTCAAATTGTTTTCCTCGGTCAGTGGTAATTTTTTCTGGACATCCGAAACGAGCGACCCAGCCAGAAATGAAAGCGCTAGCGCAGGTCTCCGCTGTGATGTCTGCTAGAGGGTAGGCTTCTGGCCATCGAGTATACCTGTCTACAGCTGTAAGGCAGTACCTGAAACCAGCAGAAAGTGGCATAGGGCCTATTATGTCAATTCGTGTGTTATTCCGTGAGATGAAGGCGCGCCGACGGTCATGTTTGTTATTGAGTCGATCAATTTCTGTTGCCTGCAGTCGACTAATAAGTTATAAAAACTTAAAAAATCAACACCTATGATTGGCCTTGAAACATCAGCAATAATAAACTTCCAAGTAAACTCACGACGTAATCCGAGGTTAAGATTTAGCTGATAAGTACCGTATGTAGGTATCGGAGTGCCATTTGCAGCGACAAGTTCGTAGTTACATTTCTTACTATGTTGCAGCTGATTACGTAAGTACGATTTAGGGTAGGCACACACGTCTGAACCTGTATCTACGAGAAACTGTATGCCAGTGCGTTTATCTGTGATAAATAGGCGGCCTTTACATGCAGAGCAGTCGTCAGCCGCCATTACTGACTGCTTGTGCAGTTTTCCGGCTGAAAATCACACGGCTGAACACATTTGGTGGCCTTAGCACCAAACTTGTAATGATACCAACAAGTAGGATGTTTATTACGTGACTGAGATCGGTTTTGGCGGGATTTCGAGCGGTCTTCGCGTCTTTTTGATCGGCTTGGGCGGGAAAGGTCATTGACCTTTTGCATTAGTGACTGGACTTGCTTCGTTAATTCGGTCATTTGTTTACACATAGTATCCATTTCACTCACCCCTTGTGTTGATGTCGCCGCAACTTGATGACCTCTCGGCACGACATCATGTATTCTGTCAGCAAGATCAGCTAGCACATCGAGACGCGCGGATGCCTGAGATGCGATTATAGATTGTATGTTGCTCGGCAGGCGGCTCGACCATATCGTTCTTAAAAACTCTTCAGGAACTTTTGGACCAGCGAGGTGCTGCAGGTGTCGGAGGAACTGCGACGGCTTCCTGTCGCCAAGCTCTTCGTGTGTCAGCAGTTGGTGCACCTTTTTCTCGCGGGATTCTGAGAGTCGCTTTATGAGCTCCGCCTTCAATATTACGTATTTATCGGTCGCTGGTGGATTCACGATGATATCTTCGACCTCTGTTGCGTACCGTGGATCGAGATGACTGACGACGTAATAAAATTTGGTTGTGTCCGCCGTAATATTGGATATCGCGAACTGTCCTTCTATTTGTGCGAACCAAATCGCGGGCTTCTCCGGCCAAAATGGCGGGACGCGCACACCTACTCGAAAAACATCTTGAGACTTTTCTGCATCATCCACGTTCACCTGCACGGTATTATTCATTTTGTTTGTCACTAAAGTTATCCTTTATTATAACAGTTTATGAGTCCGCGTATTTTACACTATATTAGGTAGGTAGCACTTGCACGTGTTAACTTCTCGGGGTCACCACTGTAGAGTGTGTGTGTCTATTGGTGGTTTGGAACTCTTCACAATAAACACAGCTCTAACTATTTATGAAAGTTTAATAAAATAATATAACACAATATAAAAAATCAAAACAGAAAAACACTAGTTAGCACTATGGCTGGTTGGCGCGGACTGCCAGGGCGACCGCGGGACGCGTCTCGCGCGCGGGGTGGAGGCGGCGGCGTGTCGAGCCGCTAGCCGCGCGACTCGTAAGTCGGCCGAGCGACCAAACTGTAGGTAGGATAATAGCCTACATGCCCATTGGCCTTGTTTTGTTCTGTCTCCTGCTGACATGGAGGGAAGTGGAAATGATGTTTTTCCTTTTTCTTGCGGGATCCAAGACAGTTAAATTGTTTCTCTGGGACTTCGTCGAGCTTCATTGTCTCGGCGCTTTTCTGGTGGTCGCTGTTGATGCACTGTGATTCTGGCTTTCAGTAGCGGTACCACTGATCACTAACACTCGTAGTTCAGTAGTAGTTTAGTCAACTCGTTTTAAGTTATTAGCTCTATGGCTCCACCAGCTCCTCGCTAGACAGATGTCCTAAATTAGAGGCATAGCGATAGGGATATCTCTAATCTCTATTATTGAAATAAAACAAACTCATTACTCTAATATTATATTTTAAAAGTAACACATCATACACATGCAAACAATGATTAAATCGAACAAATTTCGTAACAATGTAATAATGTTACTGCACTTTCATAAATCTCTACATTTGTACTTTTAGCTGTACGGGTTGGAAGGGACACCGACGGCGAAAACGGAAACCACAATGTGGTTTCCATACTCAGTACATCATTGTGAACCCCCCCACATAAAAAATTTTCGCCGGTCATTAAAAAAAATCTGCTGTTTCCTACAAAAGTGCAATACCCACACGGTCAAAATGTATGGAACAGCATTTTTTTTTTGGAGGGGTTCAGAAGGATGAGTGGTAATGTACTGAGTATGTGATTTCCTTTTCCCCGTCCCTTCTACCCCGTGTAAAAACAACGGTAGGCACGATACGTAAACCCTAGCATTAATATACCTACATAATGGTAAAACTAAATATTTCTTATTGTTATTAAACCCGTCTTTGAGGGAGAGCTGTACAAACAATATAGAATTGATAAAATACTTTATTTGTCACCTATATTATGTCTTAGTAAAATATTTACTAATCAAAATCATTCCATTTCATAACATTATCTGCATTTACAATTTAGTTCAAAACATTTAAACAAAAATAGGTACCTACGTGTTTATAGAAAACTAACTTTAAAACGATCAACACATAAAGTTCAGTTTGCTCAAAAACTTCAAAATAAACTTAAATCAACTTAGTTCACACATCTATAGTTGATAATAACATCGACTGAATACTTGAATGTGAAATAGCTTCTAAAAGGTAGGTAGGTAGACATGGAGGTAGTAAACGTAACCACAGATTAATATTCCATAATAGCCGTAGTATGATGATAAATCATAGCGTTGGTACTTAATCTAAAGAAATAAATGCTTGTGAATTCGTGATTTACTTAAAATGAAAATAATATATTGACTTATTTACATAAACCTAATTACTTAAATATTACACATCTAGATAATTTCATATAAAGCGTTGTACTACGTCGTGATTCTAATTTGCATATTGACTAGCGATTTTGTAAATGTGATGCGTCCGTGGGTTTATGAGAATTCTTTGGTGCTAACATGTCATGTTCTGGAATCTGCGAACAAAAAAAAAAATATTGGGAAATTAGCGGCTAAATAATAGGCTCTTTAAAAGTTTTAGACCTTAACACCATTCATAGCTAACCGCTGCCAAGCAGACCTTTATACAATGCGTGTCTTAGAGTTGGTATAAGTATGATGCATAGGCACCCCCGAATCCTTTTATGAAATTCATAATGACAGTGTCAACAGCTTGGCGGTCAAACGCGCGGGATTGATTACCAAAGAGTTGTTGGTTTTTTCTGAAAGGATTTTTTCGGTAACAGCCCACATTTTAGTATTATAGGCTCAACCACTATTACATGAGATTTAAACACAACATTTGGCGAAATAACCCTCATTTCGCTAGCTGATAACATTGAAAACCTCTGCCATGGCATTTTTTGATAGAAAATCATAGCGCCAATGGTGTTGTCATCCGCACCTACATACTTGGAGACGACGAAAGACGTGAGTAGGCATCTTTATGGTAGACAAACGTGGGGTCGGAGACGAAAAACGACCTCCACTGCTGCAATCCATTCAGTGACGAATTAGCTTGGTCGGGTTACTGCTGGGTGCTTTTTAAGTCCAAAAATCTTTATAGGTACCAGCGCGGCAGCGGCAGCAGTTGTGGATAAACAAATTGACACCTTACGTCAATATAGCCATTTGGTACAAATGTCAAAGAATGACAGTTTTGGTTTGAACGGACAACTTATGTCGGTAGTCAGTGGGCTTAACAATTAACTCCTCTGACTTCGACCAGGTTGTGGCACCTTACCTATAAGATTAATGCATATCTTTGAGTCGCAGCGCGGAGTCGTCGGTAGAGATGCGCGTGTCTTCCGTCGGCGCAGTGCTGGTGGTGTTCCACTTGCCGGTGCGCTGGTCGCCCTCCGTGGACGCCATGCCGAACATACTGCGGAATCTGAATAAATAAACATAATTAGTTAGGCATTTTACATTGTTATCATATAAAAAGCGCAGCATAGATTTTCGCCACACAGAGGAGGCGTGTGTCCCAGCTGTGACAAAATTATTGGCCGATTACACTGTGGACTCTGGAAAACCCATATGTGTCATTCAAATTGTTTTGAACTGCCTCGTTGGTCTACTGGTGGTCGTAACCGTGACGCGTGCAACTCGTAGTTCCATCAGGAATTTCTCAGAAGTAGTCCGGAGCCAAATTTTTACCCGGATGATGACCATAATAGGCTCGTCCCCTGTTATGGGATTTAAACACTGGTGGGTACAGGGTGTACCAACTCTAGGTAAAACCTTTACCTAGCCGTTCGGGGGTTATAGGACATACAGTTGATGTTATGTGTTATATTTAACCGACTTCTAAAAAAGGAAGCTATGAATGCCACAAGCACTTTTTTTTCCAAATCTCTCAAGTTAGCTGGTGGAGTTTGTGGAAAAAACCTTATGTGGATGCAGATCCAATATTTTTTAGCCCAGTTAAATTGAAGGATATTATTGCTTACGATTAAGTTATTAAATGTTATTTTAAAACTTATACTAAGATTACATTTTATTCATCAAAACTGTGAGGAACAGAACATAAAACGCGTGATGTTTAGTCATTTGTTTGTTGTGCAAACACACTTAAAACTCGTTCGTTCTTATTTTCGAACTAGATTATCTAGTGTATTGTATGAGTCAGTAATAGCTCCACATAAAAAGCTTAAGTAAGTTAGTTTTAACACGCTGGGTTTAACCCCTTGTACGTTGTTTGGTTTTAGGTTTTAGTCAGCCGAGTATCGAGAAAATCGCTTTACAACTCAAGTCTACGCTGATTGCCATTATCAATTGATTTCATCTTGAAATCAGTTTAGGCAATCAGGTTAACAACCAGAACAAAGCAATACTTTTGGTTCGTCCTTACTCCTATCACGAATTCAGTACCTACGTGATTCTAGTCTAGATTTACTAGTATTGAAATTTTTCGCCAGTAACTTTTGCTGAGCTTTTCTTAAATCTAGCTAACGACATAGGTACAAATAATACCGTTAAGGCAAACTTTTAAAATGGAAAACTGCTATAATGAAAAGTGTTTCCGTTAAGCGGTCTTCAATTGTAAAATATCTTCGAAGCAACATTTCCTGGTACTCAAAAAGCGATTTAATCTTCGTCAAACATTAAAAGTGTCGGTAAATTGCGTGTCACGGAACATCGTACACATGCCCATAGCACTGTGTGTTCAGTACACAACGTCGAATACACTTGCGATATTAGTTCCTGTCAACATTTGCCGACATTGACTGAATACGGACATCCATTGTATTTAGAGTAGGTTCGACATTATGTGGTATCCGTTTACTTACGTGAGCTTAGCTTTATGAATAGGCTGACAGGAATTCAATAGGTATACCTGTGATGTTCCCGTTTTCACTAAGGCCTAAACTAATGCCTAAATATATTTGCACTGTTCGATTTTTAACTGTCGGCACTGATCCAAACGTTGCCTTAACCTGGGTCAAATACATTTTTTTCTTGCTTTTTCTTCGTTGAATAGCCAACAGTGAGCGTGTTTTTTTAGGCATTCCTATAGGTGTCGCGTAATTTTAGTTAAACGGGCATTACCTAATTATTTATTTATAGTTGTTATTTTGTGTTCAGCACACCTTCAGGATAACATCATTATTGCAGACTCGCACCCTGCACTTTCTTCTAGGCAATAACTTAATTAGCACAATTTCTGTTATGAATTAATTTTATTAGAAACAAATATTATTGTTGGATTTGTTACTATAAGTATCACGTTTAGCAAAGAAATGTTTTAGTTAAAAAAATAATATTTAGTTTTTTATCATACGCCTCGACGCCATTTCGGTACCTGTTACTTTCTACTGCCCACTGGCAGCCGAGCGAGTTTTGGTCGAGCCATCGAGCAATGGGAACAATAAATTGGCTTCAACGTTACTGTTTTGCCTATAAATAATAGTGGAGTTACGTCACTGGTATAAGAAAATAGTTAAAGGCTTACTATTTAGTTGCTAAGTTAATAGGACCATTTGAAATTGAATAGCACGTGTAGTGTCAGACTTAAGTGGAAATCTGTGAATCATGTTTCATTAACTTAGGCTGCACGCTAACCTGAAGGGCAATTGAATGGCATAGCCTACTCACAATCGCAATGACATTAATTTTGACAGTTCAACAACATTAATTGCGTGATTTACGTTGTCAAGCGAAAAAAACAATTCAAACGTTTGAATTGAATGGATTAGGAGTTTCTTTCAAAATTCTTCAGGTGGCAATTAAAAATACAATTGATGGCTGGACTGCTCGTCCCATAACATTGCGACCTTCAATCGTACATTGTCATTCCATCGAATCACCTACTGCCTTGATGCTACGCGCTCAGATCCAAAAGGTCCTATCTCAACAGCAACTAAATATACGGACAAACCGGTACGGACAGATTGCGGACCGGCCTGCGGGCACCGGACATTGACAGATACATTATCTGTGAAAATTCGTGTAATTCCGCAATTTGTCCACAACGTTTGACCGAACCTTTAATGGGACTACAAGCCTTCTCGTCGAACCACGTACCTCTTCTTCACCAGATTGCGGACCTTCTTCTTCCACACAAAGATGAGGAAGACGAACACTCCGAGGCCTATGTTGGAGATGTCGGCGATGATCCAGTACCAGTTGGAGCCGCCCACTGCGAAGCTCAGCAGTTCCACTGTCCAGTTCACACCCATCACCATGAACAGCTTGAGGTAGAGGCCGTACCTGGAAGGCAGATTTTTTTAATGTGATTTTTTTTTTGTTTGAGTGCTGTCTGCTGCCCTAATATGAAAGAAAGCTTATGCCTGCGCGTGGAGTTCGGTAAGTATCCCATGGGATCGTACTACCGGTATAAAAAGCATTAATATTTCCTGTTAATCCAGGTTGTAAACTATCTGTGTGCCAAATTTCATCCATATCCGCTTAGTACTTCTTGTTTAACATACATCCTCACAAACTTTCGCATTTATAATAGAAGATAAGGTTTTCTTAAAAAAAATAAGTCGCCTGATTAAAAATTACTGGTAGATTTTAATGAACTTAGGATAACGTTCATCTTCGTGATGCTGTTGAATAACTAAGATAATATGACTGGGAGCAAACGGAATCGAGGGTATTATTATGAGCTTTGATACTGGAAGAAACCATAAAATAGTTTTTGCAAAGAGTTCTATCAGCGAGAAAGCTCTTCCAAATGTTTATACAGTTGTATAAATACTTGGAGGAGCACCTCCCGAGAGCAAACTCGGTTTAAATAAAACATCCTCAATACACAGTTTGCAATTGATGAAAAACCACCTAGCTGTCATAAATAAATTGTGTTTATTTTATTGCAAAGGTTTCCACTGGCATTAAAGCCCTTTGAATAAGATCCATTTCCGTCTGAACTTAGAAAAAAACTTTGGTAGAAATAGTCCATGAATATTGAAATTACTTCAAACTCTGTACATTTCGGTATTATTTATTAACGCGTGTGTTGTATGAGTTAACAATCAGTTTCCTTTATGAAATACGGATTGTTTCGAGACGATAACCAGCTGCTATTTCATACAAATAAACAATGATTCCATCTTGAAATAAGGAAGTGTGGTATTTTTGAACAGGAATTACAAAATGCAGTAGATTCCTCGCCATAATACCTATGAATGACATTTTGAATTTTATAAAAAGTTCCTGATCTAAACCTTTTCAGTATCAATTTAAGGCTCATTAGTTTAAAATTTTATTTGAAAAAATCTGTCCGAACGAAAAGAAAGCGGTGGGTAAATGAGAATTTATGACTGTTCCAAATTACAAACATACAGCCAGCGTTACAAACATAATAACTTTTGTTTTTGTTATTTTTCAAGTATCGATTGTTTTTATAATCGACTTGTGGCTACGCCCATAATACCATTAAAAATAGATATTGGCAGTTTGTGAACGTGTGTTTTTTAGACTCTTTGTTCCTGGCCACTGCAACTTCTTAAAAACTATCACCAGAGGCGACCACCAGAAAACCGCCAAAGCAATGTAGATCATATCATCATCGATTCCGATAGACAATATTCTAACAAATTGTTTGAATGTGCTAGTGCATCAACAATCGCTTAGCGTTTCTATGCGACATTGAAACCCACTCTTTTCTTAACTAACGCTATTGATCGATAGGCTACATAATGAACGTCATCAATTACATATTTCTATTTTACATTTTTTATTTTATTTTTTTCCTTGCTAACGGTGTACCATGTAAGCAGTTTGAATTGAAAACAACTAAAAGAAAATGTTTCGGTTCTATTTTTGGTACTTTACCCGGTTTAACATTTACTTTTTCAATAGGTAGGTACGAAAAGTTTAACACTTTTCCGATAGGCTTGGTATGGCATTTACCTAATAACTTATACAAGTTTGACAAAACTCGAGAGTTTTTATTATATACAACGTATATTATGTTATAAACTGGTCTATTAATTATCTGTATTGATTTACAATTTGTCCATTGGGTGATATGGGGAATTTCATGAAAGGTAGTCCACGAACTTTTAATATTCTTACGTTTTTTGCAATTTGCAGGTCAGTATCAGGATGTTTGTTAAAAATGATTGATTTATTCATTTTTGAAGAATAATCGGGTTAAAACGCAAGGTAGGTACCTTGGCGCTTTCGCCCTGAGAGTCCAAAAATACACCTCTATATTGGACGTTTAATACAACGCCTTAGGATAAAACTTTTGTATGATAAAAGTTAGAAAGCAATCCTATCTGATATATTGTCGAGTGCCTCCGCCCAGCGCCGTTCTCGAATTTACAGGAGTTTTATCTCTTCTTTATTTTACGGCTATTGCTGCCTATATTTATTTATACAAAACTAGCTTTTCAGTAAGGCTTTGTCCGCGTGGAGGTTGTAAATGATCCGATATAAAAAGTATTGTACTTATGTCCTAATCGAGATTATCTATGGTCTACCTGTTTGCCTTAATTCCTTTGAAGGTCCTGTTCAGGTTTTAACACATGAAAATGTAACAGCACCAGACAGGTAGACCGACAGACGGACAGTAATACAGTCGTATTTATAATATTAATATGGATATTTAATGGCCTTATATGGTTTTTAGCCTACCCCATGGGAAAAAAGCGTAAGTTTACGTATAATGTGTGTTTAATGTTTGATATTATATAATAATAATACCAGCCTGTAACTGTCCCACTGCTGGGCAAAGGCCTCTTCTCATAAGGCACAAGGCGATTTCAGACTTATATTAATTATAAGTCCAGGTTTCCTCACGATGTTTTCCTTCACCAATGTCTGTGATGTCCAAGATAAACTTGGAAAAGTACATATGAATTGAAAAAGTCACATTGGTTTTTGCCCGGATTTGAACCTACAACCTCATGCATGAGAGGCGAGGACTTAACCTCTGGGCAATCACGATAAAGGACGTTTAATTTTAGTTTTGTTTTATGTTAACAGGAGCAAGGTCACTAGTGCAAGTTATGTCAAGCATTAGTAGAATACACAAAAGATACATATGTACAATGGTATTTACATATTAATATGATATGAAGACAAGATAAGTACCAAAGTATAAATATTAGTCTTACCTTAGCACCTACTTTATGTAGAAAATTAAAACAAACTCTTTCGTAAAGAGCTAGCAAATAAAAACAGCAAACAAAGTATTACCCCATTTGCATGCAATTTGGAAGTTAAAATGACATTTGCCACATATTCAGATTAAGCTGTGCTCGCCACAGTTTCCAAGCAATCAAACTTGTGTTAGGTCCACTTTTGTTCAACCTGCATTCTCTCTAAACTAATATCTAGTGAAGGTTAGAAGAACAGGGTTCCCAGGTTGTCCTGGCATTATAATTTTATTAAAATGTTACGACTTTGAAAAAAAGGATACCTTTAAAAAAATATTCATGAGCAAGTTTTCTGAAAGTGGGAGAAATCTCTTATAAAAATCTATTAATTTATCAATAGGTTTACCTACGCTCCAAGCTTTCACTATGCTCAGAGGAATTTTCTCTGTACTTTAAATATTGATAGTTAAAGTTTTCTGCTTAGATCTTTAATCTACACAAATTGTAAGCCAGAAAAATAAGTTACCTACTAAAAAGTAAAAAATGTTCATTCTTCTGTCTTGACGTTATAAATTATTAAGTAAGTAAAGCGAACGAACCTGCAAGCAAAAGCTCCGTCGTAATAAAGCACACGACCACTTTTCACCTCTATACCTTCAGCAATAAGGTTGAAAAGTGGTTAACCGCAAACTTTGCCAGCTGTACATCAACTAATTACCTCTGTTTGTCTTTCTTAAGCTTGTCACTGCGCGAGGACTCGGCGCCTTTCAAGATGGCCGTCTCTTGTCGGATGGAGCGGATGCGGTGCGCGGTCACGGAGAAGAAGATCACGTTGCAGATGACTAGCACCAAGACCGGGGTGAAGAAGTAGACTAGGTCAGCCAGCCAGTCTGTGGAGACGGTAAAAGGTTTTGATCAAGTACGTAGGAATGCGTTGAACCGGACCAACCGGACACACACTACGTGTTTGGCAGAGCGGAAAGGGGTTGTTAAAATTAGGTTAGTGCCTATAACTTGGCTCTGGCCACTAACTTTGGCCTCTGACTTGGCTCTACATGCCGAAATATCTCTCAAACGTGCTGATTTTCTTACAATGTTTTCCTTCACCGACGCAAGTGATAATTATACAATACGCACATGATTCCGAAAAAAACAGAGGTGCGTGTCTTTGGGTTCGAACTCGAGACCTATGACTTGGTGATCTAACGGTCCTAGGCTATCATTGCTTGATTTGTTGATAACTTAGGAGTCAATAGTACGGTTTACTAACAATTAGAAAATACGCCATCATATCAAGCCACCCGACGGCCTGGCTAATAAACAAAGTGAATAGAAGAAACAACGCAAAAATATTAGGGCTATTCTATTTGACAAGCTTTTAAGAGTTTGGCAATAGTTCACTGTTGCGTAAAATAATTGATGATCAGACGAAATCCTTCAGATTTTCAGGTAAAGACAACTTTTATGAAAGTAGAACGAATGTCGTTTTCTCGAATTTCACTTTATCTTTCCAACTTTTGAAAAATAACCTTCTGGAGCTAATGGAACTCGAACACTAGCCTCCTCCTGTCAGCCTTCAGATAAATGATTAAGACCCGAAAATACGACCTCAATAGTGACAAACATTACCGATTTTCAACAGTCATTATTGGCTATCTTAAAGAAAAGGTATCTTCAAAAATGAGCAGTTTTGTAGGCTCCTCACTTTTCTTCTATATTTTGTATCAACCTACAGAACAAAATATCCATTCAAATATATTCTAGATTCGTAAGCCGTAGCAACCCTACGTCTCAGTGCATCCACAGTCCAACAGAAGCCACACTCATACATAAAGCATAAAGTATTGTGTTAGGGTTGAACGCAGCCTTATTGTGCCATTCGTTTTATGAGAATAAGACCGATTTACGGTCCTATCATACCATGTTTACCGACGTGTCTTCATGTTGAAACGATGGCGTGCAGGCGTGATGTTACTAATACTCTTAGTACGAACGTAAATAACATAACATCATAACTCCTTTAATCCGCGAAGGGTTAGGCAGAGTTGTACCTATAGTACACCCACATTTCGCCAGTTATGTTTAAGTCCCATGTAATAGGGGGTGATCCAGGGGGTGATCCTATTGCCATCAACCGGGTAAAAATCCAGACTCCGTGGCTGCTACTGAGAAATTCCGCATAGAAAAACCCAACAGCAATTTTTCCGACCCGGGAATCGAATCTTATGCTCAGCAGCCGCGTTTGCGACCACTACGAACGTAAATATTATTTACAATGCGCACTAAAAGAAAGAGGTTTATTATTCCTCGAATTTTACATCGACTACTTTATTTTTGCTCTATTTCTACTGTTACTTTGTTCTCCATTTCAAAAGCGTACATTATTTCGTCTAGGAAAATATCAGTGAAACTCGCAAACAAACAAGGCCCAAATTATGATGGCAGAAGCTTGTATTCTCAGCTCTTTGCACACTTTGTAGGTAAATTTATATTGGAGAGGGTAGACAACATTTTCGTACTCAACAAGCATAAATTGAGGCAAGATTAAATAGGGCAACTCATAAATCGGAAAACCGCAATAAACACAGCGTACTAAAACTTCTCTGACCTTAGAAATTCAGTAAAAAAAAGTCCACTTACCAACAAACCAGCATCTCCTAGTCCCGAAGTCAGGCTTGATGATATGATTCGGCAGGTCACTGAACTGCATGGCAGCCGTAATTCCCGTCAGGATGAGAGGCACGCCCCATGCGTACAGCCCATAGAGAAGGAACCGTCGCTTGTCTCTGCGCTTGTTGGTACTGCCGCCTCGGTAGCCACTGTTATTTTTAACAAAGGATTTATAAGATCTGCAATTGAAAGGAGGCCGAGGTTTATACCCCAGCAGATTACCGTTGACATGTAATCTTGGATTTTGAACGTGTTTGATGGTCTTCTAAACAAGTTACACATGAACTATTTTATGACGATGATGAAATTTCCATTGTCTTGTAACTTAATTAATTAAGTGTGCAAAGATTGGTAAGACAAGCCAACTTGGACTTGTAACAGATCCTACAAAGGAAAATTATCCTCTCACACAAGATCTAAGCAAACCGAATTCGGCTCGATTGGCTATATCAATAGACAAAGTTTGTTCGCGCGCGAACGCATCATGGCCACAGCAGACGAACGCGGGGAGGGTGACGCGCGCGGGACGGCAACGCGGCGCGCGAGCGCGCCTCCGGTCGCCCGCCAGTGACAGTTCAAACACGCCAGCGAGCGGGCCTTTCTCTGTTCTTTTAACCTATGCAGTACCATTAAATCATCATTTTATACAGTCCACTTAGTATCATTGAAGAGCCAACACACCATCCCAAACATTGGTCCTTCCACCGGTAAAGAAGAATCGACGTACCGAAAGAAAAAACTGCAAGAAGTTAACGGTGCAGATTTTGACCCGTGCACGTGCGCCGCCATTGCCGCCAATCTATTGTGGCGTGGCATCGCTGTCGACGAGCGAAGTTTTGAAAACTCGAATCACCACCTGTGGATTACACGTGTGCCGATCTATTGCGCCGTGTCAACGAGTCTACGAGTGAAGATTTGAAAAAACGAGTCACCAGTGGATTACACGTGCGCCGATCTATTGCGCCGTGGCAACGTTACACGTGCGCCGATCTATTGCGCCGTGGCAACGAGTCTACGAGTACGAGTGAAGATTTGAAAAAACGAGTCACCAGTGGATTACACGTGCGCCGATCTATTGCGCCGTGGCAACGTTACACGTGCGCCGATCTATTGCGCCGTGGCAACGAGTCTACGAGTACGAGTGAAGATTTGAAAAAACGAGTCACCAGTGGATTACACGTGCGCCGATCTATTGCGCCGTGGCAACGAGTCTACGAGTGAAGAATTGAAAAAACAAGTCACCAGTGGATTACACGTGCGCCTATCTATTGTGCCGTGGCGTTGCTGTTTTCGAGAAGAAAATATTCTGAAAAATTGGGAGTCACCAACAGATTAGTTGGATAAGGACGCGGGCGTATTGTGAGTTCGTTCCAATTTTTCCTTTAATCCACACTTCTGTGCGTTATTGCATTAGTCGTGCCTATTTAAATCCAATTCAACTACATTCCCTTTATTTGAGTTGACTCAAGCTACTCGCTTCGCATGTACATAATATCTCACTTCGCTTGGTTAGGCGAGGGGCGGTCGCATTGACGCCATTTTGAGGCATAGAAATTTTCCACGAAATAGTTTCTATTCCGTGCTTATTACTTTTTATGGAATATCGTATGCGGGGCAGTTAACGGCTAACTATTGTGCATGTAATTAGCTGTTAAACCGCATTAGCTGAGTGTGTGTGTGTGTGTCTATTCATTACCCACTTGCATTCATAAAAAAAAAAAAAAGCGCTTGAACTTTCATTGTTCGTCTTTCCCTATTGCAAGATGGCTGACAAATTAATTAAAAAACGCAGTTCGATGAAGGCTAAGCTTACTAATTTCACTAATTATCTCAGCACTTTGGAAAATAGTGATCGATTGTCTGAGTTGCAAGTACTCGATCTAGAAAGTCGGTTTAGCAAATTTGAACAGTTGTATGACGAGTTTAACGCATTACAGACCGAGATTGAGCTGTTATCGGACAATCCCGACGATGCCTACGCCGATCGCTTCAAGTTTGAAGAAAATTACCACAACTTGGTTGCTGCGGCGCGGAAAGCTATTTCTGCTGAGCACGAGCAACGACAGCAGGACAAGACTTCTGCAGGTTCCGTATCGGGCTCCGAGGTGACAGGTGGGACAAAGAACAACTATATACGTTTGCCTAAAATTGACTTACCTCGTTTCGATGGCAGCTATCAGTGTTGGCTGGAATATAGGGACACCTTTTTATCCTTGATTCATAATAATAACAACATTGACAATATAAATAAATTTCATTATCTACGTGCTTCCCTAAAGGGACAAGCCGCTGAAATTATCAAAAATATAGATTTTAGTCATGACAATTATAGGTTAGCTTGGGATTTGTTGTGCGAGCGATACGATAATAGCCGTCTGTTAATAAACAATCATGTCAAGGCACTTTTTAATGCAGAGCCTATTACCAATGAATCAAGTACTGCTTTACGCCGCCTTGTTGACATTACAAATAAGAACATACGAGCATTAACATTGTTGAATGAGCCTACACGGGATACTCTCATTATCTACTTAATGACATTAAAATTAGATAGTACTACCAGTAGGGATTGGGAAGAGTACCGTAACACTTTAGTTAACTCACCAACATTGCTGCAGTTCTGTACATTTATGAATAATAAGGCCGACTTACTAGAGACATTAGAGGAAAACAAAAAACCAGACAAAGTGCAATCAAATAGCACTAATAAATCTAAAAGTTTTATTGTTACCTCACAGAAACAAGAAACAAACAATGAGAAAGACAAAAGTAAAATTATTTGTCCTATGTGTTCTCAAAAACATTATCTATATTCATGCACAGCTTTTAAAAAATTTACAGTAGAAGAAAGAGTGCAGAAAGCAAAAGAATTCAAAGTATGTATGAATTGTTTACGGGTTGGCCATACAGAAAAGCGTTGTAGATTCACACGCTGTAAGTACTGTAAAAACCGTCATAATACCTTGTTACATTCAGATCAGCCCGGGACTCCAGTGCTAAATGACCCTATGCCTAGTATGTCCTCTAATAATGTGTCACTTTCAGCAGATATACAGCCTACTTCTCAGAAGCACATTTTACTGTCCACAGCTGTGGTGAAGGTGGTGAGTGACAAAGGCGAAAGATACAACGCCAGAGTCCTGCTAGACAGCGGTAGCACGGCTAACTTCATCACTGACAAGCTTTGCAGTGACCTGGGATTGTCTCGAGTTGGTACCACCTCCAGGGTAACAGGTATAAATAGTTTGACCAGTAACAGTACACATTCTTGCAACCTCACTATTGAGTCCACATATGAATATTATTCTTTTAACATCACCTGTCTCGTTCTACCTGAGATTACTAGGAGATTGCCAGCATCATATATAAATACTGAAAACATACCAATTCCTTCAGGATTAATTTTAGCAGACCCGTGTTTTAACATTCCATCAGACATTGATATTCTGTTAGGAGCTGAACTATTCTGGGAAGTTATTCAGGCCAATCATATCAATTTGGGAAAAAATTTACCAAAGTTGTGTGAAAGCAAATTAGGGTGGTTAATCTCAGGGACTGTACCAGCTAGCTTGCATAAACAAACTCATGTTTGTAATTTTTCTAACATAATTATTAATAGTCCTGACTTGAATAAGTTTTGGGAACTTGATACAATATTACCAAAGCATTGCCTTTCTTTAGAGGAGCGCGCATGCGAAGAAAGCTTCCAATTAAATACGGTCCGTGGCTCAAACGGCCAGTTTATTGTTACCATGCCACTTAAGGCAAGTCCTACCGCTCTTGGTGACTCATATGCTGCGGCTAAATGTAGATTTTTATCATTAGAAAAACGCTTTGAACGTGATCCGATTTATAAAAGCTTGTATATCGATTTCATGAAAGAATATGAAACATTAGGTCATATGACTGAAGATACCGATTTATCATTTAGTAATAAAAATAATATTAGCTATTTCTTGCCACACCATGGGGTTTTACGGGAATCCAGTAAAACGACCAAGTTGCGAACAGTATTCGATGCATCAGCAAAATCAAGTTCGGGATTATCACTAAATGACATCCAATATGTAGGTCCCACTGTACAGGATGATCTATTCTCGATCTTACTGAGAGTTAGACAACATAAATATGTTATCTCAGGGGATATCGAAAAAATGTATCGAGCTGTCGAGTTAAATCCCAGTCAACGATCGCTACAACGCATTATATTTAGGAAAGATCCGTCAGAGACACTCAAAACTTACACATTAAATACAGTTACATATGGGACGGCGTCTGCGCCTTATCTGGCCACCAAGTGCCTAGTGAGCCTCGCAGAGGCCACAGACAATCAGCACGTGAAATGTAGCATCCAACGTGATTTTTACGTAGATGATTTATTAAGTGGATCAGATACTATAAATGGCGCAATCGAACTCTGTCAGAACATAAAATCAATATTAAGTTCAGCAAATTTTAATTTAAGAAAATTGCAGTCAAACAGTACTCAAATTCTAAAAGAGATAGTGGACGTAGAGAATGACTCTTGCCTTGATTTAGATTTGTCAAATAATTACACATCAAAGACATTGGGGCTACTATGGATTTGCAAATCAGATGTTCTATCATTTTCCATTAATATAGACATTCACAAAACAATAACAAAAAGACACATTTTATCTATAATAAGCCAAATTTTTGACCCATTGGGGTTAGTTGGTCCATGTGTTGTTGAAGCAAAAATTATAATGCAAAAATTGTGGGTCAATAAATGTGACTGGGATGATGAGGTTCCTCAGGACATAGCAGATCAGTGGTCGAAATTTGTCGATGCATTAAAACATTTAAATTCATTGAAAATTCCCAGATGGGTCTTATGTGACAACTGTATCATTAATGAAATACATATATTTACAGATAGCAGTGAAAAGGCATATGGTGCTTGTGTCTATATACGCACCATTGACAGCAGTAATGCAGTCACGGCACGCTTATTAACTTCTAAAAGTCGTATAGCCCCGATAAAACCAACAACAATGCCCAGGTTAGAGCTATGTGGAGCGCTGCTAGGTGCAAGATTGTGTACAAAGGTCAAAGAATCTCTTACTATACCAGTTAGCCGATGTGTCTTTTGGTGTGATTCAACGATAGTGTTGAGCTGGTTATCCGCACCATCAACACAACTTAAGCCTTTCGTCAGGCATCGTGTTAATGAAATTCAGGAAACCACCCTCGGATCCGTATGGAACTATGTACCAACGCGAGACAATCCCGCAGACCTCGTTTCTCGAGGGGTGAAGGCTGATCATATCAGCGATTCTAGTTTGTGGTGGACAGGCCCTTCATTTTTGTTGCAGGATGAACGCCTGTGGCCAAAACTACCAAACGATGTTGCGAAACAAGACTTGCCTGAACTAACCTATTTTGTAAACCAGTCCAACAATAGCCACATTCCAGTTACTCAAACATTAATACAACAACTAATTCATAAATATTCAGATTTTAACCGTTTACAAAGAATTGTGGCTTACATTAAAAGGTACATTTACAATTTAAAAAATAAAAATAATAAGTTGGTAAAGTGGCTGTCTAATCAGGAAATTCAATCTTCATTAAAATGTATTTTACGCAATGCACAATTTGAAATGTTTCCGGATGAACATGCTATTTTAAAATTAGGAAAATCTTTGCCTCATAAAAATCGGCTCATATCTTTATCTCCCTTCTTAGACTCGGATGGCATTATTCGTGTCGGAGGCAGGTTAAACAATTCTCCTTACGATTATAACGTTAAACATCCTATACTCATGTGCAGCAAGCATCATCTAACTAAAATCACGTTTCAAACTGTTCACAGAAAACTGTTACATGCCGGACCTCAGTTGCTCTTGGCAAACATTCGGCAAAACTATTGGCCCTTGGGGGGCAGGAACTTATCTAGAGTCACTGTTCAAAAATGTGTAGTATGCTTTAGGCATAAGGCTCAAAATGCACAACCAATAATGGGACAACTTCCAAAATCACGAAGTAATCTAGAATTCCCATTCTTACATTCAAGTGTCGACTATGCGGGCCCAATACTGATCGCTGACCGAAAGGGAAGAGGCTGCAGGCTTATAAAGTCTTACATATGTATTTTTGTCTGCCTCGCTGTCAAGGCCGTTCACCTGGAGCTTGTCACGGATCTCACAAAAGAAGCATACCTGGCTGCTTTAAACAGATTCATTGCGCGCCGTGGCAAGCCTCGTAGCATATTGTCCGATAACGGAACAACCTTTGTCGGTTCTTGTAATCAATTACGTTCTTTTTTGCAGACCTCAAATATTGCATATGACGTCGCTCAGGAAGGAATTGAATTCAATTTCGTGCCTGCCTACTCCCCTCATTTCAATGGCGTTGCTGAGGCAGCTGTGCGCTCCACGAAACATCACTTAAAGAGACTGCTTAAACTAACGCACTTCACATACGAAGAGATAGCTACGTGTTTAACCCAAATAGAGGCTATTCTCAATTCCCGACCTCTCACTCCTTGCTCTCCTGATCCACTTGATTTCTGTGCCCTAACTCCTTCTCACTTTTTAATTGGAAGATCACTCACGTCCGTTCCGCATCCACAGTTACCTGACAGCGGAAACATCAGTCGACTCGAGCGATTCCAAAGGGTGGAATACATTAAGCAGCATTTTTGGAGAAGATTTAATACTGAATATATATCTCTACTGCAGCAAAAAACCAAGTGGCCTACAACGTCATGCGACATCAAGGTGGGGAGCCTCGTCCTGGTCAAGGACAAGGCGCTTCCACCTCTCTGCTGGCTGCTGGGTCGCGTCGTGCAGGTGTACCCGGGCTCCGACGGCGTCGTGAGGGTCGCCGAGTTGAAGACAAAGAAGGGGAAAATTCGGCGGGCCTTTAACAACATCTGCCCGCTACCACTTTCTTGAAGAACTCTTCAACCCGGGGAGCATGTTCGCGCGCGAACGCATCATGGCCACAGCAGACGAACGCGGGGAGGGTGACGCGCGCGGGACGGCAACGCGGCGCGCGAGCGCGCCTCCGGTCGCCCGCCAGTGACAGTTCAAACACGCCAGCGAGCGGGCCTTTCTCTGTTCTTTTAACCTATGCAGTACCATTAAATCATCATTTTATACAGTCCACTTAGTATCATTGAAGAGCCAACACACCATCCCAAACAAAGTTTTTACATCAAAAGTAATCCCGAACTTCAAAACGTCTAGAAGTTCATGTTATGGGCGTGAAATGAACAACTACAATTATCAACCGAAGCAAATTATAGTAGATTGATGATGATATCTACACTGACATATAACTCCACTACATGGTCTTTCTATGTGGGCGAAACGAAAATGGATGACAATGACAACTTCGAGTTATATCTAGACACTACCCTTAACCCTCCCAACGTGTATAAATAAAGGGTGGAAGGGAGTTAACACGTATTCAGTACGTCATTTTGAACACCCCCCCATATAGAAAATTTTCGTCGGTTGTTAAAACTGCAATACCTACACGGTCAAAATTTATGGAATAGCTTTTTTTTTTAAATTAATTTCTGATTATAAACTGTTGTGCCACTTTGAATGCGTTTTACGCATTTGCCTCAACCTAATAATGTCAGTCTCTTCACAACTTGTCCCGGATATAAGTGATGGTTCTGACTTGAATTTAAATGGCCCCCGGGACCTTTTGAAACCTTTGAACTAACTATGTTAACCGTATTATGTAATTCGGTGCCACAATATGCTTTTCAAAATGCCTTATAAGCTGCCTTTTATGATCACTTAGGGACGGATATAACGTATGAAAAATAGCGTTATAAAATTGAGTATGAATTATGTTATGCTTTGCAACAAAATATTTTTACTTTTATTCCACAACAAATAATGTCATTATGGCAATTTTATTGTTTGCTACGCCGTAGCATACTGGCTACGACACGTAGCTCTTAAGTTGAAGGTAGCGATAACTTTCTCGTAGCGCGTAGTTGTTTCGTAGCACCTTAATTTATTAACATTTGCTTAGCTGAGCTTAGTTATTTATGTTCAGTTCCCTACTGCATAATATTATGTACGTTCTTCTATAAAACCACACTATCGTTTTCCTAACATATTCCTTATTATTTCCGGTGGATTCGCGGTTTTTTTTTTTGATAATTGTAGTAAAAATGTACAGGAAAAAGTATAATTATATTATGTACAGTCAGTTATGTACAAATGTTAGCACCTTACCTTTGCGACTGTTGAGCTAAAGTCCCAACTCTTCAATGGGAAGCATTAGAAACATAATTAAAACATGAATACTTATGTAATGTTTTTATATACAAGTAGAAATGTACCAGATATATAAATTATAGGCAGTGAATATTTTAATGGGATTTATTTTGTTGCCACATCAAATATTATCGCTCCACATTTTACTTCATCGTGTCATTATGTCATATGAATTGCACTCAATATTTATGGCAGTAAAACGGCCTTCAACGATAAAAAAGATAATCTGTAATGTTACATTAATGTAATGAAACACTTTGGACATAGCACACTCTACTCAAAAAAATTCAAAAGATAAAGCTGAGTTTATGAATACAGTTTTCAGAAAGCTCGACGTTAAAGTCGTTAATATTCATGCATTAAATAATAAAGTCTAAAGTTGGCAAGTATTGCAAAGCTATAACCATCTCGGCATTGATAAAAACAACATAATAAATAAATTTAAAGATTGTGTCTGCTTTTCAATCCAGATAATGGTAATCGATGTCCCCAGGGGTCATTCAAAAGGAGGACTTTATTGGACACTAACGATGACATACTGCCGTCATAAAACTCAAAAATAACCAATAACCGGTACCATAAATTACCAACATTACAAGTATGTAACTACTACGGAATAATTGCTTCAAACTAACTACGCCAACACTTTAAAAGTTAATAAACATTTAAAATTACTACAGAACGATAAAAATAACCATGACTAGTTTTCTATATCTAACTACTACTTACTGTATATTTCTATTTCTACGTATTCAAGAAACTACGTCGCTAAAACGTGTGCTTTAACAATTAACACTATTTATAAAGTAAAATAATTACGAGTCGTGACCAAACTATAACTAAACTACATAATTACAAAAATAAATATTAGAAAAATCATCATACATTCACTTGGCCTATGAATGTTTGGAAGTAATAATCTCAAAAAGGTGTTATGATCAAATTAAACAACTATATTAACTACATAAACGAATATTTTTCGTTTTAGTTTTTAGCCGCTCCTTTTAGGGATGGTTCCAATTCTTTTATTTTTACCAATAGACCCCACGTCAACTGCAAGCTCAGAATCTCGCAACCGGAAAATTGGGGCAAAACAAAGTCTTAATAAAATACAATAGAGTTGGAAATCAATGTATATCTCCCCGCTTTCTTGTCGGTTACACATTACTATTCTAGGTTTAACCAGACTAGGTATTTGGCCATGGGTTCGCGGAAACTCAACGCTAGACTACAAATTTAAAATAATGTGTAACAAAGTTTGAAAAGACCAAATTATACATTGCCTTGAGCTCACTTCACAGTGAGAGAGCTTTTAACAACACATCTTTTACATTCGACAACTGAATGAAAACCTGGTACGAATGATTATTTTCTTTTGCAATTAAAAGCGCAATGGAAAAGTAGTGATTTTATTTAATTCACGTTTGTCGATGCGTGAATTATGTCCTACATTGATACGGAAATATTTAAGCATAATCTACATTCTACTTCAAATAATAGTCTAAATAAGAATGCAACAAAGTGCTAACGAAATAAACGATGCATTCTGAACGACGGCTACAAAATGTTTACTCACTCAGCGCTCTTTATACTTCCTTTATAACAAAGTTGACTGACCTCTACTCTCTGATTAAATGATAGTATTCTTATGAAACCACCTCGTCTGAAATTACGGAAACACAGTACTAAGAGAAGCAAACAAACTTACAAAATGATACTGCACTTCAGATATTCTTTACAAAGAGAACAGAATTTCTAGATGCGATATCCGTAGCAAAGGTATTTGACGTCGTTTCGAGTCCTATTAAAAGAAAATTAACGTTATCTATATACATTAAACTCCGATTAGCTTTATCAACGTTACTTGATAATGGATAGGGCAGTTTAACAGCTGCCATAATATCAAGTGGCACTCGTTACTCGTTGAATTCGACATATCTCAATTAAAGACAGGTGCTATCTTGGCTATTTGTATTTAGACCGAGTTTATGTCGACAGGCTAAACGTCAGGGAATGTTGACAGATTGTATCTCTAACAAATAATGTTAAAATGCGTGTTATTGACATGTCGCGTCTGCTTTATTAACAACATTGAACTAGCGAGTGTTAACACCCAACGTTAATGACCACAAAATTAACAGGTACGCAGTTCACTTCATGCGATACAGTATAAATAGCTCACGTGAACTTGGAATTAGGCCCGGTTTCCAACGAAGCGTAAGCGAACGGAGCGGCGGCGTGGACACGTGTGTGAATCGACCAATCACAATGGAATCGCGCCTCTTCTCCTCTGAATGGTCAAATGTTGCACGTTTCCACACCGCTCCACTCGTCTCCGCTTAGATGGAAACCAGGCCCTATTGGCGTCGAATCTTCATTCCTTATTCATATTTCGCACGTGTGTCTACTTAACTTGAGACGCGAAAAATAACAACGATAACCCTTGTCGGCAGCGCCATTTGTAATCATACGTAAAAGGCTTTTAGGCTTCAGAAATAACCATAGATGGAACTACTTTGGCTGGAAAATGTGAATATAGGCGTCGTTCATAAATAAACATAGCGCGGTTGCCAAAAGAAATAAAAGGCAAATCGGTATTTGGTGTTCGATATTTGCGTTTGTTCACATGAGCTTCATAAACAAGCATAGCACGAAGTAGAACTACCGTACCTCTTTAATCATGGTGTAAGGGACATTGACACGCAAACTATTACCATGACATCTGTAAATGATTCTAGACCCCCAGCGTTTAATTTTATCATCGGTAATAAAAAAACAGCTGGTTTATACAAAAGTGCAACACCTATGCATGCACAAGCAGCTGATTCATTAAACCAAAAATTCTACACTAGTGGTCTAGAACCACGTACTGAATCTGTTAGAAAAATCATGGTAGCAGTTTGGGGGTCGAAGCTCCTCACACAGCGTATTGTGGTTCAATACAAACGAGCAATATCTAGCGGATGCAGCGGTTTGCAGCGGTTGCAGAGCACGAGTAACATGCCATTACAGACATCGACCTGTAAGCTAAACTTTAAGACCTACAGGTGGCTGCCGCAACCCTCGGCAACACACGGCGTCGCTGATCTGCAATCGAAGGGATACGTCAATTTTATTAACTGTCATTCGTGTGTTAAGAAACATTCTTATTTTGACGGCGTAGCTGCTGAGCGATTGGCCGCTGCGGTGCGTGTCGCGGGTTCGTTTCCCGCACGGAATACATATTTGTGTGGTTTACAGGTAGTTATTCCGGGTCTGGCTGTTTATGTATGTAAGTTTAAATGTTTATAAAAACACCCACACCACAGCCCCTCTTTTTTACATTAAATGGGCCTACTCTTGACCTCAATCTTGTCCTGAGGACAGAAATGAAGTCGACGGTGGAACGGGCTAACCCAGTGATGGGCAAAGTACGGCCCGCGGGCCAGCTCCGGCCCGCGAAAGGATTTAACCCGGCCCGCCGACGGTCTTTCAAAATGAATACAATGTGGCCCGCTATAATTATATTTTGACGGTCCAGCAGTATGAAGTAGAATACTAGATGCATAGGTAAAGGAGCCAGCGGTACTAGCCGGGTAGTTCACGGGTTGCGGGTCGCAAGTTAAATTGTAATTTGTAAATAACATGGTGGTAATGTTTATTTTTATGATTAAAAGATTTCAAATTATAATGCATTTTTGCCATAATTCTGGCCCTCCTCTGAAATTGTTTCAACTTTCTGGCCCCCCTTGAGGCAAGTTTGCCCACCACTGGGCTAACCCAAAAGAACCCTACAACTTGTGCAAACCGTCTCTAACTTCAAATTATTTTGACATACTATTAAAATTGCCAAACCGCAAAATAGATAACTGTTTGTTGATCGAAAGTTACGTTTGTTTCCGAAATTGCTTTCAGCAGTTTCACGAAGACATACAGTTAGTGTACAAAACGGCTTAGTCATAATTGAAAGGGGGAATCTAATCATAGAAGGACGGTTTAGTTATAATGGCTTATTCTCATAACTTTGAAAAGCTCTACCGCAATTGATGCAGTCCCCAGATAAAGGAAATTGTGGCGTATTAAATAATACATTCACGTTTGGCTGGCTCTATGGTTTAGTGCTTGCTAGCGGTACTGCTGTGCATAGTACATGTACTGGTCTTAGTTACGTTTACCAGAATGGCCAGTGTTATTGGGCTTTTACATCAGTAATAATTCAGTCATCAGTAGTAATTTGCCCTGCAGTAGCAACCCTCGGTATATGGATTTGTGCCCGATTCATGACATTAACATAACATCATAACAACAAGCCTGTAATCCCAGAAGGGCTAGGCAGAGGTGTACTTAATAGTACACCCACATTTCGCCAGTTATGTTTAAGTCACATGTATAAGGCGGCGTTCGGGTTATTCCTAACGGAAAAACCCAATGACACTTTGCCCGACCTGGGAATCGAACCCAGGACCCAGGACCTCGCGCTCAGCAGTCGCGCTTGCGGCCACTAGACCAACCAGACAGCTGACATAACTCACCCCATTTATATGGATTTACTGTAAGTGCACATCCTTCGCGGAGTACGGTCACGATGGTATGATTATTAAATAATCCTCGCGCAGCAGTAGTTTAGCTTTTGATTTACCCAATCCTTAAATCTATGTTACGGGCGTTTACGGGCTGTTACGTTATCAGGTAACCGTGATACAATGATGATAGGGATCCACTCGAGTGGAGGGGGAACAGACGCGTGAAGATAGCGGCTTGTTATCACTAGGAATCGGAATAGGCAGTGCCATAAGCGGGGTTTAGTGACCTTTATCATAGCATGGATATGCCTTCTGAATCCCGGATAATATATTATTTATTTATATTATTAAAACGTTCTTTTATTGTAAATATTTTACATAGGAAATAAGTAAATATTTTTCAGTTGCCTTAAATTTATAAGGGTGTTTTTTTTTTATTAAATCTATTAATCAAAAAATACATGTTCCATCTCTCACTCTTTCAACCATCACTAAATCCCGCGAATGGCACAACCTATTTCGATCACTAGTTATCACAAACGTAACATAGTAGGTAATCAAGCAGTATTAGCTTTCTGCTACAATAATGCGAAACTGACCACAATCCTTCAAAGTTACCTATGACAAAAGCAACCCTATTAAATTGAAAATAAAGGCCACGGTGAACGTGACAGTGGAATCACAGGTATAGCCATTTCACAGTTTATTTACCGCTAACTTTATTATGATAGCTTACCTGAGGTTTGAATGAATAACATATTTATTCACACAAACCTCTGTACAATAACTGTATTTAAAAACAGTAAAAAAACTATTACTGTACTAAAGTCAAGTCTGTTTACAACAAGACTGCTAATATCTATGGAGATTATTTTGACAGTGCGTTGTCTTTGGCTTTAGACCTCTAGATCTATAAACGTCATTTAGCACATGTTTGACTTAGACATGTTCCCGTCTCTGTTTTGCACTTGTATTCTAACAGTAGTGTGACAGTGACAGGAATAACGCTTAGCTTTAGTAGAAAACGTTAAGATATTTTGCCGACCATTGCGGGTGAAGCCGCGGATATATCTAGTTTTTCATTCTCAGCATAAGTGTTGGTTCCAAAATAGTAGCAAATATTATTGCTACAAATATTTCTGCGAGCTCTCCCAAACGTATGGTTTGATGAATTGTAAGTAATAAAATGTTTAGTGTCACGGGAATCTCCCAAAAATGATGATTGATGGTACATCTTTCATTACCGTTTATTGTCATTGTGACATGATGTATTACATATTCCTGACCTAAAATAAAATTCCCTATTGCAGAAAACCGCTAAAAGGAAATTAATTAATTACCTTATTGTTAAAGAAGAGGAAAACAGTTAATTAAATACTTTAGTAGTCCATATTGCAGGGATATCCTTATTGTTGCAAATAAGGAATGTTTATAATAAATAGGTACTAGTGCACTCTGCTCTTTGTTCATATGCCTATGGCAAGGTGGATCGATGAAACCAATTACCAATGCGACAGCGGTGTGGCTAGAAAATGCGACAACACATAGAACGAAAATCTTAGGAAGAATAATTAATAATAATTAATGAAAAATAAATTAATATACGCGGTGGAAGGGACACCGACGCGAAAACGGAAACCACATACTCAGTACATCATTCTGAACCCCCCCACATAGAAAGTTTTCGTCGGTTATTTAAAAAAAAATCAGCTGTTTCCTACAAAATTGCAATGCCTACACGGTCAAAATGTATGGAACAGCTGATTTCTTTTTAATAGGTAACCTGCGAAAAATGTCTGTGGGGGGTTCAGTTCAGAATGATGTACTGAGTAATTGGCTTTCGTTTTCGCGTCAGTGTCCCTTCCACCCCGTATATAAAATCAGAAGAAAGTGTAGACTGGATAGCAGTAAGTATTTACAAAGAACTTCAGAATTTTTAGCAGACCTCAGAATATGAAAAGGATCGTCAAATGCTATACATACGGTAATCACAACAATAAGTAGGTATCATACAAAATTTGTGTACCTGTGTGTGTATTATAATTTTACTGTAAGTTCCAAAAAAATCATCGACAAGAACCATAAAATACGAGGTATCGTAAAATACCAAATCATAGTTTGAAAAACCACTATCAGACTGTTTAAAAATATTCCGCGTTAGCTCGGACAACCATCACAAAATCTAACCACACAAATGGTTATCACTCAACTAAATTCGCCCATTTCCCACGCGATAATGAGTCCTTGTCCGCTAGGTTTCATCGCGCCATATATCCGCCGGCTGTTTTTATCACATCTCTTGTGTGCGGACACGTTTGTTTAACATGAGCATTGAACATTATGACGATCCTAGTTTGTTTTCTCAGATGTTGATGATAAATTGATAAGTTACAGGATAATATTGACAGTGAAGTATTGAAGCTTTTTATAATCAAACTGACACAAGACATTTTTGATAATAGTAATACTCGTGAGATTTTGTATCTCATGTAAAACCGAAACTAAATTATCGCTTCAGTGTAATGTAATAGTAAAAATAGCATAATTAAATCTGATTTACCTGAAAGTTCTCCATATATCGAAACACATGACGTTAAGCCAGAAGAAACTCGTTTGGAATGCGTAGTAAACGATGAACGCTGAAAAATATAAATAAACGTAAAAAACAAATTTAAGAAACCACATAGCTGAGAGGAAATACTTCGGCATCAATACACAAAAGATAAAAAGAAACATAACAAACTATAACCACATTACGCAGGTATTAAAAGATAAATAATAAATAAAAAGTGTGAGAATCTCTTCAATTGAAATGTGGGTCAATGAAGCTTCGTGGAATAAATTGACAGACGCTTTGGACATATGAAGGAAAACAAATAGGTAATTATATTGCGACATAATAATCTTTAAAATATAAGTAGAACAAGGGCAAGGAGAACGGCTATCCACCCAAAATTTCCATACTAAAACACTCCTACGCAAATTGGATTACCACATTTTCCCAATCCGTATTTGCTCTGGAGCCACATGTGGGTGGATCCGACTTTTGTGCTTCATGAAAGACACCTACAACAGGAAGCCATAATGTGAGCCTGCGAGAACAATTCCCTTATGATCACCTTTGTGCCGTATCTTTAATTACGAGCAATTAATCAAGTTGGTTTGATGTGCTTTTGTTCTTACACAATCACTGAATGATTCACATGTACCAACTCCCAGTTTTTCAGTGCGTCTCGTTTCATCATTTGTGGCAGAATATACAAAAACTTGGGCTCGAATTTTGAGGACAGATTGCGCTGTTGGCAAGCTATACACAGGGTATTTGTGCTAGCTTTTACAAATTGCACTGGATGAGAACCATCTAGCTGGCTGAAACGCTGTTTTTTCTTTCATTGGAAAATCAATGGGGAAATAAATTGTGTAATATCGTGTTGATTTTCCGCAGTTACCGAGAAGAGGTAGGCGTTTGACACGCTCGTCGGCGAGCTATAGCTACGAAGCGAGTCTGTACGCAGTAATAAATAAAACGAATTTCTACGCGTTTTGTTGGCTGAGAATACTTCGCGTCATTTTGTTTTTGACGACTTTAATACTATACTTTAACGAGCTTTTGTCAAAATTTATCCCACGTGAACTTTTAACCCATGGTCTATCGTTTTGCAAAATTTCATCGAAATCCGTTCAGCCATCAATGCACTACGGTGTGACAAACAAACTCACTTTCTCCTTCATAATATTAGTTAGGATTAAAATAAATAGAGGTCTGGTGTGTTTAGTCAACCTTTCCGAGATTGAAATGAACTTTGCCACCCACGACGTCACGTTTGGGTAGGTAATTAAGGTATTATTCGCCTGAAATACACTTCACACATATAAATGACGCAGAAACTACTCATTCGTTTATTTGTTGCTTTATGGCAGTAGTAGTAGGTATTGCAAATAAATGACGATCAAGTTTATCATAAATAAATTCGTTTTCATTGAAGCATTCGGCCAGTCAGTTAGGCTGCGGTCAATGGTCATGCATGAATCATAAAAAAAAATTGTTATTGTTGTGCGTATTTAATTAGGCTTGTAGGTATGTACTAAGTTATCATTAATGAGTTCCTTATAAATATACGTCAGCCTCCTACAGTCGTATGTTCTAAAAATAAGCTGTCTCAAGTTTTCACAGGAAAAATTTGCTTTAATTCTACAAAGGGAATTCAACGAAATATGTTGGCGATCCAATATTATAAAATTCCATTTAGGTTCATGACAAATGCTCATTCTAAAAATATACGGTATCTAATATTAATCGATTTGTGTCTGATGCAGATTGTATCCATCGCACTGTTAAAATTTGTTGATTGCTTTGAGACTCATCCGATATAACGTTTGGGGACTATCAGTAACAAATTTTTTGCCAATTATCTATAATAGAAACTTAAATAGGTCTGTCCACTTGCTATAGCTACCCACATCAAATCAAACACTTTGGTCAATTTGTAGACATGCTGTCTGCAATGGCTTGTATTGAGTTAATCACAGATTTTTATACATTAAAAAGAGAGGGTTCTCAAGACGCGTATATTTTTTATGAATAGATCACGAGTTACTTATTACAGAGTAGTCCTATTTATATCTCAAAATCAAACTTTTGAAGACACTTAGTAATTATCTATACTAATATTATAAAAGGAGCCTTTGCCTGCGACTTGTTACGTGTGGTACCTACTTAGAATAAGAAAAAAGATGTTTTTTGTGATAAAATGTAGCCTATATTTTAAGTTAGGCATCTAACAGTAGAGCGGTGAAAACTGCGTTCAAATCCATGCAGTAGTTTTTGCGTGATGCGCGTACAAACACAGACAGACAGACGGATAGACAAAAATTTTAAAAACTGTTGTTTTGGCTTCTGTTTCTCTAATAAAGACACCCATATAATTTTTTTGTTCAATATCTTCAATGTACAGACATCGGCCTGTTACAATTTTATTATAATATTGTATAGATAATGCGTAAGTTTGGATGGATGTTTGTCACTCAAACACGATGCACGGCAGAACGGCTGCACGGATCTAGATGAAATTTGCAACACAGATAGATTATAGTCTCGAATAGCACTTTTTTTCTCGAAGTTTATAAAAATTTCCACGGCGAACGAAGTCACTAGCATAAGCTAGTATAATACATAGGTATTAGGTCTTTACCTATGAAATTGGAGATTTGTATGATAATTTTAAAATATAAAAATTTTGGTAATTTTTTTATTTCAGCTAATCAAAGTACTGACCCAAATTATCTATACAATTTTGCCATTTTGATGGCAGTTTGTTTATCCCTTTACTGTAGAAGTCTGCCGGACGGGAGGCGATGAAGTCAGCGAAAGCGTTTTGTACTGCATCACGGGTGTTGAATTTTTTCCCACTTAAAAAATTGTCTAAATTTTGAAAAAAGTAGAAATCTGTTGGGGCAAGGTCCGGTGAGTACGGTGGGTGACGGAGAGCTTCCAGCTGTAACTCTTGTAGCTTTGCGATGGTCTGTCGTGAAGTGTGAGCTCGCGCGTTGTCGTGGAGAAGCAATGGGGAAGAGCGATTGACTAGTCTTGGTTGTTGAATTGCGAGCTTCTCCATCATTGTTTGCAATTCTTGGCAATAGACATCTGCCGTCACTGTTGTGCCATTCGGTAAGAAGCTGTGATGTACAACTCTGGCACTGGTCCACCAGACAGTCACCATCATCTTCCTATGAGTAATCTTTTTTTTAGCGCACTGATTAGGTGCTGTACCCGGGTCCACCCACTGAGACGAACGCTTACGGTTGTCGTACAGGATCCACTTTTCATCGCAGGTAACAATTCGATTAAGAATTCCCTCGTTTCTATGCCGATTCAGTAGTGCTATGCATGCTTCGACACGTTAATCTCGCTGTCGGTCGCTTAGTTCATGTGGCACCCACTTATCTAGCTTTTTTATCTTTCCGATTTGACGCAAGTGCTTCAATGTTGTTTTGACACTAACTCCAAGGCCCGCAGCAAGCTCAGCCGTAGATTGAGATGGATCCACTTCCACTATCGCCTTCAATTCGTCGTTGTCGACAATAGTTACCGGCCGACCGCGAGGCTCGTTCTTCAACTCAAAATTTCCAGATTTAAAACGATTGAACCAATAGTGGACTGTGTTTATGCAAGCAGTGTTATGCCCGTACACGTCGTTAATGTTTCGTGTTGTTTGCGCAGCGGTATTTCCACGTAGGAACTCATATTCGAAAATTGTACGAATTTTCAGTTTATCCATAGCGCCAAAAACTACCATAATGTCACAAAAACAAAAAACTATCTAAAAACAAATGACTGAAATTGAAATTAAATTAACACGTCTTTCGAATAAAATTTATTTGAATTTCGAATTGCGCGCCAATCCACAGATAATTAATTCTGAAAATGCTGGTTATAGAATCTCCAATTACATAGGTAAAGACCTATTATGTGCTATACGCCCGTACACAAAATACGAGCTTTGGATGTGGAGTTGCGGACACCAGCCTGGTACACAGTACAATACAAATATATGCTAAAAATTTACTTCATAAAATGATCCTACTGTGTATGATAATAAGTGAGTCGACCTTTGTCACGTCGTCATTATTGAGATGAAATAAGACCACATTCACACATTATGGAATGATTGCGATCAATTGTCTGGGTCACATTAGTTTGTTAACCTCCTGTGAAGTGTGAATCGTGGACAACAATGCCGTAGGAGGCATGACATAATACACTTGAGCCGAAAAACCGTGGGTTGCTATCGCACATTCACCTACTAAATGAATTCGCAGGATGTTAAAGGAAATTCCTAATCCATTGCTCCATTTTTACGAAATGAATGTTCCATAGGCAAAATGAAAGGCATTGCCATTGTTAGTGTGTTACATAGACATACAAAAGACACGCCAAACATAAAAACACACATAAAATCACGCCTGTAATCCCCGAAGGGTTCGGCAGAGGTGTACCTTCCTAAATATTAGTACACCAGTTGTGTTTAAATTTTGGTGTACAATAAAGTATAATAATTCTATGCTATTCTACACCCACAATTCGTCAGTCATGTTTATAAGTCCCATGTATTGGTAATTTAATAGGGCGCGGGCCTATTGTCATCAATCAGGCACAGTTCCAGACTCCGTGACTGCTACAGAGATTAGAAAACCCAATAACACTTTTCCCGACCGGGGAATGCAACCCAGAATCTACTTAATTACCCCGCTGAACAAATCCTACCGTAGCGGATGACAGTTATGATTATATTAAGTTTATTATGATGGATCCAAGCTTGGGTGTTTAAGACAATTGGGTGAAAGTATTTTAATCTTGATATCCGGGAAGGAGGTTTCCCGCAAGCAAGACAAAAGCTTGTGCGATGTTTAACACACCTGAGTTATATATTTTATTTGCCGTCGTGGCAGCCCTCACTTTGTAAAACATTCCTTACATAGTAAGGTATTTTTATTACAAGAAGTTACAATAGACTTCAAAACGTTGTGTTACAAGACGAGAAGTTTGTCAATACCATAGAAATTTCTTTACTAGGTAAAGATTCAATGATGACTCTGCCCTGGAGTTTAAATGTGGTGCTGTTCCACAAACGATAGGGCGCTTAATATCGTGTCATGTTGTTTGTTCATTACAAGAACTCATCCAGGACACTACTGAAGACTACAAACTCGTGGCTCAGTTCTGGGCCGACGCAATTCAGATTGCCACCGACGCACTAAGACGAAGATTAACTACTTTCGTCTAAACTACAATACTGAGCGAATTACTTTGAAGATTACGATTACTGCGTACCTACAGAGAAGAAAACTACAAGCACGTTTACTACGAATTGGTATAAATAGGGTTAGTCAAAGACATTCAAATATTTAGGGTTAGTCAAAGACATTCAAATATTTCTCTTTGGGGTTAGTGCTGCAAATTCTAAGGCTGCTAAATGTCACGTAACGTCACATTTGTATTGTGATAATTATTTGTGTATGCAAATAGGTCGATTGAAAATTAAAAAAGCAATTGAATTTCGAACACCATTTTAGAGCATTATGGTGAGAGGGAGCTCAAGGTATAACAAACGAACTTAAACCTTATTTTACAAAATATTACCATTTAGAAATTAAAAGCCGGAACAAAAGCCAAAGAAATTAATGGAACCGGTATGAATTTTCATAAGTTCCGTCCTTCTCTAGGGATTGGCCTAACATTCACAAAAGTTATTTGTTTTAAGGCCCGCACGAAAATTTAATTATGCCCTGACTTAATTTGGCTTGTGAATAAAATTATTCAAATGAATCAAGTTTTTAGCTAGTCATAAAAGACGTAAGTAATATTATAATTAAAAGTTTAGTGTGCTATTTTTTACATGCACGAACAACTGTGTAACTTATCCAGCAGAAATTGACACGTGACAACCAATGAAACTAAAAAAAGCAACCTCTTTGACATATTGTTTGACATTTGCCCTATCCGGCAGCGACACCATAACGTGTCTTGTTACACTGGTTTTGAGTAACTATGTTTTTAATTACATTAGCAGGTATATCACAGCTAATATACTTCGGCAAATTACGTCTATCACGTACTATACATACAGGGTGTGGTTCTCCGTAATTATCCAGGAAATTAACCGTGATATGTGAAAGCAAGACTGATTGTTTTACCGAAACAACAAAGTACATAGCTACCTACTTATCACTGATTAGTTAAGTTACTTACTACTAATGAGCGAAGAAAAACAACCGATTAACACGAATTTATTATCAAATTATTCAGTGAAGTACCCAATCTCTAATGTGAAATATAGATAGTAGGTTGGTACCCGAAGTTAGCCAAATTTAATCAAAGATTTTATGAGCTGGCGATAAAATCGGATATCAGAAATGCCCCTGTGATATTTAACCCAATTTCGCATAATTCCGGAATATTTGAAAAGACTTATTTTATTTCATATTCAATGTTTACAATAATTAAAAAGACTAAAATTAACTAACTACAAACTATAAAAGAGCATCAAAAAACTCCTCCTCAACGCTGTCAGCCGGTAATGTGCCCAAGAGACTGGCGGCGTTGCCACGCTGTATGGCAACACTTAGCCTCTGGCCAAGGTAAAAGCCAGCCCTTGGGTCACGGGAAGCGTCAACTAGGCGTTTGGAAATTTCCTTAAAAAGGCTGTGAGCACTCGGACCCCACGGCCCCAGAGTTTCAACCCCAAACGGCTCGAAAATATAGTTTCCACAAAGGTTACTATATTTACGCCGCTTGAGGTTCTCCGCAGCCGCAGCGGCAGCGCCAGCACAGCACGATGAGCTTGGAAGATGTGATGGCGCAAGAGTATCGACACAAGTTGCGTCCCACACTAAAGGCCTACCCATCTTCCAAGGAAACAAAGACATGCCGTCCGGTCTTTTGCCATCGTCGCGTGCCAAGCCATTGGGCTCTAAGATAGCTGGAACGCCGACGGTAACAAGAGCTCGTCGGATGATGTCGTTTATGTTCGCGTGCCGCGCAAAACGGCCTGCACTTCGGCTGCATGACAGGCCGTGGTGTCCAAGGCTGTTGACAGCTTCACCACAGTGACAGCGATGAGGAGAGCAGCAGGCGGCTCCAAGACGTAACGAAGCAGCGAGGCGGAAGGTCGTGTCGTCGAACAAAGTGCCTATGCTCGACGACGGCAGTGCGTGAAGCCAAAGACCCGACTCCCACTCACCCACAGCCAGCAGTCGCGCACGCTCAGCAGTAGTAGCAGACGTGTTGAGTAAATTGAGCTGAACTACTCTGCAGAGCGGCTCGTCCCACCGTCTCTGGGAAAATGGATTGTCGGGTTCTTCAGTATTCGGGCAAGCGAGTTTCCAAGCATCGATAGCCTCGGAGAAGCACGGCACATCAAAATCAATCAGTGTGGAAGCCAGGATATTCCTGATTAATTTCTCAGTACCGTGGACCGAGGATATGAAAGCCGGTAAACTAATACTAGAAATTTTGCGGACGCCGAGTCCTCCCATACGAATAGGAAGACTTGCTTGTGCCCAAGCTCGGTCGTCCAAAGCCACATTTAAAATGGATGATAAAGTGTCTCTGATAATTTTATCCATTTTTTCCAAAAGATGTGTGTGCTTCCATAAAGGGGAAGCACGAAGGAAATATGTTAATTTAGGGCCGAAACAGCAGTAACGAATTATGGTCATGGCCGAATGCATGTTAATTTGGAGCAATCTTTCAGAAAAATCATTAAAATTTTGAATTTTTTCGTCGATAAAATCTGGAAAAGAATTTTCATGGATTGGAGACCCAAGGAGACGAAGAGAGCTTTTTTCAATAATTTTGAAGTTAGGGGCTATTGCGTTAAATTTTGAAAGAGTCAGTTGTCTGTCCGTAGTGTCTGCTATATAAATTTCGCATTTAGAAAAGTTGAGGTCAAGGCCAATGGAATGAAGTTCATTTCTTAAGAAATTGAGATCATTTAAAACAGTATCTACATCGCCTCCCAAGGTTCCATCATCAAGGTACCAAACGTTAAATTTAGAGTTTAGCTGTCGAACAATTGGGTGGATAGCTAAGCTAAAAATCACTGGCCCGAGGGGATCACCTTGTTGACAGCCAACAGCAGATTCCAAAAGGTTGTCCCGATATAGTAATTTGGATGGGTGTCTGTAACATTGCCAAAGAAAACTATAAATTTGGGGTAATTCTTTTTTAGTTTCTATTAACAAGGTGTCCCTATTCACTGAGTTGAAGGCATTCTTTATGTCAACCTTCAGAATGACCTCACTTTTGCCAGAATTTAGGTAGGTTGATAAAGCGTGTACGGCAGCCTCACAGCCCCCTTTAGAGCCGTAACCTAGCTGCAGGGGCTGAAATTTTTTCGAAACAGCCCCACCATAAAATTTACAGCAAATCTTGGCTGCCATACGACGGTAGACAGTTCCCACGGCAATGGGACGAATGCCGCCATCCCTTTTGCGCAGGGCACATAAATTGGCCCCGTACAGGACGTCGAGGACGGCCTCGTTCACCTTGCCGGAGAGCATGAGGTTAATCAGAGCTGTAAGCTCCTTCAAGAGTTGCTCACCAGCTTCTCCGGCGCCTAAACAGATAAGGTCCTTTAGATGCTGAGGACTTAGGCCGTCGAGGCCGCCGGCGGAGCCACTCCGGAAGGAGCAAACAGCTGTGACCAACTCTCGACCTGTAATGGTGAGGGAAAGTATGTCCGAATCAGGAGGGTCGGGAAAAGAAAGGCCATCCGCTGGGGCAGGGTGTTTGGTCTCCAGAGCTGCGAGTGTTTCTGGAGAACACGGTGCCACCACATCGCTACTGAAGAGAATCCTGGCTGCTCCATTAATGTCACCTTCCCCTAACTTGGTTTCCACCAAGTGGGATATGCCTCTTGAACAGGTATATCTCTGTGTCGGTAATTTTATATCTAAATCTTGAGCCGAAATGTTACAATTTTCTTTAATTTGCGATGTTAAGGATTTTTTGGTTGCCAAATTTTTTTGTACATGAAGAATTCGATAAGGGAAGGTGAGCAGTTGTTCCCAAGCACTTAGCGAGTTCTCCCGGACGGCAAGGCGCACGCATCCTGCTAAGTTTTGCGCTACAAGAGGTCTAGCCCCTCGGGGAACTCGCTTTAATACAGGAACGGAGTTTTTGAATTTTGAAAGGGTTTTCCAAAGTGGGTCGAAAGAGGATATTGCCTGTGTTGTAGGTGAGGGTGTTAAAACAGGGTCCGATGTGGGTGCATTTTGTAGTTTATGCACTTTCCCAATATGCACATTCAGACCCCGCTTACCTTTAAAAAACCGTGCTTGGGTACAAAGCGGGCATCTCTCCAGAATGGTCAGCGATGTTGAAGATTGGCATGCACTATCAACCACCGCATCGCTTCTGCTGCTATACATAGAAGGTATGTACACTTAAAAATAAAGACTTAACGAAATAAATATAGTAAACTAAATTAATATAAAAACACTAAATAACACAAACTGAACAAAAGAATCACAAAAACGGTAGTGGTGTAGTCCAGTTGGCGGCCCAGGGTGCTACGCCACCAATGAACACATAGCGGCGCAGCCCGGCAACGGCTGCAGAAGATAGGGAGCCGCGACTGCATGCACTGCCACTTTTGGGTGTTCTTCAAATATGCGTTATGTAGAATCTATTTGCTTCTTGTTTGAACGCATGCCTTACTGATAGAACAATCAATAACCGATGCTGTTGGTATAGTGCAATAGACAATCAAACTGTCTCCAAAGTGATCGGGTTGAGTGGTTAGTCTGCCGATTGCAGTCTTGAAGCTATGAATCCTTTCTTTTATAATGGGTGGATATCAACGTATATTATCTTAATGTATTAAGTATTATCTTATATGTACTTATACTTATACTTACTTATACTTATTATCTTTTATGTATTATTTGCCGGCACTGCCACATATTTTAAAGCTAATCAAAGCAAAAAAATACTCTCTGCGTGTTTCTGAACGAACCTGTCAAACTCATTTCGTTTAAAGCACATTTCATGAACAACAAATATATCTTTATAGGGAGGGTAAGAAGTAACATTGGGAGGGAGTCCCGTCTCGGACAAGGAGCTTCGTATAATTGAGATAGAACTTCACTTACAGGTAAGTTCGTTTAATCTCCTAATTATACTCTCTCCTTGTCCGAGACGGTTTACAGTTTTTTTTTATTCCGGAATTAACATAACAAACATATTGTGTTAATTAATATTTATTGGCCTATCAACCTATTTAATATGCTGTAGTTACTCGTATTTTATGACTTCGAATAACTTTACAGAAATATTGAAGAATTTATGGTTTACCACAATACGAATGCAGACGGATAATAAACTGACAAAAGAGACGAATCAAAAATAACTCGGAATTCAGCACAATGAGATTGTTCTTATAACCGAAACTATAATAAAAACAAGTTATTTTCCTGAGCGTGTTTCCACCGAACTGAAAATAATTACCAATAATAACTAACTCACTTCGGGATTTTAGTGAGTCTATTAAATAAGCCACCAATAGAACGAACACTCGATGAAGGGTTAATAGAGACAATTAACACATATTGCCAGCCCATTTTATGGGTTTTCAATAAACTTTGCTAATTCGCATTAATGAGATAGGCTCATTTCGCTCGCGTATGATTTGGAACAACATTTCAATATGGACAAAGCGAATAATATCGTATCTAATAGCCAATTGGTTCGTGTCGTGTCGAACTTGTCAATAATTTATCATTTTGCTTTAAAAACGCGTCACTGAGACATAAGATCTTAGTTTACCTATGGCATTTCTTCTAATAGGATCTCTAATCTCTTTGATTTAGATCAGTTAAGAAGATTTTGGTGTTGTCTAGGGAAGTTGTGAAAAAATCAGTCCGTGCGTATCGATTCCACGTTGCAAATTCTCAGTAAATATTATACCTACAATACTAGCTAGCTGCAGGCATGCGTGCTAAATATTGTTTTGCCACGCGATTACTTTGTGACCTTTCAACAAGGCAAATAGGAACTAACCAGAATAAAGAAAAATAACGGGCTGAACTATCATTAGGTAGTTCATAATGATACCTATGTGTTTTATTAGAACAAGCCTGTCAAATTGTTCCCAGCCAGTGCAACTCGTGTTAGCTATTTAATATACAGAAGCTATATACCAGCCAGAAAAGCCACAAAAGAGATGCGCACGATCAGTATATGGGAGATGAAGATGGTTTAATTTTTTTTGAATTAATATTAGTAGGAGTTTTACACTATCTTATTTTCATTCCAATTTCTGTCTTTAAATGATCACCTGTCATGCCTTTTCCCAACCATGTTAGAGTCGGCTTCCAGTCGAACCGGATGCAGCTGAATTCCTATCATGAAATTCTGTGAAAAAATCTGTAGACTTACCAACAACCAAGCACCCAGTCATAGCGACTCCAAGCCGTCCAACATGCAGCTTCAGATATGCCAAAAATGGGTAGGCCACGATCAGACCCCCACAGTACGCCGTCAGGCACATGCCGTGGAGGTTCCTCAGCTCAGGAATGAACGCGTAGATCAGGAATGTCGCCAGCAGAAACGGTACTGACAAGATTAGACCTGGAACAAAGAAATCAGTAAATATAGACGTAATAGTGGTTGCAGACGAATACTCGCGTAATGACAATACTAGAATCATGGCATATGCATTACTTCCTGTAGTGACGAAGCTTTTTATTCATGTGCAGTGATAGATAGTTTCCAACCAACCAACGTCGAGTCCTTATTCAAAGTCAAACTCAAACTCAAAGCATTTATTTCAATTAGACCATTACAGGCACTTTTGAATGTCAAAACACAAAAAATAAACTAAGCTACAATCCCAGTCACAGGGCATAATAACTTGTGAAAGTACTGTAGTTGCCCATTCGAAAGCGTAGATCCTATGGAGAAGAATGGGCAAGAAACTCCATGGACACTCTTTTAAATCAATATGTTTTTACAAAATCTTGGTTACCTCATTCATGTCGAGATTATACATATACGCGAGAAAGATGTAGAAAGACGTGCGAGTAAGAGCGCCTAAAGAAGCCTTCTGCTTCTAACTTCATTTTCTGGACAATGCAATGTTTATTAGCAGGGTGCCTGTTATACCTGTTGAAGTATTTATTGAGGACTTAAAGAAACTTTCTACTTCATACCCCCGTATCTATAAACAAGTCAAAGTGTTTACTTGAGTCAATGTCATTTTTTAAGATACAATTTTTATTATATAGTTTAGTAATTTGTTGAAGTTAGAACTGTAAACAGTTAGAATTCTTAGCTTTCTTTGACGGTTCTTACTTCTTTTAAATTCTTGTCTATTGCATAAAAAAATGCACAAGTAATTGCTTAAGGTAAAGTAATTACTTTAACTTGACTATAGATACGGGTGTTAATCTTATCATAATTATTACAGCCTACAAAAATGCAGTAGGCCGTTCGTACTTCTACATAATTTTAGTTATAGATAAAACTATTCTACGAACTTTGAACCTGTGTGAAAACCAATCTGTAAATTCTAAATATGCTCAGTCACCGTGTGATAGAATCTGGTATGCACAATGCGTAAACGCTAGAGTTGAAACACTACGTCTTTACTAATTCAAAACTATTTTAGATACAAGCATAGTAATGGACTTGTCGTCATAAACGCGTGGAACACTGCCGCTCATAATAACTTTACTGCCATCCATAATTGTTGGCAAACGTACCACACTCATAGGAGACGATGGTAATTTTGACGCCAGTTAATTCCGAAGCAATCCCATAAGCAATGGGATCAGGGGAATTCGAATTGTATTCATATTGATAGAAGTAGGTAAGCCTTTCCAGACCTGGACGATTAAAGGCAAAATCGAGGCTTCCTTACAAATAAAATAGTTATAGATGGATTTGGATCTCTTTATTACCAAAGTAACATGACGCAGTTGTGTTAGTAACAATATTCCTTACCCCTATATTAGTATTCCTATTCTAATCACTTAACCTAAAACCATGAATACATGCGAATCACTGCCACGCGCCTAACACCGAGGTGGACAGCTTGCAGCAGCGACTCACATATAAACTATCGAGTCTGCTCGCCACACAGCGCAGAATAAGGTTAGGGCTGCCGCACGCGGCGCACCAGGGAAGCGCATCGTTTTCTCATCGTCCATTATGGATGAGGATTACAATAGTAACTTCCAAATCACAAGCGTATTTTTTGGGAGTCCGGGAACTTTATAGCGGTGATTGTTTTTAATCAGTCAAAAAGTGACATGTGTATGTAAATGGACATTTTGTGACCAAGTTTGTGACATGTACGCAACATCACACTGCGCTCCATGACACAGGTTACTGACGTTGCTCAAAAAGACACTATTCTGAAGTGGCACTGGGCTGGCCACGTCTGCCGTATGCCCGATGAGCTGTGGGCCTAAATAACCACTATGTTACGCCCTGACACAGCTGGAAGATGACGCAGCAGACCTCGTAGAAGATGGCAGATGACTAAACCAAAAAACCACTGGCACAGTTACATTGGACTTTTACATCTTCTGATTCTCTCTATGCTTGTTTATGTTTTTAATCTACATCTTGATTGGTGTTAACTGCCAGCACAAATAGAAACACGTGCGCCAAGGAATCAGTAGTTTCAACTTCTATTTCTTACAGCTTTAGTTTCATATTCTGTAACTTATTGCAACGGCACCGGTAAACAAAACACTGTATAAGCCATAATCATATATTTGCGATATTTCTCGTTCGCTTCGATAAATTGAAGCAATATTACTGTGCCAACTGTGAAATTTCAAATAGTATTGAGAAATCGACAACGATCTCTTTGGCGCTCTGAAACTATCGCAGGTCAATTTGTTCAGTGATTTCATTGTCCCGTAGTTTGGAAAACTATAGTAAATCTTATAGACTGTCGTCAACTTGGTGCAATCATGGTCATCGTACTCCCCTAGGTCTGTACCAACACTACCAGTACGTACTATGTTTTTGTTTACTTCATTTTAAACGTCAATGTGAGTAAGTAAATGCAAACAATAGCAACATTTTGCTGATCACCTGTACGCGGAATTACTTACCAATCCTCAATTATGTCATAGTGTAACGCAACACACTTTTAAAAAGTGACCAATCTATATTCATGGACGTACACAAAGTGTCCCCGAGTATGTACCTACTTATGGATAATTAACGGACATTTAACAGCGGGCCTATCCCATGGCTCGTAAAAGCGGATATCCTATTGCCTTGTTGAGTCAACAATGTGTTGTTTTGACAACGCAACTATCGCTCGTTTAAAATGAGTAATAAACATGGAACGCTAACTTGTTAAAGGTAATCGTTCGATTTACGATGTTGCTCGAAGAAGCAGAATATTTGAGGGTCTTTTCCACTAATGAGGTTGTCACGATTAGATTAATGACCTGTTTTAGTCCATCGTGTACAAAGTAATGACCATCTTTAGTGGCCACTCCTACTTTTTCGGCTGATATTCAACAGGTATTTTGGGACGGGCAAGACCTGCTATCCGTAACCACTTTGTAAAAACATTAGAAAACGAAGGAAGTATAAATAAACAGTGCCAGCGTATCGATTAAGAATGCAACTCTTTGCCAGATTGAGTGTTTTCCGACCGTTACCCACTAGTCTCGAAAGCTCCTGAGAAATGAGTCTTCGACACGAGTGAATAAGTTTACTTCTCCTAATCCTAGGTCCCCATGCACCATCATCGACGCCAACCATAATTTTGATAAACGCGAGCCTTTCATCAACATAAATCATCATTATTTCAACAAAAACTCGTCCACACCTGGACAAAAGCTTTTCCCAGGCTTCGCCATATGGGCCGGTCTTGTGTTTTTTGCATCCAACAGATTCCTGCGATCGTCACCAGGCCCACGGCCCACCTTGTCAGAGGGCTACCTAGGGTATACAATCACCAGTCCAGAACCCGGTTCAGCACCCGGTTCTACGTGTATAAGAGTACTTACCAACGGCATAAGCAGTGTAGAGGATGGGGCTGTCATCCGTGGTTTCGTCCTTGAAGCAGACGCCGGCCACCAGGCGTGGTTCGGAGAAGTTCTCGTTGAACATCATCTCCACGCAGTAGGTCGTGGGTGGGTGCCACATCTGACCTACGGCGGTCACCTCGTACAGCGTGCCATTCTGGAACAAACATGGTTTTTATAGTCACCGTTTTAACGTAACATAACATCATGCCCGTAATCTCCAAAGGGTTAAGCAGAGGTGTACCTAATAGTACCTACACCCACATTTGGCCAGTTATGTTTAAGTCCCATGTAGTAGGCGCCGAGCGTATTGCCAACAACCGGGTACAAATCCAGACTCCGCGGCTGCTCCTGAGAAATCCTTGTTACAAAAATTAAATAACGCTTTGCCCGACATGGAAATCGAATCCGAGACCTAATGTGCAGCAGTCGAGCTTGCGACGACTAGACTAATGAGGTATTCAACAGCTTTTTTGTCATTGTAAATTAGAAAGATATACTTCCATGCCTAGGTCCCTCTGTTGAGATACAGCTGGATACAGCTTTGGGGCGTATATAAGCCCAGGGACTGCACGACCATCAGTACCAAACTGAAGTGAGACTAAAGGAGAAAAAGAAAGAAAGAAAAATAAAACTACCATACAAGGTGGTGGTAAACCCACACATTGCAGCTTCAACATGAAAATCCTTCATGTCTTGTTCAATGATATTAAACCGTAATACAAACGCTAGGCTAGGCTGATGATGAGTCCTATATTTGCATATTTAAATTATTTGCAACAAGCTCCGGACTACCAGAGGTAGTTGAGGGATGCGGCAGTAAGGGTCGTGTTGGTAGATTTATAGGTCGAGCTCATATGTACGTACAACATTTCTGATTTATGTGCGCTCCCAATATGTATCCTGCCCGGATACGTTTTAAAATTATTGGATCAGCATTGATTGTGTGAATCTGAATACGACCCTTGTATTGTAACATATAAGTATGCTAACTTGACATCATATTCAGCTGCCTCCGGTTAGACTGGAAGCCGACCCTAACATAGTTGAAAAGGCTAGGCAGCAAAACAGTGTTTCAGAATTTGCAGATTATAAGGTAAGGCGCTCCACTACTGTATAATTAAGCAGTGATAGCCTAGTGGTGTGACCGTCGGTCTGCCAAGTCATAGGTCTCAAATTCTGACCCAAGACACTCACAAGTGCGGATTGTATAACTATCACTTGCAAGCTTCGGTGAAGGAAAACATCGTGAGGAAACCAGCATGCCTGAGAGATATTTCTCGACGGCATGTAAAGCCTAGTAAGCGGCCCATAGTCGGTATAAAGACTCTGACGCCAGGTTAAGCACTAACCACACGATAAAGAAAAGACTGTACCTATAATTGCGAATGCCAAATGAATGAACATTAGTAAAGCCGCCTCTTATTAGCAATTACAACATAGAAAGCTAAAACCGTTAATTATACCATTTCATATCGCGATGTGACATGTGTGTATGTTTTTGTGTGTAATTGGAATTAATGGCGCGTCGTTAGGGCAGGGGTTGGACGGTGAGCAATGATTAAAATGGCGTCAATCATTTTAACAGCTTTGAATGTGGGTATGGCTACTGTAAGCGTCTGGCCTATCCAGTCGCTTACGCTTACGCCTTAAAAAAAAAAATACAAAATACAAAAATATTTATTACTTCTCAAACATTGTGTCATACATAAACTGAGGCAGCCCCAGTAAGTTACAATAGTACTTGTGTCGGAGCTGTCTCGCTCTTCCCGTAAGTGGTATCCTAACAATGAAAATGAAGTTAAAGAACAAAATAAAATAAAATACAATTAAAAAGATGTGAAATTAAACTAAATAAATAATAGTTATTTGAGCAACTCTCGATGTGTGAGAAGTGATGTGAATAGGTGCGTGTTTTGTGCGTGCGTGTGTATTTGTGTGCGTGCGTGAGTGTGTGTGTTTGTGCGTGCGTGTGTGCCTTACACTTCTACAAACTACTGAAATAAATTACCTACTAAGGTAAGGCTACCCTTTTTGGCAAACTAGTTGTATATTGAACCTACCTACCTATGGAAAAAGGAGAAAAATACAATGGGCGTAAAAAGAACCTTGAACGAACCGAGCCGAAAGGCAGGCAGGTTCTTCCCGTCATTGCGATTTTTGTTTTTTTTTTAGGAATGTACCTGGGAACCTTATAGTTATGGAGATACTGGAGGTCAAAGCTCCGACTTTTTTAACAACAAGTTTTTTTTTGTCAAGATTTTAATAAAAACTTAAATTTAAATACCTCCATGATCCCTGCACAATGTTTTGAGTGCGTTACATTGAGTCCGAGATTTTTCACCCCAAAAAAAAAAGTCGCATTCCAGCAATAAGTTTTGCGTGGGGTTACTTATTATGATGTACAAAATGCTTTGTTTATACCCTGTATACTTTTGAGTATGGTCAAAGAAGAGTGCTGCTAGTCTGTAGAGTAAACGAAAAATCAATGACCAGCGTTTGTCATAGATAAAAACGTTATAAATGGTTTTTTTTTAAGCTTTCGCTCGCTGCCAGGAATTCTCGTGCACTAATTGCTACAAAGAACATAGATGATAAGAAAAAAGAAGAAAGAAGCAATATGTGTTGAACGCTATGGAAATGAGGGCCATTTTTACTATCGCTGTTATCAAAACGCTACTCGTTTAAGCTTTACAGTTTACCAGATCTATACTTTACGTTTCATCTCTATCAAAGGCAGGCCACAGAAACTAGGAATATGGAAGTGTACACGCAAAGTGAATATCGGCTTTCTGTACATCAAATACATCAGTGTCCGTGGTTAGATGATCTTCGGACTCTAATATATGAACACAGATTGCCTTGGGACTTCTAGATAAATTGATCCGCTTGTCAATATCCAGGGCTCACGAGGTGCGGTGTTGGGTTTCACGATTGATGATACTATCATGTATCGTCGTTTCTCGAGAGATGTTCAGTTCCTCCTGTCATTTATAACGTTAAGTCTACGAGGAGATATGACTAACATATTTACTTGGTTCATACAAGAGTTTTTATCGGTTGTCATAATCGGAACTAAATTTCTATGATATTTGCCCACTCACCCACTTTGTGATGAGATACTGAAAACTGTAGTAGTTTTAAAGTATTGAATTCCACGTTCGGTTTTCCTAGCCTGAAAACGAAGCTGCAATGTTGCATCTTAGCATGAAACTGTAATGAGCCGTCATTACGAGACTAGTTTTACAACGTAGTGTCTTGCGTAGTGTTCGAGAACATAATTATGGTCATGTTCAATTCGTTTTGTTAAGCATCTTCTTCGAAGCCGTTTAGTCACTCAGGTTTGTAAAAAATATCCTCTGTGGAGAAATAACCGCTCTTCCAAAACAGTTTTAGTTGTACATTTATGAAGTTGGGACACAAAACACTTAGCGCCAAGATAACTTTGTGGTTTGGTCCCGTCTGCTTCGATTTATTATAACCAAATTACATTGACCTTAGTTGCTTAGTTCGTGAAATATAGCTTAGATAATCTTGACTAGATTAATTAGCGACAATTTGCATAGAAAACTAGTTAATACTAATCTACACAGCCACGTTATACAGTTTACCAAGGATTTTTTCAGAACATTACTCCTCATAAAAACTTTATTTAAATGACCCCAAAGGATAATGCAGTAAGAAATGTAGAGCTTAGATACTGCAGTAGATTTTATAGTACCGAACTATAACCTACATACAGGTATAAAAGCATGAGTAACACTTACTACGTGTAGGTGCAATTAAATGTAATTGAAAACAGTAACTTACCGACGTGGAATTTTGTCATTAAGTACTAATAATATAAGTACGACTTTTGCTTGAATGTTTAAAATTTTTAATGTCGTGTTTTACTTTAACGTGAATTTTCTGAATATTCCAGTATGAGTTTATTTTATGTTTCAGGATTCCTGGATTTGTTAGTAATTTCAGAGGATTGCATTTATTTAGTTCTATTGGACTCCTCAAAATGGAAGGTGACTTCTGTTTGACTCAATTCAAATAAGTTTTAATCAAAATAATTGAACTCTCGTATGTTATTTTTAATTTTAACAATTTTTCAGGATTCTTTGATTAAATTGTACATAATAAATTGAATAATTGAATTGATCAATTGTATTGTATTGACTTTCTTATACTGATGGACAAATAAGCGAATAGAGGTTTTGAAACTTGTGCTGCAAAATATTCTCCTCTGGTTTCATCAAAATTGGCGCATGAACAACGATTCAATCCTCAATGCCATAGATTTCCGTTCCACCACACGAGGGTAGAACATAGTGTTACGGTTGCAAAACATATTGGCAGGAAATTAATGTTCTTTACAGAGCGGGGCAACGGCAAATATTAAATAAAGCATACATTAATGGAAACGTGCATTGTGTTGCCTATTTTTAGGTGTTATTTTTATGCTTAATTAGCTATTAAATAGAACACATAAGTATTTACATAAGAAGGGGCTCGTGGCTAAATAATAACAGACAGACGGTCGGGTCGAACTTTAGGTTAAGCCGCGCTTGCCTAGGTAGGTCCGTGGATGCGTGACCCATAACATACCGAGTTTCCTCCGAAAAGCACGTTAAACCGTTATTCCCGGCTGTCATTTGTTGATCATTGACAGTCGTTACAGGTAGTCTATGGCTTGAAAGTCTGACAACCAGGGGTCGTATTACCCAGGACTAACTGGGTTGTGGAGGTCAGATAGCCAGTCGCTCCATGTAAAATACTAATATTCAGCTGGATCCGGTTAGACTGGAAGCTGACCCCAACATATTTGGGAAAAGGGCAAATGATGATTATATATTTGGATAATTTACAAAATATAAACAAACTTAAAATAATATTAAGTAATAGGTATGTTTAAAGACTGCTGTAAATTAATTTAGTAATAACCTGCACCTACCTTGAAAGAAAATCTTTTTAAAGAAAAAAAACAAAAAAAACTGTCTCTTTTGTTGAGCAAATGGCCAATGGACACGCCATCGTCACTTGCGCTAAGTTAAGCACTGAAGTAATAAAATTTACACTGTTTTCTTCACTTTGTAATGAATCTATTTCGAAATTAACTCAGAAGAAAATTACACATAAGTTTATGACTTAGTGCCTAGGCATCACATAAATAGCTTTTTTGTATCCAAAAAAATATTCATTTTCATATCAGTATTTTGTGCCGCCCCGACGACCGACGCCCACATTCGGTTACAATATAACTAAACATAGAATGATTTATTCAGTAGGCACCGATATTTTTCAAGTACGACACAAGTTAAATAAATCGACAAGCTTTCAGTGGAAGGTCGCGAAAGTTCAATATTGTCTGGAGAAAAACAAGCAGCCATGAATCGGTGCAAGAAGCATTAGTCAAGCCACAGATAATACAAGGTGTAAACGGACCCTTCACGAAGCCGTTCGACCAAGCATTCTGTACATCAAACTAAATAACACCACACAAAAATTATTGCTGAGAAACGAGTGTTTTTTGGGGCGAAAATCACCTTTTACGGTAAAACTCAATGTGACGCACTCAAAACAATATTGAGCTGATGGATGCATTGAACAGTAAACGGGTCGTAGAGGTATTTAAAAAAACATAAAAACTAGTATTTAAAAAAAACTTGTGAAAAAGTTGGAACTTTGACACCCAATATCTCCGTAACTAGAAGGTTCCCAGGTATGGTCTAGCTCTAGAACAAAGATACTGATTTTTATCTAAGTTAATTAGATGCGTATTTATTTAAGCTATCCGATGCCATCAAAATCTACTTTTATTATTGAGATACCGCTTATGTGCTTAGTAAGGCAGTATTACACTAGGCCAAACGTAGTATTCGGATCTTTAGCAAACACCCAAAATACTTCTACAATATAAGCAGTTGAAATCACACTTAAGGTACATCTTTTCCCCCACCTGGCTTCAAGGGCTCAACGATTTTAACCGATACTTACTACTCGATATTTTAAAGTCACTACTAAAAATAGTTACCTCGAATCTATAGGGATCCATTCCCACTGATACGTTTATTACGCTGTTGAGTAAAATAATAATAAACATCGTGAGAATCCATAGATTTTTGTTATAACAGAATCACTGTTATTAAAAACTATGTGTTGTATTTATAGCAGAAGTTTCCGCAAAACACGACTCTTACTTATAATAAATTGCGAAATTTAACTTATGCTCGCACACACAATTAACCTTATTAGTTAACCATTTTTATGTTACTTTTTACGTAAAAAGAATGTAGGAAAATTGAAAAGCTTTTACATAATTTTATATTAACCTCGCTATATCCTAAATAAGGCGGTTCTACCACACCCTTCCAATTTTTCATGAAAAACATGTTATCAAATATGTTTCCATGTTACGAGCATAATTTGGTAATGTTAGCCTTTCATATAATGATTAATTGCTTGTATTACACAGTCCGAAAAAATCATAAGTATCATGTCACATGTGACTCTGAAAAAAATACATTTGGGAGCATTTGAGTTACCAGCTTTGTGTGCCACGCAACATGAACACTGCCTACGCAGATAATGATGTTATTTATGATATGTTTTATAGGTTGCCTGTATTAATACACTGTCACCATTTACATTTTTAAGTATAATAAAATGACATTGGACGATATGCCAACAACTTGCAAAGGCATTGCTAAAACCTCAAGGCTCCTCATGACCTTGATTTTTCGACACATAAATGTTCTCACGATCAAGGCGCCCAGTTTTACGCAAAGAACACGCTTACACGCCACTTGTAACAATAAACACGACATAGTTTGTAACAACAGTCATTTGTTGGCATTTCGATCAGCCCTTGCAGCGTATTATTTGACTAGCTTTCAGAAAATTTGGCTAAGTTCACGTAAATATTTTGTCGGGAACAAAGAGAAACATGTAAATATATGTATCGAGAAACAATTATTTAGAGAACCGGTGCGTCGAGTGCAATATTTTTATAATTTAGTGTAGTCTTTTAGCTCAACACGTATGATATGTGTATTGCCTGCCCGAGCTCAACTTTTTCAGAATCACCAACATTTAGGCAAAGTTTGACGGATAAGGTTCGTAATGAATTTAGCCGGAAAAGAGATGGAGCTGCCGTGACTGTCGGCAGCTTTAGCATTTTTCGGTTTTTGCTCTGTCTGACAGATTGAACTAAAAGGGTGGCTGGGTTGAACTGGGAGAAGGACCGTTTGTTGTGCGAAAGATCTTTGAGTTGTGTCGTCATTCGTCAAACTATTAACTGTGAGGCCTATGTCCACAGTAAATAGTTTATTGCCACAAATCAAAATTCTTTTGATCACAATCAAACGGTTTCAATTTTGATTTAAGAAGCAAGAAAAGATTTACAAAAATAGGTGAAAATTACTCAATACAAATTTATGTGCATTAAATTTAGCTCAATATTTATGAAAGCTTAGACTACATGTAGATCCATTAACAATAGGCACACACAACATTTTTCATTTTCACGCGAACCAAGATATTTCACCGAAGCGAATTCTCCAGAGAATGTTTTGTGAATGAATTTTGTTGAAACTAGTTTTGTAGTTGGCTGTAATGTTATATATCCGTTTAATTAATTGTTTTGGCGGGTCAAGGGCTACACGAAACAACTGTATGTATGTTATTTGTGAAAAGTTTGATAATTTGTGTCGTGGAGTCCTGAATCTGACCTCTGGGAAAAATGTTAATCAGTTTTGTTAGTATCTCAACAGCCTGGAATCCTGCTTAGCTTACCGTAGGACTTAAACACAAGTGGCAAAATTTGGGCTCTCTCTCGTTTCTTTCTACCGTTTTCGGAAATGGATGTGTGAATATCATCCAAAAAAGTAGGATATGAGCTAAATAAAGTTGTAAAGCAGCACATACTACAAGCGGTACTTTATAACTTGTATTACTATTGTATTGTGGCAAGATAGGCTCACCAAACATGGGAAGTACATGATTTTATCATCAGATTAGCACAAAGCATGCGTGTCCGACGCCAGGAATTTTTTTTTTTTGTTTGCGGAAGTGATAATAAATTGCGTATATCTAGCTAAAGTTTTATTATAACTATTCGTTACGGAAGCTGATATAACACGTATGTATTATTTTCATTGTATTTAACTATTCAGTGACTAGCTTTTATATGGGGCTTGAGCCTTCGTGTACGTCGGAAGTTATCCCAGTAACAAAGGTAAAGGTAACAGACAGTTAACTGATAGAATTTTCATTTATAATATCAAAGTATGGGTAATACAGGTTATTTTGCCTGCATTTGTTCAGTTGATACGACATCAAAAAGGAAGAGCAGTACAAGTGGCTTAATCGAATAGCCTTTTAGAATCTAGGGATGTTCAACCACTATTTACATCTATCATAATGAAAGACTGTTCGTTGAGCCAAATTTCAGAAATTTTCTACAAAGATGGTATATGTGACAAGATGGCTGGATTGTATGAGGAATGATAATACAAAAAACAGGGGAGACGTCAAACCATTTATTTCAATTAGGTCATTAAATGTCACTTTTGAACGTCAAACTATAGAACAAATAGAATTGTTTCTAATTGCCTGTTCGCAAGGGTAGTTTCGTAAAGAGAAGAATGGGCAAGAAACTCCATGTATTTTGTAAACCCCAATAATAATTAACATGGGCCCAGGACAGGAAAATAATGATGGTTTATGTAACACGGATGAAGATACTCGCATCCTGAATGTAGACAGCTGTTCCCAGGATAACATAAAACATTGTAGGTTAAACATGTTGATAAAGTGCTCTTACTTTGTCACCATAACGCACTTAGTGTTGCAACTTGCATCAACTAATTTGCTAAAATTGCTGGAATACTTAATGAAACTAACAACTTTTCTTGGCAAATGTAATTTATATGTCTATCTTGTCTAGAGCTTGGTTTGTGTAATTTTATTTATTTTAAAACGTTTTTATGATATCACACAAATTGGACAGCTAAAAGGATGTGGTTTAAGTATGAGAAGCTATGAGTATATATATATAAGTAGGTAGTGTAATACATCCCCGGTACGAAAATATAAATAAAAGACGTTTTGGAATCAAAATAATTCATTTTATAAAATATTTTTTACATATGGATGCCTATTGTCTGCCATATCGACTCCGTCTATTTTTTTTTTCTACTCTTCTAATTATGAAATCAGTGTTTATCTCCATTTAATTTATATTATGCCGTCCTCCGACTGTGAAGTTTGACGTCTCTACTGTACCCTATTTATGTATCATCTATGGAAGTCTAACAGCTAACAAAACCGATTAAAAATAGTACGTGGGAGTGACAGCCAATGATAAGTCTTCACTTGTAAAAAACAGAATGTATACAAAAAAAAAATGTGAAGAACACACCGCTACCACAATAAAGTAAATAGGTATAGGACAACATCAAAGCTTAAACTAAAACACTTCGTAATACTACCAATATGGACACTATAGTACTGAAATCTATTCAGCTTATATTTAACCACATCACTACATAGTATAAAACAAAGTCGCTTCTCGCTGTCTGTCTGTCCTTATGTATGCTTAGATCTTTAAAACTACGCAACGGATTTTGATGCGATTTTTTTAATACATAGAGTGATTCAAGAGGAAGGTTTATATGTATAATACATGCATAATTATATTAGAGAAAACATTAGTATCTACATTGCACCCGTGCGAAGCCGGGCGGGTCGCTAGAATAACAAAAAACACACTGACTTATAATTCTTTGCCTTCCTTTTTACGTATCGTTTTCACTCAAATTTTATTCGACCGATATACACGGTTACCGCGTATTCAGTACATACTTTCATCGGTAATTTAAAACATTTTTCGTCAATGATAGCAACTTTATTTATTTCCACTTCAATAAAAAATGAAGTAGTTAAATACGTACATACTTTTTTCATAAAACGTGTGAAGAAGTGGAGACGAGCGATCGCGCGACAACTCAGTTATTATAAACAAATATGTTATTTTTTGGCCAGAAACGGCTCAACTAACAAAGATTGTGGTTTCCCAAGGTTGCGTACAAACCTTGACCGAGATAAAACTATTTTGTGTCATGTTTTTTTGAAGTGGGTGTCGACTTTAATTTAAAATACCTAATCTATAATAATAAAGTTTTAGAGTTTGTTTGTATGAACGCTGTAATCTCTGGAACTGCAAGTTGGATTTGAAATAATATTTTTGCATTTGATTAGGTTATATAGTTATAGGAAGGTTATTTAACATCACGGTAAGACCCTAAACAGCCGAGCAAAACGAGAAACGGTGAGTGAGACCGCGGGGCACAGCAAGTCCATAATAAATTAAATTCACAAATGATTTTTAGTTTACTTTAGAAAATCTAATTGTTATCTCTCTGAATTTATGTTCTTTACATGGAGAAATGCGCTGGCGCATTGTACAGTCACAGTCAAAAACTGTTTTTGACTAGTTAAAACTATTATAACAATAACTAACATACCACTAACACACATATAAGTAACATTTATTTAGATAAGGTTCTATTTTTTTATCCTTTGGAAAACATCGTTTTGGATTAATCCTAGGTAATTACAACCGAGGCGTTCTGAAATACCATAATTATTTTAACGAAAACGAATTTTAACTTAATAATTTGAACGACATTGCAACTTTGAGATAAGAGCTAATTCATAATAAGTCTGGATTCCACAATACTATTAGGAAATGTATGAACGTGGGAAAAAATTCTGTAAGGGGGGGGGGGGATTCAGAATGGTGTGCTGAACACGTGGTATCTGGTTTAGCATCGCTGTCTCTGCCACCCTGTATACCACACAGGTCCAGTGTAGATTTATAGATTTTTTAAATTTATTATTAGATTTAACGCGAAAGGAGTATTAAGGATCGTAGCAGGTGGTTCTGTTGTTTCTGCCTGATTTTATGTATGTATGTATTTTAGAACAAAATTACTTTTAAAAGTTTCTAAGTGTATTACTATTGTTGCTCGTGACAGTACAACATACAATTAACTTTTCTTAAGCATTTGTTGGACGCACCCATTTAGATAAGATACTAAAATGTGGCAACGCTATGTTTTGTTATTTCTTGCATATCAGCGTAGACGTTTTTTAAAGTGTGATAGTACCTAGGTATGTGATGAACGATAATTTTTGTTTGTTTGCTTGCAGAAAGAGTTTGCGGAATGCGAGATAGGTTTTTAGAAAAAGAAAAAATCAGAATATACGAGTATATTTTTTTTGTTTTCTGTTTTTTAAAGGACTTGACAAACTGTTGGGATTTCTCACTGGCAACTTCTCAGAGCTCTTATGAGATAAGGAAGAACGAATGACAAAAACGAGGATACATCATATTTTACATCTAAACCGAACTAGTAAATACCAACGTCCACGTTTCTAACTGTAGCGCCGAGTACAGCCACAAACTTTCAATCCCCCATTTATTAACCCCTTCAAAAACTTTGATCTTACTCGTCAATTGGTATTGAAAAATAACTATCTCGGCTAACTAGAGTCCTTCTTATCTTTGCGTACTCCGAATAACTTACCAATAAGTTAAAAATACTTTTGTAAAAACAATAAAAAAGAATGAGAAGTGGAAATAATGGGGGTAGCTCTTTGCCCAGGAGTGGGGCAGTTCAGGCTAAAGAAAAAGAAAACAATAAATATATAGTTATGTATTTAATCAATACTCTACGGAAGAATGTTTAAATTGATGATTCTTTAACTTGGAACAGCTGATAAACAAGATAGATCCAGATTATAATTCATGTTCCAGGAATAGCTCAGCCATTTTTGTATGGATAAAGGCAAGGGCACGCTAAAAGCTTTTAAAACCTATTTAATCTGCAACACCAAGGTTTTCTAAATGCTAAGTCGATTTATTATTTACGTTTATATCTATAAACGGGACCATCAGGTCCTGCTACAATTAAAAACTGTGTGATTATTGGGATTTTTTACGATTGGGCTTAGGAAAAGTGGGGCCAAAAACACACGAGCGTATTTCCGGTTCATCACCTCTATCCACTGCTGCAACTGAAAATCAGCGTCAGTTGGTACTCCTTGTGCTGCCTGTCCTTTTGGAATTAACAGCTTTGTTTATTTATTTTGTTTAATTTTAAGGAGTTTCTATTTGTTATAAAACCAATAAACACATTTTTCTTGCTTTCCATCGTAGCAAGTATTCCCAAAGGTGAAAAATCGTGTGTCTATACGGACAACTGCAGTGAAACGTCGTGTTCGTTCAGGAATGTCCCTAGCTTTATCATTATGTATACAGAGATTTCAGATTGAGAATCCGTGACAAGTGGCACAGACGATTGATAACATACTTGTCCGTGCAGGCATCGGGATAGTGTCATATTAAGGTCGAACAAAGCCAAGCCCTTATTACTAAAATTTGTATTTAACTTTAACTCAATAATAATAGGTTATAAATATAAGCTGGTATCGTTTTTATGGCAGCAAAACATCACACTCAATTATATATATATATAAATTGAGGAGCTCGTGGTTAAAAATAACAGCCGCTCGGATCAATCGTCAGGTTAAGCCGTGCTTGCCTGGGTTGGTCCGTGGATGGGCTTACTGACGTAGGTCCATATTTGTCATATAGGTAATATTTTGCATTATTTCCTTCTAAACACCACAATGGCCCCATGAATCATCATGAAAAGGTGTTTCATTCATTTTGTTCAATGGAGTAATAAACCACATCTCATATTTTTCCATGGAATTTGTACGACAAAAATGATAAGCCAAATTTTAGCCAACTTTACGTTAACATGACTTATAAGCAAGAATAATACTTACAACTATGCATAAACTGTCTGCATTTTCTGGTTAGATTCGAACTGTTGTTTCTACCTACTTTGCTATTTACCGTGTATTTCGTATTTACCATTTTTGTCATGGGACTTCTTTAAACAGGATTGACATACTAGCCTTCTGGTATATTATATCAGTCTCTTACATTTTTAGTTTTCCTCCTCCTTGCCTCAGAAAGCACGTTAAGCCGTTGGTCACGGCTGTCAATTGTACATCTTTGACAGTTGCCATAGGTAGTCAGTGGCTCGAAAGTCTGACAATCAGTCTTACCAAGGGGTATCATATTACTCAGTACTAATTGCGTTGTGGAGGTCAATAGGCGGTCGCTCCATGTAAAATAATGGTATTCAACTGCATCCGATTAGACTGGAAGCCGACCCCGACATGTTGGGAAAAGGCTAGGCAGATGATGATTCACTCTCTATATTTTGACACAAATATAAGTCTCAATAATGCCTGAGGAGGCTCTCGTAAGGCAGCTCGATGAAGGGCTTGACTCAGAAAGCGGTGCTCCTGGACACACAGCTCGTATTGTTATGAGATTCCTTTCTCTGGAGCCCGTACCTTGGACCCTTTTCCCAATACCGATGGGCTTCTACTTTTTATACTTTAAAATGTTTTTTATATGAAAATGTATAAAAGAATAAGTCTCCATCATTCTTACGGCCCCGTGCTCGTATACGCGCGAATCTCGTCGCAAGTAGTATCGACTGAGGTCGTCCTCAGTCGATACTACTTGCGACGAGATTCCTTTGTTGTTTTATTCGCAAGTCGCGCCGCAGTTTTTTTTTTCAAATGTTTTCCTAGCAATCGCCTTTGCAACACGCGTTTTACTTCAGTTTGAAGCTCCTGCTCGTAACACATCTCGGGAAACTGGGAACGCGCCCAAAAGTTAGACATTATCTAATGTCACCTCAGCCTTGTACTTGAACGCATTACAATTGGAACTATTTGTTCCCGTTTATCTCCGAGTAATGAGCCATTGTTTGCTTGTCTCTAACTAGTCACAGTCGAATGTTTGGCGTAGCTGTTTCGGTAAATAGTTTACTTGATAAGGAACGACCTCGGATCATCTCTCGAAAGACCCCAACTAAATTTCAACAGACATTATTCTTAGCCTCGCACTTCGTTCGAATTTTACTTTCAAGTTTCTTCTTCAACCCTTGTTTTTATAGATCTTCCTGATCTATATGTACATATACCTAGTAAAAATGTTGTGGAGTTTCAATCCTTTCTTATTATTTCCTCAATGCATCTTCGTAGGAACTTATGAGGTTTTTAAACATTACTCTGATTGGTCCAGCGATGACCTGATGCATAAACGTTGAAGATATAAAAGGAGTATGTAAGGATCGTAGCAAGCGGCGTTCCGTAGTATCTGACCCATGGGAAAAGGCGCGAGTTTATATATATTGCCAGGGACATCGACGCACAAACGGTTACCATAAATTCAGCACATGAATCTAGATCCTCCAGGCCCAGCCTCAAAATTTTGCATCGGTTGTTTAAACAAAACAACTACTGTCCCATACGTTCTGACAGTTGGCTTATAGTATGGAACATAATTATGCTTTGTTTTTTATTAATCGACGAAAACTTTAGATCATTTTAACGGTTTGTGCGTCGATGTCCTTTACACCTGTATAGCAGTGTGTAGTGTATGGAACGACTATTCTTGGTTCAACTGGTTATGTGTGTAGTGTATCAAACGACTATTCTTGGTTAAGCTGGTTATGACACTTTCGATTATTCTAGTACAAACTAGGATTATAAGATAATTTCATAATTTCCATGTTTGGGCGACGGAAGGTCACTTCTCTTATCTGTGGCCAAATAAGTTTATCTTTGGATTAGGCAGACGATCGAGTATTCTTTTTAATTATTAGTCATAGCATACAGTCATCAGCAACAATTTGTTTACCCCTTGCCTAAATTAAAAAGCGATTTTCTGGTGGGAAAACGATTTCAACTTTGGGAAAATAACTATGGGTTTCAAAATACAAACAAGTTATTACAAAAATAGGTAGCTATCTTTGTAACAACATGAAATTGCAATCAATACTTTTTAAACTGCTAAGTACAAATGGGTGCAAAGATAAATTCAAGATCTATGGATGGCTAAACTTAGGTTAAGAAGAATTAAGAATGTTGACGGCGCGGGCGCCTTGAAAATAAGACTGTTACTAGCGATTTGATGCAACCAACTTGCATGTAGCGCTCGCCGGCTCCTGATGTGGTACCGCTCGCTCGGCTTGCCCGCGTTTTGTCGCAGTTCTAACCTAACCTAAACAATTTGGTCGGGGTACCCTAGCGTGCTGGTTGGTGATGGTTCTAATCTATTTTAACCCTAATCAAAAATTACTTCAGTTTCAATTATATTGTTATGATAATCTGATCGAAAACTATTCTTACTACTAACGAAGGCTAATCTTAAGTTTATCTTCACACCCATCTTTAGCAGTAACTACATACTTAATAGTGCTCATGACTGTACCTACACTAGTCTGCAATCTGTACCAACAATAGTAACTCCGTTTGCTTATAAACGATGTTTAACTAAATGAGAATTGCATTAACAGCTTTGATTACTAATTAAGCTAAACTCCGATTAACTTTTAACTGGTTGTCAACACGGCTATTCTTATATGCGTGACTATTAACAAAGGAGGTACTTTAGTAGTTAGTATAGACCTCTGTGAAGAAGATTGACCGAGGAAGTACTGCCAACACTGAACACACTCTTTTCTGCCAGCGAGAAGCATTGCTCAGCCGGCTTGAAAGGTTTTGTCGGTGGAATTACAGGCACATGATAATTAAATTCTGAGACTTTTCTTCAGAATAGCAACGCACCTGAAATTCCTTAGGCATTATAGCATGCATAATCGGCCTATAACGTTCACACAGCATTGACATTGACTCTCTATGAGGGAGTGGGCTGTACCACGCAAGTCCAGTGAGGATTGGTAGATGTCATATGACATGTTTTTGGTTCTAGGGCATGCTGGTTTCCTCACGATGTTTTGAGAGCAGATGAAACAAATACCACTTTGTAATGCGACTAGCTGGGTTCGAACCTACGATCTTCTATGCATCGCGGTCATCACCACTTCACCTTCGAGTCGGTCATATACTTGATTGCCTTCTATTCAACCCTCGAAATCAGGAAATATCCCTCATTTTGCGGTTCTGCGTCAAATGGACGAATGATTTCTATCAACATCTTCCGTTATTACTTTGCCTGCCCATGTTTACGTAGTGTCTGTCTATTGATTGTGAACCCTTTTGTGTATGCCATCGCCATGATACCATCAAGATAAGTGAATCGAATAGGTCATCTTTCCTTTTTAGACTCTCAAAAATGTTTTAACAAACTTCAGTTCCGTAGATAGACTGACTATGTGATAATTTATTGTTACTGCTCCGTTGGTTCGTGGCTCGAGTGCTGAGCGTGGAGTCCTGGGTTCGATTTCCAGGACGGGCAAAATGTTATTAAATGTTTCATTCGAAATTTCTTAGAAGCCGCTGGTCCTGCAACTGATCTCTCTCCGTTTGAATCGGAGTACTCTCTCATCTGACTACAAGAATAAGGCAAGAGAAAAAAGACAGTGCGCAAGTGTGACAACGGACACACTTGCGCACTGTCATATTATATCTCTCGTGATCATGGGCTAGCCTCCCACATTTGGTCAGGCCTATGTAGAGGGGCGAGCCAACTGGCAATATAGAATTCCTGGTGGGAGAACTTCGTGCTCAGCAGTAGTGGTTGCGATAACTTTTTATAAACTTGGCAGATAGTCAGAGAGTTTAAGTGTTAAATTAAGTAAGTTTATGTTTCAGGTGACTCTAAATGAAGATGTCGCGTCTCACAATCTCCCTTCATTTCGGTTTGTATATGTAATTTCAGAAACTTCAATTGTTTGAACACGGCTTTGCTTCTTCGTTTATTTAAAAACTTTTTTTATTAACTCCCTTTATCAGCCAAATTAAAGAATATATATCTACTTAGAGATGACACCATACATTTAACTTTTTAGCCTTTATTATTTTTCGATTTCCGTGAATTTCGTTTAACGATAAGTTCAAAGGTTCTAAACCTGAAAACTGCATTCTGAATAACCCAGCTAGTAAACAATATTTACTGACGTAGGTAAATATTTGTCATATAGGTAACATTTTGCATTACTTCCTTCTAAACACCACAATGGCCCAATGAGTCATCTTATGATAAGGTGTCTCATTCAAATTTTGTTCAATGGATTAATAAACCACATCTCATATTTTTCCGTGTACGACAGAAATGATAAGCCGAATTTTATCCAACTTTACGTTAACATGATTTTTATGCAAAAATATAATACTTACAACTACGCATAAACCTGCCTGCATTTTCTGGTTAGGTTCGAACTGTTGTGTCTATCTACTTTGCTATTTACCGTGTATTTCGTATTTACCATTTTTGACATGGGACTTCTTTGAACAAGATTGACATACTAGCCTTCTGGTAGCTTATATCAGTCTCTTACATTTTTAGTTTTCCTCCTTCGTGCCTCGGAAAACAAAAGTGGCCTGAAAGTCTAACAACCAGACGTACCAAGGGGTATCGTATTGCCTATTACTAACTGGGTTGTGGAGGTCAGATAGGCAGTCGCTCCGTGTAAAATACTGGTATTAAGCTGCATCCGGTTAGATTGGAAGCCGACCCCAGCATGGTTGGGAAAAGGCTAGCCAGATGATGATGACATTTTTGATTTCTCCATCTTCGTTATCGTTGGTACAATGACTCTCTGTGCCTCATAGCGGATAAATAAGTACAATATTACCTACATGTAGCTAGTTCGAATAATTTCCATTTCTTCATCTCACCCAGGCAAATAAACAAGTGTCGGATAGAGTGATGAATGAACAGAATAGTTTGGAAAAGCCAAAAGTGCACGCATAACGCATAATTTAACAAAGATATTTTTTATTTTTTAAACCTTGGGAATAGAATATTGAAACGAAAAAGGCAATGACTCGTTGTAATTCTGAGAGAGCTTACCAAAAACCAACTCTCGATACGATAATTTTTAGGCAGTTATTAATGACTACATAGAAAAAAAGAGTCCATACACACAGACATCCGGACGTCCGAGTAATTTTTGAACTGTTTTTTGTTACAGTAGCAGAGCAAATGTTTAAAAAAAAACATAAAGTAAGTTTTTTAAGTCTTTTCTTGATATACGTGTACTCGTTTTATCGTATGAATGAAAAATGAACGTAACAGAGACATTTTAAGGCCTGCTTGTCCTTGACGTGTCCAGAGTACAAGCACTGCAGGCGTGCAGAATATATCATTGCGAAAAAAACCAGAGGATCCTCCGATTCTTGGATTTCGGTTATAACTTAACTTTTAGATAATGTCTACTAGAGTACTAGTCTATTATCCACTCGTAAAAATAGCATTGAAACTATATGTTTTTGTTTGAAAGACACAAACTACATGAGATAAGACATAGATATCAGGCCACTGCCTGTCATTTCTTTATGTGTTGATGATACACAATGATAAGTGTTTCGATGGTTTCTCCGTATTCTCATGATTCAATTTTGAGTAACGATTACAATTAATTTTATAAGTGTTATGTGAGAGAGACCTAGGCAGAGGTACTTAGTGACAATTATGGTGAATAGTTAATAATGTTACCTCTTGAATGTAAAGTTCTTCGCCAGCTGCACTTGAGTCGACCAAGTAGCTGTCATCGCAAGGTCGCTGGTACAAGTAGAAGAACTGCTCGTGCGCAGCCACGCTCGACACCACCTTCCCGTTATACACAGGTGGACTGAAGGGGTTTATAGCAGATGCGTTTGTTTCAGTACATCCGGTATAAAATGCGCTCCCGCGCTCACAACACCTATGCACACATTTCCTCCCGATGCACGGGCATCCCATCACCAGGGTCGTGCCGTTCTCCTCGAGCTCGTACCACGTCCCGTCCGTATACTCTACTCCTTCGAATATCACTGAAGAGTTCGGGTGCTTCTCCCCATTTGTAATGTCCAAGCTTTGCACTTTTGTACACGGAGCACACTGGATACTCACAAACAGAACGAGCTGGGTCACCGCTAACAATATCGTTTTCATTTTGACTAGCACTCGAATTCTAGAGTTTTCACTAAAACTTTGTCACTTCGCGTCTTAAGTTGTATTCACACGCTTACTTCCATCACAGTTTCAGTAACAAAATAGGGGGAAACAAAAAAATGTCTTAAACGAATTAAATCGGCACTGAAGGTGTTATCACGGTTGGAGTGTTCATTATCTGAGCACTAGTGAGGTAATTTGATGTATCATTTTCGTAATGATAAGAGATAAGCGTTGGTCGCGTTAGTGCGGGGGAGGGAGGGAGGCGTGCTGCAGTCGCGCCGTGTGCGTCCCGACTGGAGCGCTGAGCGGGCGGGCGCCAGGCGCGGGCAGGAGCCGCTGCGACCGCCGCGGGCCTAGCCTCCTGCTCATACCCGCCGCTATCAGACCGACGTTTGTTTACTGTGATGAACTGATGACGCACTCTAATGTGCGGTTGATGATTGTACTTCTCTTCTAATAAACCTGACAGAACTTAGGTAAACCGCGTTTATGGTTCTGTGTAAAAAACGGGATTAAAAGATCACTTTATCGTCCAGCCAGATGACTTTTTTTCAGTACGAAATCGGTTCATTTTTCTGCCAAAAAATGTAACATACCCGGGGGGTGTGTGGGATCAAGTGTAAGATCCAATGTAAGAAATCATACAAGAGCAAAAAAAATGTGTGTGTGTGTGTGTGTTCTCCTATTAAAAATAAAAAAAAGATGTATGTGTAACAATAAAAGAATTTCGGGCGCCTTGGGAACGCACACTACATTTAAAAAATACTTGCCAGATAGGACAATTAGTAGAGTCGAACTTCTAATCTTCCGGGGGTGACTAAACTAGGATAATAGAAACACTGGAAATACCTTTGTTAATACCTTATTTATTATGTCAGTAGCTTCCTTTTACTTTAAATATTAAATTACTAATTTGAGATTATCATTATTGTTGCATCTTTATGTGAAGAAAGTAAATTAAGTTTGGGCCAGATGTCTGGCTAAAAAAAATGTCGGTTCAGATGAAGTCGCGGGCGAAGTGTTAGTTCTATAATAATTTCTGTAATCTCCTTTTCTTTATACACGTAAAGATCTATTATAAAATGTATTTTTTCAAAAAATTTGGCTCAGCAGTAAAGTGGTCAATTTTCTATATTTTTTCTTAAATTTTTTAAGGGAAAAAAATTAAGACTCTCTTCGTTCGAAGTGTTTTCATTTGATATGTCACACGGTACAAATTGCAATTTTAAGCTTTAATTTTCTAATATTCCTCCCAAAAGTAACCCTCATAATCAAAATTTATTTATTTACGGCGGCGTTGCCTGCTGTACGCTTTGGTGCAAAGTGTAAACCAGCAAAGCGTACAGCAAGCCCACGCCGTGTTAACGGTGGCGTAAAACATGCTACATAATGTACTTCTTCGAGTCGGCACATTCGATACTGTAGGTATTTGTTGAAGAACAAATCCGAACTGAAGCAATTACTTTTTATAAGTAGGTACCTACTCGGCATTCATTCGGCTCGTCCCGATCGCCAAATGCAATCATAAATTAATCATTATGGTAAAAGTATCCCAAGGACAAAGGGTAAGGTCTCCACTTATGTATAATGTTGATGTGTGTATGAATTATGTGTATGATCGTAATTTTTTTTCGAAACGTGTCTTTCATTTAAGTATAGGTATAACTTTATCAAAAATTATAAATTCAGAGAGTTCTCATATCATTCGAATAACAAATAGAGCCGAAGACAATTGCGAAGCCGAACTGTGGCAAAATCGTAGCCGTAGCGGATTCGTAGCTGAGGCGCAAGTGTAACTCTCGTAGCAATGTCGTAGCGAAATCTTCTCGTAGCAAACCTAATAGAACCTAGCTATTACGTATCTCTCTCGAGATTATTTTTTATTGATTTTAAATAAATGATTTAATTACGATTGAACATAATTAATGTATTTTGGTTGAAAACATTGTTTTAAGAGTCTATATAACCTCAGCTCAAATTCTAATTTGGCCCCCACTTCACCGCGCCACCTCACTCTTTTATCGCGATCGGCGCGATCGCACACAGCTCGCGGTGACGCGCGCGGGCACACGAAGTCGAAGCGATTTTGTTAGAGTAAACTACACTATTATCGGACGAGTACTAAGCACTTAATAAAATTATCAATCATAATTTAATATTAACTTGTCATTATATGAACATAAAATTGTACATCGCAAATTTAGTTTCAATGTACCTACTAACGTCAAAATGGAATCACTTACCATGTGTTAGTACAAGTATTTTACTATATTTGTCTTTAAAATCATGAAAAACAACAAATCGTAAAATATTTCTTGCTCTTACTCTGTTATTTTTGTTTTCAAATATCACAGCGACTGTACTATTTTTGCAACAAATACATTGCCCCTTAACCACTACCTAAGTTTGCCGCTAAGTGACTGGACAAGCAATGTAAACATCACAAAACGATACTTTATTAAGTGGATGCATCGCAGCCGTGGCGTCATGCAGCAAGTTAGTGATGTGCTTGTGCAGATCGACTAACGTAGGCTATCGATCGATCGATAGGATTAGATCTCTTTGATAATATTACGTTTTACCAATTTGAGCAGTTCCCATTGAATAATGACATAAATTATTTCTTATCAAATCTGTCATGGACAAATATATGAATTTAAGAGTACACTATTTGACAAAATGTGCCACCCCAGTCAAAGCGGCAAGTGCTGCACAAATACTTCCACTTTACAGGTCAGTGAGTAAACACCATAGCAGGGTTCAACAATACCTACTGTTTCAATTTCAATACGCTATGACAGCTTAAACCAACGTAACCGGATTTTTGATTGTGTTAATTTACTTAATAATATTTTTTTTAGCTACATATTGTTTATTTTTATTATAATATTTTCTGGACATGCAGTTTATTATTTATTTTATTTTGAGGACCCAATCTTTTTTTGTACAATAATAAACGTAAGATTCGATAAATTTCCGATTTAGTCAATCACTAGCGTATATGTAAAATAAATTGCTTTTGCACAGCACAACGATAGCAACCGATGCTTTTGTGTGGGTAAGTTGTACGGTGCATGGTATAATACACGCTGTGATTGATGGGATAAGGTTTATAATTGATCGTGTAGTACGTTCTGTTTTAAGAAATGCGGATGTGTGCTACTACATATGAAGCTATACTTTTCCAGTATAAGCTGACCTCTCATTGTACGGAATGCCTATACAATGTGAGATCAGCTTATACTGGAAATGTATAGTTTGATAATTATGTAGCCGTGGGTACGAATAACAGATCAGTTACATTTTTAGGTAGGTAGAAGATACTGACGAATTTACCGGAACATCATCTTTATCACCATCGTTTTCAGTACTGTGTAATCGACGTCTTCTAGAAAGATACATTATAATTATTTAGCTAAACTACCAAGGTACGTCAGTAAGTTCATACATTTTATGTATGTGGTACGGTAGCACTACAGTCGGATAAGTAAGTTACAGTTTTGTTTCTTGTAGTTAGATAGGTAGGTACTTTCCGAACATACCTATATTTTTATTAGGTATTTCTAAGCGCTTGGCTGCTGCACTGCGGGTCGCGGGTTCGATTCCCGCACGGAAGAAATATTTTTATAGCCTAACGATAGTTGTGAAGATTTGTGTTTGTAATCGCACCGTCTCCGATTCAGGAGAAATCCTGGAGTGGGACAACATTATAAAAAACAATTACTAAGTACTTACTGTAGATACCTATATTTTGTTGTAATATACATATATTGTCAAAACAAGAACAAAACTATATAGGTAATTTTTATCTTTTTATTTTTTATAAAAGTTGCCCCACACTGGATTTCTCCTGAATCGTGGACGATGCATTTGTGATTGAAACTTACAAACACAAATCTTCACATGCAGAAACACCTGCGACTCGTAGCGCAGCAGCCAATCGCTTAGCCACTGCACCAAACGTGTCGTATGCTGTCTACCTATATGTTTGTATATAAATAGTAGATGGGTGAATAGATACTTATTTAATTAAGTTTATCATATTTATGTTTGCCTGCTTCTTTACGCCAACCGTTATTTCCCATTGCGCCACACTATAAACCTAAGTACATAAATTTTAATTTTACGTCGTCTTGTTGCGTAATGTGTGTTCTGAGCGCAAGCGGCACAGCTCTCCCGTTCGAAAGCCGAAGCGAGACTGAGCGCGGGTGGCGGGCGGCAGAGAACCAACTTCAAGACGCCGATAGTTTAGGTATTTTCTTTTTAAGCTGAAAATAACAGGAATTTAAAAAAAATAACAAACATAAGACCTGCTTTATAGGTAGTTCAGTTAGTATGCCAAGTTTCATGCTCTAATTTTATGTATTTTTTGAATACCAGTGGTTTATCGTTCGGTTTGGAGGTAACTTTGGAATTTTTTTCTATCGAGAAAATTTTATGGAATCGTGTTTTCGTCAAAAACTTTGCCGTATATTTATTTCAAAATTAATGCTGCAGTATTTTCGGCATAACGGAGGATCATGCTAAGCCATCTGACCTACTATAGACCCTTAAGCTTTCACGGTTTATAACTAAACTTGCACTATCACTTACGGCATATATTTCGTGATTCCCACACGATCATGGCGCTTGTAACAGCGTGGAAATATTGGGAGCTCATAATAATTATAATCACGGAAGATATCCTGTAAGTGACAGTGTAACTTTAAGGTAGATCTTGTAGAAGTATCGGTACCAATATTTATAATCAGGAATTATATCCTTTCATATAAAAGAAGATTTTTTTCAAATCGGTTCATAAATGACCAAGATAGAAGGTAACAAACACAAAAAATATATATATGTACCTACTACCGAATTGAGAACCTCCTCCTTTTTTGAAGTCGGTTGAAAATGGTGTTAAAAATGGAATTTGCTGTATTGTTTTCAGTATCATCCTCATTTGCAGCCTAAATTTTCCCGCTTTGTTGCGTAACAAACTTATAAATTAAAGGCTTCTTACTCAACAAAAGCTCAGTGTGATGTGGATGTCAAGTAAGGAATATAATATCGGTATACCAAGATCTCGCACCCAAATACATGCGAAATCTCGCAAACATTGTACAGTGACATTGGCAGCCGGGCACACCTGGAGCAGAGCGAGGCAGTGCGCCGCCCGCCACCGCCGGTGCGTCGGCGTTGTCGGTGCGGTTGATGAATGCCCGCCGTCCGCCGTCAATGGTGCATCCAGCGTGAAGCGTCTTGCGCTGTTCACGCCCCGCTGGGCAACGCTGGTCGCGTTAATTCTGAACAAGCCTTTAAATGATACTCAACGGGCACTTATCTTGGAAGATAAAGTCGCCGGATCGACCTCAACATCAAACGAACGATCAACGTTTATGGACGTCGGCTCAAAAATTTACACCCCAGCAATTGTACCTCCTCCCTCCCCCCACCCCTAGCTAAGACCATGCCTAGAAGGCTACAGAACAAACCTATAGTAGACCAAAACACTGTAGGATTACCACGTTAAAATAATTGGACCGATTTAAGCAAAAATGTTCCAAACCACAACCTCGACAATTTTGAGTTTTTGTGACCTATGTACTATATTTTAACATATCAAAGACTCATAACGTATATGTTAAAATATACCTTATTTGGAGTACATAAGTCACAAAAACTCAAAATTGTCGAGGTTGTGGTTTGGAACATTTTTGCTTAAATCGGTCCAATTAGTAATAAAAGGTTTATGTAGGAAACATAGTTACGAAGTATCTAGTTACTTGTATCAGGAGTCAGTAATACGACCTCATTGAAAAACGAACTAATTCTCGTTTTCACTAACGAATGCCTAAATAAAAGCACACTGTTGGGTTTACAACGCTCGCTCGACTCAGCGCCGAGAGTTGAAATTATGGCTGTACAATAAATATTTAAAAATTCTGTTGAGTCGCTATTAGTAACAATGGCCTAAGTCATATCAACATGCCTTTGTTCGATGAAATCTGCATTCTGCAGAAAAACATTTTGGTAGCGCATTGCATTGACGAGTTTAACGACCGCGAGATGATGTAAGACTTGAGAGCATAGAGTATAATATAATTAAGTATAAACACTCGAGAGCTTGTGTGCAGTAGCGACATCTACATCAATACATAAGAACTAACACATTTTGAAACACTTTCATGTTGAATTTCTACACCAATATTTAATCCGCTTGTCTATTAATAAATAGGCTGAATTACCTTTCAATAAAATTTTAAATTTATATCTGCTGTCGATTTTGAAGTTACGATATGATTCTATGTTAGTGTGTCATTTATTCAACAGATGGCTCTGTTTTAAAGATATTATATTTGTACTTTGGAATCGTCATGCGTCACAACTTTATGAATTTATGATAGAATGTTTCAGGTAAGAAAATGGTAAAAGTTAGTAAATAATCTACTTACATTTTATGCATAATTAATTATTCAATAAAATTTTGTCAATGAAAACGAAATTAATATTGTAATAGTACTTTTTATGATTTGGCAACATTCATATTATTTACTTTGTGGTGGGTACATTCCTATTATTCTCAATACCTACTCTTCTCGTCGACAGGTTTGCCGATAAAATGGTTCTGCATATTTTCCTCATTTACGTTTTTACGTGTAGTTGATGTTTTTAGTTTTTATAGGTATCACCTTCGTAATGCAGCACATTCTGAAGGCTGAAGGAATTTATTGTTTTTATTAGTTACGGGATTAATGCATTCAAGTATGTATGGATACTAATATGATATAGAGGTAATAGTTTGAATAAAGGAGGGTCTCCGAAACTCCTCATCCCATTAAAAAAAAACTGGAAAGGCTGGAAAGGCTTTGGGTCAGCTACACTCTTACGTGTACTAACCAAGTGCCTTATGATATGTTTCTTAAGTAGCGGGCAGCAGCTAGTTTATCAATGTAGTTATTAGTTCTGGTTCTATATCAGTTTAAGACTTTCATCCATTACTTAAAACGCATTATGGATTTTTCGTTCTTTTCCCGAAAATCTTGTCATCAAATACCTACGTAATTCCTAACATAATTGAGATTACTTACTGTGGGCTATGCATTTGAGGGTGGGCCATATTAAAACTCAACATTTCAATTATTTGTTCGCTGAATATTTTATCATACCTGAGAGTACTTTAATATTTATTTTAAGGACTTGCATCATAATAATTATCATCGTGGTACTAGAAATAGGAACCGATTCTATCTCTAAAAGACCACTCATTTATGTACATACAATCAAGTAACTGGGCAACATTCTCTATGAGTGGGAATTCCCCTCTATACGAAATGAAATATTTCTGTGTATGGTTCCGTGTAGGTTACGTTTCGAATAAAATATCTTTGTATTAGGCAGGCACTATTCGTGCCTTAGATTTGTTTTAGCGATACATTATGATAAAGTATGTACCTACACATATATTATTATCTTGATGAAATACGACATAATTATTATAGACGTAAGTAGGTAGGTCAATAGGTACATACATTTAAATTCTATTATTTCGATAGAGTAAAAATACACTTATCTCATAAAATAAACAAATACAAAAAGTATCTTTGATGATAACAATATGTACTACATCCATTACATAAAGTTACAATTACAACAATTTTAGCTAACGTGATAGATACTTTTGAAAAAATTTGTATTTTAACAAAATTTAATAACATTTAAATCGATACTCTAAATATAAACAAGTAGGGGTTTGAAGATTTTGGTCTGCCATTTTTTTTTGGTGTCTTGAATTATTCACAAAGATCCATAGCTTGCATCAATACAAAAAAACATTGTACAAATTCCTTGAACACTGACTTATCTAAACTAAAACGGTTTTTAGATACTGCGGAACCCTGTTTTTGTATATTGGACCGAGTGGGCCAGAGTGCAGACTGCTACGCAAGAGGATTTACCAATTGCTGCAAAAATGTGAGATTTTCTCGCACAGATTTCACTCAGTGCAGTATTTTGTTAAGTCTATGGCATAGGGGCGAGTAAAAAGTGGAGCGAGTTAGTACATTAGTAATCTGTCTGGTGAAGTCTATAAAAGCAAGCTCGGAGCCAAGCGAGCTTCAGTGCATTGCGCAAAATATTGTTCAGTGATTGTATCTTGGGCAGAGTTTCTATTCATTCCTATACGGTAAGTTTGTTTTAGATTCATTCCAAGATTTTATTGATTTTAAGCCTCATCAACAATTAGCAAAATTTTTGACTAGGAAGAACAAAATCTCGATAAAGGTTTCGCCTTCCTACTTAAAATGGCTGCTGGCACGCCGTTTTAGAATAATATAAACTGTTTTCGTTTCAATTACCTACTTAAATAAATTATTATAGGTAATCGCTTATTTAGCCATAAAGACCTACGCGTGTTTGCATTTTGTTAAGATCAGTAAGTTCGTGTGTTTTGATTATTTGGCCCTATTGGCTTTGGTATCCCTTATTATAGAAAGTTTACTGGTTGAACCATAGAAATATAAAAACAGTAGAACCATCGTCTGCCATTTAAAATCTATTATTCGTACGTAGGGTTACTATTAAATTAGGTACTTGTGTAGTAATTCATAAAATGGAAAAAACCATCCTAACAAAGAGATGATGATCCATGATGTTCATATGTCATTGTATTATGGTTTTACGGTCATTTTGTAAAAATAAAGCAAAGGAATATTACTTCCTTCAACAACTTGTCTGTATTTTTGAGACTATTGGGGCTGCCAACTATACTGTTAAAAACAGTATTATACTGTTTTTCACAACATTATACTTTTTACTGTTGAACAAAAATAAAGTATACAAAATACTGTTTTCAGCATCAAAATGCTTAACATTACTACTTTCTGTTACCGCCACGTCAGCATTTACTGAAAGAGTTTTTTCAGTAATGAATGCAAAGTGGCGGGTGGATAGAAATAGAGCAACTATTAATTTAATAAAAAAAGAGGTCCTCATTTATTTTAATTTCAGTTATAATTGTGGTGAGGCGTATGAAGTTCTTAAAAAAGACTGTAAATTAATAAGTTGTGCGAGAAGCTCTAAAAAATATGTATTTAAAACATTAAATAAATAAACTACTTTTAATTTTTCTAAAATACTGTTTAATATTCTTCTCAGACCTAAATATACTTTATTTCTTGTAAAAAAAGTTGGCAGCGCTAGACTATACCTACAAGTTTTAAAACAAATAAGGTGGTTAGAGGTTAAATAATAATAGCCGCTCAGGTCGACCGTCATGTTAAGCCGCGCTTGCCTGGGTTGGTCCGTGGATGGGTGACCACCCATACATACCGAGTTTTCTCCGTGCCTCGGAAAGCACGTTAAGCCGTTGGTCCCAGCTATCAATTTAAGATCTTTGACAGTCGTTACAGGTAGTCAGTGACCCGCAAGTCTGACAGTCTGACAACCAGTCTTACCAAGAGGTATCGTATTACCCAGTACTAACTTGAACCTTTTTTTTTTGTATGTTCCCCGATTACTCGAAGATGGCTGGACCGATTTGGATTTTTTTTGTTTGAAAGGGTATACTTCCCGATTGGTCCCATAGAAAATAAAAATCGGTTCAGCAGTTTGGTTTTTAAATCAAAATATCTGGTAAAAATACGTCATCCAAGTAAAAGAAATTACGAAATTGATACTTGACAAGGCTTTGTGTGTTTTGCGATAGCTAAAAATTTTTTTTTGCTGCAAAAAAAAATTTGCAGCTTCTATTATTTAGCCACAAGGTTGATCTCTAAATAATTTTAGCTGTTCGGGGCGATCTTCAGGTGAACCCGCGCTTGCCTAGGTTGCTCCGTGGATGGGTGACCACCTATAACATAATCGAGTTTCCTCCGTGCCTCGGAAAGCATGTTAAGCTGCTGTCAATTGTAGATATTTGACAGTCGTTAAGTAGTCAGTGGCCCGAAAGTCTGACACCCAGTCTTACTAAGGAGGTACCTATTACCAGGATAGACTGGAAGCCGACCTCAACATAGTTTGGTGGAAAAAGGCAAGGCAGATGATGATTATTTAGGGATCAACGCATTCTATGCTTTACAAATTTAAACGCGTCTGACTAAGAGTTGTATGGGTTAAGTAATTAATTTTATTAAGTACTTACCTACATTAAGTAGTAAGTACCTATGTATTGTAGGTACACAATTATTTGTAATGTGGGTAATAGCGTTTCAAGATAGCTAGGGCTAAGTAAATGATGATCTTTAAGTTTCTGTGATTGATTGATTACTGTTATTATCATTGCAAAGTCATCAAATCTCTGTTTAGTTTTTATTTGGGGCCGATTTGAAGTTATTTTCTGTTATTTCCGAAACATTCGTTTGGTAGGTAGGAAAGTACATGAAAATCTGTTTCCAAGTAAACCAATAACCACGTATTTTTGTTTACTACACAGCAATTATAGTAGCCAACCCAATAGTAGGTATATAGGTACTAAGTAGTATCTCACACAATGCTAGAAATGTGCAGGAGTTTCTATATTCCAAAACAATACTAACGATTTATAGACTATAAATAAAATTGTTTAACAATGTTTCAGTAGACAATGGGTCTGCTGGCTGCCATTGCCGTCAACGTGGTTGGAGGTGCCGTCATCTACGGCACAGGGGGCCTTCTGGCCCCAGTCGTTGCGCCATTGCTGGGCTTCGGCAGCGCCGGCATCGCTGCGGGCTCGACCGCGGCCGCAGCGCAGGCCTACTACGGCAACGTCGTCGCCGGATCCATCATATCGCAGCTGACTGCTGCTGCGATGGTTGCCCCTACACCGTAAGTTTCTAGAACCTTCATCCCTACACGTTTCGTGCCACTTTGCAGACTTAGTATGTAGTAACAGCTACACATAACAATATTAGCTGCGCCACCAATATACCTACATTTGTATTCTTAGTCTACTTGTAAGTAATAATAACTTTTTACTCAGTTAAGTATAATTATCATAATAAAATAACATTAATTAATGTATTACTTCTAAGATTTATTTTATATATTAAAATTAAATTTAAACTTTTGAATAAATAAGTCATATCATTATACAACTTATTTTTTAATTTCCATCGAGGTTTTTAAGTTTTTTATTTTCTGTGGCTTCGCACGGTTTGTGCATTTAGCCAATGTCTTTTAATAATCTATGCCTTTAACTATCACTGCAGCCGTACGTGCGCAATGTGCAATGTTCATCTAATTCGTAATCTAACTGAAACATAAAAAATATTAACCTCCTCCTTTTTCTAGATCGATAAAAAATATGAATCATTCAATTCCAATTGTTACTGTGTTAAAAATTTATAACATAATCTATGTTTTCTTTGTTTCAGGTAATTTCACATCATTCACATTGTACAAGATATAATGCATGTAATGTTGAAATAAAGGTTTCATAATTATGTAATGATGTGTCTCCTTTTCTGGTTTGTTTTAATTTAATTTGACTTGGCACTTATGTTTGTACAACGAGTTACACTTGAGTTTTCTAAACAAGTAAGCAGGTATAAGAGAATAACTACGCAGGCTGCGCTGTGCGAGGATGACTGGACAAAATAATACAAAGTGAAAAGGAAATTGTAACAAATTATTACTAACATATTCGTTCAACCAATAGCCATAGGTGCCTATATCTAAGGACGGTATAGCACGGCTCTTTCATCCATATAAATTAATAATCAATTTGCATTCATAGTCTTCAAAACATTCGAATGGAGGTCACTTTCCAAAGGCATTTGGTACATAAGGGTAGTTCAGGCTATCCTTACCAGTTCTGTGTGTCTCACCAAGTCATGCACCCTATACAAGAACAGATATTGCCTGCCGCAAGACTAATTATTTTCAAAGATATAATTTATTATAAATAAATAATAATGATTATTATAAATATAGTGGTCGAAGCACTGAGATGCCATTCCCCACGTCAAGCACCTAGCGCCATGGCACGCGCGGCCACCTGACGCGAGGCGCCTACCACGCGACCTCATACCAGCGGACGTGGCTAGCCCCCCCCCCCGGATTTGACGCACCCGAGTAAGTCGCACCCACCTACACGCGGCCTACTCAAACAATGAGACTCCGCACTCACTACATACACCCGGTGCATGTCGTGTTCTAGGTTAATATAGGCACGACACGCACCGCATCACACAGTCACGACTCCACAAGCGATAAACTCACGCGATGAACGAGCGGCGCGGGCCTGCTATTCTATCGCTAACATGAGCGGTGTTACACAAGTACATTGCCGCTCATACTCACATACTCGGCCCCTTGCCTGGCGCGTAATCGGCTAGCTCTGAAAGCGTGACAGGCGGGGGCCAACAGCCGCGGTAGGGAGCGCCGAGTCACCTCCGTCGCTGGTCGTCATCCGCTAGGCCTCCTCCGGGTAACCGGAGGTCTCACCTGGCGGTGACAGACCGCCGAGGTGGCGTGAAGATAGCGGCGCTATACATAGCGCCGTAGCGCCTCCTACCGGACACTTTTGCAACTACACATAGACAGGTTGCGTTTAACGCGCCTGTCAACTGCCGGGCCTATACGGCCACCATAAGGGGGCGCCCGTTGTTACGGGCGCCGCAGAAGATACCGCGGGCCCAGGGACGTAGTCCACACCCCGCCAGCCGCGCCCCCATGCGGGGGCGTAGCGACAACCACCTGAGATGCCATTATACAACTACTCTTGTCATAGGCAAGTCCACCTCACCAAATGTGGCCGGGACGAAGTTAAGAAATTGACATATTGTCTCTGGACATCACACCTGTTTTCCCCGTAAGATCACCCAATTTTTCACCAGTACACACTACCTTAAACACAAATAAATTATGTAGCCTCTCACAAACCTATACCTTCTGTAATTATTTCATCAACAAATGTACATTTGTGTCGAAGTGGTTTTAACAATAAATGTAACACAAAAATTAAATAATGATCGTAAAGCCAGGAAAAAACAAAAAACAAACACTACATCCCACATTAGTCCCGACATTATTGGTCTTATTAGAGTAGACATGATAATGTAGTATACAGCATGGAACTGAATACGCGGTAGGTAACCGCTTTCGCGTCGGCGCACAGTGGGCTGAAAATCGACTTTCATAGACATATAATACTTTTTTCCCAAATGTCCACTTTTATGACTTGAAAATGTTTTGGGAGACTAAATCCATGCCTAAAAATATCAACATTATGGAATAGCATTGCAAACAACGCAAAAAAAAATTTTTCTTTAAAAATTACTATGGAGCTGGCATGAAAAAGTCTTATACCTCCGCCATCGTTCAACTGGCCTTAATTCCCTTGCAGGTAATTAAACCTTGAATTATTTAGAATTTTTTGACATACTCCCCGAAGCGGCCACTGGTGCGACCTTTTTTTTAAAAATCGCTTTCAATTTAATATTTTCAAAAAATATTTTTAATCAAATGTTTAACTTAATTTAAGCTTAAAATCTACACGGACTACTTAAACGATGCACCCGACCACTACTTTGTATTAACACGCCACATGATCATAAAAAATAAGGTCTAAAGACCTAATAATGTAACGATCCTAATTATGGTAATTATTTTATGAGTTTAAGTAATATGGTTATTCATATCTATTCTATGAGTTAGCTAATGAGGGTAGTAAGTAAATTAGTTTAATGATTACACTAAATAACGTCGTTGCAATAAATAGGAGAACTCAAAATAAAATCAATTCATTTCGCCTTACGCATTGAAAGTACAAACAGTAATAACATCACCGTAAACATGGAAAGCATCGTAACAAATCTTGATATGTTCGTTATTTTAAAAGGTTCAGACAAAAAAAACGATTATCAGTTTTTATTTGAGACAGTGTTATCTCGATTGAGGTGTAGTTTATCTGAGGAAGATCATGTGACGTTTAAAGAATTTTGCCGGAAATTTACGAGAGCAGTAGAGAAGCGTTGGCATTCTGCAAGCCGAAAAATGGAGTTATTCCGAAAGGAATATGGAAACTGGCTTGAGAAAAATGTCGACTGGCCTAGCTGCATCAAAGACAATGTTCAGGAAGCTTCAACATCTGTAGCTCATGAGGAAGAAGAGCCATCAACATCATCAGTTGGTACTATGACCAAACGGAAACTCCCTAGAAAACCTTTTGAAGAGTTGGGAACGAAGCAAAAGAAGAGAGGGAGTGGTGATTATTTGAACAGTGATTGCAGTGAGGTTGTTCATGCAGCTTGTACCAAGTTGAAGGAAGATGGAAGAGACAATATTACATAAGCAGTCGTGAAGGCCTTCTGCCTTAAAATCAGTTCTTTTTGCTTTAAATCTTCTGGTAAAGATTTAAATATTCTATTCACTGTTAGGTCCAAGAGAGCCTGCAGAGAAATTCTGGCTGAGCTATCTGTAACCGTGATGGAATTTTCGGGTTCAGGTGGATAACACTTTTGTTTTGCTAGTTGCACCCTGTAATAGCAAGGATATAAGTCTCTAACACCTTCTCGAATTGCTGATTCTCTCAAAGTTATACATATATTGCCATTTTGATAATTTAAGAGATAGCATTAATCCAAGCGACTTTAGGGGTGTAAAGGTTTCCTTGCCAGCCGGTTTTTTTTTATCAAGTCTTGAATCTATTAACTGCTTTTGGATTTTTCAATAAGTGTTCAATTACAGAAGCAATATTGTCTCTTCCATCTTCCTTCAACTTGGTACAAGCTGCATAAACAACCTCACTGCAATCACTGTTCAAATAATCACCACTCCGTCTCTTCGTTGCTAAATCTTCGAAAGGTTTTCTAGGGAGTTTCCGTATGGTCATAGTACCAACTGATGATGTTGATGGCTCTTCTTCCTCATGAGCTACAGATGTTGAAGCTCCCTGAACATTTTCTTTGATGCAGCTAGGCCAGTCGACATTTTTCTCAAGCCAGTTTCCATATTCCTTTCGGAATAACTCCATTTTTCGGCTTGCAGAATGCCAACGCTTCTCTACTGCTCTCGTAAATTTCCGGCAAAATTCTTTAAACGTCACACGATCTTCCTCAGATAAACTACACCTCAATCGAGATAACACTGTCTCAAATAAAAACTGATAATCGTTTTTTTTTGGCTGAACCTTTTAAAATAACGAACATATCAAGATTTGTTACGATGCTTTCCATGTTTACGGTGATGTTATTACTGTTTGTACTTTCAATGCGTAAGGCGAAATGAATTGATTTTATTTTGAGTTCTCCTATTTATTGCAATGACGTTATTTAGTGTAATCATTAAACTAATTTACTTACTACCCTCATTAGCTAACTCATAGAATAGATATGAATAACCATATTACTTAAACTCATAAAATAATAACCATAATTAGGATCGTTACATTATTAGGTCTTTAGACCTTATTTTTTTTATGATCATGTGGCGTGTTAATACAAAGTAGTGGTCGGGTGCATCGTTTAAGTAGTCCGTGTAGATTTTAAGCTTAAATTAAGTTAAACATTTGATTAAAAATATTTTTTGAAAATATTAAATTGAAAGCGATTTTTAAAAAAAGGTCGCACCAGTGGCCGCTTCGGGGAGTATGTCAAAAAATTCTAAATAATTCAAGGTTTAATTACCTGCAAGGGAATTAGGGCCAGTTGAACGATGGCGGAGGTATAAGACTTTTTCATGCCAGCTCCATAGTAATTTTTAAAGAATTTTTTTTTTTGCGTTGTTTGCAATGCTATTCCATAATGTTGATATTTTTAGGCATGGATTTAGTCTCCCAAAACATTTTCAAGTCATAAAAGTGGACATTTGGGAAAAAAGCATTATATATTATTAGCATTATTTTTTTTTATTTTGTATTTGAAAGTCGATTTTCAGCCCACTGTGCGGCGCCCCTTCCACCCTGTGTAAATGTATTAAAATACTGGTAACCAGCTGCATCCGGTAGGAGTTTGGACAGAATGCGTCACCCCAATAAGGCTGGGAAAAAGCTAGGCTGATGATGTAGTACATCAGTACCTATATGCTGCATAGGTAGGTAGTGGTAACAACAAGTAACGGGAATTATGTTGGTTTTTACAATATGTACCTCTGCTGCACTCTGCTGGCTCGAAAAAAGCAAAACCAGTTGCGCTTTGTGCAGAGGAAATAAGAAGGTCCCTCGAGTTTAAAACACAAATTCACACAGTCTGCATGAGTCGGGGATAAACATAAACGTGAATCCATAGATATTATGCATTGTTATTACGTAATCCTTTCTCTTCTTCATCGTGTGGTTTGTGCCTAACCTGGTGTCACAGTTTTTATGCCTCTGACTTGATTCTAGCATCCGTAGAGATTTTCCACCCAGAACAAAAAAAAAAGGTTATGAACAATCTGATCCCTTCAGTAGTTTTTGCGTGAAAGAGTAATAAACATCCATCTGTCCCACGTCCATACATCCATACGTCCTCACTAGCTTTCGCATTTATAATAGTAGTAAAATAAGCAAACAATAACTTTTGACAAAATAGAACCGAGCCGACATTTTTCTATATTTGTAGGTAAGTAAATAAAATTACATATTAGTAGACCGTTCAAAAAAACTTGCGGGGTTATTGCGTATAACACTCACAATCCATTTGGACATATCAATAACACTTATTACATTATTTACGGTGTCGAAAAGAAAGCCGATGACTTTCAAATATATATACCTACCCCTTATACGAGTATGTACCCTATTGGCTATTTCTATTTTTTCACAGATTTATTGATTTTCTTTGGGCGCGGCAACATTCTCTATAAGAGGTTGTTCCCCTCTACGGCGCATACACATAATTAAAAGTATCTAGAGGTCTATTTCTGTCCACCAACGCGGCGACGGTCCCGTATGTTATTTTTAATGAAACTTTGTACTAGGATAAAGTTGTGTGGCGAATAATATATATATATCTATTCCCACTACGGAGTTTTTGTCTTATCTGACAAACTCCTCACTCACCTAGTCTATGGTAGCCTATGACCAGAGACAAGGTGGTGTAAAAACATAAGGCGGAGAATTTACGATGGCCCAGGGGCGAATTGTATAGCTATCAAAGACTACTTGACAATATAATATTAATATATAATGGTGTAAACTATGGTGGTGCCGTCATCTACGGCACAGGGGGGCTCCTGCTGCCGATCGTGGCACCCCTGCTGGGCTTCGGCAGCGCCGGCATCGCTGCGGGCTCGGTCGCAGCGGCAGCGCAGGCCCACTACGGCAACGTCGTCGCCGGATCCATCATATCGCAGCTGACTGCTGCCGCTATGGTTGCACCTACACCGTAAGTTTCTTTAACCTTCATCCATACAACTAGGGACTAGGCCTAACACCCGTATCTATAAACAAGTCCAAGTGATTACTTGAGTAAATGTAATTTTTTAAGATACGATTTTTTTTTTAGTTTCGTAAGTTACAACTGTAAAAAGTCAGAAATCTTAATTTTAATTCTTGTCTATTGCATAAAAATTTTGCACAAGTAATTACTTAAGTTATTACTTTAACTTGACTATAAATACGGGTGTAAGACTTTTTTCTTTCACAGTACCTAAGTAGACGACACTAATCGTTTGGAGGTAAAAAGTCACAAAATCTTAGCAATAACCTCAAATTCTTAATAATATAATTCTTATAAGAGGTAAGTACCTAATGAAAAAAAAAACAATTAGGTTTTGATGGCAGCTTCATCTATCCGAGAAAATTATACTTAAACGAGTACATTATCTAGCTCGTATCGCTCGCTCTTACAATCTGTCATTAAACTATCCATGCAGAGTCACGATCAAAATGGGCGTAAGACCAACAGAATTGAAATATATGTATCTTAATTAAACTTATCCTAAATGGCGTCATCAGGCTTGATAATAGATACCCAGTAGCTCAACAAACATGAGCTGGCTGGATTCTATGCGGGAATGTAAACACATTGAACTGCTTGAAAATAAAAAACCAGTACTTATTTTACAACCAATGATTGAAATTTGTTGTTTTCTTTGTTTCAGATAATTTCACTTTGTGTCATTCACATTGTAGATTTGTAGCAGACAAAATGCATGTAGCGTTTAAATAAAGGCATTTTGATTATACAGTGATACCGTTTTCTTTTTTAAATTCAATGTTCCTAATCGTCCGTCAGGCATTTAGTGTCCCCTAGACTTTAGAGATCACTGTGATTTCGACAGTGATGCCAACACAGAGGCACAATAACTGTTAAAGAACTGACCAATGGAGCTGGTACTTAAATAAACATTATCCTCTGCCTAGCCTTTTGCCAATGCCAGCTGTGTTGGGGTCGGCTTCCAGTCTAACTGGATGGAGCTGAATACCCGCATTTTACATGCAGCAACTACCTATCTGACCTCCACAACTCAGTTAATACTGGATAATACGATACTCCTTGGTAAAACTGATAGTCAGACTTTCGTGCCACTGACTACCTGTAACGATTGACAAAGATCTACAAATGACAGCACGGATCGACCTATATGAATAGGCAATCGTTGCTTAACCTTGAAGATCGATCCGTGCTGCTGTTATGATTTAGCCACGAGCTCCTACATACAAGAAACAGCAAGTAGAAAATGTGTGTTTAATTGGCATTAGCGTGTAGGTCGTAGTAAAGTCCTTTGATATCAAGTAGTTGCTGATGGGTGCCCGCTTCGGCAACCCGTCCCTTAGCGAGCACACAGATGAGGTCGGCGTCGCGGATCGTGCTCAGCCGGTGGGCGATAGTCACGCACGTGCGACCGGCTTTCGCGACGTCCAACGCATCTTGCACTACCTGCGTTTTGAGGTCTAACTTTAGAAAATGAAATCTGAAGGCACGGTCTCGGTTAGAGCTTTTAACTATGTGGCAGTTAGCAAACACAATAGTGTGTAGCAAATGTCGTTCACAATCGTTGGTGAGCTACAAACTATTACATTGGCAAGCTATTACCTAACCAAATTATCATCTAACGATGTGGTAGGTACACACCTAGCACTACTAACCCTAAGCTAAGGTACTTTACATAAGGTGCTCGTTTCACAAATAATATTTTCATGATTTCAAGAATTTATTCATAAACATGGATGATACTGATTGTACTTGTTGCAAAAAAAAATAACTAAAACGCTAAAGTATTTACACGCCCGTACTAGGACCTCCGGCCAACATTTTAACTTGCTACGATCGATATGGCGCGGAATTACGTATCGTACACAAACGCCGAGTTTATCGACTGTAACTTGTCCCTTGTCGCCAGTCACACACTGACCTTTTCGCTTTCAGTGTCCAAAGCACTAGTTGCCTCGTCTAGGAGTAGGATCTTGGGATGTCTTACAAGAGCCCGAGCTATTGCCACCCTCTGCTTCTGCCCACCAGATAACTGCATGCCTTTCGGCCCTATGTTTGTCTCATAACCCTGGCAATTAAAAGCGTATTTTGAGAAATACGTAAATACCATCAGGAGAAGAAACTTCTATTATACGGGACACCGACGCGACAACGGAAACCACATACTCAGTACATCATTCTGAACCCCCCCACACAATTTTGTTTTTTACAAAAGTGCAATACCTACACTAACAAAATGTATGAAACAGCAGATTTTTTTTTATAACCGACGAAAAGTTTCTATGTGTGGAGTTCAGAATGATGTGCTGAGTATGTGGTTTCCGTTTTCGCCTCGGTATCCCTTCCACACCGTATACATTTTTGTTTAAACAGCTGCTGTTGAAAGTGTTGATATACTGGAATTAGCTTTTAATTAATGAATCAGAAAAAAAATGGCACCTACCTACTTATTTCCAACAAATTGGTACGCTATACAAAACTGTTACGGCAGGACATGGAGTAATTATTACTCTTTTTAAAAAAATATTTTACCAACAGCCGAGTGCACTTATATTAAACTAGTTGTCAAGACCACCATTGTAACCATCAGAATTAGCAATATTGTAAAAGTGTTACAATTTCGGTCAAAAAAATATTATATCTATCAATCTATAAAGTCTCACCTTCGGCAGGGACACGATAAAGTTATGTATGTTTGCCTGCATGGCAGCTTTGACGACGTCCTGGTGTGATGGGGAGCGCGCGTGGTCTCCATACGCGATGTTCTCGGCGATGCTGTAGTCGAACAGGACGGGCTCCTGCGACACCAGCCCGAAGCCCGAGCGAGCCTCCGACAACAACAGACCCGGCAGTGGGATGCCGTCTAAACGCTGGATCAGACAAAGGCCGCAAATTCGGGAGAGGCGAGGTCTACCCGGTGCACGCTGCAAGAAACGCCTCTCCGAATTTGCGCCCGCATGCGGTAGACCCCCAGAATAGATACTCAAGTTTTAAACAACAAAAAATCTATTGTGTAGTTTTGAAAGGGCAATGCAACTTTTCCCATACATTGCTGGCATGTTTTACTTTTTTTCTTTGGCCAGAAATGAAACCTAGGTTATATGATAAAGGACAATACGAGAAATCAATAGCAAAAAGAACTAGGTCTACCAACCACAACCGTACCAAGTTAGAGAGTGTTTAGTAGATTGCTATTGTTTTTTTATCAGGCGTTACTTTTCTTAATTAAAAATACTCCGTGTGACCGTGTGTAATATTTTAAGTTTCCCATTGTTAAATACTACTCGGCACTATAATTATTGTGTCTGCTTAGTGGGCAGTGAAAGAAAGTGATATTATTATTGTTCTGTGATGATTGATAAGATAAACAAAGGTTTTTGTAAAACCAGAAGTAATAGTTATTTAATAAACAGTTTCGGTTTTTATGGTTCTTTCATTTCTTTTTTGTAAGAATATTCCATAGTACAATTTACAAAAGTAACCCAGACCTTTATTATAGTGGAAACGCGTTAAATAGTGTTTCAATAGCGATCATCGCAATACACGCGTACCCACTAATCTCTATCTATCTATTCGATTGAATTATCATTTTTTTTTCGTTTTAATTAGTGATTTCAAACTGCCAATGAGAAAAAAATATGGCAGTAACAACCAACTTGAATCTATTTTATCAATGGAAATATCAAAATATCGCGTATGATTGTATTTTGTTGGAAAAACAGATCAACGCCTGACAAAAATATACTAGCAATACTTCAATATGTATCTTCGTTCGGTTAGGGTTTATGGACCTGGTTCTTTTTGCTATTGATTTCTCGTATTGTCCTTTATCATATAACCTAGGTTTCATTTCTGGCCAAAGAAAAAAAGTAAAACATGCCAATAGTTTGCATACCCCTTTAAGCGACATAGACAAACACGAACTGCAAAATTAATTTATATTGTGTCAATTCTGAATTTTAGCTTAGACGCCATATACTACGCATGACTCCTAAGCATATCACGGTAATACTTATACATACATATCATCAATCAGTCTGTTATCTATCATCAATTAGTGAGGAGTCAAGTTTTAAATACCTCCGTCATTTTTCGACTAAGTTATTGTTTCTTTTATCAAGTCAGGACACATAATTATGATATACCTAAGCAGACCGAAATGTTCCGTATAAAATTTAAACGTCGAGTTAATGTTAGATTAGAAAAAGGTGGGTGAATGTCAGTATTGACACTATGATAATATAGATATAGCTGAGCTCCTAAAACACATCCTATCGTCCAAAGCACAAAAATAACTGTTAAGGGGACGAACATACATATTTTAGATATTATGACTGTACTAACGACATCTCCGACGTCAGGGTCGTAGAACCTCTGCATGAGTTGAGTGACGGTGCTCTTGCCACAGCCGCTGCTGCCCACCAACGCTACTGTCTTTCCTCTATCCACCTACACACAGAATTTACTGTTTACAATTCTGTGGCTACTGAACCTAACTTTAGTGCTGCATGGTTCATGCCGCGTGCTCCGCCAGGGTTGCCCGCGAAATTCAAATTTTCTTACGTTTTTTGCAATTAGCAGGTCAGTGTCAGGTTGTATGTTGATTAAAATATGATTCGCGGTCGTAACAAATATGGGTTTATCAAGTTATAATCATTAAAATCATCAATACAACCCACTAAGTTCATTTTACCCTATTGAATGACTTTTCCGTGAAATAATCATTGATTGGGGTTATATGAACTTCAGAGGGCTGTATTGATGATTTTAATTATTATAGTTCTGTAACGACATACGTGTTGCGGCCGCGAATCATATTTTGTTCAATACATATACAGCCAGATACTGACCGGCAAAAGGCATAAAACGAAAAAAATACTTAATTAAATATGGTCATTCAAATTTTCCTGATTTTTTGCAAATAGTAGCTGTGTTTACGTCGTATGTTGATCATAATGCGATTTGCGAATATAATGATGATACATTTACCTATAAATCACGATCATTAAAATTTAATAATTGCATGAGCTATTACAGATATTTTAAGGATCGTGATTCATTATGTAAACGAGCTATATTTATAATGGCGAATTGCATTTTGAGCAACATACTCGTACGATGTGAAAATATTAATATCCGGGTAGTAATCCAAACAGGGCGGAGGAAAAACACCCAAATACCAATAATTAAACACAAAACGGACACACGAAACACAAACAAGCGCAGGCCCAAGTTGCGGCGACCATCATTTGATGTTGCCAGAATTTGAGAATATGATAAATATACAATAAGAATTTCGACTTCGAAATATAAAAATGTGGTAATTTTGATGAAAAATTTAACAATTATTGTCTGGGAAAATACTGCAAATTAAACTGGAGCACTAAATTAAATTATTTGTTTTTCTTTTTTGCATCAAAGTTGGGATCAGAGACATTCTATCAAAAGTTTCACTGTTAAAAAATGTAGATGGCGACTCTTTCTTCACTGAACTTGTGCCTGCATTGTATAAAAGTCACATGTTGTGTGTTTGGTAGTCATGATCAGTTTCCAAGTAAGAAAGTATCAGTCTAGCCGTTCGCACATCCTCGGGCACACACGAGGAGACGCTTAATGTCTGTGTCGAATTTTATACTTAAAAGCAACAACCATACAGTCTTTTATTTAGTGACAACAAAACTGCGCGAGGATTCTACTGCTTGGTGGAAACTGACCCTTACTATCTATTTCAAGTGCAAGTTTTGTAAACTGATAGGTACGTACTCGTATGTAAGTTTAAATGTGCAAAAGATTTGGTCCTGTTTTGATTTAAAATGAATGACACATGCCAGTATAATATTGTCTCTGGGACAGCAACGCAACAGCTTCCATTACGGTATAAACTTACTTGATACTCATTTAATTAGACATTCAAAAATGATCCTATCAAAGAGTTTAACAGATGTGTACGTGACGAAATTATCTTCTACTCTGTGAGGGCTACGTACCTTGAGGTCCAAACCTCGTAGAACGCGCACGCCCGGCCTGCTTGGATATTTGAACTGAACTTCTTCGAAGCTCGCCTCGCCTTTTGATCTCTATAAACCATGAACACAGACTATAAAAAAATACCTCTTATAGTAATTTGCAAAATTACAAATTAAGTTGGGACTACGGGATACTTGTAACACCTAGAATTGCTTTCATATAGTATTACGTACATAGGTGTTGCATATTCAGCATGAACGCTTAGCTGTGCAGGTAGGGCGTGGTGACAGAACGCTAAAATTATACTATTTAAACGGGCCCATTTTCTGTTTTCAAAAAAGGCCAAATACCAGCGGCGGTTTGTTGAGCCTGAACAAAAACGTCTTAAACAGGCTAATTTTCTTGAAAATAATGTAACTTTTCACAAAATCTGAAAGATCTGATTTTATTATTCTGATATTAGTTAAACATAGTATCATGGTACAAATGCCAAAAAAAACCATGTAAAATCAACTCAAAACTACTTACAAAAGGAGAGACCAACGGCATGACCGGATCATATATCTGCGGCTTGGATTCTAGCAGTGCCACTATCCTAGAAGCCGCACTTACGCCCTTCTCGAACTCTGGTGCGTACGTGAACGCGTTCTGCGCTTGGCCCGACGCCATTTGCAATGATTGCGTAGTTCTGGTAATATCATTAATGACAAACTAAACATTTCTATTACCTAATAACAACATTTCACTTTTAGCACTTGCTAAAAGTGAAATGTTGCTTAACACCAACGAAGAGGTGGAGTTCAAAATTCCTGTGGTGCCATGTACGAAATACAGGGGGATTTTAGACTGCTACAGAATAAAAGAGAACTGTGGGAGAAAGTGAAAAGCCACGTTTTGCGCCTTGTCTACATCTATAGGAAGGGGGAACAATATTTTTGGTCTACTACCAGCTAGTTCATACTTAACCTTTATACAGGTACTCACACTAAGATATTCTGATATTGGACACCCTCAGACACAATGAGGTGTCCGCCATACGTTAGTGCAGTGGCATTGATGAAATTGAAGATGGAGCGCGAGAGTCCGTTGACGAGTCCGCGGCAGTGCGCGGCCCTCTTCGCACACTTGAGTGCTGGTGCCAACTGCCTCACGTACTCCCGGACGAACATCTGCTCCCGGCCCAGGCAAACCACTGTGCGCACGTTGGAAACTGCCTCTACCGCTATCTGACAAACATCATCTTCTATTAACGCTACCTACCTGCGCTCTTAATCACTATGCAGTGGAAATTCTGCTTATACGCAAACAACGTTTAGGGAATCGTCATCGTGGCTACATCTCGGTAGTGGAAGTGCCTAATCAACTCAACTTATTTTAGTCCACTGCTGGAATAAGGCCTGTCCCAAGTTGCGTCACAACACCCGTTTCACTGCATTCGCATCCAGTCTGTCCTTTTACCTTTAAAAAATTGACTAGTATTTGCGCGTAGTAGTTTTAAAGGCACCTTAGTGCTATTTTCTAATGACTTGGCGTTTCCAAAGGATTCTTGTCTGGTGACCTTAATCTGGCGGTATATGACGAAGGCAATGACTGGCAGGAAGGCGAGCGCGACCAGTCCCACGCGGTACTCGTACAGCATCGCCAGTACCAGTGCCAGGCCGATCGAGCCGAAGCCTTGCAAGCATATGCCTATCCGTTGACCTGTCGCCTGAGAACGATAAATGACTACATTAGGATATAAAAAGAGTCTCACTCGAACTGATTGGACACCAGCTTTAGCATAAAGCTGTCAATAGCTTGCTTCATTTGGTTACATCTTCTAGATTTAGAGGAGCTACCTTTAGGAATAGTCAAACTCGCGAATTGACAGTCAAAGATTGATCATAGTAAGGTACTCATCATCATTCTACCAAAGAAATGAAAGATGTTCTCGCTCTGCAGGACAATGAACATGGGCGATCCCCAAGGACAACTGCTGGTCCTGTCCTAAGATCTCGCAGGAATCAGCTGGGTGCCACCATGCAGTTTGTTATTTCACCTCCTGAAAGCCTACCCTAGGTGCGAATTTCTTTGCGCGTTCGTTACTCCGGATTTTTTCAGTTCCATTCACCACTCTTCCTGTTCTCGTACACTTACCCCTTGCACATAAGTGGCCTCTGAAGACAGCTTGGCACAAAGAGCGCCCGTGGAGTTGCCCCGCTCGTCGAAAAACCCTACATGCTGTCGCAGCAAGTGCTCGAACATTAGAGACCGCAGCCTCTCGGTCAGGTGAGCGCCAGACACACCGAATGATATCGCCTGCAGAGTTCATGTTTAGGGAAATCAATGTTAACATCCACGTAGAGAGAGAATTGGGTAGTTGACAACATTTACCAATAATACCAAGACACTTTATTTTAGACCTGAATACCCAATTTTAGCTGATTGGTTGCTTTGAAATAAATTGTAAATTATGGTTGAGTCATTGAGATGAGAAATAAGTAACGTGTCAGGTTGCTAATGTCATGCAAAATCTACCTATGGAGGTTTAGGGGATATGAAGAACAGGCTGTAAAGTTCTTAATCCCCTATAGAAAAGGGATCCCCCGACCAGACGGGTGATGTGTCTGGTGGGCTACTGCCCGACAGCTGTTGTCGGTTTTTATACGGTCTTATGTCTGTCAATAACTTTAATAGCGCGATTTAGAATGTTAGTTCATCATTTGTGTCATTAATGGCGTTGTAGCTCTTTTTGCACTATGTTGCGGTAGTACTAGCTTTAATGTTAGCTATGCCAGCTACAGGGGAATAGCGTTTTGATGGTGTCAACTAGCCTATTATGATACGATGCAACGTGTTCTGTTCTGATATACCAATTGTTGTGGTGATAAGGTTGACTTTCGTTTGCACTGTGTCAATGTATTTTAAAATGAAAGGCGTCAGTTCTCTACGAGGTTTATTGGCAACTAAATCAACATAGATCATGTGTATACTTATAAACATTAAATTGGCGTGAACATGCCGCCCACCAAAGGACTACAATAGTCGTTTAACAAACAATATTAATGAAGTTAAAATGCATGCAAAATAAAGCTAGATACGTTAAACAATCATATCGTCTGGTGCTGAATCGATTGGTAAAGCACACAACTTTGTCACACATCGCTTGGTTATACTGTCGCCGCTCTTTACGCTATACACTCTGGTTAAACCGTCGGGGCCGGGGTGCTTGTCAGTGATGCGTCTCATGGACCATTTTCCCGGCGGAAGATTGTCTTGCTTGATCAGCACTATATCTCCCTTCTTAAAGTCTTCTTCGCGTTTTAACCATTTTGGTCTTTGCTGCAGTCTCGTTAGGTACTCTGTTTGCCATCTCGACCAGAAGTCATTCAATAGTTTTTGCGTATATTGCCAGCGTGTCAGATTACTTATTTTAGCGTCCTTTAGGGTTGGGTTGGAGACAGTGACTGGCGCTTCCATTATCAAAAAATGACCAGGTGTTAGTGCTTGCATGGTGTCGTCGTTCATTGGACATAACGGACGTGAGTTTAGGCATGCTTCTATTTCGCAGAGAACCGTCGTCATCTCTTCAAATGTCAAGTTTGTAGTGAGAACCCTCTTCATGTGGTATTTTATGGATTTTACTCCGGCCTCCCATAGTCCTCCGAAATTAGGTGAATATGCCGGAATAAAATGCCACTGAGTCCCGCCGTTGGCAAGTAATTCAGCAATTTTTCCATCAAATTGCAAACCAGCTTCTTTCCAGGCTTCATACAATTGTTTGTTGGAGCCAACAAAATTTCGTCCTAGGTCGCTCCACAGATTTATGCATTTTCCTCTGCGGCTGCAAAACCTTTTGAAGGCACCTATTAGCTGCTGTACTTAGGTCACCAACCAATTCCAAATGAAGCGCTTTTGTGGCCATGCAAACAAATATGGCTATATAGGCCTTGCTAGTTCTGGCTCCTCTACCCTTACTCATCAATACTTGGAATGGTCCCGCAAAGTCGACACCTGAATTGAGGAATGCTCGTGTTGGTTTCACCCGTACGCTTGTTAAGTCACCCATTACTTGTGTTCTCACTTTAGCATTTAATTTAGCGCATACCAAACAACGATGGGCGTACTGTTTGACCAGCGTCTTTGCTCTCAGTATCCAATACTTGGATCTTAGGTAAGTGAGCAACAACTGTATACCTCCATGCAACGTCTTCGAGTGAGCTTCTGCTATGATAAGATAGGTAAGCTTGCTGTCTCGACTCAGAATGATTGGATGCTTGCATTCATCACTCAACTCTGAGTTCCTGAGCCGGCCGCTCACTTTGAGGACACCATTCTCGTCAAGGTAAGGATTTAATGATTTCAATTTGCTTGTTTTTTTCCCCTTTTCTTACTTTTTAAGCTTTCTATCTCTTCTTTGAATTCTTCCTCTTGTTCTCTTTTTATACAGGTTTGCAGGGAGCGTTGGAGTTCTTCAGTGGTGATTGTACTATCTATGTTTTCTTTTAATTTGTTTTCTTGCAGGAATCTTCGGCAGTAGGTGATTGTTCTTAGTAGTTCGGTCAGTGTATCAAAGTCGTTGAGTTGTGCAGACAATCTATTACTTCCATCGTTGTCGTTTTTCGTTATGTTCAGAGATCGTATGGTGCTTTTCTTTCTCTATAGTTCTATTGGTGTTATGTTTAGTCTAGTGAACTGTATCTTCTGGTGCAATAACCACCGTGATCCGTTCCACCATAGGTCGCAACCTTTCAAGTTCGCTACTAACATACCCCTTGATGCAATATCAGCTGGATTATCGTGAGATTGGACATGGTGCCACTGACTGCAACTTACATTGGTTGTGATCTCGACAACGCGGTTTGCCACAAACGCCTTTCATTTTTTCGGATCTCCATGTAGCCAGGAGATAACAATAGATGAATCGGTCCAAGCATAGATTTGTGTTGCAGGTATCCTCATTGCTTGCCTTACTTGCTTTAGTAGTTTGGATAGAAGCAAAGTTCCACACAGTTCTAGTCGAGGCAATGAAATAGTTTTCAAAGGAGCTACTCTTGTTCTTGCAGCAATGATTGTGCTTTTTACTGTTCCATCAGAGTTTGTGACTCGGCAGTATGTCACAGCACCATAAGCTTGTACAGAAGCATCGCAGAATCCGTGAATTTCTATAGAATCCTTTCCGGAGCTAAACGTTCCCATCCATCTATTTATGTAGATTCCGTTAACATTTTCAAGATCAGATCGTATTGTAGCCAATTTTTCAGCCAGTGTCGTATTCAAGATTTCATCCCAATCAATCCTTTCTTGCCAGAGTTGTTGAATTAAAATCTTCGCCATTACAAGGCAAGGTGCAATCCATCCGAGCGGGTCGAATAACCTTTGAATGTCTTCGCCCGTGATACTGGTTTTCAAATAGTGTAATTTCTCAACTTCACTCAGTGTATTGCATTCATGAATCAATGACACATATAAGTCCTTAAATGTAGGCCATTCTTCGTAGTTACTGGAAAACGGAGGGAGTTGTATATTAGGTAGAAACACTTTTGCCCGTAATTTTCCATCACACGACGTATTGCTGCATAAAGATTGGTCAGTCGTCTTCGAAGTACATGAAGCCAACATATCTCTAAGATCTCCTAACATACATAGGTATAAGTCTTCATGAAGGAGGAATTCTTCATTCACGTAGTACGGAATAACTCCACGTTGTTCCCGAGTTATACTTTTCAACAGGTCATGGTGTGCCTTCTTAAAAGCTACCCAGTATTCTTCAATCGTTTGAATACGAGTTTGTAAATATCCAGGTTTCGATAACCTTTCTTTTGGGCACTTTTTAAGGTTTATTTGAGTCTTCTTGAGTATTGACGCCAAATCTTCTAGTACACTTAACGCTTTATCTGCTTGACTCGTCATTGTTTACGTGCAATAACAAGAATCTTCAAAAATATAGTCTTAAGTTAATAATGTTCAAATCATACACCGATACACTTTGTACGTACACTAATAAACTTTGCACGCACACTAATTGACCAGTTCTAAGAAGTTCGTGCAAAACAACACCGTGTGGTCCCGTGGTGTGGTCCCTTATCTATCAATGGAATGCGGTTCTTTTGTTCTCACGGCGACACTCCGTCAATGCTTAAAGAAGTTTGATCCGGCTCGTATTCGAACATATTTTGTGGTGATAAGGTTGACTTTCGTTTGCACTGTGTCAATGTTTTTTTAAAATTAAAGGCGTCAGTTCTTTACGAGGTTTATTGGCAACTAAATCAACATAGATCATGTGTATACTTATAAACATTAAATTGGCGTGAACACAAATTTAAATAAAGGTAGGAAATTCTTTGGGTAGGAAATCTGATCTTAGGTAATCTTAATCCGTAATCATCACCCTTGAACATTCGATTTCCAATGCTTACAAAGAAAACGGCAGGAACGAATGCACAAGGTTTGGACGCACGCAAATAAACATGCCGAAGACACCATCCAATGACAGGAAATAGTAGCAATCATTGTCTCAGCACATTAGTAGGTAGTATCGCGTATACGTTGGTAGTACTTGTCTGAAATTTATCGTGACTCGTAATAGTTTAAATCATGATCTGGTTTCATATTTTAGAGGCACTATCTGATCCATTGCATTTGTAGGATACAACATGCATGCAATGGCATTACATCAGATTTAAAAATAAACAAATAATTACGTAAGTACTTTGTAAAAATACAAAATGTTAGCATATGAAAGAACGCGGTGACCAAGACTTCATTTCATTACGTATACATTCGGTAAAAAGGTAAATAAACTTACTTCGACCAAATACGAGAGGCCCATTACACATCCGATTAATACGCAGAGTATGGACACATTTTCCACTTTCTCCATTAACTTATTAAGGTCCGGGGTTGACATGGACTGAAAGAAATATAACAAAAATCCAGTTAGACATTTTGCTAACAGTCTTAAGTTATACAGTAGCAGGTACAGCGATCAGCTAGGGCTGGTTTTATGAAATAGGATCATAAATACAGTGCTGATTTCTTGGATCTTGTAGTAAATGCTTTAACATCATAATTCCAGCTTATAACTTTATTTTATGGCAAACAAATAGGCGGTCCATCCGATGGTTAGTGTCGTGGCCGTACCATGTCCAGTGTATCCTACTAAAACTTCAATTTAAAACACAGCAATAATTTATTTTTTGCTTAGAACTTCCTTCGAAGAATTTCTTCACAAAATACCCCACTCCTGATTGATATATTTATTTAAGAGAAATAAATCAAGGCAAGCACTGTTTGCCCAGGTCGGTCTATAGATGGGTTCATTAAATTCTGAGAGACCGAGACCCTCTGTGTCTCAGAACGCCGTTGGCCTCAGCTATCATTTGTGTAGCCAGAAGCTCGAAAGTCCAATAACTAGTCTTACCAAGCGGTACCGTGTTACTCAGTAACTGGCTTTTGGTCAGATAAGTAGACAATCGCTCTAATTATACTCGTATAACTGTTATTCAACTGCATCCAGTGACCCCAACACAGTTGAGAAAATTCTAGGCAGATGAATAATAAAGCAAATAATTCACGAACACCGAACAAATTCCCGAAGACGACAATGAACAGCGGCGTCGCGAAGCCGATGACGATGGAGCACAGCGTCCCCGCCAACACCCACTTCCATTCCTTTGACTTCATGGCAAGCACGCGCCAGAAGGACAGGCGCGGCACTTTGGCTGGATTGTCGTCCTCCAAAGGCTTGAAATCATTAAAATTAGCGAGCGGATTTAGAGCCTATACTACATTAGTAATATAATATTTTCTCGTGTGAACTTATACAGGGTGGAAGGGACGCCGACGCACTAACGCTTACCATCATCATTTTGAAGCTCTGAAAAATGAAAAATTTTTAGGGAGGACATAGAATTTTTCATCTACAAAAAAAAATCTGCCGTTCCATACATTCTGACCGTGTAGGTATTGCAGTTTTCGTAAGAAACAGCAGTTTTTTTTTTGCATCTTTGTGCCTCTCACCCTGTATAAGGTTAGTCAAGTGAGATTTGAGACACAGTTATATCGTTTCACATCAAACAAATTCAACAACAAAAAAAAAATACAAACACAAATACAAATACAAATTCCCAGGCGAAAATTATAATTATGTATACTTATAGGTATATAAATATATTATAATATATAATATATAAATATGTAGAGGCAAATATTATCATCATGTAGACACCTAATTAAAATTATATAGTATACCTACCGCAGCCTGAACTTCGGTAACAGCGTATTCTGATATAGTAGACTCCTCTTTGAGTAGCGCATGATCTGCAATAATACACAATGTATCATCAAATTATTGCCCAACTTTTAGATACATAGAGAGACCAAAAGAAGATACATAGAGAGAGAAAAGTACTCAGGATATACTCGTACATAAAATCATCAAAACTTTTTAAAATCTTCGGCGGACATCTCTAGTGTCGTGTCTGGGAAAACTGCACGGAATTTCGATAACTCGATGTTTAATTCAAAAAGTACGCATCTTTTTCGTGACTAACGCTAAGACACGGTTTGCGATCGATGACGTCATGGGTTCTTTAAATAGAGGCGGTTGTTGAATAAAATGAATGAAAAAAAAATTTTTTGAATAGCTCTTATCAGATATACATTACAACGGGCCGCCATCGCATGATCGCAGGCCGTCTCTGTCTCAAAAACCCATTAATAGGAGACTTCAACCTAAAGCTTAAATTACATTAACTGCCCTAAAATAAGACCAAGGAACCACACCTTCTCTGACCTCAACATTCTCGGGCTCCTGTAAAGTAACCATGTTGAAGTAATGTCCTTTAGCGGCCATGAGCTCCTCGTGAGTACCGGTCTCCACAACCAGGCCGCCATCCATCACGTAGATGAGCCCCACTTTCCTGACAGTGGCCAGTCGGTGGGCTACCACCACTGTCGTACGACCTTCCGCTGCCTGGAAGTTAGCGGACTTTGTTGCAATGGGAGCTAAATTCTGAACCTCAATAATTGTGGTGCGAAAATGCAGCGAGCGACGACGTAGGCGTGACATGGAACTGTGAGCTACGTTTATTTCCGTAAGGAACTAAAAATGCTGTGCTTCGCATGATGAAAATGTTATGTTATTATGAGGGATCATTTTGTACAGCAATTTAAGCTAACTACATTATAGAACTTGAACGGTCCCCACATTGACCACATCACGTTTTTATGTTTTTGTTTTGATGAAGACACGAAGTGACTATCCTAGTTTCGTTTAATAACACCCCAACAATGAAACAAGTATGAAACCGCACAAGGTAACCTACTTTTTTTGCAAACTTTTGGTAATAAATCCAGCTAACCTTATCAAGTGCAAGCTGCACTCTAGCTTCAGATGCGGTGTCGAGTGCGCTGGTGGCCTCATCCAGCAGTAGGAGGCGAGGCTCCCTGACCAGCGCGCGCGCAATCGCGATGCGTTGCTTCTGACCGCCCGACAAAGATGCGCCATGCTCGCCTACCATCGTATCATAGCCCTTTGATGTAACAATAGCATAAGCGTCATAATAAACGAACTTAATTTATGTTTTTCCCTTAGTAAATTTGAGGATCCAAAAATGGATTAAGTCAATTGTGCCAGGTTTTGCCTGCCCCAGGAAAGCGCTTGAACGTCGCTAACGACTAAAACGACAAAGCACTCAGCACGTTTTAAAAGGGAACGCCTGGTAGAATAGGCATCAGCCCTTTGTTATACCTTACCTCTTATTATACCAGGCTTGATCCGGTTACCATCAAACACTCCATGCTCCGTTAGAAAAATTGCTTTCATGGCGCATTCACAGTGCAGGTTACTTTTTGTGGAAGCTCATATTGCAAGATTTTGCGCCTTCTTCTATAATTTTTGCTATCCGTTGCTGCCCACTAACACTTGCACTTGCAAACGCAGCTCCACAAAAAGTAACTTTGCTGTGGATGCAGCTTCATACCTTAGGCAGTTTTGAGATAAAGTAATGAGCATTGGCCTGCTGAGCCGCGGCCTGCACTTCCGCGTCAGTAGCGTCCTCGCGGCCGAAGCGAATATTCTCCCGAACCGTGTTGTTGAACAGTACCGGCTCTTGTCTTACCAGACCGATCTGCGACCGCAGCCATCGAACCGACAGATTGCGTACGTCTATATTGTCCACACACACCTGTTTTTACAAAACTTCTCATTTTATTTATACAAATTTTGTATTAGCTTAGAATTCTAACATGCAGCTCAATGGATATGCTAATCACACTAAATTAGCATTCGCCATCCAGATAAACTTTGAAAAACATGGACTTTGCTTACCGCTGTGTCGTTTACGCAGTAATAAATTCATCATCATTATCACCCAGCCTTTCTCCCATTCTACTTGGGGTAGGCGCAACACATATGAGATCCCTAACGCCTCGACACAATCGAGGCGATCCGGCCAGTACTCGACGACTGGCTCGGGAGGAAGCACGGCTCCCTGACGTTTCGGGCGACGCAGGCGCTCTCGGGGCACGGCTGCTTCGGGAAGTACCTGTGTCGCATAAGCAGGGAGCCGGACGCTCGGTACCATCACTGCGTCCACTGTCTAGAGGACACGGCGCGGCATACGCTGGCCGAATGTGCCGCTTGGGATGAGCCGCGCCGTGCCCTCGTTGCAGAGGTGGGAGGAGACCTGTCACTGCCGACCGTTGTACGCTCGATGGTTGGCAGTGCAGAGTCCTGGGATGCGGTGATGTCCTTCTGCGAAACCGTCATGTCGCAGAAGGAAGCTGCGGAAATGGAGAGGGAGATGACGAGCTCCCGCCCATCCTGCAGCAGACGCACCGGGCGTCGGTAGAGGGCGGATAACGCCCTCTTACGGCCCCCCCAAATATGGTCCAGGGGCGACGGATTCGGGGACATCCGTCGCCCCCCATCACACTGGACCCGAGACGGTGGCGCGTAGTGCTCCACGCGCGCCGCGCGAGGGAACACCGGTGTGGTTTTAGTCAGTACGAGTCTGACAGACCCCTCCGCTCTCCCCAGGGCGGAGGACATCCATTGAGGATTTCCACATCGTGAAAAAAACAAAACAAAAAAAAGGCGCAACACGTTTTTATCTTCCATTCTCCACTGTCAGACGTCACGGCATCATTTACTCCTTTCTCTTTCATATCATTCCTCACGCAAGCCATCCATCCGTAGTATCCGGACGCAGTAATAAATTATTATCCTATCTAAATACTCACACTGCCGCTGACCACATCATAATATCGGGATATCAGTTGTACGATAGTAGATTTTCCACTTCCGGAGTGCCCAACTAGAGCGACAGACTGTCCTCGTTTCACGGTCAAACTGACACCTTTTAGCACCTGTAATGATGTGAAATTGGCTACGAAATAATAATACTATCACCGTCTATGTTACTCCAAAATTCGTCAGAATGGTAACCAATACGAACGTGATTTTAGAAATTCGTTACCAAAAAAAGGATACTATGTGTTCCGGATTTGTTATGCTTAATGATGCGAAAAATCCTTGCTCACATTATTATTTATTTAACTACAGTTGTTCTCAGCTATTGCTTAAAACAATATTACACATGTAGTACTAACAGGCACATTAGGTCTAGACGGATACTGGAACACCACATTCTTCAATTCAATGGTTCCTTCAGCTGCAGTCGGTCTGAACCCGTGGTCTAACAGGGGGTTGATAGTGGGCACATTTTGCAAAACGCTGAATATCTGGGCCCCAGCGCCTCGGGCCAGGCCAAACGACCGAACCAACGAACCCACTACTCCGAAGTTTCCAAGAGCCGTCATTACCCCAAAGAATACCTGAAAAACGCAATATCTTTCAGGTTGTTGCTCTTTTACTTGTCATCGCATCAGTCACCTCCTTTTTTCCATATCATCCTTCACAAAATACATCCATCGTTTCTTTGGTCTTCGTCTACTCTTATGCCCATTTACATTCATACTCAAAAGTTTATTTTTTTATTTTATATTAAATACTACATGGGACAACTTACCGAAAACATAACATCTGCATTATAGTTTTCAGGATCGTGTACTACGAGGTATATTCCGAAGTATAATGACAAGGCATACGAGCAGAAAACGCAAAAAAACAGAGATCCCATTGAGAGTCCTGTAAAAAATTCTGTAAAGCAAAGAATATGCGTTAGTGGCGTAATCTATATTGAAACATCGTTTCCATGATCTGCAAATAATATCTACAATACCTTTCTTCATGTAAATCTTCTTAGCAGCGGCAAGTGGTTCCTTGTATCGTTCTATCTCTTTGCTCTGACCATTAAAGGAGTATACAGTTCGTATGGAGCTCAGTACTTCCTGAGCGATGGCACTAGCTCGACCTGTCTGAAGTGCCTCTTGTTTGTACAGGCGATCTGCTATCTAAGAAAATAATAATATTAGTACAAGTATTCAGAAAGCTAATCTGCTCTGCTTGTCGAACTCTTCATTTTGCATTTATTTGTCTTACAATGTATGTACATAATAATTCGACTATTATAGAAACATAATCGGGCCGCATCCAATAACGACTTAGTTTGACTCCTCAGACATTCATAGAGCATTGAATGTAGGGCTAAGGCAAAGAATAATAACTTAGGGACTCATATGGGCATTGAAGAAGACCGTTCCAAATTCAATAACCTGGTGTAGGTAAATATGGCACTATAGATTTCGAAGAGTTTGGCTTTTTAGAATAGAGCGCCGTCTCTGTGACATCGATGTGTCACGTATACCTATGCCCGGGTACTGTAGGATAAACCACGTACTCGCCCAGTCAAGCCGACCAGCAAGAAGGTGACAGGAGTTGTGGTCAGACACAGGAGCGCCAGTTTCCATCCCTTCAGCATCGCCATTAGGATGCAGCCGATGGCCGTGGTGGTGCTATATACAAACGCCGACACCTTGTCGCCCATGCCTTCTTCTAACTTAATGACGTCACTAGAAAAATTAGCAAAAGACGAATGAATCGATTTTGTGCAGCAAACTGACAGACTTGTGCTACAGATGAATGCTGTTAACAGCTAGTGTTAACCTTCTATGACGTCGGTATATATTCAATGTAGATATTACAATATTTACAATATGAGTACTTGACACATATAATATGCTTACTCGGCCATTTTAGACGCAAAATCTCCAGTTTGATTAAGATCAAAATACGAGAAGTCTTGATTCAGAACTGCTTTTAAATATTCTTCTCTGATTTTATAAACCTGGAAATAGTTTCATCGTAAATAACTACTTAATGTAATGGTAGGTAATCGAAGTAAGCAGTATCACAGTAATCTGTGACAGTAATGTGTGGCAGTACCTAGGTAAGTACTTACTTTAATTACTTGCAATTGTTATTATTGGGATGACAGATTTATTATCCGCAATTATCGTCCTTACTTATTGGATTATTTGGATGAATTAACTCAATTCTGATTATTAATTCGCACATTTACCTGATTTACAGCCGTAATATTCATAAGTGCAGATCCCAAATATGCACAAGTAAACAGCAACACACCTACACAAGAGTACATGATACCAAACTTGTGCATAGTATGTAAAAAGGCTTCGTCATCCTGTGTCTTCGTTTGCACCGTCTTATCGTACGTGATCATGCTTTGAAACACATTCGCAACCAGGGTTATGGCAAATGGCAATGTAATCCCGGCGACAAACGACGCTATGATTGATATAGATATCAAAAATCTATCCGACTTTGATGAATATCTGTACTGGAAATAAATAAGACTATAAGTAGTACAAAAGTTTCGAATGACATACCATTCTAGTGTAGGTATTCTATTTTTAACCCCCCGACCAAAAAAGAGGGAGAGTGGCAAGTTTGAAGTGTTTATCTGTGTATACGAGTAGATGCCATAGCTCCTTAACGGATAAACCGATTTTGATTAAGCTTTTCTCGTTTGAAAAGTGTCTTATTCGAGAGTGTTCCTAGCTATGTTTCAAGAAAACTGCTCATCCATTTGAAGAGTTTATGAAGAGACATAAACAACTTCCAAAAGTCTGATCGATTCGAAATTTGAAATCCTGCCACTTGTCAATGATATTACAAAAGTATAATAACCTGACCTGAGGCGTAGGCATTATCAGGTTCATGCAGGATACCCACCCGCCAGAAGAACTCCTCAGCGGTGTACGGCATCTAAGTACCTTGTGTTTGGGCTTAGGATAGGTACGATGCGTTTTGACCAGCACATGCTAATACAAGCTGGGCGGTTAGGGTCATAATCTACAGGTCACTCTAAATGTAAACATTTTTAAATATAGAAGTTCAATATCTACTTAGTATAAAATTAAAGTATTGTCGTATTGCTTCTCTTTGCATTTCTGCTGAAGCTGATCTGTCATGAAAACTATTAAACAGCTGTTTGATAGAGTCGATGGTAGCGTGTCAAAGCATTAATTACAGTTTATTTTAAAAAACCAACACAAAAGGCTCCAAAAAAGAAAAAAAAAATATCTCAGTTTTTTGTCGGGATTTTTTTAAAATTCTTAATCAATGTTTTATCTACGACTAGAAAAGCAAAATAAAACGACTAAGTACAATAAAAAATAACAGCAAACTTATGAAAAAAAATAGAACAATACCAATGTAAAATATGATATAGACGGCGCAGTGGCTTTTGATTTACTTTCTTTTTTATCGCTGAAATAATATTGAAATATTTATAGGTTAGTTAGGTAAATTAACACATTAGACAAGAAAGGGTAAGTACTTGCTACATTCAAGCTCCCTACTGCACCAAAATTAGTACCTACACATGCGGATAGGTACCTACTGTAGAACTCTAGGCTTGCTTCCGCAGGCAGAGTATTCTAGCTACTAACCTAACTTAAGATTGTTTTCCGTGGAATGAGCTAAGAGCTAGCGAGGAAGTTTGAAAGTCGCGCCTTTTACAGAAAAATTGAAAGGAAGTCGTCTGTCTTGGAATGAACATTTATGAGGAGGGATGACACGCATGTTACTAAAACAATGATGGATATTATTGTTGATGGATGGAGAGGGAGAGGAAGGCCAAAGAAAAGATGGATGGATTGTGAGAGGAGTGATATGAAAGAGAAAGGAAAAATGATGCAGTGACGTCTGACAGGGGAGAATGGAAGAAGAAAACGTGTTGCACCGACCCCAATTAGAATGGGACAAGGGCAGGATGATGATGATGATCTAATAGCTAGCTAGTATGGCGAACGGACCCAATACAATTTTTTTGTAACATCGACTCACAGTTTCACGCTGCCGCTGTCCCTTGTCTCAGTGGCGTTATTACGGTGGCGTACCATTTTCAATCAAATTAATGTTTTTGTTATATTTTATTGTTTCTAACCTATACACATATTTTTATGAATCATTATGACGGCCTAATTACACAGAGCACATTCTTGTTATGTCACAAGACCTTACAAACGTGTTTTTGCAAATAGTACCCAGAGGTTGTACCTTTCAGATGTCATTACGAGATTATGAGTGAAGGATGACGCATTGAAAAGTTACCTACATCAACTTCCTATTGTCACTACGCAAAAAGATTTTAATACTGTTTACTTCGCTAAGCGCTGGTGCGTTTTTACACGACTGCCCAAAAAAGGAATTATGTTTTTGCACAGTTACAGGGTAGCGACATATCACTCGAAACTGGCACAAGGGGTAGCTGAAGCGTAGTAAGGATCGTAGCATTCGTAGCACACTTAAGCCATTGTAATTTATGTAATATTTTCTAAGAATTAGCTGGAATAAATTCTACGACTACCTACCTAAAGTGTACCTACAGCTTATAATATTCCTTAGAGAAATCTATTAATTTCAAAATTCCCGCTTTTCTCCATTATGCACGAATACAGATAACCAAAGTATAGATAGAAAACCTTATTTTATAATTTTATCTATGGATTAAAAACTATCAAATAATTATTAAATTACCACTTAGATATTTTATTAGCAACACTCTTTCTGTATTAGAGCTAGGTCGATGATTTTAACTAAAAAAAATGGGTTTAAAACTAGTTAAAAACAGATTGTAAGTTGGTAATTTAGCAAGTCATAGAGGTATCGTCCAAGGCCTCGTAATATTATCAAATAGATAACCAGTCTGAAGTGCTTATTGGACACATTTTACAAAACCTTGAAAATATGCTTTAAGTCTAGAGAAATAAGGGGCAAAATAATGTTTGTTTCAAAGATAAAACCGGTAAAGTAATATTTCTGCAGTTTCACTCCAAAACATTATTTTTATCGTTTACTTAACAGATTTGTACTATTTAAATCGTGGAAAAAATATTGTGACCTATATTCGTTCACAAAATCACAATGGTCATCGCAAAGAAATACGTTGTTCTGAATCCTTTTGTAGGAGAACCTAAGAAAAGTGACTTCGAAATTGTCGAAGGTCTGCCTGAATTACAAGAAAATGGTAAGTTGTTGGGTACCCACTTGCTACATGTAAGTTTGCCTCATATGCGCTTGTTACCTACTTATTAAATAATTTAATTCTTCCTTGCTTACATCAGTGTTGATCCTTACCAGCGTATGAAACTTGGTACCACCTTCCCTTGTGATATGATTGGCGGCCAAATTGCGAAGTTAGTATTTGTTTGATTAGATATGCTCTTTTATGTCACACCAATGTTTGATGTAATGTCTCAGCCCCACAAACGCTTCGGTTCGATTTCGATTCGATAAGTCGTATGTCTATCTTTTTTGGGAAAGCAAGCGAGATAGATATAATATATGACTTTTCGAATCAAAATCGAATCGAAGAGTTTGTGAATACGGGGCCAGAATTTCAAATCTGGAAGGGTAAGCAGCCCTAAGGGATTGGTGGAGACTTCGGTCATATTCGACCAATAAAAAATTGTGACCAGGATATTAAAAGTCCCTCCCAGTGTTCATTAAATCTTTGTTTACAGAGTGATAGAAAGCAAAAATCCTGAGTACCCAGTGGGATCATGGGTTATGGGACATTTTGGTTGGAGAACCCACACAGTTACGACACCCGAAAATGAGAAATACAGTGGGCAAAAACCGTATCTTCACAAATTACCCGCCTTTGGAGATTTGCCTGTATCATTGGCCCTAGGAGTCTGTGGGAGAGTAGGGTAAGGAATGTAATTTTGTTGAAACTAATCTATAAACTGCAGTTGTTTAACTCTGTGTATTTAATACAGGAACACCGCTTATTTCGGCTTTACCGAGATCTGCCAACCGAAGGCCGGAGAAACAGTGGTAGTGTCAGGTGCGGCGGGTGCAGTGGGCTCGCACGTCGGACAAATTGCTAAGATCCTAGGTAATAAACATATTTTCCCAAATTTTCGTCTCAAACTTGCTTCTTTGAGGAATATTTTCCGATCGCCTGGCGTTGTTCTGGACTTAAAACTGACTGAATGCTTATAGGATGCCGAGTTATTGGATTCGCTGGCACTGACGAGAAATGCGAATGGCTGGTTAAAGAACTATGCCGCCAACTATAAAACGACAGATCTAGCAAAATATCTGAAGGAAACCGCTCCAAAAGGCGTAGATTGCTACTTTGACAATGTTGGCGGGGAAATCAGTAGTACAGTGTTGTCGCAGATGAACCAATACGGCAGAGTCGCGGTCTGTGGAGCCATTGCAAGTTATAATGAAACCGATCCTGAAAAGCGGAAAGGTGAGTTGAACATTATTTTAGACAAGGAAACGAATTTTAAGTTTTGATTATTTTTTTTAAAGACGTATTTATATTTCAGCGACAATGGTTCAAACATTCATCGTCGGCAAACAGCTAAAAATTGAAGGGTTCATGGTGAACAGATATGCCGATCGCACTATTGAAGGTATAAATCAAAACTTGAAATGGGTGAAAGCAGGAAAACTAAAATACAAAGAACATGTTACTGTAGGATTTGAATCAACTGTTGATGCTTTTATAGGATTATTCAAAGGAGACAACATGGGTAAAAGTCTTGTAAAAGTAAAATAATCCAGTAACAAAGCGATTATAAATTTAATATTGTAATTAAAATGTATATTTAACAACTGCATAATCTTATTTACCACACTATTCATCACCTGCGTTTACGCCTTTTTGGAGAAGAAGAGCACTTGGGCACATCCTTTGCATACTTATTTATGAAAAGTTCTTCATATATTAAACTGTTTGCCTCTTGACTTAAATATTTAGATAGTTCTTGATAAAGCTGTCTTTTATGTACATCTTCACTGACTGATGTCTGTGTATGGACATTTTTCTTTTCACATGATGGTGCAACTATTTGTTTTAATTCAACAATTTTTTTGGAGTTTTCTCCTATTTTATTAATCAAATTGTCTTCCATCTTTTTCATTCTAGCTTCTAAGTAAGCAATAGTATAGTCTTGGACACTAGGCAGCTCGGGATCTTTAGCGAGATGAGAACCTACTTGCTGCTGCTTACTTTGTATTATTTTTGTTTTATGTGATAGTTTTCTCTTATCAAAATCTGTTTTATCTGGTTCATCTAACTTATCTAGACAATCTTCAATGATATCTCTTAATTTCATGTTAAATTTTCTTTTTTCTGCTATTGCAGCCGCTCTTTCTGGAGGAATCTTATTCTTTAACAAAGAAGTTTTTAGTGGAATCTTATTAGTTTTATTTATTTCATTAATTCTAGATTTTTCAGAAGCATTATCAGGTAAAACCTCGTTCGAAATTATATTTATTAAATCAGTAGTTACTTCCTGAGGAGAAACATGATCTTTTCTACTATTAATAATATCTATAGGTTCACTTGCGGAATTTTCTAAAATTATGTTATCTTTCGATGTGTCTGTTGCAGTATTAGTTGAAGTCTCTGTAGAACTAGTAATAATCTGCACTTCTGGAATTTCTACTAAGTGATTTGTTTTGACAAACCTTCTCTTATTTGGGAAAGTTAAAACTTTAGTAGGTGAAACTGGTTCAAGTTTTCCAATTAGTGGTACAGGCTCAGATATCTTTTTCTCAGATATAATTCTTATCTTTTTCCTTTCCTTTAACAAATTTCTGCCAGCATTGTTGTCAGAGCAATTTGGTTTATCAAATGACTGATTGCTTAATAGTTTTGGTTCGTCAAATAACTGATTATTTAAGAGTTTTGAATCATCAAATACTTTTACAGCAATTGACTGATCATTTATGAGTTTTGAATCATCAAATGCTTTTACAGCAATTGACTGATCACTTAATAGTTTTGAATCATCCAGTACTTTTGCATCAATAGATTGATCTATAATTTCCTGAATTTTGTCATTTGATTTTGTGCGTTCAAATTCAATTGGCACTTCAGACACATTCAGTACAAGGTTCAGTGAGTTTTGATCTTCTTCTGAACGTGATGTTTCAATTAGTTTACTGATATTTACCGTGTTATCTGGGTTTATTGTAACATTACCTTGAATAACTTTATCTCCTTTTTGAGTATTACTATTTAAAATCCTGCTGGAGTTTCTTAAGCGCTTCTTTCTATTTGTGAGTGGGAGAGGTCGCACCTTTCTAACAGGCCTTCTACAAGGAATAGAGTTTTTTGAAACATTTGGTGTTGCCCCTTGTCCAGAAAGGTGCTTTATAGTAATTTGGTTGGTATCGCTTATCTGGTTCAATGAGTTTAATGAATCCAAGTCCATTAAATCACAGTTTGTTAAGAAGTCTCCATATTTCACTGAAAAGTTTGCTTTTTTATCTACTATTGTCAAATATTCATTTTCAATATCATCAAGGGATATTATGCTGAACACTTTGGACTCCTCTTGATCAGGTTTTGAATCACCTAACTGACTAGAATCACAATAAGGTCCATCTTCTGTGGGTACTGCATCAAATGTAAGTTTGTCTTTCTGAAATGCAAATAATAAAATATATGAGTAAATTGTTATAATTATTTGATTTTATGGCAACATATTACATGTTCTAAAAAGAAAGCAATAAATGTTTTTATTGTCCATAAGACAATAAAATGTTTCTTTAAGCATATTCAAGAGCATGCAGTTAATACTACTGTTTTTTTAAAAAGCAAATACAAATATTAAACAAACCTTAAAGTTCATAAAGTTGTCATCTTTGAAATGATGTTGGCATACAACTCTGTTTTTTAGCTGTGACACTTTCAAATTGAGAAATTCTAATTTGTGCGCATTTGTAAGCCATTGGTGACAACGAACTTTGTCAAACACGGGGTAGTGGAACATATGAGTTTTCCCATCTGTTCGTAAAGAGCAGTTACGGTAAGTGCAGCGGCAACCTCCCATAATACTAGCTGAAACATAAGTAATAAATACTTAGATTATATGAAAATAAAGTATGAATCGAAGGATGCCGGAGGCCTGGCGGTGACACTTTCTTGGACAAATAGAAGTTTATGAATTAGTTGCTATTTGCTAGAAGAATTTGAAGCTACAATGGTATCGTACATACTCTAATGCATATGCCCAATTGAATGCATCCTAAAATAATACCACAGGTTAAATAAACAATGAATTGGTATGTTTGACTAGTTTATAATCTCGTATATCATTACCTATTACTAAAAATGAGGCCACAATACCAGAAAATTGAATGAATGCAACTTTTATGTTGCGACTCAAAATGTAAATATAGTTTTTTTACCAACCTTTAATTTTACAGTTAGAAATAATTAATATGTTAAACCTTATGACCTAAATGTTTAAAGAACACATCGGGACACATTTGTACAAGAAAGCTTAGCTATAAAGTTACAAAACGTAATAAAATAAAAATACACAACATCAAAAGCGATTTCTTTCCAGATAGCCACAGATTACTAATAATTATGTAGTATTAGTAAGCTAGATAAAGCTTGTTTCACTCCGCGACCGTAGACAGTGGACCACAGATTAGGAACGTTTATACCACAGAGTACAGAAATTTTCTACCTCAATAGTTTACCGGTTTACCCCCTTGAACATTAGGGGCACCCATATGGAACCAATAAGTATTAAGTACGAGTCTCAAGATCTAAGAGCATAGTACGCCCAATATTTTAGCTAGAAAAAGACAAATCAGTTCGTTTAATCTTTAAGGCGTGAAAAAGTCCCTTACAGACAAATGATATTTACATATTGATTTATTGGAACTTTTTAGACGAAGCCTTCACGTAGGCACAGGTAATATAATACTACGTACAGACAGATGCCCAATCCCATACAAAGAAATGACACCTCCCTAAGTCTGGCTATTGTGCTGGCTATTTTCCTTCCTCCATTTATTCAACAGATGGCAGTACCAGCGGCTCACTAATTGCCAGAGACAACGCCATCTAGGAGTCGGCCTAGATACTAGGTGGCATCGATGCTAGGTGGCATAGATACTACTAGATGGCGTTGTTTTTCTATAGATTCGCTACATCGCACCGTGTGACCGTGCGTTCAAGGACAAGTCATAACAATACAACAAAAAAAACTTTTTTGCAAAAAAAAAACCGACTGCCAATAAAAAACACAAAAAAAGTGGAAAATAACTTTAATTTCGGAAGTCGGTGACTATTGTTTGTTTCACTGACTTTTTTGCCACCGACTTCCGAAAGTAAAGTTATTTTCCACTTTTTTATTTAGTGTTTTTTATTGGAAGTCGGTTTTTTTTTTGCAAATAAGTTTTTATTTTACCCTTTTTAGTTATCGTATCACACACAAATCCTTGTCAAGTATCAATTTCGCAATTTCTTTTACTTGGATGACATTTTTTCCAGCTGTTTTGATTTCAAAACCAAACTGCTGTACCGATTTTGATGAAATTTCTATGGGACCAATCGGGAAGTAGATCCATTCAGATAAAAGAAGAATTTTTCAAATCGGTTCATAAATGACGGAGATATGAGGTAAAAAACACAAAAAAAAAAAAACATACAACCGAATTGAGAACCTCCTCCTTTTTTTGAAGTCGGTTAAAAATGTCTCGAGTTAGCGATGCCGGAACCGTTTCATTTGTGTGAGTGAGCTCGCAATTTTCACGCTGCGGTGAATGCCTCATCATATATTTTTGAGTATTTCAATGCTAAATGCGCCGCCGGGTAGCCCGCGAAATTCAATTTTTTATTACGTTTTTTCAATTTGCAGGTCAGTGTCAGTGTGTTTAACAAAATATGATTCACAACCGTAATACATATGAATTAACAGAATTATAATAATTGAAATCATCAATACAACCCTCTAAGTTCATTGAATCCCATTGATTAACTATTTCATGAAAAAGTAATTCAATAGGATTAAATGAACTGAGACTCAAAGTATTATTGTGTCCTTTGTCCGTTATTTCATCTTATTTACTTGTTTAAATATTTCTTGATAAAAAAAACATTTAAAAATATTAAAAATAGTGGTCCGCCGGGTCGGGAGCAACAGTCCAAGCTCCCGGTGGTTAGGGCTCCAGAGACAAGACATCTCCATCTCCTCACAATGCGAGGATTAGGTACTGCCTTCTGAATCAGGTCCTTGATCCAGCCGCCAAGCGAGGCTCTCGACTGATGTTCGTCCAGGCTTTTGGCCATCAGGCCATTGGCCGTAAAGACAATCGGCACCATATTAGCAGAGTTCACATTCCACAAGCCGACAACCTCGTGTGCCAAGTCGAGATATTTTATTTGTTTCTCTTTCTCAGCTTTCACGAGGTTCTCGCCATGCGGGATGGTAACATCGACTATCATTACGCGGCGCGCTGTTCGGTTTATTACCATTATATCAGGCTTATTGGCGACAATAGGCCGATCCCTAGTCCAGCGTAACATGGTCTTTCTCGAGAACTGAGTCGGGCACATACTTGTAGACACTGAATTATTATTCTTAAGTAATTCATTTATTTCAGACATACATTATAAATAAAAAGCCATATTTGTTACCTACGGTCGCGAATCATATTTTATTCTACCTACATACAACCTGCAAATTGCAAAAAACGTAAGAAAATAAACTAATGCGCTATCTGCGTAGCTGTCCGAGCCGCCATAGCAGATTTTATTGATTCGAGTAATAACTAATATTAGAGCAGTATGTACTTATTCAAATATTATTACCAATGATCGGAATAGGTAGAGCTAATATGCCTAAAGTTCAAGGAACAGAAACGAAAAGTGGAGACTTCCTTACGACATTTTTTTTTTCGGAATATTTGTTCCGAATGTCGGAACATTACTTATGTACAACTAAAATTAATAAAGGTAAACAACTATCGAATTAATTTACTGTCTCTGTTTCAAAAAAAGTGCACGATTTTTAGGGTTCCGTACCTCAAAAGGAAAAAACGGAACCCTTATAAGATCACTTTGTTGTCCGTCCGTCCGTCCGTCTGTCAAGACCGTTTTTCTCAGGAACGCGTGGAGGTATCAAACTGAAATTTCTATATGATACTTAGTTCTACTGTCCCTGGAAGCTGTAGAAAAATCAACCTTCTAAGTCAACGCAATCAAAAGATACAGCCACTTAGGCCGCAAATTTCCGCAAATTTTCGAAACTCGCACGGGAATCAAAACCTACAGGGTACTTCCCGTGAACTTAGAATCTTGAAATTTTGTACGAAGTCACGTCTTATAGTACAGATATAGGAAAAATTACGAAAACCGTAAATTTTTAGTTTCGTCATATAAAAAAAAGTTATATACCCACAGGTTTGTACGGAACCCTCGGTGCGCGAGTCCAACTCGCACTTGACCGGTTTTTATTGTTTTAAAATAAAGGTAGCGGAAGCTAATTTAATTTTATAAAAATATTTTAATACAGAACGGTCAAGTACCTACTATAGTAAGCGCCAGATAAACGTGGAATAACGGTTATTGACTCACATACATTTATTGACATACTTAATTCCGAAAGCAATAATAATGACATAAAGCTGTCCTGAATCGACATCTATCGTGATCTTTTCCTTTTTTTAGTAATGAAAAACAATTCATAATTTATTGATCGCGTACCTACGCAGAGAAATTAAGGAAACGGCAATGAACTTTATTCCACGTTTATCTGGCGCTTACTATACTACAGTGATCAGTACAAAAACAGCTGATCCAAACGCACCGCGAGCTTTGAGGTCAATGCCCGGAATCGGTCAGCGAGTGTCGAGCGGCCGAGTGCCCGCATTTGTATCATATCATGGCATTTAAGTGCTGTAGGTCGTGAAGTCCAAACATTGGGGCTTTATTCATAGTGTCTACATTTTCTTCGAAATCGTATCAGTGGTTAGCAAAAAGAATGGGACCTCTACTAAGCTCCGTGTAAGAGAACTGCGTGGCCGCGCGGTTCTCCACGTTTCGACCGCGCGGCCATGGTTAAACCTTTACAACTTTCTGAATATTGGATCTACGAATTAGCGACTTTCATTGTTGGTGTTTTACAAATCCCTACGTAATGTTGACGTAGTCGTTTTTAACCGACTTCAAAAAAAGGAGGAGGTTCTCAATTCGGTTGTATGTTTTTTTTTTTGTGTTTGTTACCTCATATCTCCGTCATTTATGGACAGATTTGAAAAAAAATTCTTTTATCTGAATGGATCTACTTTCCGATTGGTCCCATAGAAATTTCATCAAAATCGGTTCAGCAGTTTGGTTTTGAAATCAAAATAGCTGGAAAAAATGTCATCCAAGTAAAAGAAATTGCGAAATTGATACTTGACAAGGATTTGTATGTGATACGATAACTAAAAAGGGTAAAATAAAAACTTTTTTGCAAAAAAAAACCGACTTCCAAAAAAAAGCACTATAAAGTGGAAAATAACTTTACTGTCGGAAGTCGGTGGCAAAAAAGTCAATGAAACAAACAATAGTCACCGACTTCCGACAGTAAAGTTATTTTCCACTTTATAGTGTTTTTTTTTGGAAGTCGGTTTTTTTTTTTGCATGAAAGTTTTTCTTCTACGTCAATGTAGCCGAGAAGTCGAAACGGACTGAATAACTTCTCGGTGTATTGGCTAACGATTTAGGTGTAATAATAAAAAATGTTTATTGTGTTATGCTCGATCCAAATAAGAAGTTTATTTTTGTTGGCCGACTTTTGAAATTAGCCCAAAAATGTATGGAGGCTGGGTGATCTTCATTGTTTCTTATCCACCTTCGCTTTAAATTGTAGGTATGTTACTACCGGCTAATGGCTTACGGTTCAAATACCTATTCATCATATCACCCAGTTTGTTTGCCTTCCCGTGAATTAACCCCATATTAATGACCCTTCAAACAGCACTTTTGAACGTAGGTAGTATAATGATTGAGCATCGAGTTCCAGAATATTATTTTAGTATTTACATTAGAGTCATAGAGTATATAACCACTAGAGAGCTTATAGGCCGAATTCTTCTAAGTACACGACTCACTACCGCGGGCCGGGGGACGAGGAAGAACGCGCGCCTGCAATTGGTCAGTTCAAGGTCAACTTGCATAGGTATGCATATCGTTAGGGCTGATCTATTTGATTAGGGGAAAACAGTCGATATCGATAAAATGGATTTTAACATTATGAAAAATACTCAATTAAAATCGTATATAAATAATGATATTTAATCAAAAACAATCGATTACAAAAAACATGTATCCTGTTATTATTGATTTTTAAAATGAATTAATTTGGTAAATGTTTTTCGAATTCAAGTTTTAGGGTCCTGAACGTATAAATTGCACCTTTTTTTTAAGTCGGTTAAGAGTAGATAGGTATTTTATTGCAGTATTTGAATTGAATAACATTTTTATTAATTAAAATTTTATTATTGTCGATATCAATTTCGGATAGTAAAGGTAACAGCACGGGTTTCTGCTATAAACACACAAAGGGAAAGAAAGGGATAAAAGAATTAGAATTGTCTAATGAAAGAACGAGACATTTCCAAAAGACATCAACGCGGAAATCAAAACGTGTGCTCTTTCACCCAACCACCATTTTAACGAGACCTCTACGGTCGCTCATGATCTGATTAAATCAAAAATAATTTTCTTACTGTTTACTTACCGGTGAAAAGTCATGCCATCCTTTTTGTAACTAGATGTTATTGAATGTTTCCCACATCACTTCACCGCGCATGATGATGATTTTGATGCGTTATAATTGCATAAAAACTTTAAAAAATTGGAATAATTTAGCGTGCACACAGGTCTAATACTTGGTCACAACTAAAATGGTTACTAGTACCGTAGCCTATATGTAGGCGACCTAACACTAATAGTTTTCGAGCATCGGGGCACTGTATGCGCAGTCAAGTGGTTATATAGTCTTTAATTAGAGTGGTTGGATTTTTATGAGACTTTTTTGGTTGCGTTCCTAGAGATGTGGAGAAGAAAGTAAAAAAAAAAAAATTCGCCCCTTGAGACTTATTGTTTTTTTCCTTGATATTTTTTTTGCGTTAATGAATAACTTCAAATTCGACGAATTTATTTTGTGGCCTATTTGTCTGTTGAATTTTGTTCATTGTTGTCGATGAAATGCATATTTCAAATTTTTATTGAAAAATTCCTATTTTCTTCAATTATTTTTATATAATAACTAGCTGTCCCGGCGAACTTCGTACCGCCTAACATTTAATGAATCCTACCCCACCTACCCTACCTACTCTACCCACCCTACCTACCCACCTAACCTACTCTCCTAGTACCTACCACCTACCTACCACCTACCTACCACCTACCTACCACCTACCTACCACCTACCTACCACCTACCTACCACCTACCTACCACCTACCTACCACCTACCTACCACCTACCGACCACCTACCGACCACCTACCTACCACCTACCTACCACCTACCTACCACCTACCTACCACCTACCTACCACCTACCTACCACCTACCTACCACCTACCTACCTACCACCTACCTACCACCTACCTACCACCTACCTACCACCTACCTACCACCTACCTACCACCTACCTACCACCTACCTACCACCTACCTACCACCTACCTACCACCTACCTACCACCTACCTACCACCTACCTACCACCTACCTACCACCTACCTACCACCTACCTACCACCTACCTACCACCTACCTACCACCTACCTACCACCTACCTACCACCTACCTACCACCTACCTACCACCTACCTACCACCTACCTACCACCTACCTACCACCTACCTACCACCTACCTACCACCTACCTACCACCTACCTACCACCTACCTACCACCTACCTACCACCTACCTACCACCTACCTACCACCTACCTACCACCTACCTACCACCTACCTACCACCTACCTACCACCTACCTACCACCTACCTACCACCTACCTACCACCTACCTACCACCTACCTACCACCTACCTACCACCTACCTACCACCTACCTACCACCTACCTACCACCTACCTACCACCTACCTACCACCTACCTACCACCTACCTACCACCTACCTACCACCTACCTACCACCTACCTACCACCTACCTACCACCTACCTACCACCTACCTACCACCTACCTACCACCTACCTACCACCTACCTACCACCTACCTACCACCTACCTACCACCTACCTACCACCTACCTACCACCTACCTACCACCTACCTACCACCTACCTACCACCTACCTACCACCTACCTACCACCTACCTACCACCTACCTACCACCTACCTACCACCTACCTACCACCTACCTACCACCTACCTACCACCTACCTACCACCTACCTACCTACCACCTACCTACCTACCACCTACCTACCTACCACCTACCTACCTACCACCTACCTACCTACCACCTACCTACCTACCACCTACCTACCTACCACCTACCTACCTACCACCTACCTACCACCTACCTACCACCTACCTACCTACCACCTACCTCCAACCTACCACCTATCTACCGACAATTTACGCTTTCGCGACATAGACAATAGTTTATTAACCTTTCTATTAGATCAAAATAAAATTTTCTGAACGCACGCATAAATATTTGACAATCAACAAATATGTCAATCATTTGTCACTACTGACAGTATTTGACAGGATGGACATCAAATGTTTGACAGGTACGAAACCAAGGAACATTTTGGGAAAATGATTTATCTTTCGTAATTTTTTATTCGTCGATTTTTCATTGTTTTTAAGATTTATTCTGCTATTCTAGGCAGAGACAAATACAACAAATCAATAACCATGAAAATTGGTCCAGCAGATCTAGAGTTATAAGTGTTGTAACAAACCCGACTTTGTTTTATATATATAGATTTATAAATGACGATTTTCTGATATTTGCGAATGGATTTTAGTCATTACACTCATGTATGTGGTTTTCTTGAAAATTTTGATGTGAAAAAGTATCAGTTACCAATTACAAAAGAAGTCTAACACCCGTATCTTTACTCAAAGTAATTACTTGAGCTTAAGTAATTACTTGTATATTTTTTTTTATGTAATAGACCAGAATTTAAACGAAGTGAGGCCCGTCAAAGAACGCAAAGCTAAGAATTCTAACTTTTTACAGGTCTAACTTCCAGCAATTACTAAACTGCATATTAAAAATCGCATCTTAAAAAATTAGATTTACTCAAGTAAATACTTTAAGTTGTTTATAGATACGCGTGTTAGTCTTAAAATCCAGTATTTTGAAAAAAATAAGAAAATGGAAAATTTTCAAAATAAATTATAAAAGAAATACAAAAAAGAAAGTCGCGAGCCGCGAAATTTCATTTTTATTTTCTTTCTTCTCCACACCTCTAAGAACTCAACAAAAAAGTCCCATGAAAATCTGACCACTATAAACTTCGTTCCACCTCTTGAGTATTTTTTGTCTATTTGCACTCGACTACACGGTGACTTTTTGTATTGATGCTGTCTTACGTTTTGCAAGCAACGCGCGTTTGTAGGTATGTTGTATGGGTCTCGCGACAGCAGTGATGCAGAAGCGCGTTTACAAAACGCACGTCAGCGTCGTTACGGGATAAACGCAAATGCGTGGCTGGTTTTGGCGACATCCATCTTGCAACAATAGCATTCACAAGATGGCGCTAGACATCCTGTATAGCTGTCTCTTTCCCACACTGGAATAGAACTAAAACATTCCTGCATGGTAGGGCCACTGGTATGTTGAAAACCAGAGTAGGTATAATTATGGAAACCTTTTTAGATAAAGTGCTACTTGCGTTGCTGCGTTGACTGGTAGGTGACACGTACTTTTCACATTACCTATTGATTTCATGCTACCATTTTTCATGTCGCTTATTATATTACTTGCTGAATAATTCATGAGGATTAGTTGGGACCAACTAACTAAACTAATTATAAGTATTAACCTTATTTAAAAATTCAAGCACGTAAATGGGTACAATGTATTAAGTATAATTAGTTGGAAATCAATGAAGTACCTCGACTAAATACCTTGGTGGGTATTTATTGAAAACCTACCAGCCTATAATTTAACTTTATTGTTACCTGTAGCCTGTAGTTAGGGACCTAAACTTTAAGTAACAGCTTAACTTCACTTAGCCGACTGATTATATTGTAGAAAATAACTTTGTATGTTGCTTGCCAAGACAGTGCTGGAAGCCAGTGCTACAGTGCTGGAAGCCAGTGCTGGAAACACACGTGTGAACTCTGATTGCATAGTAGCCATAGAATTAATAGGATAGTAGCCAAATATTCGAATATTCTGAGTATTTCGTTCGTGTTTTAGTACGTATTCGCACCGCTCGCCAATTTGTAAATGGTAAAAAATTGAACCCTCCTCCTGTCTGTCTGTTTGACCGTCCGTATGTCACAGCCATTTTACCCCGAGACTATTGGCACCACAGTTGAAAATTGGAGAGTAGTTGTCTCCTATGTACCGCTGCGCAAAAGTGAGATGAAAATTTGAAAAAATTAATAGGTGTGGCCCTCCAACCTCCATTCATGTAACTCCATCCATGTAATAGATGGCGCTTTAAAAATTATATCGAGGTTTCTTAAATACTTTTTTCTTAAGTCAATGTTTGACGAGATATTTACTTCTTAAGTCGTAAAAATTGTGGCCCCCTCTAATTTCTAAAGTAAGGAAAAATCTGAAATAAATAGAAAAAAGAATTTTCATTGAAAATTGGTTTGAATAAGATTTGATGTTTACTTTTTGAGAGATAGAATCTTTTCGTAAAACTGCAGCAGTACCTAACTTAATTTTTCATTAACGTACAGTGAAATAAAATAAATTTAGTTTTACTGTCCAGTGTAAATAACCTATGAAAGAGCATTAAAAATATTGTTATTATATTGTTTGGGGCATGGAACTCTTTGTGTGCGAGTCCGACTCGCACAAAGAGCCGGCATTTTTTTAAATTGATGTAAAGTTTCGACGGAGGAGTCTAAAAACTCTGAAGTCTAGTCATGTATGGGCACAGAATACATAATATTGGTATGGGTACTGATTATGTACATGGTTTTAGTTTGCGCGTTGATGTCCCTTACACCCTGTACTAACATTAGCCTATGACAGTACCTACAATATGCGGAAATATCTCCAGTTACGTAGGGCGTGACCGAGCGTGACCCTACCCACGTTTTAGTTAATTGAATAAAATGTTTTACTTAGCTATACAAACATAGGCAAACACACATTTTCTTCACTAGTTAAGTATCTAACTTGGCCCGCCGCATTTTCTATTTTTTCTAAATCGTCAATTTCTCCTCATTTATTTATCTATATCTATACGTATAATAAATCTGTAAACGTTTTGTACATTGAAAATATTTAGAAAAAAATAGGAGGGGTGTTAAAGGATAACAAACAGAACCCATTTTTACTATTTTTATCAGTTTGTCTGCAGTCTGTGAGTCTGCGGCTATGTTTGTTTGTTTAAGTATCACGTAAAAATTACAGAAACAATGTGGTTAGTTTCAATGCACAAGTGTTGTGCGTAATTTAGAGAAGGTATTAGTCTTTGTTTCATTGCAATCCGTGCTCTTAATCAAAAGATTAAGATCACGATTGAATTTAAAGTGTTCAAGAAGCAATCATCATCATTACTTAAGATACATGCAACGACATCTATTGAACCAAAATGGTACTAATGAATAAATGTGCTCACAAGATCACTTTTAAATCGACTGCCCCAGTTTTTCAAAAAGTTATGATAACAAAAGGTAGGTACTCCATATGGCGCTGCTTTGAAAATCTACATAATATAGAGTGATTGTTCGATCGCTTTCCATGCATTATATTTTAGCAGTTGAACTCCGTGCTCGATAGATGGCGTTGTGCATTTGACGCCAGTTTCTGAATCGCGGTGTTAAGATTTTCCTCGAATGAACTACGCTCGCGAAAGTGTGTGATCGTAAATTTTGATTGATTAATCTCCTAAATCTATACATAAACAATATTAAAATTGTATTAATTCAAAAAGAGGTTCCGAACTTCCGAAATGGAGCAACAACCTAGTATGTGTGCTACTGTTCAAATGCACAAATATTCCTTTCTTGAAACTTTATTTTTACAAATATTCCGTTTTAGGCTACCATTTGAAGGCTTCTTCAAATAGTAGCCAAATATTATCAGGATATGTTCTTGAGGAGGTTCATTTTGCCCGCATTCTTCAATTGTTTGTAATTTTAGTCATGACAAGCATGAGAACGGCTATTCATATTAGGTTGGGGTAATAGTTATTTGTTATACAAGAGTGCAAAGTTGCTTTTTAACCGCGTGTTAAATTTGATGACCGAGCAAGCGAAGGATTCTAAAATTGAATCACGAGCGCAGCGAGTGATTCAAAATTAGAATCCTGAGCGTTAGCGAGGGAATCAAAAGAGCACGAGGTGAAAAATCTTTGCACTCGAGTGCAACACGTAACTTTTCATTCCACCTCAGCGAGGAAATGACTAAATGCAAAAAAAAAAAACGTTTATAATCACAAGATAGGTACACTTTTATTTCAGTTTAGGTATTAATTACTACATTATGACAGGTAAGTATTACAGAATAATCTTTAAATTATAACAAAATAATACTAAGGTATAATTAAGAAAATTTTAAAGTAACGTTGCTACAGTTATTTAAATTGAGTGTAATATTTTTGTTTGGTACTGTAATATTGGTGTTAGTCACTTGTGTACTGTTTTTCGGTAAACTATCTGTCATACTTAATAGTTGTACCGATTCATCGGATTCCCTTGGCGTGAATGTTGGAGAGAGAGGGAGATGGTTAGGTGTTTCATAACGGCTTATTTTTGATGTAGAAGGGCCAGTCCAAGGATCCGATTGAGGCTCTTTCAGTGTAATGGCTCCTACGATGCCTTCACATATTTTAGACTTATTTTGGATGGATTCCTCTATGTATCCCTCTACAACTGCATTGGACTTCCAGCCTCCGTGGCGCTTAAGGGACAGGAGATCAGCTCCGGAATCAGCCAAAAGTGTGGCTGAAGTTCGTCGGAAACAATGACCCGTGTACAACAGGGGTTCTGGAAGTTCAAGAAATGTTGCTATTTCTCGTGGGATACTGCCAATTTTATTAGTACCCATAGGCTGTCTAACACACTTTCCATTGCGATACTGTAGAAAAAATCGATTGATTGGAGTGTTAGGCGGGCGTAAGGCTTGATATTTCTCAACAATCGTTACGTATTCCTTGCGAATGACGAAGTTGCGGTCTCTTTTTGTCTTTGTATTAGGTAAATTAATTAATAGTAAGTCATCTGAATGTTTCTCAATGTTTTTGACATTAAGTTGTGTTAGTTCATTAGTTCGACATGCTCCGTTTATTCCAATAATAAGAACAACCTGTAACGTAAAGAGTATTGTAGTAGATAAATGAATAAAATTGATATGAACGCATAATTATGCCTATCAACATCTACTAAGTATACTATTTAATTGAGATTAATATACTTAAGTAGATACTGAATGTGCAACTGACTTACTTTTGCCGCCAAATATACGGAATCGGGTGCTTCGTTAAGAAACTTTTCAATATCAGATAGGTACTGTGAAAACCTTCGATTTTTTTGGTTGATGACCAGATGAGGCTCTTTTTAAAAATGCCACTAATTTAGGATAGGTATCGATATGTTTGTCTTTTTTCATCTTTATTGTTGCTTTTAGCATCGAATACGTACTCCATAGAGTGCTTGCTTTCTTGTTCTCGGATAATTCTATAAAATATGCCAGCAAAACGTTTTCTGAGAAAGTTTTGGCTCCTTTTGCTAGTCGCCACGTGTTGAACATATCGTACTGTTTTAAATACTTCTCGCGTGATTGTTGAGGGAGAAAGCTCATTTGCGCATTATTAACAGTTTCAGTCAATTCTGTTGGCGTCAAGCAAACTAACTCGTCGCTAGAATCACTCATTTTAGTTTTTTCATTTGTTTTCAAGTTTCTTGTTTTTAATATAAGGTTTAACAATGACGTGAAAAAATGCCGCGTAAAGAACCGCGTACAAAGCAAATTGAAAAAAGAACACCAAGAAGGTTCCGAGTCTGAGTTTTTAACAAATTAAAAAAAAGTTGTATGATATATTCGGCACCATAGAGGTAGCAGTAAATAAGTTTAATGTTTTTTTTAATTCACAAACTTAGTGCACACGATGTTCTAAATTCAATTTACTTTATCCTCTAGAGAATAAAAACGGCTTTTCCACTCAGATATTGAAGATTAAAAATACTCTTTCCGAGATGGTGGGATGAAAAAGTCTTTTCGCATTATAGTATGTATGAACTTGTTCTAAAATCTCTTTGGCTATACTATTTGTATCTGGCTGGTTTTGGTATCAATGAAAGTTTTTTTAAAGAACATAATTCCAAATTCAAATTAGGAAAATTTGTGATTTTCATTTGTTTCCGTCAAGATGAGTGAATCTAATGAAGAAATTCGGTACATTTTAAAATTTTACTACAAAAAAGGTAAAACCGCAACGCAAGCCGCGAAAAAAAAATTGTATGTTTATGGACCTAGTGTAGTGTCTGTGAGAGTAGCACAGATTTGGTTTAAGCGTTTTCAATCCGGAAATTTTGATGTCAAAGATGCACGTCGTTCTGGTCGCTATTACGGATAAAATGGATGCCATTTTTGAAAAAGTGGAGCAAGATCGGGATATCCGTGGTTACGACGTAGCTGAAGAACTGGGAATTGACCACAAAACAGTTTTGGCGCAATTGAAAAAAACTGGGTACACAAAAAAGCTCGATATTTGGGTACCTCACGAGCTCACTGAAAGAATCCTAATGAACCGTGTAGGTACTCATTTGTGATTCTTTATTACGACGTAATGAAACCGAACCATTTTTGAAGAAGCTGATAACTGGTGATGAAAAGTGGATCACGTACGACAAGAACGTGCGAAAAAGGTCGTGGTCAAAGGCCGGTCAGGCTTCACAGACTGTGGCGAAACCCGGGTTAACTCGCAACAAGGTGATGCTGTGTGTGTGGTGGGATTGGAAGGGCATTATTCATTATGAGCTGTTACCACCAGGCAGGACCATCGATTCTGAACTCTACTGCGAACAACTGATGAGATCAAAGCAAGAAGTTGAGAGAAAGCGGCCGGAATTAATCAACAGAAGGGGCGTGGTTTTTTATCATGATAACGCTAGACCGACCTCACACATATTTAGCCACTCAGAAAAAATTAAGAGAGTTTGGCTGGGAGGTTTTAATGCATCCGCCGTATAGTCCTGACCTTGCACCTTCAGATTTCCACCTGTTTCGGTCTCTTCAGAATTCTTTAGGCAGTGTCAGGTTAACAACGAGAGGACTGCCAAAACCACTTGTCGCGGTATTCTGATCAGAAGTCCCAAAATTTCTATAGCAATGGGATCATGTCCCTACCTACAAGATGGCAAAAAGTTATCGAACAAAATGGTACCTACATACTTTAGTTAAATGTAAATAAACTATATTAAAAAATGTTTTGAATTTTCTTAAAAAATACGAAGAAACTTTTTCCTCAACCTATATTATATTATTATATCAATGTAATAAACGTCCTAGCGGTTTCATTACCGCTCTGTAAATTACGTGGTTGCAAGTACGAGCCCATTATTAATTTCACTTTTTGTGATTTGTTTGAATATTTTTTTGATGCTGTGAGATTTTCAATATTTTTTTTCTGTATTTATCTCGTTTGCCGTTCTATTTTTTTAACAATTTCTCCATAAAGTAATAGGGAAGTATGCAAGAAGACGACATGCCGCGTCCAACCCAAATAAATTGGATAAGGGCAGGAGAATGATGATGATGATTTCTTCAAAATCCAAAAAGTAGTATAGGTAACAGATTCTGATAAGTTCACACGTTCTTGCAGTAGTATAAGTATTTTTCTTTCTCTATTTGCAAATGAGCATCTTTTTTAATTTTTAAGGATATTAACTGTTGGGTTTGGGACCCAGGATAGATCATGTGTTGCATGTTTTGCTTTCGTTCATAAACTTCTTCTTAACGTGCCAATGGCAATCTAAATTGATTCCCCCCCAGAAATTGACTATGAGATCCTTTAATACTTAAAACAAAGATGTAGGTACTAACAGGTTTTAGTTTAAATTAACAGTAATTCAGGTAATTAGTATATTATTTGTAGAGGATATTAGGAACATACTATGACTTCACGTTCCATGTAATATACCCTGACAATGCCAAAAGAATACGCAGTCACGTGAGCGAAGCCGCAGGCACAGCTAGTTTTTGTAATAAAAGGCAACTGCAACGTAAAGCTTGATCGAGAGTAACCTGAGGCACTGGAGATTATAAACTTAACGATGTAGCAGGACCTCAGACCAGGAACGCCTCATTACGAAGAATGTGCCTAAGCCTCTGAGGTAAGGTAACGTACGAGTCAAACACACTGACATACCGGACACCTACGCTGTATACTATACATAAAAATTACTTACGGCTATTACTATTATTTGAACATGCCACTTCATATAGTTCATTAATATAATGTGAACGTTGTTCCATTGATTGATGTTTATGATACTAAAAACGTTTATGTAGAGGTATGTACTTCGCACAGGTCTATCTATCTACATTTACAAATTGAAACAGTTTGATTCTGCCAGTGAGTGTAGTGGGTAGTGAGGCTCTTACAATGATGCAAGTCGGTGATGTTACAAAAAATGGACATTCGATCAGTAAAACGTATACTTCAATGATACCTTTAATATGGATCCTAAAAATATATGCTCTAAATGCTAATGTAGGACCAAAGCGATCTCAGACATACGTTTTCATCAAAACCTTTTGTACTTATTCATTACTTGCAGTTTTGAGTTTATACTGTTTATATTACAAAATAACACATGTTTACTACAGGTTGGATGTTTCCATCAGACTTACAGACATGATACAGGTGATTTCAGATGTTTGCCAATATGCTGTCGACTTATATTTCGTTCATAAATATGGAAGAAACATATGTGAGGAATACTTTAAGCAGTACGATAAAATTGACAACTTTCTCGACACGAGTTGTTACGCTGCATTGAAACGAAAACTTATAAAATTTATTATATTTTATGTAACTATTTGGACTCTGAGTTCCTTTGGCGATTTAGGAGCATGGTTTGTAACCTTTGGATCATTGATACCAGTGATACATGGAATTTCATATGTGTTTCTATTTATTAAAATGCTGACCACATTAGACTTGATAGCTCACGTAATGCATGCTGAAGCTCGACTACGAATGATCAGTAATTTTGTACAAAAATGCTATTCTAGTACAGAACTGTGTCCAGTTGGGCAGTTAACCGATTGTGTACGCAACAAAAACTGGCTGTATCGCGACGAAGAAGGTGCAATACCACATACCACCAAAGAACGTACAATAGACAGCTTCGAGATTAAGCGGATTAGCAAGTGTTACCTTTTGTTAACAGAACAAGTGATGTTCGTCAACAAAATGTATGGGTTTAGGGTAAGCCTTTCTATTCTCCTTAGTGTCTTCCCTCTAATTGAATATCTAGAATATTTACTTAGTTACATTATTATATTCAACTTGAATAACATTCAAACATTGAATTTCTAACCAAATTTCGTTACTAATCGTAGGCACCCATGTTATGGATCATCATGCATAACGGAAATAGGTACCATAAGTTAATCATGTTCGAAACTCATCATTTCGATTTGTGCCTAAGTTCCTAACTAACTTTTTTTTTTCAGATTCTTCTGAACACCTTGAATCTGCTTTTAGATATGGTGAAAGTATTGAATACAGCTATAAGAATCGCCGTTGGATCCCAGGTGAATATTTTAATGACCGCTCTTTGAAAAGTTTTAGCTTAGAAAAAGAAAGACTACTTTGTTTTGAATCAGTTTGGTTTTAGAATTGTTCGGGGTTGGTTTGGTACGTCACAGGTTCCCGGCTGTTCACTTGGCACACGTTTTTTTTGAGGATTGGACTTTGGAGAGCGTTGCCTCTTTGTAACTCTTACGTGTTTGAGTCCATGTCTGAAATGCCATGTGTCGTAAGGCCGCTGGGTACTATCCCTTGACTGATTGAACGTATCGTATATTCGGCGGTTAGACCGCGTTCGATCCCTTTATTCAAAGTATTATAAATTTTGCCATGGTTTTGTTTCTCATAGGTCACCAAGAAGTCTTTCTATAGTGAGGTACCTAACGCAACTATTATTATTCCCTGCAGCGAACCGTTTATCATGGCGGGAATTACAATTATTTACCAGGAATAACCGGCCTAATGCGTTTTTTGACGTGCGCCTCCATTTTAATATCTATGGTGTACCAATGTGAGCAAGCATATCAACAGAGAGAGCAGGTCATGAACGTTATCGACCATCTTTTAGTAAACAAAAATCCTGGTAAGCGTTAAAGAAATTCATAACAACTTTCATTTAGGCTTTGTCCGTTACGAAACAGGCTTGTGAATTTAGCTGAGTTTACTACTGACCCCTGTAATCAAGTCAAATAAAAGTAGCTGTTTGGGGGCCGGGGCACTGGGGGCTACACTAAGTTAGCCCATCCCGCATTTTTCAAATCAATTATTTGAATGGCTGGTGCAAACTTTTAACCAACATTCCCTTTTTAACTTTTAGTTTGTTCAGTCCATCCAGTCTGTCTGGACGCTATCAGCGATAAGACCGCCGTTGTACCCATACAATTAGAGCATAGTGTAATAAATTATTCTGGTGTACCTACAATACAGTATATTCTATCTTTCTATTTTATTCCTAATACAGAGGTGCAATAAATGCTAAAAATATGAAAATTAGAAGCTGGACTAACTACCTTATGACTTGGGAGACGCACTACGGTAGCGTGCTTCTTTATTAACATAAGTACTTTTCTCAACAGGCGAGGATCTACGAACGGAGATAGTGGATTTGCGGACGTTACTACAAGATCGGCCCATAACTTTCAAAATGGAAAATTTCGTCACACTGAATTACCCACTTTTGGTTTCTATTGCTTCTGTAGTAGTAACATACACAATAATATTGTTACAGAGTTTGGACTGAAAGCCTACTCTAATTATAGATATTTTAATAGTTGAAGTTTGTCGACCCTACATTCACCACGGAAACTGGAGCTTTCAGTAGGTATATCGTATTATATATATTGCTCGACCGAACCATCATCAGCTTCGGCTTCGCCTTCAGCCACCTTGAGCCAAAAAACCACCTTCGGCTTCGGTCAAAACGCGATGAAAGTGGCGATACGCACGTCAGGGGTTGCCTGGTTATTATAATTATCGCGCTAAGAGGAAAGGCTAGCGGCGTTTAGCTCCTAAAAACTTTTTTAGTGCTTACGAGCGTTTACGCTTAGCGCGGAACGTCAAGTTTAGGTAATTGTTTGCAAATTTCACTCACACAGGAGCGTGCGTAACTGTGTGCGTAGAGTTGCCGCGTTCGCTCTCTTTATAGTTAGACTAACCAACTTTGATCCGTTCGCTTTAGAGCAATAACAATTTATATTATAATTATAGCAAAATTCAATTCGAAGTTAAATCCAACTTCAATTTATTGGTATTCTCATAATTATATTATATTTAAATGAAATATTATTTTGCCTTTACAACTTTTCTTATCTGAAATCCTCTACAGCCAAAATCAAGTTATTTAGGAGAAAAATAATATTAATAATTTTACCTACTGAAGTGTTGGTAATTAGTTCTATTTTGTTGTAGATAGCTTTTTCATTTTAAGCTCAGGATGAGAAGGTGGGTAATTAAATAAAGATTTATCATGGTTATGTTTAGTAAATCATTTAATATAAAAAAGCTGTATAAATTATAAAATAGTTTCCCTCAATTGCATTGATCGGCTCTTTCTGGGATCAATTATTTCGGGAAGAGCGCAAACATAATAAATTTTTGTTAAACGAGGAATCATTTTTTCTTTCCAAAATTGATCGTCTTTGTAAATTTTTAGAAATTTAATGGAAATTCAGGACCAGTGTACACCGCAAACAAACACACATTTTTGTTTGCAATATTTAGTTGGACCTGAACTTGGTAATACCAGTCATGGTTAACATTAAAAATTACGTTATCGCTATCAAATAAAAAAAATTTCAATATTGTTTTGTTAAAAAAAAAAATTAAAACAAAAAGTATCAATACGTCCTAGTCGCGCTAAAAACTCGTCAAACTTTAATGCAATTTTACGCAGCACGCGGTGACGGGAGCGACACACAATCCTACCTCTGAAAGGCCTCGGCCGGCACTGAGCGCTGGTGCGATTCCGCGCCGATTATATAGTAGTACTAAATAATTCATAGTAAAATAAACATATAAGTTATTAAAACAAAAAATGTACCATATTTTAGAACGTAAATGTCTCCATTTACTAGGTCTAAAAAAAAACAAAAATACCTTTGATTTCATCCTAAACTAACACGTTTAATAACTCGAAAAGTGGCTAAAAATGACACTTTTGAGTATACTTTTCTTGAATGAAAACTTACAGTAATTACGTTTTTTTTTCAGCCATGCACTAGTAAATGTTATTGTTTTTTTTAATAGTAATATTGTTATAAGTTTGTCGTTTATGGTTTTACCATTATCTAGCATCTGCGTAGACCATCGACCGCTAGTTTTAAAAAGGGTTTGAATAAAAACTGTTCTAATGAGGAAACTATACAATCATTTGAAAATATTTTTCAGCCATGCACTAGATTATGAAATCCTCAATAATTTGACGTCAATATCTTATCTACGAATTAAATAGATTATCGTTTTATTGTCCGTCGGAAATCATCAATTTTGACTCCAGCGTGGTTCTTACGGATGAACGCTCTTACTAGGGCAAATAAATTTAATGTTTTGTATGTAAAAAATCATTATAATGTTTATTGTTTGTTTGTTTATTGTTTTTCTTTTAGCTAATATTGAATTTAATTTCTTAAAAAATATATATAAGAAAAAGGTTAAAGGTTTATAAAACCTTCGGATACGGCCAGAAATCGACCTTCGGTCGGATTGCATTAAGTTTAAGTAACTGTGTATTATTTGAAAAGAATGCCAAGAGAGTGTACTTCAGTTAGAGTTTATTGTGCGACCTTTGTAAGTCAGGATCAAAATAGGTAGAGTTTATTTGCCTAAACTTCATAGAAATAAGTTACATGTGGATAGTACATCCCTATAAAATAAAGCATAAAATAAAATAAAGAGTAAGAATACAAATAGGTTTTGTTTTTTCTTTCGACCACAACCAAGCCTTTATGGGTAACCTCCTTTTAGTGCATAATACATGTTTAATTTATCCACAATCCCTGTGAGATATTTCATGGGTAAAATGGTCCTTATCTTCGAGTGTTGCTAAACATTCGTTCAACAACATATAAATTATACATTCCTGGATTCGTTATGAGTTTACCTGTTTATTGGTATAAATATAAGGAATTAAAACTGACCTGGCCTCACAGTGACGTGTTATGTTTTCATTTTGATAATAAAAAAAAATACCACCCAATTGTGACCTACTAGTTATGAGCCTACGGGTGCACACATGACATTTCTTCATTTTGTTCTTATGTGCACCCGTAAGCTCATAACGACACTCGAAGGGTTAGAATAATAGACCCGATCACCAAATTAAACGAAAATCTACTTTTTTTACAATGTATTCAATTTTGTTTAAATACTGAACACAAGCCAGTATATTTAGTGGTAACTTATTCAAAAAGTATCACTAAAATAAACATTATTCAAAAAATAATAATCTTGTTTCTAATCAACATTTACCTATCATAATTATGTAACATATAGGTAGTCTTATATGTAGTATATCTATTTAATACATGTAAACAATACTTATAATTTATAATATTATTATTTACTCTCTATTTCTTTATGGATGTAGTAATTAAACATCAGTTCTTGAACAAAGATTACTGATTCGTAAAATGAATCGCAAGTGTCAATGTAGCAAGTGAATTTTAAAGCTAATTTAGATGTTGAATTTAATTAACTTCAGCACTTCTTCTGGTTACCCAGCAGAAACCAAGTTACGCTGAGCCAGATTTTTCTAGTTCAATAAGTTTACTCTTACGGTCTACACCACTGTTATATCCACCTTTAGATCCAGATGCAATGAGCCTGTGGCATGGCACCACTAAAAGTAATGAATTAGCTCCACAGGCAGCGCCCACAGCTCGAGAATGACTTGATGGACGGCCTAAAGCTTGAGCTAAATCGCCATAGGTTTGAGTAGATCCATATGGTAGTTCCAAGAGTTTGTCCCATACCTCCTGCAAGTTCCAAACGTGTGGTGGGTAGTTTAAAATATAATATAGTAGTAGTACTTACCATGTTAACATCTCTGGACAAGGACAGTTAACTTGTAGATATATTCCTGTATGATTTACTTGTGTATCGTATATTTATCGTATACGGTGATAGCCAGGTGTGAGATTAGAAACTGAAACTTTAATTTAAAATTTAAATAGATTGCCATTTATCTTACCTTTTGAAAATCGGAACCGAAAGTTTTTATAGGCACTGTGAATTTCTTCAATTTACCGCCAAAGTAATCTAAAAGTTCCTTTTTGAATTTTCTAAGCATCTTATTTTCACTTTCGATGAATTTGCATGATAGCTCTTTCGCAAGTGTTTCAAAACTTTTTTCGAAGTTTTTAGAATCCTCGAAAGTTACGATGTACAAAAAGTCATCATCTGCTGCAGTAATAGCTTTACCCACGGGACATTCATAGGTATAGACATAAACGGCGGCCCTACAGTTATTTGAAAACTTCGCAACTATTTTCGAAAGAGACATTTTAAATTGTTTCTGGTAAACAAAACAATGAAATGAAATGAATATTTTAAGGCTGGTAGGGATGACAAATCGGGCCAAAAATGTTTTTTTTTTAAATCGATATCTCGTACTGAATCGATCCAGTGAATCGATATTTCAGTCGCGAAAATCGATATTAATGACAAAAGCCATAAAAATCACATTTAGTTGAATGTATTCAAACACATAAAAAGAAATTTAAAAAAAAAACGCTTAATTACTCAAGTTACTCGCGAGATGGCTGTGCTCCGAGTTTCCTCCACTTCTTTTTAATACATAAATGAAAGTTACGATTACAATCTTTGATTTATTTTCTATTATTTAATATATATATATATATCTTTGATTATTATATTATATATCTTTGATTGGCCGACTCTCGTAATATACCGTAAATAGCGAAATAAATATTGAGTTATGTGTGTTGCTGTTGTTTGTAAAAGAAAATCAGGGCTTAACCGAAAAATATAAACATTATTTATATTAGGCACTTGTGCACCTGAAGTAAGATCCGATACTTTACTGGATAGAACAGAAAAACTCTATTTATCATCACGTTACTCAAGAGCCATGAAATATAAGTATAGTGAGGTCATCTGTACCTTGCCAACGCCTTTTTTCAATTGCCGGCAACATCGCAAGTGATGAGCGGAACCGCTTGGATCCCAGCAGACAGTTATTTTTAAAAAGCTTAGACATTATGTATTAGGAACTAGCTATATATTTTCTAAACTTTTTAATGTAGAAAATAAATTTAGGAAATAAACGTCTTGTTTTTACATAATATATAATTAAAATGGCAATGAATTGATGATTGATGGATGAATTTTAAAAGATGGTGTTCAATTTAGTTCACTCTTTTTATCACCTTTCTATTAATGTTAATAAGTCAATGTTTTTGATTCGTTCATCTAATTTAAGATATAATTTTTTCTATTGCCTTCGTATATTAATTTTCTACCGACTGTACTTCGAGTGACGAATTGAAGAAGTGTCGAATCAGTGAAAATGTCGAGTTAAGGACGGTGTCGACTTGACGCAACTGTCGAATTCACTCAAGTGTCCAATCAGCGAAAGTGACGAATCACCGATACTGTCGAATTAACTAAAGTGACCAGTGAGGGAAAATGTTTTGTAGACTCGATTTTTTTGAGAAACGAATCATCAGATTGCGATTCGTATCGATTTAAAAATCGATCTATTTCGAGAAGAATCGTCATCCCTAAAGTCTGGAAGTTTGACGTTTCCCCGCTTCTTTAGACGTTAGTCTATGGCTTTGCTTTTTTTTATTATTTTTGAATTGGTCGAATCCATGTCTACCTGTATGATTGTACGATTTCGGGGATATTTGGTAGAGCTAGACCAAAATGAGTAGATGATTTTAAAAAACCTCTTGAGTGGAATTTTATTTTATAGGGAGCGAGCAAGAAAGTGTTATGGAAAAATGCATGTTTTTATAAGTCGGCAGTAAACTGTTTGACTACAAGGGGTCATTTCACGTGAAGCGGACAGCGAAAGAAAAGTAAGGTTCTGAAATTCGTTCATATTGGGCATATTTGTACTGTAGCATATTTGTACTTTTTTTATTTGGGTTTTTGTTGTTAAGATATCGGGTTCTATAGAATTCACCTGATTGACGGAAGGCTTTCATAAAAACTTTATTTTCATATTTAAGTAAATTATATTAGGTATAAATAACTTCAACCGTTTTAATTTTATTTTTTATTTTTTCAAAAAAAAAACTCAAATAAAAAAATATTACGTGTAGACGTTCATATCCCCGAGAAGTACAAATATGCCCAAAATGAACGAAATTTAGAACCTCACTTTTTTTCACTGTCCGCTTCACGTGTAATGCCCCAAAATCCACATAGTTGAAGTGCGGCAAAGCGATAAGAAAATGATTGATTCTGCCACCAAGAAAGGATTTACTATCCAGAATAAATTTAGATTGATAGCGCACTCATTTATTTGGTCATTTAGTTAAGCTTTACAAAACTTAATTATTTGACCTTTACAACAGCTTTTCCTGTATTTTCTCCCCTTAGCATGCCCACAAGAGCATCCACCATATTATCAAAACCATGATATATTTTCTGTTGATATTTTAATTTTCCTTCGCCAAGCCATTTCAGGTTTGCTTCAACTCCTTCATTCCAACGATCTGTCCAGCGGTTTACTAGAAAGCCTTCCATTTTCAGTTCTTTCAAAACCATTGCAGGTTGCAGAATCGAGACTGAAACATTATTTCAAACATATGTTTCATAATGTCTATTATACGTACCAAAAAATAAGAAATAGTAAACAGATTCAGATTAATCAGTCAAAGTGTTTGTAAAGGAAATTGTTAAAAACCTTTTGGTAGTTTGGGCTCGTTGTATGATGATATGGAACCGCAAACGCCTACCCTTCCATATTTGTTCATATAATTGATTATAGTTGAGCTTATTTCGCCACCCACCTGCGAAAATAAATATTTTTTATCGAAATCAATGGATAAAATAAATTATACAATAATGCACTTACGTTATCAAAATAGCAATCAACTCTCTGAGGACAGCCATCTTTGAGGGCAGCTCTGATATCAACGGTTTTGTAGTTAAAAGCGCGATCAAAGCCTAACTCTTTCTCCAAATATTCACACTTTTCGTCAGTCCCAGCAAAACCAACAACACGGCATCCTAGTAAAAGTCAAGTAAACATTTACAATTATCGAAACATTAATTCAGACCCTCCTATTAGACTAAAACAATGGAGAAGGTCAAGGTAGCAATGGAACTATTGGAGCTGGCATGGCTAGTAGTAATGTAATTTTATGTTTCAAAACATCTACGAATAATGAGGTCACTCGTTTGTCAGATTGGGAACTAGTTATACGCACACGCCATCTACAATGAGCTTTCAAAATCAAAACTCATTTATTCAAACAAGGCTGAAAAATAATCAACACTTTTTGAACGTCAAAATATACAAGAGACATGCCCCCAAAACAACCGCCCTTCGCCCTTCGCGCTTTGACAGACTTCCCATTTTATATAATTCAAAGACGAAAGTTGCGTTGCTACTTCTTCGGGGAATCCAGGATTCCAAATTTATGAGTTCGGCAAAAATTCAGCGACGTCGAATGCTACGTTGTCTTACCTAAAATTTTGCCGATTTGCCCAACATGTGATCCCACTGCGCCAGCCGCACCAGTTATTACAATAGTTTCACCAGGTTTAGGTTGGCATATCTCTTTTAAACCAAAATAAGCGGTGTTTCTGAAACACAAATTCTTGCGTTAATACATTCTAATATTGCAAAAGAAGGTAGCTATGTCTGCTAGCTTTTCAATTCTAAACAACTGAATCAATCGTTATAAATTTTGACAGCCTGGGATAAAGAGTTGGACACAATACTTAATTAAAAAATACAGGCGGAAGTATATTTCTGGCAAAAGCTAATAGTTTATAAATCTTATTTCTAAATTAGAAAGGAATTGAACAATTCTAACCCTGGCATTCCAAGAACTCCTAAAGCAAGAGAGACAGGATGCGAGCCCAAATCAGGCACAAGTGTAACAGGTAACAAACCAGCCTGATTATTGGCAGTATCAGGATTTAAAATAGTATGTGTGCGCCAACCGAAAGATCCAGTTAAGTATTTTCCCACGGGATAATTTTTGTTCCGACTCGATATGATCCTGAAAACATAGGTAAACATAGGCATAAAAAAAATTGCTAAATATATTATTTTTACGAAAGAATATTTCAGTAAAACTAACTTTGCTACTTGTCCTCCGATCATATCAGTGGGCAATTTATATCCTATCATATAAGCCCTCATGTATGGGTCAACACTAAGATATTCAGCTTCAGTCAAAACTTCTGAAAATGTATCAAGAAATCAAAATTGGCAACAAAGCATAATATAGGGCAGTTAACTTTGGCAACGAATGCATTGACATACGACGGGATTTACACAAACAAGCTATAATTTTATTAGTAGAGCACCTCCATCTTTCAACTCCGGAAGTTCCTCTTCGACGATTTTAAAATCAGTTTTCTTTGGTTCACCTTGAAAATACTTTGTCAGTACATATTTTTGCGCTTTTACTTTACCAGTAACTCCTGAATACATTCGTTTGGCAAAATTAAAAGATGGGAGTAGTTTAACCATTTTTTCTATGGTGTAGGTACACGTGACTCTTGAAAAGCTGATGAAATCTGTGAATAAAAAACATACTTTAAAAATCTAAAGAAATTAAAAGGATCTAAAATGGACACTTTAAGCAATTCCTCGAAAACCGATTCATTTCCCGATTTCCCAGAAGATCATGCAATTCTTCTAATATTCGTAAAATGGTGACACATAATTGTAAAAAATAAAGACCGAGTTTTTATTGATTTAATAAGTTTTTTTGGAAGTATTTCAGTGAATTAAACATTATTTCATTAGAAGACAATAAAGTCACAGTTAAAATACTGCAAATAAGCCGTTAGGATGGGAATTCGAAATGATAAAGATTGACTTTTTAGCCTGGCAACATGCGCAAAGTTGTCTCATGGAGATGTTTTTTAGTTTTTGATGTACATTCATTGTCATTAATGGGTACCTATGTATTTCTATTATAATTCTGTAGTAGAACACCGTCCCCCACCGTCGCGTCGCTCTGTGGTGACCTACACCTACCATGATAAACTAGTAATCCGAAGCCTGAAGCATTGTTTTCGGTCTATGGCAATAGGTTCGTCTTCTATTAAAATAATGTAGGCGGTACTTACAAATGCAACTTACATTATGTAGGCGCAAAAATACCAGTCAAATTAAAGAAAAAGAAGAGATTAAATTTTATCATTTATTTACTATGATTATACTACACTTATTCCGTTCTTCAAGATTATTGCACGTAGCTAGTTGGATGTTTGGTCAGTGGGTCATCTTAGGGGCGGATTTACATACAAAATGATTGCCTGTTTTTCCCTCTCGTAGTAGTTACATTCAATAAATTCCGGCTGTCGATTTATCCTGACCGATCTCAGTCGACAGTTTTCTTGTTACTCATCGTCTCATCGATTTCGGTTGGGATGTCCCATCAATGGCAAATCCCATGGAAATGTAATCAACAAGCACCAAACAAAAATCCAAATGGTAAATCGTAGTTCGTTAATGAAAGACAAGTTGTTGTTCAGTAACAGAATGAATAGGCCGTCCAAGTCTAAAACAAAGATTTCAGTTGAAAACTCAATCGTTAGAGATGAAACAGCAAATTATTTCCTGGCATAATAATTCCTAGTTACCAATTGACATGGGAATGACTTGTGTATTGCTAAGGGAACGTTCCCGGACAATCTCAAGAAAATTATAATAAAGCCTTTATATAAAAAAGATGACAAAACAGATTTAATAAATTACAGACTCCTAGCAAAAATTCCTATATTTTCGAAAAATTTTGAGAAAGTTATCTGCAACTTTATATTTATTTGTTGGAAAATATGATTTATTTTGCAAGGAACAAAAGGGGTTCCTTAAAAATACAACGATTAACATGGCTCTATTTGACCTATTCGATAGTGTAATGTCATCTGTAGACAGGAGAAATCCAGTCTGTGCAATCTACACTGATATGAACATTTTGCTACAGAAATTACACAGTTATGGTATAAGAGGGAACATACTACAGTTAGTAGAATCATACTTAAGGCTTCAGTGCACAGAAATCTCAAGAATTTGTCCAAAAACTAAATTAGTATCCGTTTATGTATCAAAACCAAGGTATGTAAAATATGGTGTCCCACAAGGTAGCGTACTGGGGCCGCCACTTTTCCTAATATATATAAACGATCTTCCAAAAGTGACTGCTAACAGAATGATTCTCTTAGCAGTGCAGCTGTAATAAAGTGTACAAACCAAAATAGTTATGAGCATGACATTATTACTTGTTCACGGGATATTATAAATTGGTTACATAATAATAATTTAGTTATAAACCTGAGTAAGACAAAAGTTATGCACTTTCATTAACGCAACAAACACCCAGACGTAGGTAAGACCAAGGTACCTATTAAAAAGCTATTGAAGAAGCAAATGCGGCTAAGTTCTTAGGTATATTGATCGACAATAAACTCTCATTGTCTTCTTTATCGTGTGGTTAGTGTCTAACCTGGTGTCAGAGTTTTTATGCCGCCCATGGGCCTCTGACTACACAAACTCTCATGGAAACCTCATATTGAAGAATTATGTAAGAGACTTAGTAAATCCGCATATGATCTCTTTCAAAAAATGTTAACAGTCAAGCTCTTTTAATAGCGTACTATGGTTTGGTTGACTCCGTTTTACGATAATATATGGTAACAGCTTTGTTTGTGAAAAATAATCCAGACCTATTTCGGAAATTGTCAACAATCAGGAAAAATCCAATACGGTCTCAGTATGTCAATGAAGTGTGTCAAGTGAAATGTAAAACCGCAATGATGCAAAAAAGTTTTTTTGGTATTGCCCCACGCATTTATAATAATAATAAAGTACCTTATGATCTTAAAAATATGACTGTATTAAAATTTAAAAAGACGCGTCACTGACTAATTGACATACTTGCTGTTTCATTTGACATTGTTATTTCATTATAATAACATCAATTATTGATGTTATTTCTATCTGACATTTTTATAATTTTTCATGTCAATAATTATTATTTTATTTTTTTAAGTTGAAAGTTAATGTTGTTCTATTTGACATTTATCTTAGTTGACATTATCGTTCTATTTGACATTTGTTTCCATTTGACATTACTATTAATATTTTTGCATAGTGATTTTTCATGACAATATTTTTGTCTGATTTTAATTTGATGTTTGCAAATGAATAAATTATTAAGATTATTTATTTATTTTATGATAGGTAGTTTCACAGCTGACAGTACATAAACATAAAATGATTATACTAAAACATTACGCCAATTACGAAGTACTCAGAAAAATAAATGAATAAAATATATGAATGAGTAGACAATAATGTTTTTTAATCATTTGCAGAATCTGTGGTTTTATGGTTTACAGAAAAGAGTATTATTCAAGTTGAAAATGTCTATTAAAGAAAAACCCACGTGGAACATTTAAAACCCATAGATACGTTTTATTCGCCATTGCTTATTATACATGCACTTAAGGCCAGTTACTTTGCGTGTAAATTCGATAAATTATTGGACTCTTTTTTTATGTAACCTCTAATATTTAGATGTTATTTTCTTGTCCCAGCTATTTTATCACCTTTGTCCATTTCTTAAAGCCCAAAATGTATCATTATTTCAATATTTCTTTACAAAATCATTAAAATGAATTGTAAGATTTTGCTCTTGACAATCTTTTTAGGAATCTGCTTATTGACAGCAAAGCAATTCATAATAATATGTGGACTATTTTACGAATCTCCATTCAATACTGTCAAACCAGCGTTTCACAGATGAATTGCGTGATATGAATTGTACGCAGCTAATATTATGAATTGTCAATTTGTGACCATTTTACGAATTGTAACGTGTTCATTTTATTATCCTAATATGATTCTGTCAAAGTGGCCATTTTAGACCCGCAGATCAAGCTTTACATTTTTCTACATCTTTGCCCAACCGCAAATATACCGGGACGACCATCGATAACACAGACTAACAAGAAAATTACATGAATCGACTAATGTCAAAGATTTTTAGTCGAGCGAAAGGAACGAATGAAACATGAAGATAGCTTTGAATGAAATGAAATAAATACATATACAAATACAAAATGGCCTACGTATTGTTTGGAACGAGCAATTTAATTTGTCAAATACGATAAAGTGGCCCGAAAGTAATAATTACATAAAATTCATCCTATTATCTGGTTTCAATTTGATGATAACCTAACAGCCCTTAGTGCAGTGTGTTGGTAAAAATAATATTAGGCAAAATGATGGCAGAAGCGCTGTAAAGTAGTATTGTGGTCTGCCTGGAGAAATTATTTGAGTGAAAACCATGACTACAAAGCAACAATTTAACTGTGTATTTTGCAAAGACGTTTTTGAAAATAAAGAAGATTTGCAAGAACATTTTAGGTAACGTATATAGGATGTGAACGTTACGTCTTAGTAACAACAGCCTGCACAAGTCGGTAAAAATGATTCTTGTTTTATGTTCAGGAAACACGGGGACCCAAAGTATAAAAACCGCTTCGAAATAGATACAAAAGCGTCTGATGAGAAGTCTAAGGAGAAGGCGGAATTGGTTAGCTGTGACGTATGCTCGCAAGTGTTCCCGACAATATCCAAGGCTATAACTCACAAACACAAGGTGCACCCGGACCACGATGCGAAGTACTTCTGTCCCTGGTGTGGGAAACTGTTCACAATGAAGGTAATACTAGTGTCGGCGAACCGGCGTCACTCGCGAGTGGTTGGTGTATTTGCAACTCGACCTGTGCCCCCTCCCCACCACACGTAGTTTTACTTATCACTTATCAATTTGACAGTTGCTTATTGTATCTATTATCACTATCACCATCACATGAACTCCAATCCCCCAATTCTTGATGACTAAGGACAATTATTAACATGATTATGAACTTGGAATTCTTATTTTATGAGAAGTATGGCATAATGATGTATTTCATTTCTCAAAATGACTATATAATAAGCTATAAACCAAAATATTACTGATAGTAAAGATAATAGTATTGCTGTAATATCTCACATACTCAGTAGGTATCCTTTAAACTTCTATGTTCCAGCACTTATTTAATATACATGTTCAGTCAAACCATGGTAAACAAGAGAAAAATGAAGGCAAACGTTTTCGCTGTGACAGCTGCAGTGTTGACTTCTATGTCTCCTCTGCCATGATCAACCATAACAAATTCTTCCATCGCCAAGATACTGACCTCCCAGATGTAGGACACTCAAAGAAAGTCAAACTTTATGAACAGGTACTCTAAAATGTTGTAATAAATAGTAAAAAGATCCTGTTACTCAAATGCATAAATAAATGAATAATTCTTTATATGATTCCAGGAAGTCATCCCAATTTATTATTGTGCATTCTGTGGCGAAGAATATGAAAACAAAGTCAATTTAATTGTAAGTAAACCTGTTTTATTATTTTGATTGCTCTTTGTAAACTAGACATACTTCCTTTGTAATTTACTGCAATGAAAAATAAAAATCAAAAAGTGAAACCATTATTTAAATATCACTGTTTTTTTTTCTTGACCATTCTATAATAGAAATAGAAGACATAGCTTTTTATATTCAATGGTCTTTTCATTCCATCTTTTGCAATTTTAGAAGCTCATTCTTAAATATTGTTTGAAATTATAGAAACACACAACAGATGACCATGGAGATGAAAATCAAAGTCCTGATGAGGTACTGAAGTGTCCACTGTGTGAGGCAGTCTTTTACCATTTGGATGCTTATGAAATTCATCTCACATTTCATTCCTCTGAGGATATGTACAGTGTTCAAAATCCTGAGTGAGTAATGTGATGATCTTATAAAAAGTAAATATGCAGGAAAAAATACAATGCCTTGTTTAAAAGTAACTTCACAATTAAACAGAACTTTGAAATGAAGTGATTATGGAATGTGGGAAATCGTTTCATCAATTTTATACTTATTTAAATAGCACACTTCTTGTTTGTAGTAGCTTGAAGAAAACTCATTCAGACAAACAAAAACTAAAAGTTGAATTTATTTTATAGATACAGTGACTTACTGGATTATTCACTGGAAACAGTTCCACCTATCATAGAGAAGGTAGAAAACTTAGAAACAGAAGATCCAGCCCAAGAAGTAGAAGCAGAAACAACTATGAATGCTGTAGGAATTGTAAGTAATAAAAAAAAATCAGTTGTCTGTAAAGTTGGTTTACTGACGATAGTTGAACGTGACAACGTCACCGATGTGCCTCTTTGTCGCTTGTTCCGCGCTCTCGCTTGCACTTCAAGCCTTAAATGGAACGCCTCAGAGCGAGGTAACGCCGCATTTTTTCGTGCGTGCAGCCGTCTCCATCGAATTATAAGACGTTGTCACATCAAAAACATTGGATATAACATAACACCAGTTCTGTAACTCCCGAAGGTTTAGGCAGAGGTGAACCTAATAGTACACAGTCCTATGTAATAGAGGGCTATTGTCATCAACTGGGCACAAATATAGACTCTGGCTGCTACTGTTAACCGATTCCGTGCGGAGGTCTTTGTAGCAATCTTTAGTGCTTGGCGTCGAACAAAAATTCCGTGATACAAATATCGTTTTAGCCGAGTTTTTTATGTTTTAGTTTTGTATCCTCTCGGGCATCATACGCCATACGCAATACATTTACATGGTGCCTGTGCGGCATCATCCGCACGGAATCGGTTAAATACCTTACCCCCTTACCAACCTGGGGATCAAACCCAGTACCTCATGCTCAGCGGTCCCTTTTGCGACCACTACACCAATAAGGTAGTCCTGCCATTGTACTTGGGATCTGCGCAACACGTTTTCTTCTTCTATTCTCCCCTGTCAAACGTTACGGCATCAAGGTAGTATTGAATATTGTTCAAAGTAAACCAAATTTTCCAATAAACATGACTATAAGATCTTAAATCTTGATCAACCCTTGGTACACTTTACTTTGTACACGAGTCGGTATTTGTGTTTGTATGTGTGACCACTTAAATCTTCTAAACCCTACAATAGATTTTGACAAGGTTTTCACCATCCTTTATAGCCATTATTCAAATAGATCGCGAAGTTTCGACATGTCGCCATTGCACCTGTGCCAGCAGGGGTGGGTTGCAAGTAAATAATAATACAGTCTAGTTGATTAGTTGTGCATGGTGTAAGCATTAACTGTTCTCAAACTAAATCTTTTAGACACTATTTCAGTTTCGTAAAGTAAACTGCCACAGCACTTTACTTACTGCTGGTACATTATTACCGTTTGAGAATTAAGTCGCATTCTCATATAATTTTTTTTATTACGACTTAGTTTGTTGCGCGTCGTCTGCGAGCGCTCCTTTAATTCTAACCAGTTGTCGTTTTAATCCTATTTACAGCAATTTGGTAATTGCAGGAAAAGTTCCTGGAGTTGGCGATGGACCAATCCGAAGATAGTAATCCCGTTAAAGCAAAAAAACATAAGAAACGAAAAAAATCCAAGAAATCAGCCATTACCCTAGATGAGTTTCTAAGTATGAACCAAGACGTGTTTGGTGAGGACATAGACTTTCAGGGCGTAGAGGAAATTCCCACACGAGTAGTTACAAAACAACTTAAAAATAACAAGAAAACAAGTAACAGCATGGTCACTTCTGCAGAATTAGATAAATTAAAAAAGGCAGGTATTGTTGTAAGGAAGAAAGTTAGTCGAAATCCAATAATCAAAGGCTTTCCAGTTACTAATTCCATGCCTAATAAAAGTGTTCTAAATAAACCTGTTCACAATATAAATAGAGTACGAGAAATAGAAACTTCAAGTGAGGTATTGACTAAACTAATGAATCAAAGTAATAATCAAATAAAAATTGTGAAAAAAGTAAATCCTAATACTGCAAATGAACTGAAGCAAGTTAAAGATTTTCCCAGTGAAGAGCCTGAAACAGGCCTTGATGACATGAGTGAAAATCCAAATGAACCTAATCATAATATTGAAGAAATGAGCACACCTATTCCTAAGTTAGATGGTGGTATTACAAAGGATTTATCCCCTGAAACGTCAGCAAAATCACCATTGATTGCTACTGCAGATAACTCATTGTCAAATAAATTAAGTTATATTAATTCCGATATGGTCAAAGACACAGCTCAGAATATATTGAATACTAATGAAAATACACAGAAATTACCAGATATGTCAGGTTCTGAACACTCACCAAAACCAGTAAACTACAAAAGATGTGATGGAGAAATTCCGGATGATTTAGAGAGTGAAAAAGTTGAGAAAAATAAATCTGATCAGTTGAATTCTGATACAGAAATAGAAGATAGTGAAGATAAATCTGTTTCATACATCTGCGTAAATAACGATAAACTTTCTGTTTGTCTAGAGAATAGTGACAATAACAGCAAACACGACAGTGTATTTAATGCGTCTGGCAGCTCTTTATCCAGTTTAAAACATTTAAGTCATCTAATAACAGTGAAGCCTATTAGTCAAAATAGGAATAACTTATCAACAGAACCTACAAGCGATAAAATTATAGAAACAAGAAGTCAACCCACTCAAGATGACGATAAAGAAACTTCTAGTGTACCTCTCGCTACTGATACGGCAAGTCTAAACAAACCTAAAACGATTATTGAAAAAAACCCAACCATGGATGCCTTAAAGACCTTAAGTAAAAATATTACAATAAAATCTCTGTCAACAAAAAGAAATATTGGTGAAAGTGAAACTGAAGATGGTGAGAGAGATATGAAAGAAAAAATAACAAATAACCAGAAATTACAAGACATAAGTTGCAATAAAAATATAACAATTAAGAAACCTAAAATTGAAGCATGTGATCCTAAACCAAATTGCAAGGTTATTTCGAATAGTCAGGAAAGAAAATGTATGCCTGGAAAACCAACTGTGGGTAAAATTCCCAACAAAATCATAGTTGAAAAGGACGATAGTCTCCCTACATCTAATGCAAATATTTTAAGAAGGCTAACAAATATTACCACTAAATCGATAGTGAGCAAGAACAATTGTCTACCTGCAACTGTCAAGCAAGCCAATTTAACCAATAAAATTGCTGAAACTGAAGAGAAAAAGGAAGAAATAATAGAAATTTTCGATATAGATGACTCTGAAGATGAAGAAGAAAACAGTAAACCACCTCCACCGCCAACACAAAATTCTAAATCTATGGATGCACTCAAAAATCTTAGCAAGAATATCACAATTAAATCTTTGAAACAACAATCAGCACAAAAAAACATTAAAATTGAAAATGCCGTAAGAAATATTAAAATAGAAAAAGAAGATAACAATAGCCAGAACAAGTTCAAAGAAGAATCTAACATCGACGCTCTCATTAACATGCAGAACAGAAGTGGCACTTTTAAAAACGTACTACAGGGTTTATGTAAAAATATTACAATTAAGTCTCGAAACACGTCACCTAGTCAATTTCCGATATCGGATGAGCACAATTCACAAGATTCTAAAGCATTGGAAGATAATGAAGCAAGCGATTCAGACTCCTGTACAGGAAATGTCAAAATTACAGAACTTGATGAGAACATGGAACGTGACGGCGATAACAGCGATGACTCGGAAAAGATTCAAGCATCAAACACGAATCTTGATCATCCAATTGTTGAGTCACCGAAAGAATTCTGTAGCGAAAATGAAGATGAGAACGTACATGATTTCGAATCTGATATAAAAGTTAGTACCGTGCAAAAGACTAACCAATCTATGAATTCAACTGTCAATTCCGTGTGCTTAAATAACTTAAAGAATATAAATAAAAGCATAACAATAAAATCATTGAGTAAGGCCTCAACAGATAACGACGAGAATACTAAACAAGCACAAACGCTTGACAGGCAAGAAACACCACAGAAAAAACAATTACCAGCGAAAACATCGAACCAAGTTATAAAACAACTTCAAAGTGATAACATGTCTATCAATAGGATTTCAAAGAACATTGATCACACATCTGCTCAATGTTGGAATAAAAAGGTATCTGCTATGAATCAAGTGAACACTGTTAACAAAGAAGTAACAGTTAAAACGATTCAGACTAAAACTATGATACAAGAAATAACAACCACAGTAACCAAAACTGTAAAAACAGTCAACCAGACCATGAAACATGAAGTTCGAAATAGTTTAATGGCAACACAACGAATCCAAGGAATTAGACCAAGCCAGTCCAAAAACCTTCAAGGTGTTGTTATTAGACATGCGTCACCAATGTTAGGACCTAGAACTGGTAATGCCATAGCTCAAATTAGGCCAGCCAGTAATATCGTGACACCATCAAAGCAAATTGTACCTATGCGGACCGGTATAAATTTAGCGAGGCCCAATAATCCAAGAATGGCAGTAGGAAAAAAAATAACGCCTTCACCTAGTCCAAACAAACCAATGGTAGGACGACCCCTTAAGATTTCGCCCACGGCAATGGTGGCTACGGCAAACGCAAAGAGGCCTAACACCGAAGATGTGAGCGGACCTTTCAGTTGTTTTAAGAAACCAAAGGAGTCTTTAATACCTGTATCAGATATCCCGAGTTTTGTCAGTAGCGGGAGCGAGGGCACTGCCCAGTTCACCTCTGCCTCACACACCAGTAGTTCAAATTTTACAACTACAACAAAGATAGTCAAAGGTAATTCGGTGATGACCGCGAAACAAACGAAATCCGAAGTAAACGCTACTTCGCAACAGTTGGGTAGGCTTAGTAATAAAAGTGGGGTTAAAATAATGGCTAGTCAACACAAACAATCTCAAGTGCAAGAACAGCAGTCGAGCGACTCAAGTCCTCAATCAAATCCTATGAAACGTACTACTTTAGAAGCGATACAAAGGCTACAGCAGCAAGGTCTGTTGGTGAAGAAGCCTCGAGTAGAAGTGAATGAGGCTAGTGAAGATTCCGATCACGACGGTGATAAGAATGTAGGTTACAGCTCGGCAGATGAACCAGATGAATAATAATTGATGTGTATAAATATTTAGCTAAAAGTTGACTGATCCAATTAGACGTAAATTCTTGCACAATGCCAAGTCCTAGTAATAATAATATTGTAAATTCTCCAGATTTGTTTAACTCACTGTTTATAATGCATACATACAATATTGTATAATTTATTTTGTTAATTAGACGTAAGCATGAAATATGTTGTAAATATGAAGCGTTCAAAAATAATAGTAAGAAAATAAATGTTTCTTTTAAATTGAATCCTTTCTTAGATAATTAACTTGTATCACTAAGTCACACCTCTGTGTCTCACCTCCTAGTGTTTACACAACAAACATAAATACATGCACTATACTGAGGTCTGAGACTGATCTCTTCGTAACAAAACGATCATTTGTTTAGCAAAATGTTCTATTAGCAAATCGTCCATAAAAACGAAAGAATGGGAATTGTCAAACCACACACAAATATAAGTTTTTTTTTTGGCATTTTAGCCTCGAGTTTCATAACAAAACCTGCTGGATCTTGTCACCAATGTATACCAATATACGAGTACGCGGATACGGATGTCTGAATTAATGCGAATATTCCACATTTGCGGATGCGAATATCCGTAACACCCCTGGCTATGACCACAATTACAATTATTTTGTTTTTAAGACCACATTTTGCTTAAGTGTCGTTGGGGCGTCCATTAATTACGTTAGTCGATTTGTGGAGCCCTCTACCGCCTAGGGGAGACGTGACTTCGCCCCCTCATCCCTCCTAAACTTACGTGGGATTTGATGCGTATTTTAGTGTAAATACGTTAATCTGTGCTTGATTGCGTTGGATTTCTTTAAAATAATTTTCTTAATTTCATTAAATATTATTTTACCCATATTTTAGTGGGAAAACATGTTTAAGTACTTAATTAAACCCAGTTTTCTCGCAAGTTTACACTTTCTTACGTGATATTTGCCAAGATACCCCCCTCTCCCTCGTGGGATTCGGGTCGACTCCCTCCCCCATTAAACGCCTCACGTTATTAATGTACACCCTCTTAAATAACGTTTTGATAAAAAGGGACTTTGATCAATATAACTGAATGATATTCACATTATCGTCCATACAGAAATCGAACCTGGGGCAGAAAAATACGTATGTTATGCCATTGCCGTTTTCAAATCTATTGTTAGAACTATTAATAACGTGGGCGTGACTATGTGGATGAAACTTCTAAAAACATTCATTAGGTACAAATTCTACAAACTATCAACCTTTCCCACCATTTTCCTTATATACCCGGACAGTCGCCTGCGCATGTGCTTGCTACTCGTGTCAAATGGTACGCAAATATGTGGGAATGATGTAAGTTGGTTTAAGACCTATTCATTTCAGTAATTGTGACAAAGAGGTATCAGGCAGTTAATGTTGGTATATAATAGTAAACCCCACCCACACCAGTAACAAGATTAATAAAAAGCCAAAACAAGTTATTAAATAACTATATTATTTACATTAGAGAAATAACGCCATTATACAGTTTTAAACACCATGAATTATGAAAATATAAATTGTCCATCAATCTATTTAATACATTCGTTAGTAAATCACATTAAAGTATAGGCCAGATAAAGTTAATCTGATTTCGTTTCCACTTTATTCTGTCGCCATTTTTGTTCCTGTAATTGACAAATATTAATTTTAAATTACCATGTTATCCATTAGATTACACACACAAATGTATAAACCGATACACAACACAAAGTGACATGCAACAACGAATCGTAGAGAAAACAAAGTAACTAAATATATTTAATGTTTACAGGTACTAAATACCAGGTGAACGCTAAGGAATTAATCTTTTTTTTCTCTAGCGTAAGTCACAGAAAAAGAAATTATTAACATTAATTCTCGTTTTCACTGCAGAAGACAGAATGGATAAAATAAGGATTGAGTACATAAGAGGAAGTGGTGACTGAAACGTTGGATGGTAATCGGTTATCGTGGTATGGCCATGTCATGCGGAGGAATGAGAAAAATGTCACGAGAAAAGATTTGAGGTGTTGCATGTAGATTAAATGATAAGAGTAGAATAAGACCAAAGAAACGATGGATGGACCATGTGAAGGATGATATGGTTAGAAAGGAGGTGGCTGCTGAGATGACGAGTAATAGAGAAGTATGGAAGAAGTCAGGCGGCGACCCCGAATAAATTGGCAGGTAAATGATGATGAGTACAGCGGGGATCAAGAGTTATCACTCTGACTAACCTACAGCGTTACTGACGAACCAGGCGTTAACATTGGTACGCCAAGTTTAGCTTATAAACGAGGTACATGATTAATTATTTCTTTTTCCATGCCAAGCACGACCCAAAGTCCGCCCCGCGAAACACTATTCAAGCACATAGAGCATACAGCAAAACAATAGAATAAACAGAGATCTAAAGGAAACCAACAACACTAAATACCCGAACATAATATGCAAATAACAAACATACATAAAAATACAATGCAAATATTTATCCATGTCGCCAACACTTGCCCAAAACGTACAGGTAGGTACTTACCAGCACCTTACTCACATGGATGTTACAAGCTCTTGAACTATTAGATCCTGTCAGAATTTCCTTGCCAAAAGTAACAGGTTGTATTACTTACTATAAGTATTTTCAATGAATATTACAAACCTGTAACTACTTCTTTGAGTTTCTTAGTGTTTCCGATTTAGTTCGTCAACTCCAATAAGGTGAATTATTTGAAGTCTATTTCTTTAATTTCCATTATTAACTGTACAATGTTACAATCTACATTTCAATTAGCATTATATATTGATTATGCGACTGGTACTGTTGTTTTAATATTAAACGGATATAAACAAGACGTGGACATAACTGACAAACAATATGAAATCGCCTGCAACCTCCTACCCCAAAAGCTCCCACTCTGACATAATCAGTCGTAATGATACAAGACGAAAGTTAGCTCTAAAATCATAACCATAGAATTCACTATGACCTTGTAATATTAGTAATCAGGCAACAAGTCGGATATTATTTTACTGGAGATTCATTGTACGATAAAGTAAACACGAGTGATTAGTTCAGAATAGGAAGTTCAAAGTACGCTAATAAGTGATACATCATGCACGTACCAATACGGCGAGCTCATTGGATAGACGGTAGGCAATTGCACGTAATTTGTACCGTAGCTTCAAACCTCCTTGCATTTTCTTGCGCAAGGTCTCGTATATTGTGTACATGTTGAGAGAGTGCAATGTAAGAAACAAAGCCGCCAGGTAAGATATCTGTCGAATGGTGCAAACAAAATACATATAAAAAATAAATTTGAAAATGCAAATGTCGCTGAAAAACAAATTTATTCATCAATGCATTCAAATAAATAACATCCATTACATAAGAGCTAAAACAACCATTATAAATTAATCGAATATACAAAGCATAAGTACAACATTATCACTAAATTACGGATAGTTTATTGTTTGATCAAGGCACGAAATATTCACTCATTTGTGTACATAACCTGTCTAGGTACCTATTCCACTTCATAATCTTGCATCATAAAACATAATGTATCGCACTACGATTTCTGTAACAGTTACCCGTTACGTATTATTTATAATTGTTGTGATATCGGCGTTTCACAACAAAGCGATAACATTTGGTAGTCAGGTGGCACCTTGCAAGAACTCCAACATAAAAGTAACAGTTAATCAGCGCTGTTAGAATATGACTAGTCCTGTTAAAAGTTTGACAAAATGATAACACATTAATATTAGAATAACCATTATTTATTACTTCAGGACGGCTTGTCTAATTATGATCTATAGGTATCTAGATTTACTTCCAGCTTATATTTATGTTCACAATTTACATATTCGATAAAATTGACATGAAATTCTCATTTGTCTTGAGACCTTTGTAAAACATTTGGACTAATAGTGTGATGTCGCTGGCATAATATGAAAAGGATCATTTTTCCATAATTTTATTTGACCATAACTCACAACAATATCTAAAATGAACTATTTGTGCCTTTCACTACATACAATAACTGAATTCACATACACTACGATCAGATCCATAAAAATAATATAAAAGCTACAGCATAGCACAAGTGAGAAGTGACAATTATTTAGTACCTCCATTGCTTTTGCCTCATGTTCTGAACTGATTTTGTATAAAAATATTTTAAAATGCGATCTAATATGTCACTTGGAGTTTAAGAAATGCATACATTTTACAAATAAGGAAAGAATGCTATGTTACGGCTGAAGATTGTACATCGCCATCGACAAAAATCGATCGGACATAATGTCATTGGAAAGGTATTTCGAGTCTAGGGCAATAGGATGAATGGTACAGAGAAACACAAAGAAAAGAACACCCTGAAGCATTGAAACAGAGTGTTGTTTGGTAAGGATATTACTCCAGCAATTATTTTATTTCAGTCACGAAAACTGCTATTCAATGAAACAGCCTGGTCAATTTTTATCGGTGGCGAAATTTTGTTTCACTCTTCTTTGTTTATCAAATCCACCAAGTAACAAAATATAAAACTGTTAAAACTAGTTGTAGCACTCAGACATAACTATGAAAACATGCCCGAATAAATAGTACCTAATTAAAGTAACTCATGCAAGCACTTTCATATTGTCCTTTTTATAAATGTTGTTTAATTTGATACGTTAACGATCTAGATAAAAGGTTTATTCACTCATAAACAGAAATGGTTTTTCTTTAAGTATTAAATTGCACGTGGGTGTTGATGCACATAGCCTTGCATATAGATATGCTATAATTTATTGATCGTGTATTTATTTCACTAACACAGACTTTACAATCGGCAATACTCCTGAGTTATGTAAACGAGGCCACCAGAGCATATCAGTACTGGAAGAAGCAAATCAAACATTTCCCGACTTTGCGAGCTATATCTGCGCAGTTATCAGCAAAAGCTAAAGCCTACTCATAAAAATGCATACTTTTAAACAACGTTTATAAGCAAAAAACTTAAAAGCAAAACGGAAAATACATTTTTGGCACAAAATTTGTTCGTATATCAAATTATATTACTTAAATAATTTATTAAACGCAAAATTATTATATATTTCAATAGAAAATACTTAAATATGTACAGTTGAAACCTTTTTATCTAAATAATTAAATGTGCAGAAATATACACAAATCCATTTAATACAGACTCCGTATAAAAACGAATAGGTATAAAATGAAGTCCAGTTATTTACTGAAAATAGAAAAGTACACATAATAAATAATATAAACTAGCTTCACATTATATACAGATATTAATATTTTAGTTAGTGAAGTGTTAGATAGTGGCATTCTTAGGATTAAGTAAATTATAAGTAGGAATTAGTGTTCTGTCAAAATGATTTATATCGTTTTTTTTTCTGTAATAGCACTTGATCAAGCGAGGCTTACTAAGTTACTAACTTGGATGAAATTTAATTCAAATAAGTAAATGATTTGGAAAAAGTAAAATTTTGCCAATGGTTTGTAAATTGTTCGCCTATGCGTCAGTCATTCATAATATACTTTTTTTTGTGAATAATGTATTTTTTTAGATATAAGAGATGAATATTAAATAAATACTACTTATATATTTGAAAGAATTTTACGAAACCCCGGAAAATTAAATATTTATAAAATCTAAGGTTCTACAAACTAGGATGGAACAAATTGGTCCACGCACGGGTCCAAAACATCCAACACTAAGAATGCATTCGAGTTTGTATCGACACTATAGCTCTGATAAGGCAAACGTGTATTATATATTGCAGTACTCTAGAATAGCTTCCTAAAAAAGAGCTCGATCATAGGAACGTTACTGACTTTATATCGATTTACAACACTAATCAATAATAATTATTTAATAGAATATTCTAAGGTGCAGAAAACTGGACTTTCGCCCGGTTTTTGAAAGTCTAAATAATCATCAAGAAAAAGGTGTACCTACTTATTAAAAGACATTTTTTTCTCAGTTGGTGAGCCTGTTTCAGAATCCAGGTGTTACTATTCTATACATAAATGAAACGATGCCAAGATACTTATCAGAGCTACATTTTTAAGTCTGCTTTCAGACAATCATTTTTATTCATTCGTCGAAAGTTTTAAATTTTAATATTCTAAGGCGTACTCGTAAAATAAATAACAGTACTAATTAAAACAATTAAGATTGTCTGAAAGCATACTAACCGGAGTAGCATTTGGTTGCGTCATTCTTGAGATTTAATAGTTTAATTTACTGACATGAACCGAGTGCTTTCCGTAATTTAATTATCTAACTATAGCATTTAAACTGAAGACGGCGCGTATAAATTCCTGATATTCTGAGTGTAACGGTCAAACTATTGTTTCATATGTGTGTAAGTGTACCATCTGTCAAAAGTGACAATGACAGTATTAGTTTTTTAGGGACTGGCTCAGGAACCGTCATCTTCAGCCTACATGCTGAAAGGTCTACATGTCTACGTCACTACATCACACAGCGTGCGGCGCGCGTCAGACGCGTTGCGTAGTCCAATCGTTTCAGTTCCACTGTACCTGCTCGTTGAGTTTCTGAGGAATCACGATGAGCGTCGTCGCGAAGTTCCCGATGCCAATCGTCAGGAATGATAAACTTAACGCTGGGATCTGTTGTCGGTTTATTACAGGACATGCGTTTTATTTATATTGTTCTATTTTGATTAGTACAAACGCCAGTACATCAAGCTACAACAATCTGCCAAATTTCTATAGATTTTCAACTCTATCGTTAGAATTATATCGAAAGAATTAGGTTCAAGGTTGATTGGGAACATTTGACAGTTTCGGGTAGCTTGATGCAGGCGTCTGCACAAAACATGTTAGTTGTTTCGAATCGATACAATCATTTTACGTCGACTTATCCCTCTTCTCAAGAGACGTGAAAGACTATTTACGAATGTGCATTGATTCGAACAACCAAAAACACATATAAAATCATCGTGATCTATCGCCGTTACCTATTTTCTATTTTTTTACTATGTTACATTGAGAGAACGGATAATTACGTATGCTTCAAAAACTTAGTAAGTAGTACATAATTGTCGACATAATTACTGTTTTCAAGCCAGCTTTCAAAATACCATTAATTCGTTTCATTAAATGGCACAGCAACGGGATAAAATGCGATGTTATTGTAGTTACATATACACTCTTAGTACAATTTCCTAGTTGCCTTGCAATAACCGAGTATCAGCACAGAATAGAAGTAATATATGTAAATATAATCATGTACATACCTGCCATGTGGCATCCGGGTGATAACTGAGGCTGTACAATGTGTAAGCAATGTAAAGTTGGAACACGTATCCGCCAAACAAGAAGGGCAGTAGATATGACAGTCCTCGCCACATCCATGAGTGGAATCCTTCTATTGTAATGTCCATGTTATGTCGCGCTCCTAAAGCCTTTAACCTGTACAGTACCCCACTTTGATATCTGAACTGCATGTATTGGACTACACCTGCAAAACAAACAAAACATATGCGTGGCATTATTGTCAATTCGTATTTGCTAAAAACTTAATTAAGAGTGCTTAAAACTCCAAACAGGCAGTACCCCTGTAAAGAATCGCGTTTCTTTCTATAAGTATATTTTACGAAAAGTTTTAAGCCCGGTCCCCAGTTTTGCGAAGCCGAATGAATTTCAAGTTCCGTTCGGAGGAGGGGAAAAAAGTCACGTTGCGTGATCTACATTAAGTCTTATGTAACCTTTTAGTGACGACTAAGTAGTAAGTACGGGGCTAGGAGATTCACCTAAACATCACGTAATTTTGCTTTACCAATCCGCCAGTCAAGTACAGCCGTTATGTCATTAGCTCAGAGGCTCACGACCATCGGTAATGGTCAGTGAGAGGACAATTTTGTTTAGATTACCTAGTTACTACAAACACATTACGAGAGTTCAAGAAAATAACGTATTTGCGAGTTGTAATGTACGGGTAATTGTATTGTCAACAATTCCGAAAACAAATGGCGAAGAACGGTGTCACCATGTGGAAGGTCTAAATCATCATCTTTCTACTGCTGTCCCGTATTACTTGGGGTCGGTACAACAAGTTTATTTCTTAAATGCTCCCCTTTCAGCCGTCACGCTATAATTTACTCCAAAAGGAAAAAAAAAAACAAAAAAAGGAACGCTTATTCAATGAAAAACCAGATAAAGAGAAAGTTTTTTATATCGAGTATCGGTTTAAAAAGATGAGGAATACTTTCATCAACATCTAGCAGCGTTAGTACGTCACGTACGTGACTCGTATCCTACATTTGCATAAAATTCCAGAAGTCTATTATTTACTAATTCTGTTTCCTAAAATTATCACCATGTTCGGTAATTGTTTCACGGGATCGTACTACCGGGATAAAAAGTATTCTATGTGTTATAAAACCTATAATATATTTGCCAATTTCATCCAAATCCGTTCAGTAGTTTTAGCGTTAAAGAGTAACAAATATACATCCATACATACATACATCCATACATACATCCATCCTCACAAACTTTCGCATAGCAAATAGTGGTACAAAATATTGCATCAACTGCATTCGATAAATAAATTTTAATAAAACGGTTGATTACCCCTGTCTTTGTCAAGACATATCATTGTACCAAAAAAGATATTATCGAGGCTTATGCAGATGTGCGCTATCTATTAGTAAATTTAATTTCGAAGATCCCTACTATACTGATATCGAAGATTATTTTTATTACAATTCAGATTGTACAGATAACAAACTTCAAAAGTAGAAAACTTAAACCTATAGACCAATATACACACTTAAAGATGGACGAAGAACAGTACACGAAAAAACTGTTAAAATTAAGTTTAAAATAAATTAATATGCTACAGTATTTAAAGGTAATCATCAGTCTCCTCATCTCCTGCCCTTATCCCAATTTATTTGGGGTCGGCGCAACATGTCTTCTTGTTCCGTATTTCTCTATTAGTCATCATGTCATGACACACCCCCTTTCTAGCCATATCATCTGTCACACAGTCCACTCATCGTTTCTTTGGCCTAACACTACTCTTAGAGCCATCACATTCAAACTACGTAGTTAAAGGTATTAAATATCCACAATTACTTACTGATGTAAGCGATGAACCACATAAACGTGTGTCGGAACATATTCCACGGCTCGTTCTGTGGCCAGATGAGCAGGATTCCAGCGACCACCGTAGATATGAAGTGGTGGAGTCGCCACCATCCCTTGATCCGAGAGCCATTGACCTTGAGGATGCTCTCGCGAATAGTCAGCGTGCAGTAATACCATACCAGGAGGAACAACAGTATTAATTGTAATGGCCTAAGATGAAATACAAGTCATTAGTTTTCCAGGATTAAAGAGTCAAATTAAACCAGGGAGCTAAATTCTGCAGAAGTCATGGGTCTCGATGTAATATAAATGAGGGTTACGTATCATAAGTTTGAAAAATATTTGACCGAATTTCATTTCACCTAAAACTTTTCAACTATTATCATTTCGGTTTTTTTACTTCATCGAAGTCACGTCTGCCATTGTATCAGTTGACCTATTATCAATTCGATTTATTTCGTTACTCCGACTTTTCAGTTGGTCGAATTTTTTTTTACCGAAGTTACGCTTTGCCGAAATAACATTTGTTCGAAGTATTATGTTTCCGAACATTCATTTTAGCACTGTTTTAAGATATTACTATATTTTCGACTACAAAGTTTGTGCACACTATTTCATCTATACAAGGATGCTTGCTTCAAGCATGCATGCAGCGCGGAAGCAGGCATTCTTGTCTGGAGGACACGGCGCGGCATACGCTGGCAGAATGTGCCGCATGGGAGGAGCCGCGCCGTGCCTTCGTAACAGAACTCGGAGCCGACCTGTCGCTGCCGGCCGTCACTTTCTCGATGGTCGGGAGCGCAGTCGTCGGATGCGGTAATCTCCTTCTGTGAAACTGTAATTTCACAGAAGGAGGCTGCGGAAAGGTTGAGGGAGGTCGAGACCACTCTGGCTGTCCGACCCGCAGCAGACGTACCGAGCGTCGGCGGAGAGTATACAACGCCCTTTTCCAGCCCCCCTAAACGGATCTACAGGGACGGCGGAGTTGGGGACGTCCGCCGCCCCCCCATATAACTGGACCCGAGGCGGTGGCGCGTAGTGTTCCGCGCGCGCCCCTTTTAGACGTCGCGGGGGAGTTCCACACCTCACTCCCCCCGTGAATTTGAGGAGGCCCGCGGACGCGGGCCGGCACTAGCCGGGGATCGTGGAAAGCGCACTAGTTACCATGATCCCCGGTGCAAGTGTGGGAAGGGAACACCGGGGTGGTTTTTAGTCAGTTTGAGTCTGACAGACCCCACCCCAGGGCGGAGGGCATCCGTAGGGCTTTTCCACCCCGGAAAAAAGCTAATTTAACTTGACCTTGTGTACCGCAAAATCAATCTTTGTATTAATAAGCCGTTGCATTGACTTTGAACAGGGAAATTAGGTTTATTTGACAATAAAGTTCATGCACATTTATTTACAAGTGAATCAGTAAAATTAGTCATCAATTGTAAGTAGACAATTGATATCCGGAACAATCACTAAATAGGACAAACAAAATTATGCCGTAAATCATAGGCAATCAAATCGAGAAGAGCTTTTGTGCAGTTTATTACAATATTTTTCATTCGGTTGTAAATGTGAAACCTCTAATTACCTGAAATCTATGTAAAGATTCGCAACAGCTAACACGAAGGCTATCGCGCTGAGGATCAGCTTGAACTTCTCATATTCATCTTTGTATTTAAACCTGTAAGAAAAATTGTTATGAAAAAAAAAGAAATTTGTTACTATGAATTTACGACAGGCCATTTTTTACTTTGGGTATGTATGTTACAGCTGAAATCCTACGCCCTAACACTAGTAAGTAACCACAAACGACTATGATTTATGTAGGTCCACTACACACAATAGAAAAACATAGGAAAATTAACATTATAATTTATAAGTTTTCGAATACAAAGGTAGGCTTATCTTGAGAAATTTCTTCCAGCAGTTATATTACAATACTTTTTTTTTACAAATGTACATTCAAGTGAATGATGGTTTTTAAAACAAAAAGCCAGGCGTCTGGCCTAACCAAATTCAAGATGACATCATATAATTTCAAGAGTAGGTACCTAGTTGCTAAGGAAGTTATGTACAAGTCGTAAATGGGTGATTACTGATTACCAACAACAAAGCAAAAACAATGTGTACTTTGGTATCTAAGTAAACGAGTCAAGAGTAGCTGCTGGGCAACATTGTTAGATTCGGCACGTGAGTGACATGCTACTCATTAGCAAGTAGTGACGTCATTAGTACGACTGTCTCTCGACAATTAGCCTCACGGCCTCAACCCTAGGTCGGTTTTAATGAACCGTTTACACCTTACATCCAGTTCAGCCACATTTGATATTGCCACGACACAAGGTAGTGTACCTACAACTAGTATGGTGTCTGGGCATAGAACAGATAAAAGATGACCTTTTCTCTATTGGTATGGGTCTAGGGTTTACTTTAATGCACAGTAAAAAGGGCTTTGAATTATTTGGCCTACCTAACTTCCACCATTTTATTTTATTTTCAAAATAGCCGTCTCGCATCAAACTTGTATTAATCAATAGCTGGCATCAAGATATAAGTCATCAGAGTTAAAATTTTCGCCATTTGCACAGCTTTGATAGCTTATATTTCAGAAAAGTGACGCTTTAGAACATTTTGTTTCATACAATACTTTTTTGTATTGATACCAGCTATTGATTGATACAGGTTTTATGGGTGGCCGCTATTTTGAAAATAAAATAAAATGGCGGAAGTTAGGCAGCCACGCTTCCTACAAAAACCTTCAAACCCCTTTTATATAATTAATGTGTTAGTGACCAAGTTTAAAAAAAAATATTTATAATATTATTTGAAATATTTTAATTAGTTTGTGCTCAATTTATAATTATGCCTGAAGTATTGTTTCTAAATAAATAAATAGGTAAACATAAAGTGCACTTTCATATTTACGACTATTAGAAATGTAGTAAAAGCGAAGACAGTATAAACGCCACTTTAAGCATAATTTTATCACGTGATTATATCATGACACGTGCTAAAACACAGTAGAGAGACGTCTGCATGAGGCAATCGATTTAATTTATTGCATACGTATAAATGTCGACCGTAGCTAACGGTCTTTTTGGTTTAAATTTTATTGGCCGTTCCGGTCTCGTCGAATTCGACCCTTCCCCTAAGGAAGTTGCCTAACTGCATGACCTTTGTTTGAAGTTACCGCGCTTACCTTACCTACGTTTGAAACTGACACTCCAGTTTAAACCAGAATATTTTGTACGCCTATTTCGAGAACAGCGTCATGAAAATTGCCTTAAAAATAATACATCGATGGTTTTAGTACTAGTATTTTTTCCGGCTTCATTGATCTCGTTTAATATTATGAAAATGAAGATAAAATCTTTTACGTTACGTTAATATTCATCGTTGCATTCTGTTAGACCATAGGTACTTTTTGTACCATAGGTGTTTGGATTTTGACCATAGGTGTTTTATTATATAATATAGTAATCTGTGGAAAATGTTGTGGGTAGTATATTCGTTAAGTTTTATTTTAAGACAGAATTGTTTGTGCTTAATATACTACTGTTTGTTTTCCCAAATGCAGTAAATAAATAAATAGGTTCCCAACCTTTTATGGACTACCGCCTCTTTACAAGGAAAAAAAAAATTACGAAATAGTTATAAGATAAACATTTTAGACGGCTAGATAAAATGTTTTTTCATGAAAATAGAGGTATTTCATAACGCCTCGCATTTGCCTTTGGACCAACTACCGCCCCCATGAAAAGTTCCAGCGCCCACTAGGGGCCGCTACGGCCCCTGTTGGGAACCTGTGTTAGACCGTCCTTGCGACCGTTTTAGAAACAGATACGCAGAGAGAGAATGATGTAACTAACATTATTTGTTACTATGTTTTTAGAAAGGTCATGTTAGCTTCGGAAAGGGTTAAGTTACATTTGTCGGTATTGTTTTTACTCAGCGATCCGACTCCGTACTCCACAGCTGGACACAACTGTCTCTCAATTTCAAGCTCACCTGTGTCTCCTGAAAATTGTTGCTGACCCTAATTTAGCTTGCAAGTTGGGTTTTAATTAACCAGACCTCATACGTTACGCTATAAGCGCACTCTGGACTGCGTGTTTTTTTCTCTTAGTGGCCATACAACACCTTGGTTAATCTATATGTGGGAATCGAAAGCGCATAAAAAATCCAAACGAATAAAACAAAACAAGCAAAATGATAACTTACTTGTCGTTTTTGTTGAGAATAGAAACATTCACGTTTCCGAGTATAATGCGCAGATACAGGCTGTTCTGCTTCGGCAGGGTCGCGTTGATCTCACGCAACATAGCTTTCCTTTTCATAATCTCCTTTTCCAAGTTTGCAACGCGATCGTCTTTAGTCACAGCTTTCTTATCTAGCCTGTTTGGGGATTGAATTCGGAATGTTAGTTAGTAGCAGGCGTGACTGCTGAAAATGAGGTCCTGGGTTCGATTGCCAGGTCGGACAAAGTGTTTTTTGGATCTTTCAGAGGAATTTTTCAGTAGCAGCCACGGAGTCAGGGTTTGCGCACGGTTGGTGACAATAGGCTCGCCGCCCATAACATTAGTTAGGACTTAAACATAACTAGCGAAATATGGGTGTACACCTCTACCTAACCCTTCTGGGATTACAGGCGTGATGTTATATTATGTAATATCTCACAAAAAGGGATAGACATCTGTACTGATGTGCGATTCTTATGCACTTGCAATCTCTCGCCTATAAGTTTAAATGACTGAAAAATGATGAGAAATAATATCTGGTCTGCATCATTATGGACTTTCTAAGTTTATCTTGGACATCACAGCCATCGTTGAAAGAAAACATCGTAAGGAAACCTGGACTTAAAATTAATATAAATCGCCAACCCGTCTTGAGCAAGCGTGGTGATCAATGCTCGTGCCTTCTCTGTTTGAGAAGAGGCCTTTGCCCAGCAGTGGGATAGTTATAAGCTGGTATTATTATAACATTGTTGAGTAAAAAGTTACGAGTTTTTTAGCATAATTTTGAAATGAAACATAATCAGCCTGTAATATTGCCCACTGGTGGAACACAGGCACTCTGTGTGAGTGGGTAGTACTTCATAATGCAGACCCAGTGTGCGGATGTCTTCAAATTTTCGGTTCTCGGACATGTACAAGTCATTATTACATTTTAATCAATTATGCCAGGATTTGTTGCACAGTTTTCAATTGATCCAGCTTAATTTCCCTTCTTTATCATTTGTACTTACATAATACTAATGCAAATAACAAGAAATCGATATGTGTTAATCTCATTAATCAGTACCTACTTAGTGATACTGACTGATTATAAAACTGATACCATACTTTTCCCTGTCCATAATTGATTGATTGAAACCAAAAACTCGTCATTATTTTATGAAGACCATTTCTAATTTGGATGTAAATGTACCTACTATGTTATCAGTAGGTACATGAACAGTAGATATATCACATTTATTAGTAAGATGTTACACCAATTTCATTTACAGATAGGCTTAAGACATTGTTTTGCTGAACAAAGTAATTTTAGAGGAAACAAAAAGAATATTGCTATAGATGTTTTTATCTTCATAATAATATTTGTATCTTCATTAGAGGATTATTGAGGGTTATGGCCATCAGCAATGTAACAAACCCATAACACATACATGGTGGAATGAAAAACCCACGGTTATTATCATTAATTAATGGTTTATGCTGTTTTCTACTCTTTTTAGGGTTCCGTACCTCAAAAGGAAAAAACGGAACCCTTATAAGATCACTTTGTTGTCCGTCCGTCCGTCCGTCCGTCTGTCAAGACCGTTTTCAAACTGAAATTTCTATATGATACTTAGTTCTACTGTCCCTGGAAGCTGTAGAAAAATCAACCTTCTAAGTCAACGCAATCAAAAGATACAGCCACTTAGGCCGCAAATTTCCGCAAATTTTCGAAACTCGCACGGGAATCAAAACCTACAGGGTACTTCCCGTGAACTTAGAATCTTGAAATTTTGTACGAAGTCACGTCTTATAGTACAGATATAGGAAAAATTACGAAAACCGTAAATTTTTAGTTTCGTCATATAAAAAAAAGTTATATACCACAGGTTTGTACGGAACCCTCGGTGCGCGAGTCCAACTCGCACTTGACCGGTTTTTTTGTGACATGTCCAGTTATGCATCCAGGTAATTTAAAATTATGCGTAGATATGTTTTGGAAGAGGTTCAAATACTTGTTACAATTTCCAAAAGTTGTTTACTGCTATCAAATTTTTATGGTTATCAGGAAATTTTTGTAGTTAAACTACAAAAAATAATCTTTTCCAGCAAAAAACCTAACAGTAGATGCATTGATGATGAAGATATAACAAAGCTGCCTGTACTTACTAAGGAAGATATTAAAATAACCCAGTTTTAACTCCTAATTGGATCTAAAAATCTAATTACTTTAGCCATTAGAAGCAGTCAATACTACTATTTATTAAGATAGATTAGATGGCAAGTTAATGAGATCAACAATTATTATCGATCATGTTTTACTAATAATAAAGTAGTCTACAATATATAGGAAAATATGTTATCTAACAACATTCACATGCATATCTATAAACAAGTGTTTACTTGACTAAATGTAATTTTTAAGATACAATTTTTATTATGTAGGTTGGTAATTGCTTGAATTTAGAACTGTAATAAGTTAGAATTCTTAGCTGTGCTTTTTTTGAAGGTTCTTACTTCATATAAATTCTTATCTTTACTCAAAAAACATTGCTCAAGTAATTACTTAAGCTCAAGTAATTACTTTAACTCAACTATAGTTACGGGTGTTAGATTACTGATGTTGATTGAATTGTTCTGACCTTTTCAGAGCGGCCGCTATGATGGACATGCGGTACTTCTGGTGGTTGATCTCCTTCATGCAGCTTGCTTGCAACTCACCAACCTCCTCCAATTTCGTGACATAGTCTTTGTTTGTTATCTAGAAAAATGCCACAAGAAAACAATGCTCATACCATTTCCTTTGAAATTTTCTATGGATTTATTTAGTTTTGTAAATAACAAATTCATTTTTATAGCAAAATAATTATGAATGCTTGAAAGAAAATTATTGATGTAGCGTGTTATTAACAAGACTATTAAGTACCACGTAAAACAAAGATTTAAATATTGTTTTTGTTAGCGATGTCGTTTACCATCAACAGGCTGCAAATCAAAAATATCGTGAACAACGCATTTCAATTCCATGAAAACAGACGATAAAATTATGTTAAGTGTTCAGACGTAAATTATCATTCATACTTTACCTCTAAGCGTTTGTAGTCCACCAGGAGATCCTCCCATTCTTTGAGACACTCCTCCACGTCCATTTTTGAAGTATTGGATATTTCAACTAATACCAGCTTCACAAAATAATCACGACAATTCGACCGACGAATGCGTGAATTCCATTCCCGTTTTCTGTGACCTTTCGTCTGTCATCTGTCGTCGGCCAGCCAGCTGTCGTTGGGTCGAAATAGATTATTAAAAACTAGAGATGTACCGATACTTCAATTTACTTTAGTCGATTTATTAAAAACAAAAGTATTATTTTTACTGTACAAATCTAAACTATACTGATGCTACTACTGAAAGCATCACATCCAAGTTTTGCCATTTCATTAAAATTTTTGAAGTATACAGTAAGTCCAAATTTCGCCAGCTATTGCAATAGCGGCTTAAAAATAGCTTTACCTCATTGGTAAAATTGGGACCTAATTATTGACACGCTATCTACAATGTGCTTTGACCAACCTTCCTTCAGTGCTTTGCTTCAGGGGAATCACGCTTAGTACTAAGTAATTATTGTGAGAACATCGCGGCATCTCGAATTCTGTTCCAAAAAGCTATGCAGCTAAAAAGTTTAACAAATCTCACTAGATGGGGCAGGTAACGGAACCTTTCGAAAGAAACGATAAAATGAACTAAAAATGAAAAGTTTATGGTCCAGCTTTTTGATAATTATTTAAGCTTACATTCTCTAGTTACCTATATAAAGTTTTAATTTCAAATAAATATTTTGATTATGTATTTTTTTAATTAAATGAACACTGAAAATATAATTTCTGAACGAAAACGAACGAATGAAACATCTTGTGTGATTTCGGAGGATACGGATTATGAATATTTTATAAAAATAACCATTATTATTTTAATAAGTAGTTGGTGTAGTGTTGTATAAATGTATAATAACTGACGACGAATTGAAAAAATGTGTATAGTGCATAAAAAAAAAAACAACAAGAATGAAATATAATATGACAGTTTACTGATTTAAAATGGTTTCATTTTATTTATTGCCCCAAGTACCCGATTCTAATCTAAATCATATAGCTACATTTATAATACCTGCCTACTTAAACGTTGCTGATAATAATAATAGATATAAATACGTATATATAGGGACCCTGTAGTGCGTAGTGTTGTTGGTACAGATTAATAGATGTCGTAACTAATCAATTTTAGCGATATATAGCTTTTCTGCGAGTTGGCCCTCTTTTTCTTTTATAGGTATAAGTAAGTATTCTACTCTGCTTTGCTTGCAAGCTAGAAGTGTGCCAGCAAAAAGTAAATACTTATACCTAAGTGCCAGTAACATATAGTCCAATCTGGGAGTATTCTACTCTTTGAATCTGGGGGATCGAACACAGACTCAGCCGTCAAAAGGCTGTTACAGACTACCTACTATTGGTAAACAAGAAGTGTTAGCCTCTGGAAGTCAGGGGTGATCGTTAATAGATTTTTAGGCTAGCTTCGGCCAATCGAACAATTTGTGATCGCAGGATACGGCGCTCATAGTCATAGTTACAGGGCTTCTTGAATCTCATAGCAGGCTGATACCAGATGGGGGTGTCGAGGAAGTTAGTGGGAGTATATGCCAAACATGAGGTTATGGGGATTTCTCCCGCCCTAGAACTGACGTAACTTGACCCACCCCATTTCAGCAATATTCAGGGCGTCCGGTAAAATAGACGAGGGTGCGCGCTTGCATGTTTTGAAAAATAGTGTGAGCAGAGCTAATAGGCACAGGCGGGCTAGGGCGCGTCACGTGTTTTCAAAGGAAATTTTGAGTGGGCACCCGCGCCCTGCACCCGAGCGAGTTTTAGGGGACGCCCTCAAATAGTTTACATGTATGAGAAAGTATCTTTGTTAGTTAGGTTTCCGTAATACTTTATGGTGCAATCTAGCGCTATGAATGGGTTATGTATAAAAGATTTAACAATAATAAAAACACACTGTAAAATAAATTAAATACTTGTTTATTTACATGAAACACGAACCAAATCTATTTGGGTTTCGGTAATTAATTTTGACAAGTTACAGCAGTTATTATGAGTAACTGCAAAATTCTCCCATTAACACTTCAGTCACATATTCTTAGTGCTATTATGTATCCAGTAGATAAATCTAACATATTTTTTTCAGTTATGTATCAAGAGAATTCTGCAAGTATATAACTTACGTGGATGATATTATTCTTACGGTAATTACATTTTTAAAAGTGCAAGATACTTATTTTTAAATTGTAATACAAACGATTTTATGAAGAACTTTATGTTCAGCAGATTATTTATAGTAGGCGATTGCCATATTTCAAAGAGATTATATTTCTATGCCAAGATAATATAGCACGCGTAGTAGTAGAGAGCGCCCTTCGAGGAAGTCTATTCTCCTTGTTTTCAAATGTGAACAATTCCAGATACTATCTGCAGATACTTTTCATAAGAATTTCAATTATCTTTTATCTCGATTATCAAAACCAGTGTTGAGTACAGTAATTCAAAAAAGTGATGGCTGCTATTACCATCCTAGACAAAAATACATATTTTAAAACTGCCGTATCATAAACCCGTAATACAAATGCTTTTCTAGTTTGCTGTATTAATTATTAAAAATACATTTCGGGTCATAAAACATGCACTATCTATTATTAAGTAATAAATCTAATAAATGGAAATGATTGCAAATAAAATTGACTAGAAATTATGTATTGTGATGTTTTAGCAATATAAAGTATACACAATATAAAAAATAAAATAAACTGCTTTTACATTTCTTTTTTCTCTTTAGGAGTTTTGAGCTAACAATGTTTTAACTATCAATCGTACACTAGATGAGTACACAGATGCCTAATAGATGTTAAGTTGAGCGCTCTCTACAGATACGCCACAACACTACTATTACAATCTCCTTGGTCTCAGCATATTATTTTACGAATTCACACTGACAAAGCGAATATAATCCTTGTATAAGAATCTAGATACCAAGTTTAGCATCTAACCTGACAGCTGCGGCGCACGATACATATATCTCGATTAGAAATACAAAAGCAATAATGACCTATTTTATAAGCGATAACTCCATAAATATCATATATTAGCGTGGTGTTACCGGCCGTCACTTTGTAAGCAATGTACACGCCGCGTCATGTCATGCACTAAACACAGCTGTTTCTAACAGTATGAGCGTATCTACGCAAACTACACTACGAACTATCCTCTACAACACCAGGCAACAAAATTATTTCGTATTACAATAAATAACTATTGATAGTAATAATAGATATTTTTAATTAAAAAGACTAAAACCCGACCACGGATAAATCACCCTATGACATGCGTATCAATAAGAGGAATCCTCAGTAACCCTATTGGTCACAATCGGTGCAGCAATTTCGACACAAAAGGGAACTTCCATACACTCTGCGAAAATCATAACCCTTCCTTTTAGCTTCGCCGTAGTCGGGTAAAAAGGCTTCAATTAAGTTTTTCTTTCAATCTAGCTACCTTAAACAGGCCTGTAATTCAAAGTATTAATTAAAGTTTATATCACACATTAATTTACTTAGACATAATTATGATGACATAAATGAAATTGGCTTAACTTTAAAATCAGATATTAAAATGTTAAACGTGAATTGTATTACAATTACCCATTTAGCAATTCAATGCTCTATGCTTAACAAAGTTGTTTGAGACAAAGAAAATAAACTGACAATATAATAAATAAATAAAATTTTGAAGTATAACTTTTCTAACTTATAGTTAAAGTTTTGAATTGCCAAAACTTAAAATAAGTCTCTAGGAAACCGATTGTTATAAAATTCTACAAACGTGGCTACAGTATTCCGTTTCGGTTTCGTTGTCTCCATAGATATTCATTAATGTTGTTGGCGGCGGTGCTAACAAACATAATGAACATCGTATCGAGCTGAGACAAACATCAAAAGCCTTATGTACACTACAATACTTGATGGAGCATTTACGATGAGTTCAAGTGTGTTCGTTAATTATTGAATGGTTGTCATGAATAACTATCAATATCAAATTTCATAAAAACTAACATTATCAATAAAGAAATCAAGGTACAAAATCTGATTGGCTGGGTAATAAATCAAATTACTTATTTATAACAAATAAAATTTAAATCTAAACGTTTTACGAATAAACAATAACTATCAAATAAAACAGGACATTGAAAGTTTAATAATAACACACACAGCTACTCCTCACTCCATCGTTGCGAGCGGTACATGACGAATGCTACGTCACTGCTAACTACAAGTAGGTCCAAATTTTTACAAAATTCGGAAATATCAATTTAACTAAAAATATACAGAAACTATATGCCATTACACTTTAATGGAATGTGTGAAACTAACCGAAGAAGTTGAACACGAAAACAGAATCGGGGCTAAAAGTTTACGCCAATATAGATATATAAGGAGACATAGCATCGTCAGCTGTACGAAAAAAAAACTACAATGAGCAGAAGGAAAAGACGAAGGTGTCTCTCCTTAACAAATGATTGACCATAATGACAGCAGCTTACATCGCTCTCATTGTAGCTACAACGCGAAATAATAATGATAAGGATATCATCGGTGAGTTTAAGTTACTAAAATGGCAACGCTCTTAGCGACACTCCCAAACTTTGACGGTCTGATCGACGCTGCCTGATATCACGTATGGCAAGCTCCTGTGGAAATCTGAAAATATAACGGAATATTATTGTATTACTGATTTAAGGGTTCCACTATCTCCTGCAGATGTCACCTGATCTCTTCAAATATCACTTTTATCTGGTTTTGGCTGCAGGTCAGCATAAGAATTACGAAGGGAACATCAAAGGTGGATTTTTATCATCAAAGCAGTTACTATTTCTTTCTCTACTGCAATATGAATTGACTTCTAGGGGGTTGTACTAGTATCCTCAAGTTAGTGTATGAAGAGATTTTCAAATCAGCTGGCAGGCATAGTGCATGCTCAAGATGCCTGGTGTGATGTGGTCCATGTGACCCAGCAAGGTCAGTCCTTCCAGGCATGAGTATAACAGAAGAAGGTTAGTATAGTAATTTCATAACTGTGTGTTAGGTATCAAACTTAGAAACTTCTTGGCCGCTCTAAGTATACCCTCTAGCAAGAGTTGCTAAAGAGTAGAGTAGAAGTAAAGAGTTACGTTATACCGAGACTACTGAGAGCAAATGTCTAGTACAGAGATTAAGAAAGATAGCGTAATAGATTTAATAGATATTAGGCGATCTTTGTCACAAGCTGACGCTTAAACATGCTCAAAGCGAGCAAGAAGTTCCTGTTACAAAATAAAGAAAGTAGCATCGAACCAAGACTGGTGGCGAAGTGTTGGTGCGCGTAGAGCGTCTTGAGGCAGCGCGTGTGCGCGACGTCCCACACGCGCAGCGTCTTGTCGTCGGACGCCGTGAGCAGGTAGCGGCCGCCCGGGTGCCACGCCGCGCCGCGCACCCAGTTGTCGTGCCCCACCAGCGTGGCCAGGCACTGGCCCGTGCTCACGTCCCAGATCTAACCGACACATCACAAAATTAATATAGCTATTAGGAAAATATTGAAAAACAAAATGGGAAACATTACATTCCTTTCACAGTTGTATACCTCTGACTTCGCATCACCGTCAAAATCACGGTAAACTTTATTCTCATTTTCATAAGGTTGCTGTTGTACAAGGTAAAATAACTGGGAAAGGACTAGACAATATTGCTTCCACGAATGGGGATATATCTGACTGAACTTGCACCGTGGGTAGTCCGCCTGGCAAGCTCGTTGCCGGCTGCCAAATATTTTAACCACCACATGAATCATAGCAAAACAAATATTGTGACTATAGGTGAGATGCAGAATAAGTACAATTTTACACAAAACTGAAAACTGAAATACATAGAAAAGTACAGTTTTGTAGAGAATATAAAATAAATAAAGAAGACTTTAATAAGTATTGCACATTAGCGATTTCTCAACACAATTAATTCTATTTCTGATAACTGTTTTTCATCATTCGACTATTTAGTAAGGCACATTTGTTACGGCACATGGTCAAAGTACCGGTCACGGCACTTATTGTATTGATGTTTTTGTGACACCGTCAGTGACAGAGAGCAATTATTCTTGTGCGACGAAACATGTGCACAATGCATATTGCGAAACATGTGGCGTGACAAATACACCCATATTGCAAAATAAGTCGTTGTCTAAAGTGTCGAGGTTGGGTTAGTTCCCTCGCCAGCACAAGTTCTCCCGAGACGTAAACGTATTTTCCAAACAAAAAATAGTATAGTTCTGTGGGTGTTGGTAGCATACGCACCTTGACGGACTTATCGCGGCTCCCGCTGGCGAGGAAGGGCCCGGCGTGGTTGGCGCGGCGGTTGTCCTGCCCGGCGGCCTCGTTGATGGCGGCGGCCGCGGCCTCGGGCGCCCACGACACGCACTCCACCACGTGCTCGTGCTCGCGCAGCTCCATCTGACAACAAGGGGACTATTATAGATACGGAGTTACGAAAGTGGCGAATGCTGAATAATATCAGCTAAATCCTGCTGATCACTGCATAATCTGCCTATAAAGTTCTCAAAGTTGATGGAAAGTCTGACATTTAAAGTGCAAAACAATTATCAATATCTTTTAAACATTTTAAAGCATTACAACAGGATTTGCCATGCCAACAGTATTTTATTTTTGTTGAATCACCTTCCCTTTGAATATGTTCACCGAATTAATTCAATCTAAATAGGGTACTCTTACTCGTATGTATAGGTGCTCCCCACCGAAAGGATTCGCTTGTAATGTACACATTAAATAAGTGAGCGAGGAAAACCGAGAATTTTCTAGAGCGAGAAACAGCATTCTCGCTCTAGCAATGACAGTTCTCAGCGATATAGAAGGATAGGAGTATGGAAAAGTGCTATTCCGTGCTTGCCGATGTGGTTCGTAAGGTTGAACCCCATCTTCGGGTTGCGCAATCTAACACAATTTGTAATAATGACTGGTTTCTGTACAAAATTGAATGTGTTATTGTTGAATTACAGGCCAATGCTCCTGTGAAGCTTTTAATGAATCTGATATAGGACATTCGTACCTTGCACTCATTGGTGTCTGCGTTCCAGATGCGCACGGTCTGGTCGTTGGAGCAGGAGGCTAGCAGCGTGCCGTCGGGCGACACGCGCACCATGCGCACCCACTCGCGGTGACCCTTGTACGTTTTGATGCAATACCTGGGGGTAGGGAAATAGTGTCAGTACTTGAAGTATAGAACCACAGACAAAGAAAGTCATACACTTTAAGGCCCATACTCCACCAAAGCGGAGACGAGCGGGAATCAACCAGTCACTCTCCTGTGATTGGTTGAATCTTGAACTGCACAGTTTTGGCGGAGTCCGTGCGTTTCCATCAGATATGTGCGAGGATGTGCGGGAGTTAAAAGAATCAATTTAATAGCTAGCTAAGCTCAAGCAATAAAATAGAATATTATTGGTGAGTTTTGCACACATCCTGCTACATTTTTGGTGGAAGCGCATCCTAATCAATCTCGAAACATCAGCTGTCCGCTTACAAATAGTTGTTTTTGCATCGTGTAAAAAATATGAGTACCAAAATGTTCAGGGAAATGTCTCATTCAAAGAGGGACCAAATTTTCATTGTTCAGAGTTATTTAAGCTAGCCGATTAACCATGTACTTGACAAGACTCGGGAAGCAACATATAATCAATGTTGCGATTAAATATCACCTTATATTTCCAAAACCGACAACGTTTATATCCGCGTTACGTGACACATGGCCGACTAACGCACTCACACACTTTTTTTTCTACATCCGCAACTTGAGCACAAAAGTGCAGGAAATTAAGTAAAAAATACAACATCCTGTAGAAATTATAGTACCCGGGCGTTTATGTGTCACAAAGAACTTTAGTTACAGGTACAAACAGGTAAAAGTGAAAGAGACGACACTCTACAAAGTCGAACTTTTCTTAAAACTTAATTTCGTATGGCCGCTTGCTTAACAATTTTGCGTTCGCAATTTGATTCCTAAAAATATTTAGAAAACTTTCCTACTCACAACAAGTTCCGCTTGCAGTTCGACGTCATTTTCTTTTTCCGATTTATTCTACAGTTAATATTACACTTAATTTTGCACTTGCTTAAAGGTTTTGTTAAAGCGTAAATATCGTCAATTGGAAATAAGGATTCCAATACTGATTATGTGAATATGGTATTAACATAATCATTGGTATTGTGGAAGAATTTTTTGACGCCCTTTCATGTTTTTCTTCTTTTCTCTATGTACGTATTTGTATTATATGGTATTAAGTAATATCCTTGCTTACCCAGTGGCCACCTCCCAAGCTTTGATGGTCTTATCTCGACTGGCGGAGTAGACGATGTCGCCGCTCGGTGAGAACGCCACTGACGACACGTTGTGGTCGTGTCCATGCATCGTCTTCACGCACTCGAACGTTTGGTTGAAGTCCCACAGCTTTATTGACATGTCAGCGCTGCAGGACACTGGAAACGACATTGAACAGGTAAATATTAACTTACAAAAAATGCATGTAGTGTTGCTATAAAAGGGGACAAGTATTAAACTTTCTTTCAGTCGTTTTATTAAAGGCTATTTAGGGAAGTAAAGAGAGTCGAGATTTACCTCCATCTCCATGACAGTTCATTTATATAAGTATACTAGGTATTAAATGAAGATTATCACTTTCCCCACAAGATAAGTCTTAAATAAAGCTAAACTGTACAATTACTAATATCCATTGTTTCGAGAAGTGGCAATGGATTGGTGCCAAGTTTATGACACATTTCGACGACATTTTCCTCTATTAACTGAATTAGCATAATATGGCGAAAAATCGTGACAATTTGGAGTATTATGGAACAACAACGTCACTGTTACAGCAACAGGAAAATAATGAATGAGGATGATGTTGCAGGACAATGGGTGCTGTCATATTACGGAAAAGTATGCACTGCAATGCAAAATGTCCTCATTGCTCTTCTTAAAAACTTATTTGCATAGTGTCCTCGTTGGAGGACCGTTGGTGGTATCATATTAGAGTTGTGGTGATTAGCTGCCAGGGGCTCTCAAGCACTTCATCATCATCCATAGCCAGACTTCACCCACCTCTCTAGGCCTCTCTTTACTTGTGCCCGGCTCCACGTTCCTGTGCCAACCTCATCAGACATACTGTCGTCTGTCCATCTAACAGCGCGTGCCGGATGACAAACGCTTCTCTTTCCAGGTCATGGACGCACTTGCTCCAAGGCTCACTTTTCTTTTTTCTAAGAAGGCATAAATTGACTGTCGATGACTTACCGAGTAGTTTTCCATGATGGTCGAAAGCGATATCCTGAACGGAATCGGTGTGTCCCTTCAGGGTTCGTTCGTACTCGCCGCTCTCAAAGTCCCATACTTTGATGGTCGCGTCCTCGCTTGAGGAGACCATCAAACTGAACACCGGGTGGAATATTACCTGGAAAATTATTTCATAGTTTTTAGTACAAGTATTTAACTTAGTCATTTGTTCCCGAGTTAGTGAATTTCACATTGAAGGTATTATTTTTATTCGGCAGACGCGACCTGAATCGTGATGTTAGCAGCAGGAGACTTAATGCCAGAAATCTGATAGCAAAAAGAACCTTATTACCATAAGATTTTAGTCAAGCTTCTCCGAGATTTAAAAGACTGTTATACAAATATAGATATTGCTACGGCGATAACTGTTTAAACACGTGCGATAATTAGAATAAAAACGTGACATATGCACGCCTAGCGTAAACTCTCACAACGAACTAGAATCAAGCAGTTAATTTGAACAGCTGAACAAAAACTCGCGGAAAGCTATAGATAGATAGTCGCACCGTTTGTCTGATACAATTGTGCATGGTTATGATCACGAGAAATTATACACAAAAACCAAAACAATACATTTTAGACTGCTTTCATTGGATTCGAAAGTTATTATTGCACAAAATTCGTGTTAGATCGCAAACTTCTTTGTTAAACTGACAACTTACTTAGCAATTCAGTAACTAAGTATTTAAGATTACTAGCATTTACAACTATGCAATTAGTAAGAGACGAATACTGTTAACAATTCTAAGAATGTGTATCAAGTATCTCTCGTTCTTGTTATGAAATGACTAAGAATCCCAATTATTGATGTTAATGATACAATTTCAGCGAAATCTGAATATGTGACCGCCACTTTTAACTTCTGAATACTTTTAAAAGCAAAATTAGCAAAGTTGATAAGCAAAATGTAAGCTGTATATGTAATAGGCGAACATAGAAAAGGACATGAAATGATTGGCTTGAATTTTGCGTGAATGATCATTAATCGTCGTAAATGATGCCCTTTGATGGATGAATCTCTAACATAAGTTAGTAAATGGAATCGAAGCATCCAAACGGGACTGCATAGCTCACAATTTTGATGGAGCTGTTATCCCTTGCGGTCCACTACGCATGTTACTTTAAAAAAATAATATTAAAAACCTTAGTAATGGTGGCCCGGTGTCCGGTGAGACAGAACTTTTCGGGTGGACGTGGGATCCACTCGGCGGGGGTGCGCTTGGCGCGCGTTGGCGCACCCTCGATGAATTCCTTCTGAGCCTCTGACAGCTTCGATTCTAATTCCATCACCTGGTCAACAAAGGAAAAAGGTTTTTAGAATGATGTATGTAGGCTTAGTACTCTCCTCGCAAGAATTCCACTGTTGTAACGCTTTATTGATTGTCGTTTCGAGTATACGTATTTTACATACACTATAGTCAATAACATAAGTTATAAGCTTAATGCAGAGCAAAAGGTTGTCCTTTCGTTCTGCATTAAGTGGAGTGCAGGGCTACTCCTTTCAGGACAGTATTCCTGCTACGCCTCAAGCTTAGAATTCTAACCTGATATCATAATACTCAAAATGTCTAAAAGATAAAAGTGCGTATCTTTTTCTAATCGGCCATTTATAAAGATAGTGCATTCCTCAAATACATAATCCTCTGGATTCAGAAAAACATTTTCCGTTGAATAAAATTAAGTCTAGTAAACAATTCCAGCTATTAGTGGATCAAGGTTCAAGATTAAACAGGCCAGCGACCTGATTACCATCACCTTGCGTTTTATTTGTTTAGATACTTGGCATTATTTCTGGAGTCATAGTCAATGGATAAAACGTGTCGTCGTTTAATAAAAGCGTCGCTCGCGGTCGCCATCGACCGCCCGCCCAAGAAAATCGTTCAAGAGTGACCTAGAAACGTCCACTGCACTGATCGATGGAGTACACTGCTCAGACCGGATCGTGCTCAGATGTCGTTATAAATTTTTGCTTCACACGTTTTAACCATCAATGCGTTCAGCTGCTAGCAGTTAAGCAATTTCTGAACCATTGGAACACCAGAGAAACAGCTTCCCACTTATGTAACTAACATATTACGTACACCGGGGACACTAATAGGCGTATTCATCTTTTGTGCTCACTGATCGATTACGTGTAATCAATTATAGAAAGTGTTACACAAGACTTTACTGCAACATGTTGATTTTAAATCTTGCTATTGCTATGAAGAAAACTGCAGAGGGACCTAAGCCGTTATTGAGGTTAACTGTTCCATAATATCTTACAAGATATCCAATCACGAAAACTGCACTAGCAACCACACCTTATCCTTGCATGTTTATTACTTCACGAAATGTAGAGTTCAATCACAAAGATTTTCTTACTTTTTTCTGCAACCTGATGACCGAAGTCCACTTCTTTTCGAGGAGGCCGCCGAACTTGCGATCCATCTCGCCGGACATGTCGGCCTCCTTCTTGAACGCTTCCAGCGCGTCCGTGTAGCCATTGCTACCTAAATAGTCGGCGATCGCTTTGTTCCTGTAACAAAACAAATTATTTATTTTAGTACCTAGAAATGCTCAGAATATTGGAGTAGCAGTTTTTAATTAATAATATCGACGAGTTGCGTAACAGAATGCAATCACGAGGAGTTGTCGAATATACTGCTTCGAAATTCAAATTCTGGCTTGGTGACGAGCAGGAGTGTAATCGGCTAGCTAGATATCCCGATTAACGATAGGATCTTTTCTTTGCTCTCGGCCAGCGGTACGGAAAATATCTGGTGTCGATAGATACACAGACAGAAAAAGCATCATTATGGAATGTAAGTATACCGATAGGATTGTATTTCCGTTACACGGTGTAACAATAACCGATTGTTACGTGCTATGTTGTTTGCTAATTCCCAGAAAACAGTAACACGTTATTGGCTAATTAAAATAATAACATGTGAGAACCGTAAACTAAGACAACGGATGTTGCTACAAGCATGACGCAGATACGAGTATTGTTCGAGGGCAAAAAAAATTAACAAAAACTAACAGCTGAAGATCTCAAGAACATAGGATTTCCGCAATCACGTTTTTACAAAATTCGGATTTTGTTCAGTAGTTTGGTTTTAAGTTGCGATGTTTAGGATGTTCAGTTTCATTATGGACACCGATACAGTTATTTATACAGTTTGCAACATTTTAGTGCCTCGACTTCACGACAAAATAAAAGTATATTATGGTCCTAACACGGTGTATAGGGAAACGAGAAGATCTGCCATTGTGATGATAAAATTCAATTAAAGATTCCAACGACGTCGCGCAGCAAGGCTACATGGACATTGCGATGTAGGAAACATCAATGTGAACTTGCAACGTAATCAGTCAACAGAATGTGTTCGTTTTCTGCGATACAATTATGTAGTTCATCACTTGAAGAGGTTGATTAATCAGCTGATGTAACTAAACGAACTTGTTCATACGGGGCGTAAATCACATGGTTCTTTAGTGAGTTTGTTTTCAATTTCGGCCGGTGTTTTGTTAATTTATCACAACTCAATAGAAAATGAGCACAAGGGTAATATTCATTTATTCTTTCGTTTTTCGCATTTGTTTGAGTTTTGGTTGTCAAGCAGTATTCATTTCTCGTACTATGCGTTTTCTATTTCAAGGCTACACAATTCCTTGATCGATAAAAGCGCTGTTTTTGCTGGCTGTATGTTCTTAGTAGCGATACCTGATACCAGTCTACTTCAGCTCATTGCTTTCAGTTTCCGGGTTACTGTATGCTCTAAATGTGTGCACGTATCAAATGTCAAGGGAAACCCACACGATTTGTCAATGTTATCGTTTAATTAGTCTACAGGTCAGCCACTAATTACTTGAAGACGTTCAGTTACTAAATCAAACGAAATGTACGCAGTAATTTCCATTACCAACTTTGCTTTATCAGTATACAAACGATGACCGGTTAATAAAAAAAAATGAACACTTTCAACCATTTCAGTTTAGAAGATTTTTCAGAAGTTTTGGCAAAAGAATAGCTTAACCTGAACTAGTCAAATCATCATCATCATTCTCCTGCCCTTATCGCAATTTATTTGGGGTCGGCGCAGCATGTCTTCTTCTATACTTCTCTATTACTCGTCAAATGATTTTGTTAATTTCGATCACGCACCTTACTGATAGAGAAAGATAACAAAGACATCGAACTTGCTCCAATTCGATAAGGTGCCCTTGTCGCTGTGACCATGACGTCACGAGCCCGCGATAGGTAGGCAATTTTGTGTTTATCTTTACTACGTATTAACGCTAGATAAAAAGTACCCTGTAAAAATTATTCAGTATAAGATTCTACAATTGCTGTGATTCGAGTTACTTTCAATCATTCCAGTATAAAACACGACAACCATACTAAAATAACCTATTAGCTTTAGTTTACAGCTGGCTTATCCCAGGGAGGTAATGCTCTTAGTTACAACGCAAGGCTAGCGGGTTGGTGACCGCAGTACTCGATCCAGTGCACCAATTGTAATATTTGCCTTGTACTGTACATTGTTTCCCGTTTCAGCATCTGTCAATCGTTAGGGTCTCGTTGGTAAGAACCAGAATGCTTCGAATGCTGGAGTTTGATAATCATATAGGAGCAGCTATTCATATACGGTTTGACCATACAACGTTTTGCATTTGATGCTGTTTTACGTCTGCGTTATACATATAGTGCCTTTTAATATTACAAACTACAGTATACACCCACCGCTGAATGGAGGCCTTCTTTATAAGGACACTGTTCAAACGTATATGTTTAGCGTATATGTTTCTAAAAATATCTTCACTTCAGTTTATTGATACAGTCACAGTTGTATTTGACATCGTCCAAATCACGCGACACACAATGTGTGATCCATGATGAGGTCATCCAATAAAGAAAAACAAACGTGTTAGGTAAAGTTATGTAAATAACGAAATAGTCTTGACAAGTTATAATAATTTATCTAAAGAAACTGGAATTTGGGATATTGGAAACTAATATTCCAAACTAATAAAATAACAATGAGTCATCTGAAGATATTTTTAAATAATAGAGCTTGGCCCATCCATTTTATCGACAAAATAAAAGCATTAATTAATCACGATCGAGATCGCGATTCAACACAGTCTTGTTCATTTGAAATTTGTTTAAAAACTTTTAAATCATCCGCGTATATGAGAAATTTTGAAAGTAATATTTTATTTCATTTATAAACAGTATAAATAATAAAGGTCCAAAAATTGAGCCTTGAGGGACTCCTGATGTAACATGAATACAGTTACACTCGAAACCATTGATTATGACCACAACCTTTTGGGTCCTATTGGTTATATAAGAGACAAACCAACGCAAGAGATCCCCTCGGATAACATTGTACGCGATTTTATTGAGCAGCAATCACGTTACGTCGTATTACGTCCCTTAATTGAGAAATATGACTGGACCTAGGACACATCCTTGTGGCATCCAGCATTATACTTTCTTAGTTTGCAATAAATGTGTTGTTTGCGTATTTTGTCTAATTAATAATAAATACTCATAATGTTTTTTACTTGTTCTTATTGAAATCAAAAACTGTTGTGAATCACATCATCTTAGTTTTAGGTTCCTGATCTTTGCAGCTTACTTTATCAAAGGGCTGTGTGGGAAACATCTAAGTGCTGGTTGCTTGTTCAATTCACCTTTCAAGAATCTTATACTACGATTTTAATCATAACATTAATCATCATCAATTAGAACTGTTCTTAAAAGCAGAGAGAAAACTTACAAAGTAGATACACTTGCACTCGGAAAGTATTTAAAATTGGCAGTGGCATTTTATTAACAGTTTATTCTGGGTTGTAAATACACCTGCTAATTAATAAACTTCGACGACAAATCAGGTAAGTACGTACAGAGGATTAAACGAACCGCCTACATAAACTTTCTAGAAAGTTTAGTACATAGGTTGAATATGCCTACTAAGCAGTACTTTGTTAGTCGTTATATTAGCATTGAACGGTATAAATGTAAATTTTATTAAAGGGATTCTTGTGAACGTAAACTATTGTATGACGTGAAGGTTTATGAGAGATTTGCTTAATGTATCCCTCATTACACGCAGTCTAGTTTTATGACGCAATTAAGAAATAGAAATTGATGATCGTCAATAATGCAATAAAAGTAATATTCTGAATTAGGCTGGCCGAAGAGTCAAAACAACCGAAGCAGCGTTTATTTTATTACGATTAAAATCAATAACAGCTGCTTTGCGTTTATGTAGGTACATATCGTACAATTTACAAATACCATATAAAGTTAAATAATCATGACCAAATAGTGACTCAGTGTTATAAACCTATATACGGTCCACACTGCGTTTTGTCTTTTATGTCAGAGAGCATATTTGTTCAGTGAGTGTGCATGTGTGAGGGAGACCTCGTTGCGTGGTGGACAAACTCGCTTATTTTATTTAGAAAACAGGCTCCAAGTGTCGTGTTCGAGTATTACGTCATTTTACGTGTTCTATAAAACACACACATTGTATTGCTGACTCAATGACTTCCTATCCGCGGTGAAGTGCATAATTCGATTATTGCGCTTATGCAACAGATAATCCTGACCATTAAAGCGTCGATTGCCAATACTTTCTTGTCGTTTGGAATTTGGCGAAAACGTTGAAAAGGCGATAGCGAGTGAAGCGTTTCATCTACACGTCTCTGTTGAATAGAGTTTATTTCTTGCTTGATTACTGTGTTAAGCTTTGATATCAGCGAGGTGAAACCGAATCGATTCCAAAGACAATCAGTCTCGCGGGTGTTCCAATTGTTCGCGTGGGAGCAATCAAGTTACAAGTTACACGTATCGCTTATTCTGCCTAAGTGAAAACATTAAGCGACACAAGTTGAAACGTAAGCGTAACACAAGTGTAACGTCAGTCGGTTGCTACATTGCTGGTCATTCAGCATAATTCGTTTTTACTTTTCCTCAGGGGGCGTCTGATTTAGTGCTCGAGTTCAAATGGTTATAGTCTTTGGTCGTTAAGATGATTGATTGATGATAATGCTCCAAAAATGAATTAACACGATGACCATATAGTCAACGCTCGAGGCAAGATTGAACATTACGCCGGTGACTCCAATCTTGAACAGAGTTCAGTAGCAATGTAGGGGCACAGCGAAAGTGGTTTCGTGCGTCGAGCTAGAGGCGCGGACCGATCTGGGACTGCCTGAGAAAATAACTTTCACGATACGTTTCCGACTTTATTACTCTGATTGCAGGGACAAGTGGTACTAGCAACAGGAGACATGTTTATAACACGCCATAGGACGAGAACTTACTATTGTTGTAAAAGGTCATTATCTAAATGTGTGCGTTGGACTCTGAAGCCAGGAAAAGCTCTTGAATTAACGTCATCATATGGTAACAATTACGACAACAAACAAGCTGAATATGCATGGTGGTCTGATTACCATCAATATTACGTGACATTCTATTGCCTATTGGTAATCCAAACAGGTATCGTTGATTGTTAGGCGCTTTGAATAATAGGCTTGTTCCACATATGCGCATGTTGTTCTACGAGACATTTTTATGGGCGAATAGATTAGCATTATTTGATAGAACCAGAAATATTTACACGGATGAGTGAGGGTATGAGCCGAGTTTGTATTGGAACATGAAACAACGGAAACATCGTAACAAATACGTCACGTCACTCGATAACAGGGAATATTAATGGCCCGTGATAATGTTAATGCAAATCTGTATTCATGACAAAAGTGATCGTAGCTATCGTGACTTCATCGACATAACAAACATTAAGTAACGTTAGTATGTCATGTCATGATTTATGGAACAAAATTAGATAATGTTTGAGTTTAGATGGTCCGTTAGTCAGTGACAAAGGATGAAACCGGTCAACGAGGCAAATGAATTGATGAGTATTTTGTTCCTGTTCAAAATATTCAAATGTTGTTACTGGATATGCTGGCTGGGAAGACCAATGCTTTTCCTACTACAACTTGCTGGTTAATTTCGATGCGGCTGCCGAGTGATGAGTCATACTGCTTATTGTTTCGTGATTAAAAGCACAAAACGCAGCAATTTGCATAGAAAATTCCAGTTTGCAGCATGACATTCTCGCCATGTATTGGAGGTTTCATGCAGGATCGTTCTCCATTTTAAATACAGACAGACATTTTAAGAACCGAAATGACTTTTATTTTATCTTAGCGAATTTTCAGTAACACTAGCGGATATTGTGCCAATCTAAGGGCATTCACATTTTTTGTCTTGAAGATTCGAATAACTTGCACTGTTGCACATAACTGTATTTCTAGTATATTAATCTTAAAATCCTACCATAATTGTATCAACCTACCGCTAATGTTGTTCCATTGACAGTGACACACATGTTTTAATTTCAAAGTGCAGATGTTAATCTTATTCACACCATTCACAGTGCGGTTTTGCATTTTCCTTAGTCCTTATATGCTTTGCTTCTTGATCATAGTTCCGTGGACAGCAACCATCATCAATCTATTCTATACTAATAATATAAAGTGAGAGTGCGAATTTTGTAAGTTTTTATGTATGCAGAGGGTAAAATGCCCAAGGCATTAAGTCCGCCTTTGTACAGTTTTTACTAGTGCATGAAGTTTTAATAAATAAATAAATAAATAAAATCCGGAACTACAGCACATATTTGAAAAATTGTTTCACCATTTGAAAGGTGCATTATTCCGAATGGACATAGGCTACTTTTTATCACACAGGCCATTCATAATTCCAAAAAAGAAATAGCAGGATAAAAAGGAACAAAAAATTAACCGTTTTCCGAGTCAAACAGCCGCAATATGCAACGGATGATTACATGATCAACAATCGGTTGTTCGACCCTGAAATATTGTGAAATGGTGCATTCGGCGTAACGGGATCACCAATGGTGGAAACAACGGGATGGATGTAACGAAGCGGAGCGATGTTAAAAGTGTTGAATATACCGCACCGTGTTCACCATATCCGTATGGAGAACACGTAACAAGCAACCATTTGCATATTATGCAGTCGTGACTTGAAATGTAAGCGTCTAAGCTACTGTCTAAGCAACGTAGGCCACTTATTGTCGACTTGTTCATTTTTCGGTGAAATTTTTAAGTATTTACAGCTTAAAAGTGCATCCTAGTTAATTATCAGTCGACTGTCTGGCTGATCTGATAGACAAAGCGGAGTTCATTTTCACAAGATCGGATACGGGTCGATTCATGTTTAGGTTTTCTTCGCTATACATAATTATATTAATGTTCTCAATGGATTATTCATAAAAGTCAATAAAGAAATGGTGTAGGTAGGCACATCTTCCGTTTCACATAAAATTTAATTGAGAGGGGGTGGCGTAGTACCAACTGGATGGTATTTCTGTCATGTTCATTTTCATGTTTGCCAAGGAAATTCTTATATTTATTAGTATAGGATTAAAGTTCATAATAGTTTTTCTCGCAGCACGGATGAAGGGGAGGCCGCCTACGCGACTTGGTGTATCGATCGCAGTTCGCCCCCTCGAGGCGCCGGCTACGTCAGAGCGACACTGCGTCATTGCGAATCCCTTTTCCACAAGCTTCTCGAAATTAACATCCCCAGAGGCTTTGACTGTACAGTTTTCCTTCGTCGTTGAATTGAATGTTAAATGTACAACTGATGCGTCATGCCAGGAAGATGTATTGAAAATCAACTCATCTCTTACACAACTTTCAGTTTGAATGATGGTGAAGAGTACCTACTAATTTAGCAGTAAGCTTTGCCATTGCCAGCTCATACAAATTATGCTATTTTATACAGAACAAAGCTAGTTATTGCATTAAAGCCAATTAGAGGCGAAGCAAGTAACGACGTTACGCTAGTAAAAGAGAAACATCACGAACTTTATTAAAGTGTAAAGTTGGATTATTTCACAACCCTAGTGAAAGACCATCGTGTAATTTCCAAAATGCGTCTAATTTAGCGGTTTCATTACTAGCAACAAACAGGGGTCGAAGGGCAAATTAAATACCGGGAAAACCTAAACGTATCAGGGGTGAAAATACCATCAACTTGATATTTACCAGGGGGAAAGGTTAGAGCCAATGGAAAACAACAGGCGCAGCAAATTGCCAAGAAACCATAAAAGAAACCAATGTAAAACAAAAACGATGACATAGTGAAGTTCCCGAGGAAGTTTCTACATAGTAATTTAATTACATTCGTGACCGGACGTTCAAATCCTTTAGAGTAAGCAGGTGAATGCTCTGCTTAATTAGATTTCAAATTTCTCCATGGATGGTAAAGTCGATTTGTCTAAGAACGTCCATTAGAGCACGAATAGAATTAATTGTTGATTAGTTGTGTGTATTTCGTGTTTCTAAATAACAAAAGTACAAGTACCGAACTCACTGAATGACAATAAAGTACCTGTCGTGATAATTAAGAACGTGTATTCTTCATTGTAACTTTCCCATTGATGGTATCTCTTCCTTTGGCAATTTGGCATAAACAGTTTCGGAAACAATCATGAGAACTTTATGGTATGGGATCTTCTGAAGCTTTAGATGCTTTTTGGGTTGTGTGAATATGGTAGGAATTGAAAGAAATATCCCGATATCGCAGCTTGTTTGCGGCAGAGTAGCGACCGGGCGAGGACTGCATTCCTTGCGATCCACAGGCAAGAGCAGTATAGCGGATGGACAGGGTCTTGTTCCTAACAATGGCTTACATTCTCCGATGTCCATTATCACTTCGTTGTATTGAATGATGATTTGTCTACATTACGCCAGGCTTTTACGATTTCATCACTACAGACAATATTGTCTTATAAATAGTTAGCTCTATAGATTATTGGCCGATAAAATAATATTCTGATAGGCACCTGATTAAAGCCGAGTTTATTTTACATTGTTTCAATTCTAATGACTAATCAGAACAGGTTGTATTCATGCGGTGGTCTTACTTTTTATCAACACATCGACTGGAACTTAAATTAGTTCATTACAATAGGTATTGGTTTAACTTAAAAAAATATTTTTAATCAAAACTGAAATGTTGATTCCAATTTTGATAAGAGTGACGTTTTTAGCCTTGGTTTGCGTCAAAGATTGCACCAATACAATAAGAGCAGTGAGCAGGTTGACATTGATGCAGGCGTATCTTGATCACATAATGTACGATGAGTCACGATCTCTTATAGCCAGGCGGGATTTTTCGTACTGAATGCCATAACGTGTCGTACGGACATGCCTAACATCCACGAAATCCACACTCAAGGCCAGGTTATACTAATTCGAGAAAAGCAGATTATTTTGGGAACAGCGCTCACGTGGTAAATGTTTTTTGTTTATATATCCTCAAGTCTGCCTGTCAACTGTCACAGTATTTGAACCAAATGACCAAATCACTTTTCAGTTATCTACATCCTAAATAACAACTTTCTAACTCATCTAGACATTTATGTAACAGAGATTATGATCTTGATCGATTATGGTAATAACGAGATACCTATGACGCAAGCAGTTTTTTATTTGGGTGCAACAAATGTAAGGCAACTCTCGATACGACCTCGTTTATTCAGAGCCAATAGGAGGTCTTGAATAGCGGGTGTTAAAAGATTCTTATCGTTCTAATTTAAATAATATTATAATCGCAACATGCATTTTATGTTCAAAAGGCACTTTCTCTGTTTTAGTTTCAAATGCCTAGAGCAAGTTTCTTGCTCAAAATTAAATGTTATTGTTGCGAGCTTCGTAATTAGATCATAACATGTTAATTAAAAGGATTTAGACATAGGTACATTTTACGTGACAGGTTAACAATGGAGGAATGTTTAATATTAACAAAAAAAAAATATCGTACATAATGTAAGCCATAACAATATTCAATACAATGCACATCTTCATAATGAGTTCGTAAACGTTTACTGGAACAACGATCGACCCGAATAACAGCAACAGCGTAGTTACAGCAAGTGCTGCAATCTTCAACGGTAAGAGCATGTCCATTTAGCGAAATATGCCTGCTGGTGTTTTAATTTGTGATCGTTATTTTTAATCAACAGACGCGTTCAATGACCCCGATTCGACGCAGTAGATCCGAACCGAACGCGGACTAGACCATTAGATCACCAATGGCAAAGAAGTATCACTTTGTAAGTCGGTTATTTTCAAACCACATGTCTCTTGCGACAAGTATTATCTAGCATATTGGGATTGAACTATTCATTTTCGTAGCTTTAATAACTTAATCCTATTTGTATACTGCACTTACATAACATGGACGCTTAGAATTCGGACGTGTTGTTTGCACTTGTATAACAATAGCGTGTGAACAGCATGACCACATCTTTGTAGAAGTATCGCGAATTAGATCTCAGCTCGCCTTTCACTTCGTGTGAAGCGAGTTAAAGGGTATAAGGAACGCTAGGGTATTTTAGGTCATTAGTTCACGGCCGATGGTATATTTTGCAGTAACCTATACTCTAAAAGGTTACCCCTAGTTTCTATACTAAGCGTTCAATGATCGGTTTCTTAATGTTTTGGTCGACCAACAAGAGCGATTTAGTTTGGACACCAGAGCAGATTGACTTGATCATCAGGGTTTGATTTCAATTCTTCAGCTACGACCATACATTAACTGTGCACTTGATAGACACGACAAACTACCTGCTTATAATCTCATTTAATCTCAGATTGAATACCTATTAGTGTGATAAAGTTTCTTTGAAAACTGCAATCAGTGTTAGCGCAGGTGAGCCGTTATTTGCAATTGCAACATCAATATAATCGTATAATAATGATGGGATTTCTAGGTTCACGATGAAAGCTGCACACCAGCATTAAGTCGAGGAAGGCGCCAACGGCGACGCGGGGTCAACGACATTGCGTTATAAGAGCAACTGTCACTTTCAAAGGTCGGCAGGCACGCAGGTCGACTGAGTACCGATGGTACTCCTTGTATGGGATTCAAGTATTAATGGAGCTTACTTTATGGGTAACAACAATGTTAACTATCAGATAGGTGCACTTTTATAATAATATTTTTAATGGAACTACCTAGTATCCGATTAGCACCTGCTGACACGAATATAATTAGAAAGTAAATTAGAATTATTTTTGATACGATCATAATAATCAGTAACTGTGAATTTGCAAAAAGTATATGCGTTAAAATCGATAAGCATCATCCGGTTATAACGTCAAGGGAGGGACTCAATAATAGGCAACACTAGATATTTAGCTACACGAGGAAGGAAGTCTATACTTAGTTTAAGTTAAAATATGGTTACTCAAACAACGACTGGATTTTGATATCGAGTAGCTGAAATGTTTAAGCGATTGGCGTGTTAGTTCTAAGGACTTGTGTACTTAGCACTTCATACATCATTATAGAACAAGTTTTAGAACGCGTCTGTCAATCTCAGCTTGGTCAGATTAACATCGATTAGATTATCATGTCACTATCACTAGATGGATTTGTAATTTACTCATAGAAAGTTTTCATGTAAAATGTTTTTTCTCAAGTTTAGTATCACAGTCACACCAAATCTCTAGGGATTTAGTAAAAGAATTATACCCCCTGCAGTAGAAGAGGTAACACTTGCACTGATTCAGAAGGAACAGCGGAAGCGGATGGAAAATTGTGTTGTTTACATTTCCATATAGTAAAAGTTTGCCACAGGAAGAAAATCACCTTAGATATAATATTAATCAGGCATCATATTACTGACGATGTTAATAGCGCCCTGGCAAAGGTCGTTTATTGGTTTAATGTTAAAAACTAAATGTATTAAGTTTACGATACCTCATGTAAGACAAGTGGGAACTAGTGTACTAATCAAGGATGAAAAGTTGAAACCGGAAAATAACACGGTGTTCTTTGGCATAACTTTGGATGCCAAGCTTCAGTGGGGCCCCTACATAGATAAATTATCAAAAAAGATTAGCTCTGCAGCATACGCCGTTAGAAAAATTCGTGATTTAACTGATTTAGAGACAGCCCGTTTAGTTTAGTTATTTTCACAGTGTGATGTCGTACGGTCTTCTCTTGTGGGGCAGTGCCGCCGATATTAAAACAATTTTTATTTTGAAGAAGGGGCAATTCGTTCCATTTATAAAGTAAGACCTAGATACTCCTCAGAGAATTTATATACTTACTGTCCCGTCTCAGTTTATTTATGAAAACCTTTTGTAAGCAAATAAAATATTATTTTGTTTCAAAATACAGTGATATCCACAACATAAGTACGAGGAACAAACAGATATTTGTTGTTCCTGCAACGAGGCTCAAAAAAATAGGGGGTACGTTTAGATGCCAATGTATACGTTTCTATAATAAACTTCCGAGCCATATTCAAGCAGTAAGCCTAAATAAATTCAAATCGTTTATCAAACGGAAGCTATGTCTAAAAGCCTACTATAAAGTTAATTACTATCTCGAAGATAAAAAGGCTTGGGATTAAGCTGCTCCAATTAAATTTGCTCAATTAATGTCGAGATTTCAAATTTTTCATCTGTTTATTCCTTTCTTTCATACACTTTGACATTTAATTATTTGACATGAATATTTACGTTGTTGTTGTTACTTTTACTATTGTGACATGTAATGATTTTTATGAACATTTATTAAATAAGTATTATTAACTTTATTTGATTAGTGTGAATGTGAGGACAATGTGGGTCATATTTTTTGTTTTTGATTGGTTTTACGATTGTCTGGCAGTTTGAGTACTATAGATATAATAAGCGACCTACACAAATGTCCTTTCTTTGGTATTGTTCGTCGTTTCGTTGAGCTCCTTGAGTTATGAGTCGAGCTACACGATAACTGACAAATGCTTGCACTGGCTGGACAGGTCCTCTCAAATCTGTGTGGTTCTTTCTTCGAAAGACCATCTGGGACACTCATCTGCACAGTTCTCATGTGAGTTGACCAAGATTATGTCTGGACCTTAAAAGAGACTATGACCTCCGAGTTTGTTTTGGCTGTTTCTTCTCAGAGTAGTCAGGTACGAAACACCGGCCTCATCTAGTTTTAAAAAAGAAGACTTGTAAAAGTGTTTGTAAAAACCTATTTGCGAAAATAAACATCATTTCATTTCATTATAGCCATTGGCCAGGTAAGCCCGTTATACAACATAGGTACACAGATGGACGTTGCTGGTGTGGATTTCTGTTTTATATGTTGATATATATGATGTTTTGATAGGATATTGTAATTAATACCAAATTCAGAAAGTTTCTAGTAGAGTATTGGCAACATTGCGTTAGCAGCGACCTTGCTGCCGCTGCAACTATTTGCTTGACCGAATTCATTGAAACTCAATTCTGCTGTTCTAAAACGCAATCGTATATTCTGAAGACAATGCTCCGTCCACTATTGAGATCAGACAACGGAATAATGCATTGATTTCGTAATTATCTGTAAAGTAGATTGCCTCTTGAACAAATATTCGTAAACGAAATGAATCACCTACACCTAATAAACTGCATCAGAAACAATGCAAAAAGAAATAAACATAAATTTCTAAGTGCAACAGCTTTCTACACCGGATTTCTAACCAATTTTAAGATCTATTCTGCGAACAAATTGTTACTTATATGACCTCGCCGTGAACCGTAGAATTAATGTTCATTTCTATCTGATGAAAAGTCAGGAGCGAGGCAACACTGTCGCAGGTGCGTATGTTATCTCCATGCTTCGGCAAGGCCTTATTTATTGCTCAACAAAACTTCTTACGATAAAACGCAAATATTTGGTATTTGCGAATACTGCATCTTTTAAAGTTAAGATAAAAATAAACATGAGATAAGCCTAGCGAATAAATTAATACCCATTAATTGATGACACGATAAGATATTTTCATATGCATCATTCTTTCGGTATCAGTATAAATTAAAGTACCCCTTTAGATGCCAACGGTAATATGTTAATTAATTGATTTCTGTGTTAGCAACAGGACTCACTCAAACTTCTACTTATGACGACCGTATAGAACCAAAATTGGTTAAAAAGCGACTGCCAAGGGCTCTAAAAGGAAGACGTTTCGACATGCCCTAAAACTGAATGCACCTTTTGAGCTTGGCCGTTCTCGTATAGAATGTTAACTGACTGATTGTAGTAGACAAAGTGAGAGGTTGAAAGTGTGTTAAACTCGCATGAACTGGCACATAAACCGTAAACTACACAGAATACAGAACGAAACAGAGGGCACGAACGCGTTTAGAACTGAGGGAGCATACACGTCCAACGTTTGTTGTTTTTTTTCTTCTTAATATTTTCTGCCTCTGACAGAAAGGAGGAATTATTTTGCCCAACAATGTAATAATAGGCGGGTTTCTCACATAAGCCATAATAGGCGGGTGGTAAGAGGGACAGGTCGGGAGATGATTGTTTGTGGCCCCAGTGCGCGGCATGGTATGACGGGGTAGGCGCCTTCTAGTCTGTTCTATATTCCGTGACATATGTTACAATAATATAATATTCATTGTTACTCACAGCTCCTCTCGTTGCCGTTGTGACAACACCATTTTCATCGTGGTCGGGTGACGCTTGAGGCGGCGGGCCCGGTTGGTTCACTGCACTAGTCTCACTTATTCACGCGGGCGACGGCAGGAACGCCGTTGCCATTATAACACCTGTGTACAATCACAATAGTTTGTTTACACACTACTTGTCATGTATCTCAGCTAGTGTTGGGGAAGTTTCAATGACATAACAAATATTATGTCTTGCTGCAATGTGTTTGTTTTGTAATTGACAAAAAGTAGGCAGTTGTATGTCAAATGTTTTGAAGAAGTTTATTGTTAAGCTTTTTGGCGCCTTTTTATTGAGATGCTGCATTTGCTGCTAAAAATTGCATTCTAATTTGAACTAAGCATTTCCGAAATGAGAAATACACATTGCAAAAATTATGCATAATTATCTAAAAAGATTGCACTATAATCTGCCTAGCCTTTTACCAATCTAAAGAGATTGCACTAATGATCTAAAAACTATTTCATGTTTATTATGACCATACATATTTGCAAAAACAGCTGTCACATAAATTGGTGCAACCAGATTAATGTGATGAAATAAATTAAGACATGAGGAAGGCAGATTAAAGGTTACATTACATCACTGACAACATTAACATAAACTTAGTGAGTCATCTACGAAAATATTATGTATAAGGTTCTTGTAAGGTGTTTTATTTATTTAACCCTGACAAAATGTACTTGACAGACAAGGAAAATACTTTACACAAGATTAAACTTAATGACTGCTAGCTATAAGACCTCTTTTGAAATAATCATGCATTGCATGTACTGAAAAACCTTAAATAGTGAGTGGAAGTAATTTTTAGCAATTTCAATAATTTATGTAAAAATATTTTTATTTATTGATTTTGACAAAGTCACTACATTTTTGCAATTGTTTCCATCGTGATTTTTGTGTTGTATCATGCAGTATTATTGCAATGTTGTATATATTATTTTAGTGTATAATGTGAGATGATCTGCAACTCCACATCCAAGGCACGTTTTCACATCCATAATAAGAGGTGCATCCATAAATTGCAGATGAATCTCAAATCAAAGTGGTGAAATGAAAATATCATAAAAATATGATGTTGAATAGTTCCTTTTTATAATGTTTAAATTACAACATTTTTGAGTGATGTTTAAAAAATTTCAAAGGTTGTTGACATTTATCATTAATGTCAATGACCTAACAGTATAAAATGTTAGACTAGCAAACGGAAGTCCTCGTTTCATTATTGATTATTCAAGGATATCTAGCACATTCACACACATTAATGTGATAGACATCATATTTACTAACACTTTACATGGATAAGTAATTTATTTGTAAAGAGAGACAACCATTTTATTTTATTATGCGTTTCTAGGAGTCAAATACTGTAGGATATTGTACTGTTGTATAATAGCTGTGCCCTGCAGTTTCACCCGCCATTTCAGTTTCTTTTTGCTATGCTCCTAAAGGTTGTAGTGTCATGTTAAAAAGTCTTTAATCAGCCTCCGTGAATTTTTCAAATCCAACTGTTCAGGGACAAAATAAACAAACTCTTCAGCTTAATTATATTAGCATAGATTGCACTAGTGTTCGCTACTCCAAAGCATTTATTTTACACTAGCGACCCGCCCCGGCTTTGCACGGGTGCAAGTACATTCTCTACTATAATATGCATGTATTAAACATATAACCTTCCTCTTGAATCACTAAATCTATGAAAAGAAAAACGTATCAAAATCCGTTGAGCAGTTTTAAAGATCTAAGCATACATAGGGATAGACAGACAGGAAGCGACTTTGTTTTATACTATGTAGTGATATGGTATACAATAATGTTGGTTACTTATTATTGGGCAATAGTTCCACACACAAATGAAAAATATCAGATTTCTTTATATGTGCTATCAAGTATCACGCACTTACTAAAATCTAAATTATCAAGTGAATGGGCTACAAATTGATTGATTTGTTCAAGTAGATAGTGCCTTTTATGACACATAAAATTAATTTATTGTGAACCATTAGTAATGAGTTATTTCTGGCCATAACTTCCTATAATATGTCATTTGAATAGGAACTTTGTGAAACAATTAAAGGACTTATATACTGTAATAATTCAAAAAATAAATAATTTCTTGAATTTTTTTTTTATTTGATCCAAACAACCTATATTGGACAAGTGTGTCACATCTACTATCAAAAATGATTGAATGAAATCTACAAATTAATGAAAAAAATAAACAAAATTAACAGTTTAATTAATTTAATTACATAATGTGCATAAATCTAACTTAAAAATCACTTCAAAGGCTTCATTATGTACATTTTAAAATGCTAACCTGCGAACATGTAATTTGAGGAGGCTAATCAAAATGAAGTATGGCTTCTATAATCATTTCTATTTCAAGGGCAAACTTGCCTTTATTTTGGTAAGTTGCGCAAGTGAAGCCATAATGTGGTGTTTAATGAACTTTGTCAGTACAACTATATGTAGTTAAGTGTACCTAGCCCGCATTCAAGGTTAATAGGAAATAATGTGTGTTATTGTCAAAACCAGGACCCTAAGACAATCTTGCTGCAGTGGGATTTCAGATAATGCAGTATTTTTTAATCTTAAATAAAACGAAGAAAGAAATTACCATTATGGAAAAACTAGTATTGTTTTCATCAGTACCTACTTCAGAAACTACACCAACTTTTACTCAGTCTCTCAAGCAATAAGTTCTGTTTTTAATTGATAAAAAGTTCTTGACATTAACTTTAACGTACAGACTGTGCCATTTCTATACTGGAACCAGACAAATTATGTGACCAGGAATTCGTAGATTTATGTAATTTCACAGCATTGTTGTTTTGTATTGCATTTTAATTCGAAGTAGCTAACACAATAGTTATTAGGCAATATATCCTAGACTGTAGATTGGGTATGGATGCAATTACACGAAATTGAATAAAAAAACAGCATACAACGTGAATGAAGTAAAATGACTCAGAAAATAAACGTCAAAACCAATAGGGTTACTGTCATTTTGCCACATCAACGAAATTCACGAATCTTATGAAATTTCGATGTTCTGTAGTTAAAATTGGAGTTAGAATTCGTTAAGCAAACGATTGCTGCTAAATTACGAATAAACATTTAACGATTATTATAAAAGAACGGCCATATTGAACGTCTACATCGGACAAGCTCTACACAGATATTTAAGTTCGGTTTACGTTTAGGTCTACTTAATTAACTGAAAAGTAAAGCAAATTATACTTACGGAACACAAAAACACTTAAAATTTCACTTTTGTCAGAAATAAATATCACGCAATCTACAATCACACTTCACACAAGACCCAAGGCAGAAAACCGTTTTCGTTGCAATGGCTCAAACTCACCCACCAATCCAATACAACATGAAGTTTCGATTTTCTTTCTTCTGTAGACATTTACTGGTACAGCGCCATCTAGTTTGGGACAAAGCTATTTTTGAAAATTAAAGACAAGATAAAAAATTGCTTGAGTGGAAGTGAGAAAGCGAAAATTCCATAAGTATTGCCAAGGTAAAAACCTCCCAAGATTGTGTTTCAGTTTCACTTTGGTAACACTGTTTCTTTTTAAATTCTGAAGATATTTTTCCGCAAAACGAAATCGATTCTATGTTGTGAACTAAAGCAATTATATTTTAAAAGTAATTTTAGTGTATCTGAATGAGATTATAATTATGAGATAAGTGTTACAATATTTTTATTTTGAGGACATTAATTTCCATTGCTCGCCATTAGTCAGAAATTGTCGGTTTTTAAACCAAAATCAGATTGCATGAATTTTAGTGCACCTGTCTGGCACTAGAAGCTAAAATTAATAAGAGAATTTTGAATGCAAAATTGTTTTTATTTTATTCATGAAATGTAGAATACTGACCCAACTTGTCCGCACACAAGATGTACGAACGGTGATCAAATCGAAATTAAAAGTGTTAGTCGATTTAGAGTTTTTAGTCAACTATGCTTACCTCTAATTCAACAAAACAAATGTCCGAATCGTGCGCCCATTTCGTAAGTTCCTCAAATGATAATTTTGATTGACGCCCTGAAAATAATATATTTCTACAATACTCAACCACGCGTAAACTCTTTTTATTATGCAATAATAAATAATAGCTAGCATTTAATAATAAATTTCTTCCAGATTTTGATTTTTTTGTACATCTATCGTTGATACCTACGTCGACGAAAGGAATCAAGTTTCATAAATAATGGTGTTTGCATAATTACCTCGATATTTAGAACATCTAATCAATTATAACATTTTGAATCCATTTAGTTTGAAACAGTGTTTAGCCTCCAAAATGGCAGTGATCAGTGCTCACCTTTCACCTTGCAGCAAGTGAATAGATTTAGGTTTCGATCATCGATGTGTTACTCGTTAAATAACGTACGAGGCACGAATGCTGACTCTGAGGAGCAGTGTGTGCGATGGTGATAGCAAAGAGCAAGAAAGCAAAACCAAACATGGCAAACATGAATAATACTATCAAAAGTATAGACTACAACTGGACACCTGGGCCAGAGTCTCAAAACAACCAGGATGGTGCACCCAGGGCTATCTTCATTCCTCACTCGAACTCACTGCCGTTCGAAGAACGTCGCGTCACGTTGGAGCAACCTGTCAAGGTAAATAGTTTCCTAATGGAATGTAACAAATGTTAAAACAGGCTGAAATTAATAAATTCATGTTGCTATGCCCAAGGAATATTTTTTAAATATAGGGTAGATGAGCAAAGTAATGTTTGTGAGAGCTGTGTGTATGTATGTGTAATGTGTTCATTTTTGATCAATAATTAGAGTACATAAGTCAATTGATGAGACTTGGCATTGTATAAGTAGATAAAAGAATAGAATAGCTACTAGAGTATGTGCCAGTTGTAGAAACAGACATAATATTTACTTAGCCTACATATTCTGATATCAATACAAGTAATTTTGTATTCTTCTCTAGTTGGTAACATAAGAAAGTTGATTAACTTGATAATACTCAGTAATGTAGTAATTTTCCACATCATTCCATGTAGTTTCTCGGTACTTTACATACAATAGCAGGATGTTTAGATCACATTCTGGGTGTATTCATGGCCTACTCGAGTTTTGAGAGGAAAGAGAGTAAGATAACATTAATTTACTAAGCCTACCTTTAGAATAGGCAACTGAAAAAACTTATAATACTATTGCATCGTAAGGATTTAAGTTTAACATATCATTTCTACTAAGTGTCAATGACAATATTGTAATGTTTGCAAGGTTACTCTGTAACTATTAGCATGCAAACATGAAATAAGTGTAAACTGAATCATAAAATTATTACAAAAAATAGTTTTTTCCTTGAAAACTTCAGGTAGAATAAATGTAATGTTTATTTTATTGTTTTTAGATTAGGATATGGTGCTAATGGACATTCATTTTCACAATTGAACTAAGTGTAGTCAATAAAAAGGTTATAGGATTGTCCAGACTTAATATGAGTGATTAAATAGAATGCTAAGATAGGAAAAGTATGGCAATTACTTGTTTCTTTCTTATTATTACTCCATTGTTTTAAAAGTCATTCTTTACCTGCACGAAAAAAAAAAACTTTCACAGAAATAGAAATTAAGTTTCAACAAAAAGTAAATACAGTAACTATCTGGTTAAAAGATAATTTCAATGTTTCCTAATCAAAATTGGCACTATCTTATTTTTATATAAGTATAGACTTCATTTTAACAATCATGGGGTCAAAAGATGAACATTGTTTTTCGTTTTATTTCTTACTTGATATCTTCTGGGTAACTTGAAAGAGAATTCTTACTAATCTTAATCTGTTGCTCAAACTAGATACTGAGATAAAACCTTTATCTGGATAACAATTGATTATTTCTTCAATTTATCTCATGTAAAGATCGCTTGTCCTAATATTGTGGGATATATAACTTCAACATTTTAAAGAAAACAAGTTCAATAATCAGGCTGAATCCTTGTACTTCTTAGCTTATGTCTTTGCATGTTGCTAGGCACTTGCTTTCTGCTGTGCTATGTACTAAATGTAAAATAAAAACTAATATTAATATTTAGTCCTTTTTTAATGTGTCAAAGTAATAAACACCATCATCAGCCTAGCCTTTCCCAACTGCCTATCAGACCTCCTCTGTTACTGTCAAAATAATAAACACAAGGATAAAATCTATACATGAGATTGAGTCCCAATAATATACAGGTTGAGGAAAAAAATCAATAGGAAAATTAAATAATACAAATCTGAAATGCTAACAGTCTGATGCCAGGAATATAATGTTATATACTTTCTATTTGTATCAAAAACAGGTATCTTTTATCAATACTGTGTCTCAAGAAGGTATATCTTTTACTCTTTAGTCATAAAAACCATGCTTTGCCAAAAGTAGCCTGTGCAACTCTCAGGCCCATAAACTTATTCTGTCCAAGACATCACGTCTACCCCTTCTTCCACTACTGACTGAATGGGAGACAAACAAGCAAATCTATCCTAATATTATAAAGCTGAAGAGTTTGTTTGTTTGTTAGGTTGAACGCGCGAATCTCAGGAACTACTGGTTCGTTTTTTATTGAAAAATTGTTTTAGTGTTGGATAGCCCATTTATCGAGGAAGGCTATAGGCTATATAACATCATGCTGCGACCAATAGGAGCGGGGCATCCATCAAAAATGTTACACAAAGTTGCGCAGGTCAGCTAGTTTATTTATAAAAAAAAGATTTTGCCTACATTTTTTGCTCAAGAGCTATCTTAATTGGACCCCCTGCGTCATATATCCCCCACTCAGATGCAACTTATGTTTGCCGACTTTACAGATCTTTACAGATCTGTCGAAAATTGCCAGTTCCAGTGACTTTGTGTTCTAAGATCCATGGCGCCGGCGCTCGCGATGTGTACGATCGCGGGAAACAACATAGGTATAAAATTTTGGGGCTTCTTGCAATCGACTTCCCAAATAGTCTCAATGTCATACGCGTTAGGCATAAGTCAGACCCAATCAATCATACCACTTCCAGGTTGCCCCACCCATAATACCAAGATGCTAAGCTCCTTACATCCTCAACTAGCACTAGCACAACTTCAGATCGTGCGTCGCAGCTAAATTCATCTGGAAAACTTTTCCGCCTCGTCAATCGAATGACGGTCTCTCACGTCGAAAAATAAAATTGCCAGTCCCAGTGACTTTGTGTTCTAAGATCCACGGTGCCGGCGCTATTAATCGCTGCCGTGTGTAAGATAACTGACACCACATATAAAATGTACTAGCTTCTTGCAAGGGACTTGGCTTATAGTAGCAATGTCGCCTAAAAGATGTTTGTAGTCTTAAGACCGGCCCTCTTAATCAATCATGCCGCTCTCAATACCTCACGCATAATACTAAGTTGCTAAGGGCCTCACATTCCTCAAACATCAACTCGCGTCCCCCTACTCCAGATCGTCGTGGGTCGTAGCTGTATCCGTCTGGAAGACTTTGCCGCCTCGTAAACCGAATGACAGTCTCCCACGTCGAAAAAATTGCCAGTCCCAATGACTTGAGTTACTTTTCAAATAATCTAATCGTCAATTTTGTTAGTTTTTTACCAAACATCGATATGTCGGTAGATCAGCATCGTAATAATTTTGCAGGGGGCAATGACTGCAGGATATACATTACAGGATATAATTAGGACTTCCAGAAATCATGATAGGTGATACACTAGCTTTCAATCGTTCATGGAAGGGTCTATACATAATAATTATGTCGGTAGATCAGCATCGTAATAGGGACTATTGTCTATGCCCATTCCTCCATGACGCTTCATTAGGTCGTGATCTCAAATTAAGAGTGTCTGTCTCTGGAATAAAGAAAACGAATATTAAAACTATTTTTTTTCCTGTGGATTTTAACTTTTTATTCAGATATGTCTTGTATGCACAATAGTACAGTCATGTACTATTGTGCATACAAGAAATACCTATCTGAATAAAAAGTTCTCTTTCGTCCAAGTCAATTGAAACATTAAAATAAAACTCAATTGACAATCGCGTCACACTCAAATCATTGCATTTATCCATAATTTAGTTTGTATTCAGTCCAGGCGCGTGGTTGTCTGTCGAGGGTATATGCGCCTGAGCACGGCCGAGCACGCCTGACTCAGCCTGACCCGAGGTGCTTGAGACGACCACAATTGTGCATTGGCAATTAAATTTAATGAGATTAAATTGTGCTATTTCTGAGTACACATCTGCTAGTGCGCTTGTAAGGAAACCAATACTTATCAGCTTTATGTTATTGTACAGGAAGCTTTTGTCCCAAGTTCTACTATTATTAAAATAATTAACAATAGCTCATGTTCGTGTATCATGTGACTCACTGTGTTTTTTTACGCTTTATCTTACCAGTAAAATTTATTCATATTGCAGACGATTGTGAGGTCGTAAGTGTAAAAGTGCGTCGCTTAAACGACAGCATATAGGAAACTTACCTTGTCCTTGTATAAACACAACTATTTGGTTAAAAAAGGTTTTATACAGCACAGAGATTTATGTAAATGCTAGTGCGCGAGTTTGGCAGGGGAAGCAATTGGCGATCGCAAAATTATGATAATAAGATAGAGCTGGAAGCTGCCGTTTATGGCCCGTAGTAACTCCATATCACTGCAGTAGAGGCGCCAAAATCCGAGCCAACAATCAAACTATGGATTAATATCATGTATCTTCTTAGTGAATATTTAATGGGCTCATTGGTCCGTCGTAGTTCGAGTGTAGTAAATCAATAACCTATAAGTAGCGCGTGCATCTGAGTAATTATGTTATGAACGTAATAATGCAAAACATGATTTGAATTAATCACACATGAATTATGCAAAGCATTCGTTTACACATGCGCTTGACTAGAAGGCGCAGATATTATAATTATTACATGCATGTCCACCATCAGGTACTGGCAAATGGCAAACCTGACTAGACTTTCTGGTTGACTAAGTCTTAAATAAGTACTGTATGATGATTTTTTTCCTATTTTCCTACCTCAAGGCACATGGCACCAACCAATTCGTAATAGGAAAAAGGGTAAAACTTCATTAGTGGATAGTAAACACGCACTCGCAAAACAAAGGCGCGGTCTTGATGTCATATCGTCCAAGATAAATAAATCTTTGTTAACGATGCTCGCTTTTCATCTATGTCGTGTCGTGAGCAAGAGATCCATTGATCTAGATAGTACGGTTTTAATTCACATACAAATAACATGTTGATACACAGATCAATCTATTTCGATCTGTCCTGACGTACGGAGCAGTTACAGATAATTAGGTTGCCATTCTTCGCTTACAACCATCGTTGTAACCTGCTTTCCGATACGACTTTGTAACCAACTTTCGAAGGGCATTTTCCCTCAATGTTTAATACCAAAAACGTAATTATATTGTGTGTGAATGTGAGATAAAATAAATGATTCGCTATATAAATGGCTGTAGAATGTCGTAACAGTGGAATTCTTAAAATATTTTTTGATAATTGAGGAAGCTTCTGTTATCTAATGGATCTAATGCTCGTGTTGCATTCACAGAATGTTTGTAATGTTTCAGATTGGACGCAACGTGTATCGCGCGACGCCGAGTCCGACGAACACTATATTCGAATGCCGAGTGTTGTCTCGACATCACGCCACGCTCTATTACGACAAGGGCCACTTTTACCTTGTGGTGAGTCTCACAAATTGCAGCTATGTACGCTGTACCAACTTACGTCCAATTGTTACTCACATTTGTGCTATTACTGGCCAGTTGCGTCGAACACTATCATTATAGTACCTACTAGTAAACGAAACTACATGTGAAATGTCATAGTATCTAAGTATCTTTGACTAGGTAAAGAAACTTCTCTATACCCCATACACTGTTTAAGAAAACAATTATAGTTCTTTTATGTGAGTCGAGGGCATTAGCTTCATTTATCCACGACTCATCTCATTAGTTACCGTATTGACAAGCTAGTGTAACAATATTACGCGCGAAACTAAAGAATTTGAGTAATTCATTAATAAGAAACCATTCAAATCGGTTCAGTACTTGCTGAGATCACCCTGAACAATAGAACAAAGGAGCCAGCTCTTTATAGTACTGATTGATCAATTGTCGTCAGTCTGGTTTGCGAAGTTCTTTCCATAACAGTACTAGCGGTGACAGACGGAGAGGTCGCTATGGTTAAATACTTCTATTGAGGGCAAATGTAGGTGTTTCTTGCGTTTTTAGATAGATAAACCTTAAATTTGAGATTGACGAAAAATTGTATTCAGCAATCCGTATTATCCATTCAACTCTGCAATATACGATGAATTTATCGTCACTCGGACCAAACTATTAGATCAAATTAGGGCCAATTGCATGACTTGACCTCCTGCTCGACTTAAAAGGGTGTTCCCAGTTGTTTATAAAAGTGTCTTAATAAAATAGTTGTTACTAAAACGATATTATATCCTTGTATTAGCTTTTTAAGGTTGTATTTGCCCGGCAAGGAAGTTGACGTAAGATCAGCAAGAAATTGTTCAAATGCTTGAATTCCACGATTCGTAAGAAACGTTTTCTAATGAATTTAGGACTACTTATTGCTTTTGTATTTCTGACTAGCAGTTGAGACTTTGTTTGCCCTTTAAAGAGAAATATTTACCTTGTGTTGTGCACTTTACCATAATAATAAAAAAAAACATAAAAAATAATCATATAATTTTTAATATGAATTGAAAATGCTTGCAATTTATCAATGTTTAAATATTGCTGGAATGCTTGACTTAGTTTTAAAATAAGCAAACAAATAATTGGTATAAGAGAAGAAGAAGCTACGTGAGGCACTTTGATTTTTTCTCGACATCTGTCCGATGTTGCGTTGGAACGGTTTTCCAACTGGGCCAGTCCGATTTATGTGACATTAGAGTAGGCCGCGGCTTTGTCCGATTAAATTAACATAGAAGTAAACCGTATAAACAGGCGGATAAGATGCTTCGTTCCCTACCGTGTTGTCAGTCTACTCAAGTGCTGTTAAAAACAAGTAGTTAGAAATATCTAAAATAGTGAAAATACATAAATATTCCTAATTTAAAGTGCATAATTAACATTCAACATAGAACAGCATCACATTTACATAAATATGTAGAACCGTACATTTCCGATTCCGACCGAAAATCTCACGACACGTTCCGAAACAAAGTCACAATAGCGGTTCATAACAGTAATAAGTAGAACCGAATTAGTTAGTGTTATGAATATTACGAGTGTTACGAAAAAGTAAACTCATCCCACATTGTATTATGAAAGAACCTTGTACTGGTTATGTGTTGGAGCCTAGTAATTCGAGCACGGCTCTCACCGTTTCCGCCCACAGGCGATTTCTATGGACGCTTGTCTTCATGGTAATTCGGTTTACCGAACTGCGTCTCCGGTTTTAGAGGTTGTTTTGCCTACAAACGTCTGAATTGTTCGCGTAACGTTGGTCGTGGCGTCGTAAAAATCCACAATGAGTTGTAAAGAATGAAGACAGTAAGGATGATCGTGCCTCGATAGTACTGCCTGTTGGTTAACTCCACAAATTGCTATTTTTGTCTGTTGGTTGGAAAATTATGTTATTTGGTGGCACACTGCGCTTTGTAACTTAGCATCAAAATAAACTTTACTTAAGCGATTGTGAAGTTGTTGAATGTGATAAAAAGCAAAATTGATATGATTCTAACTTTATTTACTTTGAAGTTGGAAAATATTGTAACAATTGCGTCGCGGGCTCAGTAGATAAACGACCAATAAATAGGTACTATTTTTATTTTATCTAAATTAATTGTGGATACGTTGATTTACTACTGTACATTTGCACATGCATTTATTATCATTAATTTATGTTACTGGAAAAGCCCAACTTGGCCGTAGTTTACCGGCGATTCCTGAGATATACGATAGCTCTCGGAAGTGATATAAATTCTTTATTAGGTTATATGTAATGAGTTGATATAAAAGGCTTTTACTCGTACAACTGGCTTAGATAAGATTCCATGTAGAATTGTGAATCACAGTCTTTACCATAGACTTGGATAGTCGATAACTGATACATATCTGATTTGAAGTATTTATCATGAATAATATGTATAATATCTATCCAAGTTAATTGCTCTTTTTAGCAACACCTTTCATAACGTTTACTACCAGATAATCTTGAAATATTCCGGCATTCAACTTTTACAGTAACATATCAGTATCTATGGAGCTAATTAAAGCTACTGCAATGCAACCGCAAATGAACAACATTATTAACATTGAATACAAATACCGCACGATACGATTCAGCATAACGAATAATAGTTTAGAAAAAAACTTGTGTGTGTTAATAGACACAGACATCAATGGTTCCGTAGATCCAAATTATTCACCTACCCTTTTTCCTAGATTAAAAAAAACCACATTAAGTAAAGGCGATCTTAGAGGTCAAGCAACCGCCAACTAATTTGTAACGAATGCATCTTTTAAGAATAAAGCAGAAAACGGAAAGGATAAAACACAACTAATTCTAAAGCTAAACTCGAATAAATTTAAATGCGAAATCAAATGAAACAGATTTTGAACTTGTCTTTTAGTAAGTATGTAAATTGAAATAAGCAGGTTCTGCCTCGTTTGTGACGTTTTAGCTGTCGGCTCAAGATATGCTATTTATAGAAAAGTGGAACTACGCTTCAGAATACATTTCTTCATGAAACTTATTTACGCGATTACCTATTTTGGCATTAAGCATTTTAAGCATAACAATAGAATAGAACACCGATGGTTTTATCTTTATAAAACCCACAACAAACAAACACACAAGAACTACTAATCCTTTGGCTTATTTCGCAATAAAATCGCTTGCTAAAACTTTTTCAAAGAGGTGTTATTTAAAAAAGGTGTAATAAAAAAAAATAAGAAACGCTTATTAAATCTTCAACAGTTTCTTATATTAAAGCTATAAAAATGTCATTAAAGTTGCTATCGAAATTATACAGTTATTTGGTATCGTGAAGATTTGGGGCAAATTGATCGTGGCAACTGTATATTTTACTGTTATAGTTAAATACCCGAATACTACTGAAAATCACCAGGATTGTAGGCGATGAAACTAATTCTAAAGCTAGTTCAAAATAAATGAGTTATCTGTTTATAAACAAAGCCTTTGTTGTTATACCCAAGCATTCGTTGTATGACGTGCGTGTTGTATTGTTTACAGGACAATCAGAGCAGCAATGGCACGTTCATCAATAACAATCGGTGCTCCATATCGAAGGAGCAAGAGCCGCACGAGGTGTTCTCCGGTGACGTGGTGCAGTTCGGCATACCAGTTGTAGAGAATGCCGGCAATTCTGAGAAGGTAAGTGGCAGCTGAGTAGATAGTTAATGGAGTGGTACCGCGCGGACGTAAGGCACACAAGTGCGGTCATATTGTGCATAAAGTAGTTGGAATTTATTCGGAAATGCGCCGAATGGAGCAACGCAAGCGTTCGTCTAGTTACGCACGTCATTTTCGTGTGCATTGTAAAAATTGTGTAAGTGGGATTTCGTGCATTTTTTTATGAAGTGTATATTTGTTTATTTATTGAGAATAAATAAACCGCACATCGAATTGATACCAAATGCATGCAATGCATCAATTGGGAAAAGGCCCGGTACTCCATTGGCCTGCTTCTCCGTGTTACCATTACACATAGCCCCCAGTGTTACGGATGGCTCGACATCAACCCGAACACCTGTTGTATTAATGATTGCGGTCGCTGCATGTTAGCCTCACCGTAAGCTAACCAACTTAACTGCTTTAATGCAGGCTGTGGTTGTAACGGTATGTTATTGTAACAATATCTTTGCATTTACCTATTCGTTGTGACAAGCAGCGTGTCCGGTGGTACCTATTTCCTATTGGTGAAAATGACGAACTTTCATAAAAACGTTCATACTCTATTTAACCCCTTTCATTATTATCTCATTCTCTTGTGCAAAATTTTAATCTCACCGGTAGCGGTTTAGTTCGTGCACTGTCAACAAGTCAGTGAATTTAAGATTTTTATGAAGAATTATCAGTCAGTTGTCTAGCCCTCGCCTCCGCTTGCGTGAAACTCTTCCCTAAATTCAAGTAAGAGAACAAATCTATGAATTAAAACAAAAAACTCTATAGCCAGTGAAGAATAGATGTATTTTCTAAAATCGTATGTGCGAGTCTGGTATATGCGCACGAACGTTCAGATTTGTATTGTTCATCGCATCTCAAGGCGTCAGAATTCCTATTATAGACGAAAAAATCATAAAAATCTAGTCGCTCAGTTTTTTCCCTTGAATAAAGTTTTGACAAATACATGCAACTTGTATAAAGTTGCGCAACCGGTTTGTATTCTTGTGATCTTAGGTCAGACTCGCGGTAACATCGTGTTGTGATTATAAATTAATTAGATGCTCTCAGGATGATTCGTCATTAAATTTTGCTAAGACCTGTTTGTACTTGAAGTGCTAGATTTTAGTTAAAACGACACATCTTCTTTTTCAAGTTCATGGTCACATTAGTTTTAGATCCGGGATTGATCTTATTGTCGACATTAATGCTTCATAAAAAGTCCCTGTCTAATCTCCACATCAACTTCCTACCCTTGTCACATAGTACTTGGGGTCGGTTGGCGCAATACATTTTTTTCTTTAGTCCGAGTCGAATCTGGGTGGTACTAATCTTAAATCCGCTGTCAGATAACGCACAGCATAAACCGTTGGGTCTACCATCATACAATTTTGCACTCGCGTTCCATACGTATTACGAAGCTGAGAACTTAGGAAGGATTTTTGAAAATTGAATGCTTGTACAGAAGTTAGTAATGTGTACCGATGGGGTTTGTACTGCAATAAACCGCAAGTTCTTAGGTTTAATCCTTAGATTAATACTATCAGTAGGTGGAGGTCTTTATTGTTTCTGTTTGAAATGCATTCGATGTTTATAAGAGGAAACACCAGGCGTGTCATAACAATTGTGAATTATGGCGCGTTTACCTTCGATCTAACATTCGAGGATATAGAACAAGTGATATGAAAGGTTAACATACTCAATATGCTGACCTAGTAAAGCCCAGTATCTATACTGTTCTGTAAAATATAATGACAAATTCACTTCACTAATATCAATAATGTCTGTGAGTGTGACTGAGCACAAAATACACCAAAAATTGTCAACTTCCGTTCTTCATATCAGAGAAAACTACGATAAGATAATAAGTTGTATCCTATTCATTTACAGAATACGTTCCCGCCAGTGGTTGCCCTGCTCAAGCTACATCACCCCGATGGAAAGGAAGCGAAGCTCTCGTTCAACCCCACTATGACCACACCGCTGCACCTCAAAGAATTGTATCAGCTTAATAATTTTGTTCAGGTAATGTTATCTTGACAATGATTGTGTCTAATTGTAAATAGAGTGCAGTGTTGATTATAACATTAAATCATTATCATTTATTAATTCTTTATCAAGTAAGGTGAAATTCGACATCACCACTAATGTCGGTATCTAGTAGATAGTGAAATTATTGACCAATGATGGGTTCGCCCTTTAAATTAAGTGACGATGTCAAACATTGGGGAGAATCTTGTTCTTTAGCCAAATCAAATACTTTTTAAACTGGTCCTGGTGCACTAATTAAAATTGCAGTGAAACTACAATACGGGCTGATTTTGTAACTTGAACTATGCAAAAAATATTTACATGAAAAACGAGCAATAAAACAAAACAACACCCAGAATGTTTCCGTGTATCTCTTAAGGCGCTCCCTCGAAGCAAGCATTCGCCTGTAATTAACAGTTCAGATTCACTTGTTTCTTTACTATATCGAATCTTGGGTCTTTACATTACAGCCTGTAATGTAATGGGAGCATCGTAATAGATTCGTATTTCCCTATACTATTTTTGTTAAAACATTCACTTTGTATACTACTCTGTCAAGAAAGTACCGGGAAACGATCAATAATACACAAAATATTAGATATTCATCTAAAGTTATTTTATCGCGTTCAAAGTATGCTCCTTCAGAAACGATAAACTTTTTCCGGAATTGAGTTCAGTTCTCGCCGCGAATTCTCCTTTATGTCTTCTACCAAATGAAAACGGGTGCCACGAAGTGGTAATTTGAGTTTAGGAAAAAGAAAGAAGTCGGCTAGAGCCATATCTGGTGAATAAGGTTAAGTTAGGTAAGGTTGTTCGATGGTATTTGTTAAGTTTTTGGTCAAAAACTCGTTCACTATGATGGTCTTGTGCGAAGGCACATTATCGTGGTGCAAAATCCAAGATTTTTTTCCACAAATCTGGGCTTTTTCGTCGAATTTGCTCTCTTAGACGCCGCATAACGCTCAAATAATATTTTTTGTTTACTGTTTGACCTTCCGGCAAGAATTCCGAGTGCCCAACGCCGCGATATACAAAGAAAACGGTCATGACTGACTTTTGACCGACTTTGGCGTGGTTGTTTCCGTTCAGTTGTAAGGCGCCACTCCGAAGCTTGTTGACTAGTTTGCATGTCAAACTCGTAAACCCACTTCTCGTCACCAGTAACAATGCGTTTCATGAATGTTGGGTCGGAATTGACTCGTTCTAGCATGTCCTCAGCGACTACTACGCGATTGAGTTTTTGGAGAAAATTCAGGTCTTTTGGGACTAGCCGAGCGGCAACATGTTTGGTACGTATCGCCTCGTGCAAAACAGAAAGTTCAGCGACTATCTCTCTCAAACTTGAATGAGGATTTTCAGTCACTATTTCCTTCACTTTTGCGATGTTAACTTCAGTTATAGACGTTGATGGACTACCAGAGCGAGTTTGTATCACTCATAAGCACGTGTTTTTGATAAAGTCGATTCACCATAAGCCTTCTGTAACATTTTCAGGGACTCCGAACGCGAAATTCCATTGGCGATGCAAAATTTAAGACAAACTCTTTGTTGGATGTTTTTACCCATTATGAAATTCGCAATACACACCTGATATGATCTAACTAAAAACAGCACTGTATTTAATCTAAATAACTGATGCAACTCAAACTCTGCGCCAAAATGGAAAACAGTTGTGCCAATTTAACAAAAAAAAAAAAAACAAAAATTGAATTTGGAACCATAAACAAATCATCCATTCCCGATACTTTTCTGAGTGAATATATTTGATTTACCCTTTCATACATTACCCAGGAAGCGATCCAGCGCGAGGCGTCCCTGGAGGGGCGGCTGCGCACGCTGCGCGAGTGCGTGGAGCGCACGCGCGCCGAGGCGGCCGCCAGCTGGGAGCTGTTCGTGGGCGAGCAGCGCCTGCTCATGCGCGTGCACACGCTCGAGGCCATGCTGGCCGTCGGCAAGCAGCCCGACACGCACCAGCTCGCGCAGCTGCTCAGCGACAAGAGGAACTACCAGGTACACACCTTGAATATTTAACGTTGATGAAAAAAACTTGGAAGAAACTGGTATCCTCCTTCACCCAATAAAATTAGGAGACGTGACAGTCACCCGCGTAGAGGACTTAGGCATTTTCAGCCCATTACGTCTCACAGAGAGGTCTGTGCCCTAGCATGGTCATGTACAGTGCATTTTTGTGTAGTTTTATTATTTGTTTTGAAATAAGTTCTTACGATCCATGTTTCCTAATTAAAACCTATGTTATTTGCAGGAAGTGGCACAGGAAAGTCTCCGCGCGGCGCACGAACAGAGGCTGGCGCTAGAGGAGACCCTGGAGCGACGCAGCCGCGAAGTGGCCGCGCTGCACCAACACAACTACGCGCTGCGCCTCACCGCTAACAACGCGCTCGCCGAGCTACAGGTAAATAGAGTCCGGAGGTTCATACCACCAGGAAACAGGCTGGCAAGTTTCTCATCTGCCATAGGAAAGAGAGGATATGACCAGACAGATGTTATGTGTTGGGTTTCTGTATACATGTTGATCGCACGAATAACGCTAAATGTGTGATACGGGATACGTCAGTGTAGTTCATCTATAGCAATATAGATGTCGCGTCAAGGCTGAATGCTTTATGAACTCAAAGGGCTCATGCCCAGCACTACCTTAACTATAGGCTTCGGCAAAGAAGAATGAATGCGAAACAATACTGTAAGAAGCTGTGTGTTGGAAGGGATGTCCTACCGGCAAAAAATAATAACTTCCAAACACACTTTCATTCAATTTATCCTAATTTCTCTAATTTGTATTTGGTTTACTAATATGATGTGTTGTGGTTCCGTGTACAGAAGCTGGCAGCGCGGTGTGAGCGCAAGATGTGCGCGGCGCGACTCGCCATCGCCACGGCCGAGGAGCGCGAGCTCGCCGTGCGGAACCATCTGCCGCTCGCTGTAAGTCGCACATATTTACTATATTTTAATATCAGGGGTCATCGTCCATACTTTTGACAGGCCTTTGACAAAATCATCTCCAAGAATTCCTCGGACATCTTAGTTTTAACGCCATTTTTGGTATTGGCACAATCAAAAATCTTGCAATCTTGGATAATGAATTGCAAAAATGGAAGGATGAATAACGAAAAGATTATAAAACGTAAGACTTTTTGTTGAGAAATGTGTTACAGAATATATTATATGTGCCACTAATCGACTAGCGATAATAGCTCTCTCTGTAAAATTGACCGTTTTATAATTGGTGTTTTCGTTTTCCAGTATTCAGTACAAAACGGTGAGGCGAAGATGTTGGTGCTGAGCACGGACAGCAACAAGCTGCAGGAAGCGAAGCGCGGCGGGTCGCTCGAGGACGCCGTACGAGCCCTGCCCGACTACATCAAGCTGCTGCTGCCGCAACAACTACTCAACAAGGTACGCACACATATACTGAAGGATGATAGCCTTGGAAAGTTGTAGGAAGCCCCATGGGTGCCGGGTCTTTGCAGCGGCGTGTAGAGTCAGTAAGGTAAGTCTTAGGGCCGGACTCCACCGAAACGGAGACGAGACGAGAGTAGAGGTGATGTGTTGTACACCACCAATACAATTTCGTTATTTACACTTCTCGTCTTCGCTTAGCTTTAGTGGAAACGGTTGAGCAGAGAGGAGAGGAGATGTCTCGTAACTGTTTAGGCCAGCGGAGACGAGAAGAGACATGAGCAGTGTGCTGTGAGCGCCGTGTCGTTTTGCTCATCTCCTCTCATCTCCGCTTCGCACATCTCCGCAAAACTTCGGTGGATACACCCTAGCTTTTACTCATCTCCGCTTCGCACATCTCCGCACAGCTTCAGTGAATACATCCTAGCTTTGACGCATCTCCTCTCATCTCCGCTTAGAACATCTCCGCACAACTTCGGTGGATACACCCTAGCTTTTACGCATCTCCTCTCTTCTTCGCTTCGCACATCTCCGCTCGTGTCCGCTTTGTTGGACGCCGGGAATTACTCAGTTGCCACGACCTACTTGTACAAGCGACAGTGATTAAGGAGAAAACAAATGACAAGAGGTGTTGTGAAGACCATGCTACGAGTCCCCGGAACAGGCGAAGGAAACGAGTGCCATTCGTGGGTGGGCTTGGCACATGTCACGTCACAAGTCGAACGGAGCCTTAAAGCCATCCGAAATGTCCACGCTTATAAACTAAACCTATTTAAACAATTGGTCCCTTCGTCCCCTGATGGCACTGATTTTCTTTCTGTATTATCTAAGTTTACATACACAATCTCAATAAATACAGTTAACTAGAAAGCAACTAACTTAATTATTTATTTTGTCCAGGTCGGAATAAAAGCAATAACAGCCGAAGGAAAGTCAGCGAAGGAGTTCGAATTAATATTAAAGACAAATAATATTTATAATGCCGAAAGCAAAGGTGAGTTAATACCAAAGTTAGCAGTATTTTAACATATCTATGTTTATTACTGATCTGAGTTACTACATCATAACGAAGATCGAGTGAGATTGTCGAGCTCGAGACATATGGGACTCACTAAAGCCTAGAAAACTGAGTAATCCTCTAAGCCATAATTCCACCATTATATCGCTTTGTTTCTACCAAACATGCCTCTATTGTACAACTGCTCTTGTTCAAGTCAAGCTTACTGTATTAATTAAGTCAATATTATTTGCTCACAGAAAAGCAGAATAACGAAGAGGGCGGCGTCAGCGGTAGCGGCGAAGAGAAGACTGGTGAGCCTGACTCATGTACTGACGATGAAAAGCAGTCGCGGCTCAATCATGGTAGGCATTGTCGTAGAAAACGAAGTAATACTTCGTCGAGAAGCGAAAGACGTATCATGCGCCCGATGATGTAGAATACTAGATGCGGATGAAAGCGTTGGTTACGTTCAACTGGTCACGATTACTCCCGGTACATTCCTGAATGCCACCAAAAACTTACGTAAATTCAGAACAATTATTGCAACTTTCAGTTAAGACCTATTTCATAATATGGATCCGCAACACTATGAAAATTTGCTATCAATACAGTAGGAGAGAATCAGTTTTAAAAGTTGCAAAGTGTATACATAATCTAATGGTGCTTATGACTGTATAATACGCGCCGATACTGCCGTATTTCGTTGAACGCGTACTTCACTGGAGTAGTATCTTTTAAGTAGAGAGCTGCAATACTTACGTCTTTCCCCCGATTATTCTAAAACTGCATTTTATCGCCTTCATAATAATATACCTTTTTCTGTTGATAACTTCTACAAAATTCTTCAAGCCTGTCACTAATATCAGATAATGCAGTTATATTGTCGTTACCATAAAAACTGTGTCTGTTGTAGACCCCGGCCATGAAGACTGTCCGAGCCCGTTAGACGGCGAGCTGCACGCAGACAATAACGCCAACTCCACCTACAGTGAATCCAGTACTAGAGAAGAATCACCTGTGAGTAGTTTGTTACAATTCCTTTTTCATTGTGTGATTTGACAGTTACTACACGACGCAAGCAACGTCGTGTAGTCAAATCAACTCGGCATATAGTGGCGGTACTTTCATACAAGCCTAAAAAGTTTTCTTACTCTTTATGATGTAAGGGTTTCTGAATAGTATGCTTGCCTCATTGACTTGGTGTATTATGGGCCCCTAGGCACGCCACTGCACCCGCGCCTTGAAACAGCCGGGTATTTACAGGACATGCTCCCGGCACGCCCCAGTCGTAGACCACTGCTGTCACGCCACGGTAGTCTGTCCTCCACCGTCGCTGTCGTGTAGTCCGGCGAAAATGTTAAAAAGAGACTGATACACACGTTGTAGACTACTGCGTTGTGTCAAGAAGATAGCAGTCTTGTATTGTTATCTGAATGCAACTGTTGCAAGCAATGATTGTCTAACAATATATACTCCAGTATAATATTGGTTAGGTATAGTGGCCTAGCTACTATACTAATTACCATTACTAATAATTAATATACTAATTAGTAACTAAATTGCTTTCCTAATCGTCATCATCATTTGTAGCCACTGCAGAGTATAGTCCTCTTCTCTTCTTGTTTAATATCCCTGAGTTTTGCTTTATTATTTGGTTGGTACATCCAGCTTTAATAAAAACTTAATTATATTTTAATTGAAGTCTCCAAATACGTATGAAACATTTTTGTTATGTAGGGTAATTCAGTTCTCAGGCCTACATTGATATGTTACGTCCCATAAGGACAAACGACATAGATCATTCAGTGCCACACCATATCCGGCACGAGTTAGCATGAATTAGTTCTTATAAAAACGTATTAATTATTGCACATACTACGCTTGTTTGGGACTCGACTCGGCCTCGGAACGCTTGCGTGAATCATCGTTTCAGACAAGACCTCGGATTGGAACGTAAATCTACTTGTTTTGACGTCGCAGTCTCAAATGTTCGAGAAACATTTTTTCTTGACTTAGTGAGAGATTTTTTTGTACTTGTTTGTAGACTGAGTAATACGGCGATGTTTTCGCTTATTCTATTTGGAAGTAAAATACGAGTAATTATGCCTTTTCATAGCGGAAGAAGTTTCGTTCCGCCTTCCGTTAGAACTTCCTTTTAATTACTTTTTTTACGTTTATCTGTAATGCCTGGTAAATAAGTATCAGCCTAAATCACTTACCTTTGTTGTCGGCGATTTAGATAAAAAAAAAGATTCCAAAAGGTTTATTCGGTTTCGAAGGCACTTGTAAATTGATTTTACGTATTTAGAGCAGTTATAAACCTAAAATACAAAATCTCCTAAAATGGATTACATACGCTCAATATAATCTCATCACCGTCCACCAGAGCTCGGCGATTATCTGGAATAAGAATTAGTCTAGTCGGTGAGGGGCGCTAGAGGGCTGTCCATGTGCGATTTGTAAGCTTGATCTGCGGACACCGTCTGTTTACTTAGGTGAGGGTTGTAGGAAAGGAAGGGACCTTCTTTGTTGAAAGACTCATCAGCTCTTATTTTCTTGTTTGTCCGTCTAAAATGGTTGACTCATCACAGTAGTCAGATAATAAGCAGTCTATGTACCACTTTGTTATGCTATCTAATGCCATCAAGTAAATAATGCATACAAGTTACAGATAAATGTTTTATTTTTCTATAAAATCCTCAATATCCAAGTAAAGGCGGTGCACGAAACGAGCGTGTTATTATGTATGTTAATGCACAATTTCACGGCGCGGTAGTTCGTGTGATGCTTTGTTCTGTATTGCGAGCGGCGCGCGGCCGTGCGGCAGCAGGCGGCCGCACTGCAGGCCCCGCCCACTCCGCATACAGTGCTCCCAGCCACTTGGTGATCACCAACTAAATTTTCTTAACACGTCATTAAGGTTCATTTTACATGGATGTTCTGTCTCATCAGTGCAATGACTCAAATTATGAAGTCAGGTAAAAGAACTGCTGCGCAATAATAATAATTTGAATTACAGAAATTAAGACGATTAATTGCCTGTAGCATCGTTAATTAACATTGCAGTTTTCAGTGTTGCACAATTTTACCGGACATAATTGTACAGATTCTATATTACTTCTTTCTGCAAAAAGCTAAAAGCAGCGGTACAGATGTAACCGTTTGGTATGATAATCATGATACTTTAAAGGCTTAAGTTTCGAAAAAACTATCTGCTATTCTATAACCTCATATGTATGGGTGGGTAAAAAAATAAAACATACGCACACATAGTAATAAGTAACAAACAATATATTTGTCAGAGCAAAGCGGGCGTGGAGTACGCGAACATTCTCCGCGTGATGGCGGGTCTGAACGAGGAGATCAAGGTGCTGCGCGAGCGGCTGAGCGCGGCGGCGGCCGACAACGAGCAGCTGCGGGTCGCGCGCGACGAGCTGCTCGCCGCGCAGCCCGACGCGCACGACCCGCCCGCGCTCGAGCCCGACGACGCCGCCAACTACCGCGCGCGCATCGCGGACCTGCAGGTGAGACATGCTATATCATGTTGGGGCCTGTTTAGTTCCTCAGGGTTGTGCCCTAACAGGAGGGGTGTTTTAATTAGACTTTGTGGCCCTCTCCATGTGCTGATATGGTGACAAACTGGGCTGAGTTTAGTAAGGGGCTTATCAACATTTAATTTAAAGCACTACAATAACTTTATTTATGCTTCTAGGCGCAACTCAACCGTTCTACGGTGGCAGAAGAATCGAACCTAGCCGAAATCCAGCGACTGGCATCCAGCGCGGCCGTCATGCAAGCCGAGCTCGCGTTCCGGCCGACGCGCTCCGACATCGACGACCTCACCACCATCGTCGGCAATCTACGCGCCGAAGTACTCGCCAAAGAGCAGCAGATTGAGAGACTTCGCACCTCGACTGTCAGAGAGCGCTCCACGCAGGACAAGGCCGTGGAGACGGAAGCGGCGCCAGACGAGCCGCTTGAAGCGCCCGAACGGAGCATCGACGCCGGCAAGATCTCTGCCGAGATCGACGAGATGTTCCGCCTCGACTACGACGACGACGACGAGGAGACCGACTCCGCCGTCACCGAGATCAACCGCGACGAGGAAGCGGTCGTCGAGGAAACGGAGAGCGCGGAGCTGGAGGGCGCGGGCTCCAGGTCGTACGTGCGGCTGGATGACAGCGAGCGCCTGCAGGTGACGCTGCACAACGGGTCGCTGCACGCGCTGGAGGAGGAGCTGGTGCGCGCCAAGGAGCGCTGGGCCGAGGTGTGCGGCGAGCGCGCGCGGCTGGCGGCGGCGCTGGCGGCGCTGCAGCGCAAGCCGGCGCGCGTGTCGCTGCGCCACGCGCTGGCGCTGTTCGTGCCGCTGCTGGCGGCGGCGCTGTACCTGCTGCTGCTGCCGCACGCGTCCTGATGGACGGCCACGTGGGACCCGCCCGGGTTCGCCTAGCCCCGCCGGCCGCGACGCCAGCGCGAGACTCTTTGCTCACTGTCCCGGTGCTCTCTGTGGCCGCGGGAGTGCGTGTCGCACCGGACCGGAGCTCGCGACTCGGCCAGCCGGTACCTCGTTTCGAATATAAATATTATATGCGCTGCTTCTTGTTCGCGATCGCCGGCCAGGGGTTTCGGTATATTTATGGATTAGAGTAATTTAGAATATATATTATATTACGATAGAGTTGGTTTATTGTGCACCCTCGGTCCCGACGCTGGCGAGTCGACGGTGTAGAACAAATAGTAGCGGGAGCTTGTATGAAAGTGCCATTTGCTAGCGAGGAGGCGTGACCACGCCGCGAGGGTCGGTGCACGTTGTTATCGCATGAGTGTATATAACTTAGTATTGTTTCTGTAAAAAGTGTCAGTATCGTATCGATATAGTATAAATTGATTGTTGATATCTGCCATAATAAATAACTGTACATTTTAAATTTTAAGGCCTAACGACTGTCCTAAGTTATAGTAATTATTGTTGTATGAGAGCTATCGAAATTCTCAGCCGAGCGACATTTGGTGACTACTCGAATCAGCTGATTTCCCTTGTTGAATATTTTAGGTAATAATTGATAGTGTGTTCATCTTTTTATTATGGTATACTTGTGGGCATCACGGACTCGCGGCCGCAGCAGAGCTATCGTCACTTCGCTTCGGGAGCTACACATATCATTGTTAGGTATCACGGTGTACGGTGTGGGCATTTATACGTCGACGGACACGGACGTTAGGTTTCTTCGAATGGTTTGCATTTTTCTAGTCTTTAGAATCGACGTAGAGTTGATTGCATGACGATTTGAGCCCCTACGTTTTTTACAGTTTTAGAGCTTTTTTACAAGTTTAGTCTGTATGACCCTTCGTCTGTCGTGGGCGCATTTACGCGCAGCTCTGATGTTTTGCAAGTTTTGACAATATTACGTAGCAGTGACGCATTTTAGTTGAGAGTCACAGGTCGAGTTGACCCCGTGCTTGTACGTTTTGTTTTGGTTTTAATGTTATCGTGCCACTATTAGTTTGTTGAGAGGAACAGTTTGAGTTGATTGTGCGCGAGACTATGTTTATGATATATGAGAGACGCATCTCAGCGGCACTCGAGCGTCTCGGCGAGCCAGTTCACGTTATGGTCGACCCTCGAGATCGCTTAGCTCTGTGATGTGAGGCCAATAGATAATTTTGTAACAAACTTGTAACTAACGATTGAATAATTATATCCTTAGAACTATTATAACTCTACCACGTTGAAGTCCACTGTCTATAAATATTTATTATTTTATTGTTGCACTGATTTTTGTTATGTTCAATGTTTTATTTTGTGTTTAAACCACCTTACTGTAAATAAATTATATCTTATACTCGTTCTTATGTTTAGTTCATGCTGTCGAAGACTTTATGTTGTATTTTATTGAGTAAAAATTAATATGCATTCAATGTGGATGTACTGATAAATTTATTGGAAATAATATTGATTTGTTTAAAACTTTTGCTTTTTATTTACACACCTACCTAAAATTGCATCCTAAAATTAATTGACGTCATAGTATGGTCTGCATTTAAACTATTTCTCTCAGTATTAATTACTCGTAAACAGGTGCACTGTTTGGGAAGGAATCTAGTGAATCTTCGTTGCGCTAGTATGACGCAGTCGCGAAATAATAGGCTGACTAACAAGACACGGTGGTACGACACGCATCATCTATTTATAACTCATACGAAAGCAACGCTGATTTTGTTACTTTATTTGTTGCCAGCGTAAGTGAACTCGCAATGTGTATGATACAGGTTATAAAATTGACAAGACGCACTGAATTATTTATAGGCTCTGTTTAGCAAAAATACCGTGTCATTACTTTATTTGCGCGTCTGGGTAACGCGTTATCGTTACCAAGCCGTCGGTGTCGGCTAGGAAATTCATTCGCTTTGTTCATTATTGTAAAAAACATTTCACATCTTTATGCCAAAAGATAGCGTTATTGAATAACTTATTTCAATCAACCGGGCACAAAACGCCACTCCAGGTAGTCCAGGTTGTTAGTGAGAATACCCAGAGAGTGATCCAACCAAACCAATGGATAAACAAGGCAGTTGAAACCAAATTCACATTTAGAATTTTTGGACCAATTTTTTTTTTAATTTTTCATAACCAAATAACCATCCGCATGCACGGTGACTGCTGCGCAAAAGTCTCCACATGAGTCAGTTACATAGTTAGGTTATAGGGGGTTACGTAGTTCATTCATACAAGGATTGACTTTGTCGACTCATGCAGAAAAGCTCGTCAAACAAATGTAGAAAGGATGCCGCTCGGATATGTCAGGTTTCTTGTTTGTCCATTCATACAGAAATATGACTTATATCTTTTTTAACTTTAATTTTAGTGCTCCACCTAAGATGACTTAGATTTTCTTTTGACCATTCAAACTAAAAATTCAACGAATACACAAAAATGACCTAACAAAAATACAAAATAGTTCTAAAGAGAACGCAAGGGCGAGTGAAGCCAGCTCGAAAATTTAGGCACCGCACCTCGATTTAGTTAAGTCATTTTTGTGTATTCGTACTGAAAAAGGATTTAGTCAACTCATGCAGAAAGTTTAAAAACTAAGTGAATACATAATAAAAAAGCGTGTAACCTTAATTTTGGCGACTTGCACAGAAACGATTGGGAAACAAAATTAATTAAGCAAGCGATCATGAACGAGCTCCAAATTTTTGCTCTTTACGTTTGGGCCTATTATACAATCCATAGCTACGTACGGCGGTCCCACGCATCTCCAAACGAAATCTTACTGAACATATTTTGTCTTTGTAAAAGTTTTGACAAAAATGTAGTCTGTAACGCCGCTACTGATGGTGCGTTGTAAATTAGTAGTTTATACAGGGTGCTGGGTAATTGGTTGCATGCCTTGAAATGGACGATACTAGACCAAATTTTTGACCCCGATAACTTGGGGTAACTGGGTTGTTTTGGAGAAATCGATCTTTTAAAGCCAGCAGTTTATGGTGGAGTGGAAAATTTACTTTTGTAAATTTTCCTCTCCACCATAAACTGCTGATTGTGAGAAATCTACGCCGTTCAGGATGTTATACTGATAGGTAGTTTTCTGATATCTCATGAACGAATGTTTCCTTCGAAAACCAATTTGTTTAAAAAGTAGGACGTTCTAAAATGTTTAAGAAACTTACCTTGTTTTTCGAGGCACAAACGTATGACACTTGTTGTGAGTTTTGTTGTTTCATAAGCTTTCCAAAGGGTGGCACAGTGCGCACTATTAGCAAGCATGGGTCAGTGGGTCGTCTTAGGGGCGAATTTGTATAAGACCAGACAACAATGGTTTGACAGAAAACAACGGTTGTTTTTGATTAGGTAGTATTTTAATAGAACTGGGTAATACTGTATAATACTGGATGATGCTTGACTTAATGCACCCGTTTCTGATCGATAAGATCGGGTAAGATCTGTCCCTATCTGGTGTATTTTAACCTATCCTACCAGACAGTTACAGCTGTAATTTTCTTGAAAAATTTATGAAATTTTCTTCTATTTCTCAAAAAATACCTTGTGTAATTTAAATCCTAAAAGTCTCAAAATCCCAGTCAAAAAGTTTTAACTTTTCCTGCCTGATGCCACAGAATTGGTAAGTACATTGTACCGTACAGCAGAATCAAACTAAAATATTTTTAAGGCTAAAAATGAACATCTGAATACTTAGTTACTTACTTACTTACTCTTAGTACCGCAAAAACTTTTTTGCGGTACTAAAAGTACTCAGACACGTTTTTCATTCGTACTTTGAACCCTGCGAGAAACTTTAATCACAGAGGCTCCTTTTTTCTGCGTCTGGACTGGATTTTCGCAAGATGAACTGGTATAAACAGACTGAAGCTGTAATTAATTAGGAGCCCTTTGCCGAGATCTTAATAGGCAATTATGGCAAACACAAGGTTGCTAAAAATGGAGAATGTGGACATTGTGATCTCAAATAAAATATCTGAATTTATCCGAGGCAAATATAAAAATTTTCGAGCTCGCTCCGCTCGCTCCTGCAGCCTACTTCCTCTTGAATCTTGACTTTGACTGTGAATTGATTAAATAACTCCTATATGAAGGGTCGAAATAATTCTAACCTTGAAGATGGCAAGATATCAAAAATTTCGAGCTTGCTCTGCTCGCTGCTGCTGGCTACTCTATTCTGAATCATAACTTTGTCCATAAGTCGCTCAAGTTACTCCGGTAGGTCGAAACAATTCTAACCTGTCCAAGGTAGGGTGTTCGAATTTTCGAGCTCGTTTTGCTCGCTCTTGGAGCCTTAGTTCCTTTTATTGAATGGTTTCCCTAAGTCTTTTAAGTAAAATCTATTACTGAATTAAAAATGTAAATAGTAAAATTAACCTTACAATTCCGTTTTTACTTGCACCCTCTTGCGGCTCCTAGCACAAAAACTGGCGACGCCCTTGATCCTAGAGAATAACCTGACAAACGCCTTTGATATTATCAATAACCTTCAAATCAGAATTCAGGAATGCTAATGCTAGATTTAAATGCTGTGGTGATAGTATTTAGGAACAGTCAGTAATAAAAGTCCAGAGTTAACACATCATCATCCAAATTGCCACAAAATTATTTGTATAACTGCTTTGCAACATTTAGGAATAGAACAGAAAATTGCTGATTATCCAAGTAATACGAAATCACACAGCGTCAGTATGTACTACCCCCCTACCCCTCAAGTTTTAAAATGTTACACTGCTACAACAATGAATTATTTACGAAACTTACGAATAATCTAAGGAATACTTCAAAAAGATTCGAACCATCGCATCACCGAACGTCGTCATACCGTCAGTTTGACGAACTAGCCAGCGAGCCCATAACAATTGCGATGAAATTGTTATATACTATCGTCCGAGTCCCTTTATCTTTGTCGCTGTCTAGTCGATAGATGATTTAACTTGACGATATCCATTAATTTTACTTATTAACGTTTACTTTATAAAGTTAATCCATACCCTCAAGTTATAACTACAACGCTCGATGTTTACGTTCCCGTTTGTGTCAGTTGGCAAAATAAATATAATATTAAGATAACTGTTATTAACAAATCAAATCGTAAAATATGTATAAATCTTTGTAGTTAAATAAAACCAAAGTTTTGTCAAATAATAGCAATATTGATGATTTTTAAATTCATATTACTAAGACAGAGATAGGGGAAATGGATATCTTTTTTCCTGCGGGATGCAGGACGGGATATTCATTAAACCGACGTAAGGTCGAGTACCGGAAAAAACCGAAAAAATAGTAAACAAAATTAGAAACATACTTTATTTTAAAACAAATATAATGCATGACAAAAAGCACATTTCGTGCCTAGGATTTGAACATCCAATATTATGCACGGCAAGCGGTCTTGAAATCTTCGATCTATTTAAACGATAAACAACTAATCGTAAATGTTACCCTATTATGGCTGGTAATTATACACAACAATACATTAATTATAATAAAATGTTTTTGCAAAATACAAAAGCCAGTTTGGACCTATCACGGATCTGAACGCACATGTCTTTAAGGGGGTAAGCACTGGAGCTGTGTGTACAAGTACACACAAGAGATGTTATGTGTATAAGTGGCTTATAATATTACCTAAACCCAGATAAGATACAGTGTTGTTGCTGGTGAGCCCCAAACTAGACAGTTAGTCTGACTCAATTTATAGAATCGGGTTTTATCTTATTACCTATGATTACTTAAATAATTATTATGTTCAATAATTATGGAAAAACTGATCTATTAATAATCTAAGAGCATAATACTTATTGCATATGTCAGCTTAGCACATCGCATTTAAATCAAAATAACGCGATGTGGCCTGCCTGCAGCGTGCGTTAGCCTTTAATCGACTATAGTTGCCGACTGTACCTGAGAGGAGCTCGTGGCTAAATAATAACAGCCGCTCGGGTCGATCTTTAGGTTAAGCCGTGCTTGCCTAGGTTGGTCCGCGGATGGGTGACCACCCATTACAAACCGAGTTTCCTCCGTGCCTCGGAAAGCACGTTAAGCGATTTGTAGTCTGACAACCAGTCTTACCAAGGGTTATCGTATTACCCAGTACTAACTGGGTTGTGGAGGTCTGCTAGGCAGTCGCTCCATGTAAAATACTGGTATTCAGCTGCATCCGGCTAGACTGGAGGCCGACCCCAACGCAGTTGGGAAAGGCTAGGCGGATGATGAGTTGCCGACTGTACCACTCTCCACAACTTGATGATAACCATTTCGTTTTTGACATTTGATCATATTGTCTTCCTCTGCGTAGCAAATCGCATCAACTTTGGCTGATAAATGGCTGATGAATAAACTTGGCAAACAGTAAAACAGCGATGATAATGCAAAACAAGTAAGCAGGTCAACAAGTCAGTAGCACGCATCAACTCGTATCATGTTGTACTTAAAGACAGATATTCTTCGACTATATATAGGTAGAACAGCAGATATACAGTACCTACACGAAATAATACAATAATATCAGACAGTTGTGTGGACTGGGAAAGCGGGAACTACTGGGAAGATTGTTAGTCTGTAGGTAGGTAGGTACATTTCTTTCTTTTTAGCTACGTAAATTAAAAAGTTATTTAAAACTAGCAAGGTTTTTTTATTATAACGCTTGTCTTTGGTCTACAATAATATAACTTAAGTATTATAGTGCTAGTCTAGTGATTACTGTTCAAGGGCCTGGGTTTGATCCCAGGCAGGCGTAGGTACACTTTGTGCAAATTATTTTATCATCACATTCACCACTGCTCTCAATAATGAGAAAACTTTTGAAAAAATTGGCATGCCCTACTATTTAAAATATTACTATATTTACTACTATATTGATACTACTCTTCAATATATTATGCTAAATATAAGGTCCTGGGTTCGATTCGTGGGTCGGGCAAAGTGTTATTGGGTTTTTAAATCAGGAATTTCTCAGTGGCAGCCACGGTGTCTGGATACGTGCCCAGTTGGCAATAGGCTCGTCCCCTATTACACGGGACTTAAGGGTTGAACCTCATCTATGAGCACAGAATCGCATTTTTCTATGCTCCGATCATTTTCCGTCGCTGAGAACAGTCAATTGTTAGAGCGAGAAACTGTGGTAGTGCTATCGCACGCGGCACCACGCACATGACTGGCGAAATGTGGGTGTACTATTAGGTACACCTCAGCTTAACCCTTCAGGTATAACAGGCGTGATGTTATGTTACTATTTAAAAACATGTAACATCAACCGATATACACTAGACCCGAGTGTTGGATTACGGCCCACTCTCTATAACAGAGAGGGGCTTTTGTCATCATCACATGACCGCCTAACGACACCTTATACTTGTTTTAAAATTCATGGAAAAGTTAAGTTTTGTCTTGAATAGTACCTAAATATATTAATAGATCTAAATTCACAAAGGACATTTTGCATAACATGGAAATCGAATGAAATACACTGTCATCAATACGAAAACTGACCTTTTTTATAATTTGGTCACTGCAAGGTCGGGTACCCGCATAACAAATGGAGTTTTTGTAAGTGGGCTTTGCTGAAATACTGAGATATTCGAATGTTAGTTTTCCTCTAAACAAATTACAACTACTTAATTATAAATGGATTCCGCCTGTTAGGCCTACGCTGCAAGTCTTCTTGTCGGTTGATCTTTGACAAAACAGCAAAAGAAGCTTAAAAAATGTACTGTTGTAGTCTAGAATATCCCACCATAGAACTTTCTAGAAGATTCGAGAATTATCCTAAATTCTACAATGTTCCACTATGGAATTATCCTAAATTCTACAATGTTCCACTATGGAACTTTCTCGAAGCTTCCAGAAAGCTGTGGAAGTTTCTCGAAGGATGGGTCCGTGGGAAAAATGGGATATGAACGTCCCAGAAAGTTGTAGAACTTTCTGGAAGGATGGGTCCCATCGAGTTTGCGTGAGCAGTCAGTCTGATTTTGGCTACACAGCGAAGCAATTCGAAGTGAACTACAAGTGCGATATCTAACTGATTAAGTGGTTAGTGATCAGTGGTGAATTTGTGATTGGGTGTGTGGGTGTTTTGTGTTTAATAAAGATATTTGGTGTTAATTGGTAGTGTTTTAAATGTATCCCATACCCAGCTCGTAACATTACTTAATAATTCTAGACCACTGCACTGTCACATCCTAAACAAAAGTTCAAAGGTTTTTGTAATGTATTATGGTGTTTAATATTAAAGAGTATTAATTATTCTAGAAAATCCATCTATTTGCGTAAGCATGTTTAAGAAAGAAAACAACAGTTACCCACTATAGCGTAAATCTTTTATTAATATTATATTTATTATACAATACCTACTTAAAGATATTGTCAGATTTATGTGTCCCAGTAAGTCAAGGAAATGTTGAAACATTTGCACTAATTTTGTTTATCAACAAACAACATACAAACTCAACAACAGAGAAAATAGAACTCACATTATTTTGACATACTTAGTTTGTAACTAATTATAACTTAATTATAATTATACTCCCGATATTCAAATAATAGTACAGTTATTCTGGACCATTTAGTGTTTTTTGGAAGACGGTTTTTTGTTATTATACTCTTTTGAGTTGTAGTTTCCCAATGTCTGATGAGATGACGAGTAATAGGGAAGTGTGGAAGAAGAAGACATGCTGCGCCAAATAAATTGGGATATGGGCAGGAGAATAAAGATGATAATCCCACAAAAATTCATGGCATGAATTAATTTTACACTGTAACTAGTAGTTTTGAAGGGACCATCATGTCATCAACATAGTCCAAAAAGAAAAAATACGAATTAAGGGAAATAACTTCTAAACTACTAAAGCAAAGTTAATAATAAAATTTATAATGGGACCATCCCGCGGGCTTTCTCTAACAAATGAAAAAATAAATTTCAAAAACGGGCTATAATTGACGAAAATTTTGATGAACATACATAAAAATATATATACAGCCGAACATAGAAACTCCTTCTTTTTTGAAGTCTGCTAAAAATAAGATACAAGTAAAGCGTTTCCTGAGTAGTGTACAAAAATAAACATGACAAACATAATTTTAGTTTTAAAATAATCGTTTCAGTGCTTAAAACATATTTAAACTACAGAAACCTGAAGTGCTGAAATCAAAGGTTAAAATTACATATAACATACAAAATATACAGGCGGCAGGACCTGTTTCAGAGTCTCCGGAAAGAGAATATCTAATAACTACAGGATAAAATCAAAAATGCATATAACAGGAATTTTATATAACTATTTGCCTTGTCTGCCAGACACGTTAAACATTTCCGGAGGTGGTGGAACAAAACAAACCCTATTATTTCTAAGGAACATTTTTGTTAAAATAATTAAAACATAAGTATGAGCGATTGCCTTATTCCGGCATTAATGTTTATTACTATCTAGATAGACACCACACATGAAAACAAGATGGGCAGACACTTTAATTACGAAATTACCAACACACAGTTCCGGGTATACAAACAGTTAATTGCGGTATTTTTACAACGTCATCAAAAAGATACAGAATCTTGGCTGAAAAACCATTGGAAAGTAAAAAGAAACACACAGATGTGAGACGCAAGCAAAATTGTTTCTTCCAATCTTGTAGTCAGCAAGCAATCTTCATGGTGTGGCATTTTTGTTCTTCTGCGTATTTTTAATCCAACGTTGTATGTAGAATAAAACGTATAAGCGATACAAACGGACGAAGATCCCACCGACCCGTGTATGTCGGCCGAGCTGGGAAGTTCGTCCGGGCGTAGCACTTGATACCGCGCTGTTTTCTTCCTTCTTGGGTCTTCAGTCTTCGCACTTGCCGTTACATTATAATTTCACATAAAAAGTATAAAAAAAACAAACACACATAAACGCAAAGATAATTTTGACGTCACTATGGATACAACAATTATGACAGTACAACTCGCTACATCAAATGCGATTATTTAATTAAATTGAAGTCAAAGCGTACGTGTAAAAATAATTTAAAATATAAAACAAGTTATTCACCTGTAATAAAGAGCGGATGCTAATGGATGTAGATTCGGTGCGGAGTGAAATAAGCGCCCGCCTGCCTTCCGTCGACCTTCGATCGGCGCGAAGCGAGCGAATGCTGTGGCGAATGTCCGCCGGAGGAGCGCGCGGCGCCCGGCGTCGGCGGTGAACGAACTCACCTTGACAAATGCACCATTTGGCATTGTTCGCGGGAAAACCGGCGGCCTTGCGCGCGCGCCGCCGCCGCCGCCCGAGCCGACCAATCACGAGCCTTCGCGCCACAGCCTGCGACTGTTTTGGCGGGAACAAGTCGTCTGAACCACTGTGAACGTCGCACGCACTCCGCTGCGCGGCGCTGTCGTCGCGTCGGCAACAACACGATTTCAGCGTGGCGACCTTTCGACGTAATCTTGTGAATGACATACGGGCATGTATTCATGTATATTTGACTAAATAAGTTCTATTGTTCATACGGTTATGTATGAGCCTTAGTTATTCTTAATAAACACGTAATTTTAGGAGTTCCATTTTCTTTAAATTGTATTTGAACCGATTCACGTTTTGTTTTAGTTTTTATGGAATACGTATGCAGGATCCTCTCTAAAAACAAAAAATTCGATTACTTAGATTTTGTATAAGTATTATTATGAAGTGCAACACGAAATGTTAACGCCCATTTCAATTACTCAATTATACGTATAGGTAATAAGAAGCCGTCTGGCGTCTAGCACGAATAGGTAAATGCTAAATATGTGGTCATGCTCGAGCGATTCCCTACCCAGCGAGATAAAGCACTAAGCCTGCAATATTTTGCGCGGTTTAATTGAGAGGTAGGTAAATTAAAACGGTATTTTCCTCCCAGTTATGAGATGTTCACAAATTGACGAGGATAAACTATAGTTTTATACATTTGATGCGCTGATTATACGGACAATACTTATTTACTACTTCGAATTAATATACTAAGATTGTTCGACATGCGTCTCCTTTTATAAACCTAGTTTCGCGAAAGGAAATGTATTAGTCAATGAAGGAAAATTATGTGTAAGTTATAAGATATGTGGTTAGGAAATCTGTTGTGCATGAGTTAAAATATACCGACCGTGACTTGTTAGATAGGCGGTAATAATTTTCCATTTTATTATCAAAATGGCGGATGCAACTTGGGTGCCGTGACGTCAGCTTGGGCTGCCGTCGGCCGGCGTCGGCGCAGGCGCAACCAGTTGACAGCCCGCTCCTATTTCGTGGAAATTAGATAGGCACGGCGGCAGTCAGTAGCCTCGAAAAGCAAAACATTCTTATAGATAACAAACATCAATAACACTTCTATAAAATAATATGAGAAATGTCGTTCTCTAAAGCGATATTAAGCATTTAAAACTAGGTAATTTCTATCTGAAACCTTTGTGTTCGTATAGTTATATCACATTATTTCAACGTATTATTGTTATAATAACTATGAAGTTAAAGGTAACTTTATTGGATTGTACTCACTGTTGGTACCTACTGGTACTGCACACGTGTAGAACTTTCGCTGTAAAAGTTTTAGGAAACAATGTGACCATTTTTTATTTTGATATGGATTTAACTCTACATCCTTATTTTATAGGTTAAAAAGATTGTAAGTACATAGTTTTTAAAACTAACAACGCAGAATTTGTATAGATGCAAAATGATCTAACTTTAAATCAGTGTCTAAAATCTTAAATCATGAAACGTATTTAAACTAAATGCCCAAATAACTATTTAATACTAAAAGAATAATCTTGATGGAAAATGAGGCCCTTAATTCCCGAACGCCAACTTCGTAGGCGCGTGCTACGCCGTAGCAATGTAGGCCCTTTGTCGGAATAAAATCACTTATAGGTCAAACTAGTGTAATTTCAGTGTTCTAAGCATTTGGTTTGATTTTATATTTTATTTTTAACTAGCCTTTGCCTGCGACTTCATACGTTTGGTACTTAGAATAAAATAAAAATAAAAAAGATAATTTCTGTGGTAAATAAAAAATATTAGAGCGTTGAAAACTGCGTTCAAATCCATGCAGTAGTTTTTACGTGATGCGCGTACAAACATACAGACAGAAAGACAGAAAAAAATCTGAAAACTGTTGTTTTGGCTTCTGTTGCTGTAATAAAGACCCCCTCATAAAATTTTGTATTTCAATAACTCCAATGTCCATCGGCCTGTTACAATAAATAATTTATTATATGTATAGATTTTAATAATATTACTGCAATGAATTTTGAACGAGATTTATTTTTTGTTAAAACAGTCAATAAACTCTTCTCCGATGGGGTGTACGAACATCTAAGACATGATGTCTGCTTTCAATTTCGCCTCTAAGATCTATGATAACAGAAATGAGACAATTTTGTTATCCTTCTGTATTTTATAATAGTAAAGACACAATAGAAATACCAGCGACTGAGGTGAATGTTATGATAACAAAGTTGCGTAAAGATTCCTTCCTTGAACTAAAACTTAAATAACTTAATCACGAAATCAGGACTATGAATAAATAGTATTGTACTACAATACCTTTTAGTTATAATAATATTTTGAGAGATCATAATTTAAAAGTTTAGGTGAAGATTACCATTAGGTATACCAAAAGGTTCAAGAAAAAGCGGCGACGCGAAATTTTATAGCAGTGCATTATTGCAATCGGAAATATAATTCGCAGTCTGCATATTAAAGTTTTTTCCAGAATTAATCAGAGGCGGTTCGCGGTTGGGACCGCGAGACCCTACCAAATACAGTCCGTGGGTGCGAACCAACGCTTGCCTTTATAAACCCCGGCCCTGTGATTAGGGTCTAATTAATGTAATCATTTTTGAGATCGTACCGAATTTATGGATCCAGTTTTTGCTGAAGTTTTTTTGATTGATATCACTTAATGGTCTTTATGAGATTTTATGAAGTTTTGTGCAAAAATACGAACCACCTACATAAATATAATGAACGACATTAGTCAGGTTTTTCATGTTTGCTGTGAGTCAAACATTCGTTGACTAGTAATGGTAATTTTCAGTTTGCAGTTTTTAGGGATAAAAACATGGGAATTCTTCGAACCAATGTTGTTGTGAGCATGTTGACTCACTTATTTACTTGCAGAACGACTACTCAACTAAAGAAACCTGTTAAACCCTACCCTACAATGTTTAAAGATGTCAAAATATCCAATGGAGTTAACATTTGACTGAATATTTTGCTTGGTTTTAAATGATGAGAAACTTGATAAAAATCAGCCTCAAGCTTTAATCAACACAAACAAGTAGCGACAAGTTCGTTGTTGATTTGAGGCAATAATATGGGCGACCTCTAAAACGAAAGCTGCGAGGTGAGACCGGAGCTATGACTCATTTCTGCCAACCAGTCTCAACATTGAAATATAAATAGATCCATAATTTTCCTTATATTTATCTGTTTAATTATTACCTCTATTTCATAACTGTCGTCAGGTCAGTGCTTCACAGAATGAGGTCGACTGGTGATTAATATATTTTATGCAGTTCACTTCCGAGTAGGTACAGCTTATTAATTGCAGCGGTCTCTGATTAATTTCTAGTGTATTAACCTTTAATATGATTTGTGATTAACAAAAGAAAAACTTTAGTCTGTAGTGTACCTACGATTAGTTATAATTATCATTTGTTTATTACCTTCCGTGTTCCAAAAAAGTCGGAAGAAACCGAATATTAACGAGCTTTTCCAATAACTGACCGCCTGAAAAAACTGATTCTGCTGTAGTTATCGACGGCCATCCCAAAAAAATATATTCAAAAATGTGAGTAGCTGGTTAAAACTTAAGTGTATTTCAAATAATATTTCGCTACTTATCATTTACACAGCGAATGTCTTGGGCGAGTGCGGCGCAGGACATGAGTCAGGTGTCATTGACCCGGCCACACCGCGTCATCACAATACCTAGCCGCCGCCATTATATTTTACGCCAGTTTTTATCATCTCGCCGCTCAGTTGACCCTCGCTCGTTTCATTTGAGAACGTTGAATGACGCCGATCGCCATCTTATTGACATTCAACTACGATTTGATTTCGGATCGATGCAGAGCGGCGCATGGACTTCATCCAGTAATTCCGTACTAAGAAGGACATAAGGGACCTATATCTTCAGGATTTATTCTGCAATTCAAATTTTTTGGATTTTGATATGGGTAAACTGTTCTGAGTTTTATTATCGTGGGTAACTTTGGCGTTCGAATGGGCTTAGGTGTCAAAAGTTTGTGGTAATCTGTAAAAAAAACCCTAAAGTTTTCTATCGGTTTATCCTAACATTGTGTTTGTAGACTGTATTGCGATCCAGCTCAAAAATTCCAAATTATTATTATATATAATACTTATCAGTTATCTATCACATAACCAAGCAACGTAGAGCACGATGGTGCCACTAACTTAGTTTCTAACATTATTATATATCGCTAGGAGTTGCCTCAAATTAATTAATGAATATTTATTGTGCTTGCATCCGGGAATTATGCTTATGAATCACATGGTTCCAACGAAGTCACATCACAAAGCCAACTACAAATATTGATCACTTTAGTTCTATTAGCAATTGTGCGGCATGTGGGCCACTCATTTGCAAATAGTACGTTACAAAACTGTTATTAATAAGTATTCCTAAAGCCGAGATGGACGTATTTTATGAAGACAGAGTACCTAATGGTAGGTACACGTTTTGAACGTTAAGATAATAATGTTCATGGGTCATTTAATTTAATAGTTAAATATTTATGCAAATTTTCCTTGTCTTATTATTACTTTCATAGCTTCCTGTTAGTTTCTAACATTCATTATGTTAATTAGGCTTCCTAAATATTATAGTTGTTAAGTAAAGAGAAAGAAAATGGGAGACAAGAAGATACCTTGTATAATTAGGCGCGTGTGAGATGTTACTGTCAACATTTCTGGAAACAATTCGCTCTGTGTACCATGCGGGCTCAGCGCGTAGAATCGTTAACCCTGCGGTTGCTCGCCCTATTGCTTCCCAGAATTCGGCATAACCTCCGCGCGTCCATGTCCTTCCGTCCGTCGCCTCTGCATTATTATTCAAAGCATGTTCGACTTATTTTGTGCTCATTCTAAAGGGCTCCTACCTACTGTATAGTAGTACTGTAGTTTTGTCTTTATTCGCCAGTGAAGGTTGGTGCCATGCCCCCACAAACGTGCCATTTGATTATTTTACGCCATTGCGTATATCTGCATTCTCACCCAGTTGCATTTTTATGTAAGGTCAGGATAAGCCTCACTGCTATGAAAGACGATTTTGAGTAGGATATCTGAAACAAAGAATTTTTTTATTAATATCTCAGTAAGTAGCTGAAGAAAATGTGTAAAAAAGCTTTCAATTTTCTTACTGCCAAAATTGGTAACTGTAAACTGTTGTAGACAGATTTTTCCAGGTACTTTAAATTAATAACAGTACTTTACTCTACATCTATTTCGTACAGTTACGATGTTGCTATTCATAATTCGGTTCTAAATTCATGAAATCATTAAAAAGTAATGCGTAGCAACCGTGAATTGTTCAAAGAGTTGATTAAAGAGATTACTTATTTTGGGAGTTGTATGTTTTGTTTAGAGTTTTAATTAGACAATTTCACAATTAATGTTTCCTTATGAATAATTCGTATGTCTTCGGGGAAGCGCGAGCGAGCGGCGCAGGCGACAGCGCGGCGGCGCACAGTGGATCCATATTGAAAATTAGTGGACATGGGCAACAAAGTTCCAATATCGATTCGATATTTTTTTATGTGATTCTTCATGATATTCCAGACAACTTTTACTCTTGTGAAATTTCTTCTAAAGTTGATCGTTTGTCTGAAAAAAAAAAATTAGATTTTTTTGTATGGAGCGAATCACGTTTATTTTTTTTTCTTCAATTGTACGAATATGTTAGGTGTATGGCGTGAGTATATGATAGCTAGGGTCATTCTCTATCCAGGAAAAAATATATCAGCGCCGGCCATCCGCGGCCGCGCGAGTAATCATTCGGTAAAAAAATAATATTTTCTATGATTTTTTTTGCCTTTTAAAATCAATTCAAAGTATATTTTCTGTCTCACTTGGCTGTTTTCACCTTTTTAGTTAAATATATAGTTTTAATAGCACATAGGTACTCACAACTAGTAATTCTGGCAGAGGTTAAGTTATTATTGCATGTTATCGGTGGCACCTGCATTGTGATTGATGACTCATTTGTTTGTGCGCTCGGCTAAATGCATAACAAACGAGTCACCGAAAAATAATTGTCTCTGATTGGTTGTTATTTTTTTAACTACCTGCACATTATCTACTGTTATCGGTAGCACCTGCATTGTGATTGATGACTCATTTGTTTGTGCGCTCGGCTAGAAGCGCATAACTAATGAGTCATCGAAAAATGGTCGTCTCTGATTGGCTGTTATTTTTTTTACTACCTGCACGTTATCTATTGTAAAATAAACATGTAATAAGTTTCTGGGTATACTAATTTTATCAAATATACGTGAAATAGTTTGAATTTTTACGGGCAAGACGTTGATAATCATTATCTACATAATCAAGCGTATGTAAAGTATAGTATAAGTTATCGTACGTATGATCGAAAGGAAATTGTGAAATAATTGTAGCCCTGAAAAGGGCTGTTTGTCATATTCCCAGCCCTGATGGGCTTTTTTGGGAATAGTCCATAGCCGGATCACTTTATTTCTTATTCCAGAAGTGGGTCCGGCAAATTTTCGGACTCTGCTATGAGGCATTCTTCTTCCTCCATAATCTCACTGTCACAGGGAGGCTCGGTAGTCTGTAACAACTGAATTGCTTCAGGCAACAACTCACTATGAACCTGTTTCGTTATTTTAGGCCTTATGTAGGATATGTGAGGATCAGAGCTTATTAGAAGTCCATGGAGGATGTCTTCGTTTGTTGCTATTCTGTCCGTTTTCCGAGTGTGTCTCTCTCTGACGTTTCTGAAGTCCTTATTACGGGCTTCCGAAGCTTCTTCTGATAAGGTACCTAAAAGAAATAAGTACATGCATTTTAATTTCAAAAAGCAATCGAGTCAAATTATACATCAAACTCTATTTATTTTTTACTTACCGATTGGCAAAACACCAAAGTGGTTACAGATGTCTGCACCGTGCATTAGAAGTTTATGTACACTAACTGGCATGTAGTACCACGAATAGTGTTGCACGTATACATCAGCTGTTTCTCTACAGTATCTTCTAAATTTTTCACAGTCAATGTTTTTGCCTGATGATATGGCTTGTAGAATAACGGAAAATCTGAAAATTAGATTTTCGTCAATTCCTGTTATTCTGGATGATGTTTTGTAATCTTGGAAAAAGCGCCTCGCAGTATTCCCGTCATTTGTAGTTCCAAAACCCTGAAATGGGGAAAAAGACTGTAATATACGACACATAGAGATATAATACACAAAAAACATAAAACGAACTAAATACATACCTGTTTGACTATATCAATCAGCATTCCAGTTTGCTCACGAAACTCTTGTTGCGTGGTATTTTTTTTAGCTTGTTTCAAAGCCTTATGTTCGCCTCGAGCTGTCCATCGTTGAAAATCCAGATTATAAGATATATGGAGAAGACATTCCATAACCATACACCGAATCTTCATATGCAGTGAAGAAATTCCTTGTTTGTAAATATCTTCACGAAGTGGTCTGGAAGTCAAAGAGTCTAAATTATTCATCTCACTTGGTTTTGCCAAGCAAATGGGGCACGTTGCAAATGATGGTACTTCAGCAATAATATTGGCCACTTTTCCATCAATCATGGTCATATGCAATTCATGTGATACAATAATATTTCCACACTGAGTAGATATTCGTTCATCAATTTGTTTTTTCATCTCCGACTCTTCAGACTTTATAAAATCAGCTGTCTCCGAAGTGAATGTGAACTTCACTGGTCGACAGTACAGAGTTGAGCAAGGTGTGGGGTTCTCCCAAACTATATTTTCATTCCCAGATAATGAGCCAGACACTAGCCGAAGAGGGACGATGCTTATCATGACTACTGATGAATCACCGAACTCTGTAGCTGTGTTTGACGTTTTCTGTTTATAGTTACTCTGCGACGAAGAACCATCAAGCCCCCATTTCCAGGTCAACTTGAGTTCTTCATTTTGAGACCTATCAACAGAATTCACATCTAGTAAAATCCTCTCCACAGTGTGGTCCAATAGCGCTTGCAATTTAATTTGAGCTCCTTTTTCGGTAATCTCCATACTCTCTTGTGGTGGATAACATCTTTTCTTGGCATTAACGAGCTTTGGATAAGATGGAAAGGCAGCACAGTTTTCTTCTTTCAGAAATTGTCGAAGAGCTAAGTACTTCCATCTCGAGAGCGCAAGTGATGTGTAAAGAGCTAAACACTTATCTTCAGAGACAGTACTTAGGCTCTGCTTTTTGAATAGTCGCTCGTGTACTTCGGATAGCGTTTCTGGATTACTGGAAAGGTATTCGACCACTTTTGCCAGATTCGTTTTGCCGTTGTCTTTCAATTTTGTTAAGTACCAGTGCTGCAACTCTTCCTCGGAATTTTCTTCTACCATGGAAGTAGAACGTCTTTTTTTTTGCTTATTACTTAAGTCTTCGAACGGTTTTCTGTGCTCCTTTTCTGTAGATGTTCCCGCTTCCGTAGTACATACTGCAAGATTAGGAACATGGGAATTCATATCCACTGGCTCAGATAAGGCTGTGTCCGAAAAGCCCAACTCACTTCTCAGGTCAACACTGTCACAAACAGGCCAGTTGATGTTTTTTTCCAACCACTTGCGATTATTTACACGGTTCATAAAAGTTTTTTGATTTCTACTTGACTCTATCCACTTTTTATTTAGGCTTACACAAAAAAGCCGACAGAACTCCTTGATTAGGTTTTTGTCTTCTTCAGAAACTGTGGTATTCAAAACAGAAATTATACTTTCATATAGAAACATATAATTTTTCAGATCACCACCACTTCTTAATTTCACAAAAAGATCTAGGTTGGTACAAAATCCAGCCATAGTTCTAAAGTAAATATAAAAATAAAAGTATTTCACTGTGTTCACAAATAAGCGACAAGAGCGAAACTAGAGGGACTTAGTGAATGTCTTTGTATTTATAGTCAGTGTTAATTACTCAAGTAGTGAACATATTAGCATGACTGAAAATTATTCAGCCAATCAGAGACGAGCATTTTTCGATGACTCATTAGTTATGCGCTTAGACGAGCGCACAAACAAATGAGTCATCAATCTCAATGCAGGTGCCACCGATAACAATAGATAATGTGCAGGTAGTTAAAAAAATAACAGCCAATCAGAGACAATTATTTTTCGGTGACTCGTTTGTTATGCACTTAACCGAGCGCACAAACAAATATCAATCACAATGCAGGTGCCACCGATAACATGCAATAATAACTTAACCTCTTCCAGAATTACTAGTTGTGAGTACCTATGTGCTATTAAAACTATATATTTAACTAAAAAGGTGAAAACAGCCAAGTGAGACAGAAAATATGACTTTGAATTGATTTTAAAAGGTAAAAAATTTCATAGAAAATATTATTTTTTTACCGAATGATTACTCGCGCGGCCGCGGATGGCCGGCGCTGATATATTTTTTCGTGGATAGAGAATGACCCTAGCTATCATATACTCACGCCATACACCTAACATATTCGTACAATTGAAGAAAAAAAAATAAACGTGATTCGCTCCATACAAAAAAATCTAATTTATTTTTTTTCAGACAAACGATCAACTTTAGAAGAAATTTCACAAGAGTAAAAGTTGTCTGGAATATCATGAAGAATCACATAAAAAAATATCGAATCGATATTGGAACTTTGTTGCCCATGTCCACTAATTTTCAATATGGATCCACTGTGCGGCGCGGCGGCGAGGTGGCGCGCGCGCACTCAACCATGTGTGAATTTTATCACTCACACATAGCCGCATAACTGCATGATGTCACCTGTACATTACATGTGACTCAAGTAGGACATGTGTTCTCCTATTGGGGTTTTAAATAGTTTAAAATAATTATAATTTTAATAGGACTTCATCATTGCAGTTTAGCAAGTAAGTATTAAAACGACTCCCTTACATTATTTAACAAACTGAGTAAATATAATGTTATTTGACACTAAAGACAATAGACTTTGTCCGTGTGGTAAGTAATTATTATATTAAGTATCGTATGACATCTACTTCGCGATGTTTAAAAGAAAAAGATTGCATTTCATCGATTTTTTGCTGAATGACATTGAATTTATAGGTTTCATAGGTCATAGCTCATTTTCTGTAACATGTTTTGGTGATCACGTCACGTCAGGGTAGTAGTTCAAAGATGACAATTAGTTTAAAATCATAGTAAGATGTACATTGACGGTATAGATTGTGGAGTTTTGAGCCATTCAGAAATGTCCTCAAAAATCTGATATTTAGGTTTTTTTTTAATAAAAAGTAAAAAAAAAACCCGTTTCTCTGATAAACGTACTTATTAGAACTAAATATAAATAACAGTAATCAGTGAGATAATCTTCCCCATCGAGGCTTTTTGTACTTGACGTAATATTTCTAAGAATATGTTAAGTTTGTAGAATTGTTTTGAATGACTGTTTACTAACTATTGAGTCACCATGGCCACTGGATCCCAGGCTGGAATGTGCCGTACATTTCAATGAGAGATATTAAAGGCGCTCATTATGGGTGGAAAACGCGGGTACCATTAACATTAAGTATGTAATTGTTGTATCATTGAATGTGTGAGAATGTGACACTATTTCTGACCAATTACTCCAGTTTACCTTCACACCAAAAAGGCTAACACTAGGCTAGATCAAGGCAGGCATGAATGACGCATGTTTACCTACTTAGGCATATAACGCATTTTCTTAGTGAACTGAGAAAATGAAACATATACACACATTAGCTGGTTTAACAATAAACTAGGGTCTATAATAAAAGGTTCGCATAGATTTACATGAAAGTATAATGGCAAAATAACAAATAAACGCTTTAAAACTGACATTGATAAAAAGATGGTTAAATATTATGGCAAAGGCAAATCGTTAGGCTGCCGCCTACGTGGTACCTAACCCTTTCCTATCGAGTTTATGATCAGCGTGGGCGAAAGTAACTGATACGTTTTCGTTTTGTTGCAAAAAAACATAATGGAAATATATTCGTTAACTATATCACCGTATAAATAATAATTCATAATCCGTAGAATGCAGCCTTTTTTAGGACCCAAGGTGAACGATTAAGGGCAAATACTTCACTCTAAAATTTGTACAATTTATGGTTTGATTTTTTTGCTGAAATGTGTGAATGTGCGAATGCAATCAAACAATGACTAGAATAAATATCTATCATTAACACGATTTCGTGACACACAACCATTTTTCTATGATAAACATGTAAGAATTACGTCCAGGCCTACGCGTTTATTTCGAATGATGATGATTGTTTGATGCTAGCGCAGTTGAATGGCGGCAGGCGCGGGCGCACACCTACGGCCTAGCTAGCACACACGCGTAGCTTCGTGTTTGTGTACGCTAAACTACTTCTGTGTGGGTTATCGTTATGTCAACGAGCCGATAATGTCGTGGACTCGTGTCACGAGTTACGTCAACGTCAGCTGGCCCGTGGGCCGCGGTTGGACGAAAGGCCCGTCGCGCCAGAAAAAGAATGCGGGCTATCTTAAGCTTATCTAAAGAAATGGCAATTAATCAGGTATTTTGGAATTCAAAAAGTCCTTGATATCATTGTAATGGTATCAGTAGGCGCAAATTTTGTTTGATATAGAGCAGATAAGGCGTTAACAGAAAGCACTTGATTTTATCAAGGCGCTACGCTAAGACCTTTCTATATCAGTGGACGTGCTAGACTTATCTGAAGAATTATCATAAATAAATGGGGACTTAACGGTCATTTCTTTTGTTCAACATGAAGATATCAGACTCAGTCGCGAATATTTTTAACATCTGGTGGTGGGTCTACCGGTCTAGTAAATGTCTCATGAACGACATAATTCAAACAAACTCTCACTCTACAATGGAACTTTCCGTATCTCTACAAATCGCGATCAACCTCCGTGTGAATGACGTACGATGACAAAAATACAAGATAACACAACGGTTATCGTTACATCACGCTCAGCTGTTAAACTAGTTCGGCGCAGCATTCCTGAGGGAACGCCAGCCGGCGCAGCGAGCCATCGACCACATAAAAAGATAATTACTTTAAATGCACGCACACTGCTGCATAACTAAGCATTCTTATATTCTGTTAAGTTATTGAGATCGATTTGCAGTAGCCAGGTTTTATTGCTATCTGATTTAATGGAAATAAGATTGGATTCATGGAAGAAATGTATGGTTATACCAGATTAAGAAAAGTTAAGTTTGCAACTGGAGTTTTGAAGTCATTTTGACGTGACTTTCAAGCTAAGAAAGTTAAGACTTGCAATGTAATAACTTCTAACGACTTGAGATGATGTAACTGTGACGACAGTCTTCAATCAAAATGTTTGACAAAGGCGTCCATTTTGGACTGTGGTCATGACGTGTGTTATGGTCAACAATTCCAATAACGAGGAGGACCATACTTGGCAGACCATTTGGAACGATTAGACGTAACGTGACATTATCAATGGACAATCTGTGGGAAAGTATTCTACTGCGGTGCCTGGCATTTGAATGGATAATCGCCATCAGCTATTCAAAAAACATCACTGAGCACCATTATGTATGCAAAGAAAAACGATTATTTTATTTAGCACCGAACGTGAAATAATTCATTAATTTAACAATTCCCAAACTCGGGTTTCTATTCCCAAATCAAAGATGGTTCTACTGAGATTATCGAACACTGATTTTGCTACTAATGTGATTGCAAATTACTCTCATTAATTTGTCTTTTGCTAACTTTTAGTAAATATTTTTAGTTGAACAGAAGCAGCAACTTGTAAAAATGTTCACATAGCCCAAATCACAGACGAGGCAGTTTTTTTGTAATAGCCGCGGGTGTTCAATGACGTCGAACAGTTGATAAAATGTGTTTCGTGTCACATCAGCTAGAATAGGTGGCTATATCACTCAGTTCCCGATTATGTAGATATCCCAGCAGAGTCAATGGTGCAAAAGCTAAATTTAGCAAGCAGTTTGGTAATGTGCTTCTGCCCCATAGTGTGGTCAGAACAGTGAATGAAACGATCCAAAGGATCCCGGGAGCTTACCTATATGTACATCAAACAAATATTAAGCCCGGTGTCCCTTACCAACCACAACAAGACTTAGGTGATGTAATTGTCGGCATGGCAACAGCGTCATTCACTGGAGCGAAAGAGCCACTACGGTCATTCACCCCAGCTTAATTTGGACACAAACTTCTTCAGAAGAGACCTGTGTCCAGCTGGGTGTGACTTTGGTTATATAGAAAGAGAGAATTTGGATAAGCTGAATTTGGATGAGTAGCTAGCACGAGCGTACTGTGTGATAAATTGTTTATATTTGTCGGTATCAAGTCAGTAGGTGGGAGTCAGTTGGCGCCGCTCTGTACACACTCTAATGTAATTTGGGAACACTCAATGCTAGTCTATTATTGTCACTAGCGTGTTGTAATAACGTTGTTTATGACACCATTTCGCTGACTTTACGATTAAATTGCTTCTTTAGTTGTGTCTCTTTTAAATTGTGTGATGCATGCTGATGATTTATTGACCACGGTCTAAATGATCTGTGAATACAGTCTTTCTTGGGAATAATTTGTCCTTTTTATGGTAAAACGGGATTTAAATTCATAATTGTGTACGAATGAGATTCGATTCGAAGTGACAATGTATGCATGGAAAGCCTGTTGTCAAGCCAGGCCAGGCATTGGCTGGACACGTTGAGACAAGTCCGTACCATGACCAACTTGTTGAACAATTCCTGGTCACCGGACAGACTTGAACGGAAGAAGTAGATAATAAATGAGACACCAGCAAAAATAAATTGTATAAAAGCAGTGAATTTAAACTTAGATTCGAAATATTCTAGGTTGATGACAATTTAGACACGGAAGTGTGAAACAGAATGACTTCATGCGTACACATTACATCATGAATGGATAATTCATAGCCATGATAATGGCAATGTGCACTAGTCTCTGACATCATAGCTTTAGGGTTCCAAGTTTTGTCATCGACCTTACGCAACGCTTCAATATTTAGATTTTTTCTCCACAGTCAATTTGAAATGACGAATAGGTAAGTCTTCGTTTGCTGTTCCGTAGATTCAGTTTTAATGTCCTAATCAAGAGATTCTTGACGCCTCTTCGTTACAGTTCGTTAACTGATTAGATAGGTTGAGCGAACCACGTTGTATTTATAGTGTTCCGTACTGAGTTACTGACGTCGGGAAAACAATGAAATAAAATGATCTCGGAGCCCCTATCTTGGCAAGCGTCGAGCCGTTCCGAAACATTGAATTGATTACAAAAACTGAACCAAGAGTCTAGATTCAATCCATTTCAGTCTGTTGGTATTAATAGATAGTATAAAAGAAGCAAAAAATGTTTCAGATTAGGTAATAAATTGGGGCACCAAAGTTTTTCAGCAGGATTAAAAATTGGCTTATCTTGCAAATATCGACTGTAGCTTGGCAGGTAAAAAAAAAACAAATTACTTAATACGCAATGCTGGAACGTGCAATAATAAAAAAAAATAATTTTCCATTACGAGACGTGGAATGTAAAGCCGATAAATTGCACCAAAGTATTTGGAGTAGTTTTATTTGCTCCACATTTTTATAATGTGAATGCCAAAATATGATCAAAACATGCAGCACCAGGCATGATGATAGGTTGATGAAATACCGGTATGCGTAATTTAGAAAGTCCCTGGAATCGCGCCAACGTGGTCCGGAAACTTATAGGCGTAACGGCTGTTTGTATTGAACATTTTTCCACATTCCGTTCTAAATATATTAGTGACGATACTGGCAATCGTGTGGTGGTGACGTGCGCTGACGCAGCACTGCCCACGTCAGCACCACTGAATCATGCGCCGACTCCCGCGCTAAGCGCTTGCGCCATGCGCCTGTCCACATTAACCCATAATTGTGCTTCCTTCTTTACAGTATACTGTAAATCCAGAATACTGTGAAAACATGTTCTATTTTAGGGAGGATGACTCCAAAAAATATACGGTCGTTTAAGAAAAAAGACAATAACATCGTGAGATCATGCAAATAAGATTTCAAGAGAGAGGCACCACGCGGTCTGTTAAGAAGGCTTTAAATGATTCAGACGGATGGGTGGTGGTATCCTAATAAATGACAATGAATAGAATCAGCGTACCTCGAGGTACCAGATTATCTTACAACTTACAAAATATTAAAAGGGCAAACAGTGCAATGGGGATCAAATTTAAGCTATAGACTGACTTGAAAATATTTCATTTTCTAAACCACTATATTATACACTTTTCCTTTTTTTGCAGGGTTGAACACTATCTTTGCTTAGAACATGCTAAAATGCTAAAATTCTAAATAAGATACATACAAAGTTGGCCTACAAAATGTATTTTTACGTTCAACAAATAAGTCTGATAATGTAGCACACATACATTGTCAAACTTGTTTGCAATTTGAATCCAAACTGCGCACTTTCAGCGGGTAATATTAAAAACGAAACGCTTTGTCGTCGCCAACACTGTGTGGACGCTATTATAGCGTGTTACAATAACGCACTCGTTTTGGCAGGTGGTAATAAGGTACCACATCTTTCATTATAAATCTATTATCATATTAATGATGTTTAAAGTTCCTGCTCAGTCGTCTTGCCAAAATAATTATGCGGTATTACTTAGGTACTTATCCTAAAATTTAATGTAAATGAGGTTGATTTATTGTTTTTTTTTAGATAAAGGCACAAGTGGAAAATTCGGAATACATATAGCAGGAAAACTGTGATAACCAAGGCATAGAATAACGAAAAGGTCTTAGAATGAAAACCAGATAAATGTCAACCATAGAATAAATTGACTTTCTCGATGCTCTACCCATGCCAGGGTTTTACCGCAAACTTTATTCTTAACGTGATGTTACTTTCTCGATACTCAATGCGTTTATAAATAAAATATTATCGATGAATGCATCTCAACATTATATAAATAATGTATTTTTCGATTCATTTGATGCATCGACTTGTAGATCCGAGAGTTGCAATAAAGAACAAACATTATGTAGGTAAGTATGTTTCATACATCTTTTGTAGCGCACTAAATTTATCAAATGCAACAGAATAAGTTTGATATGTGGCTTAGCTGCCAACACATAAAATAACAGGTGTGTGTCTGGACTATAGTTGTAAATAAACCGTTTTAAACTACGATCCGTGGTTTAAACCCCGTTTTAAATTTGTTTAAAACGGTTTATAACCACGATCACGTGGGCCTTACATTGACTACTAATTACTTTAAAAATTAAGTTTAAAAGGCTAATTGAAATCATTTACCATTTTTATTAATATAATATGTGAAGTCATATATCATACTAATACTACTTTTTAGGGTTCTGTTGCCAAATGGCAAAAACGGAACCCTTATGATTCGCCCTGTCCGTCTGTCTGTCCATATGTCACAGCCATTTTACTCGGAGACTACTAATACCACACAGTCGAAATTTTGAAATTAGGTGTCTTTTATGAACCGCTATATAAAAGCGATGGAAAATTATGAAAAAAATAAAACAAATTTACCGGGGCGGCTCTCCCTACATGTAACTGAGGGTTGAACAAAAAATTCAATGTACATAACTGTGTGGGGTGTCTATCAACGTCTCATAAAAAATTATATCGAGGTTCTCAAAACATTTTTTTCTTAAGTCAATGGTTAATGAGATAATTGCTTCCAAAGCCGTAAAAATTGTCCCCCCCTTCTAATTTCTAAAGAGGAGAAAACTACAGAAAAAAATGTAGGTTTGTAAATGTAAAAAAAAAACTTTCAACGAAAATTAGTTAGTACATGATTTGATAATCAGTTTTTGAGATATGGGACTTTTTCACCAAACTGCAGCAATAACTTTGTTTTTCATTAACATACAATGAAAAACAAATTTAGTTTTGCTGTTGAGTGTAAATTTTACACCTGAATGAGCGCAAGAAATATTGTTAAAATATTTTTTGTTTCTATGGAACCCTGTGTGCGCGAGTACGACTCGCACTAGGCCGGTTTTTTATTTAGGATTAGACAAACTGAAAACAATCATGATATTATTACGCCGCATTTTTATTTGCACCAAAATCGCAACGTAGGTATGAGGAGAGAGGGGGCAGGTAAGGGACCGCGATTATATGTTTGTCTGTCATGTTAATAAAGGTTGATTTTGAAACATTTTTATTTTAATTTCCATGATATATCTTAAATTAGGGAGGTAGTCGGTGTGGTCTAGATCACTTCGTGTAAAGCCTGAGTGCATTCTAGTAAAAAAACATTTTAAACCAAAACCGCTAAGTGCAGTTTTAAACCAAAAAGACGGTTTAAAACGTTTAAAATCCGTTATGCATCTAAAGTCGGGACTCAAACCAGTTAATAAATAATTAGTATAATGTATGTATCCAGCTGTATTCCGACAATTACTTGTTACGTTAATGTTGTTAATCGTGCGTCATTAAAAAAATTACACTGTCTTCCACAAAGTTTAGATCAGTTTGAAAACAATTATAGACACGTTAATTTGTGACACTTCGAAAAACAAAATATTTGTGAAGATTCCAACTTGCAACGTCAGCAATTCATCAACATTCTCATGCCCTTATTCCAATTTTTTTGGGGTCGGCGCAGCATGTCGTCTTCTTCCATATTTGTCTATTACTCGTTATGTCAGCAGTCACCTACTTTATAGCCATATCATCCTTCCTACAGTCCATCCATCGTTTCTTTGGTCTTCCTCTAGTTTTATACCCATCCATATTCATACTTACTCAACACTTTCCTCACAACATTTTCCTCAAATTTCAATTTTCCTCAAAGTTCCAAATTTTAACAAATGAGGGAGAAAGGTAAGGTCTCCAAATTGAGTTTTTCCACATTCTTGTGCAACTTTAGCTCACAAAATTTTAAAATCAGCTTATTCGTACACAAAAAAACACTACCTATCTAAGTCCATAGTTAGCAACTCAACGGTAGGCACTGAACAAATTCCAAGGCCATGTGCGAAGCCATCAAACATTTGCAGAATAAGTAAAAAGGAAAAACGCTGCGAAAACAAGTTGTAAGTTGTTCACATACCAACCTACTATAAAAATTAAGTAGGTACGTTTACCTAATCCATATAGGTATGTCAGCACTATTTATATTGGTGATGTTGAGTTTATGTAATAATAATTATTTAATAACGATCATATTTCATATTCACCTTACGAGACACGACAATGTTTCTGATATAGATAATTCAGTATTTAAGTTTTATCAGCTCTGCGATGTAGATGAAAGACCAGAGTCAAAATATACATGAAACAAGGAGAAACAAAATAACAATAATGATTTTTTTCATGTTAACTAAATCGATCGTTTTTGGATAAAATAAAGCCACTATAACTAACTTTAGTTCCAAATTTCAAGTCATGAGATTTAAGGACCAGTTTTTTTCAAAAACACCAAAATCAAAACCTACGACAAACATATAATAGAGCATTTCATTTATTTATGTAAGCAGTGTGCGAGACACGTAGGTCTAATGTGCAAAAGGCAAACGTTGGTCAAAGGCATCGGAACCGGCTGTGTGACTCATTGTCGAGGGACCAGCCACACAGCCAGCCCTTCTACGGAGAATATCGCACTCAATCGAAACACTTTTATTCATTGTTGCTATGTTCAATTCGTTTTTTTTTCTTTAGCTTCATTGTGGTTAATCAGAAAAGGTTTCTCAGATATGATGCAAGCTCTTTTGGGATTCTGGAAGATGTCATTTAGTTGATAGAAAGTAAAAAAAAAAAACAATAAAAGATACGTTAATCAAGAATTATTATGATCGTGGAAAGTACCTGAAAGTGTTTGTTACGGTTTGATAATAACAAAGGATACCTGAACTCAGAATTTCTTTGTTCTGGACAGATGAGTAATTGTTTGGCATTATGCGCGCGCGACAGGTCCCGACTTGAAGCTCAGAGGCGATCGGCCTCCTCCGGGGACCTCGCGATAACCTCCGATGATTTATAAAAGTTATAGCATTTTGTTGCTTGCCCAGAAATAAGCCACCCTAATGTTTGCGGCATTCAACAAATTGTAGACTTTTTTGAGTGACATGAAGATGATTTATTTGGTATCTTATTTTGGTCTTATTTTTCATTTTTGACATTCTATTTTGGTTTTAGGGCTTCAAATCAATGTTTCTTTTAAAGTATTATCCTACTTCACCACCTACTTTAAATGCCAACAACCCGGTCAGCAATAAAAGTGATTTTGCCTAATTTGAGTTACTTGAGTATTCATCATATATTTCAGTATTTGGCGTCGTTGCTTTGTGATTAAGAATTTATTTGCACATGTATCCTAGAGGAAAACTTCTTTAATTGGTAATTTATATCTCTATCCATATTCGGAATTAGTCAATAAATTGTCGTTATCAGTGACAATGTCGCAAAGTTCAGCGCTCGGATCGTGGCGCGGGCGCAATCGTGCTTCTGACGTCACGTGTGTGATAGGTGCTTTATCGTTCACATGTTACACGGCCGGTTGTTTCTGTGGAAAACTCATAGTTCTAGTCCCAAGATCGTCAACTGTTCATGTTGCATATAAAATTGTACCCTAGGTTCACAATCATGGCAAGATTTTAGAAAATCCCTTTGCCCACCTGCATTTGATCTTTGATGTGGCGTTAGCAAATATTTATTTATCAACCATGATAATTCGTATTAAAAGTATAAATGGATTATGGTTTTATTGTATCGCGATTTATTCTTAAGTATTTATATTGTACCTACTTGCTACTTAAAGTCTTTTGAACCAGGTTCACCATAGAGTCCCCCTCAGCTATTGTACGTCAATAAAATACCTAACTCATATGAGAGTCAAATTTCTTTCCACGATTCGTGGTCAAGCATACATTTATGTGAGTCAAATTACATTCATCGATAAACAGTCAGTGTTTGCAATCGTAAATAAAATAAACCGATGGAATTATGTATGACGGAAGACTAGCTTACGTCAGAGGAAGCGCTTCTTTTAGTGGTTCCAGTAGGCGAGAGAGGCAGATAAAAAGAGAAGCGGAAATGCTCGTCGGTCTGTCAATGCGACGACAATGTCGTGCTATTTGTGTTAAACGAGCGATTTATTTCAGTCGGTCGTGGCGTGAACGTCCGCGGCGGAATTTCGGCCGCGAGGAATCCGATTCCGTTAGTTTGCAGCTTGCGCGAAGCCGAGAGAGCCGCCGGCTCCGGCGCGCAGACGGCGGCTGTGCCTGCTGATAGGCTTAGATACCTGTTGCCAGGCGGCGCTGGCGCGAGGTGGCGCGGCGCTGCAGCTAGCGACGCCACCGCCGCCGCCGACGCGCCGACACCCCCTCTATGACAATGCCACTATTCGTGCACGAGGAAAATTCGAGATGCGGCTGACTCATCAACTCGTCCAGTGACGCCGCCACGCTGCTCGTCTCGCTACATACACTTTCCATTCCACAAAATTGATGCTTATTCGAAATTTTTACTACCATTTTGCCAAACATCATTCTGACGTCAGATTTGCAGGTGTAATTTATCTTTTGCTTCTTACCTAAGGGGGAGTGGGGGGGTTCAGCATCCACACGGGTCATGTCGGCACAAGCACGGCGATCCGGCCAGTTTTCACTCACTGCATTGTGCACAGTAATATCCGATCGTAAATCACACTAAACGACAGCGAATAGGAGCTCGCGTGCCAGGGGGCGCACGCGCACGAACGTCGACCAGCCTTGCGCGCGCTCACGGAACTGACTGCGCCGGCGCTCCATTTGGGTCACTGTCATACGGTGGTGGGTGGTGGGGGACATACGTTCGCCAGTTCGCCTCTGAAAAATTAGCGTCTCGCGAATATGTTTCATCGACGCGGGCGTTTTCCCCTCAACTTGTGCACCAATCGCTTGCGGTGGTGCCGCCACAAGCCGTTCACTCTTTTCGGCGCGCAACTTTGTGAACTTGCGACTTCATCGTCCGAATATCTATCTGCAACTGATTAATGTTTCCACACCTGTGGACTGGCTTTCGTTTGCCACAACCACAGTCACTGGTCATTGCGTCCGTTGTGAAAATATAATTGAATTTTTGTATCGCACTTCGCCTCTACCGCCGCCGCAGGCGGGATCCGCTTTCTATGACATTTAACGGTGTAAACTCATAAAGCTTAAGTTTTAAGTTGTTTTCATTCTTGACGATAATTATTCTCATTTAGGCCCGATGCGTATTAATGTCTTCCACAATAATTAAAAGGAATACGTCTTATTATAAAAGAATTTATTCAAACTGAAAGTCGAATTCTAGAGCTTTAAATGTTACTTATTTCAATTGATTTAGTTCTCTCACTGTCGAAAAATATTGGTAGGTAAGTATTATATTGTACACCATACCCCTATTTTGTACGCATTTTAAATTAAGCATAATAATATACGGTCGACCCTATTTTATAAAGCTATGTATGATTAAAAAGAAATATTGGGTTGGGAGGTTTATCTGGACTCAAACTTTAAAATAGAGGCAAGTTTTATGTTTCGGTCCCAATGTAACTTTTAACACCTATATAAAAAACTTTTCAAATGGTTTGAAACATGAAAAACAAACTCAAAACATCCTACGACCTCTTATAATGAATGAAATAACCATAACCGAACTGGTTGTGGAAAGAATAATTGTCCATTCTCATTCATAAATCTGGCGCCAAAGCGTCTGCCTTGTCTATGGCCGTCAGTATTGCTGGCTGGAGAAAGTTACCGACCAAGCACTCAATCAAAATGAGATACGCGCTTAGAATGGGGACCTATCGAGAAAGATACCATTCGATATGCTTGTTGATTGAGTTTACAAGCATATTTCATACCATAAATAAAATAATGATTATTTAAAATTAAATTAAAGCAATCTGAAGAACTATGATTGGGGAGAGGTTGAAGGTGTCTCAAAATATTGGATAAAATCACGAAAGTTTGAGGTGCGTGTTCATTGCTCAATGTTGACTCAGCATGCTAAATGCTATAAGTACTAAAAAGCCAAAAACCTGGCAGGCGTTTCCATGTGACAATAGCCTTATTTAACCAATTAGATACATCTCCAGGCCTTTAAAAAATTTAAAAAGTTGTTTCAGTGCTTAAAGTCCCCGAAGGGTTGGGCAGAGGTGTACTTACACACCACACCTATTTAGCAACATATATTTGGGCCCCATATAGTAAATCAAATAATCCGCGTACAAATCCAGATTTCGGGTTACCACTGAGAAATTCCCGATTGGAAAACCCAGTATCTTATCGTCAGCAAAAGCATCGCTTGAGTCCGATAGACCAACGAGGTAGTTAAATAAAAGTGCCCTTTGTCTTCTACTTCAGCAGACAATTAACTTAATTTAAGATATTATTAATTTAAAATATTTTATCTTTTTATTTTTTATTTCATTATTTCATGTTTTATAAACTATGCATTTAAAATACGAAAAAGAAGAATTGTAGAACAGGCAAACCTTAGTAACCTTAGCCAGAGACAAACAAAAGATAGCAAGTTCATCAACAAGAAGTTTTCTTATAATTTTGGGATTTTATAGTTGACGGAACGGGACTCAATGTATGAAGGCAAAAAATACTGAGTGTGTCCAGTTGGCGAAAACATAAAAGTCATTTAATTTAAGTTTCACTATGTGGACACGCGGGAAAATCTTGGCGTGTCCAGATGACGAAATAATAAGCCATACTAATTTTGAGTTTCACCAACTGGACACACGTGTGTCCAGTCCCTCGTGTCGAGTTGGTGAAAAACCCAAATTAGTTTGCACTTTTTTCACTTGTTTTGCACGTCTTTTGTTTAGTTGGCGAATCGGGAAAGTTCCCAAGCAGGATGTAGCCCATGTTACAAAAAGTTTTGCGTAAGAGAAAACACTTCATATTTTTCACGCATTTTAATACTGTTTAAATAATATGACTTCGATGATTACGAACATTTGGACGTTACATTATTCTTAAGCAAGTCACACAGGATTTAACCAAGACAATTTTACTGGAACTTAGTTAATATGAAAACAGAGTGTGTTAAGTCAAAACACAGTGTCAAGTGATCAGTTTGGTTTATTTACATTAGCAATGAAGGCTGGCCCATTGATGTGGCGGCATAACAAATTACTGCACGACACCCGAGCACACGCCCCGGCCATCATAAGACTGAGTACCTGCTCCTACCACATTCCGGTTTGATGTCATAGGGCTGACACTCATGGACCTCAACCTCTCTGGGTATTTGAAAATGGTAGAAGTGGCGCTCAAAGTGTATTGAAGAAATAATAGGTCAATAAGAACAACATGGGTCCCTTTGCCATTTCTGCATGAAATTATTTAATGATTATTACAATGCTGTGAAAATAAATACCTAAGCTCGAAAGATACAGGAATACATATGTAATTGTTCTATTAAAATAGAAGGTATAGATTTTTTCGCTAATGTTGACCCAGGCGGCCGGTAGCATACAAAAAATGCAGATATTGAAATTAAGAAGAATTGCTCATAAAAAGAAGTAAGTAATTATGATAATAAAAAAAAAAACGAGTGAACAGAATCTAACAAAGCAGCAAAACAGTTATTTAAATAATAGTGACTGTTCCTAAATTACCCTAGGATGATAAAATTTTCGTTTTTCCTAAGTCATATTAGTATGAAGGTCGGTTTCCCCTTTATCTACTTAACCGAAAGCACATATGCCTCAAAATAATACAGCCTGAAAATAATCATTCATTTCTAAAGCCATCGTCTGTCCATTTTCCAACTACATAAGTATGTTCAGGTCGCCTTCCAATTTAACCAGAAGCAGCTGAGTACCACAACCCAGTTACTGGGTAACATGATATCCCACCTCCCCAACCCAATACCACCATTCATTTTGGAAGTAATTATAGAAAAAATCGAATGACACGTAAGCAACAGCCCTGTAGCCATATCTATGATGGTCAGTCATTGCACGTTGACCACATTCTCTAGTACGACACCGTCTCATCAAAAACTATCGATTAGCTGTACGTGTGACTTTTATTTTAAACCGATTTAATGTGTACACGCTCATTGAATTATTTATCTAAGGTTAAACATCGCGTCCGAATACCTATACATTTTCTGAATGTTGATGAACAATATAGTGTTTTTTTTTTGTCTTAGCTTATTAAATTTAAGAAATAATCTCAGTTATACTTCTGATCAATTAGAATACAGATTCCAATGAACAATTAATCAGTTGATTACGTGTCGGTATTTATCACAAAAAATGCGTTAAAAATAACGTCACGACGTTTTAATTTCGTAGCCTTTATCTGATTTACATGGCTGGAATACCGATGAGTTATTTTAGTTTATTTCAAAACTATTCTCACGTTTATGTATTTTTATTTTCAATGATACCAGGGGAAACCCCATGGAAATAAAAACTTGGTAGCTACACTTACATAAGTGACTTCCTTGGTCTTCATCTAACTTGGTCAGAAAAAAAGTCCGAATTTAAAAATGACACGATATAATGTCATCGTTATGATTGAAATATTATCTCAATCAAAACTTCTATTTATCTATTCTAATTTCTACTATGCAGTCAAAATAAAACATAGTTTTAGTTACTTCTGCATTCAATTCGACAGCTTGATTCTAAGTTAAAATAGCGACTGAGAAAGAAAGAAAAAAGTATTTATTTGTCTTGCATAAGACAAAACAAAATGATTAAATTAGCAATGAAACATAATGATAAAAAAAGCAAAACATAAGAAAAAAAAAAAATAAGACGAACTAAATTGGTCCTGTATGTGGCCAAAAGGCCCCTGGTGGTCCAGGTGATGTAAAACAAAGTAAACCTTTAAAACAGAGACTAATACTAATAAAAATCACAAAAATAAAATAATGTTCTAATAACATGCAAAAAATATTGTAGACAAAATAATTTTAAAAAATTGTGCTACGTCGTAGACGCGTAGCAGCTACGAAAAACACGTAGCCACAAAAAAATCAAAATACTTCCCAAAACGTTGACTTTTATAATGTTGGGGGTTGATAAATTGTCTTGCTGGTTTATATAGCACGTTAAAATGGAATTATTGATGTAAAATGTTATTTCTGCGTAGCAGCTGTAGCATCTGCGTAGCAGCTACGTAGTTATGAATAGGGTCAGTTGCCGTTGCAGGAATTGCATGATTCAGTTATGCTGTCTTTGTTTTGTAATGGTTGAAACATGATGAAGTATTATGCTTAGTAAACTCCAATGAATTTGCTATCTGTGCTTTTTCTTTCTTCAAATCTAAGTTTTTGTCTATCTGTTTCAGCAACTGATTCATAGCTATTTAGTCCCTTTTGGTAATGAATTGTGATTTACAATCCAAATCGCAGCAACCTCTTTCGATAAAGTGTTATTAAAAGATAGTTATGGTCGCTGTTAGTTTAATTTTCTCTTTAGTAACTTATTTGTGGTCGAAACCATCATAGTATCATTCCTTGCAGCATTCTCATCTCAAGACGGTATTCCTGCATATATTAAGCTACTACAATATGTATAAACCATAAGGCCCTCAATCTAGGATAATTATGGTTAAGCCGAATTTAATTTCCAATCAGCGTCTATGAAGGTAACCGGTTTCAGACTCATCGAAAATATTTACTTTTGGATCAATCCGGTTTCACAACAATCTTACTGCAGACAATTTATTTTATTTATAAAAAAGTTTTTGTCTTTTTATGAGGTTGTCAAGGTGAAGTGTCGGTTACCAAGGGCTTTTGGGAATTTGTTTGATTGGATCAATTTATATTTAGAATCAACAACCATCATAATTTTTGACTGAATAATTGATCCGTCCTGAAAAAGATATTCTGGAATTGGGTGGTTCACGTAGTCCTATATGAATCTGGAAGTCACTGGATTTGATCACTATCAAATAATCGTCATTATGACCATTTTGTTGATGAATACCAAAGGACAGAAAATAGAATCAACCCTTGCGTTTTCGAAACGTTTGACGTTTCCCGTGACCCTGGCTATTACCTTGGCCAAAGGCTAAGCATTGCCATACAGCGTGGCAATACCGCCAATCTCTTGGGCACATTACCGGTTCACAGCATTTAGGAGTTTTTTGATACTATGTTTTAGGCTGTTGTAAGTTTTAGGTTATTTTTTAACCCTTGCGTTATTAAAAACCTATTGGGGTCACAAAACGTTGCGTGTGGCAATTTTTTTTCTTGCTTTTTTCTTTCCAATCTTAAGGGCTGATATGATTATTATGTTATACATAAACTTACTTGTTAGAGTAACATTACGAGAAGTTACAAATGTCGTCAGCTTTTATGGGTTTCTCTTACGTATGTGATTAGAAATAATTCTCAGATTACTTGGTGAACTGGCGTGTGTTTTTAATAATTTCAGTAGGTAGGAGCATACTGACAATTTTAAATCTGAGTAGTGCCTATTGTAATAGTATATATTGTCAATTTTTGTAGAACTTTTGTAGAAATTTTTGTACGCAACGAGGGAATACGAAATGGTGATTTTGAGGTGATTCATACGGTTTGTTCTATGAACCTCATCAATTACATTAGCTCAGTTAACCATCCCTAAAGTTATGGGCAGAACGTAGTAGTGGCTTGAACCGTTAATAAGATGTTTATTTCTCAAAGGCCTCGGCTGTAAACCCTCAGATGTTGATGAAGATCTGTTGGTAAGGTTTATCCTGGTAGCTGTCACTTCAATATATTGTTAACCTTTGTATTAGTTTTTACAAATAAACATGAAAGTATTCTCCGTTAGCAATAATATTTGTTATATGATATCAGAAGCCAGATTCAACAGTAATTGGAAATAGTTAAAAAAGTGGAACGTGTCGTAGATATTTTATTCAGCAATTCAATTAAGAATTATCAACGTTATTGTACACTATGATCTCTGAATGTTTATCAACAGTTTCCAAAAGTGAACCAAGGGCTGGCTTTTACCTTGGCCAGAGGCTAGGCGTTGCCATACAACGTGGCAACGCCGCCAGTCTTTTGGGCACATTACCGGCTGACAGCGTTGAAGAGGAGTTTTTTGATGCCCTTTTATAGTTTGTAGTTAGTTTATTTTAGTTATTTTAATTATTATAATGTATATATTTAAAGTACGTATAAATAATTTCTGTATAAAAAGCTTCAAACGTTTAAAAGCCTCTCTACACAATATGAACGTTCTAAAAATCACGTGATAAGTGTGTGGCCACAGCGAGAGGTGAGCGTATATCGTCCATCGCAGACATAACTGAAACTCTAGCGGTACTCAATTTATTACACGTTTCATATCGCTAACGACGTTCTCTTGCTTCAAACATCGTGAACAATCCGATACTTATCTCTTTAATAACGAGAGCGAATACTCTGCGATTAAAGTGATTAACTTGGTATTTTTATTTTGTAACTCATATGTGAGGGTGGTGGGTAACGTTTTACCCAGCACTAACTGGGCTGTGGAGGTCAGATAGGCAGTCGCTCCATCTAAAATACTGGTATTCAGATGTATCTGGTAAGACTGGAAGCCGACCCCTAAAGTTAGGTTAGGTTAGTTAGGGGAAAAAGGCTAGGTAGATGATGATGATGGTAGTGGACTGGTGATAGACCTCTTTTGTTTGAGGAAGATTTATCGATCCTTTTGACACAGCCCTAGAGACCTAGTAGAGACCTAAGCTACAATTGGGATGTACCTTCCATGACCAATTGTATAGTACCTTCTCGACACCTAATTATTTTATTTGGTTACGACAATTAATTTTTCTTGTATTTGAATTTTGATACCTTATGGCTAATAATGTGTGATTATATCCTTGAGGAAATATAAACGATCAATGAGGGCGGGTCATTGCTAAAAATTATGTATGATCTAATGGCCCTGTCACCAAATGTTACCTAATGGTTATGGAAGAGTGTTATTATAGGTATGAGATGATAATGTCCTAGAACACCTATTTAATAAACAGCAGATTAAAAGTTTGGTATTACTGATGAAGTAGCTGTACATATGACGATCCGACAGCTAAATATTTAGATTGGTAGCTAGGTATTGCTCTGAAAATCAGTGTACAATGTTATATTTTGATGCCAAGTTTACTGCGATGGCTGACTGATGTTTATATGAATTGTTTTGGTTTCCTGTCTTCGACAGACGAACAAGATAAGAAAGACAAAAATTTACAACAAGTCATAAAATAACGTAGCATCTTGATAATAAAACGCATTGAAGCTCGTGTGTGTATCTAAGAATTGCTATCACCAGCAACAATACAAGGTAGGATTGGCCACGTGTCCCGAAAACCAGGCATTAACGCATATGATAATTATGCTTGGATATCTAAATACCTTTCGCTTACTTAAGTAGCTAACAGTGATAAGATTCAGACAAGGTAATAAAAACTTATAACAACTTACTTGAACAAAGACAGCTCATCAAAACTCTTGCGCATCAATGTTCCAAAGAGGCAGAATGCACAGTTCTAAGAGCTTGACTTCACAGTTCTTAATAGAACACGCGTGAACAGATAAGAAAAAAATAACTCCAGACAAATATAAGTATCACGACTCACGATATTATGATGAATGCTTGTTCGGTGGAGCAAGTCATTGACGTGACTACACCACTGTTTGGCAACACATTAAGAATGACGCGGACATGACCTGATTGAAAAAAAAAGCGCGGCAAAATCATGGCTGGCTGGGCGGGGCGCGGGGCGGGACAGGGCGTAGCGCCCTTGGTACCGCCCCCTGAGTCACCAGCGTCGGGTGCGCCCGCGCAACAAACAAACGATACTCGCTACGAACAACATTATACCTGAAGCGAACTAGATCAACACTTCTCTCCGCTTGTTCACTTGTTATCTTGAATATTTTATGGGATTAACATCGGAGAGCGAATCTTTGTTCAAGTATGTTTATTTGTTTGTCTACCTCTAGTCTAAAGGTGTCCTAATCTTAGCGAACAGGATTTGTAACATAAAGGAAAATTTCAAAAAAATGTTTTAACGCGTCATTCACGAGGATAATACGTCCTGAATAGATAAAGAACAAGTCAATTAGAATTAGCGTAATCTAATGCTAAGTAGCGATATTATAAGTTGATAGCCTGATTCTTTGAGACATATTATTTTAGTGAGGTTAGTGCATTTGCTGCTCTCCTTGTTTCACAAATCACATACTATTTTTATAGAATTTACGACGTTGGAAATATCTAGCTCACTGGTTCAAAACTATTCAACGTGGGTGCAGCAGCTAGCCAAAATATGCGACGAAGTGGACATAGCCAAATAAAATAATCTTTTGGTGTACAATCAATATATCGGCCTATGACTCACACCTGCCCACAAATCTGGTTTCACAGCATCCGTGTTTTGTTTTTTACATTTCCGACCACGACATTATTCTGTTCATCGATATTCATTGATGATTCAGTACTGAGGTCTTCGAACTATGTTGTAGTCAAAGCAGCAATGTACTAGGAAGTTTGCGTTGGTATTTGCGTATCGTGAAGTAGTGAATGATCGTATGATGACTACAACGTGTCACGTAAGAATTGCGGAACTTTCGAAGGAGGATCTAATTTTGACTGTGTGGCCTTGTTGACAAACCTAGGCTATTGATCATAAGTTGTAGAAGTACTTATTTTCCTGAAAGGTAGTTTCTGATTTGTTTGATATTCATTTTAGATACACAATAATTCTGCTACGCAGTCCTACAGACATACAATGTCTGAGTTAGAGTTCGTCCTTTAATTACGTAAAGTTTTTAGGCCACTTTTATAGCCCCCCTACTCCGTTGTTGAGACGTCTTGAGGTTTTAGGCCACCTCTCCTCACCACGTGTATTTTTTGTTATTAAAGATAAGAAAAGATCAGATAGTTTTTCTCAGAATCTATTTTTAACAAAAAAAAAAAAAAATACACCATTTGCTTGCTGAAAGTATTTCAGGTACACATCACACATTAATTTAGTTTTTCGTCCCACGAAAAAATACACGTGATTGCCAGATTATCCCATCCACTCCCATGGTGATTACTCGTGATTTTTTTCTGACACTGTCCTCCCTCTTCGCACCTCACGTGATTACAGGACCCCTTATGTACTTTAGTACTCATCAATTCCATGGTTTTATAAAATTTAAAAGTCAACCAATATTTCTTAGCTATGCATAAAACATCATTTTATTAAAATACAAGCTGTTACCCGCGACCTTCGTTCGCGTGAAATTATTATAAAAAACATTACTTCGCTTTTTGAATCGGATTTTGGTACCAATTTCAAGGGTTTTATTTTTTTTGAAGGGACCCTTAATTCTTTTTCCAAAAAATCCTATGTTCCTCCTTATAACATCAACTATCTGCCAGTAGAAGTCCCGTCAAAATCAATCCAGCCGTTTCGGAGATTATCCGGTACAAATGAAAGACAGACAAAAATTAAAAAAATGTTTTTATTATAAGCACCGTATATAATGTATATACTTTCATATGCATTCCAGTAAAAAGCTATTATTCTGATATTAAAAACAGACACTTCAATTTTATTTATTTGTAAAAATCATCTCGTTGAAATCTTTTATTAGGGATAATGATGGCTACGACATAATATTTTGGCATAAAAGTGATGAATTTTGAAATATTGTTGTTTCATCTTGGAAATCACAAAGAAGTAAAGTGAAGAAGTTAAAGTAAAAAAGCGCATACATGCAAACTGCAAACGAATGTATTAACCCTTACATGCCCAAAACTTTTGAACACCGTTTTTTTATAATTTACTCACCTGTCACTTATTGATAATCGTAGATAAAAGGTTTGAAAGTAATTTTTAGTTTTCAGTCCTGAAAGTTGCTTTTTGTCCAATCAATAAATAAACCTTGACAAGTAAAATTCATATCAGTACTACTTAAAACATTTTTATTTTACCAAAAATACATATATAAAAGACAATTTACTCTCTAAGAGCGATAATCGTTGAAACGAACCCAATTCGTTTTCAGGAAGGTGACCAGGAAGGTGATCAGGAAGGTCTCCTGAATTATGAACAGATTTTTTACTGGTCCCCTTAGTTTATACCAACAAGGATTTGAAAGTAACATATAACATGACATAATATCACGCCTGTTTTTTCCGAAGGGTTGGGTAGAGGTGTACAACTATAGCTCTCCTACATTGCGCTATGTATACGCTTATGTATACGTCCCACGTTATTGGTGCAATAGGAAAGTTATTCTTAGTCAGGTTATCCCTGATTGATTTACTAGCCAGGATTTTTTTCTTTGAATGCTAGCCCCTTATTATACTTCAAAAAAAAAAAAGAAAACAGTTAGACTAGTCGAAAAATTGCCATTTTCTTCACATAAACTGGCCTGATGAGTAATTATGGAGGAATATTGGATCTGTAATTTCAAATTCAAATATTTTTATTTGTAGAACTTATGAAAACGAAAAGTACAGATGTCAATAAAAATTTAAAAAAGGAAAAGGAAGGAAAATAAATAAAGGAATAAAATGAACGCCACGTCTTGCCGTCAACGGCGTACAAATATTCTAATTATTATAATTTCTAATTAATTTCACAGAGGAATTTTCCATTCTGTCATACAACACGCTACGTAGGCAGCGTGTTGTATCACTTACTGTATTCTTTTAAGAATAGCTACATTTCAAATGAGTATTTGTAATCAACATTTCGTGTTTTGGTGTTACTTAATATTTGCCTTACTCTCATTCTCATATCTTTAACTCGACACAGAGCGTTCGCTGCGGGCACTTTCAAATCCTCCGCCACTCCGGGCGTCCACGGTGAGTCACTCTCGGGGAGGGCGCTGCTGGTGACGTCATCGGCCCTCGCATTGGCTTTAACCGTTGTTCAACACCCTGCCCCCGCCACATTCCTTCCAAGAAGTCACAAGTTTTATTTATTTTTGTTTTGAAAGACTCGCCTGAGCTATTTGTAATCGATGTGTTTTGTGTCAATCTTATATTTTTGTTTATGACGGATACTAGTTTTGAAACGCGTTCCCGTCTAGTGAAGTACATTGTTAAAAGGAACAGACGTTTTTGGTTGGAATCTGTATGGTTTCTAGACTTTTGGCTGTGGAGAAAAATTATAGAAGAGAAAAGTACTTTACAGAGAGAGTAGGTAGGCCTACTTTATAGTACAAACTTTTTACAACAACAACGGTACGTAGGTTTGGTATACTTATAATGGAAAAATACCGAATATCTTCCGTATCTTAGTTACAGGGAATAAATAAGTAAATGTAGGTAAGTACGGATTTACGAAGGCTGGTTCATTTAATTAACTCTATATCAGAATCATTAGTTATCTCTCCAAGTATAAAAACAAATTAAATGTTATCTGTAAGTTGTCAAAATGTAGCGTTGCGTGGATCCAAGATTCGGCCGGGTGCGGGTGAATGACCACCAAACCGCGCCAAACGGCCATATTGGATTCGTCACGGAGCGCGCGCATTATGTCTTGTGCGCAAACTTGCCATCATTCACCGACTCACCAGCAAGCATCTCATGTGCACTGCTTACGTCACGTTATTACCTTATTACACGTGCCAAATCTAACATTATATTTAGAACAAACTATTTTTGATTGCCCACAGTAAATATAACGATGCTTACGAATTTGTTCGAAATAAACATTGAGATACGCTTATTTTTTAAGACCTGCCACTTTGATAGATGTATGTTGCCATGCCAATACATCTTCATTTAATTTTATCGCCAATTCAAAGAACAAACACAAAATAGTTAACAATATAAAGTTATATATTTTTTCAAAACAATAAGTACTAGTATATAGCGCCATGGATTATCTAAATTATGAGCATTAAAAATACTTTAGCCTTTAAAGTCAAAGAAGCAAAAACTGATTATTTCACTTATATCGCATAATTGTGTGCTCAGGGACAGTTTTATTGATTTCAATTTAAAGAAGGTAAAATGATATCGACCTAAAATGTATCGAAGGTTGCTGCTTAGCAACAGCCTGCTGTACGTAGAGACGATTTCTCTCCACAGCGCGTGCAACCTCGCAGTCCCTTCAGAAACCAGATCGTATTGTCACTGAATATACCGCATACTGCCATTCTTATCATTTGTTAAGACTGAAAATACCAACGTTCACAGAAGATATTATATTCTATGAATATGCAAGCGTACTATGGAAAATAACTGTAAGCAATGTTTCTAAATTATACGGTGGAAAACGATGCGAAGAGGCGTTTAGGAGTAATTAATTTGGGGAATTAGCCACATAATATTCTATTATTTAAAACGTCTTGCATAACCAAATACTTAATATAAACTGTGAATATTCGTAGGAGTGTTTTGTTATCAACCTATCATCTACTGAGTTTTATAATTCTGAAAATGTAAAGCTTTTGAATTTGCACTCCTCAAAATGACCTTTGGTTGAAATCATTTAGCTTGCAAGGGAAAACAGCAAAAATATTAATTGAATGAGCCAAAATTGAATAGTTAGAGTTCGTAATGCGGAGGTTTGTAGGAACTGCATCAGGCCTAGGGCAGAAGTTAACAAATGAAATCCCGTAAGATGTATAGCATGTAGGTGACATTCCATGCGCAAAGGAGAAACTAGTCGGACGGCATTCAGGGCTCGCCCTTAACCGCCGCGGAGGCCGGGTACCGTTGCTGCCATTGCTCTGGCAAATACCAACAGGGCTGCCTGACACTGTCCAAGTGACTAATGAGATTACATAAGCTGAGACAGTAGACCACATGGCTTCTTCCGAGTCGTTGACTAGATGTCAATTAGGCTCACACTCAGAGACAATCTTGAGTCTTCATTGCTTTTAAACATCTTTACATTCACAGGTTAAATGGCACCTTTATAAATTCACCTTTGTCATTTAGTTTTTGGAAAAATATATTTGCTTTCCACGAGACGTTGCATAGGCCAAAGATCAAGAATTTTGTGGGCTGAGAAATGTCACAGTGCGATTAGAGCCCTCCACTATCTTCAAATAAACCAAAATGCAATACTAGATTGAAAACGAACATGAGATAATTTTACAAAACTGTTATTCTTAATGATACATCAGTACTACAATACCTTGGCATGGGGATGGTTGTCATGACACGAATTGCCTGAAGGCCAAACCCTGAAATAATGCATGATGCTGCTTGTCTAACGTTAGAACAAAAGTAGACAATCCTTATGCATAAGCCAACTGAAAGGATTGAAAAATAAAACAAGATGATTGAACATGAATTCGTTCGCTTTGTTTCTATGCTTGCGCAATAATACTATCGCCAATTTACTGGTATTAGCCTATTAACATATTATTCCACGATGTTTTAAGGTCATGGAGATAACTTTATCAAAATACAGACACATTTTAAGCCTAGTGTTTTAAAATGTATATCTATATATGAATGTGTACGTCGATAATAATATTAGATCATCAGACAATTTATAAATGATCAGTGATGACAACACGTCGTCACGTGGGGTTCGTGAGTGGAAATTATGGCTAGTACTTTTATTTATAAGAAAAGTTACAAGTATAACTTGCTCATAAGAAAATACCTTTGTAAGAAACTTTTCATTGCTAATTAAGAAATCATAGCGCACACAGAGTTAAGGTGCAAAGTGAATAAAATTTAGATAAACTAATGTGATCTAGGCAGCCCTGTATGGCACGATCCACCCAATAGCACAGGATTGCATTGGTAGAGGTTGCCCGGGCACGATCTGTCCCATTGGACTGGCTCTAGACATTGGCATGCAGACTAGCCAAGATATTAGATTTACGTCGCTATAAGCACATTGTCGAACCCCTGTAATGTAATGATTTACTGATATGCAACGGCACGAAGCATTTGTATTAACATGCGGACGATTGAACTTAACACTAGGATAGAACGTTGTTAAATCACAATTAACGAGACTTTATTCAATTAGGCTTTTGTAAGTTAATTATATTTTTTACTAACAGCAAATAAATAGTCAACGTTTTATTTAACATATCTGTTGAAAAGAAAGACACCTTGCTCAAATGGAAATGATGGACGACATCTCTTTTTGTTGGAAAACATAATGTTGAAAGTTTTTGAAAGGCTTAAAACAAGTTTTGTTGATTAAAATGCGTTTTAGACAAAAGTTAGAATTAATAGAAAAATTTGAATGTAATTTCAAAGCAGTAATTGGAAAGCTATTTTTCATCGCTAAAAGCTATTTTCGCACAAAATAATATCCATCGAACGATGGAGTCAGTAATTTAGATTCAATAAGTGTCCGACATAACAACTACGTGATATCTACGAGGAAGGAACGACCGGCCTTGAGGAATGCCGGCACTTTACATTGTACTTAAGCAGAGATCTACCGCGAACGCGAAAGAACTTATCATATTCGACGTTCTTAAACTTCTTACCTTTTCATATTTCATAGCCTCTTTCTATGGTGTTAATGTACTATGACTATACAGAAATATATCAATGTATTGCGACCAGAGATGCAAGTTTGTGTGTTAGCTTTCATATAACATAGTTCGCTGGATTCGCGGCTAAGCCACGGTCTCACAGCGATGAGATCGTATCTGGAGTTTCATCTCGACCGACGCAGTGTTCTGAGGCTATATTAATTGGCTATTATAGAACGAACTTTGTTGTTTTTTGTATACGCTAATACTAACTTCGGTTTTAATTAGAATGTAATTAAACGTGGCAGTCATACCGATCAGTCCGAACGAATGGTACAACAGGTAACAGAGTAATGATCTAGAAATGTACCTCTTTTTAGAAGTACAGCGTAAATAAAATGATGTCAGACGGGTATTGTTTATTAGTGCCGAACTTATTTCCCGGTAAGGAGGAAGCTGATTAACGTGTCGTTTGATTCATCGCATGTGGTGTTGTCACTTCAGGGAGAGTGACCACAGGATATAATGATACGATTCATAATGCTCTGCTAGAGGGTCCAGTAAAAATGTTTTTCGATCAGGATAAGTCTCCAGTTTTATTGAGTTAGAATTATTTAATACTGATCGCTGGACGTAATTTAAGCACGCATCGCATAGACTAAACAATAGCTAAGTCTATGCGATGCGCGCTTAAACCTAATAAGATTACAACACGTGTAGCATGGCCACCGTGGAAATGAAAGTCAAAATGTTAGTTGTAAGTAGAAAAGTTTGTATGGTGCGAAGACACAACAGATGAAACGCAATGTCACTTTGAACTATAGAAAGAGATATTTTTTTTTTTTTTTTTTGTATCAGCAGTTACACGTCTATCGATACCCGACATCCTTGAGGCTCCACAAAAACAACTTGAACTACCTTCAAGTGTGCGATAAATCCGGTTTTATCCAGAATGTTAGTAACCCTAGGTTTGACTCACCTCTGCTCTTTGTGTGTTAGCGGGCAGCTATGATTCACAGTGGTTGCGTGATGTGCTGATGTTCCCATTTCACTGCGATCACACACAAGGTTGTTTTTATTTCGGTATAATGCTCATTATGTAGTCACAGTACGCCGTTGTCCTACTGTCGCTTGTTGCACGTGGCGCGTTTTTTGTTCTAGAAAATATTGCTTTTGTACAGAGCGGAGAGGTTAGGCAGAGGTACCTAATAGTACACCCACGTTTCGCCAGTTATGTTTAAGGCTAATGTAATAGGGGGCGAGCCGAATGCTATAAACCGGGCACAAATCCAGAGTTAATGGCTGCTACTGAGTAATTCTTGATGGAAAAACCCAATAAGTTTCGTTTAAATCTTCGTAATTAAAATGTTATATATTCTAGGATGCTATGCGATGTCACGGTATCATTATTAGTTATTGTTACATACTAAATCGTCATAGGAAGGACTTATCTATCAGGATGTGGTAAACAAACCAGGAAATTCGAGTCGGGAAGCGTCCTACCGCAATATCATTTAAGTTCTCGAAAAAAAAGTTAGTTATCGACTCTTCACTTGTGTAAATTAACACATTAATGTATTCTGTGAGTTAAGGTTATTCACATTCGTCGCCAAAGCACATCCGTTCTTAGCTTAACAATTAAATTGATGGAAAACAGGATGGACATTCTCAATTTACTTTATAGTTTTGAACAGTATGGTGCTAATATTGTCTAAAACACACACAGGGCTTTAAAACTTTGTGTTCAAATAAAGTCGGGTCATAAAATGAAATGAAAACTTTGAAAATAATTAAAAGCAGCGTGTAGGACGTCGATGTGCCGGCCTCAGACCGTGACGGGTAGCCACGGGTAGCCGACGTTACTTTATAATTTCAAATAATAATTATATTATTTCGAGGCATGTTCGCTAATTAGACTCGGAATAATTTTCTGGCGGACTATCGCCGTAGCCACGTAAAATATTGAGCTACTAAACTTAAATCTTTCTAACAGGCAGCTAATGGAAATATTGTTCCTTGAAGTTTTTAGATAATTGAATTTAAAGTTCTATGAGTTCTTTTAGGTGGATTCAAGCTATGCTAGTTACTCCTAAAGGATGGCTAATAGATAGCACATTATTTATTCCACATTGAATTTCAATCGTTATCATTATCTTATCAATGCAGTTTTCAATGTCAATATGCATGCACCGAACGCACACACCTCCTAACCCAACAATATTAATGTTCACCCCCTCAGTATCTACCAGATAGCAATCTATCTCACCATAATGGAATCAGAGGAAATGTATCTAACTGTATATTGTGTCTGTTCTCAGATAGTTACACCCAGGAACCGACTATCGTTCCTCTAACGCCGTATAAGGGATTAATTAAATAAGTAGAGCATTGACAAGACAGGCTAACATGAGATCAAAGCGCGGCAATGTCGGCTCAGACGGTCGACCAGACACGAAGAGGTGGGTGCAGCAAGGGGGGGAGCTTGTCGCGGAGCGTGCGCGGTCCGGGGGGTGGGGGGGAGTGAAGGCTGCGTTACGTCATCCGGCCGCATCCGGGTTCGCGGCCGCCGCACCGCACGTGTCGTCCGCTCCGTATTGTTCCAAGCCTCCACTGAAGCAGGTGAACCTCTCACTACAGATAAAACTTCGACAGTCACCCCTACAATATCTCCTACTCAAGTTACGGACATAGATGATGATAATAGATCACATGTTGAAAGCACATCCGTATTGATATAACCAAAAAAAATTTTTAAAAGGAGTTCTTTGCCATGTGCGAAGTCTTGTAGCACATGGTGGCGAATTTTGGATGCATTGCATAGATTTCTCGAGAATAATTTTCTTCATGCCGATCCTAGATAATTTTTATAGGACATACGTACCTAGGTACTCCTAAATCAGCCTTACCGATCTTGTATCATTGTCTGCCTTGATTAGATAATGTTATCAGAAAGTGTATTGTAGTGATAAATCGTCCTATATCTTGAATGAAATCAACATTATGCTGATATAAGGCCATTTTAAATAATTGTTTGTTTCTTCATTTCAATCGACCTTGTGCGAGCTGTAAAGTTTCAAGCTGTAAATTGTCTTTACCGTTACTTCGTCTGATCCGTGGTGGAGCCACCACTGCTGTAACTATACGAGTATGAGGTATGTTCAGATCTTTGAGTAAGTAAATTGTCGGATATAGGCGGTAGACTGTGCAACTATTTCTACATCGCATGTTTTTATAACTACACCATATTCCACATTTCAACCCTTAAATCTTTACTCCGTTGAACGAAAGGCGACTTGTAGCAGCCATGTTTTTGCAAGGCCTTTTTAAAGGACGGAAGTTTTTTTTTAAGTCTAAATACCTAGACAGTTTCACTTGCTGCCTATATGTATTTGCGAAATAAACAAGCTGCTGGGTCAATATAAAGTCAATTTTCCTCACAAGTAAACGTGTGCGCCGATCGCGTCTATCTGTTGCTAGGCGATGCCGCCTCCCCGCCCGGTCCGACCGTGGCAATCGGAAATTGTCTGAATTCTAGGCCAACACGACTACGAACATCGCTATATTCTGTCTCACTTGCACAATTACAAGCCTCCTCGTTCGAAACATACAGCCTTCGTGAAATAAAAATGTTAATTAACATTCGCTGCAAAAATGCATTCTGATGATTGTGAGTTTTAATCAAAAGACTTGCTCGATTCGCATTTCACATAGAGACATGTCATGTCCTTTTGTATCTACACGCATTATGTGCCCAAAATAAGTAATAATGTGTCTTTGCATTTTTTGCTCATAAGTGTCGGTGATTAGGTACCTACATCATTGGAATAATTAAGATCTTCAATATTTTCTAGCTTCTATTATTTACTTATATCACTATAGATTTACAGCAAGTGCGATGAAATTGACTGTACTGTTTGTCACTAAAATTCTAGTAAACTATCAGACGTTTCGAAACGTACCTTTCGTATCGAGTCACAGTAGGTATAGTCTAACCAGGAAAACGTGCCGAAGAATCGTGAACAGTGACGGGTTTTTGTTGCTGAATAGCTAAGAGATTTGAAAGCATATTTTTGTTTAGTTTCTTTAGAAGACTTGCAGAATTGTCGAAGATGTCGTTGAAGATCTCCGATGGAGTGCGTAAATGTAATCCTTCTGTCTCGTCTTACTTCTTCTACTCAACTTGTATCGATAAATCACATTTTCTTCGACCATTAGATACTTTGGTACCTTAACGTCCGTACCAGGACAGTTCAGCATACTTTGAAATTCCGGGGAAACAAAATCGTTTCACTCAACAAGATTGAGACCAATAACATCCAAAATCATAAGTTATTTTCATAGAAAACATTTGGAAAATAAAGCACAGTTAAACTGCACACAAATCAAAATCACTAAACGTGTTACCAACAATGAAGACTTAAGTATCATCAAGCTATTTAACAAGTCCTTGTCTTCACCACAAAATTACCTTTCATTGAGCATTTCGCAATAGCCCAAGGTCGCTGCAGATTTCTCTCATTGACTATTATTTCTGTGAAGGTTCAATTTAAGTAAGGAGGTAATATCGACATCATTGGGCGAAAGCGCGTTATCGATTTAGTTATAAATGATGCGTACCTACCTAGATTTCCTAGAGAGCAAGACAGATTTTACATATAACTCTGAAAAAATGTAGTCGAAGAAAAATGGTAAACGCTAAGAATAGACCGTGTGATTTACGTGACATCGCTCTTGCATTTCACCAATTTTCTTAGAGAAAAGACGTTTAAAAATGATAGCTCCGATCCCGAACAAGCTTTCACGTAGATAACGATACACATCATTTGTAACATTCCGTGTTTTATGTCCACCGCTCTGAATCCTCTAAACTGGCACCGGTCTAAGCGGGCCTAGTGCATTTTTTTTTCGCTAACATCTAACCGGTTACCGAAAGTTGCGCGAGCGCATAACGGCATGGCGGGCGAGAGGCGCGGGATCGGTCCGTGGGAAGAGCGAGTTCCGGCTGTGCCACTTGCGCCACGCCTTTCACCGAGCAAGGTCGCCGCGCGGCCGCGCCACTTTCTTTTATATAACCGCATGCGCCTGCCAATGGAATGTGACACCCGAATTTATAGCGATGACGTCACGCAACGAGGTGATTCACCGCACTCCGCACCATCGGAACGCCTAAACAGCTCCTACTCCAATTATGGATTATCATATTTAATTTTATATTGCTTGTTGATGAGCGTTGAACTCGGAAAACGAAGTGTATTATCAGACATTTATTTGAGAGGTTACACTTAACGACTCTTGATGTCTATGCAAGAAACCAATACAGTATTCTCTGACAGGTTACCGACATATGAATTGACTAGGATAGGTTAGGGAGCAAAACATAATTGCCAAAAAGTCATTTTAATTTCATGAAGAAGGTATTCGCTAAGTTTTAAGCTTATGCCATAGTCACTATGAATTGTCAGAGGTAACACTAAAAGCTAAAACATTCGTGAAGACAGGAAAGATAATTTTGATTAAACACTTACAATAATTACCCACATGGGGCACAGTTAGGTATTATATTCCAGACTTGCTATAAACTTCATCTCACTTCATCACTTCGTCACTGACTGACTTCATCTCTGTTCTCAAGACAAGATTGAGGTCAAGTATAAGTTCATCTAATATTAAAAAAAAACTGTCTGAACTGAAAGAAAATGTCAGAACTAACAAGCTTTGCAACAGTTCTGGTGCAAGTACAAAGTAAGCAGGATTTGTTACATGGCAAGATGATGCCTATTCTATTAAAACACAAAGTGACCAGCTTTCAGCTTCGTGGGATGCGACCAAGCTCAGCTACCTAGACCAGCAGCAAGGATAATATAAACGACCCTAGTCGTGGGAACCAAATCAGGCAAAGACATTCAAATATTTATGAACGATAGACGGGCCAAGACTACGAAAATCGTGATCCAATACTTGTTACTACTTAGTAACAAATCGTTCTGTCTTGTGTCATACGCCCGCTTGTCAGGTAGCATTAATGTGTCAAAATCGAAAATGTTCGGGATCAAAAATAATGTATGAAAATATTCCCAATGTCCGCTCTATAAGTCTCTTAAATCTAAGTCTCTTAAATCTCTTTGAAATTAGGGAATGAGCCTGTCATGATCATTTGGTGGTCAAATACAAGTGGTCCTCTTTCACAAACCCACTTATTATGCTGAGAGGCAGGAACACGATTTTGCCTAGAAAACACACTACAACTACCATTGATAGCCTAGTGGGCCAAAAATTGCCAAAACAACGTTGCGGAGTTAGAAAGTGACAGGTACATCCGGCATGATCCGGAACTACGGCGCGTTCTGCGCGACGGAATGTGGTTACATCATCCGCGGTCACCGCCACAAATGTCGTCACATAATATGATCTTATACCATTTACCAGCCATTCAGCCTATGTTGCTTGTAACACTCATCTCCATTTTTAAAAGTTCGGTCGGTCTTGGGACCGAAAGTGAGCAAGCTTAAAGGTTCGATCATATTGCACACGCGTGTCTGACTATAAGACAGATAACTTACTGCAGTATCTGTCAGTGTCCGGTAAACGCAGCCAGTCCGCAATCTGTCCGTAACAGATAGACATCAACACACATATTTCTCGGTTTTCCCGTAGGATAAATAACTACGACTATCCTTAGACATAAGTACATATAGATGACACAACAGCAAAATAAACCCTAAACACAAGGCACTAAAAAACTTTTTTGCAAATAGGTTGTTTTTTTCATTTTTAGTCGTAACTAGCTGTTGCCCGAGACCTTCATCCGCGTGAAATTATTATAAAAATATTACTTCCCCATTTGTATCGGATTTTGTTAAAATTTCAAGGGAACCCTAATTGTTTCTAAAATAAAAACTAATAACATCAGCTATCTGCCAGTAAATCAGTCCAGCCGTTTCGGAGATTAGCCGGAACAAACAGACAGATAGACAAACATTAAAAAAATGTTTTTTTTATTTTTTGTTATAAGCACTCCATATATCACAATATGCATCATATCATATGCATTCAGTAAAAAGCTGTTATTTTGAAATTACAAACAGACACTTCAATTTTAATTGTATTGACATCCTACACAACTTTTTGCTATGCATTCGTTTTACATTGTTAACAATAAATAGGCTTATCACCAACAAAAAGTAACTGAAACATAACTTGCGAAATTTGGGGGTATTATATACCCCTTCAAAGCATGCAGGCGTAATGTTATGTGATTATAAATGTGAAAACAATACATATCCAAGCGATTGAAGCAATCACGACAGATTTGCTGTCTATTATTGAAGAATTCTAATGGCTACCTCCGAAGGTCAGCATCAGATCTTCGCCAAATTTAAACGGGACCACCTTGGACGAATACTTTAATCAAAAAATTTTTTTTTTTATTTTGTCGCTGAATATAAACAAAATAAAAAAAAAAAACATTTGCACGGATTGATAACCTCCTCCCTTGGAAGTCGGTTAAAAAATAGAGTTTGTTTTTAAAGAAAAATAGAACGAACAGACAGAATTTAAAATTTTACAAGAAGACAAATTTGTATATTTTAATGATTGCTTAACCTGTTTGCAAGGAGTATCGTGATACCTGTATAAGTGTATACGTTCCATCGTATATGATCCCTGTTTTCAGGACAAGATTGAGGTCAAGAGACTTCGGTGGCTTTGGGACATCCAAGGGCTTTTGTAAAAACTTTTCAAATGAGCATGAACGTGTTACGTCCATAGAATGCTTTGCAAGGTTTGATTTTTTGGCATGTTTGAAGGAAAAGTTTACCTCAATCCAACACGTGGATTTCCACAATGCGGCTCACGTCGTCGCTTACAATGTGTGTTAGTTAACCTTTAGCCACGTGCAATTTTATTACGACCGAATAAACTTTCTTAGAGGAAAAGATTGTAAACATCTCCCAACACTTTTTGTTTTCTCTTATCATTATAAGATATCATCATCATCATGGACCACCTTTTTCCACTCATTGCTGAGTATGAGACTAATACCTTTTGTGAAATTTTTACCTGGTCTGCGCGAATCGCAACCAGTGACTTTTTTTTTCGTGGTCTTTCAACGATAAGCCTAACATGGCGCGCGCATAAACCTAATAGGATGATATAAACATACATAACATCACGCGTTTTGCCCGACTCAGAAATCGAACCCAGCACATCATGCTCAGCAGTCGCACATGCGACTACTAGACCATCGAGGCAGTCAGCAGGATGATAATATATTTTACTAATAATTATTTGTTTAGTAGGTTATGAGGACCTATCTATTAAACCTACAATTACTTACTTAGGTACCTTCTTATTTTAATGAACAGCCTATAAAACTAAGAAATATCAAAAACATTGATAGCTGCACACCTACCTATTTTTACACTGAAAGACTCTAGGTACTTACCTATTTATTGAAATATCTAAATGTGTAGCGTAGTATTTCCGAGAGTTATTAATTAAAAAACTACCTGTCATATGAGGCCCTGGCTGCTTCGCATGGTGTACGTACCTGCATAGTTACTTTACTCTTTGGTACCCGCTATGCAGTGACCGCTTGATATTCCAAACTGAAAAAAAAATCGAATAAAAGTAGCAGAATTATCTGTTATTGAAAGTAATAGAAACAATACGGACATCATTATCGAATATTTAGAATAGTATGTACATAATTATGAAAATTAATCTGAAAAATATGAATTAAGTTCCTGTTATTTTCCCACCTTGTTGGTTGTCGAAAAGTTTTGTATTTCACCTACGACATCTATCGGATTAATACTGAAGTATATTTTTTAAAGATACTATAATAGATTGCCACTAAATATTACTTTTAAGTCATGTTTTTTAAAGTTGGGCAGTATTGCCAAACTTGAAAAAGGAACAACAAATTAATTTATGAACCGAAACGCTGATAAAAATCGTTAACTTTTGGGGTTTTTTTTCGGTTTTGGCGTTGCACTAATCGTGCTTATTGCCACTGACAATATTTAAAATTAAATAACATAAACGTGTGCTATGAATTAAAATAATTTAAAAGATTGTTATGTTTTAATAGATAGTTACGATTTTTAGAATTACAATTATTATTAAACAATGTTATTGTTTGTGACAATGGACAAAAAACCATAATATTAATATTTAACATAAGCTAGAGTAATAATCTATGGAGGCAGCAAGGAGCGAATTGCCGAACAAAATTTTATGCCACTTTTTAAAGCCGTAAACACCTACAATTGCTACAAACGCAAACGAAGAAAAACTGCATCATAAGATGATTTTAAGGAAAAAAACAGTTTTTTCTTGAAGGCCCATACCTCGGAATCGGTGGGTCGTCATGAGGCTCAGAACCTACATGGTTTCTATAGGCAAGCTAATTAAGGTGTTGCAACAAAAATAGTCGACTTCTATATTATAGAAAAAAAAAAACCGGAAATCCAACTTAGTCCGCTGCCCCTAAAGACACGCAAGTTACATCATACCATGGTTTTCGACTAGAGCAACAAGTTCTTACCAGAATTTTTTTTTTCATTTTGGTTATCCATAGATGGCTTGACGTAGAAAATTAAAAAAAAAAACGAAGCCCCATAACTCGGAAACGGTGAGAAACATGGCCCTACGAGAGGGCCATTCATCTTAAACCAAAATGATTTCAACGGACACGGTCAACTCGATCCTGAAATAAAATTGATACAATGTCGTAAAAAATAACAAAAGCTAGACCAAGTTATAAAAATATTCGAAGCACAGTTTCCAAGAAATAGGTTATTGGAAACGGTGCGTTGTAATATATGCTATACGGATATTTAATAATTACGTGTGATATGAAACACCATAGTTTTGCAGATTTTAAACTGCACAATTGACCATATTTTAAGTGCACTTGTTTGCGACATAAATCGATACACAATGGCGTCCGCCGGTGAATAAATTATTTTTAATTAACGTCTATGGCCTGTGTCCAATGTACTTTGGCAGAGGAGTAAATCCAGCTATGCCAACTCTAGAGCTTATTTTTCTATGACATCGCAGTGCACGTTCCCAATCTATATTACTATATATACTCTATGACACGCACTGATAGTCTGTGACGCACTGTGTCAAAAACGTTCCCTGTCAAGACAACCGTTCAATGATTTATTTTTGAGAGTGAGTCCAGTTTTTCGTGCATCTATTGTACAGTATAGAAAAAGTTTCTAAAACTAAAAACAATTAAAATTCTTTCTTTTCTTAGCTTGAACTGTAATATTACCTTATCGTCTTGTAATACAGCAAAAAAATATGCTATGACCTCGTGTGTGTTTGATCTTGAAACGACGTGAATAACAACCTTCTGATGGTGTTTTGAAGGAAGAAGCAGGGAAAATAAACATGCAGTCTGCTACGAATCCTCGTAAAAAACTGAAGAGTCCATTACAAGATGTCATCATCAATCCTAAAACATCGATCACGTAAGTTATTTTTGTTGTTGACATACCCCCAAACAAAAGTTATTAACATTTTACGGCTCAATAATGTATAAAAATGTTACGCCAAAGAATTCTTAAGATTTATTAGAATTATTCAATTAAACAATTTATAACAACTGTTCAAATAAGGAGTACAAAAAGATCAAATGTTTTGGAAAACTCTTTATTCTTAATGTTTTAAAAAGGTAGCTGGTATTTGATAAACTACTTACATTCAGCCTGTTGTCAAACTGGCTCATTTTGTAATTTCAGATGCTCAAACGTCCCAGACTCTCTATTTGATGCCACTGCAGCTAAAAAGCACTTCAGCAAGTTTGGACGTGTTCAGAAGATAAGATTGTTTCCAAAGCGTCACATGTGTATTATTGAGTATGATCAACCAAGCTCTTCTGAACGGGCTGTGCTCAATGCTGGTGCATATGATGGATTCATGTTTGATGTCACTCGCAGTAAGATGAGGGTGTAAGTAATCAATACTTTGTATTGTGTGATCCATAAATCTATACTAATTTAATAGTGGCAGTTAGTTTGTGTGAAACTATTAATCTCTGGATCTAGCAGTCTGGTTTGAAAAAATCTTTACATAGCTCAATTCTTGAGTAATTTATAGGCTATTTCACATATTCCTACGATCCATATGAGCTATGCGGTGGGTGATACCTCGAAGCACAGCTAGTTCCTATCTATTTACTTGTGATGATTAATGTTTTGCTGAATATTATTATGGTTCTGGAAATATAATATTTCACATTATTTCTGATATTCAGACGTAGACGCAGCAGTAGGAGAGAAGACGATCCAGACTGGGTGCCTGATTCTGATGTGGAAGAGGAGTTGTCAGCGATGGGTGGAGCACCAGCATACAGAGTCACTCGTCAGAAATGTATGGTGCATTCACAACATTATTTACTTTCTATATTATCTACTAAACAAGTTTGCTTAAGGTTATTGTTTTAATGTATTTTTTTGTTGCTAGCCATGGATGTTGAACCTGAACCCAAAACTCCTCCATCAAAATTAAGGATACATGCCAGACCTGTAAAACAAACGCCTGTAAAAAAGAAACTTCCAATACGTGAGAAAAAGAAGGCTGTGTAAGTGCTTTGTTACCATGTTGTGCTTAAAACTCAAATATTCCTGGAATATGTGTAAACAGTATTATTATGTTCCTGCTTTTCTTTTTTTATAAAAATAAAAGTAAAACTGGTGAATTAAAACTGTTTACACTGATAGCAGCAGTACAATGGTTCATTGTTATTATTCCCACCGCTGGGCAAAGACCTCCATCCATTCAATCCATTGTGCATGTTTCTGCAATACTTCGTTCCAATTCAGAAAGACATTTAAGTTGTCCTGCCATCCAATCAAAAATTGAAAACATCAATAATATTTTTTTGTGTTTAGTGCTCAGCCAGCGAGTGCCGTTGAAGCTCCAGTAACAGTGGTGGCCACTCAAACGACTCTGAACACCACTGAGGCAGCCACAGAACTTCACCAACTACGCTTCAAAGCATCTCTCACCCCTGATGAACAATATCGTATTCTGGAAGCAAGAGACAAGTAACTATCACTAACTATCACATGATTTATTTACATTCTGCATGAAACTACATACAAGCAATAAAAAAAAAATTGGTAGAATATTCTTATTTACACACTCTTTTACAATGTTTATGATTCTATATGTAAAATGGTGGTTTCGTTCTTTCTTAGGATTTTGAGAGCCTGGGGTGGTGCTGGATCACGTATCAAAGTAGGTGGTGCTACTATTGGTACCTGTCAAGATATGTGCCCAGAAAAGGAGTTATTGCACAGACAAGCGGAACATCAGGTGAGAACATTTTGATCTGGATCTTATACGAGTATTTCATTTGATATTAAGAGAACAGTTTAAACAAATAATAATAAGTCTAAGGCCGCATATTCGGAGGAGCGTTTCTGGCAGCATTACAGAATACATACTCGTAATAGTTCAAGTACAGAAGAAAATCGTCAATTAAGTCATCTTAAGTCATCAATTGTAACATACCCGGGGGGTGTGTGGGATCAAGTGTAAGATCCAATGTAAGAAATCATACAAGAGCAAAAAAAAATGTGTGTGTTCTCCTATTAAAAATAAAAAAAAGATGTATGTGTAACAATAAAAGAATTTCGGGCGCCTTGGGAACGCACACTACATTTAAAAAATACTTGCCAGATAGGACAATTAATAGAGTCGAACTTCTAATCTTCCGGGGGTGACTAAACTAGGATAATAGAAACACTGGAAATACCTTTGTTAATACCTTATTTATTATGTCAGTAGCTTCCTTTTACTTTAAATATTAAATTACTAATTTGAGATTATCATTATTGTTGCATCTTTATGTGAAGAAAGTAAATTAAGTTTGGGCCAGATGTCTGGCTAAAAAAATGTTAAATTAGACCTCAAGATTTCGGCGTCGAAGATGAGAGAATCCAGAATCCATGAAATGGAAAATTATAATCAGACGAAAGAAAAAGAAAAAGACGAAAAACGCCACAGCAGGGCTGTAACAAAATTTTAAAAGGTTAATACACAAGTCTATTAGAATTTCAACACGTGGGGAGCATGGCGTCCCAAGAAGGAACTTACCGTTTTTCCGTTAATAAATGACTTTTCCCGTGTGCACCGATAAATCCAAGTAGGTGAAAATCACACTAGAGCATCGTCCAATATTGAAATCCTGAAACATCAATTCGACTTAAAACACGAACCAACCTAAAATGATGACCACATATTGGTCTGGTAGAAACAAATCTTACCGAAGAAATTAAGGATCCCTCCTTCTGAACACCTCGTCCTGGGTGTTTAAGGCAGCGATTATGGCATCGTTTGGCCCAAAAATATCCGTGATTATACCGGATTTGTAAAATTAAATTAGCGAGATAAATGCCTCGATGACGAAATCAGGTCGTAAAGTGAAACGTCAAAAAATGACAGTTGCCGAACTCAACCATAGCCAATAAAAGACAGTATAAAAATCGTTCCGAAATCGACTAAAATATGAAAAGCATGTAACAGTTTAAAAAAACACGTTACACAATTTACAGTGAAAGTGCCATTGCCCCATTGGAATTTGATACTATGCATACCTAATTATGTTTGGGAAATGTAACCTATTGTATCCATATTTTACTCCAGGTGATGACCCTAGAAACTGTGTTGGATTCTGACGGTGAACTGGAGCCGTGGCGCGCAGTGAAGCAGTACAGCCGCAGTTCAGCCGACCAGGAGATACCGATGTGCTACGAGCTGCGGCCCCCGGCCGTGCTCATGCGCACTTGCTCATACCTGCTGCATGAGATCGCCGATACCAAGCGACAGGTCATTAATATTTATATTCTTAATTAACGACCCGCTGTGGCTTTTAAAACAATGTGAGGAGAGGTATAATACTTTTATCTAAATTTTATTTCATACACACCTTGTCCAGACAATAACAAACCCAAAAACAAAAACAGCCAAATTGGTCGAGTGATGCTCCTTTATACACGTGGCAATTGATTTCAATTTCAGATAGATGGACTGCAAGTATTACATGTAGATATTGAATTTTAGCATGAGCGGTCTTTGCCCTTTTCTTAATTTTCGCACAGCCAAAACAATAAATTATGTAGTATTATACATCGGTAAGAAATGTCGAGGATCACTGTATTTTAAGTTTTTTAAGTAAAGAACGTGAATAAATGTAAATGGGTCAATGACTGCTATTGCCAAGTGAAAACGCCACAACTAGAATGCTACCAAAGAAAAATAAATATAGGCTCTGGGACGATTTTAATGCATAAAAGGTGGATTATGAAAAATCACTTATGATTAAGCCAGGCAGAAGAAAAATGATAAAATCATAACCTTGTATTATGACTGAAATCAGTGATGAGCATGAGCAGAACTGATGCTCATTTTGTTTGATATGGCAAAACAATAATATATTATGATACTTCATTTTTCAGGTCTCGTTAGCAGATTGGTTCCATTTCATGTGGGATCGATTTCGCGGTATCAGGAAGGACATAACACAGCAGGCTCTGTGTTGTGCAGGTAAATTTGAAACATTATAATTTCTCTAATTTTCCCTTCATTGCAGTACCATGTACCATTATTTTTATTTTCAGAATCAATTTGCTTGGTGGAAATGTGCGCACGATTTCATGCGCACTGTGCTGCGCGGCTCGCCGACCTCGAACACACGCAGTTCGATCAGAAGTTAAACACCGATAATCTTACCAAGTGCCTGCAAACGTTAAAACATATGTATGCTGATGTGGGCCCCGAACAAAAACCTAGAGAAGCCGAGTTCAGAGGATATGTAGCGCTACTCAACCTGGGTGACGCTAACTTTTGGTGGGAGGTCCGATTTTTTTTTTGCTTGAATCTCTTGAAATAATCAGATTTAAAGAATACAAACTTATAATTATGTTATTGTTATCACAGATCAAGCAGCTGCCTATAGAAATCCAGAAGTCGGGACCTATAACTTTCGCCATCAAGGTGTTCAATGCTATAGACAACAACAACTACGTGAGATTTTTTCGACTAGTGAGGGAAGAGGCGACCTACCTGCAAGCGTGCATACTGCTGCGGTACTTCAACGATGTGCGTGCGCGAGCTCTCGCTAGAATAGTCAAAGCGTACGCCCCTAGAGGAGGCTCTCGCTACCCTGCAGAAGAAGTGATGAATTCCCTTGCTTTTGAAACCATAGAAAGGTTGAAATCGTTTATCAATCACTATGGACTCCGACTCGCTAGAACTGAGGACTGTGATGGTGAAATAACAATTATACTAGATAGAAATCAGTTCATAGAAGACAGCGACCCTTATCCCACAGCAAGAGCTATAAAACTTATCGAATCTAAAAGGAACCTGACGGTTGGCGAAATTATTGCTGGCGGACAACTCCCAGATGTTGCATATAGTCGGCACATTCTGTACACCAGTTTTAACTCGGATGGCAGATTAAAAGAAAGTGCTTTGACCGCCGATGATCAAGGCTACAATACTTTGAATGATAGCAACAAAGATATACAATCACTAAAAGCGGAGATTCAAAGATTATCTCAAGGTGGTAAAATGATACATGTGGCTGAGAAAGCACCAGAAAATAAAGTGAACGTTTTTGCTAAACCTGATGTAATAACTTCAAGCCCGAAACATAAATTTAGTGCTCTAGCAATCCCACCGCCATCCACCATTTTTAAACCACCAATCACATCAAGTGAAACCAATTATTTTTTATTCAAACCAGCTATTACAGTTGCATCCACTGATATCATTAAAAATTCACCTGAAAAAATGTTCAATAATGATACGAAAAAAATATTCTCATTTTCTAAACCTCAAGAAACGATTGTTTCCAATTTATTTACTGGAAAAGAAACAGTTAAACGCCTGTTCGAAAGTAATGCAGTTCCAGGAACTAATAACATATTTGGAAAAATGAACAATGATAAAGGTCAAAACCAAAACACACAACCTCTTTTTAAGGGATTGAAGCCTGAAGATAATTTATTCAAGAAACCAGAGAGCATTGCTGTTTTCGCACAGCCCATTCCAACAAAGCCTTCAACGAATTTGTTTACTAGTACCATGCCCAAAAATGTGTTTGCAGTAAAGGAAGAAAAAACTACAGATAAACCAGCATTATTTACTAATAAAAGTATATTCTCTGGTGCTAAAACTGATCTGTTTTCAAAACCCGATAGTACAGTTGCTTTTGGAAAAGGCGGTAATATATTTGCTAAGCCTGCCCCGCCATCAGAAAGTGAAGACAAACCAAGTCCAAGTAATATATTTGGTACATTTGCAAAGCAGCCAGAAGTTACTAATGTGTTTGCAAAACCTGGCAATGCAGAAGATCAGGCAAAGCCACAGTCAATATTTGCTAATGGTGAAGCTACAACTAGCAAGTTGTCGCCAGGAAGCCTTTTCAAAAGTGCAATTATCCCGCCGAACAGCTCAGATGCTAACTATTCAATATTTCAAAGTAAAAATAAAGCACAGACAGTGGCTGATAATATATTAAATTCAATAGCAACCACCGAAAATCCTGCCATTTACGAATTTAACCAAAATGAGGATGAAGAACAAAAGCAGGCCGAGATTCAACGTCTTAATGCCGAAAGAATGAGGCAGGAAGAGGAAAGGCAACTGCAAGAAAAAATGAAAAGAGAGGAGGAAATGAGAAAACAAGAAATGCGACGACAAGAAGAAGAAAGGCGCAAAGACGAAGCACGAAAAAAGCAAGAAGAAGCGCGAAGAAAGCAAGAAGAGCTCAGATTGCAGGAGGAAAAACGTAAAAAAGAAGAGCAAAGAATACAAGAAGAATTAAAGAAAAAATTAGAAGAAGAAAAGAAAGCTGAACTGAAACGAAAAGCTGAAGAAGATGAGAAGTTCAGAGAAAGAGTTGATAGAGAATCAGCGGATCTTGTTGAAGAACTTGTTAGTGAAGTAAATGATTCAACTGTAAAATATATACTGCAAGAAGAATTGGAAAAGTTTAACAGTTTGATGCAGTTTGCGAATACAGTAACTGAGGAAATATTGCTGAAATTGTCCCATGAGATGTCTGAGTCTGAATTAAAAGCTGAAATATTTTTAACACAGCGTATCATGAAAAAATGGTTTCATGTATGGAGGAAACAATATACCAGAAATATTAAAAGGCGGAGTCTACTAGAAGATACTCCTGTATGGCTGACTCGTAAAACTCCATTGGAAGAAGCATCTAATTTGAGGCGATTAGTTGAAAATGCAACATTAAAGAATATGAATGCTGTTCACAGGGGCTACAAATTTACTGGGGAACTTAGACAGTTGCCAACCCCGGAACCATATAAAATCATGGAAATAATAAGATCACCTTTGTTGAAGCGTATGAAACAAATTAGCTATCCTTATGATAAATGTTTCTTTTGGAAAGTAACTCTGGTATCTCCTGGTGCAATGAAATGGTTACACAAAAAGATTAACATTGAAAAATGGATATTGGATGTTTTCAGTGACAGAAAGCAACATGAAGAGTCTAATACACTGATACAAGTTGGGAAACACTCTTGGAATCATTTGATGGATTTTGCTATATCTGTTAGTTTGACTGCTAAAGATATGAATGTTACTGAGGCTATTGAAGGTGCTAATGCTGTATTGTTCTATGCCACTGAACATGATAATAATGTTGTGGAAACAATAGAAGCTACACTCAAGCACAAATACCCATACCAGGTAGTTCCAGTCGCCGTCATTATTCCAAAAGTGGAACGTTTGCAGCAACGCTTAGAAGTCATATTGTCAAATCTTGTACAGAAAAAAGTCATATCAGGGTACAAGATGTTCGTAATAGATTCACAGAATGTTTACGAATCATTGAATGCATCCTCTAAGAGCGCCATGAAATGGTTGGCGAAAAAATTCCCACAAACCCCACCATTGGAAATAGATCACTTGAAATCTATTTGTCAAAGATACCTTGGAAATGAGATATGGTGTAGATTAAGACTTGAAAACGATAGTCGTATGAATCTCGTTATAAGAGATTTATACAAATTGATCATGTGTTACAACACAGCTGTGGACAATCTAACCAAAGTCATCACAAATGAAGATTTGTTCAATTATTCATTATTTCCATTAGAGTTTCAGCCATACTTGGACAGCACATCTCCTTACCCGAAACCTTATGAGTTTATACCAAGTAGTGCGAAGACTTCTGATAATGTGTTGGCAATCAAAAGGATTATGAGTCAATTGAAATTGCCCGATCCTTCATCGGATTTTAACCCTGTGAACGCAATAAGCATGCAAGAGCAAATGAGTAGCTACTGCAATCAAATAGGTTGGTTTGAAAACCCTGAAGAAGTGTTATGTAGAGTAGTAGCTGTGCTACCAAAGGAACTCTCAAATATAAGCATGCCCTGTGAGGATTTCAACAAATACTTTGCTCAATATAATCTTGTAGACTTCATGAATATAATCATTTACGAAAAGATTAACAGACTGAATAATTTTGAAAATAGGTTTGCTGTTTATGAGAAATCTGTTTTGGAAGATTATCGCAATGCACTTTGGTTGCATGAAGTAAAAGTTATAAATGAAATGAAGCACAAAGCTTTAGAATATGAAGATGATATTGACTTTTACGTCGAGGCTAAACGTCGCAAAATAGAAATAGATTCACTAGATTATCTAATGTTAGAAGACAAGGATCGCGTATTAGTTGATGAAAGTATAAAGCAAAAGGATGTAAGCATATCCAAATATAATAACTGTGCAGAAGCTGTCAAACAGCTTGAAGAACAAATTGAAGAAGGGAAACAGAAATCGATTGAATTTGAAAATTTATTAAGAGCTGCATTGATTGGGGAATAATTAAATGAATTAAGCTTGTATTTTTATAAGATACAATTTGCTTGTGAAACATGAAATAAATTTTTGATTTTGTAAGCAGTTTTTTATTTGTTTAGATCTTGACACTACAATATTTAATTTGGTTACCACGGCTGTACTGGTGAGATTGCAGGAAGACAGCTTTTTCACTTTAAAACATCTATTCTATTCTTTACTTTGCCAAGTCAGGGTTTTATTAGAATAGGAGCATTCTCTCATTTAATCATACAGCAATATATTTTTTTTTTACTAAAGTGTAAAATTACCATATAAATCGATATTCATATTAGATAGATGGCCGTAAGCTAAATACGCGCTTTGGACTGGGATTGGCGGACACCAGCCCGTTATACTATACTAGATTGAGATATTTATTTTCATAACATTCGCTCATCCAAATATTATTAATAAATAATTATATATTAAGGTGGAAGCGCCAGGGTAGCCCGCGAAATTCAAACTTTCTTAGGTTTTTTGCAATTCGGCGGTCACTGTCAGGCTGTACATTGAACAAAATATGATTCGCAGCTGTAACAGGTATTTAGTTACCCTCAAAGTTCATACAATCCCATTGAATGACTTTTTCATGAAATAGTTATTCGATGGGGTTGTATGAACTTGAGGGTTATATTGATGATTTAATGATTATAATTCTGTAACTAAATACCTATTACAGTCGCGAATCATATTTTGTTCAATGTACAGCCTGACAATGACCGGCAAATTGCAAAACATAAGAAAAATTGAATTTCGCGGGCTACCATGGCGCTTCCACCTTAATTGGATTATTGTTGGTTCATTACTCATTTTATTTTACTTAGTAAATTTAGAGTGTGTTGCAAGATCAGCTCCATTTTGTTATTCATACTTTTATGGAATGGATATTTATTCCTTCAGGACAATTAATATTTTATGGCAAAGGTGGTTTCTCTGCTCTTGTCTATCTAGTCACATATTGTGGCAAAGCTCTGAAGGCAGAGTAACACCTTCTACCATCTTGATTTATGTAAATTTAGGCATAAAGCAGTAATAAGTGTAGAGAATGGCTTCATTACATCTAGTGAAGAAACCTTTTTCAAAAATAGTTCAACATGCCTATACATAAACCTCGCTATTGCTAAGTGCCTAGTCATGATGCAGAGGACTTGGAACAATTTATTAAAACCAAAGTTGAAAATATGCTAAACTTGTATATTATTTATCATTGTTATCTTGTGGCTGTACTACTTTCAAACATGCATCAACAAATTCCGTGAAGATAGGCTCTTGCATGTACTCCTTCATCAATTCATCTGGATATGGCGACTTATCCAGTAACTCCAATATTTCTCTCACATGGGGATTGTCCAAACATTTCTTCAAATCTGTGGATTGCTCTGTAAATTGATTTTTTAAATCAGTCAACTGCATAATCATTTTTTTTTCAAAATTATTGTTTAAATTACATTATGCTTGTAGTTTAATATATTGCAAGAGATTTGGTCATACTCATTAAATAGTAACTATTACATACTATCGATGCACTGAGCTGAAAATTTAGAAGTTCCATAACCAGATTTCTATCAATTAAAGTTAGGCAAAAGTATCTAAGTGCAAATTTGATACACTATAAGGAAAACTATTAGGGGGTTAAGGAATTTTAACCTACACTCTTTACCCCATTACAGGGAGGGGGCCTGTGTTTAACCCTAGAACCGTAACCTGGGGTACAAATCGAAAAAAAAATGGAAAATTTGCGATAACTTTTTCGTTTCACAACGGATTTTTTCGCGCTGCCGCGTATTTGCGAGGGGCTGGGGGTCGCCTCGAAGCATCGGTCGGGCAGGAGTCTAGGTAGCGTGTGGTCGTGGCAAGACCTGTGTGGGGTACTCCAGCACCCCTGGGTACAGTTAAGGTATTTATATTCGTTAGTATGATTTGAATGTTTTTACGAAATAGTGCATGTTATTGTGGTCTTTGATACATGTTTTTTAGTTGAATGTTTTTTTTTTTATTTACAAAATTATCTTATTACCTTAAACATAACTTAGTTAGAAAAAAAAAGTTAGTGGTTTTGCATTTTGTTACATGTAGCTTGAATTATTCTTTTTGTTTTAGATGGCTTTACGTCAAAATCTAACACAGAATTAAATTCGAAACCTTCTGGACACTGATGATGAAGAATAGCACGAACTTACCTGAAGACTCTAGCTTTTAACCTTATAAAACCTCATTTGGAGGACCGAATTTTATACGAAACTTTGCCTTCACATCCCCAAATAAGTATTGGCAGTATATAAGGTAAAAAGTGGTCTAATATTGCTTCAGATTCCAAATCTGGAAGATGTTTATTTTGTCCCAGGTCAAAAGACCATAAATCATGCACTCGATGTGAAAGGTGTAAATATTTTCTATGTTTAAAAAAGATTATCCAAATATATTAAAAGAAGTTCCTTTTATTTAGACCTAATTGTAATATGTGTGACTGATATAAGTGCCATAAAAGTATATGCCAATTGATTATTAATAACTGTTTATTCTTATGTAAAATAGATGTTTTATTCACCGGGGTACTCCAGTACCCCTGGGTACTGTTACTTAAAGTCTAATATGGGTACGGTTCTAGGGTTAAGCAGTGGGAATGTTAAAGACTGATTATATTATGTTAATTAGGTAAGGCATAATCAGCTTTGTAAGCCTAGAACTAATACTTACCTAATAGTTTTAATTTTTCAAGTGGCACTGTGTCTTCTGTAGGATAGTCATATTCCCTTTCTTTATCATTTTCATCATTTGTTTGCTTTAGTGATTCTGGTGGGGGACTGCAAGGAGTCTTCTTGTGGTTTTTATAGCACGGCACTGAGCAGCTATAAAACAGTTAATAAGTAATGATAACTTTCGGATTCGTTAAAGTTTTACTTCACATAATCAGCCAGTATTGTACTTACTAAGGCTCTTTGCATACAGGGCATTTATATTTGGCGAGTTGTTCACATTGTATGCAACTCATATTAATTATTTAATTTTAGGGACTTGTATCTATAATTTTTGTTTTTAAAATCCTAAGAAATTGTTTACTTTCATGAAAAACAAAAACACGTGTTTTTGACGTTGACGTTGTCTTGACGTAATATTTCATTCAACTTGTCCTTGTCCGGGTTATCTATGGTTAGTCATAAATCCTCCTAGATCATCATCATCATTCGCCTGCTCTTATCCCAATTTATTTTATTTGGGGTCGGCGGCGGCGCAGGATGTTATCTTCTTCCATACCTGTCTATTACTCGTTATGGTTAGTCATAAATATTAAATTATATTTATTTAAATAAATATTGGTTTTAAAAAACACTTCCCGAATTCCCAACCCAAATTGAAAAGAAATGGTATAACAAAATCCATTTTTCTCTTTTGCCGTCTCGCGAAAAAAGTCAGCGAAAGAACAGTCGGAGTCCGCTAGCGAAGCGATCTCGAAAATAGCAACCCGCTTCGGATTAGTTAGACGTTAGGTTTCTTTTCACTATTCATGGAGATATTATCATAAAAGTTACTTTGTCAATTCATGTGTGTTCAAAATTATCCAGCGAGTAAAATTGAAAGCGAGCGAGCATGAAAATCGCACTTCACCGTATGTCAGGTTTTTGTTTGTCCATCCAAACAGAAATAGGACTGACCGTGTCTTCTACAGAAAAGTTTATGATTTAAAAGAATTTGTAGGAAGCAACGATGACAAGGATGAAGAGAACACAAGAGTGAGCGAAGCGAGCCGGGCCTCGGATCGGATAGGTTAGTTAGGTTCTATTTATGCATTCATACTATTTAGTAGACTATACTAAATATTAGTGTCTCTGGTTTTTGATTCCGTTGTGATGTCAGGTAAATGTATCGCGCATGATTTCGCCGCTAGAGGCGTTCGTGTAGAGTAAGATTTTCAGAAATGTCAGATGTCATAGAGTGTTCCCGCGTTGCGCGTTTTTTTATCATGTAGTTTTATTAATATTCACGAGTATGGTCAAGATTGAGCCATTCCTGATTAATTATGACTTGAAGATTGTAGGTAGCAAGTTGGGAGTTCCAATTTGTTATTACTTGATGGAAGATTGATTTTTAAATGTTTCATGCTTGCTAATTTTAGGGAAAATATTGTAAATATGTAACTTAAGTTAACACTATGTTGTTAAACGTAATTAAATAAACTTTTTTGAAGTTATTGGTACTTTAAAGTATAAATAGAATTTATGACAGGACCTTACTCGACAGAGGAGCCAAATAAATTGCGTTTATTTATTAAATTCACTCAGTTTTACTACTTTGTCCATATGCTACAAATTCGAGCACACTTACTACTAAATATTTTTGGAGTGGAATATATAAATTGACCAATTACTTTTATAGAAATTCACGCTCTTGTGTATAGATTGAGGAGCTACATTAAAAGTACCGGACTCAGATTTTTAGTAGGCACTGTAGGTATACAATCACTACTAAAATCATACAAAATTTTCAAAAACATTCATTTAATACCTACTTTCCGTGTTCCAGAAGACTCCTCAATTCCGATATTTAGAGATTGAGGAGCCATCTTTATATTCTTATAACTTTTGAACTTTTTTACAAAATTTTAAACTTACAACTAAATAACTATATTAATTTCATTAAGATACGAAAAGTGGCTCCTCGATCCATACGGACATCTACTGTACCTACCATGATTTTTTACACCAAAAAGAAGTTTATAAGCCAATTCACGCCTGTTACTCATGGTAGAAGGCAAACATTGAAGGAGTAATGATGCTTGATGAAACCACACTTGGAAATATAGGTAAAGACAGTAAAAGGCTAGGGAAACAGCCATGTTCAGGGGAATACTAAGGGCGGCGCTCTGGGGGACTGTCTTACCTATGTAATTGACGCTCAAAAGCTAATTGCTAATTTTCAACCTAATTGGAATAAATTGATTTTGAAATAAAATAACGGTCGCTATTATTTTGTACTTTATTTGCGTTACAATAAATATTTACATGTTTATGAATTAATTAGTATTAAATTGAATATAAATAAAAATAATTACACACCTATGGGTTTTTTTATAACAATGTTGTACCATAATTTTTTTTATTACAAAAATACAACAGATTCCTTAGTTAGGCAGGTTTTAAAGGTAGGCATCTAGTATTATTAGTACCTAGTTTAACTTACCCACCCTTTCACAAATGCAGTTTTTTTTACATGTTGCCTAACTGTAAATACTTAATTATGTATGTAGGTACCCTCTTCTTATTGGTAAGCAGTACCTAAGCCATCAAAATAGCTACAATGAGACATGAGTGGGCAAAAAATCGTTTCCACTGCGACTTTTCACCCACTCGGGGGTGATGGGCCAGACAAAGAAAACCTTAAGGCTCCAGCAGGAAAATGGTGAAATACACTTTAAAACTAAAATTTCATGTCTCTTTACGAAAACCCTACTTATTTAATTACATTTAGAATACGTAGGTAGGTACTTAGTAATGGGATTTTTGAAATATTCCTGCGTCAAAAATTTTAGGTGTTTGGTAAGTTTTTATTCTATCTATTATAATTAATGGCGCTTGGCCATGTAAATACTTAGGACATCTAGTTATTTGTATAACTAGATGGTCTACAGTTTAGTCGAGTTATTTTACATAATTCATAGGCACTAATTAAATAAGTTCTGCTATTAAGTACCAAAGCGTGGTCGCATACTTGTGGCACAAAATCGTTTGGAGCAAGTACTTCAGTCGCTTGCTCGTTTGGTGTGACATTTGAACTAGAAAATATAAACCTAGGTAAATTAAAGAAAATTATTGATTTAGAGATTACTTTCCGGTTAAATAGTTTTACCTTTACAGGTAATAATTTTAGCATTAAGACTGTGTTAAGACAAAATGCAGCGGTTAGGTAAATTCCCAGTTAAGGGCAAACCCTGGTAACCAGCAGATATCCATGGTCATAAAAAAAACGAAATTGAATCGCGAAGTAATCCGTAAATCTCTAATTTCATGTACTTGTAAAACCTATAATGATAAACAATTTGGTAGTTATGGCAGCGCTCCAGTGGTTACAACTCTTCGTGCCTCGCGGGTTGTTTGTCACTTATGTAGTACGTCGTCTCAGGGAGGGGCACCCCGTAGTCGGCGGTCGCGAGCGCGTGGTAGCGAGACCGCAGGAGATGTGCGGCCGCCTTCGGTTGCCGGTTACGGGTGAATATACCCTTCTTGTTGCCACCAACGCGGGTTATCGCTGCAATTGGAATAACAAAAGTTATGGAATGCTTAAATATTAACCAGCAAATAGTGCACATCATCCATCAAAAATCAGAAAGATCAGTCTATGCAAGAAAAGATGCATCGGCCTTTTTCGTTCATGCTTTAACAATGAGAATGTAGCAACTTGGTGCTGAGTCTTCAAAAAAGAGTTTCTTAATCAAAATCAACGAAAACAAGTTTTGAAGTTAAAGAAGACCAAGGGCTGTATTTTGCGAAAAAGGGATGATGCTATTATTGTCTTGTCCAGTAGAACTTTGTAACCATGCAAATCAGTTCATTTCTTCTTGCAGATACCATGCATCCTGATCACAGGCATGACAAGTGCGTGTGTTTGTACACCACCACCCTAGTTCTAAATCCATCATTCAATATGTTCATTAGGAAGGATCGTTGTCGCTTACAGCGCAACCACTTGAGGTGTCGAATGTGTGGCTGCTGGCGGTCTCGACGACGCTGAGGGCCTTTGCCTACCCTCCCTAAGTAACAACAAGACAATCTCAATTCTGTCTGTGAAACTGTTCAATTTTCTGCCATGAACAAACATTGTAGATTGGAAGTATGTATTGTTAAAATCTCAACACAACAACAAAAAATATTTTTCTATCTAGTACGTGTTGATAGTGACGAATTCTAGAAAAGTTAAGTCCTTTGCAATTTTGGTTTATTTATTATCAGGCTGGCAGTTGAGACAACTGATAGTTGCCTGTACCTATCCTGTTGTTCCCCAGCAGATTTTCTTCTTGCAGTACTTATAATATATGTTTATCTTGTCAATTTTTTACATTTTGGACTGAGACTACATCTGGTTTGGTCTTGGAAGGCTGAGTACGACAAAAAAGAAGTCGATTCCATTCACCAAGAATAGGTTACTAAAGCCCAAGTACAGCCTCATTAGAATTCCACCCATATCTACTAACTTATAGGTCCCAGCTTTTTTAGTATAAGGTTCCACCTTATGTTGACATAGATAAAATTAACAATTGTGCACTTACACTGCGGTGTCTTGAAGTCAGCGAAGTTCCAGATGAACTCTCCAGCGAAGAAGCCTGCCTTTCGCAGCTGATCGAATGCCTTGAAGTGTTCTGCGATCAACACGCACTGGTACTCCTCCGACCAGATGTACTCAGGGTACTGATGGGAAACAACATTGTAGACTATAAGTACCTATTCGAATAAATTGCATTGCAAGCAACAATAGTATATATCAATGATTCTGTTCACAATAAAAGGCAGCAAAGGAACACCTTTGGCAGTCATGAGCTACTTGGTTAGTCCAGTGAAATTGGTAGCAAAATCTTGATTTTGACCAATGCTACAGGCTGCAGTGTTTTCTTTAATCAACTAAGATAATCGAGGAGCGGAACACTACATTAAAATAGATCCGGAATGTATGTATAAGTAGAGCGTTGGGTACTTCTTTTGTGGACGTAGATGAAAGAATGTAGGGTTAACATTTCATATGTACCTCTGACATACGGCAACAAACAAATATTAATAGCGAAACTTTAGGAACCCAGCAGAGGGCTAGTGCCAGTGGTTCAGTTTTTTTTTGTTTAGCGTAGATATACTGTCCAACTACTGGGCGAAGGCGGCTCGGACCAGGCCTTGTGGTACAGTTACGAGCCGAAATGACTGTCTACGACAGACTTACCAAGTGCAGGCCTTCGATGGTGTCGGCTCCGTACTCTGTCATGATGATGGGTTTGTTGTGGATGCGGTGCCAGTTGGTTGCCTCCTCTACCACGTTGTTGGTAATCTGTTGCGTCTGGCCTGGGTTGGCGTACCACCCGTTGTAGCGGTTGAAGCTGATCACGTCTAGGTGACGACCCTGGTCATGAACGAGTTGTTGTTATATTAAAGTTACCAGAAACATGATTGAAGTTTTTAGGTAAGTACCGATATCATACTGTTGTAACGTTCAGATTTTTCCTTGTGATACTCACAGATTTGTCAGCGGTAGCGCCAGCAGAAATAGCGATGGTGACTGGCCTTGAGAGATCCATAGATTTAACGTGTCGCGCCACTTCTCTGAAAGGGTTACATAAATTAAACTCAATTATCTAAATCAATATTGTTTAAATATTATATTAGCAGATACTAATAAGTTAATAGAGACTGCAGTTGTTTGGTGGCACATTCGACTGCATAAAATCTATTCATCAACAACATTCGCACGAGTTTACTAAAGGACAATGATCCCACACGCAACGGGCGTGCCCGCTCCCCAGTGGATAGTCTTTGCCAGTGACATTGTGTTACGTCGCTCGACTTCGTACGACATGTCTAGCAACATCGTATGACCTTGCCGCTCGCACGGCAATTCACGGTATAGCGGTCAGTCGAGGTACAAAAGTCACAGAATTTTGACGTATTTTCGAAAATATTGTATAACAATGTGGACAAATGATGTAGTAATGCGACTTATAGACCTTTTTAGGTCTTACAAATGCTTATGGGATACAGCAAATAATGATTACAAGAATAAAAACAAGAAACGTGCCTCATGGTAAGAAATTAACAATTAAAAATAAACAAATCTTATGAAATCATGATGGAAACTAAAAAGAAGAAGGACGATAAATTGATCCGGGATGAGTTTAATATTTACGCAGAATACGTAGCTTCAGAACTGCGAAACATAAAATCAGAAGAAGAGGTCATTATGGCGAAAAGCTATATAAATAATGTGTTATTGGAAACGGTCTATCAGGAAGTCAGTTACAAATTCGCAAACGTCGCCACGTGGTGCCGATGACGATCACACTGATTTCTTATCACCGGATTTAGTTGAACAGGCAAGCGCGGCTTAACCTGACGATCGACCTTAGCGGCTGTTATACGTTGCTTTTATACGTTTGTATAGACTATCATTTATATACCTATCAAGAATTTTCATAAAAAAAACCGATAGTACCTACAAGAAAAAAACTCTTGGCAGTCACGTTACTATTTCAAGTCGTTTTTTTTTGTGTTTTAGTTGGAGGGAAGCCTTTTACAATAATAATAATAACGTGCATCAGCACTTTCCGGTTAGCCAAGAAAATAAATGTAAAAATTAAATAATAATAAAAAAAATGTCGGTACCCTGTCCCTTTATCTATAACCTACTTTTATAGGTAGGACCTAGGTGAATTTGTGTAGGTATGATGACATATATCGTCCATTACAGAAACTAGAAAGGTACATATTAAATACCTTTGGTTTATTAAAGCTATTAAAGATACTCTTTATCCAAGCCGGGTTCGGTCGAGTCCGAGCGTCCAAGATAAATTGTTCTCTAATGAATAACTACATGGCTATGTTCACTGTGATTAAGGTCCGCTGCTGACCGCTATCAACTAACGACGATAATCACTTTATACTTTTAAGTGCAAAATTCGTTCGACTAATTTCTCGGTGTAGTTGAAAAATGTCAAGTACTCACCCAAAGTATCTGTCGGCCAATTTGTTGGAAGACCTAGGCTCGTTGGCAATTGACCACATAATCACGCTGGGGTGGTTCTTGTCGCGTCGGATCAGCTCCGTTAGCGACTGTTTGTGTTTCGCCAGCAACGTGTCTGCAAAGCCACTGCGAAATAAGAAATAGTTATGAGGCAGGATTAGCATGTTGGCGCCAAGAATTTGTCCTTGGCGCCCAACGTGAGACATATTCCATGAAATAATTTCGTTTTGGCGCCCAACATGGTACTTTCTATTTAACATTTTATTTCTGCTTCACAGCCGATACGTGTGTGTGAGTTCACCTTTTCTCGACGTTTTATAAGTGCCCATGTAGGCTGATGTGAAATTATATATTTTGATTTTGATAGATTCCTATTTGAAAGAACCTTTTCAGTATCTCTCAATAAACACCAATTTTATCAAAAGATTTTGAGAGAGTTATGAAAAAAAAAACGTTTGTTATTATTCTTTAATAAATACGATGTACTGGCACGAGAAGAACATGGATTCAGGAAATTTCGATCAACTGTACATTGGCGACTTTCAAGTTATTAAAATCAGTTATAAATAAGGTGGACGATAAAATTTATTCTACTGCTCTCTTTCTAGATTTAAGTAAAGCGTTCGACTATGTTAATCACTCTATTCTCATCAACAAATTAGAAAAAAGTGACATAGGAGGAACGGCCTGAAAATGGTTTAAATCATATCTAAGCAAAAGAAGACAGATCACAAGAATAACTAAATATAACGATAATACGAACAGCACAGAGGATTTTGACTCTGACCCCAGAAACAATGATCTTGGTGTACCACAGGGAAGTATTTTAGGACATCTCTTATTCCTCATTTATATAAATAATCTGCCACAAGCAGTACGCAAACATGCTTGTGTTTTGTTTGCAGATGATACTACTCTTATAATAGAATGTAAAGATATTTATTTCAACATTTTGAAATTAATAACACACTAAAAGAAATTATGTCATGGGTAAATAAAAATTCATTAAAGATTAATTTGGAGAAACTAAAGTAATTAATTTCAATACATTTAAAAGTACTTACAAAAATTTAATACTCAACCAATAGAATAAATTCACAATACAAAATTTTTAGGCATAATAATTGATGAACATCTCACGTGGAAGGAACACATTGATAGCATTTGTAAAAAGATCAACAAATTCGTAATTGGTCTAAAGAAGGTCAAAGAGATGACTACTAAACAAACCGCACTATTAGTCCATAGTTCGTTTTGGTATATTTGTATGGGGATGCACAGCAGAGCTGTGACGAGTATTAGTAGCACAAAAGAAATGCTTACGAGCAATCTTTAAAATGCAATGGTCTGAATCCTGTCGACCCATATTTAAATCAGAAAACCATTTAACCGCCCCTAGCATATACATACATACATCTATGAAATAGCAAAATCTGTAAAGTCTAACATGAATCTTTTTGAAAATAAAAATAACTTATACAAACGTAAAATCACTCACTCAAATTTAGAATTACCGGTACCCAGAATAGAAATGTTTAGACACAGCTGCGTATATATGGCACCAGTAGTTTATAACTTGCTACCTAAAAAAATTTAGACCTGCCTTATCGCAAATTTTGTTCTATGTTACAGAAGTGGTTAATTACCCTTCGCATTCTTACTTAAGATGTACGGTGTCCTTTTATTGTATGTTTGTGTATGTTTTTAGTACTTTAGTTTAATGATGGTGTGTTAAATATGGTTTTAGTGAAGATTTTGATGTGTTTACGGTGTAGGTGTTTCAGTATTACTGTTTTGTACTTGTATGTAGTTTTATTTTGAGTTTCTTTTGTTTTTATCATTTGATTAGTTTGATTAATTTTTTTCAAATGTACTTACATAATTGTATGTATAGATAGATACCTATGTGTTCATTTAATGTACCTTGTGTAAAAATTGCTTTTAAAATTTGCATGTTATTATTACCGCGGAATGTGTCCTGCTCTAAAATATTTATAACATCCTGTATTTATCACATTTTATGCAAATAAATATACTTACTTACTCACTAAAAATCTTAATAGATTTCAAAAAAAATCTTAATAGAAAATGTTCTTTAAAGGTTGTAAAAACAATTTACAAACGGTTTAGAAATTAATTCCTAATCTAAGTAATCCTCTAAATATATTTATTAAAGTCTATCACTGTCTATAATACTTACTCAGTATCAACGCTGGGACACTCATCGATGATCATAATGCCGTATTCGTCTGCGAGTTGGTAGATTTCTTCAGCGTAAGGGTAGTGGGATGTTCTGAAAGCGTTGGCGCCCAACCACTTGATGAGGTTGAAGTTTTTCACCCATAGGACTGGGTCCCAGCCTTTACCTCTTAGCTGTGAAAAAGAAGCTTTTATTACAATGTGCACATATTGTACCTACGAAAAACTAGAGAGAAAGATTTGATTTAACAGCTCAAAACATAGGTACCTAATATAGATTCCGGTGAATCATTTTAATTTCTGCTCAAAGCTAAGATTTCGGAATCTATTTTATACGACGAATTGCGATTGAAACTTATCAACAATAATTTCGAAAGTTGCAGAAAAAGAAATGAAAGCTGACTTACATCAGAATCTTCATGCATGCCGAATCCTTTCAAGTAAAGAGGCTTCTCGTTCAAGTAGATGGTGGTGTTGGACCACGTGACTGTTCTGATGCCAATCTTCTGGCTGTAGGTGTCGATCACCTCGCCCTGGGCACCTATAAGTGATGCCTGGAGAGAAAAGATACATAAATTGTTAACAATATACATACGTGTAGATTTATGAACGTGGACAAATCAAAAGATTATGAGTTTCATTGAAGTTCGTAGCAGGTGTCGTCGTTATGTAGTTTCTGCCTGCGTCCATGAGAAAAAGGCGTGAGCTTATGTATGTAAAACACAGCAAAACAATATTAATACACTTATGGCAGTTACTAAGCCAGCTACTAAGTGTTCATTAGATGGCCAGTGCCTGGTAATTTTTAATGAATGGCTTTAGGATCGTTATGAAGTTTTGTCGTTTAATAGAATAAAATAGTACATTTTGATACAAGTGGGGAATCTTTTTTATTGCAGCAGAGGCGGAATTCAGAGATCATCAGAGGTGTTATGTAACCGAGAACTGCAGTAACAAATGCCCACGCGTATCAAACGACGTTTTTCAATACACTTTCGAAGAAATAAAAATAATAGATAGAAAAGTATTTTGTCATTAATTATTAGGAAACTATGATTTAATTTTCTGAAAAAAATCCACGAGTGTGAAACACATTAGTATTAGTATTTTGAACCTAATCGTAGTGTGATAAGGAATTTATCAGTTTTCGAGGAAGTTTAAAAAAAATGCATTATTCTTAATTTTCTAAAAAATAACAAAATATTTTCTAAAAATCAGCATCGATTGTTGCTGATGCTGATTTATTTATTTATTTATTCACTTCAAACATACAAACTGATATTCGTTACAACCCTACAACCCTGATATGCACAAAGTAGAAGTACTTGTGACCTCATAACATTAGGTATGTGTGTTGATCACAACAAAATAACGTAGCACGCTAATGGCGCGAAAACGAGACACTTACGTTGTTGTCGACGCAGATGCACGCTTTGTTCGGCGCTTATTATGTTTGACAATCTTACTGATATCAATTTTTTTCCTGTCACTTTGAGGAAGATAGATAATTTGTATAGTTAAGTCAAGTATCTGTACCTATTTGTTTTGTGGTTTCGATATTAACAGACATTCGACATTGTGAGTGACATCTTTTATCGAGGGGAAACACCGATATGTGATTTACACGCGCCTATATTATCTTAAGAGGATTAGATACTGATTTAAGATGGATTCCGTTGTAAATACTAACACTGTTTCTTTGAAAAAATAAGCTCGATCTCACACAGGTTAATTCTTATGTAAAGTAAGATTCTGCTTGGATTCGCTTTTACGAGTCCAGGAGAGATCCAGCATCCTTGATAAAACTGAAGCACATTGGTAACTGGGTAATATTTGTACAGCATGAGTTGTTCACACATACTTACATACAGATCGTACCAGAACAAACAAAGAAGAATTCTAGATGCTGCTGTAATATTCTACCTTAAAAGTATACAAGTATCCAGGCTCGGGGTGCATCAAGTATGGCCACCAGAATTTGGCGTTGCCGATCTCCAGGAGTCCAGCGCACTCGTTGTAGGCCGTCACTTGCGTATCGTTCTTGTCGAACACCTGGACGAAGCACCGAACCTTGTCCGAAGTTGAGCCTTTCTGGGTCACGTTGTATACTATGAAACCTGGAATTTAAGATAGAAATTGTAAAAGATGGAATCGAAAGAGGGAAAAATCGGGGACAGTTACAATAAAAATCAGCATCAGACATCACTGGTAACAAAACTAACACATTAATTCGATTGTCTACGATTACAAATCAGTTTAATATACATATTGATAATATGTAGTCTTCTTTTTGTGTCGAATAACTAAAATAATGTAAATATAATTGTGTGTAATTCGGTAATGCACCTATGCTGATAAAACTGACTAGTATAAGGAAATATTCAATCATTCAAGCATGAAGTGTTTCGTTACCAACAAAAATTGTAGGTAGGTGAGTTACCAAATATATCCCTCGTAGCAACAGACACAATTAAGTCTTCAAACGATAGTTAGTTTCAGAAACAAAAGGCGATATCTAACAATTTAATTATACATACGTAGGTAAATGGTAATACCAAGAGTAGGTAGCGTATTTTACAACTATCAATTATTTTGCTAATACCATTCTTTTTCTAAACTTGTTGATGGCAATTGACAATTTAAATTGTGGCCCTGAACTGAGGCACGAGTTTGGCGCCTTCAGTAGCGTCAATCAGTTCCTGTAATGAACAAACAACAAGACACGCAGGACACGATTTCAAGTTCCTCATTGTTTGTGGAACAGCACCACATTTTCACTCAGGGCAGTCATTAATGAATCTCCACCTAAGCAGGTTTTCAGGTCCGGAGTCTATTTAAAGACTTTCAGATCAGCCATGGCAACTCATGTCCAGGTGGAAGGTTTTCAGCAGGTGGAACGAATGAGTTAGGTAAGGATGCACATAACAATGATTAATCATTTCATCACCTAGCGAGTGATTGCCACGGACTGTTTGACTTGTGACTGGAAAATTGGATGTTTACCTGTTAGTCCTTGTATATCAGTGTTCACGATGACGTCATCGATGTACACTTCAGGGGTGGAGTACAGGAACACGGTCCGGTGGATACCAGCGTAGTTGTAGAAGTCAAACGTGTACTGTTGCTCTTGACGGATTTTGTTTGGTCTGCCGAAGAAAATATTTCATTTTAATCACTGCCATGTTTTTCCCATTTTTGTTAACAAAGGGGGTTTTTTATCCATAGGGATATGCAAAACCCATCGTACATTATTAACACGTTGGTGGACAGTACTATCTCACCGGTTGCGGCTACTGAGACACTATTTATTTTCATACATTGCCCACGGGCGTAATGTCACAACGCATGGTTGGGACCATACAAACGTGAATGTGTCCGTGGAGTATAATATCTTTGACGAATTTTTGAAAATTGTGTAGTGACAGTACGAAAGTCTTAATTATACCTGTGGTGACAGTACAAAATGCCGTTGTTTATGATAGTATGGAAAATCGGTCGTCGTGTGGCGTACTGATTTTATGCAAGTAAAAACTCAGTCGTTGACAGGCGTACTGTCGTATCACTTTTAGCTACCTAGATGCCTTTGGTTGTTACTGTCCGCCAACGTGTTAACTAAATATTTTTTTTTTTATTCAAAGTTAAATTACAACACAAATTTTAGAAATAATAAACTATTTATATACTTGGAATATCTAATCTACTGACTATGTATCAGTAATGTATAAAAAAGCAAAAACATTGACTAGGCATACCTATTCACCAAGCCACACAACCTCTTTGCAATTATTGTCGATCTAGGGTATCTGAACTGTTTTGGATGTTGAATTTAAATTCTCTAATCAATGATTCCCTTTCATTTTTGCTCCTAACACACTCCATCGGCAAATGTTGCACATCTTCAATTCTGTTGCATTTTTTCACAATTAGGTGATGCGACCTTTGGAAAGCAAAAGCAAACTTTGCCCATTGGCAAAGTTTGCACTATCCATTGATAGTGACCAGAACGTAGCCTCAGTGCTAACTTAACATACCTTCTACCCTAACTTGTACCCTCGAACCAGGGCACGCGAGAAGGCTCGCTCTGAATAACTTTATACCACATTCCTTTCACTTAATATATGTCATTAAAGTTGTTTCTCCATCTGTCAAAGCACGACAGCTTAAACTTGGAGTAATATACCCAGTAATCTGGAATGTATGTCTTTTCGCTACCCATCTCTACTGCAAGATTTGACAGACGGTCAGCCTCCTCGTTGCCCCTAGGCCTAAATGTGCTGGGACCCACTGCAATACCCCACTGCAACCAGATACTCATCGAGCCACACACGTATCGGACTCCTGCTATCAGTAAAAATAACTACTTTATTAAGTTTTTTACTAACTGCATAAGCCATTGCTTAATATACTGCAATGACCTCCAGAGACATTATACAGACAGTTGCATCAATTTTATAACCTGTATTTTGGAGGAAGAAGGCGGCTCCACAACCATTTACACTTTTTGAACCATCTGTGAAAATTTTACACCAATCACTGTACTTGAAAACGAATTCTGATATTCATGAACGAGTACATTGGGATGGGATTATAATATTTTTTGAGTGCTTGATACATTTCAAATCCGTTTTGATGGCCATTTTAATTTGTATAACGGATACCGGTATCTTATCTAGATTACTTTTTAAGAATATCCGTAGAATTAATTTGTAGTTTATTTTTTTTACTTTATAAAAAGTAGTAGCAAGTAATGGTTTTTTTTATTTGACCAGTAGCTATAATGACCAAGAGAGCTCAATACTCAAATTATGACCTAGACCATGAACGTGATTGATGTGTTACAAATAGTGGTGGTTTATGTATCTTGTCGCTCACTTTCCATCACATGGATTGGACTACTCCAATACATTCATAAGAAGTACCTACGTACTTCTTATGAAACCTTCTATTACCCTAAAGGCTTGATTTTGTAGCTTATCTAATTTGGTTACATGTGACGCTTGACAGTTTAGCGCGTCTTTATTGTTATTATTTTCCTCCTCAGCGAGATCTCATTTTTGATTTGTTTCTGTTTCATCTCCTTTAGGAGTTGTGAGGCTCTTCGGTATGTAACATATTCTTCACTCATGATGTTATGGATGGTTCTTTCTTTCAGATAAACGGGACACTTTTTATCCAGGACAAAGTAACTCCCCTTAAAGTTAAATCATTTGAAGTCTGTGGTGCAGTTTTCGTGACTTCCTCCACACTTAGGGCATAAGACTTTTTTAGTAGGACAAAATTTTATAAGATGACCAAATTGCCAACAGCTCGAACATTGCGATACTGGGAATACGTAAGCTTCAACTTTAAATCGGCAGTCGTAGGCATAATATATTGAGGTAACACATTATCTTTGGAGCTCACTCTAACAAACTCACAATCAATCGATTTCCCTTCTGGTATTAAACGTTTTAATATCCTTACCGATGAAACATCAACGCTCCATTTTAAAGTGTTGGTAAGTTCTTCTTCACTTAGTTCAAGGTCGATTCCTTTTACTACTCCATAAGATATCGACATTTCTTGTATTAATTGACAACGCAGACCTATTTCGTTGATTGCACCACCTTTGACCTATTTTGTTGTTTTTGCATTCAATTAGTTTTATAGCATCTTCCTTTCTCTGAAATTGAATGAATACTTTATTGGCACTTTTCTATTTTATTCTAAGGATGTCCTTAATGTTTTCGCAACGAAGTAATTTAGCAAAAGCTATTGATTTCGGTGAATTTTTATTTGCAGAAACTTTATGATTAGGTGCTATTTCGGATGTGCTACTATTTTCCTTATTTTTCCCTTGATTATTGCTTTTGTCCAACGAGTTACTTCTTATAAACCGTTTAGGTCTTCGTTTTTCCGAACTTTTCTCATCTCATTTAACTGTTCGCATTTATCCAAAATTTCTGAATCGCTCAAATCTTCACCACTTGAATCGCCTTTCATTTCACAAACAATGGTATGTGGGTATACGTAAAAAGTTAATGACACTTGCAATGAAAACAACAATTTGTGCGCACGGCCCAACGTCACAGCACAAACTGTCATAATTTTATTAAGGTAAAATAATAATAATGTCATGACAAAAAGACATAAAAGAATCTTAGCTGAAGTGCCTGAAGTTAAAACGCCCGTAGTTATCCGGGAGCCGAATTTAGTCTGTGGTCGAAATTGGCCACCACAAAAATCTTTGAATTAATTTGCTTATCATTTAAACATAGAAATGAGGTGTCTCGAAGCGGCACTTCGTAGAATTTTGGAACAATAATAAAGAAACGAAATAACGGTCCATTAGCTTCATGATTATGCCTTGATTAATAAGCATTTCTGTTTTGACCATAATCGTTTTAATGGATCCTGAAATACCTTGAGAGGAGTACGTTTAAAATGCTGTTAGATTGTATATTTAGAGTTATTGTAAACAATGTTTATTGTTATAAACGCATCAGTCGGCGCAAATTTTTGCAATTTTAGTTGTGGGTCCTATCCGGGATCATATTTAATGATATTTACATTTTCATTTCTGGCTGAATAAATTAACGACTATTCGAGTAAATCTTTGCACTCAAAATATTTTCCTGTTACGTACATTCGTTCTGAATCATCTACTCATGCACATTATAACTGAGTAGGTACCTATACTAATTGTTTTCGAATTTATCTTAATTTTGGCAAAGAGAAAATTCATCATATATAGAGTTTTACTTGAAAAATGTGCATTTAGTGGCCGTTTACATGGCGCTATCGTGCACGATATTTTGTAGTATAAATTTGAGATCACACTTCAACATCCCACTGTCCATGCGGCTAAAAACAAATGAAGTCTGAAACTGCCATGTGATCCCAAAATTATACGGTAAAAATTTGCTTCTCGTCTCCGTGTGAACGCCCCCAATTGGGAAGAATGAACACTTACCCGACGTAAATACTCTTGACAACGCCCTGAGGCACGGTATCACTCAGTAGCGTGTTGTCAACCACCACAGTCAGCAGGTTGCTGCTGTTGAAGCTGACGTAGTCCGTGATCTCCGCCTCGAACGGCAAGTGGCCTATCTCGTGGTACATCACCGACTTCCCGTTTACGAACTGAAAGCAACAAGGGTGAGAATGAGACATGATTGCATAGAAAGGGGTTGGAATATAATATGTTTGTATGAAGCCTGGCCTGCCTATCTTCTGCCATTTTATTTTATTTTAAAAGTAGCAGCACAGATGAAACCTGTACTAATCAATAGCTGGTATCAATCCTTTTTTTTTGTTTTGTTTCGTTAAAAGTTTATGTGCCTCAAATATGGATCTATATGTCCGAAATAAAGAATTATTATTATTATTATAAAAAAGTTTTATGTGAGACAAAATCTTCTAAAGCGTCACGTTTCTGAGATATAAGCTATCAAAGTTAGAATATAGATTCTAACTTTGATTTGATTTTATTTCTATTTAACTTTGATTTGATTCTATTTCTATTGGGCCATCAGTGAATAGTCACTGATGGCCAACAAACATAGCTAAAAACACTCCCGAAAAATTCACCTTTCAAACAAAAAAAGTAAAATCAAAATCGGTTCATGCGTTCGGGAGCTACGATGCCACAGCAGACACACACACACACACAGACACGTCATACTTATAACACCCCGTTGTTTTTGCGTCGGGGGTTAAAAAGGCTCTCTGCTGGAAACTTCCTACCATTAATCGATAACATCATTTGCAAGCTCATTATCATTTCCGTCTTCCCTTACGAGCCTTACTACATCCGTGGGAAGAAAACTTACTCCTAGCAGTCCTAGCCTTTAATTAACACAATATGTCGTTTCAGATAATAATGATGTGCTATTATATTTATAGCAACGGTAAACAATAACGGGAGGTAATACCTAGGCAGAATGTGTGCGATGACTTTTGCTACAGTCATGTGTTTTAACAAAGACAAATGAAGATTGAAGGCTTACCACTGCAATTTTGCTGTAAATCGAAATTACAAAGCTGTTGTTGACTATCAGATTACATTACATGTGTGTTTGGTATAGAAATAATCTACCTCGTTTATTGTCATTCGTGCATGAGTTGTCACCCATTATATTTTTCTTTATTTCGTTTTTACAAGCCTGTTCTGTCTCACAGCTGGGCAAAGGCCAACCCCATTCTTTTCCAACTCTCATTATTACTGCTACTCTTGTTTTTGTTGTCCTAGAATCGCTTTCGTAACAACTAAAAGCTAAGCGTTTTATTGCTAAAACATTAAAGGTGTAAGCTGTTTATATTGACGCTTACTTAGATATGATAATACAAAGTTTAAGTGTTTACGGATATTGCTCAATACCACGGTATCTCTATTGGAATCAAGCTGTGAACAAGTTTACAAGTTAGGTAAATAGGTACATTAACGGTACAAAGATAAAGACTAATTTGTTGTGTTGTTCCACTATCGAAATTAAACTTAGCAATTATAGGACAAATAGATAAAAAGCTGTCATAAACCTACTTACAATGGAACTTTAAACGGACCAAATACTGGTCTGCATAGGTATTTTAATAAAAATGTGTTCTGTACTGTTTTACTACTAACACATGCGATATTTTACCATCTGAGAAAATACAGATAAGCAAAACATTACCAGGATAAGAATACACGGTTAATTTGAACAAAAGCTGGGCGCATTCACCTCACGTGGGTGTCGTAAAAATGTTCCTGCAGTATATACGAGTATATACGAGTACCTACTTACGTACCTATAACATTATACAGAGAGCGTAATTTGAACCTTGTTGAGGGGATTTTATCAGGATTCTCATAAATACTTACACATACATGCTCTATTATTTTGAAACTCTGGTAGGTACGTTAAAGTGAGGTCAATATCCCGATAAAAAGGATTCTGAATCTCAAGCTTGTGAGTACGTAGACAGCTGTTACGATCAGTTTGTTTTCAATTAAGATGACAATGCTCTCAGATTTGATTTAATTCACATAAAGGTCAATCGAATCAATCGATAATATTATTGTTTGCGTCCCATATTGAGTGCTCTCATCATTTTGCGTGACAGTTTGGAATTATTTTAAGAGTCGCTTTTTCTTTACATTATTTTGTTTTCGTCATTTGTTGATGATTCTAGTGAAACGATGAAATTACCGTGGCGACGTCTTCGATGGCCTACGCAGTGCCTACGGGGCCACTACGAGGGCCTACGCCGTTTACACGGGGTCGCTATGCAACGTCTTTGGGGCCTATACGCAGTCCTACGCAGCGTCTACGCCGTGTGTTCGTCCAACTAACGCCATCCTCATTGCTCACTACAAAGGCACTCCGAAATGTCCAACCAAAACGCAAGTTTCTGTTTTAATAATATTCCAGTTGTAAATGTCGTGACCGTAATGTACAATAAGAATTATTAATATTTAAAGGTCTTAGACGGAACCGCTGAAATACCGTTTAACCTTATAATAATACCAAGGCCAAAGTTCAGTTTCACATCAATCAGGCGAGGGTGGGTGGCTTGTCGGAACAATGGACGAAGATGTGGTGAAATAAAACAAAGTGTATGCGGATCGCTAAAAGCTTTTGCTGTTCCTGTTTTATTTATCATCATCGGAATCTAAACAGCTTTTAATTTTGCGGAACAAAGAGTGTTATGTTAACCCTTTTATACTTTTCGCAAATAGATTTGATATTTGTCAGTAGAAAAGTGCAATACCTCACAAACACTGGAAGACTAGTAGAAAAAGAACAGATTATAGATAACTTAATTTTATAATGGGATCTTGCAAGAGAAAAAAGGCGCGATTCAGCAAATATGTATTAACATCTGTCGTTACGACACTGTGAATAAATGTACTTAGTGGCTACTAGAAAACTGCTGGAGGCTATCGTGTTCAAGCATTATTAAGGTTTAACGGCTTTCTTAATTGAAATGAACTGACCTACTAAGGGACCAAATTCCAGATAACATAATCTTTGGCCTTGTATAACCAAAGATTTTATCTTTTAAGTTACTACTCATACGAGAACCTAGTTTCAAAATTGTTGCTTTAGATTATCATGGTTTACGTTAATCTCCTAATAGTAACCTGTACTTCCTGGACTACTCATACACTTGGTTATTTTTCCATATTTAAGTGCCCATTTTATCCACATATGGCAAACACGGGTCCTATAAATCAATGTCATTGTCCTTATAAATCTCGGGTTGCGTTTCCATTTAGTTTAACTATGAACTTAATCCCGTAGGTGTCCGTACCGCTGAATGATTTGTATCCACAGATATAGATAGACCTAGATAACGCAAGAGCAACTACTTCGCGTGCCTAGCTTACGTACAAAAATCGTAAGTGGCCACTTTCGCGCTCAGTCTGCATCGGTGTATAGCGCCAGTCGGACGTCAGTTAAAAATATTAAAATGGTTAATTGTGCTGTTATAAATTGTAAAAACTGTACAAATGCGAGAAGAAAAAATAAAGTAAACGTTTCCTTCCATCGGTAAGTCATTTTGTGATTAATATTATGGATAATTAATTTAAAAAACAACAATTTTTAATCTAATACCCTCAGTAATACCTGGTAATACCAAATTTGAGATAAACAAAACATTCTTATTACAATGCGGCTTTTACTTGGAGCGGTTGATGAGACTTGTTGTTTTAACAAGTGATGAATATCGAAACAAGCGATACTATCGTATATCGCTTCAGTTTTGTAGTACAGGGACTTTTATCATTTTTCTGTCAATTTTAGCGATTAGTGCTGTTCATCATATGCAACACAAATCGATTCTCAAGAATCGATTTCGGAAACAGAGGAATGATTTTGTATTATAAAGTACTTATTATGTAGACAATTTTAATAAATACTTAATCGTAACGTTTCGTGATTTTTTTAGTTTCCCACATGAACCCAATTTAAAAGAAAAATGGATTGAGGCGACGGGAAACAAAGATTGGTTCCCAACAAAGCATAGCACTATTTGTTCAATACATTTTGAGGAAGCAAGCTTTGTTGAAGGGAAAAAGCAACGAAAACTGACAAAAACAGCATATCCGACTGTTGATGTACTGAAGATCACAACTGATGAAGTAAGTTAAGTGATAAGTATATGTACCTTCGAGCTTTTAGAAGTGTATAAAGTTTTAAATGTTGAATTTCACTAGTACTTGTATTACAGAATATAGATCCAAAAGTGACGCCAGAAAAAGCTTCGTTATTGCCAGAAAAGAGGAAATTGGAACAGGTACTTTATTGTTATATATATTTTTATAGGTGCTTTATTTTAATACATACAAGACCGGACACCAATCAAAATAACAAAATTTATAGTAGTGCTGCTAGTAGTACCTACTAATGTATGTTTTCTTGTGTTGTTTATCTTGTTATTGCTATTAACACGCCATATAATACAAGCTAGCTGGTCTGTAAACATTTGAGGGAGATCTCTGTTCAGCAAATAAGGTCTTTCAACAGCTGGCATGATAATAGTGATTGTTCTGTTTATAATATGATTTATATTTCAGGATGTCAATGAATTACATAAATCAAACGAAAACACTCCAAAGAAAAAAAAGATATTAAAAAAATTAAATCAAGCAAACGAAAAAGTTATACAGCAAAGAAAACAAATAAAAATTTTGAGGGAACGGAACCGTCGTAAAGTTCAAAAAATACACTCCTTGGTAACGTTAATAGACTGCTTAAAAAAAAAAACGTTAATTAATGATGAGTAAGCTAATGTGCTTAAAACAACCAACGTTACAACTCAAGAACTTTATTTTAGACAGTTGAATAACAAAAACGTAGTCAGTACGTCGAAGTATTCACCAGCATTACGGACTTTTGCTCTGACGTTGCACTATTATTCAACAAAAGCTTACAATTATGTCAGAAAGGTTTTTAATTTGAGCTTACCGCATCCTCACACTATTCATAAGTGGTATAAATGTATAAATGGTAGTCCTGGCTTTACCACTGAATCTTTAGAGGCGTTGGCGTCGAATAAAACAAAACGTCCTTTATATTGCTGTCTTATGATCGATGAAATGGCAATTAGAAAGAAAATTGAATGGGACGGAAATAAATTCCATGGTTATGTAGATTTTGGTGGCGTATTAGATACCGAAGAGGTTCCTGAAGCTAAAGAAGCACTGGTATTTTTAGTCACCGGAATAAATGCTAACTGGAAGGTGATCTTGAAATTTTTATTAATAATGTATTTTTATTGTTTATGATGATATTTTATTAATTCGCTTTTATTTACAGGTACCTGTTGGATATTTTTTAATAGATGGAGTAACTGGTCAGCAAAAAGCCGATTTAGTGCTACAATGTCTAAGACATTTAAACGAGTCAAATTTAAACATAGTCGGTCTTACTTTTGATGGATGTCCATCTAACATAACAATGGCAAAAATATTGGGTAGCAAATTTGAACCAAATAATATGAAAACCACGTTTGAACACCCTGTTACTAAACAACCAATTGCAATTTTTTTAGATGCTTGTCATATGATGAAATTAGTGAGAAATTGTCTTCAATCATGTAAAAACCTTGTTGATGGTAATGGCAAATGTATTTCATGGGAGTATTTTGAACATCTGAACAGACTTCAAACTACGGAATATTTCCATTTAGCCAACAAATTACGGAACCACCACATTAATTTTCACAATCAGAAAATGAAAGTTAAGTTGGCTACCCAACTTCTAAGCAAAAGCGTTGCTGATTCTCTCGATTTTTGTAGAGAAAAATTAAGAATTTCTGATTTTAAAGATTCATTAGCTACAGCAGAATTCATACGTATTTTCAACGATTTATTCGATGTACTCAATTCCAGAAATTTAAAAAAATTTGATTATAAACAGCCCCTTAACTTAAATAACAAATCAAAAATATTAGATTTTTTGGATAAGGCCGAAAATTACATTATAGGATTGCGAACTTCTGAAGGAGATTTATTGACTCAAAGTCGCAGAAAAACAGGATTCGTCGGTCTTTTGGTTTGCATCAAAAGTACAAAAGCACTGTTTAAACATTTGATTGAAGAAAACAGAATCAAATTTATGTCGATGTACAGATTCAGCCAGGACCACCTAGAGTTGTTCTTTTGCAATATTCGGGCTCATGGTGGAAGTAACAACAATCCTACTTCAAGACAGTTCCAATCTTTTTACAAGAAACTGTTGAGTCACGTTGAAATAAAAAATAGTAATGCTGGTAATTGTGTGGAATTGGAGCAAATTTCAATACTGAATTGTTCTTCGGCGATACAAACAATTAATGCTACCACAATACGCGGACCACTAGCAGATGATGAAACAGATTGTAAGGAACTTAATATAAGTAGTCTCCGAGATTTTGATGATTTTTGCAACACGTTGCCACGAATTACAGAATTTAGTGGGCAAATTATCACATACATTGCCGGATATGTAGTAAGAGCAATACAAAATAGTATCAAATGCGACGAATGTATCAGTGCGTTGTCTTTACATGAAAAAACGGGCATTGATCATACTTATGAATTTGTTAATTTCAAGGATAAAGGTGGTCTCGTTTATCCCACAAAAGACGTAATTCAAATATGCAAAGTTGCAGAGATAGAGATTCGAGATATAATTAACAAATCACAAAAATTCAACATGAGGCCGTCATTAAGTAAACTCCTTCTGATTAATAAGATTTTACGTTATTTTGTTAATAGTAACATCTTTAGTAGCATTGCCATTCATCAATTCGATCAATCTCCAACAGAGAACCATTTAGTCAATTTAATTAAGACAGTCGCGAGTACATATATGGACGTGCGTTTTCATTATTTAACAAAATTTTTGAGATCTGCTGTAACAAAAAGACAATTATATAATAAGCTAATTTTATTGCAGGGACAATAACTTTGTCGTTGCGCCCTTAATATTGTGAAACAAAGTGAAACTACAAGTTTAACTTGAATGAAACAAAGGTTTATTTTCAAAATACTTTTAATAAAGAACATAATTCTCTGATTTTGTTGTTTTTATAAATGCGCTAAAATAGAAATAGGTTGACCCTTATGCGGTACAGTTTACTGAAACGTAACATTAAATTTTCCATAAATGAGCCGTCCAAATTTATGCAATGCAACCTGTAATGTAACACAATAACTATGAGAATTTGTTTCAATGTGTGTTGAGTTTCATCTTACGTTTCACCAATCTGTGCATTAGTGACAAACCAAGCAAAACGTACTGAGATCATTATCATACCTTAATTTCAAGGCATAACATTTTTACTTACTGGTATGCTTACGTACTTAACAAATAATCAACTTGAATACTAACAGTAACAAAAATAAACTTTAATAATAATTAGCAATTTAAACTTAAATAAACTTTTATAATAATTAGCCATTTCAACTTTGACGTAAATTAACTTATAAAAATAACATTATTTGGCACTTTGCAACTACTAATTTTTAAAAATTAAAATTATAGGAACTCCAGTTTCTTCTAAACAGGGCGTTTTAAAAAGATTCAGATTTTGATGAGATCTTGAATGCTTTATACTGTATACCTATATAATATTGGAAGATTTTTATTATTATTATCTTTTTGAAACACCCTATTTTTGATTTTTTTCTTCTGTGATATTTGCGCCATAAAAATCTTATTTATTTTTCAATTCTTCGAAATCTTTTCCGACGTCCGATGATGAGACATTATATTCCCAATTTGACGTAGTACGACCGGATCCAAACAATTTTTTCAGATCAAAATTAACTTTGACATCTGAAATTATTGTCACTTTGGGTTCTCTTCTGTTTTTTATGCTGGTATTTGACTTCACAGTACATGACTGCTCTAAAGGATCCGTGTCATTTTCTAAATTGTGGTCAGTAATCATGACGTCATGATCATTTTCATTAACATTCACGTGGAGGGTTTTTTTCTGCTTCTGCCTACGTCTGTAATATGCTCTCGAATTCTTACGCCATTGCTCTCGCTGTTTTTGCTGTTCATCTATGCTTTTGTCCTTTATACATATAACACTCTTGTTTTTCTTTTTCTTCAAGTAATTTTCTTTATCTTTTTGTTTTCGTAGCTCATGTAATTTTGGGTCTATTTTAATTTTATTATAACGTGTTTTACTTGCTTTTCGTTTTGCTTCTAAAATTTCTTCTCGGGATTTTTTCTTTGTTTCCGACATTTTGACAGTCTACAACAAATACAAGAAATAATTAATAAGAAATACTAACAATTTTGTAAAAAATATATATTCCTAACTGCCTTATAAGTAGGAATTTTATTTTCCTCTGTTTATCTCATTCCTCTGTCTATCTCATTACTCTGTCATAAAATCGATTCATAAATCGATTTGACCGATTCTTAATAATGCTTTACTGTACACGATTACTCAATAAATAGTATTCGTATAGTAATTGAGAAATGGTATATACAAAGGCGAATTTTATTAAAAATTGAGTTTTCACCCAGCAAATCTTCGAGTGATAGAAAGAAATGAAAAAGGGTAGAATCCCGTTGCTTTTTGTAAACACTAGAACTAAAAGAATTTGATCAAAACACCTTATATTTAAATATAAGGGGTTTTGATCGAATATTTACGTGTTTATAATGGTAAACTTACTTGAAATTATGGCAAAGGTATCCAAAAACTAGCACGTCGACGGAACGCAAGCGCTCGAGCACGCAACCTCTCACTACAAAAACTTTAAGCGGACTGCTGGCTGGGTAAGCGCTGGCGCAAGGCGGGGGGTGGGGCGAGGGGGCGCCGTACGCGGCGGCGTCTTTGAATCGATTTGATTTTCCCATCACTAAATAGTGCTCGTGACGTCATAATAGGTAGTCAAAAAATGGCACGCTTGGTTTTCATATAGATCGTGATACTTGCGTTATCTAGGTCTATCTATATCTGTGTTTGTATCTGTTTATATTAGTCAGATTTGTGCGCCGTCGACCCATATTCTGGAGACATTGTCCTGGATATTGCGCCTTTATACACCACTTTATAGCACCTCTTACCAAGTCGGCTCGTGGTTGATTTACATATCATTGTAAACGTAATGAGGTATCGCCTACAGAGCAGTTTGTGATGCTTGGTACTGTATCTGCAAGTATATCGTATGCAGAATGAATCATCGTGCCAGTGATTTACAACTTCACTAGAATTTCTACCTGGAAGACATTTCATTTGCTTATTTTGACCTAGAGAACTGCTGGGTTGGTTGAGTATGATTATTTGCAGGAGTACCTTTTAGAATTGAGGAGATGATCAAAGGCGATTCAAAGATAAATTAATAGCTATTTCGTTCATCTGAGAAAGCACAAGAATGATAAAGATAAAGATTCATTTATTTTTATAATGGATGGAAATGAGTTTCATAATAGTGTTTCTACATTTCTGAAATATTCCGCGTAAAAAATAATTTATAATACCTACTTAACAATTAATGAATGTGCATACTTTTGACCAGATTTCTTTGACAAATTCATCAACGACCACGGCAGATGATGTATCTTCCGGTAGCCTATACATTTATTAAAATACGAATTATTATTTTGCTCATAAAATATTTAGTTTAACCTTTCCCAGAACAACAAAGGTACCTGGACAAGAACGAGTCCACTAGACAAGTCGGTCGGCAGGAAGCTGATTGAGTAATGTCAGTTAAGTGAGGTCAGTGATTCTTAATGCCCTCTAGTACAATTGGCGTATGAATGAAGACTGTCTACATTTTAAGCGCTAAGACGCTCGTAGCGTAGACTAAGTACTGTCTGTGTTTAATTTTTAAATGACTGTAATTAATGTTAATAGGTAGAAGAAAAAAAGGGGAAGAAAAACCGGGTTATTTAGTACCCACTAAGATGTGCCTAATAAACTGAAATCAAAAGTAGGAAAGAGAAACACTAAGCAACGAGGTAAACTAAGAATACTATGTTGTCAACTGTAGATTATATGATAGTTGCGCAACCACTGTTGTGTGTCCCCGACATTCAATCAAAGTCATCAGACAGCATTTCGTTTCACTACAGAAATTCGTTTTAGTCGTTGTCAACAAATGCACCTAATTGCAAAGTCACAATTACCGGAATCAATCGCATCAATCAATCGGATCGACTAACCAAATGAGTTGACAACTTAACAGGTGCACCGTATTTGCATGCAAGCGTTCTGCGTAAAGTAAATAATTGATTGCTTGTTGCTGTCTCCCAAAGTAGGTGAATCTATGTTAGTGGTCGGCCGTCGGGTCAAACGAGAGCGAACTCGCGAGACCGGTGCGGTGTCGCACGACAAATTGTCCAATTACCGACAGTCGTTAGGCCGCCTCGTGACAACGATACCTCTGGCTGGCTACTACTGAGGCCACAGCAGTGGGCTGGATCCTCCCTGTCTTGTTGTCAAGGCCCGGTTATACTAGTCTTCTTTTTTTCGTACTTTCGTACAGGTATATTATTTGGTCTCTGTTATGCATGCCACTCGAGATCATCTTGGATTCAATGATTCATAATATCAATATTTATGATCTCTATGAATCTATTTTAGACATAACATCACCAACCCATGTTTTAAAACCTACTTGTTTGTACCAACCTGACCTGTTTTAAGTTATTAAGATTATCATTTCTTATTATAATGAGACAGCAATGTCTCATTATAATAAGAAATGATAATCGTGGGCAACCACGTTTCTAATTTTATACGGTATCAAAAGCAGATATGAAATTATTTCGTCACCAAATTAACTGCAAAGACAAAGAGAATTAATTTTTATACACGGCCGAAGGTCTTTTACCAGTACCTAAATGATATCTCTGGGAATATCTCTTAAGTCTGTATGAAATCTAGAATAGAGAACGTCCTAATTTCCAAGCTTCCATAAGAAGCACTCATACATAAATGTCTTTAAGTATGCCAACAAATAACTTGGGTCCGTAGCCAACCATACGGGGAGCTGGGCAACTGTTTAAAATTCAACACTTCTTTGGGCGGGGTTTTCCTCGAGAAGGATGTCTTAAAGATGAAATAGCGAATATACAACCCGTTTATATGTTAATCGTGAGAACCGCGGCTCTCCACAGTGTCCGTTTGGCGCAAATCCTTTGAATCAACAATGTTCGAACACGCCGTATATTTGTTTGTGTTCATTTAAATAATGTAAAAGGTACGCGCTAGACATAATAACAACTACTTTCAATGTATTATCCTAATTCTCTGTAGTGTAATGATACGTGATTCCTTTTTGTTTGCCGCTTCTTTGCTAGGAGATTTCCCTTTATTGAGATTATTCCGTGGAAATAATTCGCTATTATTTTTAGCCATAGAGGGACTTGACATGACAGTCGTACAATAGAAAGAAATAAAAAAATTAACGGAACTCGTCTATCTTCTTATTTTGAAGACGATTAGAAACACAACTAGAAACATAGTTAAGGAGCTCTAAAACCTGTCTCTATCTCACTCACCTTAGATTCCACTCGACCAGAACAGATAATAATTCCTGTATTGAACAAAAATGCGGTGGTCAGACATGCCCCATGTCTATACTACAAAATTATGTGTCACATGAGCTTTTAGCACAAATTAATATACTTAATTCGCAATAAATTAAACTCATTTCGTGAGGGTGAAAAATAATTTTAAATGTAAGGTTGATTAACCAGTCCAAACAGCTTTTTATTTTTGTCCTACCTAGATAACTATAATTGGGAAATAACCTGGCTTAGACTAGAGTTTTTAGATTTAAGAACTGGTGCTACGTCTGCTTTAGACTAGTGTCACTATGACTTAACGATTCAATCTGATGATGTATCCCCAAGTTGTACTTATTACTTCTATGTCTATCCCAAACCATCTAATTACCAACTCGTAACTACCGTAAATGAAGATGACTGTCCGGCGCACCGTGGGCAGCCAGATTCACTACAACTTTTTGAAACTTTTTGTCTGGCTACATTTCGATTCGATCTATTATATCATCATCATCATTGGCAGCCTTGTTCCACCCACTGCTGAGTATAGGCCTTCTCTCGTATGTACCACCATTCCTTGGTCTGCACGAGTTTCAACCAGGGCTTGCCCGCGATCTTTTGAATATCATCCATATGTTACCATGTGCTTATTACAAGATGGACGTAGAAAATTGTCATCATCGTATGTTGTAAGTACTTACCACTTCAGTCGCGTAGTGTACGCTGCTGAACCGCAGCCACACTCGCTGCCCCGCAGCTCCCCACCAGGAAGGCACGTAGAACCGTCGGTCGTACCACACCACCCCCACATGGTCCCGCAACGTAATATCCTCGCCCACGTCGTTGTATGATGATGGCACCGGCATGGTGATCACTGGACCCGTCTGCAGGAGTAATGTATTATCGTTAGTATTTGAACTGAAGACTTTCTGGGATGAGTCGTTGGCTGCATTGGCTCTTATAGGTTCATCATCAAAAGAACCTCTCTGTGTGCTTGATGACTTTATAACTATATCGGTGAACAGAGTTCACGTAGCTGAATTTTGTTCTTAACATATTTGAACTTTTTGCCATCGGCCATCGGATACGCTAAGGAAAACAGCCTTCGACTTAGGTTTTCCCAAGATAGAAATTGTAATACGTCTATGTTAACATAAAAAACTGGTTGGAAATGCAGTTTTTGCAAATAAAAGTATTAATTTTAATGGGATTCTTATCCTTCAATAATAATGTAATGTCATCCTAAATGTCGTGAGGAAAGTTTTGGGTATGACAGTGTATAGAAAGATAAGAGGAAGACGGTATGATAGATGAAATGTGTGAAAGATGATGTGGCTTGAAAGGGGCAGATGACGACTAGAGAAGTATAAATTGGGATAAGGACAAAAAGAATGACGACGAACAATTTAATTTCTTTTAAAAATAATAATTTAGGAATCCTTCGCAATATAAGGAGTTTTAGCGGACAACTGTTGTAAAACAATAAGTTACTGATAGAGTAAAAAAATTAAACTCTAAGATAAAGGACAAACTAATTTATATTTATAACGTGCTAAAAGATGTGCCACGATTTCGTACGAGTGCAGGGTCAAATCGAGTATTGGAAACGAGAAGACGAGCGTACCGCAAATAATACAGAAAAGAATGAACGTGATTTTATAGTAACTGGATTACAAACCATTTTTCATATGAGTTATCTTTCATACGTCATGCTTGAGTAGATTAATGAAATTGCAAGAGTGAAGCAATTATTGCAAAAAGTTTCAAAGTTAGATAGAAAAAAGGTAAATTGGAATAACAGAGTGAAGAATTTTATAGCTACATTTTCGTCATCGAGATAAAAATCCAATGGCTTGTAGAAGCTGTTTGAACTTGGATTAATGACAATATGGTAATACGGAATAATAATGAGGATTCTATATTAAATAACTAATAACAAAACGTAGTTGACAAACAAGTTTTTTGACGATATGATCTAACAAAGCGAGCGACACATATTGTATTAGTAAACAACGCATAGGCGCCAAGGTCGCCAAGGTTTGCAGTAAGAATCTATCACGATATTTAAGTTAGTAGTTTGGTCATTTGATATTTTGTTTGAAACTCTTAAATCAAAGAATGTTTTGAAGTTTTAACACTCAAAAATCCCCCAAATAAATAAAAAATTGGAGATCAAATAGTATTCCAAAAACTTCCTAAATAATGTAACGAATGGCTGGCACAAGCGGGGGTGGAATATACAGGCTTTATTTTCGAAGCTTCAAGGAATATTAAGTAGCCATTGTTGGCGATTTAGTGGAGGTAGATGTGAAGGTTGTAACATATTAATGATCATCGACCATAATTCCATAACCAATTAACCTTGATTTTTTTGGGATTTTTTCTCTTCACTTATTCAATTTCGTGTTACATTTATGCAAAAGGATTATGTAAGAGGATTATGAAACACTGACCCTTTCATGTAAATTATTTTGAGGGATAATTTCGATCAAATCCTAATTGATGGTGGGTTTAACATTCCAGGCGATTCAGGCGATGGTCACCCCTATACACATGTGTACACATGTACATATCTACGTCATTTTTGCATGTCTGCAAGATCAAAACATTAGGCCTTAACATTTAACAGACGTGCAATACATTAATATCTGTACCTTCATACCTGAACAAGTCTAGTGGTATTGCCCCTAAGGCGTATGATATCATCGAACTTTTTATATGCGGAGGTACTAGATACATTACCTTATCGAGATCCTGTTCGAACCAGCCGGCCTTATACCCAGTCTCGGGATCCGTAGGAGATTTCCTGAAGTTCCATAGTCCATCTAGCGTCCGTAAGTCCCTGGTTTCTGTTGCTTTCGGGTACAAAGGCCCCCCTGTGCTGGTCTGTGCTTTCTTCAGCGCTGAGTCGATTTCATTGCCCGTTGCAGTATTCTGCACCACCGCGCTTACTACACATACCAGTGTTATAAACGAAAATACCAGTATCGTCTTCTTTCTTGACATTATCTGTAACAAAAAAAAAATACTTATATTAAAAAGAAATCAGTAGACACTTAGGAAGACACTTAAGTTCATGAAGTGATTAATGGTCTGCTTGTGATTAATTTACGGTTTAATGATGACAGAGTAGCCAAAATTACACACAATTTCATCAAACCTAGCTTTCGCTTAAATAATAGTAATAAAACCATTAAAAATAACAGTCCTTACAATTCCATTTAACATAAAACAGACGTAGTTAAATGATGAAACACGTATTCATGGGCTATTGGCACTGTCAATATTAATCAGTGTGTAAAAGTGAAACACCTATTGAAGATGCAAGACGAGGTGGCAACAGCTTGTAATGTTGCATGTCGATGTTATTATCTAGTCTAGTCAGTAACTGCAACCAAGAAAGCGTTTTTTCCATACGTATATTTTTATCGTTTACGGGAAAAGTGGACGTTGCGTATCATCTGGTAGCTGGAAGGGATGCAGGAACTAACTTATAACTAGCAGGGATTACCTAGATTGATTGAAAGTAAGGAAGTATGTTTTTTTTTTATTCTCAATTTTTACAAGTGTGTGTTCCAGTTCAAATATTCACTCTGTGCGTATTCTATGTTTACACCAAGTGAAATAAATAAAATTATAGTCAAATACAAAATAGTCTATTTATTTTTATTATACCTGAAATACGCTGTGTGAATAAACTGTAATGGGTATCGGTCAATAGCCGATTCGCCACGGCCTTATATGGAAATAGTGGCCAAATATCTGTTGCAATGTAAGGAATTCCAAAATCGTTTGATTGACCATGTTTGCCAACCAATTCAAAAATACTTAGCGAAAATATTACGTATAACCATAACATCAATGACTGATTGCCAATGTCAGCTGTCGTCATCCAAATTCTTTGCTCTATGCTAGCAATATAAAACCGTTTTTTGTATAAAACTTAACACGCAAGAAATTAAGGACGGAAGACCAGGCAATACGGTCAAAAGACCTATAGCCTTCACTTCGGGCTAAATTTAAAAAAAAAGTTTTAATGAACCGTACCAAACACACTTTCTACCCTCTTGGATAATCCGTAATGATAACATAATATTATGTATCCAACCAGTTATAAGTTATCCGCACCTTGCTATTTTACACTAAATAACTTATATTAAATCGGGTGCTCTTAAAGTGATTCGAATGGAAAGACAATGCAATCTTGACTTGTGCTCAGATTTCAAATCCAATAAGTTTCCTATTTCCGCGATATCGTCGCGGGCGCATCTAGAATTTCTCTATTCCACAATGAAAGTGTATCGCACATCGATACCTTGACCGCTGTACCATAACGATCAGTACAAGTATTATTTGCACCATGTGTGTGAATTGGGTTGAAGAAGCCGGTATACTTTGGCAAATGTTTGATCCAATGTTTGTTTATGTTGCAGTTATTTGATTTAACTGTTGAGGTATGTTAATGGGCTGGTTTTTTAAATGTTTACACTTATAGTATGGAAAAACATAAAAAAACAAAATCACTCCTAAAATAAAAGAAGGTAGGTATGTAATTTGTGGAGGGACCAACTTAACAACATTCAACATAGGCCGCGTAAGTCGAAAATCAATCATCAAGAATAACGATAATGACAAACTTCCCAAAAACCATTTATAGTATTTACAGGATATTGATTGTTGATGTACTGTTGGCCAACAAGATGTTTAGGTACTGGCCTTGACATATTCTCAAAAATAAACTGAACTGGAAAATACTTAGTGCAGTTCGAAGAAAAAGGTAAACGAATATCAAGTTGGAATAGTAACTCTTCGTACCTCGTAATAAATTGGAGGAGAAATAAAGACACAAAGATCAAATAAAACAAAAAAATTATGTTCGGTTTTAGACTAATTAACAATTTGATAGTATTGGCTACGCGAAGAATTTAAAGAATACAAATAGTGGCTAAATACCGATTCACATTTTATGACCTAACATGTAGACAAATATGATGTAAGCAGTGCACTAAATATGTTAGTACCTGCATAATGCCTATGTTAATGGCAAGCATTCGCGCGTTAGTTACAAAACAGTGGCTTTCTAGCATGCACATGCGCTCAAACAATACGCACTGAATTGTTGATCAGAATTCTGTGCGGATTCCACGCACCACCATGTAGGTAACTGATAGGGCTGCTACGCTCTAAATATTCAGCGCAAGTGTTGCGGAAGAATCACAAGGCAACAAACAACTTATGGGCCCGAAAACCTCTATTAGGTACACTTCGCCAGACCCAGGGTACCTGGGACTACACTCTCGCTGAGTGTATTAACGTGACTGTCTACGTTTGCACCCTCCAAGCTAAAAAAGCAGTCCAGCGAATCAGATTCACACCATATTAGTCACGCTACCGAAAGAAACAGTCTTATTGGAGATAGTGAAAAATTACCCTCATTTTGGGCTCCGCAACAGTCGGGTAAAAAAGCAATCATACCGGAATTCCTATTCGATCCCACTTCTGATATTGGCACAGGTTAGCCTCTGCCAGAAGTGGTAATCGTATGAGTGGTCCAGCAGCTTTAGTATTATGAGGATTGTGCCGGAATATTGCTAATTTGCCGCAGAATGTGACGCCGTAATTTTATAATTAGATTACTTATCTCATTGATGATTTAATGAAGCATTAAATAAAGTTTATTTCTCCAAAAATATATCTCTTTGAATTAAATTATCAATTCCAATTTTTTTTGTCCAAAAACTTACCTCACATGCTATTTTTAGATTCTACCGACATTGTATACATAATTTGTATTTAATTTAAAAGCATGACGTCATTTCCTTCTGTAGAATGTTAACTTATGAAAATATTGGAAAACATCGTTTCCAAAAGAAACGTTCTTTCTCAGCAAATTAGAAGAAAAAATCTTACAACAGCCATTTGGGTTGCTAATGTGTCACAAAAAAAAACATTGTGTTACTTGTGATCTGCATAATCGGTGCATGCATGAAATCTGAATGATTTAAAAACAAGGCCTGATTTATAGGTACTTATGCTAACTCTGTAGGTGCATAGCCATCTCCAAGTTTTTGATGATATAAACAGGTCAAATTAGACAACCCTAACATTCAAATCACATCATAACGTAGTCATTACGGTATGTTAGATAAACGAGCGACAAAAATACTCAAAGCACCTGGTATGCCGCACTACAGTTCCGCGAACAGCTGGCTTGCTTATCTCTTGGCCAATATCTAGTAGGTACATATTTAGCAATAGGTACTAGATCCTGTTTTCCTAAAACAAAAATATTTAGCCTTGTGATGCCTGGCGGGATGTAGACCTTTTGTAAATAAATATTATAGTTAAATATTTTTGTTTACGACATCTTCATGTTTTATTTAATAACCGTGTTTTTATAATATTTTTGTTCATTATGTATTATTCGTCAGTCATAAAAAACAATTGTTCCTCTAACTAGCAAACAAATGATTAGTATCTACCATGCTAATTACCGGTTTATCTGAAATTTGTAACTAGTTATGTGTTAGTGGAACAAAAAAATGTATTTATTATCTTTCGAAGTATCAATGAAGTTCAATCAATGAACTTCGAAGTTATTAACCTGTTTCTCCTGATAACAGTATTGAAATCAGTGTTACAATTCATTGCATTAGAGTGAAATTCTTTCAACTTTTTTTATCATTGTTTATTGTACAGCCCACACTATATGAACTTATCATAAATTACCATACAATTTTATCATATAGTGAACCCTCTTTCTTATACCTAGTCCTATATTATATTTATGAGGTGCGATGGTATTAATCCGATCAAATCCGATGACGCCAATCAGTCTCTTATTGATTTTCGCAAATGAATGACGTAAGCTTTTCCATCCTTTAATAATGAAGATCATCAATCATTGAACGAACAATCGTTGATTGAACGGTGAAGGAAAACATCGTCAGGAAACCGGCATGTCCTAGCACCGAAAATTCGAATAACGAATGTGACATTCACAAACCCGCACTAGGTTCAGCTCCCGTATTTACAACGCTTCGATTCGATTTCGATTTCGGAAAGTCGTATGTCTATCTCGCTCGTTTTCGTAATGCCAAAAAAAGTTAGACATACGAGTTTCCGAAATCGAATCGAAGCATTGTGAATACGGTGGTAAGTGGTTAAGTTACAGCCCACTCGCTGTCGCAGAGAGCAGGCTTGTTTCCCAGCAGTGACAACGTTAAAGGTCCGATAATTCTGTTCAATCATTAGGCCTTTTAGTTCAACTGATGGCGCTGCAACGACAGACATGAGGTCATAAGGTTCTATTCCAAAATCGGGCAAAGTGTTATCGAGTTTACCCATCAGGAATCTCTCAGTAGCAGCCACTGAACCTAGATTTGTTCACGATTGATGGCAATAGACTTGCCCCCTATTACATGGGACTTAATATAACTTGCGAAAAGTGGGTGTAGCCACTGTTAGCTAGGTACATCTCTACCTAATCCTTCGGGGATTACAGGCGTAATGTTATGTTATTCTAAGTGGGTATCGTAGATAGGTGTGTAGAAATACTAGGTTGTGTGCTGGCTCACAAACACATAAAATCTGTAGGCCACACAAATATTGGCTCTGTGAGGAGATCGAACTTGCCACATGCCTCATCACTCCGCGAACGCACCTTTCAAGTCGTTAATTGTGAAACAGTATCGCTATAAAAATATTCTATAGCTACAAAATCAGTTTCATTCAGATCAAAAGGCAAAAATACTTCATGATTCCGCATACCTTATCCTCTTTTAACCAGATTATGTGGTTTACCGCGTTTGGCACAAACAAGTTAATATGTAATGTAGGTACTGAAAGTGATACCTAGCTCATCCGGTTATGGAGTATCTTATGTAAATCTCTGATAACTTATTTGTTCCCAGTTCTTAGTCTTTGGCAACAAGAGATCACGATTAACCACAAATTACTGTTTACCAATCGTCTGTTGTTGAGACGGATGTGCCTGCCTCACCGACTCTCGGTATTGTTATTTTATATGTATGATACGGTAGCATAACTTTAATTACCAACACCAATTAAAATCAAGGAAAAAACCTAACAAAACAATGGTTTTAATTACATATTTAATTATAAAAACAAAAAAATAAGGACATTATTTAGACATATTAAAAGTTTTTCTATTTAGTCTTATTATGTTTTTGTCTGTGATTCTATAAACTTGTATCATTTAATAGGACCTATCCATTATTCAAGCATTCCTTATAACTTGTTTTCTTCAGTCGTGCCGCCAATTTTATAAAATCATGTGATGGGGTCATTCTACGGGGTGAACTTTCAAGTTTACTCGGTTCAATTGCCTCGAGGAAAATATTGACTAAAATAAAACACGATTTTTTAATTAATGGTATTGGAAAAGTAAATATCACGTTTTGCCATAATCTTTAAGTTGAACGACCCGTGACTGTGATGAGGTGTGATGTAATCTCGTCATCATCATTTGTATGAAAAAGTTGACAGTTACTTTAATCATGCCTTCTTACTGTAATAAATTATTTATATATAATTATGTATACATATAGTATAGGTGATTGACCGTATAATTGCCTTTTTATAGTTTTTATTAAGTAGTTATATTGGTCTTGTGTTAAGGTCAAATTTTAATATGTGTAAATTCGATTCTCACGTTTTGATAGTGCAAAAGAGATGAAAATGGAATGTAATAATAAGGGGGCGTGCAGTGTGTCATAATAATTATGTGTAACTTCTAATAATAGTAGATAATGTACAGATAAATAATTTGTCGTATCGTCTCTTGTATTTAAGTGCAAGACAAGGAAAAAAAAAAACTTGGTATTTAAAAGCTTTGCTTTTCAGACTTTTAAGACATAGGTGGTAAATAGGAACGAAAATACCGCGTCCTTCTTATTTTATGTCAATGAAGTAAGAGAGCAAAAAACTTTAACACCATTTAACATAAGAATAGAAAACATAAAATAACATCCCAGAATGCATCGTTGAAATTGCATTATCTGCATCTCGATCAGTTTGAACGTCGATAAAAAGTTTACTAGCGGAGATGAGAGAGTATCAAACATCGTGATTGCTAATAATATGCAATTATATTATGTTGAGCATGTGGTACCACTATTATAAAAATTCTTTTGATTGCAAAGAACAAGTTGGTAGTATACACAAAATAATGAGCTTTGTCGTGACTTATTTTACATTAAGTCTTTTTATACAAAGCTTGTTGTTTGAGATGCATCTACGAACTATAGCCCCATATATATAGAGGAGTTGTACCTCCCCTGCCTGCCTGCCTGTATTGAGGATGGAGTTGGAGCTGGCCTGAAGGTTGCGTAAAGTCTGCCAGCGTGAACATATCGGATGCACTGCAGAAACGGGGCAGCCCCATCAACATCCTGAATCCATTCTTATACTGAACCCGTAGGGCGCTATATGCAAGTATCTACCTATGCTATGCAAACACATTGTCGATCACACACAGTGCTTTAGGAACTTTGCAATAGCCTCTAGAAATTGTCAATGTTTAACATGACACGGAGACCAAATAGACTGCCTCGTTGGCTAAGTCGTAGCAAGCGCGACTGCTGAGCACGGCGTCCTGGGTTCGATTGCCAGGTCTCTGCCGGACCTAGACCTGTTACTGAGTTTTTCTATTAGGAATTACTCAGTAGCAGCCACGGAGTCTGGATTTGTGCCGGTTAATGACAATAGGCTCGTCCCCTATTACATGGGACTCAAACGTACTAGCGAATGTTCTTCGTGATGTTATGTTACAAAGACCAAAAAAATAAATTGTGGATCTGATCTCCCTCATCTTGTTTTGCCAATTCATATTGTTTGTGGTACGTCTGCATCTTGTTCTCGGCACAAATATTATTGTGCATTGAAATGCTCTCTTCTATTTCATGCGCTCCACTCGTTGAATGGACTCATTGTGCCCATAGGAACACTTATCTTTGATCTCTTGATGTATAGTCGATGCCTAAATACTTTTTTAAAAGTTTTTGCAGACGACTCGTGAAACTATATCTATAATTTGAGTTAGTTTTAAAAATAAATTGGAAGCATGACGATATTACATGGATTTTTGTAAAATACAAGGTTGAATTCATAATGTGTGCTTTTGTTGGCTAATTAATTTAAACATATCAAAGGCATGTTACAGATTTAACCTCTAGACTCAATTCATGTTGTATTTCAATAAAATTAAACAAAAGCTAAAAGCCTATCGCGGGTGAGGTCGAGTATAACGCCCTGGACGACCTTGTCCAGTATCCAGTAACGTACATCATAACTCGTGTAGCTTTTGTTAGTGACTGTACAGACTGGCATCATTTAGCAAAACTTATCAGAGAATCAAGCCGATTGTCTGACACACCATGCCTGCTGGAAATCGTGGTAACTCGAGATAAATACAGTAAAGCACTATGTAAATGCACGTGTTTTTACGATAACATCTACGCAAGAGAAGCGATGTGGTGTGCAGATAATCTTAATGTAAGATCGCATGTCATGATCGTTAAATCTTGTCTTGTCGATTCCGCATTTCTTCATAGTGGTCAAAGTTCACGCTTAATAAGTAGTAGCTTGTTAAGCATCTATAGGTGGCTCACAGTAAAACACATACGAACATACGAGTTCTATTTTCAGTATCGCTGTCTAATTCACACTACATCTTGCAAATGACCGTCTCTGATTGCACATGATTAATCCGGGGATATATAATAATATTGATCAATTTTGTACAATTCCCCATGCACAAGCAGTTCCAGTCATGTAGTGGTCAATGGCGTTCAGCCATCTAGTGGCGGTATGTGGTCGCCCACGAGACCGCAATAGCCTAGTTTACGCTTATATTGCGCGGGATGACAATCAGATTAGAATGGAAATGCGCTTTGTTTGCGTTTACCCTTGTTGTACAGTTAAAACCGTTAATTTGGCTCGTTTTGTTTACGTAGTTTCTGCATTTACACCCGTTTATGTAAACGAAAAAAAACGAAATGTAAACATTACAAGACGGAGCGGCCGTGACCGAGCCGTTCGCATCTTTGGCCGCTGGCGCTGTAAACAGATCAATGTTTGGCTTATCCTGAGCCAGTTTTGCACGAGGAGTTTCTTCTACCCCTGAAGTTATTACTTTGCTTGCCTCGTGTAATATTTTGAACTAATCTTTATAGAAGTAGGAGTAGCTTGTATTGTTTCATGCTATGGTTTACTTTTATTGAAGCCAAGGACATTGGCGTTTACAGCTTTAAGTGTAACAACCAACTATACCGCTATGGTTTCTTATCTAATGTAGGATATTATCAGGGCCCTTTTTCAATGTAGATAAGTAAAATGTTTATAATAGTTTGTAGTTTTAAATCGATCATAGTCAGACAGTCATCCATGTACCTAGTCTTCTTACAATAAAATTGCAAAAGCGGTAGCTCAGAGTATAATAGGGTCAAATAAACGTTTTGTTATGCAAATTATAACGGATACACCGTACATGTCGAATTTTACGATATTATATGCCATGCGATACGATCAAATCGTTTAAAAAAACCATTAATGAAGTTCCTCAATAGAACATTTAGCATAATGAAGCATGATTAGAAATCTTAATGGTTCGGGAAACTAGTAAGTTATTAGTTCACATTCTAATTATGTAATACAAGTTGAAGTGCACTTGAAAATTATCCAGTTGCTAACACAAACAGTCAAGCATGGGAAAGTTAACGAAATTCCCGTAACCCCAAAAGAAGGCACAATTAGTCATAACTCATAACATAAGAAAATTTAAAGCCCTCTGACACGCAGTGCTTACGTCGTCGACTATGTTAAGGCACACGTAATTAGACATAGTCCTTTGTTCGGCGATGTTCTTAAAGTAAGTGCGATTGTGAGTAGTACACTCGTCCATACAACCGGTGACCCGGTTCAGTGAAATGTCTCATTAAGCCAGTTAGCTTAATTACTTGCCCAATGCTTCCGCAGTTCCTTGGAATGGAATGTACATTTTTAACATCTGCCATTTGAGGAAATAGAAATTTCGTAAAGGCATCAGATGTTTTTTTCGCAAATGAATTAATTCACGACACGAAACAATGTGGAGCATGATTGGAATACCAAAATGGAGATTTGAAAACGTTTAAAATATAAGGGGATTGTGTAATAAACGTGTGAGATTGTACACGAAGGCAATTAATATTTCGTAACGATTTTTTAAATTTACGTGGTGCCATAAAGAAAATCTAAGTTAATGCGTGTGAAAATCGCGGTAAACTCGCTGGACAAAAAAGAAATATTCATGAGAGACAGAGAGACAGGACAAAGAAAGAATACTAATCCTTCGTTGACGGGAAAGCGGATCGTAAAGCCTTCTGTGTTCACAAGTGCTACTTGGAAATCTAAATAGATATTTGCGTGCTGATTATGCGACTCGGAACTTCGGAAGGATCCAAGATACGACTATCAGTTTCGTCCTGTTGTATCGAACGAAATATTAGCACAACTGTCATATATGTAAGTACCTAGGTATAAGTAGGTAAGTAGTTGCATACTGTGAAGTGGCGATAAATTTGTTTTACGTGAGTGATGAGCTTATTTGACATTGTTTAAAATATGTACCCACCTCGATAATAAATATCACATTTTTGTAATTACACTCAACAAAGAACATAATATTACACTTAATTTTGTACTAAGTATTTTGTTACATTAAAAATGTTTAAAGTGTGTCCGACACGGAGGCTCACGTGCGTAGACTAATTTAAACGAAAAATGTTGACATGACCTTTCATGTAAACCAAAAAAATTAAGTATGGGGAATAGTAAAAAGAGTGACCTAGTTTTCCAGAAAAGTAAACACACAGGTAGGTTTATAGGCAGAAATGTCTTATCACGATATTTTTACGTTTTACGATCTAGCTAGAACAACGCGGTCTGTAACGAACGAGCAATTTCACCATAGTGGCAACGTATGTGTTGATGACTTTTATTAGTTAATTAATCTACGCGCTACGTATCTACAGCTATGTGACATTTCATTATTATTGCAAATAAAAAAAAACATTAATAATTTGTTCCGTCTTATAGGCTGGATATTTCTCACGCGTGAGTCGTTCATTATAAATCTCATTTAGATATCTATTATTACCAATTTAATTTGATGTGATCTGTAACTCATGAAAGTAAGATCTAGTGGTAGGACATTGTTGTTGATTTCCAGGTGTAAGTCTTCAGGTTTTCCCCAAAAACGAAAACCTCGTCTTGGTATTGGTTTGGGGGCTTTTTCAACATAATATTTATCCTATTTTATCGAGTCACTATGTAACTCTAAATGCCCTGATTTTAAACATCATCGTCTATTGTGTATTAAAGTTATTATTTTTTTAGCCAAGATTAACTCTCTTAGAGTATTTGCCGTCTATGATCTTATTGCAAAACTCCAAGACCTGAATTACATGTCATTATAAATTGTAAAATACAATTTCTCAAGGTTTGTGAAGTTAAAAGGTCTTGGTAAAAGGTTAAATCCATTTCTTAAGAGAAGTTCGGATTAAAATATGGTGGAAGACTTATTTACTTTATTTAGGGAATCAAACCTCAAAAGTGACGTTTATTTAGCTATTTATACTTCATGTAGGTAAAATAGTTGTACATAGTACGTTTACGTTAAAACTGTTAAGTGTTTTACTGCTACCAAATCAATTGGCTGAATGCATCTGTAATACTCGTAGAAATCGTTGAACTATTTATAAGTTTACGCGTGGTTGACCGAACCCGGCTAAAACTGTTGAATGTAAACAAACTCTTGCATGCGTGGTACGGCACAACACTTTATCACTTTATCTCATTGAACACCATCTGCAGTATGTACTTGTACCTTTTACTTTTATTCTAGAGATCCAGAGCAAACCCATGACTTCACTTGCCATGTCTCGTGTTGCCATAAATTATTCCATATACATTTTTCACATCACGCAACGTGTCTTTGTTCTTAACTTATGTGTTCTGTTTTTACTTGTTTCCAACGTAATTAGTGAATGTGAAAGTTCATAAAATTGTAATGGTCACATGTATTGAATATCAATCAATTGCTTTGTGTTGTATGACTTGTATGAGAGAACATGCTACGAATGTTTTTTTGTAACTAGTGAGCAGAATTTGTTTTTAACCGAGTTCAAAAAAAGGAGGAGGTTCTCAATTCGGTTGTATGTTTTTTTTTCTTGTGTTTGTTACCTCATATCTCCGTCATTTATGAACCGATTTGAAAAATTCTTGTTTTATCTGAATGGATCTACTTCCCGATTGGTCCCATAGAAATTTCATCAAAATCGGTTCAGCAGTTTGGTTTTGAAATCAAAATAGCTGGAAATTTTTGTGTTTGTTACCTCATATCTTCGTCATTTATGAACCGATTTGAAAAATTCTTCTTTTATCTGAATGGATCTACTTCCCGATTGGTCCCATAGAAATTTCATCGAAATCGGTTCAGTAGTTTGGTTTTGAAATCAAAATAGCTGGAAACAATATGTCATCCAAGTAAAAGAAATTGCGAAATTGATACTTGACAAGGATTTGTGTGTGATGCGATAACTAAAAAGGGTAAAATAAAAACTTTTTTGCAAAAAAAAACCGACTTCCAAAAAAAACACTAAAAAAGTGGGAAATAACTTTACTTTCGGAAGTCGGTGGCAAAAAAGTCAATGAAACAAACAATAGTCACCGACTTCCGAAAGTAAAGTTATTTCCCACTTTTTTAGTGTTTTTTTTGGAAGTCGGTTTTTTTTTGCAAAAAAGTTTTTTGTAATAATAGTTTTCCGATATACCGCGCCTGTAACCTGCAATTATATTATGTTAGGTAACCAAGCAAGACCATGTCTCCTTTGTGTTCAATTTATTCTTGAAACAATAATGTCTTTGAATCTATTTGTGGCGGATTCTATATACGTAGAAGGTTTTCATTTTAATTTGAGGTCTGTAGGTCAAGTTAATTTATTACCTAATTTTTTTTTAGTTTTTGAAGGAATCAATATTATAATGAGTTGGCCCAGAACTTAGCTAAGGAATCTATACAACAATAACAAAATTACTTTCGTAACGATAGATTTAAAAGTACCTTCTCTACTACCTACCTAAGTAGGTAAGGTTCTTTTAAATCCTTTCTAGTCTAAGTCTATCACATTTAAGATTCGTGAGCAAGCTTAGTTATTACAGAAACAAAATTATACATATGTATATTACGCGAACTAATAGCACGCGTGCCTTTGATGACACGTGACACAATATTTTGGGCACGCGATGCCACCGATTGAAACGGTTTGCATTTTAGTTCATATCCATCATGTTCATGTTACTTATCAGTAGTTTTTTCATATTTAATCTGCTTGTTTATATTAAAATGGCGTTAATTTGTTTTCCAGTAAATATTCTAACTAAATTCCCTTGACCATCTCTTTTCTGTTCAATGGCCATATTTAAATCTATTAATCAGCTGAAAACTGTTCGCTAGCTGTACAATGGGTTTCAGTTATTCTAACGACTGGTTAAACGCGTAAAGTGAGTGTATACAACAGCGTCTCAGGGATCTCTAATCTTGATAGAAAACCTTTTCAGGCATTTCGTATCTACTCATAGGAGCTAAGTCGCGTTGCGAAGTTATGGAAATGCTGTTTGGGTAGTTAAGTATAATGTCATTTTTCTTATTCTTTTTTATTGCATGTACAAAATACAATATAATTTTAATTGACGATGCTATTCAATTATTATATAAATTATTAATTATTATATTTTCAAAAGCCGGGTCGCTAAGACAGGCTCATATGCTTAAAATGAGACCCCCCAATCACTACCTACTTGTTTTTACAATATACCGTTTATTTTCATAACCTAATAAATAACATATAGCCAATTAAATTGGTGTTATTCCTATACATTTATTATGTCCCAATGAATCTACTCATTTGTCAGTAAGGAAAATACATAATGTGAAAATAAAAAATAAAAATTTCGTTTCAGATTTCCGTACTGTTTGAGTTTGTGAAACTCAAATTGATACTTAGGTGTCAACTAGTCGTAAAGCTTTTAATAGTTGGGAAATGGAATGTTTCGAAATAAAAGTTAAAGAAGTTTGATAGTCCTATTAACTATGCAGCTGTACCTAACCCACTCATAAACTTGGAAAGTTAACTTTTGGGATGTAACCATCAGCTATCAATTTAGTATGAAAATAATAAATACGCATCTAATAAACTACGCTAAATAGCAGTATTATATTTTAAAGCAATAAAAACCAAACTATATTCACAAAACTCAAATTTTCTCGAAACTGGCTTTCGCGTTTAGCGCAGAGGTATCGGTGGTGATGATAATGTGCTTGTGCTTAAGTGCTAACTAATTATCGTTTCATTATTTATTTATTGAATTAGGTTCACCAACAATTGTCACACCGAATAAAGAGACATAGCACCTTCATAAAATTAAATAACAGCGTAACATTATACCTGAGGATTCAGCTGGAAAGTGGGTACCAGCAGCATTTGAGGATAAAACTATTCTATAATTTTCATTTATGCTACAAAATACCCATTTATTATCTTAAATTCAATACAAATTATCAAAATTATACTATCGTTTCTTGTTTGCGGAAAATAATTGTTTAGCAGTAATTTTGTAGGTAATTAACTTGTCATATCAATTATTTAAACTTGTTTTTATAATAATTACGAAATAGTTAATTAAAACTGAGTGCTACTGCTTATTTAATTAGTTTGTAAAACTTATCGAATTTTTGAGATTGGGATCAAACGGTATACCGTCTGCCATTTTGTTAGGAGAAAGAAAAACATTTTCAAGTTGTATACTTAGTACCTAAATATATAACTAGGAACCTATTTAAAAAAGCTTACTGAGGAACTTAGGCATACTTAGGCAACGTACGCAAGGTATATCAGTCCGTATTGACACTTTTTGAAGATTTAAGTATAATTTTCTTTTTAACTTGGGGGCCATTCCACCACTATAGAGGGGCGGGGGATCTTTGATTTGCTTACTTTTGATGACATGGGGCATGGGGGGATCTAGATAGAGATTACGTCAGCAGTAATTATTAACTTTTTTACACATATGGCAACCCACACATTGTCTATGCTTGAAAACAAAATGCATTTTCGGGGATTCCTACAATTAATAATGAATACATTGAGGTACTTGCTTAGAATTGAGTAGTCGAATTACCGTGTGCTATTCACTTGTTTAAATTTTTTTCATCAATTTATTGTTTTGTTTCGATACGATTGACGATTTGACGTTACAGTCCTCTATTGCAAACCTATTCCTTATTTCTAGACTTATAACTGCTGCTCATGAATCAATCAATTGTACCAATGTTTACGTAAGCGTGGGGGGGAGGGGTGGGTTAATAATTGCAAAAAATCTGCTTACGTAATACTTGAACAGCCCCTTTGGTTACCGAACAAAGTACTGTGCTGTACAATTAGGTACACCTCTGCCTACCCCTTCGGGGATTACTGGCGTGGTGTTATCATATGTACTGGAAAAAGTGTTAGGCAATATACCTTGGTACGTAACCACGTACTTACGAGTAGTTTAGACAACAATGTTTTGACTTTGGGAATCTATTCTGTCATTTCTTTTTGCAGTATTTCGATTGTGTGAAAAGAACATAAAGGCTAATTATAAAATTAGTAACAGCTAAATAAGCGTGAAGTAAAAAGTAGTTATATTTCATTGATAATAATATCAATAAAGAGACACACATAACGACATTTGGGGTCACCAGTTGTTATTTGTTTACTTTATGTAATCATTATTTATTTATCATATTTAACGAAGCGATAGTAGATAAATGTAGGTACTTATTGCAAGTATGAAATAACTTTTTTCCACTGTTAACAGTAGGTTCATACAATAAAATGTTTCTCTATTTGTCCCATTTTCAAGTAATTATGTAATTATCTATTAACAAAAAATAAAAAAACTTATTGAAGGGTATGGAAAACTGTCATAATTATTACACTCACTATCCTCACTAATATTATAAACGCGAAAGTTTGTATGTATGGTTGTTTGTAACTCTTTCACGCAAAAACTACTGAACGGATTTGGATGAAATTTGGTGCACAGATAGTTTATAACCTTGATTAACATATAAGATACTTTTTATCTCTGTAGTACGATCCCGTGGGACAATAACCGAACTCCACGCGGGCAAAGCCGCGGGCATAAGCTAGTGTCATATATAAATAATATATAGTTATAGATTTCACTTTGGTAAACTCAGCACTAAGTACCTACCTAGATAACCCGCGTTTTCTTAATGACTTTCATAATAAACTGTGGTTGTAGTATACAGGGTGTAAGGACCAGCGACGCTAAGCCGGTTACCACGTGTCCAGTCTGACCCCCCCCACAAAAATTTTTTTCGTCGATTATTAAAAAAAGAAAAAGACCATGTGGGGGTTCTCTGTACAATAAATACAAAACAATATCTTCATTTTGTTTCTTCACAAAGGTTCACCATGTATAAGAATGCTTAATATAGCTACATAATTATGTTCCATTATGAGAAACTGGCGTCAATAGGTACTAGGATACCCTGTGTGACAGATCCCCAGGCCCGATCTAGAATTATATAGCAAGTGAGATGACTGAGCGAAGCTGGTTTATAAATTAAGAATTTAACTAATATACATACGTCTATAGCCACGCAGTAATTGATCATGCAATTGAAGGAAGGAACTTAAATCCCAATTCCCAATAGAAGCAGGAAGTTGGCAATAAGTTTGTTGTAGTGTAATTATTTTATACCGATTGTTTTAGGCGTAATTTTATTAATCTGTATTGGTTAAAATGGAATAAAAGAAAGTTATTAGAGACAAAGTAAATATTATTATTCTAGTTAGTAAACTACATAGTTTAAATTAAATAATAACATTATAATACCCATAGCCGGCCTTAGCCTTTTTTTAGCTGGCCTTTGCCCAGGAGTGGGACAGAGCAGGCTAGAGAAAAAAAAAACATTATATTAAACAACAATATACAATGTAGTTATGAATTACGTTATTCAATAATATAGAATAGTTTTTTAATTGTTTTGTCTATTTCGTGGTAATGAAACAAAAATTATGTCATCCAAAGAAATGTTATAGTTTGTTTATCGCCTTTGTGAATTCTTATCACAATAAGAGTTCAAACTAACTTTGTAACTTGAGTTAAGCTGTAAATTGTTATGAAACTAGGTTTTTTGTTATTCATTTATTTCACTGCCTAACAGTTAATAATATTAGTTTAATTACTTAACAGTAAAGTAAATGGATTTGATATAAGTAAATAAATAAACGCAAATGACGAATGAAAATAAAAATGTAGTACAGTTTTCACATAATTTCGTCGTAAAATCTATTAATGAGTGTGTAGTAGATACTCAAATTATGGATTACTTACATTAGTGCATAAAACTCTCTTGCTGCGAAAATATATCTATCGGCAATGAGATCGCGAATTATCACCCGCGAAAATAAATTTCTACAATTATTAGAAAAATTAACGCAACTGTTAAAACTATATCACAAAAATAAAACAGACTTTAATTAAGTTTTTTTTTGAATGTGTCAAATTATCGCGATGTTTTATTTTCCGAACTTTGAAATTCGAATACAAGCGCGTTCTCCGCCTGACGCGTGTCGGCGGACTGGCTGGATGTAAAAATCTGTTGTCACATATTATCGGAACGCACCGGCATAAACCAACCGAATCGGAGTAAACATAATTAATTACTGGTAACGTAGTCGGAATGGTACAACTTCTCGTGGTCGGGTGTAAGCTATTTCACTTTCTAGCTTTAGCGTTACTACACTCCTCCCGGCTGAGCGATAAAAACAAAGTGGCCGGCTGATTAATCAATAAAACATGATACTTAATACTAAAACAAGATCATGAGTCATGTTCCACAGCCAACCGGGATTGATTTGACCGTACACTCCCTTAACTGTAGATATCTGTCAAGCAAGAAGAACTTAGAAATACTGTCTTATAAATTTATAATAGAACTTGCTTGCTTATTAAGTTTGATACGAGTCTGGCTTTTGACACAGACCACTTTAGAGACGTTTGTGTGGCAGATAAAATGAAAATAAAAACAGAATGGAAACTCTCATGGAAACGGACTCCTAGTATTGGGTGGCCCTCAGGCTTGGTGGACCGACAATCTTAGCAGGGAAGCCGAAGATCGAGTTAATGCCGAGCGATCGGTGGAGCACACCTCAAGCACTGGACTGCTATCGGCTAGTGGTGATGAGCTCTGACTTGAGTGAGTAGAGCATTGTGGCTGTCATTTATAGATCTGTGACAATCGTTACAGGTAGTCAATGGCCCGAAAGTCTGACAAGCAGTCGTACCAAGGAGTATCGTATTACGGTAATGCGGCGGGCACCGCTCAACGTGCCGTCCGACGCGCCGCGTCTCTGTAAATGAGCACTTAAGCTTTTATATTTTTTATGCATAAATCGACAAAAAAAAAACTACATCTACGAGTATATGAATCCTTAAAATAAAATGCACCATAAAATGTAATCTAACCGATGTGCAATGTAAATTTTTTGAGCTCGCTTCGCTCGCATCGGGACAACCATAACAATTTTGACATTTTGCTGCTTTCTTGACAAAATGATGAAAAAGAGGGGCGGAAAATTTCTGGTCGGCCCCGGGCGGCAAAAACCCACGCTACGCCGCTAGTATTACCCAGTGCTAATTGGGACGTGGAGGTCAGAAAAAAAAAGCCGATAGGGTACACTCTTTGGAGTGTACATGCTCAATCAAAGACGGGTCATGATGAGTCGCGAACTCGCGACTTGATAACGTTTATAACGGGTTTTTCTATAAGAGTCTGACGTAGTGTCGGACTCGTAGTCATCGTCTGCCCAACCTTTTCTCAACAATATTGGCGACGGCGTCCGGTCAAGTTACTGACATAGTAATGATCCATCTAGTAGTTTTATAATCCTTATCAAAATAAATATGTTAGTCATCTTTAGCGTTTAATTGTGACCAAAATTGCCCTTTACACCATTTGATTTAGATAAATACGTGGGACACTCAGAAAGTTTTGCGACACTAAAAAAAATTGTTCTACAGGTACATATATTTTTATTAAATCTTTTCAAAGTACTCTCCACCAGCCTCTATACAAAGATTCATGCGTCTGAACCAGTTTTCAAAACACTTTTTCCAGTCCGCCGCAGACACCTCGTTTACAGCCTGCTCGAACGCAGCCAGCGCATCTTCCGGCGACGAAAATTGTATCCCCTGAGCTGATTTTTTATTTTTGGAAATAAAAAGAAGTCACACGGTGCTAGATCAGAGCTGTAAGGAGGGTGACCCAGGAGTTTGACTGGTGTACTGTCCAGGAAGTCCCTCGTTTTGAGCGCGGTGTGTGCAGGCGCATTGTCGTGGTGGAGCAGTAGTCCGCGGAGCCCTGTGTTTGGTCGCTTGTTGCTCACAACAGAAAAAACTTCTGGTAAACATTTGGTAGTATACCATTCGGCGTTGATGCTTCTTTGATCTCGTAAGGGAATTGAGGCCAAGTGGCCAGTCAAATTAAAAAAGCTGGCGATCAAAATCTTCCCCCCGCTTCGAGATCGCTTCACTTTGGTAGGCGTTGGTTCATTTTGAAACACCCAAACCGTCGACTGGCGCTTGGTTTCTGGATCGTATTGATAAATCCAGGACTCATCACCTGTTACGATGTCGTAAACACGCCGAGACGAGCCTGCTTCAAATTTGTTCAGCATATCACGGCACCATTCCACCCGGGCCTGCTTCTGAGCGTCGGTGAGGTAGTGTGGCACCCAGCGCGATACTATCCTCCTCACGCGAAGATGCCCGTGTAGAATCTCGTGAACGCTTCCCGATCCAATCTTTAATATGTGCTGAATCTCCTGATATGTAATTCGCCTATTATCTTGGATTAAATTTTTCACTGCTAGCACGTTTTCTTCCGTAATAGCCGTCAAAGGGCGACCGCTTCTTTCTTCATCCCCCAAGGTTGGTCGACCGCGCCTAAATTCGTTATACCAACGATACACGGTTGCCTTGGAGGGGCCTTCATCCATAAATGCCATTTGAAGTCTATCGAACGATTCATCCGGTTTCAGGCGACACTTGAAATCGTAAAAAATCATAGAGCTCTAAAATGTTCCCGGCGCAGATCCATTTTTCAGTAAGACACGATACTTTGATTTCTTTATGAAGACACTGAGGCACTATTAAAATAATTTGACTCTCTCGCTGCCACAGATATAGATAGACCTAGATAACGCAAGAGCAACTACTTCGCGTGCCTAGCTTACGTACAAAAATCGTAAGTGGCCACTTTCGCGCTCAGTCTGCATCGGTGTATAGCGCCAGTCGGACGTCAGTTAAAAATATTAAAATGGTTAATTGTGCTGTTATAAATTGTAAAAACTGTACAAATGCGAGAAGAAAAAATAAAGTAAACGTTTCCTTCCATCGGTAAGTCATTTTGTGATTAATATTATGGATAATTAATTTAAAAAACAACAATTTTTAATCTAATACCCTCAGTAATACCTGGTAATACCAAATTTGAGATAAACAAAACATTCTTATTACAATGCGGCTTTTACTTGGAGCGGTTGATGAGACTTGTTGTTTTAACAAGTGATGAATATCGAAACAAGCGATACTATCGTATATCGCTTCAGTTTTGTAGTACAGGGACTTTTATCATTTTTCTGTCAATTTTAGCGATTAGTGCTGTTCATCATATGCAACACAAATCGATTCTCAAGAATCGATTTCGGAAACAGAGGAATGATTTTGTATTATAAAGTACTTATTATGTAGACAATTTTAATAAATACTTAATCGTAACGTTTCGTGATTTTTTTAGTTTCCCACATGAACCCAATTTAAAAGAAAAATGGATTGAGGCGACGGGAAACAAAGATTGGTTCCCAACAAAGCATAGCACTATTTGTTCAATACATTTTGAGGAAGCAAGCTTTGTTGAAGGGAAAAAGCAACGAAAACTGACAAAAACAGCATATCCGACTGTTGATGTACTGAAGATCACAACTGATGAAGTAAGTTAAGTGATAAGTATATGTACCTTCGAGCTTTTAGAAGTGTATAAAGTTTTAAATGTTGAATTTCACTAGTACTTGTATTACAGAATATAGATCCAAAAGTGACGCCAGAAAAAGCTTCGTTATTGCCAGAAAAGAGGAAATTGGAACAGGTACTTTATTGTTATATATATTTTTATAGGTGCTTTATTTTAATACATACAAGACCGGACACCAATCAAAATAACAAAATTTATAGTAGTGCTGCTAGTAGTACCTACTAATGTATGTTTTCTTGTGTTGTTTATCTTGTTATTGCTATTAACACGCCATATAATACAAGCTAGCTGGTCTGTAAACATTTGAGGGAGATCTCTGTTCAGCAAATAAGGTCTTTCAACAGCTGGCATGATAATAGTGATTGTTCTGTTTATAATATGATTTATATTTCAGGATGTCAATGAATTACATAAATCAAACGAAAACACTCCAAAGAAAAAAAAGATATTAAAAAAATTAAATCAAGCAAACGAAAAAGTTATACAGCAAAGAAAACAAATAAAAATTTTGAGGGAACGGAACCGTCGTAAAGTTCAAAAAATACACTCCTTGGTAACGTTAATAGACTGCTTAAAAAAAAAAACGTTAATTAATGATGAGTAAGCTAATGTGCTTAAAACAACCAACGTTACAACTCAAGAACTTTATTTTAGACAGTTGAATAACAAAAACGTAGTCAGTACGTCGAAGTATTCACCAGCATTACGGACTTTTGCTCTGACGTTGCACTATTATTCAACAAAAGCTTACAATTATGTCAGAAAGGTTTTTAATTTGAGCTTACCGCATCCTCACACTATTCATAAGTGGTATAAATGTATAAATGGTAGTCCTGGCTTTACCACTGAATCTTTAGAGGCGTTGGCGTCGAATAAAACAAAACGTCCTTTATATTGCTGTCTTATGATCGATGAAATGGCAATTAGAAAGAAAATTGAATGGGACGGAAATAAATTCCATGGTTATGTAGATTTTGGTGGCGTATTAGATACCGAAGAGGTTCCTGAAGCTAAAGAAGCACTGGTATTTTTAGTCACCGGAATAAATGCTAACTGGAAGGTGATCTTGAAATTTTTATTAATAATGTATTTTTATTGTTTATGATGATATTTTATTAATTCGCTTTTATTTACAGGTACCTGTTGGATATTTTTTAATAGATGGAGTAACTGGTCAGCAAAAAGCCGATTTAGTGCTACAATGTCTAAGACATTTAAACGAGTCAAATTTAAACATAGTCGGTCTTACTTTTGATGGATGTCCATCTAACATAACAATGGCAAAAATATTGGGTAGCAAATTTGAACCAAATAATATGAAAACCACGTTTGAACACCCTGTTACTAAACAACCAATTGCAATTTTTTTAGATGCTTGTCATATGATGAAATTAGTGAGAAATTGTCTTCAATCATGTAAAAACCTTGTTGATGGTAATGGCAAATGTATTTCATGGGAGTATTTTGAACATCTGAACAGACTTCAAACTACGGAATATTTCCATTTAGCCAACAAATTACGGAACCACCACATTAATTTTCACAATCAGAAAATGAAAGTTAAGTTGGCTACCCAACTTCTAAGCAAAAGCGTTGCTGATTCTCTCGATTTTTGTAGAGAAAAATTAAGAATTTCTGATTTTAAAGATTCATTAGCTACAGCAGAATTCATACGTATTTTCAACGATTTATTCGATGTACTCAATTCCAGAAATTTAAAAAAATTTGATTATAAACAGCCCCTTAACTTAAATAACAAATCAAAAATATTAGATTTTTTGGATAAGGCCGAAAATTACATTATAGGATTGCGAACTTCTGAAGGAGATTTATTGACTCAAAGTCGCAGAAAAACAGGATTCGTCGGTCTTTTGGTTTGCATCAAAAGTACAAAAGCACTGTTTAAACATTTGATTGAAGAAAACAGAATCAAATTTATGTCGATGTACAGATTCAGCCAGGACCACCTAGAGTTGTTCTTTTGCAATATTCGGGCTCATGGTGGAAGTAACAACAATCCTACTTCAAGACAGTTCCAATCTTTTTACAAGAAACTGTTGAGTCACGTTGAAATAAAAAATAGTAATGCTGGTAATTGTGTGGAATTGGAGCAAATTTCAATACTGAATTGTTCTTCGGCGATACAAACAATTAATGCTACCACAATACGCGGACCACTAGCAGATGATGAAACAGATTGTAAGGAACTTAATATAAGTAGTCTCCGAGATTTTGATGATTTTTGCAACACGTTGCCACGAATTACAGAATTTAGTGGGCAAATTATCACATACATTGCCGGATATGTAGTAAGAGCAATACAAAATAGTATCAAATGCGACGAATGTATCAGTGCGTTGTCTTTACATGAAAAAACGGGCATTGATCATACTTATGAATTTGTTAATTTCAAGGATAAAGGTGGTCTCGTTTATCCCACAAAAGACGTAATTCAAATATGCAAAGTTGCAGAGATAGAGATTCGAGATATAATTAACAAATCACAAAAATTCAACATGAGGCCGTCATTAAGTAAACTCCTTCTGATTAATAAGATTTTACGTTATTTTGTTAATAGTAACATCTTTAGTAGCATTGCCATTCATCAATTCGATCAATCTCCAACAGAGAACCATTTAGTCAATTTAATTAAGACAGTCGCGAGTACATATATGGACGTGCGTTTTCATTATTTAACAAAATTTTTGAGATCTGCTGTAACAAAAAGACAATTATATAATAAGCTAATTTTATTGCAGGGACAATAACTTTGTCGTTGCGCCCTTAATATTGTGAAACAAAGTGAAACTACAAGTTTAACTTGAATGAAACAAAGGTTTATTTTCAAAATACTTTTAATAAAGAACATAATTCTCTGATTTTGTTGTTTTTATAAATGCGCTAAAATAGAAATAGGTTGACCCTTATGCGGTACAGTTTACTGAAACGTAACATTAAATTTTCCATAAATGAGCCGTCCAAATTTATGCAATGCAACCTGTAATGTAACACAATAACTATGAGAATTTGTTTCAATGTGTGTTGAGTTTCATCTTACGTTTCACCAATCTGTGCATTAGTGACAAACCAAGCAAAACGTACTGAGATCATTATCATACCTTAATTTCAAGGCATAACATTTTTACTTACTGGTATGCTTACGTACTTAACAAATAATCAACTTGAATACTAACAGTAACAAAAATAAACTTTAATAATAATTAGCAATTTAAACTTAAATAAACTTTTATAATAATTAGCCATTTCAACTTTGACGTAAATTAACTTATAAAAATAACATTATTTGGCACTTTGCAACTACTAATTTTTAAAAATTAAAATTATAGGAACTCCAGTTTCTTCTAAACAGGGCGTTTTAAAAAGATTCAGATTTTGATGAGATCTTGAATGCTTTATACTGTATACCTATATAATATTGGAAGATTTTTATTATTATTATCTTTTTGAAACACCCTATTTTTGATTTTTTTCTTCTGTGATATTTGCGCCATAAAAATCTTATTTATTTTTCAATTCTTCGAAATCTTTTCCGACGTCCGATGATGAGACATTATATTCCCAATTTGACGTAGTACGACCGGATCCAAACAATTTTTTCAGATCAAAATTAACTTTGACATCTGAAATTATTGTCACTTTGGGTTCTCTTCTGTTTTTTATGCTGGTATTTGACTTCACAGTACATGACTGCTCTAAAGGATCCGTGTCATTTTCTAAATTGTGGTCAGTAATCATGACGTCATGATCATTTTCATTAACATTCACGTGGAGGGTTTTTTTCTGCTTCTGCCTACGTCTGTAATATGCTCTCGAATTCTTACGCCATTGCTCTCGCTGTTTTTGCTGTTCATCTATGCTTTTGTCCTTTATACATATAACACTCTTGTTTTTCTTTTTCTTCAAGTAATTTTCTTTATCTTTTTGTTTTCGTAGCTCATGTAATTTTGGGTCTATTTTAATTTTATTATAACGTGTTTTACTTGCTTTTCGTTTTGCTTCTAAAATTTCTTCTCGGGATTTTTTCTTTGTTTCCGACATTTTGACAGTCTACAACAAATACAAGAAATAATTAATAAGAAATACTAACAATTTTGTAAAAAATATATATTCCTAACTGCCTTATAAGTAGGAATTTTATTTTCCTCTGTTTATCTCATTCCTCTGTCTATCTCATTACTCTGTCATAAAATCGATTCATAAATCGATTTGACCGATTCTTAATAATGCTTTACTGTACACGATTACTCAATAAATAGTATTCGTATAGTAATTGAGAAATGGTATATACAAAGGCGAATTTTATTAAAAATTGAGTTTTCACCCAGCAAATCTTCGAGTGATAGAAAGAAATGAAAAAGGGTAGAATCCCGTTGCTTTTTGTAAACACTAGAACTAAAAGAATTTGATCAAAACACCTTATATTTAAATATAAGGGGTTTTGATCGAATATTTACGTGTTTATAATGGTAAACTTACTTGAAATTATGGCAAAGGTATCCAAAAACTAGCACGTCGACGGAACGCAAGCGCTCGAGCACGCAACCTCTCACTACAAAAACTTTAAGCGGACTGCTGGCTGGGTAAGCGCTGGCGCAAGGCGGGGGGTGGGGCGAGGGGGCGCCGTACGCGGCGGCGTCTTTGAATCGATTTGATTTTCCCATCACTAAATAGTGCTCGTGACGTCATAATAGGTAGTCAAAAAATGGCACGCTTGGTTTTCATATAGATCGTGATACTTGCGTTATCTAGGTCTATCTATATCTGTGCTCGCTGCTCTCAACACACGCATACACACATACATACACACACATACATACACACACACACACACACATATGGGTTATTTTGTTATTTTGTATTCTTTATTTTTATTATTTTTATATTTGTTTCTACTTGCTATAAAAGAGCGGAGTCTCCTAATACAGGCATTTTTTGCTTACAAGGAGGCTCCAATCACTAACGTGTTTTTTTTAATTATGATAACGAAATAAACAATTTTTAATTTTTTAATTTTTAATTTTAATTTGAATTGGCTCGCAAAAAATGTGGAGGGAAATTTTGAAAATGGAACACACATATTTTTACTTACAAGTAATCATATTTTCGAAAAAGATTCTAACTGGCCAGTCTCCCATATATAAAAACTATTTATCACAATACTTTCTGAGTGGCCTGGTATCACATAATGCATGGAGAATGAACTCGCGCAACAAAATAATTCTTAACGACGAAGAGGGTTCATTAGAAGATGACTCTCAATGGGAAAATGAGCTATCTATGGGCTAGCATATAATGTACAGCCAATCAACAACATATTATGGAGTACCATAAAGTAGTATAACATAACATTTCGCTTGTATTTCCCAGAAGGGTTAAGCAGAGGTGTACCATTAATAGTACACCCACATTTTGCCAGTAATGTTTAAGTCCCATGTAATAGTGCCTAGTGACAGGCCTTTTGTCGCAAACAAATGAGCAAGTCGATAAAGTCAATGATTTGTTTCTGAGATAAGTGAGTTCAAACATAAAAATTACTCAAGTCTAAACACTATTATAGTAGGAGCGTGTTTACCTTTGGAGCAATCTTATGATGCATGAAACAAAGTAAAGCTTGATGTGCTGCCCACCCTATAGATATCTGCTAAAACTTTGTCACATGACCGTCCCCATCCATCTTCCAGAAGTCATCAGCTATACATTTTAGTCCTACCCGTGCGAAGCCGGGGCGGATCGCTAGTATACTCGTACTACATAATATTTTTCACACCACCTGCTCGTAAATGTCAAATTATATGACATACAAACCTAAAGTAAAGCTAGTCATTAATGCCCTAGGGCAGTAACATTGTACTGAATTTCATGACTGCCTGCTGGGCAATAATGTGATTTGAATTTGGAACCTTAAATAAAAAACTGCATGAAAACTTTTACCAAAGAGTTTTCGCTGCGCAGGTTTTAAATGCCGTCGATGAACAAAATAATTAAATTACGCAACATAATAGTAATATTATGTGTAATAATAAGAAACAACAAAGTAAATAAATTAAACAAAAAAAAAATTGTTACAACATTAAAAACAATTGTTTTTTTGCAAATGGTCAAGTCCAAAATGATTAAATAATTGTCTCGATCTATTTTTTTTTATCTGCAGCGGTAATGGCGGCAAGTCATTACAACAGCTAATCGAAGGCAGCTGTGGTGCGCACCCCAGGGTTGCTAGATCGAATTTTTGAATTTTCCGCATATTTAATCTATGCAACTTTTTTCCCCATTTTATTTTCAAACAGGAACTGAAACAGAGAGATATAAAACTATTTTCATAGTAATTCGGCTGTAAAATGTCTCATGAATTCTTAAATTTTATATTTCAATTCATAAGGTAAAATTTAATAAAGGATTTCATTTTCCCAAAATTTCCCTTAGAACGATTTGTTTCCCTAAAAATATCCTTAATCACTCAACACTGGCGCAACCCCTCATTTCTCTCAAGATTCTAGTCTTAACTCCCTCGCTCCGCTCCCGTGCCCTAGAATCCCTCGTTGCATTCGGGATTCAAAATAGTGCCCGTGACGTAAGACACTGCTTTATCCCTTTGGTGCATAACTACTTATACTACTATTAATTGTTTGTCTAATGAGTCCTTGTAAATCAATTGTGATCAGTTTTAAAACAAACCATAAAATAAAGCAAATAAAGTGCGAGGTCTAGCTGATCCCATTCAGTATTTTTGTCTGGACAATAAGGAATTGGGCTGGGTCGACGTCCGGCTGGCGACCTTGTCACAGATCCGTCCCAGTGGACTGTCACAACTCACAAGTCAAACCAATTATTATCAACATACATATATGACTGTATCAGGTCACGCTTTGTGTTACAGTCAAGGCAGGTACAATGAATTGTTGGCCTATTGAAGGACTACAAGCTAGCATAGTTCAGTGGGAGAGAATTTGGAGAATCCCATGTACGACGATACCACTCATAAAGTTAGAGGGGGTAAAAGTTAGTAGGTAAGAATTCCCATAATTTATTATTGAAAGTTAATGATTTATATTTATGACTAGCTGTGCCCGCGGCTTCGCTCACGTGACCGCGTATTCTTTTGGCATTGTCAGAGTACATTATATGGGAACGTGAAGTCATAGTATATTCCTAACATCCTCCACAAATACTATACTAATTAACTGACTTACTGTTGATTTAAACTAAAACCTGTTAGTATATCCTTGTTTTAAGTATTATAGGAACTCATAGTCAATTTCTGGGGGAATCAATATAGATTGCCATCGGCACGCTAAGAAGAAGTTTATGAACGAAAGCAAATACATGCAACTCATGATCTGTCCTGGATCCCAATCCCAACGGGTAATAATCCTTAAAAATTAAAAAAAGTCGCTCATTTGCAAATTAATAGAGAAATAAAAATACGTATACTACAGCAAGAACATGTAAACTTATCAGAATCTGTCCTCTATACTACATAATTATTATTCTCTATATATTATTCTGATTTTGATTTTTTTGGTTTTGATTCATCATCATTCTCCTGCCCTTATACTTTATGGAAAAATTGTTGAAGAAAAATAGAAATGCAAATGACATCAAAAAAAAAAAAATTGGAAATCTCACAGCATCTAAAAAATATTCAAACAAATCACAAAAAGTGAAATTAATATTGGGCTCGTACTTGCAACCACGTAATTTACAGAGCGGTAGGAAACCGCTAGGCCGTTTATTCCGTTGATATAATATATAAATAGCCGTTCTCATACTTGTCATGACTTAAATGACAAACAATTGAAGAATACAGGGATAATGAACCTCTTCAAGCGCATAGCGTGATAATATATAGGCCACTAAATATTTGAAGAAGCCCTCAAATGGTAGAATAAAACGGAATATTTGTAAAAATAAAGTTTTAAGAAAGGAATATTTGTGCGAAATGTGAACAGTAACACACATGCAGGAAGTAGTTGTTGCGCCATTTCGGAACATCGTTTTCTATTTATACAATTTTAATATTGTTCATGTATAGATTTAGGAGATTAATCAAACAAAATTTACGACCACATACTGTCGCGAGCGTAGTTCATTGATTGAAAATCTTAACACCGCTATTCAAAAACTGGCGTCAAATGCACAACGCCATTTATAGAGCACGGAGCTAAATTGTTGAAATATAATGCATGGAAAGCGATCGAACAATCACTCTATATTATGTAGATTTTCAAAGCAGCGCCATATAGAGTACCTTTTGCTACCATAACTTTTTGAAAAACTCGGGCAGTCGATTTAAAAGTGATCTTGTGAGCACATTTATTTATTAGTACCATACCATTTTGGTTCAATAGATGTCGTTGCATGTATCTCAAATAATGATGATGATTGCTTCTTGAACACTTTAAATTAATATATCTTTTGATTACGAGCACGGATTGCTATGAAACAAAATTTAATACCTTCTCTAAGTTACGCACAATACTTGTGCATTGAAACTTACCACCTTGGTATTGTAATTTTCATGTGATACTTAAACAAACAAACATAGCCGAAGACTCACAGACTGCAGACATACAGACTGCAGACATACAGACTTCAGACAAAAATTCTAAAAATAGTAGAAATGGGTTCTGTTTGTTATCCTTTGACACCCCTACTATTTTTTTTCTCTAAATATTTTCAATGTACAGAAACGCCAATTTCGTTAGTATCTTATTGACCATTGAGGAGTTGCCCAATCTGGGGCCAATCCTGGGTGAAGAATCATGCTTCTCACAAAAATGCATTGTCATCAAAATTGGAACTAAAATGCCAATTTACAACTCCGTAGCGGAAGTGGTTCTAATACAGCTTGCAAGATTTGACTTAAACGTTAATGAACCAGAACGAAAAAAAGCAGCAAACGCATGAAACAGGTATTGGAAGAGGGATTTGATTCATGCGGGCTGCCAATTCTAGCATATGGATGCCAGACTTCGGTGACTGTCAACTCGCCTTGGAAAGAAATATGATGGGACTAAATACAAAATACTGTATTCGAAACGACGACACAAGACAGGCAAGAAGGCTTAAATGAAAGTGAGCTGGACTCACCATTATCACCATCATCATCAACATTCTCCTGGCCATATCCTAATTTATTTGTGTTCTGCGCAGCTTAGATTCTTGCTTCTTCCATACTTCTCCATTACACGACACCTCCTTTCTAGCCATAGAATCCTTCACACAGTCCATTCACCGTTTCTTTGAACTTCCTCTACTCTTATAGCAATCAACATTCATACTTATTAAAAACTTTCCTCACGTTCGCCGCGTCGTTTTCCTCATTCCTCTGCATCACATGCCCATACCAAGGCAACCGATAACCATACAACTTTTCAGTTACCAGCACCAATTTCAGACTTCTTCCTATGTACAAAAGGTTTCTGATTCAATATTTTGACGTTGAGAACGTGTCAAACCCTTCGCTGAATTTAAAAGAAATCTCCTTACAACTTGGATTTCAACTTCTTCAGAAACCGACAATTAATAAAAATACTCTAATAGGTAAGTATTTAAAATCAACATAATTATTATATCAGTACTAATAATAAATAGAGTGATTGATCACATTAAGTTGTTCTGTAAATAAATAAAATATATTAAACATAAGTTAAGTTCCTACCTTTTGAAAAATAGTGCGGCGGCGGCGGAGTTTCCTTGAGTGCACAGTATCAGTATATTCGTTATCATTGTCAATCGCTCCCGATGGCATCAATAACGGCATCGCAGATCGATCCACAATGTATTTGATTTGTCAATTAAATAACCACAAACCACATTCGTACACGACACTAATGAAACTGCTGTTTATGTAAACCCGGTGCTTTACATAAACGCGGTCTGGTTATTATTGTCCTTAGGGAAAATATGAAGTTTCCTCTGGTTTTCGATCCAATCCATAGATCAGTATGGTTAACTTTTTAAATCATGTACAACCTGGACAAATAGGTACTATTGCGTACGTCTACGTCCACTTGCTTCCATTTGATAACGCAGGTGTGTTTATGATAGCGTAGGCTCTACTATGTCAACAATCACTGGCCCTTAATCACTGACGTATGAATGTGGTACGTTGCTTTAACAATTTTTCGTTCATGTTTTTATCGTCTCTATGATCATGGTTACAGTCTATGGCTATGTTTTTTAGCTAAATTAGGCGGATGTTGCATTTTTTAGGCATGATTTCTTTTATAACAAAACATAACATCACGCCTGTAATCCTCGAAGGATTAGGCAGAGGTGTACCGAATAGTCCATACATATTTCGCCAGTTATGTTTAAGTCCCATGTAACAGGGGACGAGCCTATTGACATCAACGGGGCGCCAATCCAGACTTAACACCTATGCACATAGGACTCAATACAATACCTGTAAACTTATGAAATCATTATTGATATTGAAAAAATGTTCTGTTTAGTCCGAGGGTTACCATGATCTGTTAGTGCGCTAGCGTCTAGCGCTGTCATGTGACACACAGAATGAAAACCCTCAAAGATTTTTATAAGTTTTATGAAAACGACTCAGGAATACGATTCAGGCCGCTTATTTGTGAAAGAGACAGCGCTATACAGTTTATATTGCTAGTTGTTTCTTTCATGTTAAAGCAGGGAATAAACAAATCTTATAAATTGTTCGTTCTTTTCCTGCGGGGAAAGCGGGGTTAATCCTGCTTAGTGCGCTAAGCAGGATTAAAACAATATTGTTTTGTGGAGGTCATGTTATCAAATAAAGTAATTTTAATTTAGTCTTAAAACAAAACGCCAAGTCAATGCCAAGTCAGAGGCCCATGGGCGGCATAAAACCTCTGACATCAGGTTAGGCACTAACCATACGATGAAGAAGAAGACAAAACGTTCCTGCACTAAGATTTTTTCGTTAAAGACCATGGTAAGGTCCAAAATGCTAAATAGTAGAAGTACTCACTGTTCTCTATAGTACACAATCCCCACTGTTTATTGCAACTGAATAAGCGCTCAAACACTCAGAAAATTTAATCTGCCAAAGTGTCGCGCACTTGTTCGATTATGAAACATTACCACAACATTCCGTGAACCGCGGAATAAAAGTTAACGGTCTCCCCCCATAAACCGACTATTGACAGCACTTCAATTCGTGAGCCGACATATAAAAGTTTACGAGACAATATAACTAGCTGCGATTTCGGCGAACGACCATACCTATAGCACGATTCTTATAATCGCTTGCGAAAATACTTTTGCCTACGAGACGAAAATATTTAAGTAGTGGTTTGATGATGCCTAAAAATATAATCAATAGACAGTTGCTTTAACGGTACGCCGCAGTGAAGTTGATTGCTTCGATATCTTGTAAGAGGAGACCAGCATGTGTTAGACCCATTCCGCTAACCGGAACTGGACTATCCGGGTGTCCTATCACTCTTGAAGATATGACAAACGTTACGTGTTATCAGAATTCAAAAACCCGAAAGTCTGACAAACAGTCTCACCAAAGGGTGCCGTGTTTCCGGTGGTTTCCATGCAAATATCCAATTATCCAGTAACTGAGTTGTGGAGGTCAGATAGGTGTCGCTCCCTCCAAGTTAAATCCTCCTAGTCAGCATCAGCACTCAGCTGCAACGAGTAAGGCTAGAAGCCAACCCCAACATAATTGGGAAAAGTATAAGTTGCAAATGCCCTATTTGTAATTCCACAACCAAACCTCTTTTTCAACCTATTTTATCCCACTGCTGGGCAAATAACCCTCCCTTAACCTTTCACTCTTCCCTCTGTGCAGCTTCCTCCGGCTAAGCTCTTATAAACGCCACTAACTCGTGACGCCACCGTTTTATAGTCCTAACTCGGCAACGACTTCTGTGTGCTGGCATCCACTGCGTGACGAATCTGGCCCATCGGTCCTGATGCATTCTACAGACATGCCCGCCCAATCCCTTTTCAACATAGAAGTCTTATTGCCCACATCAGCGTACCGGTTTTGGGGCGTATTGTGGGACCTGCTTTATATTGCAAATTCGCTGAGCTTATTACTCAATACTCAACCTACCTTTTTTCGAAATAAAAATCAATATTATACCAGTAACCAACAATAGACCAGTTTAAGAAAACATTAAAAAAATACTGACAGAAAAAGCCTATTATAATGTCAATGAATATTTAAATGACAAATCGCTCTAAGTAGGTATACTTGCTGTATCTATTCTATTTATTTTGAATTGCATGACTTATTTACCTAATTTTTTTATTTAACAATAATGTGAATTGTTGGTTTATTTATATTATTATTCCTTGTATTTTTAACCGACTTCAAAAAAGGAGGAGGTTCTCAATTCGGTTGTATGTTTTTTTTTTTTTTGTGTTTGTTTCCTCATATCTCCGTCATTTATGAACCGATTTGAAAAATTCTTCTTTTATCTGAATGGATCTACTTCTCGATTGGTCCCATAGAAATTTCATCAAAATCGGTTCAGCAGTTTGGTTTTGAAATCAAAATAGCTGGAAAAAATGTCATCCAACTAAAAGAAATTGCGAAATTGATACTTGACAAGGATTTGTGTGTGATAAGATTACTAAAAAGGGTAAAATGAAAACTTTTTTGCAAAAAAAAACCGACTTCCAAACAAACACTAAAAAAAGTGGAAAATAACTTTACTTTCGGAAGTCGGTGACTATTGTTTGTTTCAGACTTTTTTTTAATCTTATGGTCGTTTCGAACTAATTTGTACACCAGCCATGGTCAAACATGTGGAGCCAAAGAATACCTTGTAACACCTTTAATAAGCATCATAACATGTATATTATCAACACTTGATTTTGCAAATAAATGAATTTGAATATAGAAACACTCATCTAGTATCGCTGGCTTTATCTTCATTGGTTCATCAATTACTTTGTTCGACATAATATCATAACAGACTGGTAATGATACTACGAGTATGTTGTGTTTATTTTTGTAAGTAAGTTATTAAAAGACTCGTAATTTTTTACAAACTAGATGAGGTCGCTTTTTCGTATCTGACTACCCTGAGAAGAAACAGTTTCTTCAGCTAGGTCCAAGTCCAGCCAGACATTGTTTTGGTCAGGTCTTATACAGGTTGGAAAGGACATCGACGCACAAACGATTACCATGTATTCAGTACATTTAGGTAGTCGTCGCCCGACCAGCCAGACCCAAGAGTAGGCGCGCAGTGCTGCATGCGCGCTTGAATGGAGAACGTGCGGTCGACAAATAGGTCGCACTTGGTGATGGGGCCCGCCTGGAATGGCGGGCTGATACCAGTCGGGGGTGCGAGAGTCCGACATAACCCTCCGTTCGCCCAAGACAGAGGGTATCCATGAGGATTTTCCCATTCAAAAAAAAAAAAGGTACCTACACATCTGCCTAACCCTTTGGAGATTACAGGCGCCATTAATATTTTTATTTACGAAAATTCGAACAATCCAAGTCACGGAGTGTTCCTAGTAAGTTTAACCAGCTGGCTAAATCATAGTTTGCACTTGAAATAACATTGCAATGCGTTAATTCCAATGTTAAGATTCTTGGACCGATTAGATAACTTCTATTAATAACATCCGTCTTAGTACATCAATAACAAAAAAGGAAATTCATGTTCGATGTTATTATTAGTACTTAGATATGTATTTCCTGGTTATAAATCGCTGTCGATACTTCGATAGTAAAAAACTAGATTTTAGATAAAATTTAAGTAGGTAGGTAAGTACTGAATAGCAATTAAAATCTTTATTCTGATGTTCTTCTTACATCGCATGATGGACTATGGAGTAGATCTAGGTAGGTAAGTATCTTTACCTACCCTTTTTCTTCATAAATTACCATTAGGTAAACTACAAAGTTACTTGGCAGGTAGGTATTTATTAGCATATAAGTAGGTACCGTTCCCTACCTATTCAGTTCAGAAAACAATGAAGAAAAATTGAGAGTTGACAGGTTTTAGCCGTTTTAGGTTATTTGCTATGAGATCAACTGCTTAATATACCTCAATTTCGTCTACATTGTATAAGCATCGATGGTTCAGTGGTAGAATGCTCGCCTGCCACGCGGGCGGCCCGGGTTCGATTCCCGGTCGATGCAATTATCTTTTTGCTTTTCGAATCGTAATAAATAACGTAGGGAATCATGTTTCGATTTTTTATTAATAAAGAACCTAGTAATTTTGAAATATCAATGTTTAAATCAGTTTCTTTCAATATAATATCTGCGGTTAAAAGAATTAAATAAATTAATTTTCCCCTCATGAGTTTTTAAAATGAAACCTAGCAGCTATCAACTATTATTATAAACAAGAATGGATCTTATGCAAAAGATTAGTCTGCCGAAACCCGGGATTGAACCGGGGACCTTTAGATCTTCAGTCTAACGCTCTCCCAACTGAGCTATTTCGGCTTGTGCAAAAGGGCACAAAATTATGAAATATAATATATGCACCTAAATAATAGAAAATACCATGCAAATACACTTGCTTATCACTAGATTCACATTACTCCTTAAAGATTTTAATGATGTCATAACTCTAAGCTTGAATAATATCTTGCAATAGGTAAATGAAATTACAATTCACACCATCTATCGGAGTATTTTATTACCAGATGTAAATCTGATCTTTTGATAGTATCGCTACTCGACCATAGATGGCGTTTTTTTAAATCCAGCACTCAGGAAACAATCGACGCAGAATTATAATGTAGATGGCGTTGTTTTACAACTTAAAACGAGTTAGTAAATTATTATTTTTTATCGTATTCGTATATTTATTAGGATATTTAAAAATGGTTTATTTAACACTAGGACATTATTATTATTTTTACACTTCGGACATTATACCACCGGATCGTTTTAAATATACCTAGGTACCTCGTCTGAGTCTTATTTTTTATATTTGATACCCAGGAAATCATTACAGTTACCACTTATTGTGAGCATTCGGACCTGAGACTAATTGTTGGGGCCAAACATCACCCAGACACAATTAAAATATCGCTGTATGAGCGCATTGGTTTAATGAACCCATACAAAAATGATAAATTGCGACCCTATGGTTGGTGTGGCTGGTAGGTAATACTCGTATAAGTATTGAAATAACTCTCAAATTGATGTAAAAAATAGTCTGCCGATAAGTAAAATCAAGTTATTTACTCGAAACTTTTAAGCGTCTGGCAGAAATTTTCACCAACGAAAAGTGTCATGCTGTGTTGATTATTAATTTTTAACAATATTTTCTGACACACATTTAAAAAACAGCACTCAGGCTCTAAGAAAAGTTATTAATATTTTACGTTAATTCAGCACCTGATATCTAAAAATTGGCCGTCAACACAAGTTACAGTACATTCGAACACTTCTCGATCCCATAAGTTTTGTTAATCAGAAAATATGTAAGGTCTAGCGGTCGTGGAATCTTGGACCAATATGACTATGACGCTGATGTAGCAAGACAATCAGGGATAAAAGAAATAAATTTCCCTCCCTATCCAAACATTCAAACTTGATATCTATAAAATATTATAGAATAATATTTTTTTCAATCGTTGATGACTTACTATAGTGACAAAGCACGTAGGACGGGTAGAAAAAGAAAATCTTCATCCTGTTGTAGGAATTTTATTCGTAGGGCGCTAATGGCTATTATAGGGTGTAACTGTAAATCCTCTAGGCTTGGTTTGTACTTTGTAACTACGTATAATGTTATCAAGGTAGGTTTTTTATTTGTTTTTTTTTTTTTGACGAATGATTTACCTATTCCATTATTTTATTGTATTTTCTCAATTATTTTGTAACGTATGATAGTTTTTGCTTTATGCTTCTTTAAAGTATGTAGTTGTTTTTGTGATTTTATTTTCTGTAAACATGACATGTAATTTAAATAATTATTAAATAATTAAACTAAACTACCTATTTTGAATAAAGGCCCGTAGTTTGTAAATTCGACTAAAGTATAGTAAGTACCTAGGTGTGATCAACATAATAAAGATATCATAATGCGGCCCCAAGAGGGCTTATAAGCTGACTAGTGAACTCGGCCCAGAAGTCCGGCTCAGTTCAGAGCCGCGAGCCGACACAATTTAGATTGCAATCGACACAGGAGCTGACTAATTAAGTGCCCAGAAAACATAACAGAAGTAACAGGAACCTATATGATCATCATCTGCCTAGCCTTTTCACTATGTTGGGGTCGACTTCCAGTCTAACCGGAAGTAGCACGTATTTCACGTGGAGTGAATGCCTATCTGACCTCCACAACACAGTTAGTACTGGTAATACCGATACCCCTAGGTAAGGATGGTTGTCAGACTTACGGGGCACTGACTACCAGTTACGACTGTCAGAGATCTTCAAATGGCAGCCGGCTTTCCGAGGCACGGAAGGCTGTTGATCTTATACCTGCCAAGGTCAGTCTGTGGATGGGTTCCACAGACTGACCTTGGCAGGTATAAGATCAACAGCAGGAATTAAATAGCGGTAAAACATGATGTAATCCTGTGATTATGGTATCCATAACTCCCTCTGATTACTAACCGTCCAAGGGACAACACTGGAAGCCGAGTTTTATGCAACGGATCATAGCAGAGTTGCCACCCGTCCCGATTTTGCCGGGACAGTCCCGATTTCGAAGACATTGTCCCGCGTCCCGACGGCCTATCGATTTTGTCCCGATTTTTGACAATATGCGACAGGCTCAATCAATTCATTCACGGGTACCCAACCCAGTCACAAAGTCAGTCAAAGCGTTGATAAAAAATGTGTCCAAGTATTTAAAGTCGCAAAGGAGCAGAAGTTGAACGCATTATTAAGTGTTGTATCTCGTGCTTTGAGCATACCTCCTTCAAATGCGTATGTTGAGCGCGTATTTTCACAAATGGCCATGAAATGGTCTAATATAATGGTATAATCGTTGCTCGTTAGATTTGATAAAAGCAGAATTGCTAATTTCTTTGAATATGCACATGTCTTGTTCAGACTTCATAAATAAATACAAAAATGATATAGATTTACTAAAAGCGGCTCGTAACAATAAGAAATACACATGGAAAAAATAATTATATAAAATAAATACAAATATAAACACAAAATAAAGTTTCATTTTCCTTTGACTGTCTCATGGGTAATTTTTTTTTTCACCAAACTCCGAACGTCTCTTATGGATGCCCGATCGTCCCGTTTTTTTTTCTCCTAAAGGTGGCAACCCTGGATCATAGCCATTGTCACAAAATCCGATTTCCGAGATCCGAAATTAGAGGACAAAGCTGTTGTGGATGTGGATTATAGGATAATTGGACGCAACGTCGCTTAACAAAGCGGGTTTCAGGTATTTATACCTGAAAAAGGATCAGACTTTCCTGCACACAACCAACGCTCGTTTATGATCGCGATTCAAAGGGATTTGCGACTAATCGCAAACAAAAATAGCGGCCGTTGAAAATAGTGTTTGACTGTTTATTGATAAAATAATCCCTGTGTATTTCTGCAGGCGATTTTGTTTTGGATTAAGGACCTTGTTTAGCGTTAGCTTAGGCACACTTTTAGTTACCTTGGTTCTGCATAGCAAGAGAAAAGATAAAATTGTTTGTAGGATTAGGTTATACGGACGTGATTATATTGATAAAAGTCATTTGCCAAAAGTGTGAGACACACACACTCTTGGTTCTGATGACAATACCTACATTTTTATGACAGACATGACTTGATCCTGCATGCAGGACCGTCTCCTCACGAGTGAACTCCTGAACTGTTGTTAATAGCACGGAGTATGTATACGCTTTAAATTTTGATAAAACTTATTTTTTAGTTTAATTATTAGGTAGGTACTTTAAAACGATCAAGCAAGATCTTTGCATTAGATTGCTTTTGGGTAAAGGGACCAATGCTTTAATTATTAAAGTCAAGCGACAATACATTTCAGGCTGGTTATATAATGAATAATTTCAGTTATCAACGTAGGTTCTAGATAGTGAGTTTCGCAGACAACAATGCGACTGAGTCAGTGCAGGGTTGTGACACATCGCATGGCAATGTTATTGATTACCGCAAATAAAAAGTCAATGAAGCAATCGGCGACGCAGGATAAAAGCTGAGGGTTCCTTACATTACCTTAGTAGCTTCCGATTTTATAAAGAATACGTTCTGCACCATTGTTAAAATAATATTATAGGTATAAATAAGCTCATGGAACCCTGACCTAAAATAAAAATGAGGAATTTTACTGGCCGGTGATTTTGTCACGACGAAAACTGACTCATTCGAGTACCCAAATCATAATATTTTAATTGAATACAGATATTCAATTTTATTACAAAATGGCAAAAACGTGACTTTGCAATAAATTGAGCAAATTATCAAAAATAAACTCTTAGTTAAGTATTGGTTTATGGTGACCTGGTCATTGAAAGATGATTCATCGTTGGGTTTCTCCAGCTTTACTACAGAACCCTATGAATTAACTCTGTCAGTAACATCCCGTTGATAAATGATAAATGTATGACAACCTTTTTACAGCAACTAAGTTGTAGACGCCTGTGTATTTTTTCTATATTTCTCTTTGTCATCTAGCAATTAATATAAAGCTTAATGATTTCCATCTCAGCATGATTTATCTTAATTATTTATTAGTATCTACTTATCTAGGTAATGCGCTGTTATTTTGTCAACAAATGGGTATTTTTTGCTCAGCAGATTGTAGCATGATGGTTTTATTCAAAAAGTTTGCGCCCAACGTGGGGCTCGAACCCACGACCCTGAGATTAAGAGTCTCATGCTCTACCGACTGAGCTAGCCGGGCGTACAGATTGTACGACAAAATGTATTATTAGGTCTGGTTAAGGTTATATATAGGTGCTTATTTTTAAATTGTATGATTTTTTCCACAACAATCGACTGACAGTGTTTGTGGTAATAAAATTCTAGCACTAAGATCTCAATTTACCACGTTTTAACGCAAACAAAATACTAATATATAATATAACTTATACGTGTATGTGTTTTGTGTGTACATAAATAAATAATAACATGATGAAGATATTTAATTAAAACATGTCTTAATTGCTTTATTTAGTTCATTAATTTTATTTGTACACCATTCATCTGTGCATAACGCTCATAGTTTAAAGGCATGGGTACCTTTTATAATATTTTATATTAATTAAACTAAATATACAATACCTATCGAGCACATTTTTTTATTATTGTTAATCATGTGCCTATTAGAGAGGTTCATTGACATTAAAAATATAAAAGGTTCCTATTTTCCCCACTACCCACAAAAACCGATCAATAAAAGTCCCTGAGATCAACTTAATCTAAACTACCTACATACTCACTTAATTAATATTTCAACTTCTGTCTTATCTTGTTCTTTATTAATTAGTTGGTGAACATAAACTTTAATATAACATTGTCAAAATTGTGTTATCATTGTAGGTGATTGAATAGGTGGCGCCGGTCGCAGGCGGCGCCGCGCGCCTCCGGTAGCAAGTACAGTCGCAACCAAACGCTTCACGACTCCAAGTTCACATGGAATAGTTTGCTTCCAAGAAAAAACCAAGAAACCGTAACTTAACTTCCAGAAACAGTGCTTGTTTAAAGAAATTTGATTGAAGTAATTGATTATTCTGAATGCGAGCGTTTGCATCCATTGAAAGCAGAGCTTTTTTTAAACATTGCATGAGGTTTGAAGTTTTGAGAAATAAGGAAGTGTCATTTCAGATCAAACTTAAAAATTAAGAAATACATTTACCATTGTTTCAAAATGTGATGTTTTTGGAAAACGGAAATCAAAGGCCCAGAGAAGCTTAGTTTTACTGAAATCAACTTTTGAAATTTTCTTGCACAACATACTTCATTTTTGCAGGAAACCGTAACATATTCGGCAAATTCCTTGCACTAATCACACGATAAATAAAATGCAATGTCATTAAACTTGTGTGCCTGACATTCCACACAGCCTGCTCAGTATTCCGGCGTCGTTCGGAGGAAGTGGCACGGCCCGGCGCGGCTGACAGTTAGCTTTTACTTAGCAACGCCGATGACCTAAGCTCACATGCGATCACTTATTACGTCGATAACCATCTGGGGTCTATGTGGGTCACTGGACCTCTGATAGTCCGGTGTTGGTTAGCTTCGGCCAATTATTTGCAGGCGCCTGCTTGTGGCGGGGGTATCGTGGTTCACTTGTGTCTCTAATCTATTATGTTGGTATTTGAGACTATATTAGGATTGTTAACCTTATGATTCATTTATAAAAGAAGTTTAAGCTAGAGTCTATTTAATTAATAAAGACCCGCTTGCATGACAGCTCACTGAATAAAATTAGCGCTGAGCCCAAAAATTAATTGTTTTAAAGGCATCACTTGGAATGTGGGCGTTATTATGTGACGTTCGTTGTCATTCAAGGGCTTTAAAGATCTAAAAAGATAAATACAAAATAGATTTTAGGCAAAATGTTCGTTTGTACCTGATGACTTGTCTAAACATTCCATAAATAACAACATAAATGACTATTTAATCAGTCCATAAAGTTTTAAATGTCAAAGTTGTAGTAGCATATTTAAGTACTCAGTGTAAATAAAGTTATATTGTAAGTTAAGATCTTCCTTAAGTTACAACTTACATGCGGAGCGTCGCGTTTGTTTGTACTAAGGTAACATTATTTACTTACAATAAATAACATAAACACTATCGTAACTAATCTTATCTTGAAGATAACATAAAATCGCACACTTGTAATGTTTAAATAGTGTTTTTCTAAAGATATCTTTCACATAATACATAAAACCATAAAACCGACTTGAGATTGAAATGTGTTAGTTTCAATTTGTTTGCAAATTTTTAAAAACAAAGCACACATCGCCTTAACCTATGGTTTGTAGAATTTTTGAAGTATGTACCCAGTATCCACCTTGACAGTTAATGAATTAAAATCCTTATTATAGAACATTACATGTAAAATACATAATGAAGTATGTAGTTTCTATACCCAATCCAGGGTTGGAACGAGAAGTGTTGGTCGTGCGGCGGCGAGATGGGCAGACGACTTCGTTGCCTTCGCGGGGAACTTCTGGATGAGGTTGCATAGGAACGTAGAGATTGGCACAAGCAACGAGAGGCCCATACCCAGCAGTAGGTGAAGGCGGACTGTGACTGATAATATGGCATGTGAACCCGGCTATCATTGTGCCGATTGTCGTTACGGCCAATGGCCAAGAGCCGCGACGAACATCTGTGGAGGCAATCGCTGGGTGGTTGGATCAAAGACCTGAACAGAAGGCAGTAGGTACTCCTCGATACGGTCCGCATTGTGAGGTTCCTGTCTCTGGAGTCCTAACCACCGGTAGCTTGAACCCTGCTCCCAACATCATCGGAAACCAATTTTATAAATGGTTTTTTAGTAATATGTGTACATATAAAAAAAAATGTGTAGATATGAATAACCAAAATAATGATGATCAATACCAAATTCACCCGTTAACAAATAATTGAAATTCTTCTAAAGATGACTTGTGTAGTTCCAATACAAAATTAGGTTTGTCTTTTGACTCATAGAATCAACTATTATTTATTGACCTACTACTAACCAGCACTTATATGTATACCTTCTAAGTCATCTAAGTGAGGTGTAGTGTTTATTTATTCTGTGGTTTTTTTTAATATAAATGAGTTTGCACTTCGTGGGCGTTTTTTCCAGTGAGTCAGGAGTAGTTCACGTCAAAGAAATTAGGCGGAACTAACGTGGTTTACTGAGGTGCACTGGATTTGTACCTAGATGTGTCAGCAGGTTTTTTCACCTTGTGTTTAGATACTTGGAACTTAATGTAAATGAAGGGAATATGGTAAGAAATTTTCTTTCCTTGAAATTCAGAAGGCGACTTTTAACAACGACTTTAGTCAATGAATTCATCCCTAAATGTCAGTTCATAGAACTACGATCTGGGGGGTTACTATGACGTCTTATAGCAGTTTTGTTTGGATGTCACTCCAGTGTGGGAACGAGACGGAGTTATACAGGAGGTATCGCACCATTTCTTTCACACGCTGGAATAAGATTAAAACAATAATGTTTTAACACGTCATGTTAGGCCACCAGAACAACTTTTCGCCACTTCGTAATATCGCCTTCAGCGTTTCTATGGCTTCCCTTGCGCCTTTCTTACATAATTATGATATTAAAGTGCTCGCACAACTAGAGTTCCATCACTAGCCTTATTTATTCACCAAGACTTCCGGTTCTTGTCTATGTAAATGAGTACCATTTTTTATTACACAACACTAAACCGCTGGACATAATTAATGCGGTTAGTATTCCCGTTACTTCGGAGAAGTAGACTGTGTCAGTACTTAAACCAAATCATACATCTTGTATTTACTTACCTAAGTACGCAAGTATCGTTTGTAGTACCTTCGCAGAAATTAGCATTTGTGCCAGAAAGATTTCGACGTATGTACCCAAGAGTAATGGTAAAAACACACTACTGTGTGACGCGTCAGTAACATATCGTTTTCATACATTTAGTATGGTTGGAAACTCATTTGCGTTGCGACGAATCACACTGGAATATTTTGATTCTCACCATACTAATAAAATGTATGAAATGTGTTTCGACCCTTAGCTATACATACGAACCGTTTAGGAAATCCCAGTATGTAAAAGCATGTATGGATATGCAGGTAAGCACTGATGATAATAACAGGAATTTAAGGTCGGTAATTTAATTTACAACAATTTTATTATAATTTGCATATGATTTGTTTATTTACCTTTTAATGTATCAGTGTTTTTCCTGCGTGAAGTAACATCCAAAGAAAATAGAAAATACAATGTTTATTGTGTACAGGAAAGAGTCAGAAGTCAGTTGGGATTCAGGAAAGAGGGACAAAAATCATGTCAATCATAAATCCATAATATCCAGCAGTACCAGCAGAGAGTGACGATACAAGGCAACATCCTGAAATTACCTTTAAAGCAATTCGAACCAACTGAGGAAACAACGAAAGATTTTTATGCAAGTACAAAAATACCTGTAAACAAAAAGGCACTTACTTCCAATGCACCATATCTTCATAATAAAGGTTAATTTGGTTGTCATAACGTTCATTTCTCAGTACGATGACAATATCGAATCGTTCACCCCGTTTACGATCGGACCCGATGGGTTTATGCGCAGGCGTTGTAATGAGCGAGATGCGCGTACGTTTATTGTAATTAGGTAATTTAGTAGGACTGTACGTTATGTTCAATGATATCAGCGCTTTCTTTTGGTCATTCTTCTTTGCATTTGTACCGTTATTTGTGTGGAATGATGATTCAGGGACTTTATGAAACGGTAAAGTAATTGATGATGAAGTTTTGTCTTGAAAAGGTTACGACTGATTCCTTGATGAAAGTTGTTGTTTTGTGTGTTCCTGAACCAAAACTCATGCATTTCTAAGTTTTTTAAAGGGCCCTATTTTACGGTTTTATTGTACTAAGGAACGCGATCAAGAACTGTGACAATATTTTATAGCTATCTTGAGCTTTTGAACTTCGTACAAATGTGCTGAATTGATTGAATTGATCGTGTTGTGACACTTTGCATATCTACCCACCTACAGTTAAATAGAATTAGGTATGATCAATAGCTACAAAAGAATCAAGATCCAATAAAGATTTACGTTTGTTTCCCTGCTAATACAGTTACAGTACCTACCTACTTCTTACGAAAATGATCACCACCAACATATCCTAATTAACCATAATATTAAGGTACCTATTGTATCGAAACTTTTGTTTCGAAACCTCACAAAACCCTCACAGTAAACAGCTGTGGTAAACAGTGCAGGCGTGTGACTCATAAACTTGTAAACATAGTCATCACCTTCCTCGTAAATCTGTACTACGAGAAAGATTTGCTTGTTTGTTTGTTTGTTTGCATTGAATAGGCTCCGAAACTGCAAGATAGATTTGAAAAATTCTATCACCGTTGGAAAGCTACACTATCTCCATGTGACATAAGCTATATAATATGTTCAAATAAATTAGGGATCCTTACTAAAACTCCAATAATGTAAACCCAAGGTGTAAAAAAATTACCTAAAAATACCTTACATCGCGTGCGCTGCTAAAACTAATAATTAATAATAGAACAAAATAATGTACTACGACTTTACAGAACACATCATTGTCTACAAATAGTGTCGCGATAGCATATGTCTAATTTTATGTATATGTCACAATAATTGTTCTTTTATTTTAAAAATTTAATTGAAATGCCGCCGCTAGAAAATCTTTACAGTCTTAGTACTACAAAAAGAATGTTAAACACAGTTTGAATATGTGTTTAGTTAAATAGTGTCTAAATACTTAAACCTCGTTTAGGAGGGTGTTTAACACTTTGTACCACAAAACACTGTTTAAGATTTGTTTAGAAAAACATCTGGTCAACATCTAGTATCATATAGTTTCATCCCGTCCTATCCCGTTTTATCCCGTTTTATCCCGTCCTATACCGTTTTATCCCGTTTTATCCCGTTTTATCCCGTTTTATCCCGTTTTATCCCGTTTTATCCCGTTTTATCCCGTTTTATCCTGTTTTATCCCGTTTTATCCCGTTTTATCCCGTTTTATCCCGTTTTATCCCGTTTTATCCCGTTTTGTCCCGTTTTATCCCGTTTTATCCCGTTTTATCCCGTTTTATCCCGTTTTATCCCGTTTTATCCCGCTTTATCCCGCTTTATCCCGTTTTATCCCGTCCTATCCCCTTCTACTCCGTTTTATCCCGTCCTATCCCGTCCAATTTTTTTTAAATACCCGTGCGAAGCCGGGACGGGCCACTATATATCATAACGTGAAAGCTGATGATCGATTAGTGCAGACGCCAGCACAGCAAGCTACCCGAAACTGTAAAATTTTCCCAATCAACCTTGAACCTAATTCGTTGACAATAAAGTTGAAAATCTATTAAAGAAATTTGACAGATTGTTGTTGCTTGATGTGCTGGCGTATGTACCGATCGATCATCACTACTGTAAAATTTTGTACAACACAATTATTTATTCCAATAAAGGAAAATACAAAACAAAGCAAAGTGTGACTTCCAAGTTACGTAACAACATGATGTTGTCGGACAACAGTTGTCCTATTGCTTTGCCATGGGGTTTAAACGCAGTAGTAAGTTAAACCGTTATTTTCAGTAATTGCTTCCTTATTTTGTTATGGTGGTTTTTCTTGAAAGTTATTATTAAGTACTGTTTACTCGTGCAGAGGTATCCAACTGTTTTTGATGGAAAGATTATTGACGAATGCATACTAATTTGTGGCAAAAGGTTTCATACCTTTTTTGAGCATGCATCACTGTAACCTTTTTAATGCCTTCAACAAAAAAGCCAATGGTCAATGATTCATGAAGCTAAACGGTGTTTTTTGTGCTATTTGCGTTTTCATCATCAATGCTTTGCCGTTCACATTTTATTTTTCTTTTGTTTCTGGCAAACGTTCCGTTTTTATTCCCTGTCAGTATATTTTTATCTACCGGAACGGATTATCGAACCCAATGGTCAAATTCAACAATAAAAATACAGCCCGGCTAGCTCAGTCGGTAGAGCATGAGACTCTTAATCTCAGGGTCGTGGGTTCGAGCCCCACGTTGGGCGCAGATTCTTTTTGGTCATAGTAATGTCAAATGTTCTGTCAGAAGTAATGTCCTCATCAAGGAAACTCGACTTCTACGAGTTCTTGAAATTCACAAAAAAAAACGGACTTTCTATAGGAATTGACCCCCCGTGCCTCGGAAACCACGTTCAGCCGTTGGTCCTGCCTCCAATCGTGTCGGATTGCCGCCGCATCGAATTAAGAGATTGAGGGAAGAGGTGAGAGTGCACCTGTGCTTACGCACACACTTGTTCTAAATATCTCCTGCGCCGATGGCTAATCTCCGCTGAGATTTTCCGCCGTGACCGTAAAACGGTCATGAGGGATTGTTATCCCTTGTACTCGTATATGTGAAAGTATGTAAGCTTAACTTTTATAAAATACTAAGTACCTATTAGTTTATCTTATCCCGCTGAAAAACAAGATATTTAATGATTTTGTTCAGTACCTAGGTAAAGGATTTTCCATTACAACGTAACAAATCTTAGGTAGTTTACATCCTAAACAAATAGAAGTAAATGTGTCGTTTTCCTCAATAATTGCTTCCATTCCTCGATTTGTTTTGGCCCAGTTCGACTGGGTGTGAATAATTAATATTGACGCGCGTAGTACACCAATGGTCCGAATGACAAGGTTGATTCATTTCAACTGACGTCAAAATAAATGACACTTCGCAATTAGTCGCTGAAGTGCGGTTTACAACGACTTGTGGTCAATACTGTTTATTTTCACTAAATACAGTTTTCCTCCTTCAGTACCTATATTGACTCCAAAATATTGCAATAAACCCAGTTGCATTAATACTTAGCTTCTGCAAGTGCAACATTGACAATTCCCTGTTTGTCACTCCATTTCACTGAATTCCCTGGGTTTTATTAACCTTTAGTTATATAATTGGTCACCTACCTTAAATAGGGGGCTCAGCTGTAAGTGTAGTATAGTAAGTAAGTATTACGGAACTGCGAAAAACGACGCTTTTACTTTGTAGTGAACTGACAAAGATACTTCAATTTCTTCATCACCAATATATTTCCTTACTTATTTTCACTTGAAAGAAAATGCTTATAAAGAAGTTATGATATGTTGTAATGATAAATCAGTTCATAATTATACTACGACCATGGTGGGTGCTGTTTGGCTTACTGATTCTCGTCAATCATCCATCAATTATTTCGTTTGATGAACGAAGTGCTTCATACATAATAACTTATGAAATTATGATGAGAAGTTATGGGGAAATTACAAATAAAATCAATAACTATACTGATGCAATTGTCCTTTTCTATTTTTGGTATTTTAGTTAAATACTGACAAAAGGCATGATATAATTATGTCACCTACGTCATTATTGTGCGGTCACACTCGACTCGTATCTATGTACATGTATGTACATTACAATAGGGAAATTTCAAAATCATGTCCTTAACTTTCTGGTGATATTTTGTAAATCATTAGAAGGAAATTCACTGAATTGAATTACATATCATATTTAAATATGTTTCTGAGATACTTATTATTAAAAATAAATGAATAAAATAAAATAATAATTTATTGTTGTTGTAGGTGGGTACCTAATTAGTCAATTTTTATAGTATTTGCGATGCAATCGTTTTATTAAAGTATGAAACTCGTTGGTATTGAAGAGCTTAAAGCTCAACTTCTCACAAAACATATGACCTGACTGATCTTATCCTAGCTAGTACAAAAGTTATACTTTCTGTTAACATCTATTTCGTCGTTCTGTGTTGTTGAACGTACCTAATGCTGGCAGACGAAGACTGAGGGTCAGGCCTATTTTACAGTTAATAGTCACACAGAACATAGTCGTCATCATGGTATAACGTATGAACTCTGAGACCAATTAGTAAATCCCACCTACCTACTATTTCAATAATAATACAAACGAATGCGTCATCTCACCATCGCACGCTATTACGGTGGTTGCTCGAGATTGACCGCGTGACATACATTTATATGTATATGTCATCTAATAACAGGTAGAATCCCGTTTCCTTTGACTGACAAATTGTAGGTTCTTCGTATATTATTCAGACGAACTGTTCCATTGGTTTTCTGGCCACAATTGGCCTGCGGGCTTAAGCCATATTTGATTGTTTTTGTGTACCTCTAACTTCCGTGTTGGCAAGGGGCTAAAATACCCAGCTGAACGAGCATGGCCGTGTTTTAGCTATTATGATATTATGAAAAAATTAACCCGAAGCTTTCGATTAGTAATCTGCCAGCCGATCAAACCAATTACCCTTACGATTTTGGCCTGCTGCTGCACGGCCTTGTTTGTTAGCATTTTATAATCATATTTGGTGGTGTATTGAGTGGAAAATGACCATGCACAACAGACCATTATTTTAAATGACCACTTCTTTCACACACAGATAGCGAGCTATGTGCGAAAGCTTCTCACATTTGCATTGCATTGTAAAATCCTCCTTTGCGAAGATACGACTAGTCTGCAGAAATTCCTTTACACTTTGCATAGTTACCCATATTCTGTTGTGCTGATATTTAAATTTTCCAGATTCGAGCAGTTTGTGGTGTGAAAACAATTGGGCGGGCATACTTAGCCAGCTAAATAGCAGTCGTGGTCTTTGACCGAGTTTTCTATTTTCGTCACTATTCGAAACATTTCCCGATTAACGGACTGCCGGCCGAATTCTTTTCATCGATTTAAATAGGCACTTAGTCTACCTATGTTTTTTTAATAGGAATGTATTTATACTTTCTTTGTTGTAAAAACCACGTGGTATTTGACAATTGCCTGTTTTCTTCTAGCTAATTGTAGATTGTTGCATTTTTTAAATAAGTATTTATATGTGCTTATGATGAGGTAGGAGATGAGTACACGGATTAGAAGAAAGTATCTATAAGTTCTCTTATTTGTATTCAGACTGCTTGATATTTTGTTACTCTGTCTGTGGAGGTCACGAGTGCACGCATCATCTGCTCGTCTTTTGTTCGAACTCGCACAGAGTAGATAAGTGAACCTTTGGTTTCGTGCTTCGTAAATAGTATGGCTTTAGCTTTACAAAATTAAATACTTTCAAAACACGTACTATTTTAATTCATCGCGCATCAGATTTATTGAGTAAACCTACTTTGCACTGGTTATGACAGGCCAGATATAAACTTTTGCACGATTTAAAACAATTGTTGCCTCTGTTTTAATAAAATTCGTTTTGCAGCTTTATTTTTTACTTAATGAAAATTTGTGTTTAACTTTTAACTCTTTTGTTTCAGCAACGAATTTATTTCGCGCAGTTTTTAAACAAAACGCAATCAGCTGGTAATGTTCCAACTGAACTCGCGAGAGAGAGAGTGATGATTTATTTTATACATGATGTTTATGACAGTAGTAGTATAGGATGATATTATACGTTAGTGTTCTAGTTAAGTTATGTTGTCCATCGGTACGTTATCGTGTCGCAGGATGTCGGGCTCGCGGGTCGACGTTCTGACAGGCCGCAACTAATTGTTATAAATTGTGTTGCCATATATTACACAGCGATAATGTTTGTTTGCTAAATATTAAGAACTTTTTTTTTGTTTTGTTGAAGCTTTTACATCGTATTGTAAATCAAATCATAACTGGCTACAACAGCCAGGTACAATCAATCAATCAATTCAAATTTAATTTGGATTTTTAATCAGAATTCACAAAAAGAGGTTAGCTGTTATTTTAAAACCATCTTTAAAAAAAAAAAAACGTTGAGGAATTTAATCTGACCTCGAACTTTTTCTTAAGAACTTGCCCAAAAGCTTTTCTTTGTTCGAATTGAATTTCTGAGTCTCAGCTATTCTCAGGATTGCGTAGTCTATATAAGAATACCTTAAATATAGACATTTGTAAATATTTCGCTGTAAAAAACTCTGAGACGTAAATATTAAAGAGCCACCTGTGAGAAGGTCGGCATGGAATTGATTTCTGACCTCACTGCAGTATTGTGATAGTTTGTAGGTACATATTTTACGTACTACCAATGCAGATGTGAAAATTATCTTAAATTACTGCCGACAGAGTAGTAAACGTCATTATCTAGTAAGTTCTAAGGACCTGTAGATCCTTTCTTGCTTGTGCTAACAAAACATATTCATGACCTACTAAGTAACATTGCCTACCTATCTACTTACCTTCCCTCCCAGTTTTATTTCTCAATTATCATGGAGTTTCCCATCGTAATCGTTTACTAACAGTTCTTTAGTTTTCAAGAACAATTGCTAGTTAAAGATTCTGATTCATTCATACATATTTTTTCTCCATTGGTCAAGTTCAAGATATTTTTCTGCAGCCTTCAAATGTATTCGCTTTAAAGGCAATGTGTTTTTTAAGGCAGTCAATAATTGGACATCATTGTAAAGAATAAACGGATCAGATTTTGATTTTGCCCGGTTGTGGCAATGGACTCGCCCCCTATTACATAGGACTTTAATATTATATAATTGGCAATATGTGGGTTACTAGTGTGGAGATACACCTCTGTCTAACCCTACGGGGATTACAGGCGTAATGTTATGTAAAAAAAATAAGAAGCTTAAAACAAATCAATCAAACACAACAGATTATCTTCATGACCTAATAACATAACGTTACGTCTTCACAGTTTCGGCCCAAATGTTCCAAAGGTTTAAATGAATCATTGCGGCATCCGCGGCATCTGACGACCTGACGTCGCAGCATCATTAATCAAGAAAGGACCAAAAATTAAGAAATATTAATTTTTTTCGCAATTCGCGGAACTTAACGAGAACCCAGCACAAAAGGTCGCGTTTGTTTATTTTCAATAATATGTTGGTTAAATGTTGTGTTTTACATATAAAAAACTAAGGTTAGACCATGAATGTTACGTTTCATGCGTGTGTTTTTTTGCTCTAAAATTGAATCTAAAGGATTCTGCAGATGTAATATGTAGGTCCCATATGTACGTAACTAGCTTGATACTTACTTCTTACGACTTGAGGAGCAGCTTTCGATATATTTAGATTTTTTTGAATTCAAATATTTATACCGTATTAAAATCATTTTTATAAGCGACAATAGTTCAATGGTTCAATGGTACCTACTGCAGAGACAGAGGTCGTTACTTCGAAGTTTATTTGCACTTTGATTAAGTGAGCCCACTCGCAATACTAACAAATAAGTATTGTTGAATTGGAGATTATACTGAAGATTAAAATACAATTATAAATATACATAATTTGTTATTTTCTCTTTGTTAATCAAGTCTCGTGTTGTCACACGTGGTACGAGTTGATCCATTTGGCGCCGGCGAGACAAAGGACATAAGGGTAGTATTCACCCTTGAAGGTGCACGTGAACTGGTCACATGTTTTAACATAGAGAATTTAAGAATATCTTTTTTGAGTTCAAAATTGTTTTAAGAAACACTTGGAATTTCGGTGTAAATTGAGCTTTTTGTTACGAATAAAAACAACTAAATACATGGTGTAAATGGACCCTTCAACGAAGCGAGAACGAACGAGAAAAAACTTGTAAAAATGTTGGAGCTTTGACCTCCGATATCTCGGTAACTAGAAGGTTAGCTAGAGTTATGACCCAGAACAAAAAAAAAATGATCGCAACGATCGGGAAAAACCATTGCCTCTCTTACACTCATTCTCTAACAAAATAAATGTTCGATTTGTAATCAGAGGGTATCAGAAAACATTATTCATTGATGTCTAACTCTTTGTACACAAACTTGTAGTAATAAACTCAAATGATAGTTTTGAAACACTATTGCATAGTAGATGCAGCTAGGTGTTACGTTGGCTAAGTGCTTAGTTGAGCAAACCTGACCTACCCCACCTGGCGAACAACAGTATACATTCCTGCGATGACACTTACAACGCAATGGCGGTAGTCTTAAGTTACATGGGTGACTATTATTAATGATTAAATGTGCTACGTAGAATCAGTAAATGATAGCGATACAAACATTTAAACCTTATCAATGCAATATTCCAAAACTTACACACAACACTTACACTCTCTCATCCTGTGTGTAATGGATGAGCCATTGAAAGCGGATTCTCCCAATCCCAAATCCCAATTTCGCGGATTCTCCCAATTCTAATATTAATGTATATCATCGTGCGTGACGTATTGAGTCTACAAACGGACGTAACATCGAACAAACTTAGTAACCTGCGGCTGTAGCAACGCGTTCGTTATATTAGACCGTGGCGTAGAAGCTACAAGTTGTCGTAGCAATAAAAGCAACACAATCACATGCTTTTAGCAACGTATGGGGTTGTTGCAACGCGTTTGTAGCAACTTTTGACCGTAGCTATGTTCAAGTGGTCGTGGCACTATTTTGCAACACATGGTTTTAGCAAAGCATTCGTAGCAATATACTATCGTAACGTAGCTTCGTAGCACCACACTTTTGCAGCAAGGTACATACGTTCATAGCAACATGTTCGTATTAAAATGGTTGTAGCAACGAGTTTGTAGTAGTAAACACTCGTAGCATCATACATATGTACAGTTGTAGCAATACGTTCTTAGCAACACTCGGCCGTAGCAACGAGCAGTTGTTGGGCTACTAACAAGTTTCAAAAAGAGACTGCCGCATAGGTATATAAATTTTCCGCAGATGTTTTACAAACCGATTTTCTTCTAAAACTCGATGTGTTATATTAGTACCTGCCGCGTAATGTTCATTCATCGACATCTTTTTAAATCTATCAAAGCCCCATCTTTACTTGGTAGAACTAACAATGTTCACGCTTGCAGGCAGGCATCTCTTCATTTCGGATATGGTTTGAACAAAAAAAAAATCGTTTAAACATAAAATACATTAAACGGTAATTTGGAGGCAGCTACTGTATTCTGAATACAATAATAAGATATCAATAATATTTGTTTAACAATGCAAGAAACCGATGTGATTCAAGATAGTCCGCAGACCTTTTCTATAAAGGAGACTGGGTTTATTAAGCGATCCCCTGAAGAGAATCCCACGCACCGAAATCATATATTATTCAAAAGTTAAGAAGAAATAAAAAAGCTTTAAAGGAGACCATTCACGGTCCATACAAAGTTCGGCCCAAAAGTCAAAGTGCCGGAACGAAGCTAGCGAGATGGGTCTATAGTTACATAACATGACAACACGCCTTGTAGTTCTCGATGGGTTAGGCAGAGATGTACCCATTAGTACCACCCACATTTCACCAGTTATGTTTAAGTTCCATGTTATAGGAGCGAGCCTATTGCCGTCAACCGGGCTCAAATCCAGTCTTGTGACTACTTCTGAGAAATTCCTGATGGAAAAACCCAACAACACTTTGCCCGACCTGGGAATTGAACCCAGGACCTCATGATCAGCAATCGCGCTTGCCACCACTACACCAACGAGGCAATCAATAGTTAGTCATGTCAGAATACTTCTTCAAGGTCATCATCCCAACACGTTCATTTTCGCGATTTTTTTAGGGTTCCGTACCTCAAAAGGAAAAAACGGAACCCTTATAAGATCACTTTGTTGTCCGTCCGTCCGTCCGTCCGTCCGTCTGTCAAGACCGTTTTTCTCAGGAACGCGTGGAGGTATCAAACTGAAATTTCTATATGATACTTAGTTCTACTGTCCCTGGAAGCTGTAGAAAAATCAACCTTCTAAGTCAACGCAATCAAAAGATACAGCCACTTAGGCCGCAAATTTCCGCAAATTTTCGAAACTCGCACGGGAATCAAAACCTACAGGGTACTTCCCGTGAACTTAGAATCTTGAAATTTTGTACGAAGTCACGTCTTATAGTACAGATATAGGAAAAATTACGAAAACCGTAAATTTTTAGTTTCGTCATATTAAAAAAAGTTATATACCCACAGGTTTGTACGGAACCCTCGGTGCGCGAGTCCAACTCGCACTTGACCGGTTTTTTTTTTCAAATAAAACGTACGGAGAATCAGATTTTTCAACCCAAAAAATCAGCTGAACGAATGGTTGTACAGACTTAGTTAAAAATACTTGGACTGACTTCTCTAGCATTGGTAATACGTTTTTTTTCGTAGGCGCTTTGGGTTTTGGGCCGAAAATGAATGATCTCCTTTGTTGAGAACGCAATGTATATAGTCAAGTCTCGAGGGTATATCAGATACCTTCGAGACTTGACTATAAAGTCGCGAAATCTTGTGATAAGTTATATTTGGCTGGAGATGCACCTGACGAATAAAGAACATGTGCGCTGCTGATGCTGACTATATCAGTAAAATATTTAGGTACTTACTTTTGTTTTACTGAGATACTTCTTCTTTATCGTGTGGTTAGTGATTAACCTGGTGTCAGAGATTTTTTTGCCGCCCATGGGCCTCTGACTTGGCTTTACATGCCTTCGAAATATATCACTCAGACATGCTGGTTTCCTCACGATGTTTTCCTTCACCGAAGCAACTGATAATTTTATAATACGCACATGAATCCGAAAAATCAGAGGAGCGTGTCTTGGGATAGAACTTGAGACCTATGACTTGGCAGTCCGACGGTCACACCACTAGGCGATGACTGCCCCATTGAGATTCTTAAGTAGGTTTATCAACTCTGTAACGTGCAGCTGCTAAGAACTGAAAAGCTGTCCTGATTCCTTCTGCATAACGAAGGGTGGTGACAGAGTTTGCTTCACACCTTTTGCCAATGAACAAAACACTAACGCGACACTTGTGGTGTGACAGCACCTTCGGATAATACGACAGCAATTGCTTAGAGTACAACTCACTGCGAAGTGTCTTGTGAAGTTGTGACCCGACGGCACGGGTTTGCATGAGCAAAGGATACAAGGGAAACGCGCAAGGCGCTTAGCGTAAGTCACAGTATCTGAGGTCGTGAACGAGGACTTAGTGAGATAGCCAGACTGACTGACAGTGCCTTTGCGTCCTTTCTAGCTTCCTAGGGAAGAAAAAGGTATCATCTACTTTGCCGGAAACACGATCTATTCCGAAAACGATTAATATGCATTCGAACCTTCGTTTCCTTTCATTGACTCATGTAAGTAATGATATGAATGATCGGAAATCCGGAAACCCAATATTTTTATCGTTGTCTACACCTACTTTCGGATGTTCCGTTTTAGCAATGAGGTTTTCAATAGGTATTTGTTGTTGAGTGACTTAAGTCTATATCCGTTCATCTGATAAACATACAACACACACACACACAAATTAAAATCGAACTATTATTACAAAAACGATAAAACAAACCAAAAAACCGGCAAAGGCGAGTCTGACTCGCGCACCGATAATCAGGTCTTTGAAGTTCATAGGCTCATCTCATCAGTATGGAAGCCAGGCTATTCCTGATTATTTTTTCCGTGCTATGGACCGAGGATATGAAAGACAGTAAACTAATATTGCAACAAGCACAATCAGTATCATCCAGAGATATGAATAAATTTTTAAAATTATGGAAACATTTTATGTGAGACGAGTGTTTTTTTTTTTTATTTTAAAATCGACGTATTTGCGTTACGTTTACACCGCGCGCTCGTACTAGGGACTAGATGCTTCAAGAAATATTAAAAAAAAAAAATGTATGCAATGCACTATCATTCAACAACCTGCCGTGGCAAGGCTTTGGACGAACATCTACGTGGTGATAATCAACTTCTTATATTCAACGGAAATACCCGAAGCGGGACCTCCACTGGTTTTCAACGTCTGGCCCACTTCAAGTCCACCTATTCCCAGAAAACGGTACCCCACACTGTTTAAAAAATAAATCAAAAGATTTACCTCGTAAACGAACAACGTTGCTTCTAAGTACGGCTATCAGCTCCGTCTAAACTTTTCCATTAAGTTTATAGGTACCTCACTTAATGTTAGCTTTCATAAATCCTATTAGTCAACTTATATGACGGTTCGCATGTGGGTCAAGTACTTAGAAATTGGTGAACAACTCGCGTTGCTCATTACTCATCACCACCCGGTGCGAGGAAAATATGATAACAGTTATTGCATATGTTTTTGTGTTTAAATTGCAAATTTTGGCTCAGTGGAATATGCCTGGTGCATTTTAAAGACCTGTGACTAGCTAGTATGAGCCTCTCTAAGACATACCTACTATGACTCAAAGTCACTCATTTGCAACATCTTACAGCTTGCCTGACTGATCTAAATTCTGGCATTTAAATGTTCTGCACCCGATTTTGTCAGAACATTACGACACGAAGAAACAAAACTCAAGGAAAGATATTCAGTCACCCATATTTTTCTGTATATAGATACGAGTAACACTAGAAGTCTGTCTACACGAAAACCAAAGGCTAGTTTAGGTTTACTGACACTTGGAAAACAGAACCAGCTTTGATGTCAGAAATCATCGCAGTTGATTACCAAACTAATGGAAACCGGTGTGTTTACGAAGGTTATTTTCTTTCCATAAAGACTGTGCTTGAAGTTACTTACTATCATAACATTAGACTGATATCCTGTTTTCTTCGGCACCTACAGCAGACTATACAAACATACATTCGATAAATGTTTAAAAAACATGTGTGGCGTCGTGATTAGTATAATAACAATCTTCAGTCGTGGGTCAAAGTCACGTTGCGCCGGCGCCCCAGCCATCACTGCTAGGCACGTACTATTCCATATTTGAAAACTGCGTCGGACACATCGTACGCTGTTTTTAAATGTCCCTATGTGTAAGTGAAAGGTTGGAACGTCCGACATCAATTACAGAAAGTTTTACAATTTGTAGAACTCAGTGTTTCCAATTTTGGCAGATAAAAGCTCCAGTCTGCTACTAATGCAAGATGGTTTGGGTTGGGTTAACTGCTAATAGATGTTTTTGAGTTATCACGACAACCTTCAGGACTTGCAACCGTAGCTATTTTCGCCATGATGCAACTTAGAGGATGATGCTGGCCATACCCTTGAAATGGGGAAAAGGTTTGCTGTTTTTCAGCATCATTAATAATTGCGATAACTATCTCAATGACTCAAGGAAGCATTGAACTTTTAAAGTTCACCTTACCTTCCAAATTCAGACGATAGTCATCAAATTGGGCAAGGAAATGCACCTTTATTAAAAACAGTAAGGAAACATTGCTGCCTTGTTTATCATTGCAGTGTGCGTGAACAAAACTGTCTATCTTCCGTATACGCAAAGCACGTGGCGTCGATATGAGCGACTACTTTTTTGACGATCATTTCCTTTGACACAACCCTAATAATACTAATATTCTATACTCCATCAGGATCCATTGCTTCTTTGTTATATCATCAGCCTATATCAGCCCACTGCTCCACACAGACTTCTTCATATTATCCTTTGCATTTTTTATCGTTTTTATTCCCTACATCAATTTTATTTTATAGAGGATGAAAGTTTGTGCTTAAGTAAGTTCGTTTTTACTGATGAGAAATTCTTTTGGTAACACTGCTTGTTCTGTTAAAATCAAGTGTCAACCAATTCATCAAGCCAGTCATATGTTTAATCAGCTTTCCGATTAATAAAATAAGTAATCGAGAAAAAATTTTTCCGACAATGCGACATATCGCAATTCTATTGAAACGTGAGAAATACTTATATATTATATACCACACAATGTGCAGGCTAAGGTCCTATATTAACATCCAACTTTAGAATGAGTCCATATACGCAATGAAACATTGTCAATTGTGGTGGCCGTCTACCTGTCTGTCCAAACACAGTGGGTATGCTAAACTACCGCATTATAGGACATACCGTGAACTTGCCTGTTTCCTTTAACTGTTGGTTTTTCCTGTTTGTGAGTCCAGACGCTATGTTATAGTTGAACATTATTCGAATTGTCTTTACTGAACTTTAATTATTTTATACCTTTATGAGTTATTGTGTAATTTGAACTTATTTATTTTGTACAGCCATGATATTAATTGCATTCCTAACTTCAGAATTCCCGTTTGGGTATGTGCAATTATTTATTTCATGCCAGATTGCACATGGTAGGGGATTGCGCGGGGGTCAAGTACGTTCACTGATATTTTTTATTCTGGCTTTGCACAGTTTGTACATTCAGCCAGTTTCAATTTAATTTACTGAAATTAAAATGTAGAATAAAACGACAGCAAGCGACATTAACATAATTAAAATAAAAGTTTTCTTTGTATAACAATATCAATCAAATTGTTTTTTTTTTTAATCGGCTTCACAAAGAAGAACATCATAACGGTTTAAAAAAAAAAACAAAAAAGTCTATATCATTTAAGTATTTAATTCTTCAAAACTACCACTCGATAGCTGGTTTGATTTGCTGAAAACATAATACGTCAGCCTTTTTCAGTTAAATAAAAAAGCCTACTTTTCGTCGAATTTAATGGCATCCGTGATTTCTTTTCGGGATTTTCAGCCAATATTTTAAATATTTTTAGGTCTTGTAATATTTCTATTGAAAATACATATTTCTATTTAAACATATGACATAATTTAGGTCATCAAGAATACTCGTACTACTCCGTAATTGGTTCGTATAGCTAACGTATAACACACGAAAAGACCGTTTAGTTTTTTTATTATTTCCTATTTGTCGTTTTTCAGAGACATCCAGCAAACGTTAATATTATGTATTTTATCTCTTAAAAAATATGTCGCTTTAGGTAATAAGGTCTTATATAAATAACATCAACGTCACTAAAAAAAAGAGATAAAACTAATAAAAATGATCGGGGAGGCATACAGACTGCAACTCCATCCGTAAGGTCGTTGTAACAGAGGTAGGCGGTCTGTGGACTTAGAAAAAACCTCCATTTTTCTTTAGCTGCTGATTCACTCATACTGAATGTTTTGTTTACATTTTATTACTCACTATCGAGTATTGATTCCGCTTGTTACGAATAAATATTAGCCAACATAAATCTTCATAACGTCCGTATTACACTATCATCGTTGATCATCGTCGCGTCGTAGTTGATTACTACATTACGAAAGGAAATGAGATTATCATTGCGAGAAATATATGTACTTTATAAATTCAAGTTATTTCTGATTAAAAGGGATTAGGTCATTGTATTTCCTTTTCATTTTTCGAAGACAAAACCGATATTTGTAACACTTCCCCGTAGGGTCAAGAAAGATATATAGGGAAGATTCGGTCTGTAGTTTAGTTTCTCTATGAAACTTAATTATACTTTGATACAGTTCATCTGTAAAATTTGGAAGCGAATAAGGTCACTCAACCATCTTGTTTCTAAACTTTATACTATTACCATTAAGATGAGAATAATCCTGGAATGGCCTATAAAAATGTGGCCCTACTTTTAATTTTAATGATTCAATGAGTAATTTCATTCGTCAGAAAAATAGGTTACGATCTATTTTGGCCAGGCAAAAATGGCCATTGTTTACATTATTGTGTTAGTAGTCGATATGCAACCGTCTCATGTCTAGACCAGATGTTATGTTCCAAAACTAGTCGCGTCTGGAGCTTACTTAGTTACTACAGTTACTGCGTGTCTAGACAACGCAGGGAACTTTATAGCGAGCTCGTTTCAGTAAAACGAGCCAGATTTGACCCGAAATTTATATCTCACCTTTTCGCTACCGATCACATCTTTGTTTATTCATTCAAAAGTAAATAGTCTCTTGTTTTTTTTTCTTAACAGTAAACTGTGTTAATTGAACGCATTGAGCTGCAGACTAATAAGTTCCCCTAAGCTCGCGTACAAAGACCCTACAGAAGCTGCGTACGAGCACAAAAAAAACGGTCAAGTTTGAATGGAACTGGGGTTACGGTGTTCCGTAGCAAAAATATTTGCTAATGTTGGTCCTTGGTAATCTGCTGAGCGTAATAATTAATCATTTTTAGGCGAAAACTTAGATTGAAATAAATCCCGTAAAGTATTTTTAAAACATTGTGTTGCCCGTGATGCCGAATACTGAAATACATCACTATCAAAATTCTACAGCAGGTGATAGATGTCACTTATGATTTTAGTAATTTTGTTTTATTTTTTTAATTTCAATGCATTTATAAAGGGCTGCGTTCATGTCGTTGGATCTCATCTCTTGCATGTGAAAAGAAAGAGACAACACAACAAATACCGAGTGTTGTGTAGAGGCAGCCTAACAAGGGTTGCCAACCAACCTAGTATATTATGCGGTGTGTGAGACCCACAATACTTTGCCAACGATAAGCCATCAATTAGAAAAACAACATACATAATAGACAATAAAAGAAAAAAATAATAATTTAAAAAGCATACTTTTTATTCTAAATCATTTTCTATTTTCTTTCGTTTAATTTAAGAAAGTAATGAAGGATGAAAAGAGACTTTCCTTTTTTGCAAGCGACAATTTTGTCCATGACACACATTTGGACAACACAGAAAACCTGGAGAACAATGCACTGAAAAATTCATCGTTTTTTTTTGCCATCTCGTCGCTTATTTTTGGCCACGAAGTTATAATAGGAAATGTATGACTGATGCAATGACGTTTGTTTGACAGATTTTTGTAAGAAGAGATTGACAACCCTAGAGTCTGACGAAGCCACCGCGCGCCGCTCGACGTTCCGATCCCCGTCCACGGCCCAATCCAAAAGTTTTGTAGTCAGTTCGCGCGTGGTCGCGGCGGTAGACGCGAGACGAGCGTTGCGCTCATGGACACTGTTTTTTTTTCATTTACGATAAACTCGTACTAAATTTGAATTTCAATGGAAACAGTGTGTTAGTTCAATTAAGTACTATATCGTTTGTACGTATGTATTAATAATAGTGTCTATTTTAATGTTCCATTTATCGATTTTTGGCAACTCCTTAGAGAATTAGATAGCTTCATCATTTTTGAGTACCAGTCCATTGGATGTCAAGTCTGAGTGTGAATTCTACAAAGTTATTAGTGCTTTCAGTGTCAGCTGTGTAAGCTTATTTGCTATCCCTCTCTGTTAAGTAGAAAGGGAAAGGAAGGTCGAGTGTTAAGCAAGCGTTGTTTTGTTTTCATGATTTTCTTTGCTGTATGTAAATGTAGAGCGGATTAAGAAAAAGTAAGTTTTGTTAATTGAGCTTTTAATCATTTATGTTCTGTGCTTATTTTGTCCTTTTCACTTATTTCTGTGTTGTTGTTGACAAAACCATGGCTGTCAATAGTGTCATTTTTGACAATAACAAACCAACGTGCTTACTAAAACTTTTTTCTATTTGTAAATTGTCATCTAGTACTGAATTAGTTACAGTGTTCTGTTATGATTTATTTGTAGATCACTCTCGGTCATGTGGCGGCTCCAATTAGACTTGAGTTCGTTTATAAATAGTCTCCACTTAGGATCCCTTGCACGTTACTTGTGCCAACGACTAACTAAGCTTCGTATTATTACACTTATCATTCAAAACTTTAGTTGAGAGCTTTTAAAATGTTGTCAAACATACGGTAAACTGCTAAAGTGCCGTGCAAAGTGTGTGTGTGTAACCGTTATCATAACACTTAGCTTTTTACATTTACGTACTTCGAGGTTTGCATTGTTCGTTTAAATTCGACTGTTTTATTATGTTATTATTTGTGAGGCACCTATTTCATAATTTTATACATGCAACACTGGTCTTCTTAAATCTTGCAAAAGCTTTATAATGGGAATAATCTGGCTAGGCACTAAATGATATACAACATGTCATATTATGACATAAGTCATTCACGAATGTAACAAAATAATTAAATGATCATACTAAATACAGAGCTAGGTGGTCGGGTTATTGAACCAAATAGCAATATAGGTGTCGTAGGTATATTTCTATAATTTGACCAGAAGAATGATTTATAAATATGTAGTTTCTTTGATGCCTACATTGTGCATCGGAGATTGAATCCATCACTACTTCTGACATTCAATTAAACATTTTAGGTGAACGTAGTCACACATTTCTAAAGCAGCACGTAGAATACATTGATAATGTCCTGAACATATTGCAAATAATTATCTCTAATGTATGAACGCAGCCATAAATTTTAGTAACGATGACATTTGATATGACAGAACGTTTTTGACAGATGAGGTGCATTTCATTTGACAAAATGGCGATTGGCGCCGAGTTCGTAATTTAATAGTGATGTGATGCATTAATTTAAAAAAGCGATCAATATTTTAGTGCAACGAAGCCAATTGTTGCACTAAAATGGAAAAGTTGTGATCTAATCGTTTAATCAGCTGTTATGACTGAAATAACTAAACCGAATAAAAAATCATTGATAAAAAGTTAAATTCAATACGCTTTCTGAAAATGATGTACCTAGTTAGTTTGGCCGTTCTCAAAAAAATAAAAAACTAACAAGGATATCAAAAAACTATCGTTTGTTTAATTAAAAATTCATTTGAAAAGAAACGCGGATTTACCATTAAATGAATACTTCCTGATGTTAAGTTCCCTTATTGAGTGAGAAACACGCAGTGAGAATAATCAAACACGACCTGCATCCTCACAGCAAGAGAAATTACCATTTCGAGTGTGTTCTTAATTTTTAGCCTGAGATCTAACTTCACAGCTCGTACATAAATAATAATAGCCGCTAGGGTCGATTGTCGGGTTAAGCCGCGCTCGCCTGGGTTGGTCTTTGGATGGGTGACCACCCATTACATACCGAGTTTCTTCCGTGTCTCGGAAAGCACGTTAAGCCGTTGGTCCCGGCTGTCAATTGTAGATCTTTGACAGTCATTACAAGTAGTCAGTGACCCGAAAGTCTGACAACCAGTCTGGTCGTATCGTAATACCCAGTACTAACTGGGTTGTGGAGGTCAGATAGGCAGTCACTCCATGTAAAATACTGGTATTCAGCTACATCCGGTTAGACTGGCAGCCGACCCCAACATAGTTGTGAAAAGGCTAGGCAGATGATGAGATCTAGCTCCATACTAATTTAATCGAAACCTAGTCATTGTAAATGTATTGGAATTGGAATTCAAGATATTAATTAACAAATTATTCAAAACGTTAATTAATAAACAGACTATTATTTAATTATTGCTATGTTTGAGAAGCAAATACAAAGGCTATTCTTGTTGATAAATGCGTATACCTAATAATAAATTTTGTCTAATTAGCCTGTTCTCATTAATATCTGTTTGTTGAATTATTACGTAGCTACAATACAAACCAGTTTGCAAGCGTTCCTACAATTCTCTGTTTATTAATTCAAAGTGTACACAAACAATCTATTCGTTATATAATTATAAATGAAGATTTATGTTAAGGGCGCAGGTGTTATCACAGAAATATGATTAAATACATACTAACTTTCCCTTCAGTTATCAACACACAATGGACTTACTACTGACCAGCCGTATCAGTCAATATTATTAAGTCGGTCTATGAGAGCTTCCCTTATCTGGATTTCCTGTTTGCTACTCTTGATAGTTACGTGGAGTTCATGATCTCATATGGTCCTATCTACATTTATTTAATACCTGAGCACGATGTATGGAATCTAATTAATTTACAATGTCAACAACATTACTAATGTAAAAAAACAAAGTTAAAGAGCTAAGAATTTCTTTGTGTTGTAACTTATCTCTGAATATCAGTAAAATCAACAAATACGTTTCTTTTGTTTCAGAAATCGCTTCGATATCTTGTACAAAGAACAAGCATATTGTAAGTTTAAAACAAACATAGCGCATCGCCTCATAACGCGATTACACGGCATCCCACGGAAGCTATGTCGAAAAAGTATTCTCTGCTATCATTTTTGTGTTGACGAGAAAACTGCCGACAGTGCTAACCTTCTAATAATAATATGGTTAGCTGACGCATGTCAAATACCCATTACAGTTCCACAATGTCAGATTCCCCGACTCTTCACTCTCACAGAAGTTCAAAACTCAATTTCACTGCAAAACCGACCTCATCCATCATGGAGGACATTGCTCATATAACAGCACCAAGCACGACGACCACTAACTCGCAAACTTCATGTGTGGTAGCTAACATCGACAGAGTGGCACACGAAAATCATTCCAATGATAATTTAGAACAAGTACATAAATTGACTGACTTAGATAGATGTAGGATACTTAATAAAGAAAAATTTGAATGCCAACATGAGTCTGAAAGACGATGCTCTGCCACATATCGTCCCTGCCACAGAGCCTCCGAACGATGCGTATTGCATAACAAAGAAGACGTATACGGAAAAGAATCGATTACCAGAAAGAAGGTTGACGAATGCGGCGGAACAAGGCGGGCCGCTAATTTGAAATTGAAATGTAGTCGGAATCAGGATGCACGGGAGTGGATGGGAGCGATCGGGAGGACAATGGGAGGGCGAGTTCACGTGCGCGCGCTAGCCGTCGTGGGGTTGTTCCTGGCCGTGCTGGCGACGAGTGCCGCGGCGCCCGCGCCTGCCCGCTCCCGGCCCACGCGCAGTGAACGCGAAACAAATACGGTAAGTTTTTAAACATTAACATGAATTTACATTATCATGAATCACAGCAGGCGCACAATTTGCGGAGATACAAATAACGACAATGGGGCCTATTATTTATGCATAAGTAGGAAGATGTGGCCCATTCTAGCTCATGCATACTAAAGTTAGTTAAAGTTAGTTGGATACGTGTATCCTGAGGACTTGAAAACTTCAATCCCGTCCCAAGCGCGCCGGAAACGTGCTACTTATTATACTGGCATTGTCTGTGTTATCTGAATCTGTCTGATTTACCAGACAATGTCGTTCTTTATACAGCCACGTTTAAGCACTCGCACAGATTAACATGATTTTTTCATACAAAACAACTAGTGTGGGCTTTGTTTACACGGACAGTTTTAATCTGTTCGGCTAAGCGATTGTTCTACAGCATGATAATGAGTAGTTCTTCACTGATATGGACGATAGATACCCATACGTATGTTTTTAACACGACTGAGGATCTGTTCTAGTATCATAGAATGCGACCTGTGCAGGTATGGGCGCCTACTATTACTTTTATTATTCATGTAGTTGGATCACGATTACAAACGCGATGTTACGTAAGTCCACATAGGGTATGTCAGTAATGCTCGCAATGAAGGTCTCCCTTTTACCCGGAGAATGTTTGATTCTCCCTTAGAAGGGACCGCTATCCTCTGACGGATTAACGACCATTCTAAGGCGTATTTCTACTGAGTGCAAGTAATATGGGGACAAAAAGCTGGCGTGTCGTATTACATTACTGGCAGTGACAGACGGACGGACCGTTTGGGAGGAGATTAATGGGCTAAGTGACGAGTGGGAGGCATGCCTGTAGTCCTCCGCGACTCGGAAGACATCCCGCTCATTTATTTCGTGGACCGTTACAAGTAGTGAAAAATTCGACTAATTTTATTGGGGCCACGCGACAGCTAGTCCTGTTGGAGACATGGGTTTTCTATCAGACTTAATGTTTATTATCATCCGATGAGTTCTTGCGATTTCTTTATAACATTTCTCCTACACTATGATTATATTTGCTCCTTGAAAAACACAAGTCATGTGATATGTACCCACGCCAGTATAAAATCTAATACTAAACTTCAGTAGGTACATGAATTTACTTGCTACGCTAATCACATTAACAGTCTATTACGACACCCAAAATTTCTTAATCCGAACACAAAAATAGATTACAACGAGAAAATGAGTTAGGTCGAACGGGATGAGTTGAATCAGATTTGAATCCGATTTAATTACAGTTTAAACACGGCGTGACCGCGATGTTAACGGCTTTCCTGCGCAAGCGCATATAGGCCGTGTTTGTGTTAAACTTAGTTATGTAAGTGATAACTGGTCCATTGCGAGCACGGAGGTGTAAGTAAATGGAGGGATAGGAAGGACTAACATTTTTTATACCGAAGAACAAGACACAACCCTGTAATTTTCCTTTTAGACACGTTCGTTTTTCCCACTTCACAAATCTTCCTTAAGTAATTGAAAATCAACAAAACGATGATCATGCCTGAGCACTCCATATTTAATATTCCGTAATAGTCATAGTGTAGCCCTTGCTAGCTACTCTACTCGAATCAAGTATTAGTAAACCATGTTAATTTATATCGTGAAAATAGTGCAGGAAAACAGGTGTAATACGTAATGCTATGGATATTTCCATACCTTGTTATTATGCAGTTGTTATGTCATTCGTTTTACCTACCAACTGGGTATTTTCACAATTATTTCACTCTCAAGTGAAGAAGGACAGTTGGTTAGTAAATTAAAACTCGAGATAATATTGTTATGGCCGGAGGAATCGTAATGCTTTACCAAGTATCAACAATTCAACATTAATCAATCAAGTCAGCATATCACAGACCTTTGCCGGGCATAAAGTCTGTTCGAATAAATACTGGAGAGTTGGATGCGTAAATCAAAGGACGGTGTGTTGTAGTCAAACTGGGAGCACAAGACAAACCGAGATTATTTGAAAAGTTCCATCACCTGACTTCTTATAGTCTGATTTTATGACCATAGACGGTAGGTTAGGGATGCTCGTTCTCAGTGGTCCTTCTTCATCCTATGCTTGTCACCAGTTGAACAGTCTCCATGTTTGCCTCCCAGTTCATTTTGTCGTCGACAACAATAAGAACTTTATTAGATTAGAACATTATCATAATTCAAAATTGCTAGAACATTACGTAGCATTTGTTGACACCAACACAGAGCTGGTGCAGTAAAGGTGCAATCATGGCGCGTTTACTTTCCTTCGTCGAGTTTATTACCGCCGTAGGAGGAGCGGGTATTGTAGTCGCAATCTTCTGAGTGGCCAGTGTAACTAGCTCGGTGGTTATTAATGGAACGAAATTCAAATAAACTGACTTTGACATATTTTTGACGTTAACCTTAGCAAGAAGCGCTGGCAGGATATGTCAAAATATACTGGACAACTAGTGAACAATATTTTACCTTATTTATAATTATGTTCTAGCTGCATAGTCATAAATACTTTACATTTTAATTGTTATAATATCAAATCCACAATGCGGTTAGTTTTAAACAATAGCAATCTAGAAGGCTAAATCTCAGTAATTAATTTTAACACGGGGAAAACATTGAGGTAAATTACGAACATTGTCATCAAGGTATTTGTTGCATAAAGTGGACATAAAGCTATATTGTTAGTCAGAATTATGTATTTAGAGAATTCCTTCCCGGACAATTAGGTAGTAAAATTAACATTCAGATGAACCATTTATGCAAAGGTGGGTCAGCTGATTGCTATAACTCACTGTACTTATTGCAATAACAAAATATCGAAAATAATTACATTCTACGACTAATGCGAACGTCGGCGCATCATCGAAGTCACACGTACTGAAACTTACACCATTTTATACTCGTATCAAACGGAATGAGGTTCAGTTTTTATGAGGAAAGCTAACCGAATAAGCTTTAAGCTCTAATCGTGTATCGTGTCACGCCAAAATACGAAAAAATTTCATTCAGTAATTTTGGCAAGGACTTGAAAGGAAAAAACAATGTAGAATGCAGTGTCGTCTTCATTCTTTACATTGGTCTCGAGTCGGCGACTCTCGACAGTCTGGCACTTTCCTGAACAGATTCATTTTATGCACTGCGATACCGCGGGTATGTGTGGGTGACGTACTATGAAACAAAAGGTGTCTGGGCCCGGCTGGTATAAAGCTAGTAAATACCTTGCAAACTGCACGGGATATGCATTGTCTACCACCTTCCCTTACGGCGCGGCGGACCACTTAGCTTGTCTGTCTAACCGCGGCCATAGTGGCTTATATGTATTATGCATGGTTATTTTGGTACACAAGCATTGTAGTTACGTAATTTTCAAATAAGGAAATATAAATTTTGATTTAGTACATTACCCATCTATATAGGTATTTTGCGAAATTTTTCAGCATTAATCCGTGGTAGTTTCCTTCTAGTGTTCAGGATTTTGAATAAATATCAATTTAAACTAGTAGAAATGATATTTTACAATATGTGCTTTTTATTTACCGTAATACTTTACCTAACCTATGTAACGGACGTAAATAATTAACACCATCTAAAGTGCGTATTCCATTCATTGTTCTTGATACAAACGGCTAATCAAGGCATGTTGTATGAATTTACAAGTATCTACTGTTTTATACTAATAATTTTAATTCTTTGGCATAAAGATTGAAGCGCTTAAGAACAGTCATTTCAGACGAAAATGACCTTTTCCGTAAATCTAGGTTACCACGTTTAGTGGCTCGCGTACTGTTTAACTATTCATATTATACCTATAGGTGTAAAACTGACGAGTGTACGTATACGACCGACATTGTATGATATGTGTATAATTCTCTTTAGCCGAAATGAGGTCACATCGGACTGAAACATGCGGCGCTAACATTGATCTAAGTGATAAATGGACGCAAATTCACACATCTCTGAGTTGCAGCGATCTCGATAAAATTATGAAATATGTAATCCCGATTATTGTAAAATAACTGATAAACAGCCGTGAAGCTAGAAAAAATTAACGTTGGACCTAATATTTCATTCAAATGTCAATTAAATAAAGAATACTTCAACAAAAAGAAATTGCGCCCAACGTGGGGCTCGAACCCACGACCCTGAGATTAAGAGTCTCATGCTCTACCGACTGAGCTAGCCGGGCTTAGGACTCTGTGTCGAAATAGTCTACTGATTTTTATTTTCAATATGACAACAGTCTATAAATGCCAAATAAACTAATAATATTAACATTAAACCTCACCAGAAACCTAAATTAACTCTAGTTTAGTTACCGTTATCCCATCAAATGATGGGATTCAGTGTGATACACTAAAATGTTAATTTCGTGGACAATACAAGTGAAAATTAACGTGAGTTAAATTGAAACTGCGCTGGAGGCCATCGGTATTGACCCAAATATTCATTACGCTATCTATAGCATCCTATTCGACACATCGTTTTAACAAAAAAAACTCGCTTGAAATATTGTATTCGCTTCTGTATAGCTAATTTAATTTGAATTTTGAGATTGTAATTGTCATTGTTTTTTAAATTCTTTTGCATTGTTTGTCTAGTGCGACTAATTTACGCCTTAAATAGCAAAACATGTAGCTACCTCATATTAATTATAAGACCTTTATACTATTATCATGTTTTACAAAATAAATAAATCTTATATCATCTAATAATTAATGGTATTTTAAATTTATCGAGCTGGAGAATTAAAACGTATCTACTTTCAAATAAATATAAAAGATTTTTGATTTCTGTTGTAACAGATCTTCTGGCATAAAAATAAAAAATGAGATTATCTAAAACAATATCAAAGCATATAAAATAAAGTTCAAAATTAAAGTTTATTTAATGTGATTTACTTTAAGCCATTCTCAGCACATTTATTACAAAAACTTAATCTAAGTCCTAGCCGAGTGACAAATAGCTTTATTGTTCATGTACCCGCATGCATGCGTCGCCAATTAGAATTTGCATTTTGGAACGAACTCAAACCTTCTGGTTGAGGTGCACCTTTGATAATCATACTGTCAGCTTCATCAAACGAATTAATAGTCTTATCAATCTTTTAGATTCGTGCCAATATTAACATACTTGAGCCCGATGGTCCACTGGTCATCTTTCACGCCATGTTTGGTTAAACCTAGATTTCCAGGAAGCGCTGATAACCTAGATATTAAATATGTTACAATTTAAATGAGCTCTAGTTGAGTTATGTAGTAAATGTGATCGTTAGTGGGCGCCATTAGTAATAAACTTAGGTGCAATCTTCTACATTTTCTCACGGAGACCTTGTTCTTTCTGTAAGAAAATTAAGAGCAGAGCTTTACTACAGATTCGCAGCCACGGTTTTATTTTAAAGCAAGTAACCCGAACATAATACTAATAGTACATTTTTCATGGAAAAACACTGTTGGAAAGTTTTATGAAAACTGTAAATTTATATACCGCCAATATCCGTAGCTCGTATTTTTTTTAGGAAAGTGCGTGTAACGAATTTCTTTTGCACTAAAATGTTTTAGTGTAGGTAAGTCAACTGCTGTAGATTGCAGACGACGATAATAACTGTTTTTCCACAAACGATACTCGTTCGTTATACAAAAGTACATTATGTCTGTATATAAGTCACATAAATTATAGCCCCCTGTGTAATGAGTATGACTTGTTAAATTCTGCTTAAAGCTAATACTTTTAATTTAATTGGTAAGTACTTAATTCTTGCTGCAAATTATTAAAGTAATTTATCAATGTTAAAAACCAATAACATATTTCATGACATCGCCAGACAAAGCTCAACAGCCAGCAATATTGATAAAAAAACCAAAGGTAACATGATAACTGAAATAACGACTTAAAATTCTCAATTGTCTCTTGTTAAACGCCCGTTAAGATAAGACTAACTTGATAAGAAGGCCGAGAATTGATAACGATGACATAAGACTCCAGTCATTATCTGCTGCAAGGTGCAGTAAACAAAACTGTGCCAGATAAAAATATAACTTAGTATCTATCTTCCTTTCTTTCTTATCTGGTAAAACATTTGCTTCCGGATACAAAATCACATGCTGTGATTGGACAATACTAACAGAATAAGTAAAACAAAAATGAAGAGTATATTGTCTTTCTTGGACATTATTTCTTTAATAAAAATATACTTGAATATCGCGACAAAGCGGAACGTCTGTCGTATTTAAAGTTCAGGAAGTGCATGACTTTCACAAACTCATTCAAATTGAGTGCAATGCAGCTCTGGGAGCCTGCCGAATGGCATGTGCTGACCGGAAACCGCATCTCCGAGATAAATTTAGCCGCAAAAAGGACGGACATACAAAAATAATACTCATACAAACCAGTTAGACAGGGACGGATGCATTTCAGTTGTTCAGCTGCCGAATAGGCCTGCACTATTTACACATGTGAATCGACGATAATTGGGTTATTCATACGATGCTGAGTTTTTGATCAATTCTAATGAATTTGCCTAGCTAATTGGGTTTGCCTTGATTAGATTGCCAAAAACTTTACCAATTTTATTTTTTGTACCAAAAACCAACCAGAAACGAAAAGTGTAATATACCGTGTCTAACTTTAGACCACAGGTAAATAGATTACAATTTGAAATATAGACAACGACCCCAAGCCGGCTAGACAAGGTGTTTTACCCGATAGTGACTGAAGGGTTTTGGGCCTTTAACAAGCAGCTTGTCCAAATTGTTAAGTCGGAAAACAGATATTAACAGAATCCATACAAAAATAACTCAAAAATATAGTGTTTAAAAAAGAACAAGTGAATATCACGGCTGAACAATGATACTTATTTTTCTACTGTCGACAGTGAGTAACCCAGGAGTGCTAATGAAGATTCTTATGATAAGGAAGTACGACTGCTTAACTAAACTGGCATAAATCAAGATCTGTTAAACGATAACGCACTATAGCATGCAAAAATGTATGCGTATTCTAATTTCAATTCCGAACGAGTCGCTGTTCGAAAAATTAACAATGTAAATTGTAACAATTAATTGAGGGTATGTTTGAGCAGTGTGGCACCAACTATTCACAGATTCGTCAATTAGTATTCATTGCTTGTTCGCCGCCGACTCCCAGGTGAGTCCGGACACTATTCAGCGCAATGTTCCGGTGAGTCACACTGCATCCGTCCAAATTTACAACTCCCCAAACAATTTTAAACTCTATAGCATTCCAATAAGCATCAACGCATATGCAAATGCTAATTGTGTTAGTAATTTAGCTCTATACCGCTTTTCCATTGTTATTCCAAATGTGTTTCACTATCGTATTTTTAGCCTATTCTTTAAACTTCATATCTATGACGTCGTTGACCTATATTTTCTTTGATATCCTCTAAATAGTTTAATATAAATGCCATAATGGAATGGAAAATCTTAAATTCAGCTTAAGGATCAATATTTTCTTTTTCTTCGTTAAAATATTTATTTTCTTGGGTGAGTGCTTTTTTTGCTCTCAATGTGAATTACTCAGTCGCGTGAGACTCAAAAATTTTGTTGGACGTAATAACATTTGTTCGGCTTCTTAGAATCAGCGCATTTAATTTGTTAGTCTTAATTCTGCTAATAATTGCCGACAATGAAGATAAAATTTTATGTTTGAAGTTCCATGAGTCTTACTTTTGGTAAAAGATTTCTTTGTAAAAATAAGGTTGTTCAAGTAAGTTGACGAGGCAGACTTTATTTTAGAATTTTGAATCTTAAACTTCTCGCGTTTTAGTCATAATTATCTTTTTTGTATGGACACATGGGTATAGTTTGTTCAAGGTTTAGTGTTAGTACGTCTAGAGCTTCATAATCAGTTTTGTCTTTATCTTCTGAGTGAATAAACTCCGGCCAGACTTTTTTACTTCACGTACTGACACCGCCAGGCATCAAAAGTTATGCTTAGTCACACTCCGCATGCAGATTAATACAATAATGAAAAACCCATAAAATTGCATCAAAGAAAGGGGCAGACTCGGCGTATTATTTTCCCAAGTACCTAGACAGAGACAAGCTCTCTCATAACAGTAGCCACAGCGGGTGTCGCATCGACTATGCTTTCATCAAACATTGTATATTTTCCTTGTATTTCTGCTAGCGCAACATTTCACGCATTCTCCTTATGTCACAACGCTCATCAGGTTTCACTAGAACTAGGTACAGCTGACCGAGAAGCTAACGACTCCTTGTTTCAAACTTTATAGCAAAATAGTCTGACATGCCTTGGTAGAGAGATTATTTCGGCGTGCACTGTTTTGAAGGCGTGTCTCCTGTGTGACCAAGTGTACTCTTGTCGTAGTTGCTTTGTAACCTTAAAAGTGCATACTGCATTCTCGTTACCCGTCGTTTTTATATGGTCAAGTTTATTTCTTGGACTTGTTACGTGTCTCTCTTACTTTATACCAGATTGTTACTTTTAATACTCCGCTTAGTCGCATTCTGCACCAACAAATTGAATAACAATAGTGTTTGATTTTTGTATCTGTATTTTGTAACTTACTGCCGTAGAAATAGAAGTTTTTCTCCATTAATCAAATGTTGTTTTGTTTGTATTTGTGTGTAGATCAATAAGAATAATCAAATAAATTATAATTACTTAATTAATCGAGTTAGAATGAAGATAATAAACAGAACAAAGTTAATGAAACCAAACCGAGTGATGGCGATTGTAAAACAAATTACCAATTTTAAGATTAAATATCCAATAAAATAAACATAAAGACTACTGGTTAAACAAAACTAATTAGCACAAACAATAATACTTTGGCAGCTGTCCCAAATGTTTGCCATTGATTGTAAGAAAAGCTAATGTAGACTAGATACTCGAAAGTTGTTTGGTAACGTCTACAGACTGTCTTGGCTGTCTGGCAAGAATCCGGCTGTCCTGAAATGAATAGGATACCGAACTTCCTATTGGATACGCACTTCATTTTGGGAATGGTTTCGTTTTTGAGACTCCATCTTAAGCACTCGTTTGCATTTGTTATTATTTGCGAACAACAGAAACAGGGGAAAACCGGGCGAATATACGAATAAAAAATACTGAGCGGAAAGCGAGAACGTGCGACAAGGGGAACTTTCAAGTCGTTTAATTCTTGAATGTTTTTATTGACGTAACAAACACCAGCTACTCTGGTTTTAGATGCATCGGTTGTTTCACAAGTTTTACACAGGTCATTTACTAGCGCTATTGATTGGCTTTGGATATTGTCTTCACCTTTTTCATAGATTTGCGGCATGTTTTGCAGAAAACATCTCTGGAGCACTGTGCTCGATGCTATTTATCTTGCCTAACCGTTGATCACCTACAGCTGAAGTAGGCATCAGAATATATTTCCCACCAAAATCCCTTTACCTTCACTTTCTACTGTCCATCAATGCCATCGCGAAAGTTCATTTCCTCGTTATGAAAACTTGAGCGAGTTTCACAGTGACGGACCAATAAATAGTAACGTTCAATTTGCTATCAAACAGCCTATCAGACATTTCTCGTAGTTTTCTTGCACATGGAAATGTGGCTTTACAGTGGTTAGTCCCAATATCTATTATCGATTGCCCGCTTCCGCTCAAACACTGTATTAACTTCGTATGTGGCTCTACGTGACTAGAGTTCACATGCAAAGGAGCTTTTTGCATAATTTATTAATACCTGTGTGAAGTGACCGTATAATTTATTATTTACACGCTGGCTATAAAATGTTTAAGTAATTGAGTGTGGTTTTAGCAGGTAGCTAAACGTAGTATGGTTGAATTGTTGTTCTGGGGACATGAAATGTTAAAGTGCCTATTTATAATTAGTACTTCCTAGAATTGAGAGGCAACGTACTGTAAAGTTACGTTACTATGTACCTGCCTAATATTATAGATAGACGTATTCATCGTTCTAATTAAAAACTTCCATGTAACTTTTAGTGAGTTATCCCAGCCCTAATTGAAACGCACGTTGAGATGCACATTTCGAAAGATGCGTTCGCTTCCGTCTCGATCATATTTCAGTCGATTGACGCCTGCTAGTGCTATATGCAGTGTTCATAAACTATGCAGAGTCAATACAGTTAAATACAAATATTTGTATTAATGCACGCAGACAGTGCGGGCGCGCGGGCGGCCGGCGCGGCGCGTGCGCGGCCTAATATTATCTCTAGCTGCGGACACACTGCACAAGAAATGGCGATTTTATTGGCAGATTAACTATGAATATTTCAACATGCAATTTTTTATGCAAAGAAGCAATTAGTTTGTACCATTCCACGTGCTTGTGTTGAATATAGATTTTGCATTCAACTGTATTACCGGCTCTTAATGTTTATCGGACATTGTATATTTATAAGTCCATACTAGTAACCGAATCTCTTTATCCCGATAGTTTTTATTACTCCATTTGTCACCCAAGAATGTCGGTAGCCGCCCATGCACTACATCTGCAGTCTTAGACTAAGTTTAGACTGACGCAGCGAGGGGGGCTACCTGTGCATGCGCCGAACTATAAATGTGGCCACTTTCACCGCTCGCCCGCGAGGGCGTGACCCGTCCCTCAGCTGATGTATTGGCGAATGAGAGCAACAGATCACTGGACTAGCAATAAACACTAAAACACATGCTTTATTTTAATAACGTTAATTATAGTGCTGAGTTTAGCTCCTGTGGACTAACTCACTTTGGGTTAGCTGTTTCCTTGAAAATAATGGCTAGATTCTCGGTCTAGGTATTGGTGAAGCAGATCAAGAGATTACGTGCACGTAGGTACCTTGAACTGCCCACTTGACTTAATCATTCAATTCGTTTATCAAACGACATGATTAAGGCATTGTTCTCTCAGTATCATTGAATAAAGCGTTCGGTAGACAGGAAGACCATAATGGTCTTATTTAGAGTAAACTTCCACAGGCCAGCACTAGTCCTTTTTAATGTACGGATTATCATCCAATAACCATAAACCAGTAAATAAAACACGATACAAAATTGTAACACAATTTAACAAATAAAAACGTCTATTACAGTACAATCGAGTTCCCACGTTTATAGTTCGCTTCATAGAGCATTAAAAGTTGTTTGTTTACATAAGTCGTAAGCTTGTGCCACATAGCTGTAACTACCAATGAAAATATGTACCTGACTACTGATTAACGCACCGGTGCCTGCCGTCCAAGCAAACAGGAAGCACTAAGGCAAAACTAGATCACAACCGTTTCTAGGCCTGTTAACAACGGATTCCGAGAAATAATAAATATAATAGAGCAGAGATGATTTTATTATATTTCGGGAATGTTTGTTTGTTTAGTAGTAGACTTTGTTCCTAAGCTTTGATGTGCTTTCAGAACTGTAATATAAACATACTCGTGGTTCCCATATTATGTATGTCACAAAAGAAATGGCACAACAGTTGTCGGTATTCATTATCAATTGTGTTGGAGGCATTACCCGCAGGCACATATGATACAATACTCGTACATATTTGAATTTAAGTCATTGTCATCTCTTCTTGAATGTCTAACTCATAACAAGGGGGTCCCGACCAAGTGTCAGTGTCATTGCTAAATAAACGATTGGCTAGAAATAAGAATCCATGGCCCGTAGTAAAGCACGGGGTAGCATATTCTTCAGAGAACCATGCGGAGTTTTTCTGTATATGCAGCACAACAACGATCCCTCAAGGCACGTTATTCATTTATTTTCATCGAACACGCTTTTATGACAACAGTTTGTAGAGCATATCGGTTAGAGCTGTATTTGTAAAGGTCGCCGGTACCCCACGCCCTTATAAATAGATAGACACCCCTGGGGGTTGTAAAAATGCGCCAAAGACCCCCCAGTAATATATCAAGATATCGGATTCCGTACGTGCCCACTTCCTGTAAAGATAGTGCTAGAAAAGAAGGTATTTTTAATTATCTCCGTACATTATCTCGGAGTAGTCTGCGTTTACCTATGCGATAGAATGCTGGTTCCTTTATCTGCGGACTTCACGCGTATCTGCTATTTGTATTCAGACGGTACGCGCGGTAACGAAAGAATTGCATTTGTATAATGTTCACCAAGTATTTGCATTACCTACAGGTTGCATAGCATTTCCATTAACTTGAAGTAGAAACTTGTGATTTAAAATGTAAAACAGATTGGCTTTCATAGCATCGTAAATGTATTTTTTTAATTAATTTCTATGAAGCATGGTTTGTGAAAGGATAAAGAAAGATGAATTTAAATATATTCAGAATCACGCACAGACGGCACGCAATATTCATAGTCGCGCCAAAGCTTAATGAATGCTACATGTGCCAGTATTCAGTCTGTATTCTGAAATGAGATTTCCAGTACTCTCTCAATATGAGCCAAATATTCTTGTAAAATTTTTGTTGGTCCAGAGTTATGTGCCATTCAAATTGAGTTCAACATAATTATGTATAATAAATATGGTAATTTCGATACAAATATTTCTTCAAGTGTATTGCGAAAAGACGATGAATGAGATGATCACCTTGAGCGAGTTGTTAATGAATCGTCATAACATGTATTCGTACATGAATATTATTCAATGGCCATGCCAACAATACACCATGGCGGGAAGCGCAATCGATTGCCGGGTGGGGTCAACGCACGGGAGCTGACCTTTGAACCAGCTGATCGAACATTATTTGTTCGAATAACTATTTTCTTTATTTAAATGTAAAAGTTTGGGTTTTTATTTGATTTTTTGGCTATTTTAAAACAGAGAGCATATAGCATTTTAAAATGGTTTACTTTTTTATTGGTTAGCTTATTGTAGCTTTAAAAATAAATTGATTATTGGAAGAGATCTTGAAATGCTAAAATGAAAAGACAATGGCAAAAAAATAATGAGCAAGAACACAAATACATAAAGCAACTTGTTTCGAATAAGCCAAGCTCTGTCACTGGAAAGTGAAAACAGATGTTATTGTCGCGATTCGCAAGTACTCGTACAACATACTCAATTTCAAATGCTCACTTATTTCAGTTCAGTCAAGAAGCGCTGTTGTTTTATGTCTGAACAAGATGTTGAAACAGTGACAGATGTCAGTTATATGCAGCACTCTTAAATTAGCTGCCCAAATGATGAGGCAAGAATGTGTTCTATTTTTAATGAAATTTAATTCACAGCCCTTTAAATCAGAAAAAAGTGAAAATAATGGCTGAAAAACAGAAAAGACAGCCACAATTGTTGAAATAAAAACTATAAATGTGTATTAATATGTTTAACAGGCAACAATATTTTATGCAAGAGTGACTTATTTTGATAATAGTCAAGGCTCTAGGAGCGTCATTATAACAGTCCCATTTATGACACGCATATGTTATTCCGCGGTGAGTCACCTCGGACGAAATCGCGTGGCGTCTCTTGTTTACTAATAAATCGTTCTGTGTCCCTGACACTGAGGAAAGGCAGTTTATGTCCAACTCGTAGGAAGGGGGCTCGAAAGAATTAAATGCAATGCTTTGGCTGGTCGCCAGTGACGCGGAAAATGAACTATCGAGAGCTCCTTTTGTTGTCATCCCAACCGGCTGAACAAGCTTATTTGCTCCATTATTTAGCTAACATATACTGTCAGTAATTACGGTTGTGAACTTATGAATAAACTGGCGATCCAGTATTTCATGTAAGGCTGGTTGATGGGACGGTAGAGTATCAATTCATAACTACCCACGGGAATGATTGAAGGAAACTTGCTGTAAATTGTGATGTAGACTAGATTGTCTAGATAGGGTCGGTGTTGCTAGGAACTGCTTTAATAGAGATGTCAGCAAACATGGCAACACTTTGAATATCCACCTAATATGGACGTTTTAATGAATACGGTTCCACATACTCAAATTCACAGAATATTTTCTTTGCTTGACTCACTCTCACTGCCATTTAGAGTATGTCTTATTGGTCATACACTGTTCATAAAATTACCACTTAGCACGTATTTGTAAATATGAACAAACTATAAAGTGGCCGTACAAAGTTCATCGGCTACTACTTCCTAACAATTTTATACACGTACAATCAGTAAAATCGCTTGAAGTACGAAAACCGCTCTAACTGCTACCACATAAAGACGCTGCAAAAGTATTACCATGGACGAACGTTTCACTGTACGTCTTATGAGTTCGATAAAAGGTAGTGGAGTAACGATGATTCATCTTAAAGAGGTACTGTTACATAAAATGTAGGTCGACGAAAGTTCATGCCTGAGATTTATCGTATTTTATATCAAACATTATGCATTAAGTATGTATAGAGTAATTAATGTATGCACTTCAGGGTTCAGGATATAAATAATGATCATATAATTATAATTATTATTTACCAATGAGCATGACCTGTCTCTTAGAAATGCATATAGTTGCGGGTTTTGTGTGTTGTGGTTGGTGATCGAGTTGATGTAGTGGCTTGCGTAAGGCCCACGCATCCCTGTCTTCCTTGTTCTGGATTGAACAATAACCAATTCCTTCCAGATGTTAGCTTCTATGAAAAAGTAGACTGTTCCACAAACGATGGGGCATTTAATATCGTGTCCTGCGTGCCCTACCGCTTGTTCACTACAGGAACTGATGGACGCTACTGAAGGCGCCAAACTAGTGGCTCACTTCTGGGCTGACACAATTTAGATTGCCATTGACACCCAAGAAGAAGTAGACTCAATGAAAAATTACAGTAAATGTGAATGAGCTGATGATTTTGCTATCTGTCTTAGATATATGTTGTTATCCGCAGCTTCACAAAAGACACTCGGCAATTGATTGGTTAGTTCATTAACAGCTGACACATGGCTTAACACTTGACGTGGTGGTTAATCGTTCCTTTCTATGTATTGCCTTGTCAGATGGCAGGCGATTATAATATCTTGCTCAATGTTTTCCGCATAGATACGTAAAGGCAAATCGTTGGACTGTTGCGAAAAGTTATCTGAATCAGAAACGACCAATACAACCCCTGCACAGTTTTATTATCAATACATAGTATAAAACAAAGTCGCTTCCCGCTATCTGTCCCTATGTATGCTTAGATCTTTAAAACTACGCAACGGATTTTGATGCGTTTTTTTTTTGATAGATAGAGTGATTCAAGAGGAAGGTTTATGTGTGTACTCGTAATACATGCATATTATAGTAGAGAAAACATAAGTATCTACATTGCACTCGTGCGAAGCCGGGGCGGGTCTCTAGTTTTGTAATATTTAAGAATTGCAGATCAAAAAGCTTATTCACTTCACTTCCTTTTTGAAGAGTTTTATTACATTTCAACTTTCGTTGAAAGGCCGTTCTCCACATAAAGATTGGGCTATAAGAGGAGAGAGAGGTCTCTCCTTCAAGTCTTCAACAAAGAGTGCAAACACAATGCACTAGCATAAACCGTACTGTAAATAAATAACAGTTTCAACATTTCCTGCCCACTCTCGATGAAACTGTGCCATAAATAAAGCTGTAGTGTGAACCAGGCTTCAGACTGCCACGCGTTTGTTTTAGGGATGATTGATGCTAACAAATATCGATACTGTGATGAGTTTCCGAGCTGTTCCCAATTCAAACTGTATGGTTATGCTTATAGGAATTCATGCATGCACTGGACGGTCACTGACCTCACTAAGGATGGCGACGACAATCAGTTTAGTGAAGTTTAGCATTTTTTATTGTCATTTCAATACAATCAACCAACTTGCTGTTGCAATCCACTGCTGGACATAGGTTTCTTCCAAGTTGCACCAGCCCTCAACACCCGCTTCTCCGACTTTCGATCCAATCAGGCCCAGCCGTTTTTTAAAGGTCTTTGGTTCACCTAGCGTCCCACGCAACGTTTGTCAATATTGTGATTCCAACAATAAGTTTATTTTCAGTCATTTACGCAATCTATTCATGTGCCTCTATCAATTTTGTAATACAAGGTGTCGGTACTTCTCTATTCAGCCCACTTTCAAATGCGAAGTAGCTTCGCTTTCAAAGAGCTTAATTCCAATGTTACGTAATATTTCAGTACAGTGTTGTCAAAAGTTATTTATCACGACGAACGCATAAGTACTCGTTGTTTAACAAAGTCATCGATCACGGAAATGATCGCACGGTTGGATGAATCAATGGCGGGTATTGGGCCAGCACAGAGACGGGTTACGAATGGAGTGCTAACGTGCGAGTATAATGTTCAACATGTCTACTATGTAGACGTCCTCTAGCTAGCAGAACTAAAGTAGTAATTTAACCGTTGACAGTAGCCAACGACGACTACGCTGCTGTAGTTCTGGCTAGATGTTGGATGGAAGGTTTCTGGTCGCTTTAGCGATTATAATGTAATTTTACAGCATCTCTACGCAAATCACTTACATTTATTGGACACTGTTGACGCATATTGGCACTCCATTTTCTGGCTACTCCGCATATAAGTTTTCATTTCACTGCGATAGGTGAACGACTCCTTTATTAAGTTGACATTACATTATTTAATCGATCCGTACATTACTGGAACAGAACGTAATGATGCGCAGAATTCATTTAAATTTTACTCATCAACGTCAAGCGTCACGGGTCCTGACTATATTGTTTGTCGTTCAAATTATTCCCGAAGGGTACTGACCTGCAAACTTATTTGTCACATATATTTGATGGTTTGATAGGTAACAATCAGACCATCATCGACTTATAAAAGAATTACGTTGTTTGTAAAGGAATTTCCTTGATGTGCTTCTTCCCAGAAACTGGGAATTCTACAATATAACAGCGTACATTAGTATTCACGAAGAGAAGTTCCCCCTTCGGGAGCGCAAATGAAAAAGAATAAATAAAATCTTATCTGTATGAAGTGTTACCTTACATCGAGATCTTACAAAGAAATCAAAACGAACGAATTAAATGTTTATTTACAAACGAAGCTCTTGAACAGGCATCCATCATGTGCAGGTCTGTACTAAGCTTTATATCACAGTAAATATTTTCTCGTGGAAGTTTTTATTGCACGCACCGTGTGCACATTGGAGTTTATTAAGGATATTAAGGATAATTTGATCAGTGCTTGGTGTGTAAGCGGCTTTACTACCGTTTTATTGGGCGAAGTGGGCACGTGTGCTCGATCTTAATCATAACTGGCGCCGCAGTTTGCGGAACAGATCTGTCTTAGCTTGACACACATAATGTGTTTCTACTCATGCTCCTTCTAAACGATCGGCAGTTATTCACAGCTAACAATGATAAACATAAACAGTGGATGTAGGTACAGTCAGGAACAACAGTACTTGATCAGTGTAAACGCAACAAATGCAGAGGAATCACAAATCAAATTCGTCTGCATCTTGCCATTTCAAAGCCAATGTTGAACTTAATTACATTTTGTGCATAAATCAATGCATTTATGCGACTAAATGTAATTTACGAAAAGTTATGAATATTTTATGCTTTCGCGATACAAATATTGAATGTTTGTGACAAAACAATCAACCACGCTGATATTCAGTTGAAATTTAAATGTGTATGCAATATTAAAGTATGGATACGCTCCGTCGTGAATAAAATATTGTCATGTGGCTTTTGACATGTTGCAGTATAAAAGCTCAGGGGACGCCTGGTCGAATCCCAGTCACTCATAATTTAGTGTATCATAAAATTTCATATTGTCTTCATAAAGCCAGGAATAACATTATAATCTATAAATAACTTTATGGGACGTTCAGATTTTACAGTCATTGATTTTGTCTGTGGGTGTACCTACCTAAGTTCATTTACATAAAACACTTTAATAAATACATAATATTGTTGTTAAAACAGTAGACGTTTTAATAAATCATTGTCGTAATACGGAATTACTCCTGGATCTGCTATAGAATAGAAATAATAAAATTCTTTCTCCAAACTCGACCTGAAAGCTGAATAAAATAAAATAGAACGTACATGCTCTACAGCATTCCTGTAGACTGTACATTATGTAGAGGCCTACAAAAAGATTTTAAATATTTGACAAAATTGATTTGACTGAAGTTTTTCTCCAATATTTTTTGCGCGTCGCTCTCGTGTCACAAACATTTAACATAGAGTCATCGGAATGTCAATAAAAGTTGACAAGGGATCCAACATTTCTAACCTATGTTTTTTAACAACACAAAAGAATACTTTCTGTGATACAGCGATATAAATATTTATAAAAATTGCTGTACATAATTTAGTAGAGGACGTGCAAGGTTTAGAAGACACGTTATACTTTTGACGAAGCTCGTCCTACTAGACCGGTCATCTTCAAACATTGACCCACTGGACTGAATATTTAATAATTAGAAATTATCTAAAAAGGTTATATACTTGTTACATCGGCCAAGCGTAAAAGAATACCTCGGTAAAGGTCTAACAATGTAAAAAGCAATGTTATTCTGTAAAATTCACTCACCTATTCATATCACTCACTTGCTTACTTTTGTTAGCTTAATAGTGAATTTGCAAAGAGACGAAAAAAATCAGGATATTCCGAACAACCCTACTTGTCCGTCTCATTCATAACGCCCGCCAGACGCAATCCCAACCCTTTACATACCCAAACAAAACGCACATTGTTAAAAAACTCCCTTACTTACTTTTTTTGTAGGGAGCGCGAGACAAAGATGGCTTTCAGTTCAACAATGATTCTAAACACGTGTATTTTACTACCGTTGTCGGCGCCAGCAGTTAGCTTATTGCTATTGCTACTGCCGGCACGACAAACCGTTCAAAATACCTGTTACATGAATCACTGTTATTGTCACTGTAAAATTGGCCACTGTTTTACGTACTCGACGTTTAATTTTGGTTGCACCGATATAATGGGTTTGTTGTAAATGAGAATTGTCTGAATTCTTGAACTGGAATCGAATTTAGAAATACTGCTTCTGTCGAGTAATATTTTTGAGTGAATTGTACTAGGTTATCGGTTCCTGCTGCTGGTAATTGTAGGTTTTGGTCTGGTATAAATATAAATCACTATATTTTCTTTACTATTCAAGCAAATTGCGGTCTATTTACGCTACGCTCATTGAGGTTATTTATCTGAATCAACCGCATTCGTATCAATAAACTATAAATTGCACTTTCAATGTAATTGAAACCGCAGGATGTATCCTATCACATCCATTGAGGAGCTTTTCTGAACTTGCCACGGAAACATAAACTACAATCATGTTTTACACTTTATGGCCCAGTTATTAAAGCACAAGTTAGAGTAACAGTGACCCAGAGTTGAGTAGCAATGACCTTACAAGTCATTATTATATTGAATGGACAGACTGTAGGGTTAAAAGCCGTTATTAGAGACGATTATGTTAATTTGCATGATTATCAAAGTGATAAATAAATAAACATCACAGTTATGTAATTATCATGTCCTGTATAATGTAAATAACTGCTATACGAATCTAGTTATTACACTGACATAGCGCCGCGTTTAATATTATAGGGGTGAATATTTGATTAAATTAAATACTGGCTACGAGCCTACGAGCGTTCTACTGCTATTATTTGTACATAAATCCATTTATTTTATGCCTTCCACTAAAATAATAAGAATTTGAAACTGAATAAGCTATAATATATGTAGAGATATTAATTTGCGTTAGTGCACTGTTCTACAAACTGAAGTTGTTTTGCTTTCGCTGTGTGGTACGTTTTAAATTCCACTTGGGGGCGATTGCATGTCAGAACAATAAACATTAAGTTTGGAAACATACCGTTTTACTATTAAAACTAGAGACCGCTGTACTTACCAGTCATGGTGGATTGTCCTTTCTAGAGCTTTGTTCATTAGCTTTATTGAAACACTAGAGAACTGAGTTATCAGAACACAATGCCTCCGTATGAATTACTGTTATTCTGAGGATAAAATATTGTTCACTTGTATTTTCATAATCAAACCACTGACCGATAAATAGTTCAAGGATATTCTTACATACCCGACCGCCCGATAAAACAAATGGAAACACAGAAATAAACAAAAACTTTACGTAATTGTGGAAAGGCTAATTAAAAAAATGAGGTTAAATTTATCATTTTAAATTATAAACATAAACCATTTAAATTCCTTGCAAGATTTCTTCACACCACGACTTTTTTCATAATATCTTTCTCACGTTTTGATTAAAAACGAGAAAAAACTATTTACTTGCAAATTATTTTTGCAGACTGTCTGAGAGCTAATGAGAAAATGTACTCGAGTGAAATGAACCTTCAACAGTAACTGATAGTAAAAAAATAGTAACAAATACTCGTTAATTTTTCCTTTTACTTTGAAGAGGGACCCGAGGCTGGGTTCGGGTCAGACACATTAATTTATCTGGTTCACTTAACATTTACATGCTAGACAGGTGACGGCGGCCCTCACCGCACCCCAGCCTCCGATATATCGATTCATACATTTTAATCGATTCTTTAGTATCAATGTATGGTCGCAGCTGGCAAAATAGCAAATACATAATATATCATACTCCAAATTGATAGGTCACCGGCAAAGTCAATGGTAACATTAATAACAATATTATTGACAAAATGATGTGCAGTGTGCGTCTGAATACATCCGTGGAGTATTTTTTTTGAAGGTTCAAAGAACTTTTTGTAGTCTCCATGAATCCGTCAATCAATGTATTTCAGTTTTAACTGCTTTGGGTAACGCACGTTCGCGGGCTCTCTTCAATGTTAAGTTCAGGGCTGGCTATAAACACGAAAAAGGGCTGTGAGACACGACACCAAATTATACAGTTCACTGCATGTTCTAACACTTAAAAATGTAACCAGTCTTTGGATAATAATTTCATTAAACTGTACTTAAGTAAAAGCGAGATAAATATGCTTGAGTCCTTAAACAAATTATTTGATGAATAAGAAAACAATAAAAAACAATTCTCGAGAAAAGCTAACATAAAAAAAAAACTTTTTAAAATGAAGTTGCCACGAAAATATAGGTAAGGTTCGACATATCCGGTACGCCAGCCCTATCTCGTAGGCGCATAACTTTAAAAGGTATTGAAATGTCGTTATACTTTATGGCAGGATTTATACAGTCAGATTACACTGGGGTAGCACTTTCATTCCCTTAGGGTTCTGCGCTTTATGTGAGCCTCATTCATCCGCCGCATTTAAATGGGCTTACTCATAGGCATTGCAATTCAAGTTATTAGTCTCCGTTTAGATAGGTTCATAGCAGATGTAGGAACATGAATCATTGTGACACAGTTCTTAATTAGGCTTATTGTTTGGGCGAGAAATAAGGGTCAGATATAATCTAAAACGCTAGCTTCTTTAAATTCCTCTTCAAACCGTCAAACAACCGCGAAGATCGTCAAAAGTCGATAAACTAAAACTTCCACTACCTACTTACAAGCTTTTATTTAGGTGTATAAAAAAATTCAACGTCTTCCGTTGTAGAGAGTTTCTGAAAGGATCTATATTGTGATAATCTTGCTATTTATCAATGTCTCCTTTACGTCCGTAGCAAAGTTTATGGGACCTCAGTGGCTCCACGCGTTATCTGTAGCGGAGTTGATCATGATTTTGGGTAGTTTCTATCCCAAAGGTCGCGCTCGTAAGTAATCGGGACAAGATGATACTAGCGAACGGTCTCGAGAATCGAGCCTTTTACCGATGATGACCGGGAACAAGTGAGCGTAGAAATAACAATGAATTCGCAAGTTTAAAAGCCATGAACGTACTGGGTATAGACAAAAGTTATTGTTCTGTCCTATCTATGTTCACATATGTTCCTAGAATAATCGAAATAAATCCTTTGTGAGTGCACGTTACTCATATCTTTTGACAGCCTGCATCGTTTACCACGACGTATTTTATAGAAGTGCGCATTTGTAAGCTTTAGCGAGGCTTCAGATAATTAAAGACCATTGACTCAGAATATTGCATTAAACTAAACAGTAAGTCGCAGCTTCAGGGTATGTTAACGGTTCATCTACTGCAAAATCCTATAATTTTATTAATGTCAATTTATTTATTAAGCAATTAAGAAAAGTTTTCAATAAAGTAAGTTTGCCTACTTGAAATAAATGCAATTAGTTTCCCGTTAAACTTAGGTAACATAACATAACAGTCAACTCATTCGTTTAACAAAGTTCAACCTCTGAAACTATTATAATGAATAATTTTGCCTCAACACTGAAAATCATAATATGATTTTATTTGATTCTAAAGCTTTTGAATCTAAAACTTGATTGAGAATGTTTTTAAGCTAACAAATAATAGAATTATTATTTCTGTCTTCAGAAAACTTCGTGCAGAATTTGCATGATTAAGATCTTTGTTTTTATAATCATGTCGTTTTCTAAAACAGCTTCACTGGATGGCGCCTGCCGTCTGTACATCAGCGACATAATGCGTTTACTGTTAGGTATGAATCAATCACAGGATACTGGGCCATATCGTCGTTGAAATAAGGTGTTTATTATCCTGATTGGATGGGTCAGCGGTGATTAATTGTGCTTAGTGGAGGATGTTCGCCAGACGTTACGTTGGTGCAGTGACGTGGCCGGCGAGCGGCGGACGTCCATTGTGCACTGGACCTTAATTATAATAACATTTAACTGGAATAAGTTTTGTGATTACGAGGAAGAATCTTTTCCTGCCATTCTGCGAGGATTTGCGGTCAGGTCATTGGTATTACGGTTAGGTAAATAAAGTACCCAGATAAGTACTTCATAAAGCCTGAAACGTCATAGATTTGAATTCTCTCAATTATGTCATAATGTCGACACAGCTGTCGCTCGTGACTTGACATAAATCATGTAACTTATCCTCCTGATCTTGACAACGTAGGGAGTAAGGATCATTTGGCATGAAAGCTTTTAATTAAGCCTCATTGTTGTAACTAACTGCGTATCAAGTGTAACGTAATCTTACTGGGAATTGTCATAGTTAAGCGTCACCGTGACTTTTTTGATGATGCTTCACAATGTTATTCTTGCTTCTTCTACAGAACTGTTACAAAATTGTGGACGTTGACAAGAGTCTAATATTTCTCACTATGTAATTAGGCATATCCAAAACTCGATTTGAACGAATATGGTCGAAGTTCAAGTAGGTTTACAACATTTCTCTAGGTAACGAATTTGGGTACCTGATTTACAAAAGACTACTAGATCCATCCTATGTGGAAAATCTCTGTTTGTCTTTTCTAAGACTTATGTTGTATTGTAAAATTAACTTTGAATAAATTGAATTGAATTGAATTGAAAATACTACATTTCATGACTTGAACTTTCAACTTTATTCAATACAAAACACTACTTGCTTGTAAAAGCTTGTCAGTGCCTACACAAAACACGTCGCACACATTTTTGTTGTTATTTAATTTTCATTCGCATACACCACAGCAATGCAACAATGACGACATAAAAAATTTACCAAAAGAATTATGGAACAGTAAATAATTTCAAAGTGACCGTTTGGCGGGATTTTGGTGACAGTTTTGCTGGCCATGACGGGAAAGTTTTATTTATCGTGCGACTTGCATATCACATTTTAAACTACCGTAATAAATTTAATGTTATCACCGTTTTTCACGATCGATTATTCGAAAGTATCGATATGTGAGTCAACCCTCTACGATATGTGGGGGATAATAAACGGGGCTTGATATCGATACAATACATCATTACATAACAACCGCATCGCAGAGGCGAACATCGAAAGTACGTCAAACACATTATGTCATTCATGATTGATATTGTGACTCATTTATGAAGTGTAGCCTAATTCATTACCTAAATTTAATACCACTATCATAAGCACCTCAAATGGAATCATACAATTCATATACAAAGGTCAGGATTCACACATTTATTATGAAATCATTCCTTTCATTCGTGCAGCTTTTTGCCGCGTGTGCGCTTTGCCAGAACAATGACGTAGCGAAAATCATTGTATCATGTAGGTAAGTCTCCATTAATAGAACTTCTGTAGCATTTGTGAACTTTAATCTTTGAAGAATCTGAATCATAATTACTCGTAAATCCTAATTAAAATACCTATAAGTAATGTAAAACGGAATATTAATAATGAAGTAATCGTCTCGCCAAGAGCATCATGGTATTCTGAGAAATCAGTGCATTTGAGGAAAAAATACATAATAATGTCAACATAAGCACCTTTTGTAAATTGCCGATTTGAAATAATTATTATGAAGGGAAAACTCATTAATTAATTTTTTTTTTTTTTTTGTTAATTGGTTTAGTTAGATTTTCTCTAACCTATGGGCTTTTGGCCTGAGTAGAACTTCGTAATTGAAATGCATGATTTACTCTGTACATAATGAATTCAGTATATTTTTCCTACCTACCATGTTTCTGTTCTTAAATTTATATTGTATCCAAATTTTAATATTAAGATTTGAGAACTTACGTTGTTGTCACTATGGTGAATGCCGCGTAAACCTGTAATAGGCACACATACCAGCACTTTTGTTATTTCTATTGTTTCATATTTATTCAGAATCAGAATCAGAATCTTTATTTGTTAAATATAGGTATTTACATAAAGGTGATAGGTTTTAGGTATTTGAGCGCTATGTTTTGCCGCGAATACAAATTTTAAATAAAATGAGATTAAATTAAAAAACAAAGATACTTAAAAAAACTAAGAAAGAAAAAACAATAACGAAGCATAAACTAAAAGCATTCATAGTATGTACTGCCGTTGGTGTATCCAATAAATAAATAAAAGACCTTATTAAGACTGTTTATTTCGTTCATTTCATCATTCCTATGTATGTTTTGTTTTTGGATGCATAATTAAGCAAATGATTTTTTATTTCGCACTCGCAGCCTGGAATCTAGATTTGTTGTTAGCTAGAGGCTCTCCACCTTGTACATGGGTAGGACCTGGCTAAAAGAAAAACAATGACAAACATGAATGGTTTATGTACAAGAAAAAAAACATCGGCCACCAATGGTTTCCCATTAAACAAAATATGTTTTTTTTTCAATAAGTAATTATGATAAGGTAAAATGGATTAGAATGCAAGAAATTATTATTATTATTCTAACCATGACGCAAACAATGACACCGTTTAAAAAAGACGTACTTACTTAACTATTTCGCTCATATATTCAACGTTTTGTGTTACAATTTTATATTTTTAAATGAAGTAGCTAATACATACACAATACAATGAAGTAGCTACATTGTTATACTTAAAACCGAAATATGCCATTTTCTTGCCCTACCTAATATAATATACTTAGGTACATACTCATCTTTTATTACAGATATTAAACCTCTATCACTAAAATAACATGTAACGTTGAATTTTGTTTATTATATTTTCATGTCATATAAACGCATTAGAAATGATTTCATATTTATCGTAAAAAGTACATTCGTTTTATTTTAGATCGTCTGGAATGATAGAATAATGCGTACCTAACTACATACATAAATATAGAACAAAATGTGAGACCACACTCAAGCTTTTAACAAAATTACAAAGACTAAGTTATTTATAAGCTATTAAATATCACAAGGACGACTAAAAATGAACAACATATCGCACTTTGATAAAATATGAATCAAAATATTTGACACTGATATTGGCTGACTGAAATATTGACCCATCTTTCACAAATTGTTTTGGTTTAAAAGCATTAATTACTCTTTCAGATTATGATCACGAATTTTATTTAGGCTAGGGCTTAAATTCTCATTTCGTACCTAATAAAATTGGATAACATTAATTAGTAAAGTTTGCGTAACAAGCGTTATCCTCATAACGCGACGGTATAAAGCGTGGCGCCGCTTTTGTTCGGATTTAGCTAAAATCTGCATAATTAATTCATCAACACGCTACGTAACTTCACAGTGAATAAATTAATTAAGTCTTATTTGCGAGAAGATTCTGTCGTCCTATTGTATCACATAATAAGTGCTAAGTTACAACATTGTTACCTAAGCTCTTGTCACCGTTATGACGTCACGGCGCCCGTGCCGCGACAGATAATGTTGTTTTCAACGATTTAATTTAATTTTGATAGTTTATTTTGATGATTATAATTGGAAGATGACAGGAGCTAGATTAGCAGGATTATGATCACGATTAACCTTTAGCTTCATTATACATAATTACAATAATATAAATGAAACGTAATCCTAATTAAAGGATTTGGCAACTTTCAAGTAAGCTGATCTTTGGGTATTTTTTGTCTGCAGGGGAAATATTTTCCTCGGATATTGTATTTTCTGATTATCCACGTGTACTGTGCTTATTGCCTTTTCTTATTTGCTTTCCAATATATCATTGAAAAATCTTTGTAGTCCAACAAGTCACAATTCCTAACTCAACTCTCTAGTGTCTACCTCTCTGTATGTCACTATTCACTACGGTCTCTCTCTTCTATGTCAACTACGACATTGCCATCAAATTGTTTTTGCCATAAAATAGAGACAACAATTCCAGTGTCATCGTGCCATATTGCCTTTTAGATACATAACATGAAGATAAAAGAGTTTGTAACGTATAATTTTCTAGGCTGACGGACACAGCTTTTCACATCAAACGAATGAAAATAGATTACTCGGTTCCCTGGGGTAGTCGGGATCGGGTTTGTTGGGAAGATGTGGGATAGCGGAGTCGCAAGGCGCCGGGAAGACGACGATAGTGAATCATGCGACCTCGTTAGTGACGACGACGCGACGTGCTGCGCATTCGTCGCGATCGCGGCAAACTCAACCCTATCGTATCGATAACAATAACATCGAAAGCTTGCACCGCACTCACCCCACCACCGCACCGGCCCCGATGTTTATCTCGACAAAGTACGCAATAAATTAGTGACGTGGCGTGACTGCCATGTAAATTGTAAAAAAATCTTAATGTTAGATTTACGATTCGTATGAACTGTACGCAATACTGTAAGAGTTAATGTTTTATGAACAATGCATTCATAAAACGTACTTTATCGTAAAATTGTGCGTACCTAAATAAAATTCTAGACGTAAACTATTTTCTTTCATAGTACATAATATATACTACTTACATGTACTACGTTCGCCCATAATATGCGATGCGAGCTGAAAGTTATTAAATTATTTTTAATATACATCAAAGGAACAAAACATAAGTTTATTAACTTTTACACGATAACATCGCAGAATACAAAATTTTATTAATGTATCACACGTATACCATAAAGAATAAAATGAAGTCATAAATGATTAACTTTGAAACTTTGTTAAAAAGTTTCCCACGCTTTGAATAGTGAACTTGATTCGAACTACACGCAACACAATACATATTCGATGCTACAGCCTTTTCTTGTCTCTACCTGCATATATACATAGGTACTACTACATAGTACTAATTTCTATATGTACACTACATAGTACATAATATAAAACAAAGTCGCTTCCCGCTGTCTGTCTGTTTGTCCCTATGTGTGCTTAGATCTTTAAAACTACGCAACGGATTTTGATGCGGTTTTTTAATAGATAGCACTCTATCTATTAAAAAACCGCATCCATTCATGAGGAAAGGTTTATGTTTATAAGTACATGCATATTATAGTAGAAAAACATTAGTATCTACATTACACCCGTGCGAAGCTGGGGCGGGTCGCTAGTTATCTTTATAGCAATCAGTATCAACAAAGAAAAGGGCCTGTATCTGTATCAGTACTTGATGCTCAGTATCCTTGTGGGTGCCGTAAGAGGATAGGTACCAATGATACCGCAAGGTAGACGAAACCTCACCATAAACTGATATCGGGAAATTCTGCCAGTCTCTACTAAAATTGAAGCTGGAAATCGGTATTTCCAATACTACCACTTGTTTTCAGTGTGTTCTCATTCCACACAGCACATTCCCTTAGTCTCTTATCATAATGACGCGCGATAGTAACTGGCGACAAACTGCCTTTCTACCGGGATTCCTAGCGATACCACCGTACTTAAGTCGGTATGTTGATACCGATAAAGTCTCGTCGGTATCGGTAAGAAAACTATCGTTAAAGGGTTGCGAGGGAAGCTGTCTGCTTTAAAAAATCTTTTAACGATTTCCCTGAATAATTTTCGCAACCTTTCCGTGTGTTAAAAAATTTCTATCGTGTCGTGTGATAATTAAATTGTTTTTTTTTTCATATTTCTGTCAAAATTTTGGTTAATATTACATAACATAACATAGCTCCTGTAATCCACGAAGGGTTAGGCAGAGGTGTACCTAATAGTACACCCACATTACGCCGGTTATGTTTAAGTCCCATGTAATAGGAGGCGAGCCTATAGCCATCAACCGGGCACAAATCCAGCCGCCGTGGCTGCTACTGAGAAATTCCTGATGGAAAATTCCAATAACACTTTGCCCGACCTGTTAATCGGACCCGGGACCTCGTGCTCCGCAGTAGGGCTTGCGACCAGTAGTCCAAAGAGGCAGTTAATACTATAGTTAGTTAGTTAATATTACATGGTAGTGTATAAATTATTAGAATAATTATGTTATTTCACTGTTCTACGTGTGTGGCCGGCCAACAGTTTTGACAACACTGTCGGCGGGCGTCCAGCATATCAAATCTAAACCACATGTGAATACTTACGTGATTACCGTTTGCTATCGCTTTCAAACTAATATCATTAGTAATAAATGCTATATTTGAATGGCTTAACTGCGTGTGTAATGTGGTGTAATGGCTTGATCGGCGTTTACACGGGCAGTTAATTATGAGATATCACATCGTTACAGACGTTTCTTAAAGGAGCGAGTCAAGTGCCTGTTGCTGTAATGTTGTACTCTTGTACTGATTTATTGTAGGCCATTTCCTCTTCTTTAATGCAATAATTTACTATGGGCTTAGCAAGTTGGCAGCCTTATCTTTTTATCCCGAACCAAGATCATTACAAAACTGTGATTAAAGCTTTTCGGGTTGTAAAAGCTCAGTATCAAGGCATAGTAGGCTGAAGCATAGAATTTTTTAAATTTAAACACAAATCATTTGTTTTTATTTAACCCCCCGGTAGGACTGTGTATGTAAACATAATGTAACTTATAATATGAACAAGTCAGTTTATTTTATCGTACGAAACCATAGAGATAGGATTTTCAAAATATCCCGTGGGGACTTAAAAAAAAAACGAGAAACAGAAAGCCGTTTTGAACACGAATGAAATAGGTAACATAACGTAATAAATAAAATATACAATCTTGACACTTTTTGCATCGAGGTGACATGGACGTGACTTTTAAAGGTTTGGCACATGGAAGTAATATGTATTAAATAGGTACTGTAGTTTGGCACTACCGTTAGCTTCAGTTACCGAAGGTGAATTCGCAAAGCAGGAGTTAAATAGGCTTTTATCTCATAATGGTTCCGTACACCGTATCTCACTCTGCAAATAATAGCGTGAATATGTACTTTCTAATAATTCAAGAAATCACAAAGTAGATAATTATATACGTATAGAACCAATATTACAATTCTGATCAAAGGGCCAAAAAACGTAGCAGTCAGTAGCATGTAGTAACATTGCTTTTATCGCGACGACAATAAAACTCAGCTATTAAACAACTATAATAATTATAAGAACTATCAAAACATATCAACAGTAATTTATTTTATTGGTTACGAGAAGTTTACGGCCAGTACGATCATAAGTTGATCATAGACAATTATCGAAATTGATGACATTAAGTTTTATGTAGTCACCACGGGTCTGAGTAAATCATTTTAACTCTCGAATTGAATACGGTACCTTAAGTATTTCGAAATTCAAAAAAGCGCCTTAAGTCCTAAAGGTGGAAGCGCCAGGATAGCCCGCGAAATTCAAATTTTCTTACGTTACGTTAACTATTTCATGAAAAAGTAATTCAATGAGGTTGTATGAACTTTGAGGGTTGTATTGATGATTTTAATGATTATAATTCTGTAACTAAATACTTATTACAGCCGCGAATAATATTTTGTTCAATGTACAGCCTGACAATGTCCGGCAAATTGCAAGAAACGTAAGAAAATTTTAATTTCGCAGAAAAGTTCCTGACGGTTTTCTTGCGTCATTTACGCAACCCTAAATAGCAATGTCCATTTGTCCACCTCACCTTCATTGTATACAAAGGTGTTGCATTTGTATAAATCACGCCAAAAGTTACCTAATACGTGTCAGTGACGATGACTGTACCAAATGTCAGATATGCATTCAATGCACGGCGGCCATTGGTCGAGACTTCGATAGCTTTCCACATCAAGTCAGTGAACTATGTTAACCCGAATTGGGTGTCCCGTCTGTATATATCGTCGTATCGTGGAACATAATTAATCACGCTCATTGCCAACCAAGGGACGTTAATATGTCCAAGGACCACTCCAATTTATCACAATACCGTGACAAAGTCCACTGGACAATTAATAGTTAAGACTAAACTGCAGTTTGCCAACTTTGCGGACGTCTTTCTTGACTTGGATAGTTGTATTCCCTTTATAGATGACAATCTCTTCTGGTAATAGAGCGTTTACTTGACAGGGAGTTTATTTAGCGTGAGAAACCTTTTGATAGAAGTTTTTCACAATTATATTATAGGTTTCTTTTTAGTAATATCAGGAACCTTAAAAAAACATTTCGTGATGTAGTTTTCATAGGTTTCGCTAACCATATGCTTTGTTAAGACATAATAAGCCGAGCTTCCTGAATAATGGGCAACCGTTAATACTGTCTGCTCGTCCGAGAGTAACCCCTCGCCAGCGACCGGTAAAATTAGTTATATACTACACTTATGAGAATCGATGAGCATGTGACTAAACACAACTAAAATTAAAAATCCGTCACTGTATTTGCGAACCACACCTACATATTTTGTAAAGTAGTAATTTTTATGTAAAAGATTTACAGGTGTATTTACGCAAATGCGAATGTTAAAACATGAATGATTGGCTCCAAAAACTAAGATATCAACACAATAATTTTGCTCATAAATACAGTATTCTAGAAAACAAACAAAAGCTACCTAATAACCTTTCTCTGAACCCACAGCACCGCTAACGCGCTAAAAACGGTCAGGCAAAAAATAAACAACGTCGACCAAAAAAGTGGCCAGTCCGACCAGCCCTAATTGCGAAACGAAAATTGCAAATTCAATAGCCAAGCAATCATTCTGCACTTACTATAAATGCAGTACATCATGTCTTGGCATTTGTATTGCTGCAACTACAGAACATTGTAAGCACGTTGAACACCTGTGCGAAGGAGTAAACTCCGCAAGTCGCCGTCCGAGGTGGTTGTCGGTTTCGCAACGACCTTGCTATTGCCATTTCAGTTTGCTGACCTCGCGCCATATGATACACGAATTTGCAAACGGTCATTGACTCACAAGTTTGTATAATAAGATCGTGTGTAACAAGGCGACGACCTAATTCGTTGTTGGCGGACTTTTGATCTCGCCTGGATGCGAGCTTGTCGTGATTATGCTCCGGGGACACTGAATGATGTGGGAAACATTATATCACGAGAATTATGTGATATATGGTAGCCATAAAATATGCTGTCTGCAGTTTCGGTTTCTCAAATATATAAATATATAATATATTCGAAAATTATTTTCTCAATTCTCGCACCAAGTGTCTTACGGGATAGTAAAAGTAGTCCCAAATGGTTCATTGAAGAACTTGAAAAGTTTTACAACCTTAGTTATCTTTGGCCATAATTTTCTTTAAAATACCTTCTTCAAAAACGTATTTCTGAGAATTGCTCAAATGAACAATGGCATAAAGTTTGGCAACTATCTTTATGACGCACAAATTTTAATAAAATGAAATACGAGTATATGGTATAGTGATGTGAACGTACGTAGCCTTCAGTTAACCGTTCGATTAGTAAAACAAAATGTTTTAAGAAAGCTGTAGGTTAGTGTTTGTTTTGATTCGCGGATGATTCACGCACGCTTATTGCTCTCAGTGTAACGAGAGAAGCGTATGCGCACTGCAGACTCCAGTCTTTAGTTCAATGACTGACGCGACGTGCGATCATTAAATAGATACATTAAAGGCTGCAAAGAATGCTGTTATAATAACAACGATACTATACGTAAACTTACACTTATCTAAGTAATCGTAAATTGTTCACAAACTGACAAACGTTTTAACGACATCTCCTGACGAGTGACAGTAAAAACTAAAGTTTTTTACTTTCGAATGCGCCTCCCTAATGTTTTTGTTAGTTTTTAAGTAACCTGAAAATATTTCGGCAACTGAGGGTTTACGATGCACTTTATCGTTGTTTTTAGAAGCGTGCATATCGTGTGTAATTGTCTACGTGAAGTAAAGAATGCACTTAAACGTCGCAGGCTTAGGGTTGGCTGATGGAATATATTTTACAAAACTTACGTATTTTTGCTTGCTTACTAGCAAGAAGCCGTAAAAGTTCCGGCGAGTCCTTGCCCTTTAAATTAACAACAACTTTTAATGGCTTGATTTTGCCTGAAACTCAAAGCTCTAAAGGCTCCTCATGAGGAAGCTCTTCAGCAGCAACTCCATCAAACTTGACTGTTTGAATTCTGCATTATTCCTCTGCGACCACATGTGTCATTGCAGTGATGATAAATTGGGATAATTTAACATCATTGCAATTAAATAACGCTTCATTTCTTTACCATCTCTATTCTGAAGCCGTCAGCCCTACACTACAGGTCGAGTTTGGTTCCCGCGGCTGCCGGTGCCCTATTTGGCGTCTCCCGATAAAGTGAACCACCGGTGTGACGTGTTCGACTTCCAATCTTGTCGTAACGCGTGACTTGCTACACTCTCCATTCTCCTACTCTTGGAGTTTTTCCACTACCCTAATAAGGTAACCCTTCCCTATCCATAGTTTATAGAATTGTTTGTTTACATGTCTTTCTTCGGCGCTTTTGTGTTTCAATCAAGTGTCTTTTAAGAAGTTGTTAGCGTTTGTAAGGCATCTCTTTAATAGCTCCAAGTACCGCTTGTGTGTTTATCCTTTACACGTAAGCAAGTTGAGTGGATTGATCGCTTGTTGAAATATCTTATTGGTTGTGTGGAGTTCAATATATGTTTTATTTATCACCTGGCGTTGAAGAGTTAACAGTTACTCGATCAGATCACGAAGTACGGTGGTAATAAAGGAATCTGACTTAATAGAAAGGTATGACTTACTATATCGCGAACAGCTTTTCATTCCAAATTTAAGCGAAAATTCATTGACATTTCGTTTTAACACCAAAGTTCGTTGTAACATCAACAAAGCCGTTTGCGAACTTTCGCAGCTTTAAGCTTATTTCGAAATTAATGTTAATTAAGAGGCCCTTAAGTTTCACCATATTCTGTTAAGTAAATATTTTAGCGCCCACTTACATGGAAGGCTACTTCGCGAGGGCTCATGTAACTTCTGTTTTAGTATTCATTAGTTTAAATTTAGCTTACATTTGCACTTCAGATTGTTACGTAACTTTAACGTCATGTTTAAATCTACCTTTCTCGTGATCAATTTCAATCTAACTGTAGGTACTTGTTTAAATTTTACACAAAGCAATCTCGTATTATGAGAAGCTTGTAGATCTCTGGCAAATTAATGTTCTTTTATTAATCGTAAATTATGTTTAAATATTTACAAGTTCAGGCCAGACATAGGCACGAGCTAATGAGGTTTTAATAAACTCTTTGTGTAAGTTGTCCGGTAAGTTACCATAAGAGAAAAAGCAAGCTTGCATTATACGCTTGCAGCTGTCCGTTGAATCACCGCGTTACTACTTATTAGTACCAGATTAAATCATAAAATGTAACTGCACATTAACATTTGTTACTTAGTTATAATCATAATACGTAGTTTATAAACTAAAGTATAAAAGCAAAGTTGTGTAGCAAATGAAGTTGTGCGTATGATTTCTTAAAATCAATTAGGGCGTCGAAGTCGTTTCAAGAATTCATTTATATTTGCGAAATATAATACTGTACCTAAAAAGGAGAGATTATCCTAAAATGTGTATCGTATTGTGCCGCTATATTGGTACCACAGTGTTAATGCAGTTTATATGAATGAACATAACTCTGTGCTTTACTCCATTGAAATAAGGGTTATATTGGCTGATAATGTTGGATTTCACCCTCCCCATATAGGTCTTGATTAATAATGTCATAAAATAACGTTTTTTATGGTCTTCCATACCTATAAACA